>VONZ01000143.1:0-1304704 GCA_012976165.1 Labeo catla | reverse complement strand
TATGTATACATAAAAACACATACAGTATATATTTTGAAAATATTTACATGCATATATTTTATTGATATAATTAATATTATATATAAATATATTAAACATAGAAGCATATTTCTTCAATATATCCATGTGTATATGCATGTGAATGTATTTATATATACACACACACAATAAATACACACAGTATGCACACATACATTATGTAAACAAAACTTTTATTTTGGATGTGATTAATCACAATTAATCAATGCACAGCACTAATATCCGCCATGTTATCACTGTCAAATGACTTACCAGTGTCAGCTGCATCACTACACAGCCATTCAAAACTTCTGTCCTGTGGCTTCATGGGACAGTACGTTAAAATCAAATGCGCACTCCAGTATCTTGCTAAAAGTATAAAAAACATCTGATCAGTCGCAAATACTATGAATTCAGACATACTGCTCTTTTCCAATACTGTTTTTGCACACTACGTAGTCAGTCGTGAGGGGTAGCGCATTACACGTAACGGTAGTTACATAATCAGATTACTTTAAGTAACTAGTACAGTAACTTATTACTTTTAAATTTACAATTAAATATCGGAGTTAGCTCTTTAAGTAAGTAGCGCAAGTTACTTTGTTTTTCCATTTATTCACTGATGCCTTTTCTTGTCCCCATGTTGAGAGAAATCAAGAGTGAGGTACAGAGGCATTTCCTTCAGCCTGAGGCTTATTAATTTCACTTTTTTAACAACAACAACAACAACAACAACAACAACAACGCAAGCCCACCCAGGTGACAAAAAGTAACGCAAATGTAACAATGCATTATGTTTAGTGCTGTCAAAACGATTAATCATGGTTATTTCTGATTAATCGCATCCAACAGTTTGTTTACATAATTAGCTGTGTGTACTGTGTACATTATCATGCATATATAAATACACACAGTATACACAATTATGTAAACACAAACTTTTATTTTGAAGGCGATTAATCACGATTAAATCGCAATTAATCGATTTGACAGCAATAATTACATTTCATATTTATGATTTATATTATATATAAATATATTAGATACAGTACTTAAACATGCAGGTGTGTATATTTATATATATAAATACATACAATACACACACATGTAAACACAAACCTTTATTTTGGATGCAAGTAATCGATTTGTAAGCACTAACTACCATAAAAAGTAACTAAGTAACGCAATTAGTACCTTTTTATGGAGTAATGCAATATTGTTTTGCACTACTAGGGCTGGGAGACATCGCAAATCTTGACTTTTTCAAAACATTTGACCGATTCTTGATTTTTTACGATTTTTAACTAGTCAACTTTTCAACTTTTATTCCAAAATGCAGCACACATGAAGTTGTCAGCATGATGTAAATGTTAAACAAATCACTTAAATATCTTTGCAGAACAGATGCATGAACTACAACTACATTTTGTACAAACTTGTCTTATACATATTATATGTTCAGAAATAATACAAGCAAAATGCCTTAAGTCAAGGTAGCCTAATTCAAATTTAAAATGACTGAAGGTTTAACACCAGTAGACTATTAATAACTATAAATCTTCTGTAAACACAATGAACAGCAGCTTTCAGCCTGTCGCCATGATGCAAATATCAGACATACAGTAGTAGCTCTTCACAGGTTTTCTATTCGATTGCACTGCTTTTCCATTGTTTTTGCTATGTAAACAAGGGCACGTTTGACTGTTGACTTGCGTCTCTTGCATGAAATGAAACGGCATTCTAAAACAAAGCGCTCAAGTTTAAAGAATTTTACTTATATCACTGGCATATTGTCTAACTGTCAAACTTCCTCTTCCATTAGAAATTCCTCAATTTCTAAAATAAAATTGTGGAAAAATATTACATTTGAATTAATCGATGAAGTCAGAATGCTTTCAGTGACGAGCTGCTCTGAGAGATTGTTTACTTTAGCCACATTTAGTACGCTTAGCCGCAAAACTTGCTAACTAGCACGTTATTAGGAAATGTGATTGCAGAGATTCATAAAAAAAACACCTCATACTCACTTCTACTGTAGGTGAAGCTGGATCATGAATGATTTGCGCGAACATAGACACATTTATGTAGATCGGTAGGCGTATTCCCTTCACAAACGTAATCCACTGCATCTTCAATGGCTCAGATATCAGGAGTAAATGACAACCACTGTGTTTATTATTACATCCAGCAACACAACACCTCAACTGCTCAATCTGAAACATACATTGATTTGTACATACACTGCCAACACACATTAATGTTCAAACAACATGTAAAAAGTGAATTATGCATCCGATCACCCCTTTAAAAATAACATTCCCCAACACTGTATATTGTATAGAAGCATGCATATTTGGATGCAGCGATCGCGTTCACTTTTCCGATTCAGTGAATCAATTTATCAGTCAGAGTGATTCTTGATTTACTAAATCACCTACTCAAAAGGCCAGCACCACCGAAGAGGCCACATGACTGACAGGTAAAGCAACCAATCATGTTTCGTGTTATGCCGCGTCATATTTGGGGTGTGGAAATGTCACTACAATAATAGACTGTGTGTAAAACTCCCATTTTACATACTTTTAAAAATGCAGCGTTTAGTTGATCCTAATAAAGGCTCATTGTCACAGTTGCAAACACGATGGCCTTCTTCTTTCATGAGGAAATTCAAGTAATCAAATGACGACCTCGAAACTCCTCAAGCGTTCTTTATAAAATAAAGGTTCTTTACTGGCATCAATGGTTCCATGAAGAACCTTGAACATCCCGGGAACCTTTCAAATGCAGAAAAGGTTCTTTATAGTCAAAAAAGGTTCTTTAGATTTTTCTAATGTTCTTCAAATTGGTTATTTTAAGAACCGTTCACTGAAAGGTTCTTTTGGGAACCAAAAACGGTTCTTCTATGGCATTACTGTAAAAACACCCTTTTGGAACATTTATTTTTAAGAGTGTATGCATCAGATGTTCAACCAATGGTCCGTGGGTGTGATGTCTGAGGCTGAGACTACTGTCTGTCTGACCCTCAAAAATACATGGTGAATAAGCAAGCCAAGACAGACAAGATGGTTGGGGGCTTTGTCTACATGAATCAATACTACTTCACAGTCCCACTGCGCAGTAACTCAAACAATATTACAATACGAAAACAAACGCCGTCTGTACAGGAGGTAAAGGAGCATTCCTGATCCTAATACCTAATTCCAAAAATAAGCTTGGCAACATAGCAAGCGCTCTAAGATTAGCAGAGCAGTATGGTTTCGCACAGAGATTAAAAAGAGTCTTTTTGGTCAAAGCTGCTCTGGATGACAGCTGTGAGGGTGGACAGATGGTGTGCTGGCCTGTAGGGGAGAAGCCAGTGAGACTGTGTCAGGACAGGGTTACTTGGTCACCAGTGAGAAACCGTGAGACCAACAAGCTTATTTCTGCAGCACAGCGCCCAGCGGCCATGATTAGCATTTAATGATGCCTGCATACTGAGAGCGCTACTCTCTCAGACAAATACGGTTATGAACACTGCCAGCCAGCAAAAGAGCCCTACGAAGTCTTGAGACTGCTAATACAAATACAGTTACAACTACTGTTGGCTAAATAGTTTTTTTATTTATACTGACATGAAAAATAGAGTAAAAATGCAAATACAAACGCTTTTATAAGTCAATCTAGAGTTTTAAAATATTGCGCCAAGAAATGCGCTGATAAACATTGCTAAAACAAAAACTAATTGCACATTATGAGTGCAAGTGCAAAAAATGAGGGTTGGGTATCTCCAGGATGTTTTTAAAACAATTTTATATTGATATAAAAAAGCTTCCAGTTAAAACGCTAGAGATTTGATCATATGTGTGCACTTTACCACTGTATAAATGTGGTTAGCAGGAAGTAGAAGCACTTGCTCTCTTCATTTGCTTGAGGCTACAATTTGGCTAACAGAGTTGGTGAACTGCAGGTCGATTTAACGCTGCTAGATTCTGTCTGAGAACAGACAATGATTACACTATTACACAACACTCAACTTCTAATCTGCAAATTTAAACTACAAATTAAATTTCAGGGCATTTTCTGAACTGTTTAATAGATATACTCCCCAGCACTCCACCAGCAAACCAACTACAGTAAGGTAAAATGAAAAGACTGAAAATCACCCTCTTAAAAACATACTACAGCAAGAAAAATTATATCGGATATTATTTAACTATATACTATAGGGGTGTGACGAGACACGTATTCCACGAGACGAGACATGAGACTGGGTTCACGAGAACGAGGCGAGACTTTTAAACTTTTAAAAGAAATCCTCAATGATAAAATATATAGGGAAAATAGTCTTTTATTCAACTGAAAAAGTCAAAATGCAAAAAAAAAAAAAAAAGGAGGTGCATTTTGAACTTGAAATTGAAATTAAACAGCGCGTTTTGTCGCCGCCCATATCAGTGAATGACAGGTTCACATCGGAAGCCTAATGATGGCCGACCCTGATTCATTAACATGGGCAGCGACAAAACGTGCTTTTCACGCTCCACTGACACTCGCAATGTGAAACAGTCGTAATAGACATAGCTAAATCGTTGTCATTCAGGAATAACATCGCATGGGTGTTTGAATCAAGATCTCAATCTTTTAAGGATTAATCGTGCAGCTCTAATGTGAACACTGCAAAATGTTTTGCAAGGATATTGTCACTAGATCCCACGAGATCTGACTGGTCTCGTGAGACACATCAGATCTCGTCACATCCCAAATATACTATGTTGCTGACTGATTATTGTATTTATATACCTTGTTATTTACACCCCTGCTGAAAAAAAAATAGCCAAAACCAGCTGATGTCTCAAAAACAGCTAGTCTCAGTTGGTCTTCCAGCCTGGTCAGGCTGGTTTTAGAGTTAAACAAATACAATGCAAATACAAATGCGTGACTCTGGACCACAAAACCAGTAATAGGGGTCAATTTTTTTACACTGAGATTAATATAATCAAAAAGCTGAATTAAATAAGCTTTCCACTGATGTATGGTTTGTTAGGATAGGATATTTGGCGGAGATACAACTATTTGACAATCCGGAAGCTTAGCATCGATCACTGAATCCGATTAGACCACCTGCTTGCACAGGAAGACTATTTCAGGCGCTGTGCAATATCATTGTGCCTGCTGCACCCATGGTACGGCAGCAAAGTTCCTTGATTATTACACTGGAATGAGCGTATAGTTCATAGCCATATCGGCCTAGAAAATTGCAACTTTTTATTTTCCGTCGGTCTTAGTACACGATGTAACTACAGAAGAGTCAAGTTTTAAATAGGAAAAATATCAAAACTCTTTGGTCATTTTGAGCAAGAAGACAACGGTCTAATCTGATTCAATGATCTATGCTAAGCTATGCTAAAAGTGCTACCACCAGACCCGGAGATCGGCTGAATGGATTCGAAAACAGTAAAACTCAACTGTTTAACTATAGCAGAGTTGGAAAAGGAGTCTATTTTCAAAAAAAGTGGAGTGTTTCTTTAAAGTTGTCCAAATGAATTTCTTAGCAATGCATATTAATAATCAAAATTTAAGTTACGTTTTCATACATTTACGGTAGGAAATTTACAAAATGTATTCATGAAACATGATCTTTACTTAATATCCTAATGATATTTGGCATAAAAGAAAAATCGATAATTTTGACCCATACAATGTATTGTTGGCTATTGCTGCAAATATACCCATGCTACTTACAACTGGTTTTGTGGTCCAGGGTCACATATATTGTTATTTACACCCTAGCTGAAAAACAAAATTGCCAAAACCAGCTGGTTGGTGGTCTTAGTTGCATAGGCTAGTTTCAGCTGTTCCCAGCAGGAATGGTACTTCAAATAATGACAAAAAGAATTTTAAAAAACTGCGGCAATATAAGGAATATAAGGAATATATACCCAATATAAGGAAAACAAACACCATGCAAATACAAGTATAGGCTTCTGCTTTGTCTAACACAAACTGAATTCGATTATAATGAGTTCAATCTAGGTCAGTCTACAGAAAAGTAATGCCTTTTAGGTCCGTTTACAACCTCAGTCTCGGGTGATCTGATTACAAGTGGTAAGAAATTTGGATCACATGTTTTGTGATCCAAACCGTAGTGGGAGGTGGTCCCCTTTGCATTTTCACTGATGCATTCTGATGTAGGACTCATCCGTCTCATCCTATTCATCCGTCAACGAAGCAATGGCTTTAAAATTCACTATTTATGTGTAGCTTAAAAAGATGGAAAAATTATGGAAAAACCCATACATTTCACAAAGGCTCTACAGTGAATATGTAATAACACCGATTATGTGAAGCACACAAATCTGAAGTTTAGCAAATCTAGTTCAACTACAAAAACTATGTATATTAATCAGTCAATCACAAGGGGTCACAGGAAACACATTTGAGACATTATGCATCTCACATGACCTGTTGTGACTGAATACATCCAGATGGATGTTAATACCAGGTGTAAACAAGACCTTCATTTAATCAGGAATGCTAACTTAATTACTCACTATATACATCCTTGTTTAAAGGATTCACATTGAATATAATTTGCCATCAAATAACATAACAGGACCCATTCAACTATAAGTCTTAGACCCTAAAGTTGGAGTGAAATGAAAATACAACCCATTTATTTCTAAGCACATGTTTTTAATCTTTTTATGAATGATTCATCCATGCATGCATTTAATTTGTAAAAAATTGAGAGCTCAAAATTTTGAATCAAAAGATCTTCCGCTGCGATGACAGACACATGCTGGACTTCTCCAATGATTTTCATGTTCACATCTGTCTCCAACCAATCAAAAACCAATATAACCAAGTACCTAGTCTACTTTTTTCCCCATTTCACAGAGGGGAGGAAAAACGCTACTTCCATTACATCACAACTTTAAGGCAATTATTTTGCAAGGATATAATGATTTATAAAATACATAAGATAAAATAAATCTATTTAGCTCTCTGCGAAAAGCAAAAACAGCCTGAACATTTACACATGCAAATCCTACTTTTCCAGGAGAAACCAGCTCATTTTAAACAAGCAACCTGCTTGTTTGCTTCCACTTTATGCAAAACAAGTATTTGGATTTTTGGTCGAAACTTCTCCAGTGAACTCAGTGTTATATCAGATTAACCCACAGGTTAAACTGCGACCATTATAAACTTTCAAAAAAACAGGGTTTTTGAAGTTCGTCCTTGATAAATGACACTCATAATTCAGTGAGGTAACCCTGGCAACAAGACAACCAATAAAGAGAAGTATGACCAGCTCCGGTTAAAGGGCAGGATTTCCGCTGTGGCCAGTGGGGTTTATAAAATCCTCCTGCACATTTATCAAAATCACCTTTAATTATGAACTCCAAAGGAAATGCAAACCACAAACTAACATACACAGACCTGAAAGAGGGGATGGTACTAATCAAAGAGCACACAAGCAAACGGGCAAGTCATCGCAAAGAATTCACACAAAACCCATTCAGAGACAAACAAGCACTATAAACTATTCTCACCATACTGGTTCCAGACAAACAGTGACAAACATCCAGCTCAAACCACACACATTAAATACCATTACACTGGCACTGAGCAGAACAGGCATAAAGGCTGTATCAATGAGGTGTCTGACGCTATTCATGGGACCATTGCCAGTGTCCCTACTCATTCACAAACACACAAACTTTAACAGTTGTTTACCTTCAAAAGTACACAAACCACATTCAACATTGCCAGACAATAACACTGATATATCCTACTTCATAGACTAGAAACACTTCATACTTCAAAAACAAACTTTTACTTTCATCAGCATTCACTCATGTACTCAAGTCAAGTACTTGCATTTAAAATTACTTGGTTTACTCAATTCAAACTACTGCTTGAAAACTATGAATCAAAGAATTTGTTGCATTTAAAAGCATTGCCATACCAGCTCCACAGGTTATTACATGGCAGACAATGTATGATTTTTTTGAAAATCTATTAATCTATCAATTATTAGAACGTATAATCGACTCAATTATTTCACTGATTAATCGGTAGGCTTTTAACTTTTGCGATTAACATATTGAGTTTTACTTATTCTAACTATTCAATAAAACAAGGTAAGTCACTTCAGCTTTTGAAAATGGCAAAACTATATGAAGAGTTCAGATGCAAAACCAGCTAAAAGATACTGAGTGAATGCTGCTGACACATATTATACATCCATCAAATACTTTTACTTTAAACTCACTAAATTCCAGCCTCAGGCCAAACAGAAGCACCAGTACTTACATAGAAACCTATACAAAGTAGCCAGAAAGAAAGGCTTATTTTAAAGAAATACGTCTGATGGATTTAGAGGCTTTTGCATCTGAACTCTTCATATACAAATAAATATATTAGGAACACAAAATGAGATGACAAACAGTATCGGCACCAATGATTGATTGGCGGAAATATCAGTTATCAGTAAAAATCCATGCCGATAGTTTTCTCCAGGTTGGGTCCATTGCTGGAGAGGCTCGTCATTATACAGCAAAGTCCCTATAGTCTTTGTTATACAGCATGAGAGCGGCCTCTAGTGGCGGAAATCACTGACAGCATGTGCCGTTTGTTTAGACACGTGACACTGCGCGCTGCACAGAGCGGGACACTTCAAAGGCAGATTTAAAACATCGACAACGAAACGGTGTGTACAGTATACTGTAGTGCATGTTTTCATGTCATTACTAAGCAATGAATTTGTTGACTAAATGCTGCATTAGTGGAGAATGGACAGCAGTATACTTTTGCCCGTTTGGTGATCAAATAAAGTCTTGTAGGCCGCCGCCTGAATTGAACGTGATGTGTCCAGTGTGTGTGATACCGGATAGCTGCGAGTTCTTCTAGACGCGGCGCTGCACTTTTACCTATTGAGTGACTAACATATTTTTATATTTTGATTAGATAACCACAAATGATCTAGAATAGAAACAGTTAAATTGTGAAAGTACACAGTATCCATATGTATGCAATTTCAATACTGTGGCCTTTGTGTAGATATTTAAAGATGGCCATCTTTAGCTTGACTGTCGACGTAATGGTAACACTTTAAAACATGAGTCCATTTGTAACACTAAGATTGATAAAAGCTGTAGAACAGAAGTATTGTCCCTTGTTAAGAGTGTGCAAATTTCAGCATTTACTGACATATTTTGAAAATTTTAGTTGCTTTTGTTAACATTAATGAATAATGAACTGTACTGATCAATATATAATTAATATTAATATTTTTATTCATTTACAAAGTATGGTTCAGTAGGCTACTTTTTTTTTAAATAGTAGAGCACCATTTATTTTCTGTTCAGTATCCATTTTAAAAACTATTGGTCAATTAATCGGTATCGGTCAGTGTGGTCCAACCTAATTATCGGTATCGGTAAAATCCAATATTGTTCGACCTCTAGACATAAGTGCCATGTCTTCTATTGGATTGCATTTGGGAATTTGGGGCTCTTATATTAGGCCATATGAGATCAAGAGTCTATTCAACAACAAAAATATCTGCTGACATCATTGATAATGTCGACTAATCGTTTCAGCACTAATTCAACAAAAACAATTAATTAATTTTTTTTTAATTCAATCAGAAAAAAAAAGACTACATTTAACATATACAACTCTTCAAAAAATTTGATAAAAACTTGAAAGGTTTTTCTTGGGTTCATCTCACATCATCTTAAGTCTTTCAGAGTTTGTCCAGATAAAAACCATTGTCTCATGACACTAAAATTTGGGCAGACCAAAAACAAGTTTTACAGAAAAGTTTGCACTACAACATTGAACCACCAAAATGTCATCGCCCTTTAGTGAATCAGTCTAGTATAGCCTGTACTAAAATAAAGTGTTTAAAGTTGTTAATTGCTAGTTATTGTTGGCCAAAAGACAGTAGGTTGCTAGCATCAGTCACCTCTGGGCATACCACAACTACAGCCAAGCCTGTGATACAGAATACCGGTAACATCTGCCAAATATGAGAAAGGGACAGACACTAAAATAGCAAAATACTAAAATGGCATCAGAAGACACAATCAAATCATTGTTTCACATAAACTTTCTCCCAAACTCACTTTCACTTAACTATTACGTTTAAACGCAGCAGATCAATTCCATGCGTGCTCTGCAACATCTATACGGTGAAAATAATCATCGTCAAAAGCAAAAAGAAGTTTAAGGAGCCTGTCTTATTAGACTTGAATTACATTTTCTGCAATAAAAAAAATAAATAAATATGAGTGATGCTTGTCTATGCAAAACTCAACACCATAATGCTAAGGTGTTATGTGTTTTTTTAAAACGTGTTGCTACATGGATTAGATTTTTACACATTTATGCACCAGGAGTAAATCCACAATTACACTTAAATGAGTAGGTAACTCAAAAATGAAATGTCATTATTTACTCACTCTCGTTATGATATAATATGGAAATTTTAAAGAATGCCCTTTTTCCTCTTCCACGCTATTGCAATTAATGCACACAATACCACATATACCACAAATTTCCTGAAGCCATTCAATAACAACATCACTCTTTAAAGTGAATATTTTGCATGAATTGGTTGAGCTGGTTCGCAAAACCAAGCTGAGCAATTCATTCACAAAACAGATCACTCTGGTTCTTGAGCAATTAGAAGTGAATAACAACTTCAATTTTGGTTTGTCTGACCAACAAAACCTTTATAATGCTTTAACTTTCTTTGTGTCTCTATTAATTGTAACAGCATGGAAAAATGCAGCCAAAACATTGCTCAAATTTTTCCTTTTGTGTTCGACAGAAGAACACAAGTTATAGGTATGTCTGGACGAACTATTCCTTTAAAACCAATAGCAAACCTCTCAATAAAAGAAATCTCAAGCATGAAGAATAGTAATGCATACTTATAGTTAAATGCATATTCTATCAATAAATATCCCATTCAAATCAATCTTGTGTGCAGCCTTGCAAAACTGATTTTACATCAAATAATGTTGTTGGTCTTTCTTTGAAGTAGAAATAAGTCAAAAAGGTTTTACATGTGTAAACCTACATTTCAGATTTGTTTAAAACAACACTTGAAGTTAACTTACCTTGAACACCCCTCAGGTTTCAGAGTCTCCCGTTCTCCCTCATCTGAAGACCATGCAAATAATTTCCACTGTAAATAGTGTGTGAATTTGTAAGCGCCTCTTCTCCTGTAGATTAAACCAGTGAGCTCAGGAGATCACAGACTCTATCCGAACACCTGTGGAGAAAAAAGCAGTTCAGAGTCAGACCACAAACATACACATAAGCACAGAAGATCTGAAGATAGTGCTAGACGTTTGACGGCGGTAGAGGTTGTTCTGTGATTTTCTTATTTGAGCATTTATTCTTAGATGTCAAGTAAAATTGGTTGCACTCAGATTATGTGCAAGTCATAAAAGCGATGATGAGATTTCATGGAAAGTGCAGAAATGAGGGCAAAAACAGGAAGCCGTTTTTGAAAGCGAGGTTCCAAATAATGCCAAATGCAGTTCGGCAGCAAAAAACTAAAATTCAATATCGAAAACCCGAACTGTTCTGAAATTTCACAGTATGCAATATTTCAGACAGTTTGGTATTGGGCTTCTCTTTATTGCACAGTGACTTGGGACAAATACCGGGCATTATTGCTGAATGCTGTGGTGGGGTGAAGCCAAAACGAATAGAACACTTGCCAGAATAAATCTAAGAAACATTAGAACTTTCCCTCCTTTCCAATCGTTCTAACGAACTTCACCACATGCTAATTCTTGACAAAACCAAACCTACGGCAGCAATTACATGACTCACTTTGTGGATAGGTACAACAAGAATTCCATTCTCTAAACACACACACACTGACTAGTTAAAAGAATGGGGGAAGATTTCCCTCAGGTCTGATATGCTGTAGTCTAAAAATGAGCATGCAAAGCAGTTGGTGCTTAGGCTCCCAAACACAGTAGTGAAGTTAGTAAAATCTTACTTCTTAAATTCAACAAAAAGCATCTGTATCTTAAAGGTCAGTCCTTCCTAATAAAAACACTGTAGTTTATTACCCCCAACAGCAAACAGCCAGCAATTTAGAAGATAATCTGCGTATTTACCCCTGAATATAAAACAAACTTGACGCTGTTAATAAACAATTCCTCATCAATATCTAAATTGTGTCTTAGGCCAGTCTCAGCAGGTTCACCACATAAAAAAACCAGTGTGTAATGTTTATACATAATGCACTGAAAGTCACTAAGTTCAAACCAGGGTAACCAAAGGTTGCAATACCTATAAATAAAATATTCAAGGTTATATGTTCATGCTTGGCAAACCACACCCAGCAAACATAGGCTTTCCTTTTGAATAATATCACAAATATTCAAAGTATGAGAGTTCCTTGCCTGTGACAACCTTATCTATATTGAGCGGAGTTCAAGCACAAAAACTTCCTAAGGTCAAATGCATTTTGACAGGCTTATGAACAAGATTTAGTCCAAAAACACCTATGTTTTTGCTCATTTGTGATACACCCTGCTGTGTGCAGGCCTGGGCAGAGTTAACTAGCCTCTCTCGAGTAACCCAACACAGATACCTGCACACAGAGGAAGCTAATAGACAACAAAACACCATTTATATCTGCAGTCGAGTTGCGTATCACATTTAGCTGGATATACGGTTTCAAAACGAGGGTTTTAGCAACATTGTAAGAAAAGTAAGTGGGGCTTGATGTAACAATGGAGAGCTGTAAAAACACGCAGCGGCGGCCTCACGAACTTCCTTGTAACCTGGTGGATTCTCTGAGGAGGACAAAAAACCCGAGGAAAGTTGGGGAAGCAACGGCGTTTGCGAGAGAAACACAAGTGTTTTGAACTTATACGTACAGTGCATATGGACGTTTTAACGTTTTCAATTGAATAGTTGAGATTTGTGGCGATTAAAAGTAAGTATGTGAGAGGGAAAACCGCGGGGTGGGAAAACAAGCTTCCTTTAGCATCTCCAGCCATAATGGCATTTGCAAGAAAGTTATACGTGCCCTACTATGAATGCATGCTGATTGAGAACAATATCCAAGACGATCGAGTTCAACTAAAAGCGCTTAGACTACATATTTGTGATGTTTAAAAATCAAATAATCCAAAACGAGTCATTCTTCGGGGTTTCCTAAGTATAATTCAATGGGAGCCAGGCCAATCGAGCATGGAAGAAAAGTATGAACGAAAGCAAAACAAATCTTACCCATGTTGAGTACGGCAACAGCACATATTCCACATAAAGCACTTTTCCCATTGCATTTGCAATTGATAAATTAAATCAGGGCTCCGCGAATTCCATTCCCAGTGAAAAAAAAGTGAAGTTATTCCACAAGCGAGCGCATTCCCCTCATTATAATCCTAGAGGTATCCCATTTTCCAAACAAAAAATTCAAGAGCATGGATGCCCGAGCCTTCTCGCTAACAAAGGGCGCCGACAATCCTAGGTAAAAGCCCAAAGAATCGGTGTAGGAAAAAATCTCAGCTCCGGACTACAAATGGCCAAACGGCAGATCCAAGACGTCCCAAACTTGTGCAGCCCTTTTTTCTCTCTCAAAGAAGTTGTTCCTGTTTCGCCAAAGCTTGGGGGAGGGGAGCTGTTTTATCAAGCTCCTGGCCAAAGAGAGAGAGAGAGCTTAAAATCCTGCAGGCTCTTGTGTGCTAGAGATCCACTAGAATAAACGCTTTAAGTCAAGTCTGCAGTGTATTTGTAGAGCGAGTGATATGCGTTAAAAATAGCTGTGGATCAAATAATAACCGCAGCTGGCTGCACCGACACAAAGATCTCAGTATGAGTACTAACGTCAGTCCTTATAGACCGTGTATCGGAACACTATGCTTGTTGCTATATTATTCGACATTATATGTTTTAGATGCGAAAAGGATACTCTATTTCCTTTCTCCTTTGGACTGCTCTCCTTTACAGTGGTTGGGAAAAGCCGCTATATTTTAATGGTGAAAAGTGTGCGGTTGGAAAAACACAGAGGGGTGTCCGATTCCGCGCGACGGGGCTTCGCGAGCGATTCGCTCTCCCCAAAACGTGCTAGTCACAGCCTTTCCTTATGAAACACGAGTGATTAAAATAGCTCACGGCACTAACATGGCTTCCCCCATCAGAAATGAGCGAGTGCCGCTGATGGGTGCTCGCCTCCCCCCCCTCTTTGATTCGGCCGGATGGTTCAGTCCATATTGTAATAAGTAGCAATTCTAGGTCAGGTTGACTCGCCGTTGAATATAGTGACTGACGGCGGAGATCAATTCGAGCGGCTGTGCTCTCAATCCGGCCGAAATTCTTTGTCATTCAAATGTAGGTAATGGCTAATCAACGCAAGGAAGAGCTCACTAGTGTAGTAAGGACATGTTGAATCCTGCTGTACAGCTGTGAGACACTGAGAGGTAAGAGGTGTCAAAATTATAGTCACCTTTCCTACGTCAGATGCTAGACAAAATCAATCTTGTGGAAAATAAGTGTCTGCATTATCCATTTTTTTTTTCTTAAGGTAGGAATGGGTGGATCCATTTGTAAATTTTATGGGTCTGGCTTCTGGTCTGCGTCCAGCTATTTTTAGTTGTACAAAACAGCATGTTTTGGTGTGTCTCACCATGGTATTTTAATGTATTATCTTAATTATAAACCCACTTGTTTGTAGTGCAAACAGTTTTACAGTTTACTGCACGTTGTTATTCTTCCCTATGACGGGTAATGAACCGGAAGTCTCACCCATAGCCTTATTTCCGTGTTGAAGATAAAAGATGGCTATTTACTCTCAAATCAAAAGGAATACATTCTTACCATTTTAATTATTATTACAACAAAGTTAAAGACATTTAAGAAGTTCAGTTCCAGAACAAAAATGTACTAATAATTTACTCACCCCCTTGTCATCCAAGATGTTCATGTCTTTCTTTCTTTAGTCGTAAAGAAATTGTTTTTTGAAGAAAACATTTCAGGATTTCTCTCCATATAGTGGACTTCTGTGGTGCCCGTGAGTTTGAACTTCCAAAATGCAGTTTAAATGCAGCTTCAAAGGGCTCTAAGAAGGATCTTATCTAGTGAAACGATTGGTTATTTTCTAAAAAAAAATTACAATTTATATACTTTTTAGCCTCAATGCTCATCTTGTCTAGCTCTGCATGAACTCGGTTCAAGACAGTTAGGGTAGGTTGAGAAACTCCTGTCTCATTCTCTTTGTCCTACATCGTTTTTTTTATAATTTTTTTGTAAAGGGTGTTTGATCTTCTTTGCATGTTTACTGTAAACACTGGGTCGGTACTTCTGCAGCGATGTAGGATGATGTTGAAGTTGGAGGAGAAAATGGGATTGGGAGTTTGTCGACATACCCTAACTGTCTTGAACCGGATTACCCAGAGTTCACGCAGAGCTAGACAAGACAAGCATTTGAGGTTAAAAAGTATATAAATAGTACTTTTTTTTTTTAGAAAATAACAGATTGTTTCGCTAGATAAGACCCTTCTTTCTTGGCTGAGATCATTTAAAAGCACATTAAAGCTGCATCTAAACTGCATTTTGGAAGTTCAAACTCGGGGCACCATAGAAGTCCACTATATGGAGAGAAATCCTGAAATGTATTCCTCAAAACACATAATTTCTTTACGACTGAAGAAAGAAACGCATAAACATCTTCGATGACAAGGGGGTGAGTAAATTATCTGCAAATATTTGTTCTAGAAGTGAATGTCTCCTTTAAACTTTATATATAGTGTTTTACAGTCGGTTCCACTTCAGGTTTTACATTTCCTGCCCATTACACATTAGCGAGAGAAACACGCTCAGAGCAAAAGGAGAGGAACAAAAACCACCAGCAATCCAGGCTATCTCACACAACTTCTGTGTGTCCAGTGTTTAATGTGATGCATTAACAAAAATCATCCTAACTTTACACAATTCCCAAGTCTGAATATTCCCTGCTATGTCAAATAAGTATGAGTCTGAATATGCAGCATTCATAACAATATACATGGAACAAGTAGTGCATACATGCATCCAAGTGCAGCATAAAAATAATAAATACAGCCATTTGAATAAATACAGTACCATTATGTATAAATGTGACCCTGGACCATAAAACACGTCATAAGGGTCAATTTTTTGAAACTGAGATTTATACATCATCTGAAAGCTGAAAAAATAAGTTTTCCATTGATGTTTGGTTTGTTAAGACAATATTTGGCCAAGATGCAACTATTTGAAAATCTGGAATCTGAGAGTGCAACAAAATATTGTGCAAAATACTGAGAAAATCACCTTTAAAGTTGTCCAAATGTAGGTCTTAGCAATGCATATTACTAATCAAAAATTAAGTTTTAATATATTTACAGTAGGAAAATGACAAAATATCTTTATGGGACGTAATTTTTACTTAATATCCTAAATCGATAATTTTGACCCACACAATGTGTTGTTGGTTATTGCTACAAATATACCTGCTACTTATGACTGGTTTTGTGGTTTAGAGTCACAAAAAACTTTTTTTCTTTTTCTTATGATTGTAGGATAAAATATGACATTTTCTGAAGTTATACTAGAACACACATGGCCATAAGTAGCAATACTGCATAAAAAAATCCAGATAGTGTCTACTGTTTGAGGGTACATAGTTCCTCTCAAACACACTCCCACAAAAATGTACCACAGGTTCAACAATCTTTCCTAAAATCTTTTGCTGATCCCATGTTTAAATGTCATTTGGAGACACATAATCCTTATATCGCCCCGTTCCACTGAGACACTTCGGCAACAAAACCTCATATAGAGGCAAAACCAGAATACAAACAGATTTCATAAGTATAAGCTTAGCACGAGAGCAGAAATATATTTACTTATTTAAACAGCAAGAAATTGCTATTTATTCGAGCCTGAAATAGAGACTGAGAGGGAACTAAAATACATTTCTCTTAATTTTGACGACACCAAAACAATAACTAGTGCGTGAGTGTGTGAGCGAGTGAGCGAGCGCTCGGAGGTGACAGTATCTGTTGTTCACACTACAGAATATTAAATGCTGAGGAAGAAGAGAGGTGAGACTCATGGGATTAAATGCATTTGCTGGCAATCTAATCCTGAAGCGTCAGTACCACCTACAAACCCAAGCGATTCCATCGCCCTGGTTGGGGCTAGTTGGGGGGGCTAAAAACAACAGCACAAGATTCTCTTTCCATCCTGGGGTGTACTCAATTCCCCGTGATGTTAGCAATTGCTTTCTCGCTTTTTACCCACTGCTGAGTCCCGAACTGGGTCCCCCCAGGTAACAAAGGAGAGGAAAACCGACGATCTGTTGCCTTTTCCTCCAGCAGTGATACGTACAAACACTGCTTCCCTGCTGGTAGAAAGGAAATGTATTAACTCTCTTCCAGGAGAGAGAAAAAAACATGACAGTGTCTTACTGGAGTATGAAGCTTTTACCTCTCTGCTCTATGAAGGAGAGAACAGGGACAGATGACACTGTTTACATACTTTACTGTGCTCAACTGAGCTTTCCTGGAAAATACAAAACACCTGCATGGAGTCTGTGTTATTGTAGTTTCACTGATAAACTATTATAGTTTTATTAATATTTTGGTAATACTTTACATTAAGGTTTCATTTGTTAATATTAGTTCATTTATACTAACGATGAAAAATGCTTACTGATCTAAGTTAATGCTCCTTGCCACATGCTATTATTAAAAACAAAATCTAATAATAGCTAACTAATAATATTTAAAACAAATAATAGCAAAGATTAATAAAAATGGTAACAAATGCAATGCTCATTGTTAGCTAATATAAATTAATTAATGAGAACTTATCTATATTTTTCTTTTGTGTGTGTGTGTGTTTTGTCATTATTAGTTTTTTTTTTTTTAAATATGTCTAAATAAAATAAATGTTGCCTGGAAACTAGTGGAAATATAAAAAAAAATTTTTTTTTTTTTTTTACATTTTGTTTCAATTTTAGTTAATTTTTATTTATTTATTTTTGTAACGCTTTACAAAAAGGTTCCATTTGTTAACATTAGTTAACGTATACTAACAATAAAAAATGCTTACTGATCCAAGTTAGTGTTCCTTTCAACGTGCTATTATTAAAAACAAAAGTTGTCTGTTTATTTAATGGACCTGAGCTAACATGAAATAATTAATTTTTATTAACTAATAGTAGCAAAGATTAATAAATATGATAACAAATGTAATGCTCATTGTTAGTTAATGTAAGTTAATTAATGGGAACTTATTAGGGTTACCTTGTTAGGGTTACCAATATTTTGAAATATTTTTTTTTCTTTTCATTTTCATTTTTGGTCACATTTTTAGTCATTTTGTTGTGTGTTTTGTCATTACTATTAGTTTTTTATTATTATTTTAAATATTTCTATATAAAAAAGATAAATGTTGCCTAGTGGAAATAAAAAAAAAGTTTTTGTACACTTTCCATTTGTTAACGTTAGTTAGCGTTAGTTAGTTAGAAAAATGCTTACTGATCTAAGTTAACGTTCCTTTCAACGTGCTATTATTAAAAAAAAGGTTGTATCTGTTAATATTATTTAATGGACCTGAGCTAACAGGAAATAACAATGAATTTGTATTAAGTAATAATAGCAAAGATTTGTTTTATTGTTTTCCATTTCCATTTGTGTTACATTTTTCAGTCATTTTGTTGTGTGTTTTGACATTATTATTATTATTATTTATTTTTATTTTTTAATTATTTTTTAAATTATTTTTTATTATTATTATTTCAGGTTTTTTTTAATTAAAACAGATTTTTTTTTTGGTTTTGGTTTGAGTTTTAGTTAACGATAATAGTCCTGATCAAAGTACAGTGTAAATTTTGGATTCAGTATCTTGCAGTAGGAGCTCACAGCTCAAAAAAATAAAATAAAATAAAATAATCAAAGTTGTAAATAAAAATGATTGAGTACATTTTACAGAAATTCAATGTAAAAAAAAAAATTCAGTGTGTTACTTCTCTTTTTTCTTTGTTATTAATTGTGAAATTGAAATAGGTATTTAAGTATTAAGTATTTTAGTGATGTCTGAGTGAAAATTGTTTCTACACCAATTTTTTTTCAGTGCACATACTACTCTTGCATTACTGTAAGTAGTTAACTTTAAATATCTGTGCCATTAAACTGGCTGTGTTTTTATCCAGGTAGCTTGTTAACCAGGTAGTTTTATCCTGGTAGTTTAGTTAACCTACTTAGCAAGACTCTCGTCTTAAAAGAGAAACTCTGTGGAAGACTTGCTAATGCCTGTTATAGCGCCCCTTGAGGCAGTGACCCAACGTGTGTAACTAAGCTTTTCAGTATCTGTTTTGGACATTACTGTTGATTTGACACAAGTTTTGTTGGATGCACTAAATACGACAAATACGCTGATGAAGATGAAGATGTGTAAGGAGCCATATGGCACAGGTGTGTTTAACCACGAAGTGCCACCATGTGACATCTGGTTGAATGAAAGAGCACAAACATCAGCAGGATGTCAAATGTTAACCCTGTAAAGCCTGACATTTAAAATGATAGTAAGAGTAAAATATATTTAGGAAGAGTTTATTGAACCTTTAGATGAAATCTAAAAAACAGTTCCTCAAAAAGCCTGATATAACACATTTGATAATTAAATTTTTAACATGATACTTCTGTTTTGTCTGTAATCACCACTTTGTGATTCTTTAACTGTCCCTTCTTCTCTTCCGTCTATTTTACCTCTAAATTTGCTCTTGCCTCGTTCCCTCCGGGTCAAATATCAACCGCGTCAGCTGCATAAAAATGCATAAATGTGTTTTGAAAAGAACAATTAACATGTCATCAACATGCCACTTAATACCAAACGATTTAATCAAGCACCCTAATTTATTCAATAATAGCATATCAAAACTCTGAATTAAAATGAGAGTTATCAAAATGAATTTGTTGTTTACCAAATTAAATAATACATTTACTTAACTTGAGCAAGTTGATCGCGTGATCAAGTGTGCAATGGTTGAATTTTTCTCAGAGCTACTAGTGTGAGAGAGTTATGATCTGTCTTCAGCTTTTTTGGCTGAAGTTTGAAGGAAAGATTTTTTGGCCGCAGTCATATCCGTCTCGACAGGACAGAAGATCTTTCGACTCTGCACAAACGTCACAGCAAAACAAACTTCCTTTGCTGGGCCCCCACTCCTCCTTTTTAATTTATTTCTACGATTTTGGCAGCGTGCATAGCTTAGTTGCACCATCCATCCTTGTCTGTCCCTCTCTCTCTCTCTCTCTCTCCGTTTCTCTAAAGTTTATTTCCTTCTTGCCACTCTACCCTCCTTCTCCCTTCAACCATTATCTCATTCATCTCTGTGTTACACACTCTGTCACTGTAATAGGAAACATTTCTCTCTATCCCTGGTAAACACTTTTAGATTTACACAAAAAGACTCGACCAACGCCAGCACGCAACATAAATGCCTCTTGCTTGGTATAAGGCATATAAACGTTGTAAACTCTACCAATGTGCGGTGGTTGGCGACACGTTTAACTTTTTCTCATTCAGAAACTGTACATGGAGAGTTAATGTTTTTCTAGGAGGGAACAGCCATGTATTAGTCATTGGCCCTTTCCCAAATTACACCCTCAGCCCATCCAGTCTCATCCAAGTTTGAATTTTTTTTTCTTTCTACAGCCATTCGAATACATTTAGATAAAATTCAATTCAGTAGTTTTGGTTGAGATCCAAACAGCCATAGCATTCCGACACCCACACAAGTCTCTCCCGGCCTTTGCCTAAGCCATGAGATGTTATCTTCTACCTGTCTAACACAAATGGATGTGCTTGTCCCCCACTAGAAGGTGAGGACTGGACCACCAAGGCTGTGTTGATAGGGGGGTTTATACATGTCATCTGTTCAGGCAGGTATCCAGTCATTATGTGGTTGTAGTTCTGCACGCCAACCCCTATTCCACATTTCAGATGCAGGTGTCCCTGTCTTCTGCCATCTACACTTCTATCTCAACACACTGTGGACACGAATAATCATCTAAACCTAATAAACATTTACGCAGACTGTATCTGTTTGCTTCCTTCTCACGTTAACCATTGTCTCCCAGTGTGTATGTGAGTCTCCGAGGGTGTTTACTGTAATGTAGCTGTAGCGGTTTGTGGTTGTCAGGGTGGCTGAGGAGGCCATTGTGGCCTTTGCTAAACAGACTTTGGTTTTCTTCACTCAACAACACATTTATGCCCACATCTCTTCTCTCAGTCAGCAACGCGAGAGCGGTTTAAAGAGCTTTAGTGTTTTTAATAGGTGTCCTTGATGTTCCCATGGATCTAATACTGCTCCTAATCACTTGGATTTATTAAACGGTAACCACACGCTAGAGTTCCTAGTGGTTAACAGACTGAGCTTGTAAACTAAACATAGCAAATTTAAAGGAGAAGTTCACTTCCAGAACAAAAATGTACAGATAATTTACTCACCCCCTTGTCATCCAAGATGCTTGTGTCTTTCTTTCTTCAGTCGTAAAGAAATTGTTTTTTGAGGAAAACATTCAAGATTTTTTCTCCATATAGTGGACTTCTATGGTGCCCCAAGTTTGAACTTCCGAAATGTAGTTTAAATGCAGCTTCAAAGGGTTCTAAACAATCCCAGCTGAGGAAGAAGGGTCTTATTTAGCAAAACGATCGGTTATTTTCTAAAAAAAATGTACAATTTATATACTTATTAACCTCAAATGCTTGTCTTGTCTATTCTCTGCGTTGCGCATGTGAACTCTGTGTAATCTGGGTCAATACAGTTAAGGTATGTCGAAAAACTCCCATCTCATTTTCTACATCGCTGCAGAAGTACCGACCCATTATTTACAGAGTGAACATGCAAAGAAGATCAAATGCCCTTTACAAAAAAAAGGTAAAACAGCTATGTAGTTTCTTTCGTCTAAAAGAGAAACTCTTACAAATGCATATTCAATAAGGTCAGGTGCAAAAATAATTGTGTCCAAGCATTTTTAGCACCAATTCTTCACTGCTTGTCTTTAGTAAAACATAATAGTACAACTGTAACACCAAAAGACAGTTGGCCCTTAAAGGGGTCATCGGATGGCCATTTTCCACAAGTTGATGATTCTTTAGGGTCTTAATGAAAAGTCTATAATATACTTTGGTTAAAAATTCTCAATGGTTGTGTAAAACAACACCCTTTTTACCTTGTCAAAATGAGCTCTGCAAAAATCATCTCATTCTGGTCGAGGCTGCTTTAAATGCAAATGAGCTCTGCTCGCCCCGCCCCTCTCTTCTCTCTGTGGAGAGACGAGCCTGTTTACATTAGCCGCATTTAGCCGCTAAACTTGCTAACTAGCACTTTATTAGGAAAGGTGATCGCAAAGATTCATAAAAAAAACCCTTATACTCACTTCTGCTGTAAGTGAAGCTGGATCATGAATGATTCGCGCGAACATAGATGGATATATGTAGATCAGGAGCCGCATTCCATTCACAAACAAACACAATCCACTGCATCTTCAGGACTCAGGTGGCAGGAGTAAATGATGACCACTATGTTTATTATTACATCCAGCAACACAACACCTCAATCGCTCAATAGAAGATATTCTTGTCTAACTTACATCCCTGCTCTGGCATCGAAACAAAGAGGACGGACTCTGACAGCTGATCTGAGGTAAAATGCTCATGTCAATCAACTATCATGGAAGCGGCCTCTGTCGGTGTGACGCCACAACGACAAGCATTTGGGAATGGCTCGATTTGAAAAAGGGGATATTATTTTTACAGATTAATTAAAAACCACTGCATGGATTTTTAGCATTATAGGGTAGATTTGTACATGCACTGCCAGCACAAATTAATGTTCAAACAACATGAAAAAGTGAACTTAGCATCCGATGACCCCTTTAATGGAGAAAAATCCTGTAATGTTTTCCTCAAAAACCTTAATATCTTTTCGACTGAAGAAAGACATGAATATCTTGAATGACATTTCACAAAAAATATTGCTGTAACTGAATAAAAACAAGATATAACAATAAATGTTTTGAATAATGAAACGTAAGGACAATAAACACTCATCTGCAATAATATATGGTTTATCTGTGTTCTACAAGCCATCTTGTGTATTTTCATAAGCCACTGCTAATCGACATACATATAATAATGAGTATAGAATGTATTTTCTGTCTCAGTCTGTGATAATAATCCACATCAGATCACACAAGGAAGTTATTTCAAACACTCGACTAATGTTGTGAATTAAAAACAAGTTATAATGTTGAACAACAAGTTTAGAAAGGCTTGCATGTCATTAGAATGGAAGATGCTCTGCATGTGTTGCTTTTTAAAATATAAGCGGGGAAGCGTTTCTTCATTTCAGCACGTGAAATCGCGGGCACACATACAGCATATTCCAAGAGAAATAAAACAAGGAAGCTATTTAAAAGCAAAACCGCAATTCACAAGCGCGTGGACAGTGGATGTTGTACCAAACGGTTCGATATTATATTGAGAACTTTGACATCCCTAATAGATAGATAGATTTCATAGGAAATGCAACAGCGGAGCAAAAAAACAGCTTTCGCTGAACCATTTATTGGGGTCTTTAAAGCATACTCAGAAAAATGTTGACGCCGTGAAACACAAATGTACATCAATACACATTAGAATCAGTATAAGTGCCTCCCTGCAGATCTGGAAACAGCTCTAGTGAGCCCCTCCACCCCATGGGCAGCGTGACTCAGCAAATCCTGGCAAATAGGCCAGTCAGCACGGCTGCCAGTCAGTCACTAGGTCATCAGGCCAGCCAGCCAACCAGCCAGCAGGATGTCTATATATACTGCGCAGAGCGAGCGTGTTGAGTCTGATAAATAATTGAAGAGCGTAGTCATTAGCCTAGATTATTTAGCTTAAACGCTGGCTTCCATCCACCACAATCAGAAGTCATTACCTCACAATGAGCAGGAGGAACATTCGAAGTTACGAGCCAACACATGCCAATCAAACAGGGAGGAATAGATTGTGCCTGATGCCGGTGGAGGGAGGAATAAACAGCAGTGTAAGAAAATAAAGCTGTAAAGCTTATGAAGGTGTACAGCAAGACGAGAAAAAGATATTCCTCCCAGCCACCCTAAAACAGTCTGCTCTCTACTGGGCCCCTCGACCCACTTGGAGGATCGCCAGAATACATACATACAAACACTGTCAAACTCACAGCACTTCCAGAATTTCTAAAAGACATACAAAAAAGCTCATTCAAGCAGAGACAGGCATGTAGACATACACTCAAACTCTAAACTAGTAAACTGCATATGTATTACTGTATTCAAAAGCAGTTTGTTTCATAAATCCTTTGATCTTTTGACCCTGGACCACAAACCCAGTCATAAGGGTCAATTTTTTGAAATTGAGATTTATACATTGTCTGAAAGCTGAATAAATAAGTTTTCATTGATGTATGGGATAGTTAGGATAGGACAATATTTGTAGAGATACAACTATTTTAAGATCTGGAATCTGAAGGTGCAAAAAAAAATCTAAATATTGAGAAAATCACCTTTAAAGTTGTCCAAATGAATTTCTTACCAATGCGTATTACTAATCAAAAACACAGATCAGTTTGCGCAACGCTGTTATTAGTCAAACACACACCTAATAACTACAGTGCATTAGCATCAGTGGTTCACCTGTGCATTTGTGAGTTACTGTCATTACCGTTAGTTACTACAGCCTACAGTTTGCTTCAGTTATGCCTTCATCACGTAATTGCATTATTACCTAGTTGCGATAATTGGCAAAACAGCTCAGTCATCCATTCAGGCTGTAGCAGTATTTGACAAATGAGAGCAGGGTTGCCAGGTTTCCACAACAAAACCCACCCAACTGACCCTTTGCAAAAACCCAACCTCCTTAGTTACTGTTGTTATGTCCAACAAACAATGCTGATCTCACACTACACATTCATGTTCTCACGCAGTGAAAAATACATTGTGGAGCGAAGAAGAAACTGACAACACACCGACAGACAAGACAGAGCAGGTTACTTCTGGTATGAAACAAGGTCTCAGCTTTAATATTTTGTCTTTTTTTTTAAGAAATTCAAACAATAAATACAGTTTTGTGGCTCTTAATGTGTTGCGACAGATCCAGTGTTGCCAAGTCTGCAGTTTTCCTGCGGAATTGGGCTACTTTAACACTGTTGCCGCAGGTTGGTTTTCAAATCCACAAATGGTATTTATCCAAAAACGTGGTATTTATCCCCTGGTATGCAAATTTTACCAGGGCAATACCGCCAAAAAATGTGTATTTCACCCTGAAACACAATTGGGCTAGTTTTGAGCTTGTTTTGAGTAGCAATTGGGTGGGTTTTGTTGTGAAAACCTGGCAGCCCTGGACAGATCACTGTATTGCCTTATTAGATCAATGACACGTAAAGCGATCGTCTTGTCTTCTTTACTTAAAACACGAAAAAAAACATGAATGAACATCAGAACGTATTTTATTTAAACCGCGGAAAGACGACAATACACACAATTTTTCAAGTTTAAAGGAGAAGCCCACTTCCAGAACAAAAATTTTACAGATAATGTACTCACCCCCTTGTCATCCAAGATGTTCATGTCTTTCTTTCTTCAGCCGTAAAGAAATTATGTTTTTTGAAAAAACACTTTCAGGGTTTTTCTCCATATAATGGACTCTTATGGTGCCCCGAGTTTGAACTTCCAAAATGTAGTTTAAATGCGGCTTCAAACGATCCCAAATGCGGTTGTAAATGATCCCAGCCGAGGAAGAAGGGTCTTATTTAGTGAATCAATTGGTTCAGTACATTATCTGTAAATTTTTGTTCTGAAAGTGGACTACTTCTTTAAGTCCACCGAAGTTAATCTAGTCTCTTGTCTGATTTGTTTGTCAGACAGAATGGCGAATTCAGCATTATGATTGGTCAGATCGCCTGTCAATCAAGCTGTTTCGAAGGGTCAGTTGTTACTTAAAACTAGCCCAAACGCATGTCGGTGGGGGTCCCCGTTAAAAGTTGCATTTTGGGGGTTAAATACCCATTTTTGATGCTTTATATCACGTTATTGGGGTTAAAAAAGTAGCCCAATCCCGTGGGAAAACCACAGACAACACTGGTTGAAAGAAATGGCAGCTTGTAAATAGTGTTTTGATGTGTAAAGCACAGCACACAGAAGTCACTTTCAAGCCAAGCAGCATTCTGTTGGTCAGCGCAGTATATCCTTTGCAAAATTTGTGTTTGTTAATCTTTTGCCCTCAAGTGAAATACCCAGATTTCTATCAAAATGACTTGAATTCACCTAAATAATTCACCTCATAATGGTACAGCAGCAAAATTGTCATGTAAGATTAAAAAATGAACGTTTTTGGTGCAGTAAGCTATATATAATTTTATCACATTCACATGACACCGGGGGAAAATATAATTATTTTTTTAATCTATGCTCTTACCCTCTAAAAACAGGCTTGATGAATGCAGATAGTGAATATGACTTTCTCTTTTCCTTTCTCTTCCGCCCATCTCTCTCTCTTGCAGGTCTCTGTCCCCTTGATAAAGAGCGGTTTGAATATCAATGAGGTTTATTCTCTCCCGGGTCTGCAGCCAGCTGTTATAGAGTGAGCGCCATTCTGCTGCTATTTTGAGGCAAGACGCGTAATTAAAAAATCAATACCTTCCGACAAAACCTTTTCACTATACACAACCATATTGACCTTGTTAACAGACATCCTGGTTTGCTTATACGCAAACGCACTAATACCACAAAACACCAATCCTTTTCCCTGCTTATTTTCTAATACTTCTGAATCCAGATATGTTAAAAGCAATAACCAGACAAAAATTAAAATTAAACCACTTTCCATAATTCTGAGAACTGTATGTCTTATGCGTTTGAGACGGGGAGTAGCACCCCTGCAGTTATCGCTGGCACTTGAAGCTCGGACGCACTCGTCTGTTGTGACAGCGACAAGACGTGGAGATCTCTGTATGCAAATAAGATGTAAACAGACCATCAGGGAGCCATCTGTGTGGCTGGAACTCCCTGTGGGGGCGGGGCCTCTGTAGCCAGGGAGACGGGCAAGCGAATGAAAGTTCACAGCATCAGTTAGGGTCACCAGTGTGGACCTCTATGGATGTAAACAGAAGTGTTATTACCTCAGTCTTTGGCCGTTTAAGGGCCACACTGACATGGCCGTGAATTAGTGTTCGTTTAGTGCTTACAAATGAGTCAACTGTCTACTACGCTCTTCACACACACAATGGGGAGAGCTTGGCCAGGCCCTTGTAATTAACTATCCTAAACGAGGAAGGAAAATGAGGTTGAAGGTTAATATCTACAAGCTTTGTGTGGATACAACATGCTGTTCCATCAGTGCCGATAGAGGTTGTCCTCTCATTCTGACCTGAGTGATATAGCTCTTAATAGACAAGTTTAAAGCTGGCTGACTTAAAGACAACATGAAATGGCATCCGTGAGACATTTAACATCTGTTATGTGTCGCATCTGAACATTCAGCGGGAAATATCATAGGGTGGGCTTGGATCTGGAAATGATTGATTGAAAAGTGGGCGTTCTATGCCAGAATAGAGCCATGTTGACGTGAAAATAACAACATTACAAAGTATTTAACTTCTGTAATATGTATTTTTGAGATTGAGACAGCATATTCAGTGGGAAATAATTTAATAATATTAAAATAAAAATGATATACACTGCCATTCAAAAAGTTTGGGATCAGTTAAGATTTTTAGTGTTTTTAAAGATGTTTTTTCTGCATTTGTGTGATTAAAAATACAGAAAAAACAGTAATATTGTGAAATATTACTGCAATTTAAAATAGTGGTTTTCTATTTTAATATACTTTAAAATCGAATTTATTCCTGTGAATAGCTGAATTTTCAGCATCATTACTCCAGTCCTCAGTGTCACATGATCCTTCAGAAATCATTTTATTATGCTGATTTTTTTTTTTTTTTTGGAACCTGTGAAACTCTTTTCAGGATTCTTTGATGAATAAAACATTAAAAAGAACAGCATTTATTTCAAATAGAAATCTTTTGTACTATTTTTTTCTTTATTTCTTTGAAAGAAATTAATATTTTTATTCAGCAAGGATGTATTAAAAATGTATTGATTTAAAAAGTGATAGTAAAGACTTATATTGTTAGAAAAAAATAAATAATAAAATTAATTTTATGAATTAAAAGATTTATTAAAAAAAAATAATAATTAAATCTATTTTGAATGCTGTTCTTTTTAACTTTTATTCATCCAAGAATCCTGAAAAGCTTCCAAAAAAAAAAAGCAGTACAATTGTTTCCAACATTGATAATAAATCAGCATATTAAAATGATTTCTGAAGAATCATGTGACACTAAAGACTGGAGTAATGGCTGATAAAAATTCAGCTTTGCGTCACAGAAATAAATTATATTTAAAGTATATTAAAATAGAAAACTGTTCTTTTAAATTGCAAGGTTTCATAATATTACTTTTTTTTTGTATTTTTTATCAAATAAATGGAACTTTGATGAGCATAAGAGACAAATTTAAAAAAACATCTTCTGAACGGCAAAATATATCATGAAATTTTTTTTTTTTAGAACAGCCTGCACTGTTGAATTTTGCTAAATAAGAAAAAGCACATTTATTAAGTAAATAACTGGATTTCATACAGAGTAAATTTGGTTCTTATTATCTAGCTACAGAGGTCCAGCAGTCAAGTGGAAACGTATTAATAAAGCACATTTAAAAGCAACAAAAGTTGACCCAAAGTTCACAATTCTGCTATTATAACAAATACTCAATTCAGTATGTAGTTTTGGCACTCTGGTTGCTGCTCAACCTGTCGATTTGTATGTCCTAAGGTCAGAAGTCTTTTTCTGGGGAACATTTTGTGTACATGTGTGAGCTGTGAAAGTTTTTTACTGTTAGCACTGGAGCTTGTTTCCGAAACACACAAGCATAGTGTTCCAGTAGCACACCCTCTCATGGAGGGAACAAGCTAAAAATATCACACACACACACACACTTACAAGAAAGGCAAGGCGCTCTCTCTCTTACACACACAGTGAGTTCTTTGCCCCCTTTTCAACTACTTAGCACCAAATAAGACCTAAACCACAAATGAGTATCATTATTTATTAAAATCATTAGTTCTGGTAAAGCAGTAATACTATAACAGTTCAATCTTTCACCCTAACCTTCACATATAGTTTTTCTCTCCCTGTTTGAATTAAGCTCAGCACCTTGACTCAACCTTGCCTGAGGCTCTGTACCTCCCTAGACCAGCAGATGAACAGCATAGACCACCAGCATTACATTAGTGGTTTAGAATTTAAAGGCTGTATGGAACACTTTATCAAGTTTATTGATTAATTGACTTATTTCACTCTGTTCTAGACAGAGTTTTCTATCAAGGTGCGTCCTAGCTTTCATATGATTATTGCATAAGTACTATTTCATCCAGGAACATATGCTATACAGTAAAAATGAACAATTATTTCCACTACTGAGAACACAGGATAAAAGCACCATAAAAATGTACTCTATTTAACATTTTCAGTCATTATAAGTCATTTCAGATTTAACATCAGTGACTACCAAATTCCAAGATTTCCAGCATTTCCAGTCATACGGGTTTGGTGTGACAGAATAATGACAGAATTTTCATTTTAGGCTACTAAATCCTTTAATAATACTTTTTCAACAAGAGTCTAAATTAAGTGTTTAAATTCCAGATTGTAATGGGTAATGATCCAAGCTGTGAACACAGAAGTTGCAGGCTCAAACTCAAGCAGTGTTGACCCAGGAACTGAGAACTACTATGATTTCAGCCCTATTCTGTCACCGTTCTTCCCTGGAGCGCGACACTTCCCCATGTTCCGCCCCTGGTTGTTCCAGAGGGTCTGTCTTGGCAATTAGTGTAACCGAAAGTCACTTTAAATGAGGATGTATGTGCTACAAAGCTGAGTGGCTAAACGGATTGCCTGTTTAAAATCCGGACAGACCATAAGAGGTTTGAAATATCATGTTAACATTAAACTCTACTCATAATGTTTTATGCTTTGTATCCATGTCTAAATACCAACCCAAGCTCTTTAGAAAAAAAAACATGTCTGTGGTGATATTTCCTCAAAATGATATTATGTTGCTTTCTGCACATTTTGTTATACTTTTAAAAGTGGAATGCCCAGTGAGTGGTGTTAAAAGCATCATCAGTTTTATCCGAAAATGGATAAACATGAATCTGGCAACATTTCATTCCATTTGTTGTTGTACATACTGCGGCAGTTGAGAAATGAAATGTCCAGTGAGTAGCACTAAAAGGTTAATGCACTATTGCATTTGATAACTACATACCACTACACTAAACCCTACAACAAACCTAACCAATAATGTTAACAGTAAACACATTCGCTGAAGCAAACAAGCCATTTTAACTTGCTTCTACAAGTTGTGCATACCCGAACACGCCGCACTGCAATTCCAGTGCTGTACCAGGTGAGCTACCAAGCAAGTTTACTACATCAGAAAACCCATACATATTATATGAGGTAACCATGAAAATATATTCATTTATGAAACATGCATAGTATTGTCTTTATTATATGATAATCTAACAATTTGATAATAAGTAAACTGTAATTAAACGTATAGAGGGGTTTTGTTTTGAGTGTCTTTATTTCATTGTTTTTGCGAGCAATGCAAGGTTTCTCAGGGAACAGAAGTGGGAGTAAAAGCAAAAGTTTTGGGAGCAAACATAACATTTTGTGAGCAAACACACATTTTTGAGGGAATGCAAAGGTTTTTCCTGCTGGGTTTGGCCTGTTGGTAAATTTTTAACATTTTTACCCAGGTGCTGGGTAGTTTTTCTGCACTCTAAAAAATGCTGGGTTTTTTTTTTTACTCAAATGCTGGGTTCAGCCTGTTGGGTAATTTTTTTTTTTTTTACATTTTTACCCAGGTGCTGGGTAGTTTTTCAGCACTCTAAAAATGCTGTTTTTTTTTGTTGTTGTTTTTTTGGACTCAAATGCTGGGTTCAGCCCATTGGGTCATTTTAGTAGGTTATTTTTAACATTTTTGCCCAGATGTTGGGTCGTTTTCTACACTCTAAAAAATGCTGTTTTTTATTTTCTAACCCAAATGCTGGGTTCAGCCTGTTGGGTCATTTTATTGGGTAATTTTTAACATTTTCACCCAGGTGCTGGGTAGTTCTTCTGCACTCTAAAAAATGCTGGGTTATTATTATTATTATTTTTTTAACCCAAATGCTGGGTTCAGCCTGTGGGGTCATTTTATTGGGTTATTTTTACCATTTTCACCTAGATGCTGGATAGTTTTTCCACACTCTAAAAAGTAAAAACATTTACCCAAATGCTGGGTTAAGCATGCTATTTCTAAAACCTACAGCATGAGATTCCCAAAGTGTAACAAGCACAAGACGGAAGAGCAAAGGTTTGGAATATCTCGGAAGAGTCGTGGAATTGAGTTTGGAAAGCTGGTCTCGGATCAGTGCAATGTTTAAGTGGGGCTGGTACTTTTCCATGCATGATAAAATCACCTCATTGGCCCAAAGCTGTCATCAGAGACGAGGAGCCGTTTCTTACAGCTGGCCTACCTAAAGAGCCCCCTTTTCTCAAAATACACCAACACACGCATACGGGACACACATAACACAACCTCGTAATGCGCTCGAACCCATTACACTATGTGCGCACACACTCAGCTACACTCATAGAGCGACACACACACACAAACAGTGTTTACATCTAGACTATACCCCCTCCCCTTGAGACCCATTCCACATTCCTTCACCAGACTCCCTGCATTCCTGTTCGGCCGAGGAGGGGGTCTGACCGACTTTCCCCCTCTCTCTCTCTTTCTCCTTTTTCTGTCTCTCTCTTGGCTTTCTTTGTCTTGCCACTTTCTCCTTCTCTCTTTTAGTGAGAAGTGTGTGAGACAGAGAAGTAGATGGGGAGGAGACAAACAACTGGTAAAACAGCAATGATCTGGGCCGTCAGCTAGAGTTGTGTGATTTAGTGTGAATGTGTGTAATAAGGATGGCTGCAACAACTGTAAACAGGAAAAAACACACACGCAGGCTTTGTACCAAAACCTAGCAAGCTGCCTCAGTATCTACTGCCTATTGGTGGCTGCTTTTGACCAGTTTGAAACACTCTAGGCTGACAAATAACTGTTGATTTCAGTAGTGTTTGATGTTAGCATGCTGCTAAGCTAAACTATTTTCATCAATACACTGAATGAAAAAGATTATAAGCTTGTTTATAATCTTCCAACAAAGTCTCGTTTTACTGAGCTCATCCCTGAGCATTATGGGATTGCCTTTTCTATTTTCATTTCGGAGGCAACTCGCTAGGTGTTGGAACGGAGCAACAGATTTCAACGTGAAGCCACACATACACACGTGTTGTGAAAGACAAGAATAAGCGCCTGTAGCAGTATTGTCCCCACTGTTTTCAGTCTGGTTTTCCCATCTGAGCTGAAGCTAATTCCAGTGAAGTGTCCTTCTCAGGGAAGCAGCGGTAGACTTTTCCCCTCCCTCTGTCCTCACGCTCCCTGCTGTTCACCCAGTCTACAGCCTGATTGTGTGTTCAGCTCACTGACTCTTTTCTAGGGGCAGACCCGCTGTGTGTGTGTGTGTGTGTCATGAATCAGTCGCTCAAGATGGTTTTGTCTCCATCTGCACATAACAATTCATCATGAATACTTGGTGAAAATAGACACACACAAGCACACAAGCACATACCTGAAACACACTTTAACATTATAATACAATTATTGCATTGTACAGCAGTGTTACATTTAGCAGTGTAGATTACCCTTACATGTTATTTGTTAGTAATTTAGTGTACATTTCTAGGTTAAATAGTTTGTCATTTGTTATATCTACTATTGTAATGTACACTATAATGTTAAATTATAGCTGTGTATTTAGTAATGTACAATTCCATGTTATATTTAGTGTATAGTGCACTCTTCCATTTTACCTTTAGTCAGTAAGATTTTTACATGTTTTTAAAAGAAGTCTCACATGTTTATCAAGGCTGCATTTGTTTTATTAAAAAAAGTAATATTGTGAAATATTAGAATTTGAAATAGTGTATTTTAAAATTTAATTTATTCCTGTAATGCAAAGCTGAATTTTTTAGCACCATTACTCCAGTCTTCAGTGTCTCATAATCCTTCAGAAATTATTCTAATATCCTGATTTCCCACTCAGGTAACATTTCATATTATTTGCTGATTATTATTTGTGTATTATTTGTACTTCAAGTTTGAAAACAGTTGTGTTCCGTAATATTTTTGTGGAAACCATGATACATTTGTTTCAGGATTCTTCAATGAATAGAAAGATGAAAAAGAACAGCATTTATTTGAAGTAGAAATAACTGATAACATTGTAAATGTCTTATAATGTCACTTTTAATCAATTGACTGCATCCTTACTGAATAAAAATATTAATTTCTTTAAAGAATAAATGTACTGACCACAAACTGAATGATAGTGTGCCACTATAAAGACACCGGAAGCCCGGCATATTCAAGATAAAAATGGCTGTTCCATACTAGTCATGTTTACTAGTGTAAAGTCTGTGTAGTATCTCCATGTGAGTAATGGTGCAGTCAAGTCCTCCTGAGAAGTTTGTATTTATGCGGTAATTACAATGTCAAGTGCGTTCAAGCAGGGTTGCCAGGTTTTCACAACAAAACCTGCCCAATTGTTTCTCAAAACTAGCTCAATCACATTTCAAGGGGGTGGTCCCCAATTAAAAATCACTTTGTGTAAAATACACATTTTTTTGTCGGGGTTTCCCTTGTAAATTTGCATTCCAGGGGCTAAATATGACGTATATAACCCGCGGACATGAAAAAAAAAACAACTCACGGCAACAGTGTTAAAGTAATCCCATTCCCAAGGACTTGGCAACACTGCGTTCAAGTCACTTTGGTCAGAACAAGATGATTTACAATTTAACTTTTCTACATAAAATTAAAAGATTTTTTTTAAACTCCACATCTACAAAATGATGAATAAAGAATGTGCATTGTCTTTTTGCTTTTTTCTGTTTTTATTCAGTTTATGAAAGTCATTATATATTCTATGGTAATTATACAATAATATAATATTTTGCATATGTGACTTAGTTTTATTGTACATGACAAAAAATAATCATTTTATTCATTTCAACGAATGTACTATCAATACAGCCACTGCATAGGCTATCCATAGTCTCTGGTTGCATCCGACATGTTTTCTCACTGACTCGGAAAATTTCCCACGAGTTTCTTACTGGTAATAACGACTTTGTGGTGGCGTTCATGTGCGTTCAATAAATACGATCTATCCGACATGAACTGAACGCACCAACAGTGTAGTGCTACATTTAGACTACGTTTGAAAACAAGAGACAGTGCAGCGAAGCGGAACAAAACGCAAGCGTTCCGAGACATAGTTTAATTTCTTTAAAATGTTCTATGGCGCCACGTAAAAACGCGCCATTTATGCGTGAGGCGCTTAAATGAAAAAAGCGCGGCGCGGTACAGCGGTCAAAGACGTCCGTCCGACTCCGTCTAGCGCAAAGACAGCTAAAACTCGGAGAGTTCAGTGCGAATTGTTTATGAGATTACTAGCACTATATTTACCGGAATGAACATTTTGAGTGTACATCGTCCAGCAGAGTCCAGCGGGTCCTGAAGCGGAGAGCTGTGTTGGTATGGTAACAGGAATATCAGCGGAGGGGGGAGGGGAGGAGAGCGGCAAGGAGATGAGGAGAGGTGAACGAAAAAGAGCAGAGAGATGGCAAAAGCAGAGGTGAGTTGAGTTCTCTTGGTTTCAAACAGAAATGTCTCTTTATTATCCATGACCACCTCCCCCATGTCTCACACTCTCCCTTATTCTTCTCTTACATACTATCTCACTCTTGCCTCGTCTTCCTCTGTCTTTCTGCAGTCACTGTCACTTTTGCCCTGAACGCTGTTTGCCTCATACTCCTATTCATGTCCTCTCTATACCAGCCAATGTGCGTGTGTGTGTGTGTGTGTGTGTGTGTGTGGTGACCAATTCCATTCTGAGATACTGAAATGTCTCCTCAGTGCACTATTTCTGTCATCGTACTCCCCTGCTGCAGCGGTAATAAGGATCCGAGTTGTGAACTGTGATTCCAGCTCCCAGCAAAGCTCTAATCCAATCCTACGACAATACTTATGCACACGTGTAAATTGAATACCAGCTCTTAATAGGTTTAAATTTCATTTTTATGTAAAATACGGCACACACCAAGACTAACAAACACCATTTTTGTTTTTCCGAAAGCCCTCGGCTCTTCAGTAGACAATATGAGCTTTACACTAACCAAATTGTCTCAATGGCAATGAAGGGTTTTGATATATACCCACTTATGACTGATTAAACAGATTTTATATCTTTTCTTTGCGCTCTCTTAAGCACACGTGCATAATAAGACCACCTGTCCAAAACAAAAGTGTTTGCATTCGCTCCAACACTCGATCAAGCTCGAGAGTGACATTACAATACATTCACGGGTGTTTCGCTATGCTTTGCGTTGTCTGGCTCAGTAACAGCAGCAGTTGCATTTTCCCCCCACAGTGCTGAATGATAAGTCGAGCCACCAGCACACAGCACTGTCAATCAGAGCCGTAATGGCTCACGAGAAGGAAGCCATTTTGAAAATATCACACAACACAGTTACTTCATGCTCCCTTCAAATCCTCCTGGAAAGTTTCTCTTTGAATCAAGTGAGTTTTGACAAAATAAAAACAGGTCAATTTCGTATATATTCTTCCTTTTCCTGACAACAAAGGGAAGCTTTTTTGTGGACTTAATGCATAAAAAAGAAGCAAATTTCGTAAATGTGATATTTTTCTCTCGTTTAGGAAGCGCTGTTTAGCACTAATACTGCGTTCCAGACAAGGTCAGACGAGGGAACATCCGAGTTGAAACGTCCCACTCCCAACTTAAGTGTGTTCTAGTCAATCACACGTCATGTTTACATATTTCTGTCAATTATGGCAAAAACAGACTGAAAAAATAACAAAATGATGCCTTTTGTTGTGAAAACAGCTGAAGAAAAGCTAAAATTAAGGTATCATTTTATAAACTTGATGTCTAATGTTTTTAAGTTTGACGTAACACACTATGCTCATTGAAAGCTGTGACGTCAAATGACGCATCCTGCTGAGGTCGGGGTAGATTGATCTGCCCCGAGTTCACAGGTCGGATATTCCGACTTCAAGCGGTGTTCCAGACATTATTTCCAAGTAGGAGGTGGGAAAAGTCCTAATTTCGAGTTGTCTGGAACACAGCATAATGAAACAGTAAAGAGAAAAGGCGAGAATTATGGGAAATGTAGTTTGGTTGCAAACTTGTCACTTAATAAACTAGATTAATGAGTATGAGTATGAGTATTTGTAATGAGTATGAGTATGAGTAATGAGTATTTTCAGGCTAGCTTGATTGCTATTCTTCATCAACAGTGTTAAAACAGGCGTTTAAACTAAATTGTACAGTTAGCATTCACCCTTTATGATCAATACCAATTAGCTTCTGCTAATTCACACCTCTGATTTGGAAAGTCACGGCTCACGGATAATCTCACATTGGTAATTTCATTTTTGCAGTATAGTTAAAGTGGGTTTATGTTGTAAATGTGATTGTTATGACATGACTTGAAGGCAGCATTAAGCGCCAACTGCGTATTTAGAACATATACAGATGAACGTTTACCACCCTGACTAGCATTAGCACCATCCCATTACACATTAATCAAGAAAGCCATTTACTCTCATTAAACAGCAAAATGGGTTGCTGACCTAAGGTAAAGAGGACAAATATATGCAAAGATTAATTAAATTTTCTGCCATTTGTCTTTAGGGAAAGTCTTGCATATTCCATGCACATTCTTAAAATTGTGAGACTGTAACTTTAAACCAAATTCATGGTCACTTTGTCCACGAAACACTATTGAACAGTGACTAAGCAACTACTTTCAATAACAACAACAGCTCATGAGCTTTAATAAGGAACCAGTTGACCTGCATATAACTGCAATCCATCATTCGTTAGTTAGAGAATCAATGTGCTGTCACCGTTAGAGTCCGTACTGAAATATGACCGCAACACTGTCAGCGTCTGCGTTGGCTACCGAATAGCTCTGAAATCATAGAACACATCTTATTCAATAACCATGTGTTAATTTGAGTGTATCCAACACATTTGCTAAAATAATAAAGACTTTTATTCAGCTAGGATGCATTAAATTAATCATAAGTAACCACAAACAAACTGTAAAAACAGTTCTGTTTCGAAACTTGAATTGGAATATGAAACAGTCTCCATTTTCACCATTCTAAAACCACTAATAAAAATTCCCTTAATTATTTTTGGCACCAGATAAGATTCCTCAAATTCCTAAGTGTCTGGACCCCATTTATCTCGCTCAGGAGATGGATGCTGGCGGAAGAGAAAAAAAACAGGACACTAACTTACTCGCTATCCGTTCATTCCTGTCCTCTCGTTCTCTTAAGAGTCACAGGTCCTGACAATACAGCCTCTGTTCCATGAGGAAGATCTCAGGCCAGCAGAAAGGCACTCAGCAAGGAAATAAGTAAGCAATACTCAAGTACTCCATCTGAACGGTTGGCTCTGTTTTAGTCTAAACAACAAGGCTTTTTGTTTTATATTTATCGTATTTGAATATACTTATCCACTACAAAATAAAATATATTTTGAAAAAAGATTTCTTTATAAATCCAGAATAAAAATTTCCTGGAAATTTACTCACCCCCATGTCATCCAAAATGTTCATGTCTTTCTTTCTTGAAAGAAATTAAGGTTTTTGAGAAAAACATTCCAGGATTTTTCTCTGTACAGAGGACTTCAATGGTGGCCGATGGGTTGAAGGTCCAAACTGCAGTTTCAATGCAGCTTCAAAGAGCTCTACATGATCCCAGCCCAGGAATAAAGGACTTATCTAGCGAAACGACTGGTCATTTTCTAAAAAAAACAAAAAAAAAAAACGTATATACTTTCTAACCACAAATGCTCATCTTGCACTAGCTCGACTTCACGCATTTTGTAGTCATGTTGGAAGGTCACGTGTGACAAAGGCAAAAGTACCGACCCTGTGTTTACAAAGCAAACGTGCAAGTCAAAAACCCTTTTCAAAAAAGGTAAAACCAGTAACAAAAAAGGTTTTGCAGTAATGTTAGTAGAACGTTTTCTCAAGGATAAATGTCAATGATAAACATTAAACACGTTAGCATAAAACCTTTTTTTTGTTGTTGCATTGTTAGTGGAAAAATATGTCTTGACAAAATGAGACATAATTTGCATAGCAACAAAATTTGTGTATCCAATGACACAAAGACACATTCAAGTGGCCTTTTCCCCCTGGCATGAGAGAGAGCAAAAAACTTTTTGATTAAAATTAAAATCTTACAATGTGCTTAAAAGTCAGAAAACACTTTATTTGTTCTCAAACTGTTTTTCTGACATTTGCAATAACAGTGAATGAGAAAATACACTAGAATGCAAAGTGTATCCCAGCTAACAATTTTTGCTTCACAGAACGTTCCCGGATTTTTTTTATGGTTTGTTTTTGGTTAGCCAGGAAAGTTTTCTTAACGTTCCCAGAACGTTAGATTTTGATTCCCAAAAAATAACCAAACGCAAACCAAATACTGTTAGGTGAACACTGATAAAATGGGGAACGGAATGCTCTATTAACGTTTTAAATTCTGTTCTTAGAACATTAATATAATGAGAGACTGAAACATTCTAAAAGCGTTTTGAACAACGTTCTTAGAACCAAACAACAATGTTAATACAACGTCTAAAAAACTGGACGTTCATAACTTAATGGGAACGTTATAGGAATGTTTTTATAACATAAAATTTTTACCTGGGTAACCGTGTGTGACCTTTCCAACATGATTACGTAATGCGTGAAGTCATAAACGCGCATCGCAGACCTAGTGCAGGATGAGCATTTGTGGTTAAAAAGTATAAAAATTTTTACTTTTTGTAGAAAATTACCAATCTTTTCGCTACATAAGACCCTTACTCCTCGGCCGGGATTGTGTAGAGCCCTTTGAAGCTGCACTGAAACTGCAGTTTGAACCTTCAACCCGTTGATCCCCATTGAAGTCCACTATATGGAGAAAAATCCTGTAATGTTTTCTTCAAAAAACCTTCATTTATTTTCGACAGAAAAACGCAATTTTGAACCTTATCTTACCTCTATTTAGGCGTTTTTTGCAAGTTTTTAGTAAGATTTCAAGCTAGTTGCGATCTAATTCTCTAGTGTGAGAAAACACAAGCCCAGTATATTCCCTCTTGGTCACCCAAAATCCAGCCACCATGTTTGCATATGTTTGTACTCACACCTGAAATCAATTAAGCGGCCCGACAGGATGAGATACCCTACGATTTTCTTGCCACACTAAATTGTAAGCATTTAGCTTCTGTACACCAGCTCCATCAAATAGCAGTTCTCTCCACAGACACAAAAGTTTGGGCTCAAGGAGAAACTCATTAAATTTACTGAAGCAGAACCATTATAATGATCCGAGATCAATATAGTAGTTTGTCATAAAATAGCTGAAGGTGTCCATTTTGATAGGAAATCAGATTTTTGACTAGTGTGAAATAAGGGCTTTAAGTCTATATACGTAATGTAGGCATTTTCATGCTACATCTTTGGTCTATCACTAACAGCACTGGGCAAACGGGGGATGGGAAAAGCAGGAGAGCTGTGAATGAGAGAGAAATCAAGAGAGATGAGGGGAGTTTCAGGGACTGGGGTGAGTAATGGATATGGAGAGAGACAGTATGAGGGAGGCGTCAGGACGAACAGTGTTTATGTGTGTTGCACAGTTTACTCAAGCATGTATTTATATGGGAAGAACATATGTGTGAATGTGTGTGAGTGTGTTGAGGCCTAGTGGTCTGAAGCCTGATACTGGCCCCCCGTACGCAGCTGCTCCCTCTGTCTGTCTGTGACTCGCTCTCTCCCTCTCTCTCTCTCTTTCTCGCTCTCATTTTTTGGCTTTCTCTCAGTACTGTAGGATGACTGGTGGTCACAACTATGCTTTTTAATTTCTGGGGGATCACGCAACTGGGTAAATCTCACAAAACTTCTTAGAAACATGTGTTAAGTCTTAATTCACCCCAAAGTCAAAACAAAGAAAAAATGTTTGCAAATAGGAAATGAATTCAAGATTATTTCTGCATTTTGACATTTTCATGAAAATTAAAGTCAACATGTAACCAGACTGGACCCGTCCTTCCAGTATTTCCTTCCTTATATGTGAACTATTCAGTCATGCGTGTTATTCCATGTTAATCTAATCAAAATTAGAACAACTGTAATCAAAATGTAGAGCAAGTTACTTATTTATTAGTAACTTAGTAATTTCCATTATTCTCAACTGTGATTTTCAATATTATGAGACAGTATTTTATTTTTTATTCATAAAATGTAATCAAAATATACAGCACTTCATTTTACTAATGAATGTATATATGTATATATGTATATTGTATATATGTAGTAGCTTCCATTGTTGTCAGTGGTTACTGTCATTACTATTATACAAAATTGTATTTATTTATTTTAAATTTATTTATTTATTTACTTTTTTTTTGTAATTTCCAATATTCTCAATGGTTATTTCATTAAATGAATACAATATTTTATTTAGTTTATTTGTAATCTTTAATCAAAATTTACAGTGCGTAATTTTATGATGCAGTATTTTATTTATTTTATTCATAAAATGTAATCAAAATATACTGCACTTCATTTTTATTTACTTTTTTATTTAGTAGCTTCCGTTATTGTCAGTGGTTACTGTCATTACTATTATACAGTATTTTATTTGTTTTATGCATAAAATATAACCAAAAAATATACAGCACCTCATTATACTTATTTATTTTTTCTTTCTTTCTTATTGTCAGTTGTTATTCTCATTACTATGATACAGTATTTTATTTATGTTATTCATGAAATATAATCAAAATAGACATCACTTAATTTTACTAATAAATAACTCAATTAATTTATCAATTTATTTATTTATTTAGTAATTTCCATTTTTCTCAGTGGTTATTCTCATTAAATGAATACAGTATTTAATTTAGTTTATTTGTAACCATTAATCAAATTTTACAGTGCTTAATTGTATTTATTTATTAGTAATTTATTTAGTAATTTCCATTATTCTCAATGGTAATTCTCAATTCTATGATACAGTATCTTTTTTATTTAATGAATAAAATATAATCAAAATATACAGCACTTCATTTTACTAATGAATTTATATATTTATTCATTTATTTAGTAGCTTCCATTATTGTCAGTGGTTACTGTGGTTCTTTTTTTTCATAAAATATAATCAGATTATACACTGCTTCATGTTACTAATGAATTTATTTAATTTTATTTAATTAATGAATTTATTAATTTATTTATTTATGTGGTAATTGCCATTATTGTCCGTGGTAATTCTTATTACTATGATACTGTATTTTATTCATGAAATATAATCAAAATATACAGCACTTAATTGTACTACTAATACTGTATTTTATTTAGTTTATTTGTAACCTTTTGTAATCAAAATGTACAGTGCTTCATTTTATTTATTTATTTATTTATTTAGTAATTCCTATTATTCTTAATATATTTCTCATTACTGTGATAAAGTATTCTATTTATTTTATTTGTAATCTTTATTAAAAACAGACAGCACTTCACTACTAATAAATTTATTTAGTAATTTGCATCATTCTTATTGGTGTTTCTCATTACTGTAATACAGCATTTTGTTTATTTATTCACAAGCATAAAGGCAGTAAAACAAATACTAACATGCTGTATAAATAAATATAATCTAAAATGTAAATATAATTATATCACATCACAGATTGTTCTAAGATAGTGAAAATAATGGTGCTTAATTCTCATGAAAACAATGATGCATTGCAATACAAATAAAAATCTCTATAATTTACTATCATTTCTAGTTTTTTAAAGTTGAATTGTGGGATAAAATGCGACCCGGGCACATTCTTGACAGTTTTCGTGCAATGCACCCAACTTCAGGGCACAAGAAAATGAAAGACACACTCAAGACAGACAAACAGAGGAAGACAGAGATAAAGCGAGAGCGAGCGGGGCTGTAAAACAGAACCCACTTGTTAACAACCATATTACAAACAATCTCTCCACTCATGAAAAAGAATAAACAGGCCGTATCAGCAGAAAGCGCTTTCTGAATAAGAGCTCATTCAGCATATGAAGTACAGATGTGCTCAGCGAGAGTAAGTGATCACAAAAGAGGAAGACTGTTGACAAGGTGTTGCACAAGGAAGGAGTGGTGGAGGAGAGGAAAGCAAGAGGAGAGGGGAGGGAAAGAGCGAGCGGCAGAGAGAGGGGAGGAAAGCAGCCAAGTTGGCAGGATGAATGGAGAGTGCAGAAGGAGGGTAATGTGGGAGTTTGATAAATTGTGTGCGTTTTCAAGTGTGTGGGTGTTTGTTTTGTGTGTGCGTGTGTGTGTTAGTGTCTTGCGGAGGTGTGCACATGATACTCTGTGTGTGTGTGTGTGTGTAGCTTGAGGCTGTAACACAGACACGGTGCTTCAGCGAGTCTAGCAGCAGAGACGGACAGGAAATGATTTTGCCTCTTCACACTGGTAGAAGCTGCTGGACAGTCTCTCTGTAAACTTGCCTGACCGGTTGCCAAAAAGAGCGAGAGAGTCAGTTTGTGTGGTATGTGATGTGACACCTCCCCCCAAACACACACACATATACTGTTCACCTATATTTGAGCTCCTCCTGATACTGTACTGTACCTATATATATCTATATATATTTGGGTTGGGTAAAAAACATACATATTTCTAGATTTTAATCGATTAGTCGAGACTATTTTCAGTTTTGAACGGAACATTGTAATTTCAAAAAGCTTTGTGATCTGTTACTTTTGATGTGAAACAAAGTCTAAGACAATAGACTTAAACAATAAATGCCATTTTGGCGATGTTTAATACGGAGTGACAGATCGCTGTTAGTGCCGCAGTTCAAGAGAAGTGGCAGCGTGAAGTGCACGTGCTCATCTCCTTCGCTTTAATACTAGTTATAGCACAAAATAAACATGAATAAACATCCGAAAGTATGTTAAAAGAAAGAGTACAACTTACCAAAATACATATCTGTTTTATGTAATCACTTAATCAGTGTTTCAAATGTGGAAAGACATCAATATAACAGCTTGTAAACAATGTCACATCACATTTACTAAAAAAAAACATATTCGGTCACCATAAACTCGTCAGTCAGCTAGAAAAATTAACTGTATAACATATTCATTATAATTTTTATTGTTCTTCAATATTTCATTTTAAGTTTGAATAAACCTGTCAAGTTTTTATGATAGCCATTTAAATGGTAATGGTAATTTTCAAAAAAAGAATAAGAGTAGAAATATAATTATGTAATTCAGAGTTAAAGTTATAACTTTAATATTATAAAAACTTTTGAACAGAATAAAGATGTGTACATATTTCTTATTTTGCCTAAATATCTTGTTTTTTTCATTTAGTACTGCCCTTCAGAAGCTACAGCAGATTTTTACCCAGAAGACAAAATAAGTCAAATTATTTGTGTTTTCACCTCCCGGCTTTTAATTCATTGTGTTTGCTTCTGGAGCATCAGTGAGCATTTGAACTTTCTGTAATAGTTGCGTATGAGTCCCTCAGTTGTCCTCGTTGTTTAAATACACAAAAAAGATGGAAAACCAAAGAATTTGTGGGACCTGAAAGATTTTTCTGAAGAACAGAAGTCAGTTTAACTGTTTAGGACAAAAAAAGGGACTCATGAACAACTATCATTAAACAAACAAAAAAAAAAAAAACACAGCTGTGGATCATTCAGGTAACAACATAGTATTAAGAATCAAGCGTATGTAAACTTTTGAACAGGGTAATTTTTGTAAATTCAACTATTATTTTCTCTTGTGGACTATATGTAAATGTCTTTTATGTGAAATATCTTATTCAGGTCAGTACTATAAAAAAAGAACATGCATTTTTTATTAACCCTCTTATTTTGGTATAATAATTAACATTTTGCAGATTCTGCAAGGTGTATGTAAACTTTTGACCTCAACTATATTAAAATACATATTAACTTTGATTACACCCATATTAACTGCATACTGTACAATATTCAACAAATCAGAACAGATATGCAGATTAAATGTTTGTTTAAAGTTTAGCATTAACTGAGTTTTGTTAAAATTCCACATTAAATAATAATAATTTAAATAAATTCTGAATCATAAACAGCCGTTTTTGTATATTGGAACGGCCCTGTCTCAGCGATGAAGTGAGATTGACGGAAAGGTGAAAGCTGTCTGTCATCGGCACGCTAACAAAAAGGCACAATATTTGAGATGCTGTTTTGCCTCTGATTTTATTCTGTTTATACTAAGCAGCTTTTCTTGAAGCAACCTGACATGTTTTCAGTGACGTGTCTTTTTAGGAGCTTTCGTGTGTGTGTGTGTGTGCGTGTGTGGGTGAATGTGTAGCACAGCTGGAGGGACAGTGTGTGTTTGTGTGTGTGGCTGTAATCCTTCATCATCCCCTGAAAAACACACACACACACACAATCTCCCACTCTACCTGCATTGTGTGTGTGTGTGCGTGCTCTGACAGCATCAACACACCTCTGTGGTAAATCAGCAGCAGCTGCGTGCAGCGATCACGCGAGTCTGTCATCAAATCAGATGGCGTCACCATGTGTGTACACGGCATGGGCCACAGTCCCCGCAGTGGGAGCTACGCAGAACCAATGACCCTGTAAAACTGGACAAATGAATCAGTGGTCTCAGAGTCTAGTCACCGTTGGTTTATAATCATAGGTGTTCAGTAAATATGGGCTGCGGCTAAAACCTGAACAATGCATTTGTTGTCAGTATAGGCTTCAATTACAAAACGTGCATCCTCTGCTGCCTATAATATACCAAAATCCTGTGTGTAAAGAATAAATATGGCTTCTAAACAAGGAAATTATTTTAACGTAACTTAAATAGTAAATATATTTAAATGTAATTTATTCTAAATGTAGTAATATTATGAATGTAACTAAACATATTTAGATTATATATATATATATATATATATATATATATAATGTCAATGAGAAGACAGGATAATGCAATAATGCAGAGACTCTCAGTGGGGAATCGGTTCAACACTGCAGCTGGAATTGCTTGCCAGTTCAGTGTTGAACCAGGTAAAGGTCTGACAGCTGTAACCTTCCAAAATTTTTGTTTCGTGCTACAGTGGTTACAGTTCTCTAAATTTGATTCACGATTTAACTGTGTTTTCAACAGAATAAAGGTTTCTGTTGAAATGCTTTGGATATTTTGTCAAACATGTTAGTAGAACAATGGTATACCTACAGCTAATATTCCTTCAAACTTTGAGTGATTAAGATTATTAATATTTTAGAATAAATCAAGTATTTACATATTTTTAATTTAGATCTGTTTACACTACCAGTCAAAAGTTTTTGAACAGTACGATTTTTAATGTTTTTTTAAATGTCTCTTCTGCTCACCAAGCCTGCATTTATTTGATCCAAAGTACAGCAAAAATAGTAAAATTCTGAAATATTTTTACTATTTAAAATAACCTATTTCCTATTTATTCCTGATCAAAGCTAAATTTTCTGCATAATTCCTCCAGTCTTCAGTGTCACATGATCCCTCAGAAATCATTCTAATATGCTGATTTTTATTATAATTATTATTATCAATATTTAAAACAGTTGAGTACATTTTTTTCAGGATTCTTTGATGAATAGAAAGATCCAAAGATCAGAATTTATCTGAAATAAAAATGCTAAAAATTCAGCTTTGAAATCACAGGAATAAATGACATTTTAAAATATATTCAAATAGAAAACAATAATTTTAAATAGTAAAAATATTGCTGTACTTTGAAACTTTAAAAACATTAAAAACCTTCCTTTTCAAAAACGTTTGACTGGTAGTATGAATATATTTTTCTCTCTTTTTTTGGTAGGTTCTACCAATAAATAAAGCATTTAGACATTAATTAATAGTAAATTCACCAACTGAGTCCATTTGTACATTTGTGTTAAAAACTGCGTCTTATTCATTAACCGCCCACAATCCAGTTTAACCAGGCATTGTCTGCACTGATATTTCACCATGTGTAATGAATTTATTTATAAATCTAAAAACTGCATTTAGAACTTTTACTTTTTTATCTATTGGGGCTGTTGATTTCCTAATTTCATTCATGAATCAGGTGCTAAAACATCACAGACAGCATTACTTTAGATCATTAGATTTAAACCAAAAAAATGCTTCCAAATTTTTTTCTGTTTCAAACACAGTCAAGATTTTTGCACTAAAAAGTCCATACTATAATAAATAACTCAGTGCTCACTATTTTAGAATGTTACCAAACCAGAGATTAAACATTTCACATTGTTAATAAAAATTCATATAACAGTATAAGTTCGGCAGATCGCGTGCTTGAGAAATCATTTTCTTTCTGTTAATCTCTCTTTCTCTCCCCCAGTCTCTCTGTCTCTCTCTCTCCTGGCCGTGCTCTGGCTGGGTTGCTATGGGAACAACAGCAGACAGGTTCTCACATCCCCTCCTTCAGATTCTTCCTGGCTCACTCACCATTTATATTCATGCACAGCAGCTCCATAAACACACACACACACACACACACACACACAAACACGTACACAAACGTGCAAAAACACGCTTAAAACAAACACAGCGTCACTGAGCATGCACACAGACACACACCCCGGAGACACACACACACACATACCTATAAACGCACTCATAAATACACAATCACACCCCGCGCTCAAACACTATCGATTCTCTCCTGGGGAGGTGTTTGTGTTTGGATGAAGCATTAAACCACACTGGCATTACAATTTCTGACACACAAAGCCCATAAACACCATCGGCTCGATACAAATGTGCATTTTGTTTGTGTTTTCGGGTTTAATCAGAACTAATGATTGCAGAGACGAAGTGAAAAACACACTTTCTCTCATTTTATTGTTCAGGCATGTGATTACTACACTCAATAATAAAACACACCTGAGTAGAAATCTGGAACACCGGTGATGGAGGTTTTGGTGTAATCAAAATAAATACCCAGCAACACCTTAACACATTAGCTAACGCGCTCGTGACAGGAGAGGGATGGATAAATTCCTCCTCCTGTTTTGCAAAATGGGGTTATTAGAATAGAGGAGAGTAAGAAGGCATGTGTGTGAGAGCGATAACAGTTTTTCTTGCTCTTTCTTGAGCTCATTTAGCAGGATAAGCATCGATAGAGAGAGGGGGATCTTTTTTTCTCTGAATGGATGGAGGGGGATTGATATGCTGAATAATATTGCCATCTTTCTCACTTGCACTGCGTCTGTGCTATACGCGAACAGCTAAAATGCTCATGATCACATCAATTGCATGCCTTCAGTACAACAGTAGTTATGCTAAATTATTATATTAAATCACCATTATTATTAAAAATATTATTTACTAGTAATCTGAACTGAAATCGTGCCAGTCTGAGTTGTGATCCTGGACCACAAAACCAGTCTGAAAGCTGAATAAATAAGCTTCCATTGATGTATGGTTTGTTAGGATAGGACAATATTTGGCCGAGATACAACTATTTGATAATCTGGAACACATCAAAATATTGAGAAAATCACCTTTAAAGTTGTCTAAATGAAGTTCTTAGCAATGCATATTACTAATCAAAAATTAAGTTTTGATATATTTACGCTAGGAAATTTGGTTCAGGTCCAGGGTCACATTTGGTGAACTGGTTCATTAAGTTCAATAAAAAGAACCATTTCAAAAGAGTAATTCATTCGCGAACCAGTCATCATTTTGAACTGTTTGTCTGAGGCTATCGATTACACTGTAAATAACATTCAGTTTCTTGCACATACCGATTGTTTCGCTTCATAAGGCTTCAATATATCATCAGGAGCCACAGGTATTAATTTTGTCTTGCCCGTATGCTTTCTTTTTGACTCTCAAGTTCCGATTTTGCATTTTATGAATCACTAAAAATCATTGTTTCAGCTAATGCTCTTGTACTGTTCTACTGAAGAAAAAAGTCTTCAGTACTAAGATAGGCTGAGGGTGAGTAAATTAACATCAAATTTTTGTTTTTGGCTAAACTATCCTTTTAATTACTTATACTACCAGTGAAAAATTTAGGGTCTGTAATTTTTTTTTGAAAAAAAAAAAATGTGCTTATGCTCACTATGACTCACAACATACTCTAGAATCAGTAATATTGTGAAATATTATTACAGTTTTATTGAATATGTTTTAAAATGTAATTTATTGCTATGATCGCAAAGCTGAAATGGATAGTTCACCCAAAAATGAAAATTCGGTCGTTAATTACTCACCCTCATGTCATTCCAAACCCGTAAGACTTTTGTTCATCTTTGGAACACAAATGAAGATATTTTTGATGAAATCTGAGAGATTTCTGACCCTGCATAGACAGCAATGCAACTACTACGTTCAGTGCCCAGAAAGGCAGTAAGGACATCGATAAAATCTACCTGATCTAATGACAAAAACATACCTGAGGGAACTTTTTCAAAGATTCGAAATACGTACTAAGAAGTACATATCACTGAAGTTTCCAACAGAAATAAACACTAGGAGCCGTAAAACAGCGAGCACTTGTAATCGTTTTGGTACAGTTATGATTACAACTCTGTATGTTTCACTTTCTGGATGTAACAAGCTTGCTCACACCAAGAGTGATAACATTAACTATAAATGCAACGATAACTATATTTGCGTCCACACCAGTGAATGACAACTGTCTGTTTTTTGTTGCATTTACATGACTTTAACGTTTTGAGCGCATCTAAACAGTGAATCTAGCGTACGCTATCTAATCTCTAACGTAGTCAAAGTAGTGGAATAAAAACAATACATAATCTTTTCTACAGCAACTTCAAAGGACGCAAGACAATGTTGTCCAAACTAGCGCAGAATTTCTGAGGTAATTTTATGTTTTAGGTCACTCCGTTTGCTGTGCAATGTCTGTTTGCTTCTCTATGTCCCCTGCTATTTCAAATGCGCAAGCCCTTCAAATTTGCATAACGTTTGATTAGCTGTCAGTGTTTTATCGTTCATCAACTGTAAAAAAAAACATTCTGAAAGTGATCCCAACGATATCTTTCCACTGTATCGTTATCGTTATAGTCATGATTTGAACTCTGCTATTCTCTTAAATTCGAAATATTTTTTAAAATGTTATAGTTATAGTTATAGTTATCATTATTGTTCTTGGTGGAATCCTTGGGTACGAATCCTGTGAAAAACAGGACTGAATTACACTGAAAGAACTGAAAGAGGAGATTGAAAAACAAGCTAAAACGGCATGCTTTCAATTGTGTTTTTACCTCACATTCGCTTTTGTTCATACTATCGGGTGGGCTTAGATGTAGTACAGATAGTATGTTATTTTAAAACGTCACGGAGCATTTCAAGTCAGAACGGCAGCGCCACGTACAAAACCAACGTACATAAAACACCATATGTACGTTCATCGAAAACGAACACTCTTTTAGCACCACACAGTGGACATTTCACATCAAATGTGTCACGAAACGTACATGGCGGTACATATTTCAAACCTTGTGAAAAAGTTCCCACAGGTACGTTTTCGTCATAAGATCAGGTTGGATAAAATAGTTCATGTGACATCAGTGGTTCAACCGTAATGTTAGGAAGGTACGAGAATACATTTTGTGCACAAGGAAAACAAAAATAACGATTTTATTCAACAGTTTCTTCTTCCGTGTCAGTCTTTGATGCGTTTCACGAGAATATCACGACGCATGTGTGTGGTCCTGCTGACGCAGGAGCCGGCATTCTGATGTATTTATAAACCAAACTTTAATTTCTAATCAACACATAAGTAGTCTTATATTCTTATAAGCAGACAACATACCATGCATTCACAATGCTTTAAAAGATAAGTAGTTAATTCCCTCATGAAAGAACTGCAAAGTCTCACTGATTTTCAGCGTCTTGCACCATGAGCGTTGCATTTCTTAGACACAGAAAGTTTGAAGGATATGTCTTGAGACTTCTGCATTAACTGTTACATTCTATTGCACTCCTTCGTACTGTTTTTGAACGCAAGAAGTGTCCTGCGCGAACAGCCCTGAAGCTCATGAGGCGGATCGTGTGAGCTACGCTGTCTGCATGTTCATTAGAATCATATTTAATTAAACAATGAATGAATCTATATTGTTAATACTATGTAGACAGATTACATCTGTTCGGATGTATGTAAGCCTTGTGTAAATATGTTTAAATATGTGCCAGCCCGTGGAGCTGCTCAAACATCTTAGGCAGTTTTTCCTCTTATAGCTCACTACTATTCATTCAAAGCTGCTTTAAAACAACATATATTGTGAAAAGCACTATACAAGTTGAATAGTCGCCGTGCATTAGCATAAAGCTGACCTCTGCTCGGTTCGCCAACGGTCGCTGTTGCTTGTGTCACCTCAAATCGCCAGCCTTCACTGCAATTGAACGACTTCCAGACGCTTTGTCGCTGCAAATCGGCGTCTAGTATAGTTGTGTTGTTCGCTTTCAGAGTAGACGGGGTCTTTCTTTCTCTCTCGCCATCATTCGTACTTTCTTAAATCTCTCTCTCACAAACACACACACACACTTCCATATGAATGTTGATATTGTTCTCAGAATACTAACCAGGCACTGAACGCCTGTAATAGACAGCACATCACTGCCTCTGAGATTAAGACGGACAGAGAAAGCGAGAGAGCGCGAGTGCGAGGTGGTTCGAGGTAAATGAAGCTGATTCTGTGCTGAAGCTTGAGCTGTGTTTTATTCCATCTGTCTGTGTTTCAGCCCGTTACATCAGCCAGGTTTCCTACCTGCACAACAGCACCAGCATATGCCATATTGTGCACACACCATTAGAGAGTAACCGTTAACGAGATTCGTAGCTAATAAGAGTCAGCCACTGGATTTGATGAATAGTATGTTAATTTCTTACTCTCACAATCTCCTGGGCTGATTTACATGTGCTTCGTACATGCACAGCCACAGGAACTGATATGTTTGTAAAGGTCTCGCTGTCTCGCTGCAGTTTCTAGAGTCAGATTCGCTGCTTTATTGCAGCTGAAGGTCTGCTGGCCTACAAGCCATAGTCCTGCATGCTGATAAATTCAAGTAATACTGGTGCAATATCTGCTTTATTCTGTAAGGATGCATTAAATTGACAAAGAGTGAGAGTAAAGACAGTAAATAAAGATTTCTATTTCAAATAAATGCTGTTCTTTTAAACTTTCTATTCATTAAAAATTCTGAAAAATACAGTTGAGGTCAAAAGTTTACATACACCTTGCAGAATCTGCAAAATGTTAATTATTTTACAAAATGCATGTTATTGTTTATTTAGGACTGACCTAAATAAGATATTTAACATAAAATACATTTACACATAGTCCACAAGACAAAATAATAGTTGAATTTATAAAAATGACCCTGTTCAAAAGTTTACATACACTTGTTTCTTAATACTGTGTTGTTACCTGAATGATCCACAGCTGTGTTTTTTTTGTCTGTTTGTTTTTTGTTTAGTTATAGTTGTTCATGAGTCCCTCGCTGTCCTGAACTAATTTTTCAGTTCCCACAAATTCTTTGATTTTTCAACATTTTTTCAGCAATCCTTTCCAACAATGACTGTATGATTTTAAGATTTATCTTCCATCTTTTCACACTGAGGACAGCTGAGGGACTCATATGCAACTATTACAGAAGGTTTAAATGCTCACTGATGCTTCAGAAGGAAACACGATGCATTAAGTGTTGTGGGGGTGAAAACTTTTTGAATTTGACGATCAGGGTAAATGTAACTTATTTTGTCTTATGGAAGACATGTAAGTGTCTTCTGTAGCTTCTGAAGGGCTGTACTAAATGAAAAAAATATGATATTTAGACAAAATAAGAAAAAACATACACATCTTCATTCTGTTCAAAAGTTTTCACCCCCGGCTCTTAATGCATTCTGTTTCCTTCTGGAGCATCAGTGAGCCTTTGAACCTTCTGTAATAGTTGTATATGAGTTCCACAGTTGTCCTTATTGTGAAAAGATGGATTTCAAAATCATACGGTCATTGTTAGAAAGGGTTCAAATACACAGAAATGCTGCAAAACCAAAGAATTTGTGGGACCTGAAAGAACAGCAGGCAGTTTAACTGTTTAAGACAAGGGACTCATGACACAAAAAACAAAAAAATAAACAAAACTGTTGATCATTCAGATCTTTTAGGTAACAACACAGTATTAAGAGTCAAGTGTATGTAAACTTTTGAACGGTGTCATTTTTAAAAATTAATTTTTAAAATTAACTAATATTTTCTCTTGTGGACTATGTGTAAACGTCTTTTATGTGAAATATCTTATTATTCAGGTCAGTACTAAACAAAAAATAACATGCAATTTGTATGATCCCTCTTATTTTGGTAAAATAATTAACATTTTGCAGATTCTGCAAGGTGTATGTAAACTTTTGACCTCAACTGTTTTTTTACAGTGATAAAATTAGAAATGTATCTTGAGCAGCAAATAAGCATATTAGAATGATTTCTAAACAATCTTGTGATGCTGAAGACTAGAGTAATGATGCTGAAAATTCAGCTTTAATAACACAGAAATAAATTATTTTAAAAAAATATTAAAATACAAAACAGCTATTTTAATTGCAATAATATTTCACAAAAATACTGTCTTTACTGCATTTGTATCAGATTAAATTCTGCCTTTGTGAGCTTCTTTTGAAAATCTACCTAAAAATCTAGTGTAAATGTTTTTGTAAGAAAAGGGGAATTTCCTCATGCAAACAGTCAAGGACAAAGTCAATCAATGCAAACGCACTAATTTGTACCAAATATGAGCACGCAGAAAAGCGAAGTCCTGACTCTCTTTCATTCTGTCACAAACACTTTACGTGTTTCAGTGTTTTCGTGCAATTTGTTTGATTAAACAAACAAACAAACAAAAGTCAGTAGCTCGCCCCCCCTCCCCTTTTCTTGTCTTCTTTTCTCCTCTCCTTCTTTTTGTGTCTGCAACATGGAGCCCATCTGGGATGGGCAGCCATCGTTGTCATGGTGACGCTTTCCACCGGGGCATCCGATTGGCCGGTGGACACGAAGCAGTCTCTGTCTGGTTTGGACGCAGCCGTTTGAGTCCTCAGGGACAGCGGTGGGGACGGGCGCCTCATGCAATGCAAATATGACACCTTTGAACTGACTGGGTGTTATAATTTTGAGTCATTTGAAAAATGAAAATGTGGAGTTTTTATGCGTGAACACCGCAGATGCGCTGGTAGGCAGCCACGCGTGCAGACCAAAAGTCATTCCACCAACGTTGAATGAGGATTCAAATAAGTATAATTTATGAAAGCTTCTAGAAAATGGAAAATGCTCAATTTTGCAGACAGAATCAAGTGGATCATGCCTGGGCGAATCACTGTGTTCATTTTGAACATAATTTTCCGTCTTCTTAACTCTTCAACATTGTTTTTCATAAAACTTACAAGGCGCAAGACTTAACTAAAACATTCAGATGCCATTTCTCAAACTATCATCAATGAATCCTAAAAAAAGTGTAACCATTCACTCAACTCTTTTCTACATTGATAATAATAATAGTTTCTTGATATGCATAAGCATCTGTGACCCTGGACCACAAACACAATATTAAGTAGCACAGGTATATTTGTAGCAATAGGCAAAAATAATTTGTATGGGTCAAAATTATTGATTTTTCTTTTATGCCAAAAATCATTAGGATATTAAGTAAAAATCATGTTCCATGAAGATATTTCCTATCATTTTTAAATAGTTATATGCATTGCTAAGAACTTCATTTGGACAACTTTAAAAGCAGTTTTCTCAATATTTGGATTTTTTTGCACCATCAGATTCCAGATTTTCAAATAGTCGTATCTCAGCCAAATATTGTCCTATCCTAACAAACCATACATCAATTTTTAAAAAAAGCTTATTTATTCAGCTTCCAGATGATGTATAAATCTCAATTTCAAAAAATTGACCCTTATGACGGGTTTTGTGGTCCAGGGTGACACATTTAGATTGATTTTTGAAGGATCATGTGACACTAAAGACTGGAGTAAGACAGAAATAAATTCACAGAAATAAATTGCATTTTAAAATATATTCAAAAATGTCTTAAAAAAGTTAAAGTTCCTCCCCAGAAATGAACATTTTGTCATCATTAACTTGTGTAATTTCAAAACAACCATTATTTTAATTAATGACTGAATTTTCATTTTTGAGTGAACTATCCCATAAGTATTTTACACAAACACCTCAGTTACTGTTGACCTCTCAGCACTGACTCCATCAGATTGACTGGCCTTTAATCTGGGGGGGATTATGGGCCGTGGTCTACTGCCCAGATTAGCATGATCAGCACATGCTTGCTGTTTTTCATTATCCGGACGGCACAGATCAATACCTCACAGGAAAAGCCGTCTCTATTAATGATGTTTGCATGATTAACTGCTGAGTGTGATTTTACCGATTACCACATACGAGGAAGAAAACGCCTAACCCACACGTACGGGTCAGTGTTCAGACATCTGTATGCACAAAGAGGTTATGAGTAGCTCAGATTTACCTAAAAAGGCTCTTGCGATAGTTAACAGTTTATATGGGACAGCTCATGCAGAAAAGAAAATTCTATCATCATTTACTCATCTTCACGTCTTTCCAAATTCAGCAGACTTTTGTTCATCTTCAAAACACAAATGAAGATATTTTGAATAAAACCTAGAAGAAATCTGTCCCTCCTTTTTAAAGTACACCAAACTTTGATACGTTTATTTAAAAATTCTGATATGAATTGAGAGATCTAAGTCTTCTGAAGAGACATGATCACATTCTATTAAAACATTTAAATTTGTTTACTATTTTTCATATATAATTATTGATAAACACATTGTAAAAAATGTGGCTTCAACTGATAATAATTCGTTACCTCGCTGACTTAAAATTTTAAGTTTAGTCAACACAAATATCTAAGTTGTCACTCAAGTTGACTAAACTTACTTGAGTTGACTAAACTTAAAATTTTAAGGCAGGCAGGTAACAAATTATTTTAAGTTGACTCAACATTTTTTTTTATAGTGCACTCAAAGCACATCAGAAATGGTAAACAGAAGCTCAAACATGCTTGCTTGATGATACCAAAGGTTATAAATAGGAAAAATTCATAAACCCAATATGGTGCCTAGAAACAGAAGGTGCACTTTACAATTAAAAGAGACCATTATATTTCATTGAAGGTTTGTTTACTAATGCAAATGAACTGGATCAGCCAGAAAAAAAACACTTTTTAGTGTGATTTGAGCTAAAAAAAGCTACATAAGGGTCAATTTTCTGAAACTGAGATGTATACATCATCTAAAAGCTGAATAAATAAGCATTGATGTATGGTTTGTTAGAACAATAGTTGGCTGAGATACAACTATTTGAAAATCTGGAATCTGAGGGTGCAAAAAAATCAAAATATTGAGAAAATCGTCTTTAAAGTTGTCCAAATGAAGTTTTTAGTAATGCATACTACTACTCAAAAATTAGGTTTTGCTATATTTGCGGTGGGAAATCTACAAAATAGCTTCATGGAACATGATCTTTATTTAATATTCTAATCATTTTTGGCATTAAAGAAAAATCTATAATTTTAAACCATACAATGTATTGTTGGCTATTGCTACAAATATACCTATACTACTTATGACTGGTTTTATGGTCCAGGGTCACATATACTGTATCTTTAGCTTAAATCAAAAACACAAAAAGCTGACAACACTGGTGTGATAAATGTATCAGTACCATTGTTAAAATATTTAATTTATGATTTCAAATATATGCCTATATAGAAAAAAGCTGCCAAGATGGTCGCCGAGTAAACGGACTAGCTTTAAAGGGGCTTTGTTGTAAATCATTGGCCAGAAAGAGCTGTAATTCTCTCATTGAACTTTGTGTGACTTCAACTGAAATATTGAATAATATTGAATGGAATATTGAAGAACAACTCAAGTGTATTTCTGAGCGCAGTTTCGTCTCTGCGGGAGAGCTAAACTTTGACTATTCTCTGTGTTAGCATAGAGGGAAACAGACAGCACAACGACAGCCTGCAGAGTTTAAACGACTTCTGAGGGAAAATTATTTACTTTTCCGTTTTCTTGTGAGAGTGAGTGAGCAGAAGAAATCAAGAGAGGGGAATGCTGAAGAGAGAGAGAGAGAGAGAGAGAGAGAGAGAGAGAATGAACAAGTGGCGGTCTTTGATGACGGCTGCTGATTCTCCAATACAGAAGGAGACAACTGAGGGCTTTTTAGCTACTGTGGAAGCGGTATTGATTGCACTGCCATACTGCACTGAGCTGCTCTCAAAAAATGCTTTGTCTTCCTTTATTTATCCAAGCCAAGGTATGTGTGTGTTCGGGGGCCATCAGGACACTGTGTGTGTTGTATGGTTAGAAGAAAGACAAGAAAGTGTGTGTGTGTTGGGGGTGATGACAGAACGTGTGCATGTGTGTATGTACAAACATGCATGTTAGGACAGAGAGACTAATGAAGGGAAAGTGTGTGTGTGTACTTGGAAAGAAAGCGGAGAAGGGTGTAAAGCTGAGCTAAACTCGGCATGAGGTCTTTATTTATACCCTGTGTCTCATTATCAACTAAATGTAGTCACGGACAGGTCTGCATAAGCACTGCAGATTTCCACAGACTTTGCGTCATTCATAAAGTTCTACATATACTCCATCGCCTGTGAATTTATTTACGAAACGTGGCTAATCTGATCTTGTTTTCAACTACCAATAAATGCGGTACTCTCAGTTCTGGTGAGAATATGTTAGTAAGTTTTCTTTAGAGCAAAGGAAACCCGTCTCCTCTTGGCTTATATAGAAATTCTAATTTGTGACCAGTTTTGTTTTTTCACTCCACTGCACTTCGGTCACTTTTGTCACTTCCGCGTTTGTCTACATCCTACGTCATCCATTGGAAAGCCACTCAGCAGAAGTTAGAGTTTATGGTTTATTAAGTTTTAAATATGGATATTTTTCTTACAAAAATGCATTGATTCGCTTCAGAAAGCCTTTATTAACCCCTTAGAGCTGTGTGGAGTACGTTTTTATGATGAATGAATGCACTTTATTAGACTTCAGAAAAAAAACAGCCATTCACTGCCATTATAAAGCTTGGAAAAGCCAAGACATTTGTTAATATAACTCTGATTGTACTCATCTGAACAAATAAAGCCATATACACCTAGGATGGCTTGAGGGTAAGTAAATCATGAGGTAGTTTTTATTTTTTGGTGAACTATCCCTTTAACATATCTAAATCTATCCCACGGTTTCTGCCGATTTTACCCACTGCAAAAAAGGCTTATCTTACCTAGTATTTGTGTCTTGTTTCTAGTCAAAATATCTAAAAATTCTTAAATTTAGTAAATGCATCTTAATTTAAGAATTAAAAAAAAAAATCAAGAAACAAGACAAAAAATAGTGCCTGCACTGCACAAAAAAATTAGGCTTTGTAGAGCTTGCAAAGAAAAGAAAAAAAAGTTTGACTTTTTGATATAAAATTATATAAAATGTGTCATGATTAATAAGAGATATCCATGTAGACCAGGTAACCTTAAGAGGATTTCCTAAATTGTAATTCTTATTCAGGGAAAAAAAATCTTAATATATACAGCTCACATTTCTATGCTTGTTGCTTCAAAACATCCCAGTATGTTGTTACTTGTGTTTGTCATTGGAACTTCAAAATCATAAATCCAAAATCCAAGTAAATAATCTTTTACTTAATGTAAGAATCAATTTACAGTGCACAATCGGTGCAGATTCTCTGTGAGTTCTGGATTCCTTCTACTCACTGACCCTTCAACATTGTGATGAAATGAAGGATGTTTTGGCATGTATTTGTAATATCAGTAAAATCTGCACTATGAAATGAAACCTCATCGCTGCTTAAAGGGATAGTTCATCCAAAAATAAAATTTCTGTCATCATTGTTCCAAACCTGTATGAGTTTCTTTCTTTTGATGAACACAAAAGAAGATATACTGAAGAATGTTGGTTGACAGTAGACTTCCATAGTATGGGAAAAATAAAAACACTACAGAACTCAATAGGTAACATCAACTGTTAGGTTACGTTCAGCATCCTACAAAATATCTTCTTTTCCCTGAAAAGCATAATCTCTGTAGCTCTGTAGTGTTGTCAAACATTGCTCTGTTTGTTTAAGCAGCCCGACAAGCCCAACATAGCAACACTGGCTCAACCAATAGTGTGAGTTTAGGGGCGGGGCTATTTGTTTAACTGACCAATAGAAAGCTAGGTAGTGTCTGGGAAAACTACTTCAAAACAATCACAGTTTTTCTTTTTAACACTACAAGCACAAAAAATCTTTTTTAGACCAAAGAAAGCAATGACAAAAAATCTTCACATACAGTTATAAACACCACACAAATACACAATTAAATCCTCAACAGCCACTGCTGGAATCACTCTCCTCTCCGCCAAAACAAAATCAACACGCATCACACACAACCACATTCTGAATCTCTCTTTCTCATCCTCTCTCTCAGACACACACTATTACACAATTTCTCCTCAGCATTTTCACAAATGCTGATTGAAGAAAAAGGACGCCACACACACACACACACCACTAATCTCCATCAGATAAAACAGAGAGCCTTAAGGTGCTAGTGCTAGCTGAGCCCTGTGCTGAAATGCCATTCAATGACCTTTTATCTCTCTCTCTCTCTCTTTCTCTCTCTCTCTGTCGCTGAAACCCTGAAGCTGTTTGTCTTTAGAGGACGGGAAGACTGTTCCTGTGCGATTATGATTATTTATGTCCCTCTAAATTAAACATATACACACCCCAATGGCATGTGGTGGACTTCTAAAACGTATCTTACCAGTACGTCCCTCATATTCACGCCATGTGCGTTTCCAAAGCAATAATTAATCTTTTTAAAATGTCATATAAATGCCTAAGTCCAACTAGAATCACACCTGTTCAATTGTTTCTAAAGTCAGATTAACCAACCTAGATAATGCGATTGTAGCTCGGCTTCATCCAGTATTTATGTTAATCAGACTACAGCTGGCCTCAGAGTTGTGCACTTGCTCTGAAGACAGAGGTGATGTGTGACACATGTTTACACTTATACTGAATGCTTGAATCTGATTGGCTGACAAACGTTCTAAGGCGTGCAATTATTTTCAGGGAAACTCTGTTACTAGGTCTCAGTCTTGGAATTAGCAACAAAGGAGTGGGATAAGATGCGTAAGAAATTAATCCTACACACAAAAGCATTTTAAGGACAAAAACCTGATGAATGTCTTGAAATACATCATCTGAACAATATTTGAGGTGTGGTAACCGTATTATAAGGAAAAAAATGACTCTGGTCCGTTGAATTATTAGAAAATAATGCACACCCAAGGTGTAACACCTAAGACGAAACTCAAATTCATGTCATGGCAGCATTACCACCTCAGGAGTGCATTATTTTCTAATAAATCAACAGGCCGTCGGTGACTTATTCCTTACTTAAAGATTTTCCTAAAAGTCCTATACTCGGGTCCCCAGTGCATCTACCAACTCAGAAAATGTGAAAAAGGACAACCCAGTAACTTTGTTTTGGTAAGCCGTGTTTTTGCAAGCATGTGCAAAAACAAGCTACTCAGATTATGCTCCCCCTGTGACGTAGAAAGGGGATCTTATTATAATAATACCGCCCCTTAATCTGTTTTGAAGCGCATGAAGTCGGTATTTGAAGTTAACGGGGAGGAGAATCTCGGTTCACAACAATAAAATAAAAGTCTATCTACCGGTACCTTCTCCATTTTTTTTTGTTGTTCTTGTTGTTATGGACAGGTCTCGCTACTGGCTTGTCACTGGTCAGCTGTCAAAAAGGCGCTTAATGTAGGGCATTTTTTTTTTTTTTTGTTAGAAAAGTTTAACTTTTTTCAACTTGAAAAGACGCTCTGAGCTGCAGGAAAAGATGTCGACGATTGTGTTTAAAAAAGCGCTCAGGACTTTTTTGAAAACAGGGTTTACTCCATAGGATTATAATGTAAAACAGATGCTGACAGTTTCAAAAAAGATGTCAAGTGCGAATATGGCCTAACTGTTCTGTCTTTGGCTGCACAAACGAGCACAGAATGCTATTTTAAGTCCCAGCCTCAGAAGAGACAAGAGACCAGTGAATTTATTGATTTATTTACTATATATTACGCTACTGCCACACAGATCTAATATAAACATGCAATTTCTTATCCAGCTCTTTACCTTCACAGATGTAACCAACTGTTTTTGTAACTCATGTCTGTTTTTAACATAAACTTGTTTGTATTTGACAGTTTAAGCGCTATAAGACATGAAAGAACTTAGTTTAGTACTCACGTGCTGCGTGACAGCCGCTTTCTATGTGTGTGCTTCGGATGTGTGCACTCAGAAAACATGTTTCTGCCTCCACTCAAAATGGACGTTTTCAAAATGATATAATAAATGATCTTTTAAGATGAAGCTTCACAGACTCATTCTGGGGACACCTGAGACTTAAATATTGTAAAGGGGCATAATAGGTCTCCTTTAAAATATGTTAGTATGCATATATAATGCACAATGTATACCACACAGATTAAGACATTGCTCCAAACTTACATGATTTACTTTCTTCTGTTAAAGAAGATATTTTCAAAAACAAGAGACTTAAAACTTGGAGGGATGGTAGTAATACACCGCTGATAACACCACCAAGGCCGCCCCAGTCTGCCTGATGGGGGCGCTACAGCGATCAAAAGTACGATATCTCTTATAGCTCCTAAATCGTCAGTTGCAGACTCAAGTGTCTTATGTCATTGGAATCCTTGACTCACGCTGGCGAAATTTTCGGGTATTTTGGATTTTTAAAAAAAAACAACTTTTGCAAACTAGTCCTAGGTTTTTATCAAAAATTATCAAAAAAGGTTGAAATTTACCCTTTGGGAAGCAATTACAGGGTTGTTTAGAAAAGGGGCCCGTCCAAATTTACCCAAAATCCTATAAAGCCTAAAGGAAAACTTAAAACTTCATGAAACCTGCTGAGCACATGCGACAGATGATTCTAAATAAGCATGCAAAGTTTTAAGGAGATCAGACCAAAGCTGGCACTATAACAGTTAAAAAGGATTCAAAAACACTGTATTTCTATGGTAAAGGACCTGGATTTGCCAGCAATTCTTTTTTAAATCATTTATTTAGGTGGTTACAAGCTTGCTAAATAATGTCTTTTTTTATATGTTGCTTAAATGCGTTAAAAAGCGCTGGAACCCCGGTAATCGCTGCTTGTAGCGATATTATGTTGTTGTTCTTTGAATTTCATGAAATATTTTCAAAATATCATCTATTGTGCTCCCCAGGTGAAAGAAAGTCGTGGAACAACATTGGGGTGACTAGATTTGACAGAATTAATCACATTTTTGAGTAAACTATTCCAAAACAAAGCTCAAGGGAGCTTTGACGCAAAAGACGCTGCCTCCCTCTGAACATTTATCTACAAGTGTCTCAGTTCGGCGTTACATTTTTGAGCTCATATTTCGTAATATTTCCTTGTTCTATTGCTGTACTGACTGTTATACAATTAAAACGCCCATGGCACACCCTAACATTTGCTGTCCAATAAGTGGAAGATAAGCTATGTAGATATCAGAATGATAGTGTGTATGTGTTGTCTGTGCTCTCTCAGAGGAGCAGTCACCAGTACAGCTGCACAGATGCTGGTGTGACGTGCTAGACTGAGCATAAGCACTGCTGCCATGCATCACAGCACACACACACATACTACTGTAACACCGTTTCATAGTGAATCTGCCAGTGAGTATTCACACCGAACGCAGCTGCTAAATATAAATCCGCAAGGTGTGTTTGTAAATCGCAGACGAAATACAGACGTTTCCAAACGGTGGTTAATGTACACTGTTCACACGCACGCCATCTGATGTACATCAGAATATACAGTGTTCAGCTTGGCATAACTGAGAAACACCCACCCACATACATAGGCAAGTTTTCTCAGTGAAGGCCGACTGGTGTTGCAGGTATAGTTGAGCTGAAAAATAAGATTCATGGTGAATGGCAGTTCTAAAGACCTGGTCTTCACACTGCCAGAGTATAATAGCCTAGCCAGTCGTTTTTCACACAAATACACACACACACACATACACAGAAGATAATACCACTGTTGCCATGGGAGACAAGTCCTAAAGGTATTTGTCTGCAAACGCTATATTGAGAAGTGTTTCAGAAATCCATTCTCCCTGACTGTCTGCCTGAATATTCATCAAGACAATGGCTAGACGTGGATCGGGTTTTGCTCTCGAATCATATTGTGAATGAGCTCAGTAGAATGATCGGCACGACGTAGGAATGGCTTGCATACGTTATGATGTCATTATGATAAAATACTGTCACGGAGAGCTGGTTTAAGAAACGGTTCACTAAAAAAGATAATTATGGTATCATTTACTCACCTTCATAATGTTCTGGAATCTGTGAGTCTTTCATTCATGGAACATACACTACCAGTCAAATATTTTTTAATGTTTTTTAAAGACGTTTCCTCTGCTCACCAAGCCTGCATTTATTTGATCCAAAGTACAGCAAAACAGTAACAAATTGTAAATATTTTTACTATTTAAAATAACTGCTTTCTATTTGAATATAGTTAAAATGTAATTTATTCCTATGATTTCAAAGCTGAAGTTTTACTCCAGTCACATGGTCCTTCAGAAATCATTCTAATATTATTCTAATATTTGCTGCTTAAAAACATTTATTATTATTATTATTATTATATTGAGAACAGCTGAGTAGATTTTTTTCAGGTTTCTTTGATGAGAAAATTCAGAAGAACAGCATTTATCTAAAAATTTAATTTTTTTGTAACATTATAAATGTCTTTATCATCACTTTTGATTAATTTAAAGCATCAACAACAAAAAACAAAAATATACATTTTTATAATTTCTACAATTTGTTACCAAAACGTTTTCCATTTCAGATAAATGCTGATCTTTGAATCTTTCTATTCTTCAAAGAATCCTGAAAAAATGGACTCAACTGTTTTAAATATTAATAATATTAATAATAATAATAAATGTTTCTTGAACAGTAAATCAGCAAATTAGAATGATTTCTGAAGGATCATGTGACATTGAAGAGTGGAGTAATGATGCTGAAAATTTAGATTGTAATCAAAGGAATAAATTACATTTTATTATTCAAATAGGAACATTAAAAACATTAAAAATCAAAAACTTTCGACTGGTACTGTAAAATAATTATTACAATCTTTAAAAAGGTTCCGATTCACAGAGATTCCATAAAAGAACCATTTTGGTTTCCCCAAAGAACCTTCAGTGAACAGTTCTTAAAAGAACCGTTATGTTGTTTGTGTGAAGAACATTTCAATAATCCATATAACCTTTTCCGCTAAGATTCTATAGAGGTTAAAGGTTCTACATTGAACCATCAATGCCAATAAAGAACCTTTTTAGGTTCCAATACCTTTTTAGGGACCAATAAAGGACCTTCTGAGGCCAAACAATAGCTTTGAAGTACAGTTCAAAATCATTATTCAGTACAAATCTTCTCATTTGCTGTAGCTCTCAAAATTAATTTGCACTTCTGCATTAAGAGCAACTGCATTTCATCGAATAAAGACAAATGATGGTCTGTTTCTCACACAAAGCAATAGTATAGCTTTAGAAAACTTGGGGCCAGATTTACTAATCCTCTTACTTTCAGGAAGACATGCAGATGTTGTTGCTGATGTTATTGCATATGCATCTGTAGGAGTGTTCCTTTCAGATGCAAACTTTATGAGAGGAGAGTATTTCAATCAATCATGCAACGTGATTCACTAAGGTTTGTAGTAGTCAATTCACTGGTTTTTGTGCTATTATTTAACACCCCAAAAAAAACATGTCTTCCATCCAATTTGTTAATTTCTTGCTAATAAGTTGCTAATTGGCGCTGCTCTTGGTAGGCTGGTCATTATGGAAATGAGCTGGATGCATGTGATCTTTAATTTGCACACCCGCAGAACTTTCCACTCCCATCTGCACTTTTATTGGATTACAGTCTCATGCTAATTAGTAAATCTGGCCCATGGAATATAATGCAAGAGTCATATGAAAAACTTTTACATTGACTGGTCACCAGCATTGGAAGTAATGAAGTCATACAGGTTTGTAACAATATGAGGGTGACTAAATTGATGGGGATATCTGTACGCAAAATGACAGGAAGTAACTTGAGTTTGTTGTTGCAAAATCCAGTCATTTCGATAGCAATTTGTGAGATTGGGAGTTTCATGTGATGGGGTAAAACATTCCCCAAGCAGATTTCGCTTGTGTTTAGGTTGGAAATGTTAATTGGCAATGTTGACTGCTGGGTTTGAAGGTGACTTCTGAGTGAGCCGGGCTTCATGCATCGCTACATTATTGACAATGGATCTTTTTTTGGCCACAAGGTTTCTCTAATGTGACTACACATCAGTATTTCTTTAAAGGGATATTTCACACAAAAATGAAACTTACCCCATGATTTACTCACCTTCAAGTTATGCTAGGTGTATATGACTTTCTTCTTTCAGACGAATTCAATCAGAGTTCTAATAAAAAATGTGCTGTCTCTTCCAAGCTTTATAATTCCAGTGAATGGCTGTTGAGTCAAATAAAGTGCATCCATCCATCATAAAAGTACTCCACAGAGCTCTGGGAGTTAATAAAGGCCTTCTGAAGTGAATCAATGCATTTGTGTAAGAAAAATATCCATATTTAAAACGTTATAAACCGCAATCTATGTCTTCCGCCAAATGTCGTATGCATGTTTACGAGAGAGTGGAGTTCCAGCGGATAACACAGGAAGTAGGCGTAGCGTGAAAATATGCTAGTCTCGCGAGAATCAAGTTTGTTTACAGCAAGGGAAAACCAGTCTCCTATTGGCTTATATCAAAATATCCTTGTTTTAAACTTCTAATTCATGACCGGTGTTTTGTTTTGCTCTTTCTTCTGCACTTACCACTCACTCGTGAACGCATGTACGACAGAGCCAGAGCCGTGTGGAGCACTTTTTATGATAGATGGATGCACTTTATTTTGTTTCAAAATCTCAGAACCCATTCACTTCTATTATAAAGCTTGGAAGAGGCATTCTTTAATATAACTCCAACTGTTTTCGTCTGAAAGAAGAAAGTCATATACACCTAGGATGGCCTGAGGGTGAATAAATCATGGGGTAATTTTCATTTTTGGGTGAACTATCTCTTTAAGCATACACATACACACAAATACTTGGTAAAACAGCCAATTTTCTGACTTTTTATATTTATACTGATGCATATGATGCATATGATACCTTAAAGGGGTCATCGGATGGCCATTTTCCACAAGTTGATATGATTCTTTAGGGTCTTAATGAAAAGTCTATAATATACTTCGGTTAAAAATTCTCACTGGTTGTGTAACACAGCACCCTTTTTACCTTGTCAAAATGAACTCTGCAAAAATCATCCCATTCTGAGGGATTGTTCCTTTAAATGCAAATGAGCTCTGCTCGCCCCGCCCCTCTCTTCTCTCTGTGGAGTGACGAGCTGCTCTGAGAGATTGTTCACTTTAGCCACATTTAGCGCATTTAGCGCGTTTAGCCGCGAAACTTGCTAACCAGCACATTATTAGGAAAGGTAATTGCAGAGATTCATGAAGAAAAAACCTTATACTCACTTCTGCTGTAGGTGAAGCTGGATCACGAATGATTTGCACGAACATAGACGCATTTATTTATGTAGATCGGGAGATGCATTCCCTTCACAAACAAACGTAATCCACTGCATCTTCAGCGGCTCAGATGTCGGGAGTAAATGACGACCACTATGTTCATTATGACATCCAGCAACACCTCAATAACACCGGTAACACCTCAATCGCTCAATCAGAGATATTCTTGTCTAATTTACATCCCTGCTCCAGCATCGAAACAATGGAGGTCTGACTGTTACAGCTGATATGAGGTAAGACGCTCATGTCAATCAAGTATCGTGGGAGCGGCCTCTGTTCGTGTGACGCCACACCGACAGGCATCTGAGAATGGCTCGATTTGAAAAAGGGGATATTATTTTTACAGATTAATTACAAACCACTGCATGGATTTTTATCATTATAGGGTAGATTTGTACATACACCGCCAACACACATTAATGTTCAAACAACATGTAAGTGAAGTTTGCATTCGATGACCCCTTTAAAATGTAGGCATCTCTTTAGGTTTTGTATAGAGCCATAGACTGACAGAGGTTTTTGTTTCTGTATGTAAAACTGTAGAGCATGTCGCTATAAAAATGTCAAGGTCAAGGGTTCGATTTCCAGAATGTGTGACCTGCTACAATGTGTACCTCGATTAGAATGCAAGTCACAATGAATTAAAGCATCCCCCAAAATCCAAAAAAGTAAATCAATGCACTGTATTTGTGAGGTGCAGATTACTTATATTCATTCTATATACTACTGAGCAGCTCCCTGATCAGAAGTGTGTTTACAGGAGCGAAGTGTTTAAAATCGAGGGGGTTGGGTTGCAATCACGACCGAGACGTGAACACACATACACACACACACACGGTGTCTCTCATTCACGGGAGAAGTGTCATTAGCATCTTTCCCGAAGCTTCCATGGGCCAATAAACGCTAGCAGTCAAGCAAGACTGCTCTGAATTCATCACTCTCTCCCCTTCTCTCTATATCATCCCCATATTTCTCTCTCTCTCTCCCCTCCCCATCCCTTCTTTCTTCTTTCTCTCTGTCTGTAGATGTGAGCAGCGTGCCCCCTGATGAGTCACCTCTGTCATCAGAGCACCGCAAAGGGAGAGAAAGACACGTACACACACACACACACACATGCAGAGAGAGAGACAGACAGCATCTCTTCTGCAAAGTCTCACCCCATCCTCAACCCCCACCACACACGTAACCAAAATCGACAGACTTAAAGATGAAAATTTACATTTTTATCTGTTTTACTCTCTCTTTCGTTCACTCCACCTATCTGCCCCCCTCCCCCATCTTTCGCTCTCTCAGAATCAAATTTCTAAGATCCAAAGCGTATCGAATGTGCGGCATTTCTTTGTGCACTGAGGAAAGGAGAGGAACAGTGATGCTTTTTCAAATACCAGAGGAAGTGGAAGACTCCCCCAGCAGGGCTGCAAAATTATGGAAATAGATAAATAAATAATACTACGGCTGGCAGTGTCGCTTCCCTGCTGCTGTGACTAATCAGAGGGTGTGAGCGTGTGTGTGTGTGTGTGCTGATTTGGGACCTTCTGCAAAACACACACATGGTGCTGCGGCAACATCACCGAAAGCCTATGCTCACTTCGTTTGCGTTCACATTAATAGTGGTGTGAATTCAGTTCTGTTGGTTTAAAGGGATAATTCCCTCAAAATTAAAAATTCTGTCATCACTCACTCACCCTCATGTCATTCCAAACCTGTGAGACATTTGTTTATCTTCAAAACACAAATTAAGATATTTTTGCGTCATTACGGTACTCTCAATAATGGCGGCAGGCGGTAACACAGAAGAGAAGAAATTGTTGAATGTAGCTGTTGTTTTTGTTTTCTTTGCGCACAAAATGTTTTCTAGTAGCTTTGTAAAATTACGGTTGAACCCCTGATGTCACATGGACTTTACAGATCCTTACTGTCCTTACTACGTTTCTAGGCCTGGGAACATTTCAGTCGAGTTGCTGTCTATGCTCGGATTTCATCAAAAATATCTTAAATTGTGTTCTGAAGATGAACAAAGGTCTTATGGGTTTGAAACAACATGATACAACATAATAAATGACAGAATTTTTATTTTTGGGTGAACTATCCCTTTAACAAAGTGTCCTAACAAGAGAGTAAAATGCCAAACATTAACATTTTTAATGTAAACTGAGATTCTGCCCTAAACAACTGCAAATGGGACAAGTAGTAATACATTTTGTCAATAATTTGGTTTCTATGTGGTTGGGATTAGCCCCGCCCACTGTGAAGTTTCATTGGTCCAAAAAACTACATCAAACATTTAATATCTTCTGATTGGCTGTGACTCAAATTTGTCAAATTTGTGTTCTGAGGCGAGAATTGTTTCTCAGAGGATTCTGTTTATGACACTGTGCAATTATGTTCAGTGTTGTTAGAGTTAACTAAAACTAAAACTATTAAAAATAATTTCTGGTAATTGAGATAAACCTGAGATAAAATAAAATATAAATACTAGATAAAAAATGTTTGAAAACTTTGTTTTAAGCATTAAATTAAAAAATATCATTCAAAAAGCACAATTAATTGAAGTTAATAGTTATATTGAAATAAATATGAATTCAGCTGAAATTAATTTAATTAATTGAAGTCTAATTAATTGAAATCATGAAACACAATTCACAAGTTTAACAAAAGTTCAACAAAATTTATTTGAAAAAATATATATGTATTTAAAAAAAATGTAATCCATTTTTACCATTTTTTCCCCCTCAAATTCAGTTTTATTTTCACCAAATTCTGTATTTTCCATTAATTTTCTGGATTTAATTGTAATGATCTCTAATTAATTAAGTTTTATAAAGAAAATGTTTTTTTTTTTTCTTCAGAAATACTGTGTTGTATATTTACATTTTTCTGGTAAAAAATTCTGGTAAATAATTTGTCTGGTAAATATTCCTTACAAATAATGTTTTAATAATAACTTTATTATTAGTAGTAGTACTATCATTACATAATTATATTACTGTCACAGTTTCTTCAAGTTAAACCGAACTTTTATTTTGATGGGTTGCTGAAGACTTAAGTTTCTGTTTGTATATGATGTCTATAGTTTTTCTCAAAAGAAACAGTAAAATGCTCACGAAGTGACTCTCAGAGCAGTTCTACAGATGATGTTTATGTTCATGTACTTATATATTGAGACAGAAGAGGCTGAAAACACTGCGAGCATCACACGTGCTTCAGTATGCGTGTATAATAAACAAATCCACGCATCTGCGCCATTCATTCACACAGACACACAGAACATTCGGGATTCATGTTTAAATAGTATCTTTGCAGCTTAATATTCCCATACACTAGTCAATATCGTGTTTTGATTTATTCGTCCAAAATTTGGCAAATTCCATGACATTCCGCGTTATACAATAAATTCCATTTTTCTGACTGGATTCCGCGATTCCACTCGCGTTTTCCGCATCGAGGAAATCATAGGGTCCTATAAAAGAAAATTTAACATAAAAATAAATAAATAAATAAAATTTAAAATACTACCTTGGCAACTACCTGAAATAAATAAGTTTAAGTATTAACATTTTGAAAAAAAGAAAATACTTTTTTTAATTCATTGAAATTCAAGCTGAAAATATTAAAAAAGTAATTTCAAAATAGTAATAAATACTATAATAGTATATATTAAAAAATAAAAATAACACTGATTATATTTCTGCTTATCTGATTCAATTCTCAGTTGTTTTTTTTCAGAATCCAGAAGAAAAATGTATCATGAAAATATACTGAAATTCAACCTCAAATCACTTGCAACACCATTTGCAGTGAATCCACTGACACTGAATTTAATGTGAATGGAATGATATATAAAGGAACAAGCCATTCAGCCATAAAAAAATATAATTCTCGTACAAGCAGTCTAACAGAAGTACAGCAACTAAGCTTTTTGGAAAAATGTGAACCCTGAAATAGAGGTACACAGAAGGAGGAGGAAGATGACGACGAGGGGAAATGGAGACCACCGCTCCAGCTCCTCCGATCGCTCTCGTCAGCCGGAGGGATTCTTTCCTAGAGACGTGCTGAAATTGGATTTCTGTCACTGCCGGAGAAGCATGGTGGCTGAGCACGGCAAGTAAAAATGGCGCTTTAAGCGAAAAAGAAAGACACACAGGGTGAACCGGAACGACATAAACGAACCCGATGTTCACGAACCACTCAGTGTTTATTCCTCTGTACCACATGGCAGTTACTTGCCATGATATGTGTTCATTTGATTCATTTTAGTATATGTACAGGTATCTGCTGACCTCTTGAAACACTATCAAGAACTATGAGTGTTTTAGCTTCACTGACGAACATCACACACTTCAGCTTTTCAAGTTTGTAGCCACTTTGTCAAAAAACGCAACTGACAATTTTTCATTCACAACGTCTGTTCTGGGAAGCTCAGTAAATCCCTGAATCACATTAAACTCAACCACAAGAAGCTGCAAATGTTTCTTTTTGAAGTTGAACCAGCTGAGATTCTTTGTAAATGTACAATGACTTATAATGTAGTACTGGATCATTTTGGTCTACAGATTTGGTCAAACTGTTTTTAGATAGTCCTGTCTAGTTGGTGATGCAATATTGAGTCACTGAAATCATCAGAAACCTAGCTAGCCTTTACGGTCACTGACCTAATAGTTGGCAAAAGTCTGCTTATATTCTTACTTTAAAAAATGCATACATTTGGATTTCGGGGTTAAAATATCTTGCCTTGTTTCAATGTAATATTAAAGTAGATGTTCAATGAACAATTGCTACTTGCTAACTAGTCATTGGGCTAAAGGTACAAACCTTCATTTATGGTATCGGCTCTCAGAAAAGCCCTTGACATTAGAACTTGAGTATGTCAACACAAGACCAAAACCTGCTTGAATCTGTGATGACAATAGAAGGATACTTGTTCTTTTACAATAACACAAACCCTGTTTGAGAGGAGCCTTTTATCAATCAAGTCCCTCTCCCTCTTTTTACTCTAATATGTACTGATGAGTGTTTGATACTACTAAGGCAATCTGTTGATTGTAATCAAGTATCTGTTGAGAAGATGAATCTCTCTTAGATGGTAAGGATCCTACTAAAAAGGGAGGAAGAATAAGAGATGTACAGAAGGAAAACTGAGAGATTTAAAAGCAATAAGACACAAATTTAATTTTCAGTGCTGAATGCAGGTTGGTCAATACAGCATTCAAGATGGCTGAAATCTGCACCACTGTTCAAGAGTTTGGAGGCAGTGATTTTAACGCTTTTTTGGAGGAGGTTAAAGAGAAGTTCACTTCCAGAACAAAAATTTACTCACACCCTTGTCATCCAAGATGTTCATGTTTTTCTCTCTTCAGTCATAAGAAATTAAGTTTCTTTGAGGAAAACATTTCAGGAATTCTCTCCATATAGTGGACTTCAATGGTGTCCCTGAGTTTGAACTTCCAAAACGCAGTTTAAATTAGGGTTGTCAAAAGGTACCGGGTTCGGTACTTTCAGTACTAAAATTTTAAAAACGTCCATTTACCGCTCACATTTGAGCACTGTTGAGCCGATTTGTAAACATCGCTGATTGGCCATAGTGTTCACGCGCTCAACAGACATGACTGTGATTGGCTACAATGATAAGCGCTTCACACTTCACACATAAGCACAACGGGAGCGTTTGAAGCCGCGTCTGAAGCTGCGTTTGAAGCCGCGTCTGTCAGTGGATTCGTCTATATGCAGATGTATTAGGGATCCACTTACACACATGGCTTTCAAATGCTCCCGTTGTGCTTATGTGTGAGCGCTTGGTGAGGAGCGTGAAGCGCTTATCATTGTAGCCAATCACAGTCATGTCTGTTGAGCGCGTGAACACTATGGCCAATCAGCAATGTTTAAAAATCGGCTCAACAGCGCTCAAATGTGAGTGGGAAATGGATGTTTTTAAAATTTCAGTACCGAAAGTACCAAACCCGGTACCTTTTGACAACTCTAGTTTAAATGCAGCTTCAAATGGTTCTAAACAATCCGAGCTGAGAAAGGAGGGTCTTATCTAGCGAAACCATTGGTTATTTTCTAAAAAAAAGTACAATTTATATACTTTTTAACCTCAAATGCTCTTCTTGTCTAGCTCTGTGTGATCTCTGTCTATTCCGGTTCATGACAGTCAGAGTATGTTGAAAAACTCCCATCTCATTTTCTCCTCCAACTTCAAAATTGGCCTATATCGCTGTTTTACCTTTTTTTGTAAAAGGCGTTTGATCTTCTTTGCACGTTCACTTTGTAAACACTGGGTCAGTACTTATGACAATTTTGAGAGCTAGACAAGAGAAGGTTAAAAAGTATATAAATCGTCATTTTTTTTTAGAAAATAATCAGTCGTTTTGCTAGATAAGACCCTTCTTCCTCGGCTAGGATCATTTAGAGCCCTGTTGAGAGCTTTCTGACCCTGCATAGGCAACAACACAACTGAAACGTTCAAGAAACGTCCAGAAAGCTAGTAAGACATCGATAAAATAGTCAATGTGAATTTGGTTTTATCCTAAGAGGTTTGATTGGATTGTGAAAAAAAGGCTATGGTGTTATTGGCTAATATTATTTTTTTGAACATTAGTATTATTATTTAAAATTTTAATTATGTAAGATCATGACTTTAAAGTTCATGGTTGAAATATGTACAAGAAGACCAGAGACATTTATTAAGAAGGTAAAGTGAGTCAGTTTTGATTTAATGTTGTTTATATAGGAGGGAAGATAGAGGGGAATATGGAAGATTTAGAGAAGAAAAGAGGAAAAGAGATGCAAGGGGAGGGGAAGGTGGAGGTGTTGGCATATCGCTGATGATTACACAGTGTCCGCGGAAACGTGCAACCAGCGACACCATGGCAACAACACTTTTCACTCGCGGCCCAGGGAGGTGATCTGCTTAGAAGATAAGTGATCTCTCTTTTTCTCAAATTTTCTCTGCCTCACCATCCCTAAACTAATTTCTTTCTCTTCTATTCCTTCTAGGAAACCTCAGTCTATTCTTTTTGAAACGAGTCCACTGTTAGCACACACACATTGGAATCTGTTAGTTTTGTACTGTTCAACACAGAAATCCGAATGAGCAACGGTTGTTTCCAGAACGGGTTCCAAAATGGTTGCAGGTTTAGCCACTGAGACTAGAGCCAAGATGGCTCACCACCTCCAATAACCTGATGTCACTGGCCCTTCAGGGAGCCCTCTGCCAATCGGTGCAAAGCACCGAGTAGTAATATCCCGGACCTTTGGATTTGAGTGCTTATGTTTGGATGTTCTGGTCTGACTACTGTAACCGGAGCCAAAATGGCTCCAGGTGGAGTGTCCATGACTTGAGCCAAGATGGCAGCCAATGCAGCATGTCTGGCTTGTAGCAGAGGGCCTCTGGTCTTAATGGGGAAGACGCAGACAGTCAGGACAAGGCTTGTTTCTCCTGAAACTGGACCTGAATGACTTCTGCAGTCTCAGAGACAGATGGTGAAGTTATTAAGGAGAACGCGAAGGGAAGAGAAGGAAAACGAGAGAGGTATGAACACCAGGGACAAACGAAGAGTGTTGCCAGCATATGCCGTTCACAGGACGGTTGGTTGGCATACGCTAATAAAAACTGGTCCCTCGTCATCCAAACCTCTGGAGCATAAACACAGCAGCGTATATAGTGATCAGCCACAATGTCACTAGGATATGTTACCCCCCATCCTCTTCCCACCATTTCATCTGCCTTCCATCATGACAGAAGCCACAAGCCGCATGGTTGACTGGGCCGGTCAGTGAAAGACTGTACAGTCCAAAGCAGGAAAATTGATCTCCATATCAATTATAGAGCTGCTGGGGTCTTTTTCCTTCCTGGCTGGAGAAGCCTGGAGAAATTGCTTGGCTATAGCCATGGCATATTTTTCACCACTTTGGGCAAAAATCCATGTCGATTACGCAGCCAATCGATGGCCTGCGTCTCTTGCTCAGCGGTGCTGCTAAACGCATCAATGATGAGCCCAGTGTGGGCGGCAGAGCCGGAGAGACAGGGATGGAAAAGAGAGAGGGAAAGAACGAGAGTGAGATGGGCAGGGAGGGAGAAAGACAAGGAGCTAAAGAGTGGGAGACAGACGGGGAGAAAACAAGAGGGAGGGAAAATGAGAGTGAGACAAACAAAGAGGGAAAAAGAAAGAAACGAGGTAAAGAGAGAGGGAAATTGACAGAGGGTAAATGAGAGTTGGATGGGGAAAAAACAGAGAGGAGGATACACAGGGAGGGAGGAAGAGAGGGAGAGAATAAGACAAACGTAGAGAGGAAGATGAAAGGGAGGAGGAATAGAGAGAGGGAGAAAGAGTGAGAGAGACAGGAAATGACGGAAGAAAAAGAAGGTGAGAGACAGAGAGGCAAACTGAGAGACAGGCAGAGAAGGAGAGTGAGACGGTTGGAAAAGAATAATTCAGACTGAAAGGAGGAAGGTGAGTGAGACAGACAAGGAGGAAAAGTGAGAGTGAGACAGATGAAAAATGAGAGCGAGACAGGCAGAAAGGAAAATAGAAAAAACAAAAAAGGAGGGAAAGTGAGAGTGAGACAGGGAAAAATGAGAGTGAGACAGGCAGAAAGGAAAATAGAGAGGGCAAAGAAAAGTGACAGACAAGGAGGGACAGTAAGAGTAAGACAGGGAAAAATGAAAGTGAGACAGGCAGAAAGGAAAAATGAGAGTGAGACAGTTGGAAACGAATAATTGGGGGGGAAGGAGGGAACACAAGAATGAGATGGACAGGGAGGAAATAAGCATAAGACAAAGGAAAGAAAATCGAGAGAGCAAAAGATAGACAGGCACAGAGGGGAAATGAGAGTGAGACAGTATGAAAAGAAAAGGCGAAAGAAATTGAGACTGACAGGAAGGAAATGAAAGACAGACAGACAGGAAAGGACAACAGAGACGGCAAAAAAGAGTGAGAGTGAGGAAAGGAAAGGAAAACGAATAAGACAGACATGGAGGAAACAAGCATGAGACAGAAAGGAAAGGAAACTGAGCAGACAAAAGAAAGACAGACAGGGAAGGGAAATGAGAGTGAGACAGTAGCAAAAGAGGGAGAAAGAAACTGAAACTGACAGGGGGAAATGAAAGAGAGACAGACAGGAAACGACAATAGAGAGGACAAAAGAGTGAGACAGGCAAGGAAGGAAAGTGAGAGTGAGACCAGCAGATAGGAAAAATGAAAGTAAGACAGTTGGAAAAGAATAAGAGGGAAAAGAGAAGGAAAACAAGAATGAGACAGAAAGGAAAAGAAACCGAAAGAGCAAAAGAAAGACAGACAGGCAGGAGGGGAAATGAAGGTGAGACAGTAGTAAAAGAAGGAGAAAGAAACTCAGATTGACAGGGAGGAAACAAAAAAGAGACAGACAGGAAAGGACAACAGAGAGCGGAAAGAAAAGTGATACTAACAGAGAAGAAAAAAGGAAAGGAAAACTAGAATGAGACAAGGAAAGGAAACTAAAGTGAGACCAACAGAAAAGAAAAATAGGGAGGAAGAAAGTCAGTGAGACAGGCAGAGCAGGAGAATGGGAGTGAGACAGTTGGAAAAGAAAAACTAAGACTGATAGGAAGGAAGGTAAACAAGAATGAGATGAGACATACAAGACATACAAGGAGGAAAAGTGAGAATGAGACAGGCAGAAAGGGATAAATGAGAGTGAGACAGATGGAAAAGAATACAGAGGAAAAAAAGGAAAACAAGAATGAGACAGACATGGAGGAATCAAACTAGAGACAGAAAGAAAAGGAAATCGAGAGGGCGAGAGAAACACAGACAGGCAGGGAGGGGAAATGAGAGTGAGACAGTTGAAAAACAAAAATTGAGGGAGAAAGGTAAACAAGAATGAGATAGATGGAGGAAACGTGAGTGAGTGAGACAGACAGGGAAAAATGAGAGTGAGACAGGCAGAAACTAAAAAATGAGAATGATGAGGGAAAAGAACACAGGAAAAAGGAAAATAAGAATGACACGGACATGGAGGACACAAGCATGAGACAGAAAGGAAAGGAAAGAAAGGACGAAGAGAGGGCTAGAGAAAGACAGACAGGGAGGGGAAATGAGAGAGAGACAGTAGGAAAAGAGAGGGCGAAAGAAATTGTGACTGACGGGGAGGAAACAAAAGAGAGAGACAGGAAAGGACAATAGAGTGGGTGAAAAAAAGTGAGACAGACCAGACCAGGGAAAGTAAGAGTAAGACAGGCAGAAAGAAAAAAAATTAGAGTGAGACAGGCAGGAAAGAATAAGGGAGAAAAGGAGGAGGAAATGTGACAGAAAGGAAAGAAAATCAAGAAGATGAAAGAAAGAAACAGACCGGGAGTGGAAATGAGAGTGAGACAGTAGTAAAAGAGAGGGAGAAAGAAATTGAGACTGACAGGGAGGAAACGAAAGAGAGACAGACAGGAAAGGACAACAGAAAGGGCAAAAGAGAGTGAGACAGGCCGTGAGGAGAAAATGAGAGTGAGACTGTTGGAAAAGAAAACTGATACTAACAGAGAAGAAAATAAGCAAGGAAAACTAGAATGAGACAGACAGAGAGGAAACGAGAGTGAGACAAACAGGAAAGGAAAATAGAGAGGATGAAAGAGAGTGAGACAGGCAGAGAGGGGAAAAGAGACCCGGATAGAGAGAGAGGAAGAAATTGAGAGAGACAAGAGGGAAAAGAGAAAAGGAGAAGGAGTGTGAGACGAACAGGAATGGCAAATATCGGAGACAGCAGACAGCAACAGAAACCAAAGAGGCAGAAGAAAATGAGTGAGAACCATTTAAAGAGACAGACAGACAGAGACTTGATGCTTTTTCTTCCTTAAATCAGTAGTTTGGTTTCACTGTGTTTGTGTGTGTGTGTGTGAGTCGCCTGATGTAATCGGTCGTTGGAGTGTGCGAGCATGTCCTGTGTCACTAGTGGAGCGTAGCAAAAGCTGTGATTTACAGGAGGCTGTGGGGGGAGCTGAGAGTGAGAGAAAGAGAGAGAGAATACTCGTTAGATGAGGATGCTGTGACCAGAGCATCAAACCACAATAAATGACGTCTCCATTGCAATCTCTCATACTGAGCTTATACACAAATACCAGAACGCTCTGAACACCCACAACATCCATGATAATCGACATATTCCCACAGTGCATTTCTCAGACTGCTAGTTGTGGTAAAGTGGCCCAGTGATGCTACTGAAGTGTGTTTTTAGCATTTTATCTTACATATATTACATAAGCGTAATATTTTATTATATAACTGACGATTATCACCAAGTTCGGTCCAAAAAAGCGTGACTGCCGCAGCTAGCCGGTGACAGCGCCCAGCTCTGATTGAATTATTTACGTCCGAGTTCTGACACAGTGTTCCGAGTGGATTTGCTCCACTTTACATCGGAGAACGGTCGGCGGTGACATCAGCACTCGACCTGAACCAGACGTTTGGCATTCTGCTAGCGCCTGTCATGCTAATCTGGCTAGCCTCCTCCTAACGTCTGTCACGCTAAGGTAGCCGCCTCCTCTCTCGTTCTCTTCGCTCTCCTCCTCCATGACATGAATACAAATGTGCTTTAAAAAACCCAAGGCATCATCTCTCTGCACCCCACCCCCTCCATCTCTCCCTCCATCCCCGCATCTTTGTGTGATAGGCACCTCTAAATGAATTTGCAATCATCTCGGCGGCTAGGCACACAAGGCTAGTGCACGCATTTCCACCTATTCAAAAAGATATTAAAGCGGAGGATACGTTGGAAGGCGAGAGCGCTCAAAAGAGGGATGCTTTTCAAAGGAGAGATTCGGAATCGTTCTCCTTTTTTTACAGCTCGAAAATCCCCGCTGACCGAGATGCGCCTCGCCTCCAATGAAATAATGAAACAATTATGACCGTGCAGACGCGCATCCCAGAATTAACTAAACTGTCATCTAACTAAATGTGTTTTATGTTTGCTCTGAGTTATTAGCCGTCCCCTTAACACACTCGTAATTTATGCATTGGATATTTGACAACTGTGAAAAATAAATCCATTTATTTCCTTTGGTTCTCTCTCTGGAGGCACATCCCTCCATACTACTGATCAAATCCCAACCCCTCCCTCCATTTCTTCTTCTCCTCCTTCGGTAGCAGATCTCCAAGGCCTCTTATTCCTTCCATTTCTCAGTCCAAGTCCTGCAATCTTCCTCCCTCGTTGGCACACTCTTAGTATTTATTGGAAATGCATGTGGATGGGTCTAGCTAAGGTGGCTCACAGCATAGATTTTAGCCATATTTAATTTGACGCAAACAAAAATTGGGCTGTGAAGGATAGAAATATAGTCATACTAAACTTAAGCTGGTTTTAAACTGGACTAAGTTGGTCTCCCAGCCTTATCAGGCTGGTTCTAGAGGGTTGTTAGGTTCTTGTTAAACGCAAAGTTCAGAGACTTGCTTGCTAAACCAGATGAACACCAATGTGGCCAAGCAGAAAGACTAGCTAGACCAGATTAAACCAGTGTAAATCTGTTCCCTGCTTATGAGTCAAAATATTCCATAGATGCTAAACTGAAAACGGCATTGATTGGCCTTAGTTTTACAGTGTAGATTTGAGCAATATTTCATTTGACACAAACAAAAATAGGCAGTAACAGATAGATATACAGTTGTTCTAAAAACTACGCTGGTTTACTGGTCTAAACTTGGTTAGGCTGGGAGACCAGATGGTCGACCAACTAAGCCAGATGAACACCAGCCTGGCCAGGCAGGAAGACTAGCTAGACCAGATTAAACCAGCCTATGTCATAACGAACAGACTTCTATCTCTCACAGCCTTGTTTTCATCCACTTTATGAGTCAAAATATTCTGTGAAACGTTAAACGGCACATAGTGGCCTTGGTTTTACAGTTGTCGATTTTGCAAAAAAATTAGGCTGTGAAGGATAGAGATACAGTCATACAAATCCTAGGCTGGTTTTCTGGTTTAAGTTGGTCTCCCAGCCTAGTCAGGCTAGTTTTGGAGGGTTGTTGGGTGCTTGTTAAACACTAAGTTCGTAGACTTGATTACTGACCTGCTAAACCAGACGAAAACTACCTTGGCCAGGCAAGAAGTTTAGCTAGACCAGATTAAACCAGCGTATGTCATAATTAACAGACTTCTATGTCTCACAGCCTTGTTTTCATCCACTTTATGAGTCAAAATATTCTGTGAAACGTTAAACGGCACATAGTGGCCTTGGTTTTACAGTTGTCGATTTTGCAAAAAAATTAGGCTGTGAAGGATAGAGATACAGTCATACAAATCCTAGGCTGGTTTTCTGGTTTAAGTTGGTCTCCCAGCCTAGTCAGGCTAGTTTTGGAGGGTTGTTGGGTGCTTGTTAAACACTAAGTTCGTAGACTTGATTACTGACCTGCTAAACCAGACGAAAACTACCTTGGCCAGGCAAGAAGTTTAGCTAGACCAGATTAAACCAGCGTATGTCATAATTAACAGACTTCTATGTCTCACAGCCTTGTTTTCATCCACTTTTTGAGTCAGAATATTCTGTAAACATTAAAACTGAAAACGGCATTTAGTGGCCTTGGTTTTACAATGTAGATTTGAGCTAAATTTAATTTGACATGAACAAAAGATAGTCTGTGAGGGACAGAAATTAAGTTGTTCTGAGAACTAAGCTGGTTTTCTGGTCTAAGTTGGTCTCCCAGCCTATTCAGACTGGTTTTAGAGGATTGTTGGGTGCTTGTTAAACTCAAAGTTTGGAGACTTGACTGCCGACCAACTAAACCAGATAAACACCACCTTGGCCAGGCAGGAACACTAGTTAGACCCGATTAAACCAGCCTATGTCATAACGAACAGACTTCTATCTCTCACAGCCTTGTTTTCATCCACTTTATGAGTCAAAATATTCTGTAAACGTTAAACAGCACATAGTGGCCTTGGTATTACAGTGTCGATTTAATTTAATTTGATGCAAAAAAAATTAGGCTGTGAAGGATAGAGATACAGTCATACAAATCCTAGGCTGGTTTTCTGGTTTAAGTTGGTCTCCCAGCCTAGTCAGGCTAGTTTTGGAGGGTTGTTGGGTGCTTGTTAAACACTAAGTTCAGAGACTTGATTACTGACCTGCTAAACCAGACGAAAACTACCTTGGCCAGGCAGGAAGTTTAGCTAGACCAGATTAAACCAGTGTATGTCTATCCTTTACACTCTCATTTTCATCCACTTTATGAGTCAGAACATCAGCTTGGCCAAGCAGGAAGACTAGCTAGACCAGATTAAACTAGTATACATCTATCCCTCACAGCCTTGTTTTCATCCACTTTATAAGTCAGAATATTCTATAAACATTAAACTTAAAATGACATTTAGTACCCTTGGTTTTACGGTGTATATTTGAGCAATATTTAATTTGATGCAAACAAAAATACGCCGTGAGGGATAGAAATTCAGTTGCTGTTTTAGTGGTCTAAACTGGTGTCCCAGCCTAGTCAGGCTGGTTTTAGAGGGTTTCCAAGTTAAATTTGGTTATGCTGGGAGACCAGATGGTCGACCAACTAAACCAGATGAACACCACCTTGGCCAGGCAGGAAGACTAGCTAGACCAGATTAAACCAGCGTATGTCATAATTAACAGACTTCTATGTCTCACAGCCTTGTTTTCATCCACTTTTTGAGTCAGAATATTCTGTAAACATTAAAACTGAAAACGACATTTAGTGGCCTTGGTTTTATTCCATAAACATTAAACTGAAAACAGCATTTAGTGGCCTTGGTTTTACAGCGTAGATTTGAGCAATATATAATTTGACGCAAAACAAAAATAGGCCGTGAGTGATAGAAATACAATTGTTCTGAAAACTACGCTGGTTTACTGGTCTAAACTGGTCTCCCAGTCTAGTCAGGCTGGATTTAGAGGGTTTCCAAGCGCTTATTAAATTTGGTTATGCTGGAAGACCAGACCAACTAAACCAGATGAACACCACCTTGGACAGGTGGTAAGACTAGCTAGACTAGATTAAACCAGCGTATATTATAATGAACTCTATTCGATCCCTCACAGTCTTGTTCTCATCCACTTTAAGAGTCTGAATATTTTGTAAACGTTAAACTGAAAATAGCATTTTGTGGCACTGTTTTTTTACGGCATAGATTAGAGCAATATTTAATTTGATGCAGACAAAATAGGCCATGAGGAATAGAAATGCAGTTGTTTTGAAAACTAAGCTGGTTTACTGGCCTCCCAGACTGGTTTTAGAGGGTTTTCATGTGCTTGTTAAATTATGGATTATGGTCCACCAGCTAAACCAGATGAACACCAGCTTGGTCAGGCAGGGATTAAAGACCTGATTAAACCAGCGAATGCCATACTGTATAAACATCTATCCCTCACAGCCTTGGTTGGAATATTCCATACCAGACTTCAAATGGAAAATGCCATTTGGTGGCCTGGTTTTATACATATAATGGTTAAGATTATGGTTTGTTTGATAGGAATATTTTTCTAGGGCCAATGAAAGACAAATTCTTGGTCGCCTTGGTTTCAAATCATGAAGGAGTGATCTTACCCTGTGCTCTTTACTTTTCTCATGCCCTCTATCATGACCTCTTACGGCCAAGCACAAAACGAACATACAAACAACAACAACAAAAAAACGGTGGGTCAGTAAAGGTTCCATATCAAAACTACAGGATACATTTGCATTCTCTATTGGCATGTGTGATGCTTTTAAAACATGATTAATGAGCTTTTGCAAACCACTGTAATTTTTATTCCACTTGACTCTCAGTTTGCGTGTAATTGCTATTAAACTCAGGGGACATATAACCATTATGTTCACATCAAATAAAACACTATTTTCATGTTCCTGTGTTCCATCTCAAACATCATAAAAATCTATGAAACGGTGTTGCTGTAAATATTTTAACTTGCAGTATTCGGTATTACATCATTTTATAAAACTAGCTATTTATACATACAAGGCCTATTGAAGCCATGGAAATAATTTAGAATAATTATAGTGGTCCTCAACTACAAAGTGGTCTTTTCATGATAAAAAAAATCACTGAAAACCACCTGAACTAGGGCTGGATGATATGACCTAAAATCAAAATCTCAATTAATTGAACATTTTACCTAAATTACAATTATTATTTTTATTTTATTTTTTCCCCCACCCTTATAATTATAGATGTAAATCTGACTCATGATCGCTGTTGCTTGTGATTTTCCTCTCAGCGATCTTGTCCTGTCGCTCTGTACGTGCAAGTATTTACTCTAGGTTCTAACTGGCCATTCAAACAGAACACATCTTTGCATCTAAAACGTGACGCAACGCTCAGGAATGGTTTAAAAATAAGCACAGTGCAGAATGCCTACTCTTCCATGTTGCCATCAGAGCCGCTGAGAATCAACGCCTCCCTGGTCTACTGATTGCTCCACTGTTTTGGAATTGATATTGATAAGTGGTGCTGCTTGTGTTAAAGGTCCACTGAAGTGCTTTGAAACATGTAACGTTATTCTATGTGTTGATGTAATTTCAACTGAAACAAGAAGACAGGGCGGGATATATATGGCAGTCCCACCCCCTTTTTTCAATAGTCAATAGCGTTTCGTTTGTATCACGGCTTGAGCCAGAGCCGTTGAGCTGGGTAAAGCTGAGGTGACAGCGTATGACAGCCACAATCTCATCCATATCGCATTATCAATATATAAAATAGCATTCTGTGTAGGATTCTAATGGGTCTGATACATTTTGTGGTCTGCGCTGACTTGCGCATATTATCAGCTCCATGCTATCTGTGTCTCTGGACTGGAGCAGACTGTGTGCATGCTACGGCGGTTTGCGTGACACAACATGAAACCAGACTTCATTCGCCCCAATGGAAAGCATATTTACACTGTCTGAATTATTCCCCATCCCCTATATGATGCACTATGTGCCATTCATTGCACAGAAAATACAAATATATATACAAATAACATATACAAATATATATAACAAATAATTTCACTTATAGCGTAGGGGGCAGGACGCTTCGGATTCTAGAAAGCATTTGATTGGACAGAAAGTCTGATGAGAATCTGAAGTGTCATCAAAATTGTTGATCCATATTAGCGGAAGTTAGAGACCGTAAGTTAGTTTTGAATGCTTATATCTTCTAAATGGGAATTTTGTCATTGTTTTGAAGCACACTAGCTTATAGATAACCTTAAGGCTAATGTATTCATACTAAAAGCCAAAAAAAAGTGATTTCACGGGGACTTTAAAGATATATTATTTTCAAAAAATAGTTCTAAATCAAACTGTTTACGGTAACCAAGCAACATAATTTAATATAGAATGTGCAATAATATAGAACATTCAGCCACAACTGTGCAATTATAAGAATTTTATAGTGGGTTTGAACATGGCTCATCCAATCAGAATTTAGAGTCAAATTCTTATAACAAGATTTTTATAATATTTGATACACATATTTGATCTACATTATGATCCACATTACGATCCACATATTTAAGTAAAACCTCAATAACAATATAGTCATCAGTTGCTGACCTACGTGTCACCGAGATATCCTAAATATGAAATGCTGACATGAAGGTCCTCTTAGATTGGAATTACAACTAGGGAAACCTGAGTTACCAAGAGTTTCAGTAGTCAGTGGTAGACAATTATGAATTTTTTCGAAACACAATTACAGTATCTTGCAATTCTGGGCATATACATTCCTGTTGCTTTATTTTCTACATTTTTATACAGCGAAATGTACATGAATTAAAGTCCAACTCTTGAACATGACATGCTCATAATTACAATTTAAACAGTGTTGGATCAAGTAGCATCTTCCAATTAAAAGACAAGTGAAGGCATAATATGTGACCCTGGACCACCCTGGTCAATTTTTTGAAATTGAGATTTATACATCATCTGAAAGCTGATAAATAAGCTTTCCATTGATGTATGGTTTGTTAGGATAGGACAATATTTGGCCAAGATACAACTATTTGAAAATCTGGAATCTGAGGGTGCAGAAAAATCGCTGAAACGTTGTCCAAGAAGTTCTTAGCAACGCATATTACTAATCAAAAATTACATTTTGATGTATTTATGGTAGAAAATTTACAAAATATCTTTATGGAACATGATCTTTACTTAATAACCTAATGATTTTGCCATTTTTGACCCATTCAATGCGTTTTTGGATATTTCTATGAATATACCCATGCTACTTAAGACTGGTTTTGTGGTCCAGGGTCACATTTGTTCTGCAACCCATGGAACACAAGATCATCATGGGAACAGGTTTGCTCAGAACTCAAATAAATAAATAAATTTGACTTTTCCGACTCGGCAGCTGGTTTCTACACATCAAAAAGCAGCAGAATCGCATGTGCGAGTGACACCAGAGATGATTGGATAATCTTTAGCGTGAGAGACAGGCAGAAAGAAAGAGAAAATCACTGCAGGTTTTCGGAACAGCTGGTAGTGTAAAAGCAGTCTGCTACCACCATGGAGGGCACAGACTGAGAAACCCCCCCAGGCAGAATAGAACCGCCCCCCAAACACACACACACACACGGCTCCAATCATTGCACAATTCACCCTCTGCCGAGAGTGACAATCCTGACATACAGAAAGAAAAAAGCTCTTGTTGCTCTGCAGCTATCTCACACACAGATGAAACCACTCTTGAATAAGCAGACAATAATGAGATGAGAGGAAAGGAGGTTTTACACAGGAGCGGAGGAGGTTTACACTGGCACGGAGGGCAACTCATCCAGACTATCCAATGACACATTCCAAACCATCCACTCCCCCGTCACCCCCTGCCCTTTCCATATATCCATATATCTCCTCAAGGACTAAGAATAACGGAGCGTAAGAGTAGCGAGCGTTTTTACCCACGCTCACGTAGCCAGGAATAACCACAATAATAACAGCACGCCGTTCGCAGCCCCAACTTCGGCTCCAACTCTGGGTCTACTCATTTTTCACACACCCACCCCCCTCGAACAAAAGAGAAAGATAAAGTAAGAAAAGGTGCAAAAAAAAAAAAAGAGAGTGATCTGGTGCTGAAGAAAAAGATACAGTGTACTCACCCCCTCTCTTTCTCTGTCACTCTATCAGCCCCAGCGTACGAGCGTCTCCTCCTATTTCTCTCGCTTTTCTCCCTTTCTGCGTGCCCTCTCACACACAGCGGCCATACAAAAACACGTTCAGGATCATTTGGGTTTTCATCATTTGTTTCTTCTCTTATTTCTCTCCAGGCTTTTGTACCCCTCCCTTTTGTCCGTGCTGGCCCAAAAAGTGCACACACATCCACACAAAGGGCTGCTCTTCCCTGCAGTCCCTGGTCCCCTTCAGCATCTAGACACTAGGACAACATCAAAGCAACTTGGGGGGAACACTTCAGGGGCCTATTGTCTCCAGTCTGATCGTTTTTTCTCTCCTCCGTCCCCCCCTTCGTTTTTGACGCCACTTGGTACGGTCCAGGCATTCAAGCCAAGCAGCTTTCACACATGCAGGGGAAGCTTGTCTCAGGCAATTGCTGACAAGCTACAAACAAGGCAGCCATCCCCCTTCACAGCACACACACACTCACACACGAGTGTGTTAACAACTCGTTTCTCTCGCTGAGACTCGAGCCCTCGCTTACCGGTCGTCGTCGAGGCCGACAACGCCATTCAACAACTCGTGTATCTCTATCTTACTATCTCGAAGTGAGAGCTTCAGCGATGAGGAGCTGCTTTGAAACTGTCTTGGGAACCTACAAGAAACATAAAATTTAGGGTAGTTCAACTACAGTAAAGTATATCATTTTACATCATAAAAAAGAGCAGTACTTTTCAGTAAGAATATCAGTGTCAAGGTTAATATATTAAAGGAGAAGTTCACTTCCAGACTCTCACTTCCAACTTGTCGTCCAAGATGTTCATGTCTTTCTTTCTTCAGTCATACAGAAACTATGTTTTTTGAGGAAAACATTTCAGCATTTTTCCCCATATAATAGACTGATATGGTGCCCTGATTTTGAACTTCCAAAATGCAGTTTAAATGCGGCTTCAAACAATCCAAAATGTGGTTGTAATCGATCCTAGTCGAGGTAAAAAGGTCTTATCTAGCGAAACGATTTTCATTAAAAAAAATACAGTTTATATACTTTTTATGCTCAAACGCTCCTCTTGCCTTTCTCTCTGAACTCTGTGTATTCTGACTCAGGACAGTTAGGTTGTGTCGAAAAACTTCAATCGTATTTTCTCCCTCAACTTCAAAAATCATTTCAAAATCATCCTACATCGCTGCTGAAGAACCGACTCAGTCTTTGTGAACATGCAAAGAAGATCAAACACCCTAACAAAAAAGGTAAAACAGCGATATAGGATGATTTTGAAGTTGAGGGAGAACATGAGATGGGAGTTTTTCGACATACCCTAACTGTCATGAACCGGAAAAAAACAGTTCAGGCAGAGTAAGACAAGACGAGCGTTTGACATTAAAAAGTATTATTATATTGTATTATTTTTAGGAAAATAACCGATCGTTACGCTAGATAAGACCCTTGTTCCTCGGCTGGGATCGTTTACAACCACATTTGGGATCATTTGAAGCCGCATTTAAACTGCATTTTGGAAGTTAAAAATCGGGGCACCATATCAGTCCATTATATGGAGAAAAATGCTGAAATGTTTCCCTCAAAAAGCATAATTTCTTTATAACTGAAGAAAGAAAGACATGAACATCTTGGATGGCAAGGGGGTGAGCACATTATATGTGAATCTTTGTTTTGGAAGTGGACTTCTCCTTTAAGGCTGCGTGCAAAAAAAGAGAAATAAATAAAATGAATCATTCAAACAAATCAACTCAGTGTTGCCCAACCCTGCTTGGTTTCAAGGGCGAGTGTGAAAAAGAAAGAAAGAAAGAAAGATTTAGTTTCTGATCATTCAGTTCAATCTGTTCATTAAAATTAATCATTCAAATGAATCATTCAAACAGATCAACTTACTAAAATGTTTGTTCCGTCAGTCTGTTCGGATTCAAGGCTGTGTGTGCAAAAACAAACAAAAAAAAAAAAGATTCAGATTCTGAACCTTTTCTTTAAAATAAATTGTTTAAACAAATCAACTCACTAAAATGACCATTGCCTCAATCTGCTCGGTATGTGCAAAAAAATAGAGAAAGATTAAAAAATGACCCATTCAAACAAATCAGCTCACTAAAATGAATCAGATCTTCTAATGCTACTAGACACGTTAAAGTACAGTTCTAGTGTTAATCATGGCCTCATCTTGTTTAGTTTCTATACTGTGTATGCAAAATAATGTGAGAAATTTGAATTGCACTGAATTACATTTCACAATTAATTACAAAAATGCAAGTAACAGATCAAATTAACCATGAAATTTAAAAGTAGAAAGAATTTAATTTTCTAGTATTTTCATGTAAAACATATTCCAATAATCTTTATTTACAAATATTTTTTTAAAGTGAAGTGCTTTGTCTTGCAAACTAGTGGAAAAACTGTTTGTTATTGAAAAGGCTGAAAAAAATCAACTGTAAATGTAATTTCCTGTGCTTTTAACATCACCAAATGGAAAAATAATGACTGTTTTTATACAAGTTTCCACAAACACTCCCCAGTCGCCATTGGACAATATAAGTATAGTCCTGCCTCAAACTCCATTGGTTGAACTGATTATTTGTGCATTTTTTGAATTGCCCGTCCATAATCATCTTAAAATAATTTAGCAATGAAAAACTACACCCATCACCTTTAAACTAGTTCCACTGCTACTTTTAGCTATATACTTTTCAACACTGTTAAGTCTGGGATACAAGAGCTTTCTCTTTCTTCCTTTCGCTCATTCTCTCCATCTCTGTTACTTGTGTAGCTCTCAGGGAGTGAAAAAAAAAAACACACACACACACGAGAGGGAGAGGGGGACGAGAAAAGTGAGAAGGAAAGGGGGGTAGGGTGGGACGGTATTCGTGCTCTCATCTGGCTTCTATAGCAGTAGGCAGAGAAAGAGAGAAACGGAGGGTCAGGGGCCGCAAAAGGAGAGAGAGAGGGAGAGAGAGAGAGAGGGAGAGAAAGAAGGAAAAAAAGGGTGATGTGAGGGTAGGGGGAGGAGGAGGATTAAGGAACAATGAATCCCAGACCCCAAACTGAGGGGTAAGAGTTCTCAAGTTGTGGGCCGTTAAAATCATGTCTCAATGTGAAGCCCTTGTCGTCGTGCTCCGACTCAACACAAACATTTCGAAACATGCTTGTTTTCAGGTCAAGACTCACTACAGCAGTTTCTCCCAACCCTTTTTTGTCTTCTGACCCTGCTCAACACGGCTGTACTGACTGTACTGTCATTAAGCATTATATTTAGTAATGCTTATCCTTAATATTTTGCTCTTACAAAGAAAAAAAATGTACTTTTATATATATATATATATATATGTAAATAAAATGAAGTGCACTTGCATGAGATGATAACAGCAGTTGTATTTTACATATAGAGGATCGCCTCATGGGGGCTGCCACATTGAGATCACATGTCTAGCCAAACATGTATGTTTTACAAGAAAATACTATTTCAGTCATTATACTTCAACAATTCTGCGTTTACTTAAGTGTTACTTACATGTGTGTTGAAGACTGACAAGGAAGAAAAGAAATGTTTGAATAAAGTGATGTTTTTTGAGGAAAACATTTCAGGAATTATCTCCATATAGTGGACTTCAATGGTGCCCATGAGTTTGAATGTCCAAAATGCAGTTTAAATGCAGCTTCAAAGGACTCTAAACGATCCCAGCCAAGGAAGAAGGGCCTTATCTAGTGACACAATTGGTTATTTTCCAAAAAAACTTACAATTTATATACTTTTTATTCTCAAACGCTCGTCGTGCATGAACTTTGTGCATTCCGGTTCAAGACAATTAGGGTATATCAAAAATCTCATTTTTTCCTCCAACTTTAAAATCGTCCTACATCATTGCAGAAGTACAAAGCCAGTGTTTACAAAGTGAACATGCAACGAAGGTCAAACGCACTTTACAAAAAAATGGTAAAACAGTTGGGGGGGGGAATGAGATGGGAGTTTGTCGACCTACCCTAACTGTCATAAACCAAAATTCACCAAAATGAGTTCATGCAGAGCTAGACAAGACGAGTGTTTGAAGTTAAAAAGTATATAAATTGTATGTTTAAAAAACCAATCGTTTTACTAGATAAGACCCTTCTTCTTCAGCTGGGATCGCCCTTTGAAGCTGCATTTAAACTACATTTTGGAAGTTCAAATTCGGGGGCACCAAGTCTATTATATTGACAGAAATCCTAAAATGTTTTCCTCAAAAAACATAATTTCTTTACAACTGAAGAAAGACATAATCTTCGATGACAAGGGGGTGAGTACATTATCTGTACATTTTTGTTCTGGAAGTGAACTACTCCTTTCATTCTCTCTGCAACATCAAACATATTTTTTAAACGGGCTCCAACGTTGTTTGGGTACCAACATTCTTCAAAATGTCTTTTTTTGTGTTCTGCAAAAGTAAAAGTGAGTAAATAATGACAACATTTTCATTTTTGGGTGAACTGTCCCTTTAACAAAGCAAAATGAAAATGTTACCCTCAGGAATCTACTTAAATATCCCCTGGGCACACTTAGCCCTGGTTGGGAACCACTGTACTAGAGGACGTGAAAGGGTGAAGAGAAATGAAGGAAAGAAAATAAGCATGGAAGAGGAGGGGTAATAGCTGGGAAGTAGACAGATGTGTCAATCAGACACAATTGTAAGCAGATGGACACAAAGAAACCAACAGCCTTCCAGTTCAACCACACTCTTTACCACAGTATTAAAAGTAAAAAAAAAAAAAACAAATGAATGAAATCAAAGCAAGTTTCTGAGATAAAGATGCGGGTAATGTGATTTTATTATTAGGCTACTGATATTCTCAGTAGTACTTCTACATGGAATGAATTCAAAAATGTCCATTTTATTGATGTCTCTGGATGAAGACATAACATTTTTGTTGCTACACAGCAAGGTTCAGGACACAGACACAGACTGTGAGCTGCACGCGAAGAGTTAATATTTAAACGGGCTGGTTGCTGGTGTGGAGGACGGCAGGAGGGGGCGGAGCCACGGGACGGCTTCCATTGAGAATTGAGCTGCCTGTGATTGAGCCGAACTATTCCGGGGACTGCGGGGGGAGGGTCTCATTCTCACATTTACCTTCCTTTGTACGCATGGTTGAAAATGTCACATTACACATATTTTCTTGTAGTCGTTACTTAATGAGTAGTTGTAAATGTGTGAATGCTTTCCTCATCTGTCATACTGTCAAAACAATAGTGGAAAATTGTCCTATATCACCCCTATGATAGTATTCCCAGCATCAATGAATGGTGGTGGATTTATAGGCTGGTATGTGGAAAAATACACTGTAGATTATCATAAAGGAGCAGGCTATTAAAAGAAACCTTGGAGGTTTGTAATGAGCGTGTTTACGATTTCAACAATCTCAGCTGCCGTAAACAGCGATATTGTCAAAGCAATTAATGTTGTTTATGAAAGCAAACTGGCTTTTTTGGTTTTGAGCCACAATTCTATCCTGTGGAGCACTGTTCCTGGATCTGTTTCACTACAATGTAAGATGATTCTTACAAGATGAAACAACTGCATTGAAGCTGATCCTGAGTCAGTCCAAACTGAGTACTGCTTCAGTGAATCATACAGACATAAATTTTGTTGTTTTTACATTAAAAGCTCTTAATCGTTTAGCTTCACCACTGCTCAAAAGTTTGCATTTTTAAAAGAAATGAATGCTTTTATTTAGCAAGGATGCATTAAATTGATCAAAAGTGACTGTATTGGAAAAAATCCACAAAAATATGAAAACTGTTTTCAACACCGATATTTATAGAAAATGTTTCTTAAACAGCAAATCAGCATATTAGAATGATTTCTGAAGGATCATGTGACACTTAAGACTGATGTAATGATGCTGAAAATTCAGCTTTGAATCACAGGAATAAATTACATTTGAAAATATTTCAAAATAGATAAAAGTTATTTTAAATTGTAAGAATATTTCACAGTATTACAGTATTTTTGATCAAATGTCATTCTTCTTAATTTCATGACGTGCTAACACCCACAAAAAAACAACATTATGTTAATCTTAATGTTAATTTGTTCTAAATGAAACCAAATGGGCCACTCACCAGTGTTTCAGGGCAAATCTGATTTACTGGACAGAGTAAGCTCAAAATGAGGCGGTTTTTAGCTGTCATTTAGACAATCGAGGCAATTGTGTCCAATCACATTCCGCTGCATTACAGGCCACTGCACATTTGGACAGTGTCCAGACGACGCTGTGAGACCTCATGCTGGCTGGGATGATCGCTAACATGCCATCAGCAGAACTCCACAGCCTGAAGGAGAAATGCAGGAGCACTGGATGGCTCTGGGTGCGGGACACACATGGGATGGCAGATGCATCAGCAGGAGTTCTCCTGCTCGCTACAATAACACGCTGTTTCATTCTGGATGACGGGACACCATGTCCAGCACTGAAGTCAAGGGGGGCAACGCCATGGCATATGTCTACGCACATCAGAGGAACCTTGGAAAGAACGTGCACTGCTTCAAGGAGATACAAGGCAAGAATATTCAAGTATATCTAAAATAATTTCAATGCTGAGTGGCTCCTTATAGTACAGAACTTTTTTGTGAGTTATTTTCCATTAAAATACTGAAACACTCTTAAAATATCATTACTTAAGATGTAAAAATAAGATTTATTTTCATGAAATACACTACCAGTCAAAAGTTTTTGAACAGTAAGATTTGTAATATTTTTTAAAGAAGTCTCTTCTCCTCACCAAGCCTACATTATTTGATCCAAAATGCAGCAAAAGCAATAATATTGTGAAATATTTTTTACTATTTAAAATAACTGTTTTCTATTTGAATATATTTTAAAATGTAATGTATTTCTGTGATCAAAGCATCATTACTCCAGTCTTCAGTGTCACATGATCCTTCAGAAATCATTCTGATATGCTGATTTGCTATTCAAGAAACATTTATTATTATTATTATTATTATATCAATATTTAAAACAGTTGAGTACATTTTTTCAGGATTCTTTGATGGATAGAAAGATCCAAAGATCAGCATTTTTCTGAAATATTTTTTTTGTAACATTATACACTATACCATTCAAAAGCTTGGAGTCAATATATTTTTATTTTTTATTATTTATTTAACAAGGATGCTTCAAACTGATCAAAAGTGATTGTAAAGATTTATAATGTTATAAAGATTTCTATTTCAGATAAAAGATTCTGAACTTTCTATTTATCAAAGAACTCTAAAAAAAATCTACTAATAATAAATGCTTTCTGAGCAGCAAATCAGAATATTAGAATGATTACTGAAGAATCATGTGACTGGAGTAATAATGCCTAAAATTCAGCTTTGAAATCACAGGAATAAATTACATTTTAAAACATATTCAGATAGAAAGCAGTTATTTTAAACAGTAAAAATAATTTTAAAATGACTGTTCTTGCTGTACTTTGGATACAATAAAAAAAATGCTTGGTCAGTAGAAGTGTCTTCTTTAAAAAAACAAACATTAAAAATCTCACTGTTCAAAAACCTTTGACTGGTAGTGTACATCTTGAATTACACTAGCAATTTTTTTGCTCGCTTTAAGCATAAATCTAAACTAAAAAGAGTGAAATTTATGCTTAAAACAAAAGAAAAATTACCAATTGGGTAAGAAAAATACAAGCTATATCTCAACAACTTTCAAAATATTTAAATATAAAAAATATGAAACTTATCAAATAAATTTAACTTGTTTAAGGATGTTTAGACAAAAAACTGATTACGTGCATTTAAGGCTTTAGTGCTTTCTGCACTCATCCTCGAAACCTAGTTTAAACTCTTCAATTTAAATTGACTACAAGATATTTCTAATATTTCAAAAAGCTCAAGCCATTTCCAACTCATTGTGTCCTTGATATGAGATGATGTAATGATCCTCCATACTGGACCAGCTTGACCTTCTTTTGAAAGAAATGGCAGAAATCTCGCATTAAAGAGCAACTTCTACCGTCACATTTTCCATCTATTAAGGTGGTCAAATTTCCTCTGGTTGAGGTAATAATGGCTCTCGTTCTGGACCGCCGTCACAGAATTACTTGTAGATCACGGTCCGTATTGCAGAAACTTCCTATCTCAAGTTAAGATCTGACAAGTTCTAACTCAAATCGCCATGGTAACTGAACAGATAAGATAGGATTTTACAGTTAGCATGCTTTTTTAATACGGCCCCAGAGAATAAAGTTTCTAGTTTATATACTGCCTTGACTTGTAGTGTCAGATATGGGAGACTCGTTACATGGAGAAGTTGTCAGAAGGGATATATCTCAGTGTAATATAGGGACAAAAGTGCAATTTCATGCTAAAACACAAATTTCTATGCAATATCTGAACAGAATGAACTGGGGACAAGACTGGGGTCAGATCTTTTTGAAAGAAGAATCTTAAAAATACAGTAAAAACTGCAATATATTATTACAATTTCAAAAAATTGCTTTCTATTTGAATATATTTTGAAATGTAATTTATTTCGGTGATGAAAAACTGAATTTTCAGCATCATTACTCCAGTCTTCATTGTCACATGATCCTTCAGAAATCATTCTAATATGCTGATTTGCTGCTCAAGAAACATTTCTTTAACATTATCAATACAGCACAGGAACAATGAGTCAGATATGAGACGGGAGGCAAATATGTGGCCAGTCGTGTCCTCATTACGACTTCAGAGCTGTGACGTGGCCGTACGGCAAAAATTCAATCATGTTCTCACTCCCTAGTGATGCTGCTTCTGCTTAAGGGGACCAGGAAGGCCACAAAAACGCTCCCAAATGCTACATATGTGTTATTTAAACATTATATAAAGACTACAGAAGTGTAATCACTTTATGGCATCTACGGGAGGAGGAAAAGGACGCTCAGAAAGAATTAATGCTGTCCTAAAGGAGCTGCTCAATATCATCAGTACTGATACAGTCTCTTATGAATAAATTATTTAATAACTGCATGCTGATTCACATAGTTCTGTTGCTATTTTGTTGCTTTGATAATAATAATAGCAACAGATGAGACCATAACATAAATAATTAATGTTTTCTTGTATTTTCTAGTCAGGACATGCATATTCTTGTGCTTTTTGCTTCATTAGCTGAAACACATAAGATAGAACTGTGCTTGATAGCTGTACTGAAGACTGAGCGTCCCCTTGTGGACAACTGAGGAAATGTATTAGGACAGATCAGCAAGATTTTAGGTCATTTACTCACACACTACCATTGCTGACTAAATAATTGTCTTTACTATTACTATTTTCCATATTTAAAAAAAAAGTTAACAATGTGTTGCAACTGTTTGGGTGGGAAATGATTTGAGTCTCTATTTATAACAAACAGAAGCACAAAACAGCATTTTACCAAGTACAGAGTCAATGCAATCTTGTTTCCTCAGGGACTAATTTACTTCCTATCTTTTTGAAGGACACACTTGAATGAATCATTCTGTTAAAATAGCTAAAATGTGTTCAATTATCTTGGATAAAATTAAGCTAAATGCCAACTTTACAGATTAGACTTGTCTTGAAAATTGTCTGCGTATTCTCAACACCTCCTTATACACAACTCTCACAGGCCTAGTACAAGTTAGATTGATGTGAAGTGCGGAGTAAATTTGAGCTGGCTGATAAGCTCTAATCTTGAATAACTCCACTAATGCGACTCCATTAAAATCCATTTTGAGACCTGGATCTGGCTCAGCGTGTGGGCCATAAATCAACATGCAATATTCAGAGGGGGTAAAGATCGAAGAGAATCACATAACCCTCAGGATACTACTTAATGCAAAACACTAAACTTGTAAGAAATGGACCTTTCTAATTTTGCAAGGAAAAGAAAAAATGTCTGACCTCTGGTCCTGGTGTGACAGTGGCGAGTCTGACGACTTCAGGATATGGGCTGGGTCGCTTTATCCAAGGCTATTTCATATGACCTTCACTAAAGATTCTTCAGAAAACAAGTGAGAAATGTTTAGAATGTCAGAATATTCCAGATTCACACTAAGGATGATAACTATAAAGATATGTGACCCTGGACCACAAAATCAGTCTTAAGTCAACAATAGTAAAACAAAAGTATGGGTCAAAATTATTGATTTTTCTTTTATGCCAAAATCATTAGGATATAAAGTAAACATCATGTTCGATGAAGATATTTTGTAAATTTCCTACCATAAATATAGCAAAACCTAGTTTTTGATTAGTAGCATTGCTAAAAACGTAATTTGGACAACTTTAAAGGCAATTTTCTCTAATATTTAGATTTTTTGATATTTTGATATTTTTTTTTTGCACCCTCAGGTTCCAGATTTTAAATGAGCTCCAGAATTTAAACCGGAAGACGTGCACAACTGTAGAATAAACAGACGCTATCTTTCGATGGTGTGGATGCTAATATAGTTATCTTTATAATTATCGTTATTGGTGTGATTTGGTCTTAACAATACATACATAAACAATAAATACATAAACGTAGCTGTTAGAATCAAAAACCTTTTACTTCCCAGTTCCGTCCAGTTATCAATGGAAGCAATATGTTGACATACAGAACCGATAATGTCACTTCTCTCTCTCTCTCTCTCTCTCTCTCTCTCTATATATATATATATATATATATATATATATATATATTTCAAAAGAATCACAGTCAACTGACGAACCGTATTCACCTTATCTTTGCCCTACAAGCAAGCGCGGTAAATTTTATGCGTATGGCTTCCGGTCTGTCGCGTCCAGCTATTTTTAGGTTGATACTGCAAATTGGTGTCTTACCATGTTGCTTTAATGTATTATCTTAATTATGAACAAACTGGTTTGTAGTGCAAACTCTTTTACTGTTTCCTGCACGTTGTTATTCTTCATGTCCATGTAGAGAGCAGGTCATATGGGTCGAAAAATATATATTTTTGCAGTTTGTAACTATTCTTAAATGTAAACAGTCTGCAAAGTTGTTATCCAAAAAGTGCATAATAAATAAAGATACTGCCTCTCAAAAGGACGAGTCGTCATATTTTCTAATCTTCTTCCTGTTACCAATATACAAAATTTGGTAACACATTTGCATAACCTCGCCTGCCCGCGAAATACTAAAAGTCTGACCTGCCCCAGAAGAAGCTGTGTTCTGCACTGTGAAAGCAAGTTTTTGTTTTCATTGCCGAAAGATGATGTGAAGAATCAGTGGTTAAAATTCCTTTTTTTTCCACGATACCACAGCGATACAATTTGTAGCACATACAAAGTTTAAACTTACCACTGAGAATCGTCCTGATCAAGTCGTTACTTGCGATGGAGTTCCGGTTGAGCGGATGGCCTCGAATTGATAAGGTAACATCAATGCCATTTTTTAACTTCATAGCATCTTTGTTTAGAGGTAACCCTCCGGAACAAAACATTATGGTAATGGACGTTTCTCTTTCTGATATACGTATTGTATACGGAAAGACCAATCACAACAGACTTAGCCAGCTGACCAATCAGAGCAGAGTAGACTTATGGAAGGGAGGGGTTTACAGACTTTGAGCTCAGAACTGCTTCAAACGAATAGTTTCGAAATCATTGAGATATGAGTTTAATATTAAATGTATGTTCTGACAAAAGTAAAATGTTTTCTGACCCTAGACGCATTTAAACCTGTTGTAGAGGACTCCAACATAATATTAGGACACTTTAAAACACCACCTGCTCTTTAAGAATAAGGTGGATACAGTGAACGATTTTTTTTAAGACTTAAAAAAATCATAAAAAAAAAAATTCCCCCTTACTTTTCCATATTTACAAACTTAAGCAGAATGTTTTACTCCGTACCAGTTTTTGATGGTCCAGGCTGAGATGGATCCTGGTGGAAGAGATTAAATAACACAGCATCAAATCTGGCACAGGCCTGGACCTCATGACCTGACTTCCAGAAGGAAAAGGATTTTGACAGATACCAAAGAGCATGTACTAGATACAAGCTCAGCTTGGAGATTTCAAGCTTCAAATATCGCTATAAAAGTATCATAAAAGTAGACCATACGACTCAAGCACTCATGCTGGTTTTAAGAACTGGATCAAACAATTCACCTAACTAAAAAAAGGATTCATTATCAAACTGGACATTACCAATTCTCTCATAAACTCTCAAGATGAGCTGTGGCAAGATTTGCAGTGAATAATTGCTTCAATTTTGGACTCTTTTATTGTTTGGCTTCGGAATATAATGCATGAGTCATATGGACTACTTGTACAACCAACTTTATGGTTCTTCTTCATAATTTTGGAGCTTGACAGCCCTAGATTCTATTCTTACCTTGTGTGTCTACAGGAGGAGGAAAGTCATGCAGGTTAGGAACAATACGAGGGCAAGTTAATGACGACTTCTTGGTGAACTACTCCTTTAAATGACAGTATTAACCAGGCCATGACAAAACCGTCCCACTGCCCTCCAAGAGATTACATCTGACTCTTGTTATGCCCTGGCAGGGCCAGTGTAATATTTTGGTAACCTTAGGCATTTAATGAGCCTGGTTGCAATAAGACAGTCACGTAAGCTTCCCCAAGAGTTGTCCATTTATAACACTGACAGGTGTTGCATGAAATTCGGCCTCTCTATCAGCTGGTAGGTAAGTAGTCTGAAGAACTGACATCTGCTGAGACAGTTATGCCTGGGTAGGGTGTTGTATTAAGATTCAGGAAAAAAAAAAAACAAGTATGTACACTACTGTTCAAGAGTTTGAGGTCGATATTTAAAGGTCTTATGCTCAACAAAGCTGCATTTGGATGATCAAAACTACAGTAATATTGTGAAATATTATTACTATTTAAAATAACTGATTTCTATTTTAATATATTTTAATATTGTTATTTATTCCTGTGATGGCAAAGCTGAATTTTCAACAGTCATTACTCAGTTACCTTCAGAAAGCATCTAATATGCTGATTTGGTTCTCAAGAAACATTTCCTATGATTGTGAGTTTTGAAAACAGTTATCCAAATACATTTTTTCAGGATTCTTTGATAAATAGAAAGTTTAAAAGAATATAATTTATTTGAAGTAGAAAAAAAAATCCAAACAGCAGTTTACAATGAACAGAGCTGGTCATTAAGTATGGCACTGGCAAATCAGCACATATGACACTGACTGAGAAAGGTCATTAACTTATGACCTTTAATACATCGGGGTATTAATTTATTTTTTAATTCAGTCTCTCCCTGGTGGAAAAACTGACTGTGCTGGTAAAAATAAAATGGGCCTTTTAATGATTAGGTCACATCTATAGGTTTTATGTTCAGCACAAATGGATGTAAGTCAATAGGTCACTGCTGAGTTCACCGTGTACCTTTATTATGTATTTATTGAAGGATATCTTTAAAAAGAGATTTGATTAATAGTGAGAGTGACAGTTTAAGTGGCAAGATGGGTATGTGTTGAGGTCAGAAATAAGATAGGTAGAGAAGGACGACTGATATGTGTGTAAGGAGCAAGAAAGCATATATAGAGGTCATAGTGGAAAAGAACTTCATTAAATCTATGATAAATTAACATCTAGTATCTGAATGGGAAAAAAAATAAGTCTTTATTGGAGCAGGTTGGTTAATTGGCTGGTGTCTTGGTTCCAAATACAGCTTCTATGTATCTGATTGGGGAGAGACAGAATGTCCAAAACTGTCAAAATTACATATTTTGTCATAATTCTGGTTTCTTTAGTTTAAATCACACTGAAAAACTCCTTTACATTCAAATCAACTAGCCCAGCTAATGCTAGTAAAAACAAAAACAGGCTTGAGGCCTTCAAAATGCACCTAGCTCTCATACATGGCCGAATACTTTACACAAAAGAGTGTATTAACCAAAATGTAAATATATGACAAAGTATATTAGAAATCGTCATAATTTCACATTATAACAATAAAATCCATTTTTACGCCAACATAGTAGATCCTAGGAGTATATACAAAATGTTTAGCCATTTCAGTCCTGGCATTGTAAACCAGAGAATGTGTTTTAAGTGATGTGTTCTAGAACCTGGATGAGGATGGTATCTATGACATCACTGTTGTAGTCCACATGCTCCAGATGAAGGGAGGGAATGAAAGACACCAGCAGACGGCTCAGGTTTAGACGCAGCGTCCTCAGTTTAGAGCTGTCGTCTTTCTCTTCCGTTCCTCTCTGTCTGTGTTCCCTGAGCTCTGACAGTTGACTCCTCAGCTGATCACACAGGCCAGAAAGCCTGGTCTTGTCCTCCTCGACACTCTCCAACTAGACACAGCACAGATACAGACACAATCAATATTTATAAATATATTTAGAAATGGACATTCATAGTTGCAGAACAGCATTCTGTCACTTGCACGAAAAATGTTCTCCTCCATTTTCTGATATAACCAGATGAGTCAAAAAGCTCTTTGCTGATTTGCTTGCGAGACAACTGGTTATGCGAATTTCCCACTAGTTAAGACAAATATTGCACATTTGCAGCAATCACGTCGTCTGGCATGAATTTGTGCCTTTGCATTGACTTTGTATGTGATCTACTCATGCAAATAATTCAATCTGCTTTTGGTGTGCACAAGCTACAAAAATTAAATACAGTAGTCAACATTTATAGTAGATCAAAACCTTTCATCAAAGTTGTCCTAAAACCAAAACAATATCAACATTCAAATGTTGACTACTGTACATATATAATGAAATGTAAATAGAAGCATTTAAACAAATAAAAATGGCAAAAGCACATAAACAAAATGACTAAAACTGAAAGAAAATTCAAAATATTCATAAACAATATAACAGTATATAAATAACAACCTTTTTAAATAATTAAATGTAACTTACATAATATAGTAACATTTTACACTTAGTTTTCATTTGTTAACATTAATTGACTACGTTTTACCAAGAGGTAAACCAATCTTTTAACGCTTACCAGGGTTGTTATTGTTTATTAAAACTAAAATTATTAAAACATTTTTGTTAATTGAAATACACATTAAAATTTACATTGAAGCACTTCAATTAATGAATAAAAACTAAAACTGAACTAAACCTACAATTACGTTACAAAAATTAATCCTAAACAGTCAACAATAACCTAAAAAGCACATAAAAACTAAATTAAAATAAATTAAACCTAAATAGTAACATTTAAAAAAAAATAAAAGATCATTTAAAATGTATAAAATTGTATCTGTTCACATTAATGAACTAACATGAACAAACAATGGATAATTGTATTTTTATAAATTAACATTAACAAAGATTAATAAATGCTTTAATAATATTTTTATAGTTCATGTTATCTAATGCATGAACTAATGTTAAAGGGATAGTTCACCTAAAAATGAAAATTGTCGTTCCAAACCTGTAAGACCTTTGTTCATCTTCAGAACACAAATTAAGATATTTTTGATGAAATCCAAGAGCTTTCTGACCCTGCATAGTCAGCAACGCAACTGACATGTTAAAGGCCCAGAAAGGTAATGAGGACATTATTAAAATAGTCCATGTGACATCAGTGGATCAACCTTAATTTTATGAAGCTACAAGAATACATTTTATGCACAAAGAAAACAAAAATAACTTTATTCAACAATTTCTTCTCTTCCTAAGTCTTTGATGCACATTCATGAAGCTTTTGGATTTCATCAACAATATCTTATTTTCTGAAGATGAACGAAGGTCTTATGGGTTTGGAACGACATGAGGGTGAGTAAATAATGACAGATTTTTTACTTTTGGGTGAACTATCTCTTTAACAAATGAGACCTTACTGTAAAGTGTTACCATAATTTAATTAGCTGAGGGTAGTGACAACCATCCCACAGCTCATATCGATCACCTCTGGCTCCTACCCTGCTGATGAGCTGAATCCTTTCATCCTCTAGGGCGGCGCTGTGCTCTCTAAGCACCTCCAGTTCCTGACGGCACGCGTCTCTCTCCTCCGCCGTCTCGTGCATCAGCTCCATTAGCTCATCCTGCCACTGTTGCACCTCTGCCAAGTTACATTCCTCTTCCTCCTCCCCTTCTTCATCATCAACGTGACCTTCATGATGCACCACCCCTTTCTTCTCATTTTTCAGGGGCAATTCAATTATCTGCTCCGCAGCTGAGTTGTATTCCCTCCCTGTCCCAGATGATGCATCTCTTTCACATGTCTCTTCTGCAGCGGCGGGCCCCTGATGCGACTCAATTCCTTCCATCATACCACACGCAGCTTTGCTCACGAGTGTGTCGAATTGAGTGAGAGTCTTTCTCTCCTCATTCAAAGCAGGCCAGAGTGTCTCAGAGCAGAGCTCTTGTGGCAGGGTGAGAGAGGGGACAGGAAAGGATGGCGTCACCTCCATCTGTGTTTCTATGGTGGAAAACTTTTGTTTTACTCTAAAAATAAAGACATAATACATAAACTAATGTTTATAAATATTATATGAAACATGTTTACTATAGAAATATGTAAGAGGTCAAAAGTTTATATACACCGGCACAATGTGAATCTGCAAAATGTTAATTATTTTACCAAAATAAGAGGAATCATACAAAATGCATGTTATTTTTTGTTTAGTACTGACCTGAATAAGATATTTCACATAAAAGACGTTTACATATAGACGTTTACAAGAGAAAATAATAGTTATTTATAAAATAATAGTAATTCATAAAAATGACCCTGTACAAAAGTTCACACACACTTGATTTTTAATACTGTGTTGTTACCTGAATGATCCACAGCTGTTTTGTTTTGTGATAGCTGTTCATGAGTCCTTTGTTTGTCCGGAACAATTAAACTGCCCGCTGTTCTTCAGAAAAATCCCACAAATTTTTGGTTTTTCAGCATTTTTGTGTATTTGAACCCTTTCCAACAATGACTGTATGATCTTGAGATCCATCTTTTCACACTGAGGACAACTGAGAGACTCATATGCAACTATTACAGAAGGTTCAAACACTCACTGATGCTCCAAAAGGAAAAATGACACATTAAGAGCCGGGGGTGTAAACTTTTGAACAGAATGACGATGTGTACATTTTGTTTAAATATCATATTTTTTTTTTAAGTACTGCTCTTCAGAAGATACTTACATGTTTCTCAGAAGACAAAATAAGTTACATTTATCCAGATCTTCAAATTCCAAAAGTTTTCATCCCCCAGCTCTTAATGCATTGCATTTCCTTCTGAAGCATCAATGAGCATTTGACCCTTCTGTAATAGTTGCATATGAGTCCCTCAGTTGTCCTCAGTGTGAAAAGATGGATCTCAAAATCACACAGTCATTGTTGGAAAGGGTTCAAATACACAAAAATGTTGAAAACTCCTAAGAATTTGTGAGACCTGAACGATTTTTCTTAAGAACAGCGGACAGTTGAACTATTCATGACAAACAACAAACTCATGAACAACTATCACTAAACAAACAAAAAAAAAGGTAACAATACAGTATTAAGAATCAAGTGTATGTAAACTTTTGAACAGGGTCATTTTTATAAATTCAACAATTATTTTCTCTTGTGGACTATATGTAAACATCTTTTATGTGAAATATCTTATTCAGGTCAGTACTAATAAAACCCTGCATTTTGTATGATCCCTCTTATTTTCGCAAAATAATTAACATTTTGCAGATTCTGCAAAGTGTTTGTAAACTTTTGACCTCAACTCTATATAATTCCTACCTTCTTAGAGAGTTGGAGAGAGCAGTCAGGTTAATGAGCGGCAATGGGGACCTCTCAGCTAAAGACCGTCCTAAACACAAAATAAATACTTAAAGGGACAGTTCACTCAAATATGAAAATTCTGTCATTAATTGCTCACCCTCATGTCATTCCAAACCTTTAAGGCCTTTGTTCATCTTCAGAACACAAATCATAAATATCATAAATATCTTAATTTGTGTTCTGAAGATGAAGCTCTTATGTGTTTGGAACGACATAAGGGTGAGTAATTAATGACAGAATTTTCATTTTTGGGTGAACTGTCCCTTTAAGTTATAAAAAAAAAAAACAGTAAAAAATGTGCATTTGCAAATTTATGTGCACAGAGGCAAAAAAAATATATTTCCACATACTTATCCCAAATGCAGGAAACTCTATTACATGCTCAAAATGTGTATTTTTTTCAAAATGTGACCTTCAGTGTTGATTCTCCACAACTGAGAAAAAACTCATTGTCAAGAAAAGCCAAAGTTTAAGGGGTCTCTAATGAGGCATTTCATTAACACAACCAAAAGCCACATCAGAGCCCCTCGAACCACCCGGTAAGGCGGGTCAAAGCTATTTTAGCATGGCTTTCATGTGGCATTGCATCTTTACCAGACATAACAGAGGCTGGTGGATGTCTGGGTGCCTGAGTGGTTGTTACCACTGGAGTCTGTGTGCTCTGAAAGGAGAACACAAGTTTCTGATATCGCTTTTTGATGAATAATCAGCTTATTAAATGTAAAAACATTAAATGGAAATACTTTTACAAATGCACCTAATGAGAGAACCAGTCAGTTGATTCATTAGCATTAGCTACTTGATTCTCAAGTAGGTTGTAAATGTTCTTACATCTGGAACGTTCTCCTCGGACAGACTCTTGGTATTTCTCCTCCTGAATAAATACAGTATGTGACAAATATCATAACGGTTTTAGTTTTCTTAATAATGTCAGGTAACAGTGACATAACATACTGGCGTTTAAAGGGTTTGGGGTACGACTTCTGATCTTCCTCTTCATCTTCTAGTTCTTCCTCTACCAAGCAGCTCCTGTGTAGAGCTCAGAGTAAGGTCACAATAAAACTAAAAATAAGCATGTTTAGAATCCAGAAAGGAGGTACAGCAGGCATAACAAAACAGAACTTCAAATCGTGGGGGGCTGAACTGAAAATACCGAATCTAATGACCTACTATAGAAGTAATGGCAGTTATTCCTTCCCATCTGTTGAGCTCAAATAATTGGCTTCCTTTGGGTTCCTTTAACCTTCATACATCTTCTCAGATATCTCAGACCCATTCAAACCCTTCCCTTTTTTACTCATGATATCATTGCGTAACTATTTTGTTTGCCGTCACCTGAACTGCGGGTCGTAGTTCATGCTGCAGAACCATTTATCCGGCAGCTCAGTGATGGCATCTGGAAGCCTCCTCCACTTCAGGCAGCTGTCACACTGAACCCACACTTGATCTGGAGCTTTCCTTTCAGAAGACAAAGGTAAGATTAGGAAATATTAAAGAGATAGTTCAGCTAAAAGTGAAAACTCTGTCAGCACTTATTCACCCTCATATTTTTCCAAAACCAAGACTTTTTGTAATCCAACGAACAACTTTTTTTTCTTTTTTTTCTTTTTTTGAAGAATGTGGTTTACAATGGATGCTGACTGGAGTGTTCAGACTTCAGAAAACACAAAAAAGCACCATAAAAGTATCATTTTCATTAATGAATCAGCTGATGTGGTTCACAAAACCAATGATTTTTTGATATCTGATCTTTTTTTGATCTTAAAAACTCCAGCGCTCATTCAACAAGTGACATTTTGCAAAATGGCTTTTTTGTGCAATTATTTTGATATTACAGTGTTTTTAATACCATTTTTTCATTTTAATTTTAGTTTATGTTATGTTATGTGTTTTTGTCTTATTATATATAGTAACAGAAAGACTTTTTATGTTTTTTTTTAAAGAAGTCTCTTCTGCTCGCCAACCCTGCATTTATTTGATCCAAAGTACAGCAAAAACAGTAACATTTTGAAATATTTTTACTATTTAAAATAACAGTTTTTTATTTGAATATATTTTACAATGTAATTTATTCCTGTGCTCAGGATTCTTTTTTCAGGATTCTTTGATTAATAGAAAGATCCAAATATCAGCATTTATCTGAAATAAAAAGCTTTGTTAACTATACACTTATACCATTCAAACGCTTGGGAATTATAATATATAATTATAATTATAATATATTTATAAAAATTAAGAAATTAACATTTATATTTATAATTTTATCTATATTTTATTAACATTTTTATTTATTTTTAATTGATCAAAGTGATTATAAAGACATAATGTTACAAAATATTTATATTTCAGATAAATTCTGTTTTTCTGAACTTTCTATTCATCAAAGAAACCTTAAAGAAATTCTACTCAGCTGTTTTTCTAACATAATAATAATAAATGTTTTTTAAACAGCAAATCAGAACAGCAAATCAGTATCATGCGACTGGAGAACTGGTGTTAAAAATTCAGCTTTGAGATCCCAGGAATAAGTTACATTTTCAAATATATTCAAATAGAAAACAGTTATTTTAAATAGTAAAAATATTTCAAAATGTTACTGGTATTGCTGTACTTTGGATCACTTCTTTAAAAAGCATTAAAAATCTTACTGTTCAAAAACTTTTGACTGGTAGTGTACAGTATATATTTATTTCAGCTAGTCACTATGGCAACATTTTACATTTTCATAAAGTTTTTTTTTCTCTAATATTTCTATTTTATTATAAGTAAGCTTCGTTTCAATTACTGTAAATGATTTGAATAGTGAACAGTTTTAGTTAACAGTAACAGCACTGAGTTTGTGTTCCATATGGACACGTGTTTCATATGGGACTGGAACAACATAAGGGTGAATTAATAATGACAGACTTTTTATTTATTAACTGACAAGTTATGGACAGCAATACTCACAACACATCCTCTATTGCTACTGTGCACTTGGGGTCCTCTTTCTTTCGTTTGTAGCGGATTTCGTTCCAATACTCCTCCAGCTTTATGCTGAGGTTGTGCATGATCTTCCTGTACAAAATAGTGCCTTTCCATCAAAGTAACCCAAGGGCATCATTAGGGGTAAATACCAGCAGAGTGATAAACAGCATTTGTTGAGCGCACCTGTATTTATCGGTGTCATCAAAGTCTTGTTTGTTGTGAGTGGGCTGAAGGAAATTGCACTCTATAACACCAATAACGCCCACACCTTTTCTTTCAGCCTGTTATAAACGCAAACCACGGCTTTTAGTAGTGAATTTATGGGTAGAGGAAGCAAAAGAAACATGCAATCGTTTCTGATTACCTTACATTGGCAGCTCACTTTCACATATGGCTTTATTAGCCTGTTCTTATGGTACATCATAATCCCATAATGCTCTTTGCTTTTGGTGTTGTATCCGAAAGTGATTCGTACACGCTTGTTCTGAGCCCTGAGTTAAGAAATGCTGAGACAGTAATGATGTTATGTGTGTGCACTCCAAAAAACAATATATTTTGTAAGGATACAAGGAATGAAGGTCTGTAGTTGTCCTGTGCAATAAGAGCCAGACTTTTGGATATCAGCTGACTTTTCACTCTTTGCCCTCGAATAATGATCTGCATGCGAGGCTTTAGGTATAAGATGCTGCAGTATGCCTACATTATAAAAACATAAAGAAACAATTTTCCTCCTAACCCACCACAAAAAGGCCATTTTTCATCCCTTCCCCTCAATTCAACATACAGTTGAGGTCAAAAGTTTACATACACCTTGCAGAATCTGCAAAATGCTAATTATTTTACCAAAATAAGAGAGATCATACAAAATGCAATTGATTTTTTATTTAGTACTGACCTGAATAAGATATTTCACATTAAAGATGTTTACATATAGTCCACAAAAGAAAATAATAGTTGAATTTATAAAAATGACCCTGTTCAAAAGTTTACATACGCTTGATTCTTAATACTGTGTTGTTACCTGAATGATCCACAGCTGTGTTTTTGTTTAGTGATAGTTCTTCATGAGTCCCTTGTTTGTCCTGAACAGTTAAACTGCCTGCTGTTCTTCAGAAAAATCTTTCAGGTCCCACAAAATTTTGGGTTTTTCAGCATTTTTGTGTATTTGAACCCTTTCCAACAATGACTGCATGATTTTGAGATCTATCTTTTCACACTGAGGACAACTGAGGGACTCATATGCAAATATTACAGAAGGTTCAAACATGTAAGTATCTTCTGTAGCTTCTGAAGGTCAGAAAAATATGATATTTAGGCAAAATTGGAAAAAAAAAAAAAAAAATGTACACACCTTCATTTTGTTCAAAAGTTTACACCCCTGGCTCTTAATGCATCGTGTTTCCTTCTGGAGCATCAGTGAGTGTTTGGACCTTCTTAGTTGCATATGAGTCCCTCAGTTGTCCTCAGTGTGAAAAGATGGATCTCAAAATCTCTAATATTTTCTCTTGTGGGCTATATGTAAATGTCTTTGATGTGAAATATCTTATTTAGGTCAGTACTAAATAAAAAAATAACATGCATTTGGTAAAATAATTAACATTTTGCAGATTCTGCAAGGTGTATGTAAACTTTTGACCTCAACTGTATTCGCCTCTTTTCATAAAAACATAGACACAATAATGTATATTTCTACTATTATTGCATTTAATATATATATAATTGCATTCCATATTCTTGTGAGATGTGCTCTGCTCACCCGTAAGGAATATTCACTTTCAGGGGTCATGTTGCTCTTGTCACAGATGTTCGCCCTGATCAGAATGTCATATTTATCGGTGTCAAAGTCAAATTCAGTCTCACCATTTGTGGTCCTGAAAAAAAAAAACACAATTTACAGTTTAAATTCACAACTTTTTTCCTCAGAGTTGTGCGTTTATGCCTCATAATTTAGACTTTTCTTCTCAAAATTTTCAGTCTACATCTACTGTAGTTATAAACTCACTATTATGAGTCTAACGTTTTTCTCAGAATTGCAAGAAACAAAGTACAAACTGTGAGATATAAACTCAGAATTGCAGAAAAAAAGTTCATAATTGTGAGAAACAAAGTCACAATTACTTTTTATATTTTTTATTCCATGGCGGAAAAAAAATCCTTACACACTCCGTGGTATTGCAAGATGGTGGTGCCCTTGCTCCAAAAGCTATAACAAAACATCCTTTTTTCTTTAAAATGGTTGCATTAATTGTGTTTGTTATATATTTTTTATTTGAAGTGGAAATCACTTTACTAAACAATGTAAACTTGACTGACTTCTTCCCTTCCACTTTAAATTATGAACAGCTTTTCTTACCAACTGGCTTTTTGATCCCAAACCTTTTGAACCATAGTTGTACATCAGATCATCCCAGCCATCAGTCATTTGATCTATTTACTCATGCATCCATTTCTGCAAGTATCCAGCGGAGCTTACGTGCGAAGGTTCCAGATGATGATGCGTGTTCCTGTGGGTCCGGCGGCGCTGATGGCGCGGAGCTCTGCAAACATCTCTTTCTCTGAGTTGAATAGCGAGTGTTTGAGGATCGCTCTCAGACTGGCTCCATCCTCCACGCTGGTGAGGTCAAAAGTCAAGAATTCAGTTTATGTCAAAGCATGAAAAATACATGTGTTTAAATGCATTTAAAATACTAATTACAAGTCATTTGGGATCTTTGAACTAGCTTTAATAAAACTGAAAACAAAGCTGTAGAAGATTACTGGTTATGTCCATCGCGTCTAAACGTGATCATGGGCACCAAGACTCGCTGTGCTCCGATGGCCTCAAGGTAAGACTGGGACAGGAGTCCCACACTCATGGTGTCTCTTGTCTTCGTAAAAACAATGGCATCTTTTCCCAGACGCATGGACCCTGACTTAAACCCATTGCCGTACACACCAACTGGAATGTGAAATTTCGCTGCTTTCTTCTCGCTGAAACCAAAGCTTAAAAACCATCAGAAAAATGTGTTAACATGCATATATTTTAGCATTCAAAGGCTTTGGAATCAGTAAATATTTTATTTAATTAATTCTTTTCATCAAAGATGCATTAAATTGATCAAAATTGACTTTTTAGTAAGCATAAAATCAGCAAATTAGACAGGTTCCTGAAGGATCATGTGACACTGATGACTGGAGTAATGATGCTGAAAATTCAGCTTTGCATCACAGGAATAAATTTCATTTTTTTTGTTTTTACTTTTTGATCACATAAATGCACCCTCAAAAATTTAGAATGGTACACCTATAGCAGTATATCACACATCTGATCATACTTTCATTAAGAGATTACTTAACAGATCACCTGCTCAAAAGTTTACGCTAATAAGTAGCTGTATTCATTCACAGCATGATAAGTATAGTGATTACAAGAAGCCAATTAGGTGTCCTTAATTATTCTGGCAGTGGGCCCCAGCAGCCAGTGTTGGTTTAATGTTATAGGCTTTTAGTGCTAATGACATAAGACCACTGTGAATCCCTTGAATTAACTGAATAAGACTTCTTAATTCTCTCGCAATTATAGCAACCAGTAATTACAAGTCCATTTCACACACTTTTTACTTGCTGTACTTAAAATGAATAATAAATTAGCTTAAGTGAATGGACGGGCTGTAGTGCTTTGTACCTGAGCATCTTATGTAGTCGGGCTCTGGTCAAACCCTCCCCGTTATCCATAAACGAGAGGCAGTCCAGTCCTCTGATGCGTGTCCAGTCTATCCAGATCTGTCTGGCGTGAACATCTGGGTCATAAGCATTATCTGCAACACAATTCACAGTTCACAAACTAAAGAATATTTCATAACTGGAACAGCAAATGCGTTGTTTTGAATTATGACACAAGCATAATGAAAAGGCTTTGAGTAAAACACTAAGTTTAAACTTGTCTAAACACTACCGGTCAAAAGTTTTTGAACAGTAAGATTTTTAATGTTTTTTAAAAGAAGTCTCTTCTGCTCACTAAGCCTGCATTTATTTGATCTAAAATACAGCAAAAACAGTTAAAGCTTTAAATATTTTAACTATTTAAAAAGCATTAAAAATCTTACTGTTCAAAAACTTTTGACTGGTAGTGAAAGTCAACATAGGAGGAATTTAATGAACTCACCAATCAGCTCAGCTATAGCACTGAATGGCCAGGTGTGACTTGTGGAATTAGCGTGAAGAAATTTTGGACTGATCTGCATAAAGAAAATAGGATGCTGATTGGAAAAATGTGAAAAAAAAAAAAAAAAAAAATATTTGAAAGCAGTATGTTTTTGCATGCATTTTGCAAATTATTGTAAAAAAAAAAAAAAAACATTTCTTTGCAATTATTTGTAAAATTTACTAGCAATTTCTGAGTCACCAAATTTTTTCAGTGTGTTACTATTTGTAAATTATGTATATTTATTGTCATAGAATTTGATTTCGAGGTAGAATATTATAGATGATTATTTTTTAAAAATGACATTTTTAACAATAAAATATATCAAATGACAATAAAATAAAATGCAAAAACAAAAATATAAAAAATACAAGCTTAAAACTATTGCATTCTTTCACCTTTTGGAATCCAAGAAATAACAGAAAAACCCAGGAGAACATAATAAACAACAACGAAACTGATGAATGCATTTTACTTACTGTGCTCAGAGGAATGCCACGTTTTCCATTTGCCATTTTTGCTAGAAGACCTGTGTTAGATTTTGAAGAAAGCTGCAGAGAGGGGTTTGTTAACTTACTGAGGACCGCTTGCTGTCTGTGTCCAGATATAGCGCACACCCTTCTCTCACACTCCAGCTATGCACCCGCTGAGACTTCTAAAGGAGTTCCTCACATATTGTTGTGAGCGATAAATGCTGGTACAAATAACCGAACACATCTACGTCTTGGAAATGCTGCTTTTATTTAAGCAGGTGCTTTACATGCTAGTGTATATACTGTACTACAGACAGGGCAAGGATGCTGGATATTCAGTGGACTCTTCCAAACTGTGGACATATGCATCAAATGTATTACAAGAGGAAACAATACAAGAGAGAAAGATCAAGGAATTTTATTTTTGTAATTCACAGTTGTTGTTTTTTTCCTTTTGCAGATTAGTGACATTTTTATTAGTATTATTTATAAATACAACACACAATTTGAACCTAATTAATGACTGTTGAGATGACAATCAACTGAGTAAAACTGAATAATAATTCAGTATTAATTGTGGCAGTTGTGCATTTTGCATCTTCAGATATTTAACATAAACAAGCTGGAGTTCTAAACTAAACGTCTCAATCTTAAAGGAACAGTTCACCCAAAAAATATTTCCTTATAATGTGCTTACTCTCAGGCTATCCAAAATGTAGATGAGTTTGTTTGCTCTTTGAAACAATTTAAATTTATCATTTATCATCTTTTGCTCACCAATGGATCCTCTGCAGTGAATGGGTGCCGTCAGAAGAGTCCAAACAGCTGATAAAAACATCACAATAATCCACTCGACTCCAGTCCATCAATTAACATCTTATGAAGTGAAAAGCTGCATGTTTGTACAAACTCTCATTCTGACGGCACCCATTCACTGCAGAACAAATAATGTACTGCTAAGCTTCTCCAAATCTGTTCCGAAACAAACTCATCTACTACTTAGATGACCTGAGGTTGAGTACATTTTCTGCAAATTTTGGTGAACTATTTCTTTAAGACCATACAGATTCTGGATGATATTCAATTTGTCTATTCATCAAAACTTTTATTAAATATTAAAGCTTTTTGTGTTATTTTTACAATGCCTTTAGTAACATTTTGGAGTACCTGAAGTCTTCTGTCAAAGGTTCAGCCTGAGTTCAGCCCAAAACTTTCTAGAAATAACCTGTCTAAATCTTGAAAGGTCACTCTGGGTGTGTCTGAACACAAACTCTTTCTAGTTCTCACCACGGCTGCACTTTCTTCTCTGAAACAAACTGCCCATGAGGCTCTTTAGCCCCTGCAGGCAGCAAAGCCAAGTACACTGGAGTGACGGCGCCCTCATCTGGTGACTTGGTTGCATTTGGTCCAGCCATGTCAGTCCGGACCCATCCTGGACAGCAGGCGTTGCATAGGATTCCATCTCCAGGCCTCTCTTTTGACAGATTTCGGGCCATGATTCTTGTCAGAGTGGTGAGGCCGGTTTTGGAGACCCCATATGCAGTGCTAGGCCAACCTCGCTCCGCATGGACCCCTTCTTGAGTTTCACGGACGAATCGCTCCATCAGCCCAACCAGTTCTTCCTCTGTAATATCATCGCTTCGGAAACGGGCCTGGAGTTCTGGACTACAGCGGCTTAAAGCCACCGAGCCCATTACGCTGGAGACGTTCACTATCCGACCTGGAAAAGAAACATGAGTGTTTGAGGGAAGAAGAAAGAAGATAAAAATCACCAAAAAGCAGGTCATGCAAGGTGTAACTGCCATGACTTACCTCCTGGTTTGATAAGGGGCAAGAAGACATTGCACATGTCTCTAGTAGCAAAGAAATTGGTCTTCAGTGTCACATCTGCTTGGATGTCAAAGGGGGTTGTATCTGCCACTGCCAGGAAGAAATCAAACATTGTTTTCATTACGCATAACGCAGTACACTACCAGTCAAACGTTTTTCTTAAGGATTTTTAATGTTTTTTAATTAAGTCTCTTCTGCTCACCAAGCTTGCATTTATTTGAGCTAAAGATTTTGAAATATTTTTACTATTTAAAATAACTATTTTCTCTTTTGATTTTTTAAAATGAAATTGATTCCTGTGATCAAAGCTACATTTTCAGCATCATTACTCCAGTCTTCAGTGTCACATGATCCTTCAGAAATCATTCTAATATGCTGATTTGCTGTTCAAGAAACATTTTTTATTATTATTATCGATATTTAAAACAGAATAGAAAAATCCAAATATTAGCATTTATCTGAAATAAAACATTTTTCCATTAAAGAAACCTACTCATAATTTTTAAAACTAAATCAGAATATTACAATGATTTCAGAAGGATCATGTGACTGGAGTAATGATGCTAAAAATTCAGCTTTAAAATCACAGGAATAAATTACATTTTAAAATGCATTCAAACAGAAAACAGTTATTTTAAATAATAAAAACATTTCAAAATGTTACTTTATTTGCTGTACTTTGGATCAAATAATGCAGGCTTGGTGAGCAGAAGAGACTTCATTACATATCGTACTGTTCAAAAACTTTTGACTGGTAGTGTAGGTAAATTAATGAAAATAAACCAAGACAGAAAAAAATACATATTTTTTAAATTGATCAGAATGTTTTTGTGGGACTTGCGATATGAACACACACACACACACACACACACAAAAGCATGGATGTGACTACAAAAGGCTGAAATTGACTTCACATTTGTGATCTTTACAGTCAAAAACACTATATGAAATTAATGGGAAAAGCATAGTACGAAATGCACTGAAATGGTAAATGTTTATTGATTTAATGGAAAAAGAAGAGTCTGAAAATATTCTTACAAGCGACTAGGCAATACACTTAGCTTTAGTGATACTTATATATTATACAGGCATTCAGCCGTTTAACCATTATTTTACATACGATTTTTGTTATTTCTCCCACCAGATGCTACCAATCTGCCTTTCATGTATTGGATTTTAAATACCTTTGCTGTGTTTTTAACTTAGACATTGTTTTAATTGTAGAAAATATATATATTTTTCTATTATTTGTACTATTTTATACATTGTTGTTCAAAAGTTTGGGATAAGTAAGATTTTTAAAATGTTTTTAATGGAGTCTCTTATGCTCGTCAAGCCTGTATTTATTTGATCAAAAACACAGTAAAAACAGTAATATTGTAAATATATTGCAATGTCTTATATTGGTCTCTTATTTTAATATACTTTCAAATATCATTTATTTCTGTGACACAGCACTGAATTTTCATCAGCCATTACTCCAGTCTTCAGTGTCACACGATCCTTCAGAAACCATTTTAATATGCTGATTTATTATCAGCTTTGAAACTGTTGTGATGCTTAATATTTTTTTGGAACCTGTGATACTTTTATCTTTGATGAATAAAAAGAACAGCATTTATTCAAAGACTGGAGTAATGATGCTGAAAATTCAGCTTTGCTTCACAGGAATAAATCATATTTTAAAATATATTTTAAATAAAAACTTATTTTAAATTGCAATAATATTTCACAAAATTATTTTTTTTTCCGTATTTTTAATTAAATAGATACAGCCTTGATGAGCCTAAGAAAGGTCTTTAAAAAATACTGAATTCCTACTGAACTCAAACTTTTGAACAGCAGTGTATGTGCAAAATTTAGTTAATATAGTACCATGAAATGAAAAATATGAAAGAATAAATGTTATTGAAACAAAATAAGTACTATATTCTGATTCAATAATACTTACTCTTTAAAATTTGTACTTTCTTTGTGGGGGTTTCATTCATTTCATTCCTGCATTTCATTAGAAAAAAAGTCTGCTTATTCTCAATCTATTTTGACACACAAGTTTGGCCCCTACGTAATGAACACCAGAGGGTTAAGTTACTCTCTGAACAAATGTCTTCAGTAACCTTTGAAGGCGATCCCAGCGTTGTTGATGAGCACGTCCAGGCCCCCGTACTTCTCTTTGAAGAAGTCCCGTGCGGTACGGACGCTGTTGGGGTCAGTGATGTCAAGCTGATGGAAAAGCGGTGTCAGTCCCTCCTTCTTCAGACTTTCCACAGCTGCGTTTCCTCGACCCACATCCCGGGCTGTCAGGTACACGTCCCCGGCGTACTCCTTGCACATTGCCCGCACAATTGCAAACCCAATGCCTTTATTTCCACCAGTGACCAAAGCTACTTTGCTGCTACTCATTGCTGCAATGTGTCTGCAATGAAAAGGAAACTGAAAATCAAACCATATTCTGTGACAGCAGCCTAATTAATAAGATAACGTAATAAATGCATTTTGGAAACGTATGCACGATTAAAATAAGAAGACTCGTACCTCCTCTACTCCGCGGTGATCAATTCACTACTGTTTTTGGCAGTTTTTCGCTGCGCGTCGCTACTGCGCATGCGCGGAGGAATACAACTTGCATAAAGCACTGCGGTTTGATGTCTATGTCATGTTCATCAAGATTTACAAGCTGACACAGCAACAGTTATGAGCTGTAAATCTTTTTTTTAAACGTAGATATTTTATATGTTCTACGCGTACTCCGATTGGTTCAAAAACAATGACGTAACGACGACTGAAGCACGTGACCCGGCTGCGTTTTCGACAATGTGGATGTGTATTTTGTTTCTAACTGCGGTATAGAATGACAGTGCAGCCTATATAAGCGTTAGGTAGCGCATATGAAAACTTCGGGATGAATAAACCTGGGTGCCGTGCTGGGAGAAGAGCGAGGAAAAAAAGACGGAAAAAACACGAGGATGTATCCAAAGGTATTCAGCTTTTATGCAGATATATTGCAGCTTTGCAGTATAGCGCAAGGTGTTTGAATCATTTTGTTTGTATTTTGCTCCTGTAGTGACTTTAAGTCACGAAGCTCAGTTTGTTCTGTTGAGGAGATGGCTGAAAGAAAAAGGATTTACCTCACAGTCTCTTATCCCTGTCAACTTCCATGGCAAGTAGATAGTTTCCATTGTAGATAGCTTGTATATTAAATTTCCACACTTAGTTGTGATGCTAACACAACAAACCGTATGTTTTTCCCTTTAGATACTGGAAGAGGGCTTATGGCAACTCAAACTATAAAGGTAATTATTTGTATGGGGGTAATTCCATGAAATCGGTGCCTTTTCCACTTGGAAAAAGGTGAAAATAATAAATAAAAGATACAAGAAATAATATAAAAAGTTTAATTAATATTTTTTAATTATCCATGAAATGAAGATTTTTCTACCTCATTTTTTGGTATTTTGTCAACCCTGTTACCAACACAAGCATTACTAGATACTATAGTTTCATTAGAACTCATATGCCACTGAATGATATAGGCATTAGCTCAATAATATACAGAGGGTGACCTTTAAAATGTTTGAATTTTAAACAGTCAATCTTTAAATACAGGGTCAAACTTAATCAATGTCATCCCTGTTACCCACCTACTCTAAAAAGTAACAGGTTTGATGATTTCAAACAAATTTGCTAACTGATAGCTTATAGTCAAGTTCACAAAAGCACAGATTGTACATGTTGGAAGGACTTTACTTGTAGATATTGATTATATTAAATGTAAGAAATAATTGTTTAAATGAAACATGAAACCACATTGAAAATGTGTATATTTGTTACCTTTGCAGGCCAAAGACAGTTTGATTTCCTTGCCTGAGAAATGCTTACTGACCACCAGGACAGTTTTGAAGAGTTACATGGGTGACCATATAAAAAGGTATTTGCACTGATTGCTATTGTATTCCATTATAGATGGTTTGGTCAGTTACCCTGATGCGCTGCCGTATTGGCGATACTCGGATGTAAACAACAGCATGGATTGCACGGTTAATGTACTACTGAATACGTTGTTCTGCTAATTTACTCTGTCTAAACCATGGAAAAAATGTGTGGAAACTGCTAAATCATACAGAGAAGGACTTAGTAAGAAAGAAAGGGTGCAGTATTTTGACAAGCTAAAGTTAATAGTTGGTTAAAGATACATGTGAGCAGTATTAGAAGATATTAGCCTAATATTTCACCTACCTGACTGGAAATGATAAGAACAAACATGAAAATTGTCAAGATTCTTGCTCTGGAAATTCTGGTTCAGTTTAGCCAACCACAAATGCCTTTTGTTCCTCAAGACAACTTTTACACTCTACTCCTTGATTTATTATAACTTTTGGCAGTCTATACTCCAAATGTTTTTCTTGTTCCAACCAATTAGCACAGCCCAGACATGACAATAATTGACCATTTTCAGTAGAAATAATCAGCAAAATACGCATGTTTCTTTCGGTTTAGTGGCATTGTTTACATTCAGTGCCACCAATATGGCCGACTGATGATGCGCTGTGAAAACACTGTATTTTAAAAATCAATCCCTTTTTTAGGACCTTATTATAATTGAATTTGCTTTCTCTCTCTTTCTTCTTGTAGATGGCATCCTCCTGTATCTCCTCTTCTGGCTCTCTGTTGTTTCCTCATTGCTGAGCGACATCGTGGAGATGCCTCAGAGTGGAGCCCCTACATTAACATCCTCCCAAAGACCTACACATGCCCTGTGTACTTCTCTGAAGACATCATTGACCTTTTGCCTAGGAGTCTCCAGAAGAAAGCCACGGAGCAGAAAGAACAGTTTCAGGAACTCTACTGCTCTTCACTGATGTTTTTCCGCTCCCTCCAGCCATTCTTCACTGAGCCCACAGAGGAACTGTTTACCCAGGATGCACTACGGTGGGCTTGGTGTAGTGTTAACACGCGTACGGTGTACATGGAGCATGATCAGAGTGAATATCTTTCCAGGGAGAAGGACGTCTATGCGCTTGCACCGTACCTTGACCTGCTGAACCACTGTCCTAATGTCCAAGTAAGAGCAACAAAAATACACAACTGTTCAAAAGTTTGGGGTCTGTAGATTTTTGGTTTTTAAAATAAATCTCTTATACTCATAATGGCTGCATTTATTTGATCAAAAATATAGTAAAATCAGTGATATTGTGAAGTATATTAATACAATTGAAAATAACTGTTTTCCGTTTGAATATACACTACCAGTCAAAAGTTTTTGAACAGTAAGATTTTTAATGTTTTAAAGATGTCTCTTGTGCTCACCAAGCCCTCATTTATTTGATCCAAAGTACCACAAAACAGTGCAATTTTGAAATAGTTTTGCTATTTGAAATAACTTGAATATATTTTAAAATGTAATTTATTTCTGTGATCAAAGCTGAATTTTTAGCATCATTACTCCAGTTACATGATCCTGAACATGAAAAATCTGACCGTTCAAAAACTTTTGACTGGCAGTGTAATTTAATTTCTGTAATGGCAAAGCTTAATTTTTAATTTTTAGCAGTCATTACTTCAGTTTTCAGTGTCACATGATCATTCAGAAATAATTATAATATACTGATTTGCTGCTCAAAAAAAATGGAAAAAAATCAGTATTGAAAACATTTGTCATGTTTAATATTTTTGTTTAAATCATGATGCATATATTTTAGGATTCTTTGATGAATATAAAACTAATTTGAAATAGAAATCTTTTGTAATAATATAAATGTCTTTACTGTCACTTTTGATTAATTTAATGCATCCTTGCTGAATAAAACTATTAATTTATTTTCGAAACCCAAACAAAAATCCCCAGACTTTTGAGCTTTCTTACAAAACAATAAAGTTGCACAGTTATAAGTAAAGACAATAAACTTTCTTTGGTGTGCAGGTTGAAGCTGGCTTCAACAAAGAAACTCGCCGTTATGAGGTTAAAAGTGTCCAAGGCTGTAAGAAGTTCCAGCAAGCGTTCATCAATTACGGCCCTCATGATAATCACAGACTACTTCTGGAATATGGTTTTGTTGCTTCTGGCAACCCCCAGAGTGTAGTATATGTTGATTTAGGTAAGGAAAATGTATTAAATATTGTACATGCAAATAATAAATACTCTGTAACTGCACTGATCATTGTTTGTGGTTATTGTAGGAACTCTAAAATTGTGTCTAGATGAAAAAGACAAACAGCTAACACAAAAACTACTCTACCTCAGGGACAATGATTTTTTAAGGTAAGTAATATAAAATATTGCATGCTATATGTATGTTGCACTTTTTGATAAGAGTTAAATTCAGAATTTTTCATATGATTTCACTCTTCAACAGAAACTTGACATTTGAGATGGATGGCCCTTCCTGGCGACTGATGACTGCACTGAGACTGCTGTCCTTGAAACCTGAGCAATAGTGAGAAGTTAACATCCTAAACGCTTTATTTGCATGCATGGAATTTGACTGCATGATAATGCAAAATACATGTCATTGTTATTGCTTTTACTTGCATGTAGTTTACCTTATGCCATTATTTGAATACATTCAAAACTGATTTTAATGCTGTTGTCTGTAGTTCTAGTTGGAAGAGTGTCCTCTTGGGGGCAGCAGTGAGCCAGGATAGAGAAGAGTGGTGCATTCACTCTGCCCTAAAGCTTTGCAATAACCTCACCGACCACAATGTCAAAGCACTAGAGAGGGTGGGTCTAATTAAATCTATTCATTCTTAATGCTGCCTGTGTCTAATTAAAGATATGAAACCACTTACAGTCTGAGTCTTTTCATTTGTACAGCTATCACAGCTCAAACAGGGTGCGAACCTGTCTCGCCTTGAACAACTGCGTGTGGTGGAGAGCCTGAGACAAGAGGAGCAAAGGATTCTGGAACACACACGAGTGGCTCTTCAAAACTTCTGGGGACAATAGTCACTGTGGTAACAGTAGGGCATTCGCAACACTGAGGAACCAGAAGCCTCATGCTGTCACTGCCAGGATTTAAACACAAGCCAAGAGCTAGCAGATATGGTTAAGCTTTGTACTAGAGCCCTTCACCTCCAAAATTACAGGGAATATGGAGTGCAAACTAATGTACTTAATGTAAGAATTTTTCACCCAAAACGTAAAGTTCTGTCCAAACACATGACCTTTTCTTCTGTGGAACACAAAAGGAGACATTTTGAACAGTGTTCATGCTGCTCTTTTCTATCAGTGTTGTTATAGTTAACCAACAACTACAGTTGAGGTCAAAAGTTTACATACACCTTGCTGAATTTACAAAATGCTAACTATTTTACCAAAATAAGAGGTATTATACAAAATGCATGTTATTTTTTTTATTTAGTACTGATCTGAATAAGATATTTTACATAAAAGACATTTACATAAAGTCCACAAGAGAAAATAATAGTTGTTGAATTTATAAAAATGACTCTGTTCAAAAGTAATACTGTGTTGTTACTTTATTCATTGTTTTTTTTTTTTGTTTTTTTTAGCATTTTTGTGTATTTGAACCCTTTCCAACAATGACTGTACGATTTTGAGATCTATCTTTTTACACTGAGGACAACTGAGGGACTCGTGTGCAACTATTACAGAAGGTTCAAGCGCTCACTCATGCTCCTTTAGGAAAAACAATGCATTAAGAGCAGGGGTTGAAAACTTTTGAACAGAATGTTCATTTTTCTAATTCTGCCTAAGTATCATATTTTTTTCATTTAGTACTGCCATTCAGAAGCTACAGAAGGTACATACATGTTTCCCAGAAGTCAAAATAAGGTAAATTTACCCTGATCTTCAAATTCAAAAAGTTTTCACCCCCCCGGCTCTTAATGCATCATGTTACCTTCTAAAGCATCAGTGAGCGTTTGAACCTTCTGTAATAGTTGCATTTTAGCATTTAAGTCGCTCAATTGTCCTCAGTGTGAAAAGATGGATCTCAATATCCTACAGTCATTGTTGGAAAACCAAAGACTTTGTGGGTCCAGGAGTCGAAAGAAATTAAGGTTTTTGGGGAAAACATTCCAGCTTTTTTTTTGTTTTTTTTTTTTGTTTTTTTCCAAACTTTCTTTTTTTTTGTAAAGGACTTTCTTTGCACAGTCGCTTTGTAAACATTGGGTCGGTACTTCTGCCTATGTCACGTGTGACCTTTCCAACGTGACTATGTAATGTGTGAAGTGCAGTGAAGTAATGTGTGTGTGTGTGTGTGTGTGTGTGTGTGTGTGTGTGTGTTTTTCTCCTATATAGCTGTGACAGTTTGGTGGACAGGAAGATGAGGGGACATTTAGGACAATGAGATTTTAACAAACACAAATCTTCTATTGAAAGCAAATGAGCTACATGCTGTGTTACTGGTAGGAGACCACTGATAATCAAATGCATACCTCCGAACAATGATGCTGAATTCTAGGTCAGCATTATCCAATCCTTTTCCATACAGAGCTGCCCGTATTAACAGGCAAAAGAAATGGGATCAGATGGTGCTGTTAATAATCCATTGGGAATGCTTCTCGAGGAAAAACGCATCTACAGTTGGTCATAACTAGGCCAACGTTATATACACTATAATGTAAATACTTTTTGCATTATGATACGTTTTGTTGGAGAGAGCTTGATTTCCTTTTAAAGAATTTTAATGTTTTTAAATACCAACCATCCAAGTGCAGCTGACAGAAACGTGATTTAGAACAATTTACAAAATTATGGAAAACATTTTGATCCCTCTTCAAAGCTTGACAGCTATTCTTTTCCTTGCTTGCTTTCTCTGTACCATCTCCATGGAGACCGTAGCTTCATATAAAGGCACAGGGTCCTCCAATTGTGGCCTGCGCAGAGACAACGGTCAAATTCAACACCATTCACACAACAAAGCTGATTTCACACTTTTTCTTTCAGCATTGCAAACACAGCCCATATTCATTCAGTTTTAAATTCAGAATTTTTGCAATTTCTGATTCTCATACACACAATCTGTTTCTCTGTTTATTTCTCGTTCTCACCTGAAAGTCCCTGTGCAGAGTTTATCCATCACATCTTTTAGGATATCTGAGAGAGAGAGTAGACTAAAGGCAAATAACCCAGTTACAAACAGGAAGCCACATGTCCTTTATGTTGTTGACAAGGTCATTCCAGTAGCCTGAGGACACTGGGAGAAAACCCTCAGGTCCCAAATACATCAAACTGTCACGGACTAGCCATATGCACACTCAGGAACCCAGTGACCTCATTGCAACATATAGCGATTTCAGAGAAACGGCTCTGATACCATCTAGTCAGATCTTATTTCTTCATTCCACTGGAGAGGAAAGCAGTGTTTTGTGTAAAAAATAAGAATCAGCTTATCAGAGACATTTTCATGGGTCTATTTTGAAGGAACAGTTCACCCAGAAGATTTAATTTTGTCATTAATTACTCACCCTCATGTCGTTCCAAACCCATATTGCCTTCATTCATCTTCGGAACACAAATTAGGTATTTTTGATAAATCTGAGAGCTTTCTGACCCTGTATAGACAGCAATGCAACTGAAAAGTTCAAGGCCCAGAAAAGTAGTAAGGACATTGCTATTTTATCATTGCTATTTTTATGTCCTCACTACCTTTCTGGGCCTTGAATGTGTCAGTTGCTTTGCTGTCTACGCAGGGTCAGAAAGCTCTCAGATTTATCAACAATATCTTAATTTGTGTCCCGAAGATGAACGAAGGTCTTACAGGTTTGTAACTACATGAGGATGAGTAATTAATGACAGAATTTTCATTTTTGGGTGAACTGTACCTTTAAAGGCGTCATCGGATGCCCATTTTTCACAAGTTGATATGATTCTTTAGGGTCTTAATGAAAAGTCTATAACATGCTTTGGTTAAAATTTCTCAATGGTAGTGTAAATAACACCTTTTTTACCTTGCCAAAATAAGCTCTGCAAAAATCATCCTGTTCTGGTCAAGGTTGCTTTAAATGTTAATGAGCTCTGCTCACCCCGCCCCTCTTTCTTCTCTGTGGAGTGACAAGCCTGTTTACTTTAGCCATGTCTAGCGGCTAAACTTGCTAACTAGCACGTTATTAGGAAGGCGATCGCAAAGATTCGTAAAAAAAAAAACCCTTATACTCACTTCTGCTGTAAATGAAGCTGGATCACGAATGATTTGCGCGAACATAGACGCATTTATGTAGATCAGGAGGTGCATTCCCTTCACAAACAAACATAATCCACTGCATCTTCAGCAGCTCAGATGTCGGGAGTAAAAGACGACCACTATATTCATTATTATATCCAGCAACACAACACCTCAATCACTCAATCAAAGATATTCTTGTCTAACTTACATCCCTGCTCCAGCATCAAAACAACAGAGGTCGGACTGTTGCAGCTGATTTAAGGCGGGTTTGAGGTAAGACGCTCATGTCAATCAACCATCGCAGAAGCAGCCTCTGTGGGTGTGACGCCACACTGACAGGCATCTGAGAATGGCTCGATTTGAAAAGGGGATATTATTTTTACAGATTAATTAAAAACCACTGCATGGATTTTCATCATTATAGGGTAGATTTGTAAAAGTGAACTTTGCATCTGATGACCACTTTAAGACTTGTCTTCATGACAAGTAATATTCAAAAGAAAATGTATCTATAAGACACAATAGATAAAAGCATCTGGTAAATACATAAATGTAAATGATACTAGACTGAGCTGGAAACATTAGGTGTATTTGATATTTCAAGGCTGATAAACAAAGCTGAGGACTGAATGTGGACTAATCAGCAGGCAGTGTTCTGTTAAAGATTAATGAAGTTTATAGTAAAAGATACGAAGATATCGGCCCTGCTTGGCACGGGATGTTGTCCACACCTCGTCATTAAGGAATGAAAGAGATGCCGCTTTCAGGAAGAGAACGTGGCTATCAGGAGGGTCCAGCTTTGAAGAGATTAAAAAATGATTTTATTAAAAGTATAGAAGTTCTGCTTGTCAATATTTGACATATAAAAAGAAAACTTGTAAAATGCTGAATAATAAAGTGTATTAAAAAGATAATGGAGCTATGTTTTGAAGGAGCTACTAACCTGTAAGTGTTGTTCTGTGGTAACCCAATGACCTCCGACTGAAAGCAGGGTAAGTATTTCATGTTTATGTGGGCAATGCCTCTGTGCTTCTGGCTCCTCCTCATAGAGTCTCACTGTTCAAAAACAGGCTCAAATCATACATCAATATCAACATGAAATTGAAACTGAACACTGTTCACTGCCGTTCAAAGTTTTGGGGTCAATACAAAGTTAAAAAAAATAAATACATTTATTCAGAGAGTAACAGTAAGGTCTTTACTTTTATGACATTTATGACATATTTTAAGTAATTGCTACTCTTTGGAATATATATATATAAAATTTGTTCCCAGAAAAATATTAAAATCAGCAGAACTGTTTTTAATTTAATAGATGATAAGAGGAAATGTTTCTGCAGCACCAAATCAACATATTCAAATAATTTCTGAAGGATCATGTGACTCTGAAGACTGGACTAATGATGGTAAAAATTCAGTTCTGCATCACAGGAATTAATTACTTTTTAAAATAAATAAAAATGTAAAAAACATTCACAATATTGCTGTAGTTTGATCAAATAAATGCATTGCAAAAAACATTGGTAAACATGAGAGACTTCAAAAAGATTAAAAAGATAAAAATCTTACCAACCCCAAACTTTTGAACAGTAATATATGTATTCCCAGCATTTACAGTTGTGGTCAAAAGTTTACATACACCATGCAGAATCTGCTGAATTTGAATTATTTTACCGAAATAAGAGGGATCATACAAAATGCATGTTATTATTTATTTAGTACTGACCTGAATAAGATATTTCACATAAATGACATTTACATATGACCCCGTTCAAAAGTTTACATATTCTTTTTTGTTTGTTTTGTGTTTTTCAAACGCTAACTGATGCTCCAGAAGGAAGAAATTATCCATTAAAAGCCCGGAGGTGAAAAAAGATGTGTACATTTTTCTTATTTTGCCCAAATATCATATTTTTGTCATTTAGTACTGGCCTTCAGAAGATACAGAAGATACTTACATGTTTCCCAGAAGACAAAATAAGATAAATTTACCCTAATCTTCAAATTCAAAAAGTTTTCACCCCCGGCTCTTAATGCAATGTTTTTCCTTCTGAAGCATCAGTGAGTGTTTGAACCTTCTGTAATTGTTGCATATGAGTCCCTCAGTTGTCCTCATTGTGAAAAGATGGATCTCAAAATTATACAGTCATTGTTGGAACGGGTTCAAATACACAAAAATGCTGAAAAACCAAAGAATTTCTTGGACCTGAAGGATTTTTTTTGAAGAATAGTGGGCAGTTTAACTGTTCAGGACAAACAAGGGACTCAACTATCACTAAACCAAAAAACACAGCCATGGATCATTCAGGTAACAACACAGTATTAAGAATCAAGTGTATGTAAACTTTTGAACAGGGTCATTTTTTCAACTATTATTTTCTCTTGTGGACTATATGTAAACTTCTTATATGTAAAAAAATATCTTATTCAGATCAGTGCTAAATAATAAATAACATGCATTTTGTATGATCCCTCCGAAATAGTTACAAATGTCATATAAAGTGGTGTTAAACCTCCTGCATCAATGATGATGTCCACTCCAAGACCTCCAGTTTCCTCAAGGCATGAGTCCACCAAATCCTCCTTTGCATCCCACACTCTGATCACTCGAGCTAAGGGGAAGAGATACGCTTAAGTACCGATGCTTAAAAAACAAATCAAATAAACATTGATTAAGCATATTAAGCTGAGAGTGCACTATAAGCGGGTGTATGCTGAATGACTATTCTGAAAGAATGGATTTATTGTGAGGCTTATGTGAATATATAAGCCTGAATGAACAGAAGAGACTGCTGCTGTAAATAACTTACCCAACAGTGATTCCTGCACACCTTGAGCAAGTGGCACAAAGAAGAAACGAGATGAAGAAGAAAGTCAAATGGCGAAGAGAGAAAAAGATGCTCAAGGGAGAAGTGAAAAGATGAGAAAGGCATCAGAAAAGTTTTTCAATCAATATGAGTGAGTTTAAAGAAAGAGAGAAATCTAGGACAAATGAAATCAGTTTTGATTTCCAGATGAAAGGATGGGGTTAGAAACTTTGAACTGCCAGCGTTACAGAAAATGCCCTCGGCAACAATCCAAACTTAAAGATTTCAACATCTGAGTTGACGTACATAAAATGATGCCAGTGTGATGCTCATATGTTAAGGAAATAAAACCACATCAGGTACCGTAATATATAAGAGGCAAACTTTACAAAAAAAAAAACAACTCTAGATTAAGAGATTTGCTACATGTGACTTGGCATGTGAGTTTGTCTGGCATTTATCAAGGACTTCCAAACAACTCATGACGAGTGTTTCAAAAATCTACACTTCCAGTGAAGTGCTACGTCAAACCAAGCTTGAACTTCATCCTAAACTGACACTTCATGGGGAAAATATCTTCACTCTCCACAATGCTTCATTTCAGCACCCACCCACGCTTGGCCGGAGCTCTTCCAAAAACTTCTGGTCCTCCGGAGACAAAGCTGTAGCTAGGACTTTTACACCGTGATAGTGGGCGAGCTGAATGGCCAGAAGTCCAAAGGGCTGCATGCACACAAAACAGCAAGTGCATGATAATGATTAGAGATTTCCAATGCAGGAAACCAATTAATGCTTGTAGAATTGTTGTGATCACTCTGATATGAGATGATAATTAAATAATAACAACAAACATCTATTTTCAAAAAAACCTAATGATAACCTTGACCTTTTTAGCATATATACACTATCGTTCAAACGTTTGGGGTCACTGACATTTTATTTTTTGACAGAAATTAATACTTTTATTCAGCAAGGATGCATTAAATTGATTATGAGTGACTTTTGTAATGTTACAAAATATTTTTATTTTCTTCTATTTACTTCTATTATTTCTTTTAAATAAAAAAAAGCAGCACAACTGTTTTCAACATTGATAATAAGAAGAAATGTTTGAGCACCAAATCAGCATATTAGAATCATTTCTGAAGGATCATGTGACATTGAAGACTGGAGTAATGATGTTAAAAATTCAGATTTGCCATCACAGAAACAAATGACATTTTAAATTTATATTAAAATCCAAAGCTGTTGTAATAACATTTCACAATATTACTGTTTTTGCTGTAAAAGTTTGTAATTTTTTTGTAGTTTCTGCAAAATTTTATTCAAAGTAAAATAAATGCAACTTTGGCGAGAAACGTAAAGGTTTACTACAAAATAAAATAAAATAATAAAAATAAACATAAATAAATAAAAATCTTACAGACCATAAAACCGGAACAGTAGTGTACACTACCAGACAAAAGCTTTTAAAAAGTACGACTTTTTATTGTGTTTAAATAAGTCTCTTCTGCTCAACAAGCCTGTTTTCGGTTGATCCAGAGTACAGCAAAAACAGTATAATTTTAAAATATTTTTACTATTTAAAGTAACTGCTTTCTATTTTAATGTATTTTAAAATATAATTTATTCCTGTGATTTCAAACCTGAATTTTTAGCATCATTACTCCAGTCACATGATCCTTCAGAAATCAATCTAATATTCTGATTTGCTGTTTAAAAAAAACATTTTATTATTATTATTATGTTGAAAACAGCTGAGTAGATTTTTTTCAGGTTTCTTTGATGAACAGAAAGGTCAGAAGAACAGCATTTATCTGAAATAGAAATCTTGTGTAACATTATAAATGTATTTATCATCACTTTTGATAAAAGTAAAGCATCCTTGCTTAATAAAAGTATTAATTTCTATCATTTCTTTTCCAACAAAAAATTCTCCTGACTCCAAGCTTTTGAATAGTATAGTGTATCATGTTAGAAAAGCTTTTTATTTCAGATAAATGCTGATCTTTGGATCTTTCTATTCATCAAACAATCCTGAAAAAATGCACTCAGCTGTTTTAAATATTGATAATAATAACAAATTGTTTCTTGAACAGCAAATCAGCATATTAGAATGATTTCTGAAGGATCATGTGACACTGAAGACTACAGCAATGATGCTGAAAATGTAGCTTTGATCACATTAATAAAATACATTTTAAAATATATTCAGAAAGAAAACAGTTATTTTAAATACTAAAAATACTTCAGAATTTTGCTGTTTTGCAGTACTTTGGATCAAATAAATGCAGGCTTGGTGAGCAGAAGAGACTTCTTTAAAAAAAACATTAAAAATCTTTTGACTGGTAGTGTATATGCTAATAGGAAGCATCAGGAAGGTGTTGCCCTTTTGACCTCTGCACAGATACCTACACCTGCCCCATCCAGTACCAGTACAGTCTGACCCGCAGCCATCCGAGCCAGAGTATGGAGAGCTGTGTAAGCCCTGAGACCGTCTTTAATTACTGCTGCTGCTTCAAACCAGCTCACTTTCTCAGGCTTCTGAACTGTTATTAAAACATAAGCATAAGGGAAACAAAAAAGTAGTGTATCATTAAGGAACTACAGTAGGTAGGACTATTGTTAATAGTGTAATGTGCACAATACCTAAATTATATTCATCAGTAACCACGACGGAACAAAGGCCAGACTGCTCAGCATCCAGAGGGAGAATCCCTGAGAAGACATGCAAATGTTTATTTGATCATACATGTATAAAGCAGACCCTGAGGAAAATGAGAGTCTAATACAGTTCCTACCAACAACCTCATCGTCTGGCTGGAAAAAGGTCACTTTGGGTCCAACTGGAAAAGGATTTGCATCACATCAGATTTATCAGTCAAATTTATTTGATTAGATGGTAAATGTACAAGTAGTAATGTAAACCTTGAAGAACAACCCCAGCAATCTCCCTTCCAACTGGGACATGTTCTTTCTCAAGCTTGAGGTCCTCATAAAGCTAAAAAACATATTAAAGATGAATGCAAATATTCTGTATTTTGCCTAAATAATGTCCATCATGAATTGTGTATGAGACACATGCTTTGAGATTTGCTATTATCCTCCAGCTGTAGTTTTGCACATCACTCACATCAAATCACCAGTCATCGTTTAAGATCTTGCAGACAATTATATTACCTTAAAATCAACCGGACTCAGTGCACAGCTTTTCACTTGAACTTTGACCTCATGGCTGCCAATGTTAGTGGGTACATTCTGTGACAGAAAACAAAGGACATCATGCAAATGGAAATAGCTTATTACAGATTTGTTTAGGAAACTGTGGATGTGTAAAGGCATGAACATGCACTCTTACTGTGTCCTCCAGGATAAACTTCACATCACCCTGGTCTCCTGGTTTGCAGTAAAGTCCCTTCATGGCAATTCTAGCTGTTTGCAATCAGATGAATCAATGCCCATTAAAAGATTAACACAAGCAACCATCTCCCTGAAATACTGTATTAATACTATTATTGTAACAATATGCAACACAGAATGATCTCCAAAGAAATTCACCACATTTATTGCGTGTGCAAGTTAAACAAAATCCAATTCATGCATCATACGTTACTATTTCATAGCTGAGCTACTTGTTTTCCGTCGCAATAACAATATCGCGTGTCTCTGTTTAAACAATCAAGATCAGTGCTACAATATCTTCTTATGTTATGCTATATAACATTTTTATTTTATAACATTTGTTATTTGAGTATTATTGAACCTACCAATATTTAGTTGACTGCGGTAGTGTTTTGTTCATTTCCTGCACGTGACTCCTTCTGTGTGACGTAGGTGGAGTAGAAATATAAACACATAGAAAGGAAACGAGGACAGCTCCTTTAGATTAGGTTAGATAACCACCTGCATATTTCAACTGAATACATGCCCTCTGTGAATCTAAAATATAGAGACCGAAGTAATCTAAATAATAGCAATTCATTTTAATCAATACATAATGTAAGAAATCGATCACATATAACATTTTATTTGTGATAGTAAATAAAAACACAGCAGTAATGTCCTGAGAAGTCGATGACCCTCACTGAGTTAGCAATGCGTGACTTGTAACTTAAACGATTTGTACTTTTAAAATGAATCTGTTGAATCGGTTCGATACACAGTCCTGTGTGAGGGATAACTACTTGCTTTTTTCTTTCTGTCTTTTTTTTTGCGTATTTCAGCTAAAATGTTCTTAGTGAATCAAAATATCAAAAGACAGAGGTACTCTAAAAATCTAATAATGTAACAAATCAATTAAATACATTCAGTATTTAAGTAGGCATGTGACAGTGTCAAATTTTCACGGTGCGATAACTGCTGAAGCTTTTATCACGGTATATGGTATTATCACGATATTGCAAAAATGTTGTCATATAACAGGTTAAATATCTTTTTTCTTGTAACAAAAAAATACCTGAACATTTAAATATAATGAAGGAATACACAAAAAATGTAAAAGTCAACAAATTCTGATTCATTATCGAACTGTTCTCTTAAGATCTGTTAAATCGTTCGCAAAATTGGTCTGGGGGTTTGTTTCCCAAAAGCAAGCATGGACGCAAGTTCCGTAACGTTACAAATAGAGTTCAATGGAAAAAAATGTTAGCTAACGATGGTTTTGTGAAATGCACTCCTGAACAATTCATACAGGAATCTGAATCAATTGTTTGTTCAGCGGCTGTTCTCAAGTTGAGTGAACGACTCTCACTGAAGAGAAGAACTGTATTTCGGACCGATTCGTAATAGATTGTTTCCATGACGCATCATCAATCGGCCATATTTGCAGCACTGAACGTAAACAATGCCACTGAATCGAATGAAACTCGCATATTTTGCTGATTATTGCTGCTGAAAATGGTCAATTATTGTCATGTTTTGGCCGGTACTAATCAGGAAAAACATTTGGAGTACTATAGACTGCATATTTACAACAAATCAAGGAGAAGAGTGCAAAAAAAAAAAACTGTCTTAGGAACAAAAGGCATTTGTGGTTGGTCAAACTGAACCAGGATTTCCAGGGCAACAATCTTGACAACATTTGTGTTTGTTCTTAGAATTTCCGGACAGGTAGGTGAAATATTAGGCTAATATCTTAATTATTACTGCTCATACGTATCTGTATCACCTGTTAACTTTAGTTTGTCAAACCCTTTCCTGCATACTAAGTCCTTCTCTATATGATTTAGCAGCTTCCACACATTTTTTCAGTGGTTTAGACAAGCTAAATTAACGTATTCAGTAGTACATTAACTGTGCAGTTAATGCTGTTGTTTACATCCGAGTATCTCCAATATGGCCGTGCATCCAGGTAACTGACCAAACGGTGACGTAAGTGCAAACCGCCTATTAGCCAAGAATAACTGATAGTAAGGGCTAAGTAATTTACTTAATAGCTGAACTGTAGAAATATTACAAATAAAAATATTGAAAATATGTTTTCTACTTGATTGTATGCATGTAAATGAGTTTCTTATTTCCGTTCCACTAATTATATCTAAATGCATGATAAATTATTATAAAAAAAAAAGTTGTAAATACATCAAACACCACTGATTTTCTGCTGGCGAATGATTTGGTGGTTTGGGCCGCATTGCGCCCCCTGTCTGCAGTAAACACTTAGACGCGGATGCCTGAATGACGTTCGCACGTTTCATTTTTCCCCCTTTTCACTTCACTACTAGCGAAGCTGCACGGAGGAAGCGAGGTGCCTGAAGGAGCAACGAAATAAGCCTGGAATTTATCTCGCACGTTAAAAAACGACAGAAGAGTCCTCCGCCTGGCATCTCATGCTCCTCTAGTGTATTCCCTCACAGAGTGCTGGAGATATAATGAAAACTAAATGATGAGGTAAGAGTGTTTGTGTGGCTCGGGCCGATTGTCCTTTTTTGACAGTGACTGCGGCCGCTGCGCGAACGAGTAATCCACAGCATTTCAGGGCGCGCTTCGTGCGAATTTAACGTTACTAGTGTGCTCTCTCCCGCATAGCAACGGTCACTCACTCGGTCTTTTCAGCTCTCTAACTGTAAAAATGCCCTCCTCCAGTCATTTATTCGTAAAAAGGAGGCCTCTGTAAGCTCTCCTTCCACGCAGAGATTGCAGCTAAAGCTGAGCTCTGATTTACTGGTTTAGTTAGCACTCCTGCTAACGACTACTGGTGTGTTTTTACCCGTGACAGCAGCATGAAAACTGGATTTCTGTGGTAAAACGAACGGATTTAGCAGACTACTTGGACCTTCAGAGTGCTGAGGTAATGTGTGTTGCATGTAGGGTGTAGTAACAGTGAGTTAGCCAACTGTGTGATGGAGCGCAGATGAAGATACCCTGATGGAGGCATTTTTACCAGCTTCTCCAGCTCATCCCAACACATGGCTGCAGGTCTTATCTCTACATATGCATATGCATATGGTTATCTATGGCTCTTATATTTCCTCTCCAGTCAACACACATGTGTGTGCATGCTGGCCTGGAGAAACCGAGGTTATTATCTTGTGATTATGTCTGAAGGAAGGTGATTAAGGCTCAGACCCTGTAGCGCAGTCTGGCCATGGATTTGGGTTGCTTTGTCTTAAAGCCACTATCTTGTGTAGTATATAAACACTGTCAGATTGGAGGGTGGTTTACAAGATCTTATGAGCAATGCAGGTGGAGCCATTTGGCCTGGGTCAGTCTGGTTGTAAACCTGGTTTGGTCCTTGTTTATGGAGGCACTCCTTGATCACAAGACTTGAGTGGAAAACCTGCAAGATCAGATATTCAGTTGCTAGGATGTGCCAAAATAATCAAAGATTGCGGCGTCCAAATGTGAAAATTGAACCCAGATTGATCTGTATATCAATCATGTGTTTCTGTAAATGACTGTTTAAATGTATAATAATATTCTAATGCTAATGATAAGTTGGCTATTGTGAGTTTATAATTATAAACAAACTTGTCTGTTATGAGCACATTAAGCCAAAACTCTGGTTTCTAGAAATCCAAGCTAAAGCTGGAGTATTAATCTGTATTTTTTGGACATTCAGAATACCCTTAATAAATTAATGTAAATTTATATTTGCCTAAAATGAAACCAAAATAAATCCAATAGTGAGGGGGAGACTTATTTTACTGTTAATTTACAAACATTAAAAGATGTAACGTTTTGCATATGAATGAGAATTAATGGGTTGCGCTATGGGCGTCCCGAGTTCAAATCCCGGCTCGAGGACCTTTCCCGATCCCGCCCCCTTCTCTCTCTCCCACTTCGCTTCCTGTCCTGTATGATCTGTCCTATCACAATAAAAGCAAAAAGGCCAAAAATAAATCTTTAAAAAAAGTATGTCTTCATGGAACATAATCTTTACTTATCCTAATATCCTAATATTTTTGGCATAAAAGAAAAATCGGTTTTTTTGACCCATACAATGTATTGTTAGCTATTGCTACAAAATTATACCCATGCTACTTACGACTGGTTTTGTGGTCCAGGGTCACATTTATACAGTAATATTTCAATGGCTTTCAGTCATGTAAATCTTTTTAGAATAAAAATATAATCAGAAAAATGGCCTTTAATCTGAAAGTAACGTTCATGTAAATGTTGTGGTGCTTACTGCCTTGTTTAGATGAGGATAATGGAGCATTTGAAAGCCCCTGTTTTAAGTGCAGGCTCGAGAGGAGCTTATTGTTAGGCCGTTCAGTTCATGAGTCATTAGAGGCTGTTTTTTGCAACCTCAAGTTTATCTGGTCACTTTCTCTCCTCCATTCATAGATTCGCCATTCTCTATTCCCCATCCCCCACAGGTGTGGAGATTTAGTCTGGGGTGCGAGATAAAAGAGATCCGCAATCTACTGTGCACCGCTCGTTCTCAGCAGGATGGATGATAGGCCAGCTGTGTGTGTGTGGGGCTGGTCTTTTTTTGTTCACCGCTGATATGCACGCTGCCCTTTTGCTGCTCACTTTGAAATTTGTCTCTCTTTGTACGATCGTTGGCTCAGAAGCAGCTTTTTGTCTAGATAATTAGGTTAACAGGAAGAGAGAGGGACCCTCAGTCTCTCACCCCAGTGGTCTGCTCCAGTAGGCCTGAATAATTTCAGTCATTCCTGTCTGCTTTTTGCTAAACCAATTTAGAAGGGAGTTCTTTAAGTGTATTTGCTTTGCTGTCGCATTGTAAGGCGTAAGTTTATAGCAGGGTCGATGATTTTTGAAATGCACAACTGACATGTTCAAGACCTAGAAAGGTAGTAAGGACATTAAAATAGTAATGTAAAAATCAGTGTTTCACCCATAATTTTATGAAGCTACTTAATTTTTTTTCCATACTATGAAAGTCAGTGGTCAGCGTCAACTGTTTGGTTACTAGCATTCTTCAAGACATAAGGATGCAGTCACAACCTGATAGGAGAGCTTTTATGACATATATTTCACAAACTTACTAAACATCCAAACCAATGCTGTGTGTTGGTATAAATGTGCTTGTTATATGTGTGTACATATGGTGCTATTTTTACAAGCTGATAACGCACAAAGAGCTTATAAAATGTGTGTATGAATTCCTTTGTTGCACACGAAGATCTGCTGCAAGGTTCAGATGCCTGTACCGAACTGTAAAGAGCAGCGATGACGTGAAAAAACAAAGATGAATCAGCATTTTGTCCATTAGGGTCGCATCTTGTGACATCACATCCTGTTTTTGGTTAGTTTGGGTGTCTTTGGTCCATGTTGCATTCATATTTCAAGGTTCGGATGGCAGCCTTTACACCTTTATGCTGCTTTATTTATTAAAGGGGACATCGGATGCCTGTTTTCCACGAGTTGGTATGATTCTGTAGGGTCTTCGTGAAATGTCTGCAACATACTTGTGTAAAACAACACCCTTTTTACCTTGTCAGAAACAGCTCTGTTTACAGCGACCTCTTTCGGTGGATGTTTCTTTAAATGATAATGAGCCACTGCTTACTCCGCCCCCTCTTCTGGTTTCTGTGTATTTGGTGGCGCATTAGTACCATCAAAAACAACTGATCCACTGCGTCCTCAGTGGCTCTGATGTTGGGAGAAAATTAAGCCTCTTAGATTCACTTTTACATCCAAAAACAAAACACCTGAATTGCTTACGAGACATTGTTGTGACTACAGCTGCTTGAGCGCGGAGACAATAGCAGACAGCGTACAACTGGCTGAGGGCGGAGATAGCCTAATACGGGACAGTCCGTCAGCAGTCGTAGGCGGAGCCTGAGCAATATGACATACTGCTCAGAAAATCAAAACGGCTTGATAATTAAGACTGTTTAGGTTTTTAGGAGATTGAAAAAAGAATGAATGGGTTTTTGTTATTGTAATGTGGTTGTGTTAACACACTGCTAAGACACATTTATATGCAAACTCCATGTAAAAGTGAATTTTGCATTCAATGTCTCTTTTAAAACCTAGTATTCTTTAGCGTATTATTTACAGTGTATTGATTAGCCATGAATCTTTAGTCTGGCTATGTAGTGTCTATGTGTATGCCATTTTGCACAGAGCAGTGACTGTAACCTTGTCATCATACTGGATCAAAGTACAACAATATAGGCCCTCTTCCGGAAGCTGTTGTATTTAATCTCATGCTCTTTATCGCCTATTCCATGCTCAGATTCTGCTCAGATGAAACCGGTAAAATCCATTGAAGATGTACTAACTGCTCTCACTGTTACAGCTGAGCTGTTCTGCCTACCTCAGCTGCAGAGAAAGCATTTCTGCTTCCTCGTTTATGGCCTTTCCTAAACGCTTCAAGATGGAACTGAACAAAAGAGCTGATATTCGATTTTTGGACTAAGTTTTTCTTTCTGTTTAAACAAACAGGTAGCGAAACTGAATCTCTAACTAGCCTAGCAATGTCAAACAGCTTCAGCTTGTTTTGAAAGATCGCTGAGGATGATTTGCTATCAGTGATGATGAAAGCTCAGGGTTGCTTTTCGTTTTAAGCTAAATTCCTCTGCATGTGTCTGGACTGCATTAAAAATGGGTGGGGTGCGGAATGTCTGGTGAATGGAACAGTTGGGGGTGTCAGTGGAACCATAAGCATCTCTAAATATCATTTGACTCCCACATCTCTTTCGGTCTTACCCTTGAAGGAAACCATCAGCTTTGCAGCCGTTTGTGTGTGTGCACTTCTTAAATAGCTGTTCTTTCTAGTACCATATCAGGTATTGATGTTAAGAGGGTTGAAATTATATTCGTTCTGCGACCGCTCAGGCTCAAATGACTGCTTGTGCAGTGAAAGTGACCTGTGGGGAGAAGTTCAAATACGCTGTTTGCTCTCTGCTTATGTTCTGCAGTCAAAGCCAAACGTTGTCCAGGAAAGACTGTTGTGCTTTTGTGAGGAATGCAAACGTGTGTGGGTGTGTTTGGCTGAGGAGTTCACGTAGAACCCCAAGCCTTTTTGAAAGGAATGCAGACAGGAGTGTGAGTGTGATACTAACGCTGTTAATATACTCACACTCTCATTGGCCCTGGGCTCTCGCGTCACCTGAGTAATGCTTCTACAGCTGGATGTGTTTGAATGTGCATCTGTGTTTGTACATGTTTTTTCACAGTGTCTGCATGGGGTGAAATTCAGCGAGCGAGGGAGACTAATCTTCCTTCTAATTCTGATATTGATTGATGAATTAATGAAGGACTGGCCCACTCATCATTCAAAAACATGTTTATTTTAGCAAACGAGTGGATTGTGGATGTGCGAGTGGATTCTGCAGCTTCTTGTCAAAATCGAAAATACAGGTCATTTACATTTTTTTTTTTTGTTTGTTTGTTTTGTTTTGCTTTGTTTTAATGACATGTTTGCACTAGCACTGCAGTGTTTATAAAGAGTAAGTTCAAATTACTGCCATGTTAATGTTACATTTTAAAAATAACGTCATTTTTAAAAGTGTATATCTGGAGCAGAAAACAAAATGAAATTAGTTTTTGTTAGTCTAGATAGGGACGCAACAATACATGGTTCAATACATATTTCATTTTTTTTTTTAATCATTTTGTTCAGATTGGTTCTGAAGACTGCAATTTGCAATTTGAAATGTGATTTTTTTTTTTTTTTTTTTTTTAATAAAAAAAAAGCATATGTACATTGGAGAAGAGCACACTGTAAAAAAAAAAAAAAGGGAGCTGTGGTTGCCAAAATTTTATAGTAAAAATATGGTAGCATTATTTGAGGTTTTACGGATTTAACTTAAATATAAATTTAGGGCTGGGCGTTATGGCAAATTTAGAAAACTGCTATTCCAAGTGCACCACACATGAAGTCGTCAGCATGATGAAAAAATGCATGAACTACAGCTACATCTTGTACAAACTTGTCTTACTTGTATTATATATTAAGGAATAATACAAGAAAAATGCTTTTAAAAAAAATCTCAAAAGTCAAGGTAATTCAAATTCAAAATGACTGAAGGTATATCATCACTTGACTTTTATTAACAACAAATGTTCTGTAAAAACAATGAAAAACAGCTTTCAACCTGTCATCATGATGCAAACATGAAATATCAGACATACGATAGTAGTTCCTCACAGGCTTTTTATTTGATTGTGCTACTTTTCCATTGTTTTTTCTATATTAACATGAACGCGTTTGACTGTTGCACTCGCGTCTCTTGCAGCGTCTCATGCATGAAACTACATTCTAAAAATACGGCGCTCAATTTAAAAAAAAAAGTTCACTCCCATCTTCTTGCATGTTTTTCATGCTCCACTGCCTGCATTGCATCTTTGTCAACACAAAAGCGCATTTTGTGAATGGCACCCAACAATAAACGTGAGCAGTTAATCATGTCCGTCGTCATACAGTTGGATCATTCTTTTCTCTTTACTGTTATCATTGGCATATTGTCAGAGTGTCTAATTCTAATGTTTGGTAATATTTTTATTCAAAAATTTCTAAAAAATAAAATCGTGGCAAAACATGAATTCTCAGGTGATCAATTAAACCAGTTGGTAGAAGTCCTTCAGCAATGACCTGCCTCAAATTTGATATATTGATATGCTCTAGCTTGATTTTTAGTGTGTCCACATAGTGCTTTCATGTTTTTGAATGAAATGCTGACTCAACGTTTCAAAACGTGTCATTGGAGAAGTGATAGTAGCCTTCCAAAACTATTTTGACTGAAAAAGAACATACTGGTGGATCACTGCTTCAGAAAATGTACAGACTTCATTTTATGCTCAGACATTGTTTTGTTGTATTCCCTCTTGTTAACACTAATGCAAGATAGCAGAAGTGTAATAAATCAATGAATATGGAAAATTCCTCACCTAGTCACAGCATTCCTGTTGTATGACATCACCTCTGTTTGCCCCATGTTTTGCTTTAGTGGGCCAGATTTGGATCTGGATCAGTGAGGCAGGTTGGTCATGAATAAGAGTAAAGCTCAGGTCATCTAAGACGTGCAGGTCTTCTAAAAGCATTTGTTTGTTTGTGTTTCTAGTGTGTTCTACAGAACATTTCCCTTTCCTGCTCTTTCATTCAGAACGGCAGTGTTTGAGAGCATTGTCCTGAGGAAAAGCTTCATTAGAATCAGAAAAAGGGTGACAGGAAAAAGTAGGTCAGATGCTCAAAGACACACACGCACACACACGCACATACGGTCATTAGGAGGGCCGTGACAAGAGCTGGTTCTACTGTGTGACAGTGTCACTAGCATTGCAGTGTTTGACACTGCGCTCTGCCAGTGAGAGAGAGCATGTGAGTCACCAGTGTCCTGTTTAATCAGGGGAACTGGATGTTTTCAGTATTGAGTCAAGCTCTCTGTGAAGGGCTTAGTCCTCCATCTTGAGAAATACCCCACTGCTTCAGATTAGACCACAGACAGTACAAACACACCCTGGAGCCAGTGCTATTCAGACATAATGGATTTCCACAAATGGCATGTACATAGTAAAACAAGAAAAATGTCACGGTATAGAAATTGCTCCTTGAATTGCATAAAACCTTGCTTAAAATCGTGCAGATTAATGCTTTGTATAGTAGTGTGTTTTAGTGCAAAACCTAAAAGTTCTGTTCAACGTGAAACAGCTTCACATTCAAATGTCAGATATATGAAGTAATAAAAAAAGCATATTTTTGCATCTGCATTTCTCTGAGTTTGCAGGCGGGGCGATGTGATCGGGTGGTCAAAGTGTTGCAACATTAGTGTGAAATATCATGATTTCCTCACACCTTCAGTTTCTGCACTGCTCTTTGTGGGCGCTTCAGAAGAACAGACATGATCTGAAACCATATCTGTTTTCATCTCGTTTTATTTCTAGTAAGTTGTAACCTTTTACTTTTCCATTAATTGAGTTACTTCCACCAGATGTCACAACTTCATTTTTTTCTCTTGAATTATGATTCTTCTTTTGATTATCTGACTGATCTACTATAAGTCTCAGGTGTCCCCATAATGTGTCTGTGAAGTTTCAGCTCATCAGATAATTTATTATATCATTTTCAAAAAGCCTATTTTGAGTGCAAGCAGAAACACGTTGTTTTCATGCATGGCTATTTAAATGGAAATGAGCTGCTGCTCCCTGCTCCCTTTTCCAGAATAGGGCTGTGCCTTTACAGCTTGTAACTCAGATATTCTGTCAAAACACATCTGTTTGGTTTTGATTATCATGTCTATTGCGCTGAAATCATGCGTTTTAAAGCATTCGTTTAAACTTTTTTCTGTGCATGTGAATACTAAACTAAGTTGTCTTTCTTGTCTTATTGCATTTAAACGTCAAATACACAAGTTTACATTAACAACAAACATAAGTTATAAAAACAATTTACAAAACGAGTCAGTTATGTCTGTTAAGTTAAACAGCTGGGAAAGAAATCGCATGTTTATTTAAGATCTGTGTGGCAGCAGCGTAATATACAGTAAATAAATCAATAAATCCACTGCTCTCTTGTCTCCTCTGAGGCTGGGACTCTAAGTGGTGTTCTCTGCTTGTCTGTGCAGTTAACGACAGAACAGTTGGCATGCTTTGCTCGAACTTTTGCCATGGCATTAGAACTGGTACAGCTTTGTCGCTTGCAAAAACGAAATGACACTGCCGTGGGTGGAAACGTATAGATTAAGGGGCGGTAATATTATTATAATAAAATCCCATTCCAGCGTCACAGGGGAAGCGAAATCTGAGTGGGTCATTTGTTCACATGCTTGCAGAAAAAGCATGTGATAAAAACAAATTTACTGGTTGTCCTTTTTCACATTTTCTGGGTTGGTAGATGCATCAGGGACCCGATTATAGCGCTTAAAGGAGATGTTTACAGATGATACAGTACACACTCTCTTGTCATCCAAGATGTTCATGTCTTTCTTTCTTCAGTCGTAAAGAAATAGTTTTTTGAGGAAAACATTTCAGCATTTTTCTCCATATAATGGTTTCCTGAGTTTGAACTTCCAAAATGTATTTTAAATGCAGCTTCAAACGATCCCAAATGTGGTTGTAAATGATTCCAGCCGAGGAAGAAGGGTCTTATCTAGCGAAACGATTGGTTATTTTCATAAAAATAATATAATTTATATACCTTTTAATGTCAAATGCTCGTCTTGTCTTGCTCTTCCAACCTCTGTTTTTTTCCGGTTCACGACAGTTAGGGTATGACGAAAAATTCCCATGTCATGTTCTCCCTCAACTTCGAAATCGTCATACAGCACTGTTTTACCTTTTTTGTTAAGGGTGTTCGATCTTCTTTGCATGTTCACTTTGCAAAAACTAGGTCAGTACTTCTGCAGCGATGTAGGATGATTTTGACGTGATTTTTGAAGTTGAAGGAGAAAATACGATAGTAGTTTTTCGACATACTTTAACTGTCTTGAGCCAGAATACACAGAGTTCAAGCAGAGTGTTTGAACAGACAAAACAAGTGTTTGAGATTAAAAAGTATTTAAATTATATTTCTTAAAAAAGAAAATAACTGATTGTTTCGCTACATAAGACCATTCTTCCTCGGCTAGGATCGTTTATAACCGCATTTGGGATCGTTTGAAGCTGCATTTAAACTGCACTTTGGAAGTTCAAACTCGGGGCACCATATCAGTCCATTATATGGAAAAAAATTCTAAAATATTTTCCTCAAAAAACTATTTCTTTACGACTGAAGAAAGAAAGACATGAACATCTTGAATGACAAGGGAGTGAGTACATTATCTGTACTTTTTTTTTTTTTCTGGAAGAGGATTTTATTTTCATTATGTCACCTTTAAATAATGATTGCACAGATAAATAATTTATAATAAACACTCCAATATTCATGAAAAAATATATATATATGTGAATATTCCATTTTGATTTTGTGGTGACTCGCATGCCCTGGTATTTTCAATTAAGAACTGAAGTATTTTTTGACTACATACAATATTTCTGCAAAATATTTTCCCAGTGCTTGCATTAGCATGTTTATTTGTGCTTTATTTGTAAAAACCTTTCAGTTTGTGTTGTGATTGGCCCTGCAGAGACACAGCAATGAATTCCATTATGCAGGAACGGAAAGGAAGAAAAGGGTGAAGGAAGAGTGGGGGAGAGACAGAAAGAGAGAGAGAGAACAGTCTGGCACTGATTAAAATACTTTGGCCAAGGTGCCCCTGGGTGTCTCTGCTGGAGAGAGACTGTATGTGTGTGAATTCTCACAGTACGTTTACACAGCTGGGAGATAACTAGTCCCAAGCTGAGGCCTTCAGATAGTTACTTTGTCAGTGTTTTGTCCAAGTGTGTTACTGAGGTAACTTTCAGGCTTACTGTAAATGAAAACTACAACAAACTCAGGTTAGGGATGTGTATATATAGACTAGTTGGTGGGATATATAACACACACTTCTCTGAAAAGGTTTACCATACTTCTGTTGACACTGACATCCTCTCCAAGAAATTCCAATTCATTCCCTTTTAATTCTCTGATGACTTGTGTAACGGCATGAGGGCTGGGATATAATCCCTTTCCTCCAGCAACCTGTCACTCACATGCGATTGCAGCAATTAGCAAATGACAATGATCCAATCAATTCCCAATTGACAAAAACAAGCCCTGCCCTACATTTTTTCCGCTTTCAAGAAGCTGTTTCACTCAGATGTATCACAATAGAGAAGAAATGGGCATCACGTTAAAGCATTGCTGTACAAAATATTAAAGCTAAAACAAAAGTAAGGAGTTTAAGGGGGAGTTTATTTGTGGGGACTTCTATGTTTTGTCCTTCCTCTCACAGGAAGTTTTCTGCAGGTCAGAAGCGATTCACTCAAATGTCTCTTCCTCTTTGTCCCTGACGAGAGTGATTTTGTGTTTCAGGACGATGAACAAGTCATTTACGTTGTTTCTCAGAAGTTGAATGAGTGAAAGAATGAGAGTTCAAGGATTCTTTGTGTTGTTTTGCAGGAGTTTGTGGCTGGACGGCAGCTGACGGACTGAACCATGGCTCAGTTTCCCACGCCCTTCGGAGGTGAGTTGACGCTTTCACTGACTGACTGACACGTGTGTGTTTGTGTGATGGAGGCTGGGTGGATGTGTATAGAGTCCTGTGTGTGTTTGAGAGAGTGAGTCAGTGAATGTCTGAAAGAATCAATGAATAGAAAAGAAACGCCCTCACAGAACTGCTGTCACTTTAGTTTTCAGCCGTTTACAAGCTTTTTCTTCTGTTCTTCTTCCAGTTTCCTGTACAATTTAATGTGGAATATTTATATACATTGGGATCTAAAAGTTATATAATATAATATTTTTATTGCACTATTATTATTTGGAGCTGCAACAATTTTTTTGATTATAATTGATAATCCATAATGAGAATAATGCAGTGTAAAGTGTAATATAATTACTATGTCCACATAAGTGAATTGTTGTGTTCCTTATATCAATTAACATTTAGTCTGTGATTTTGTGTTTAATGATTTTTAATTTAGTAACTTTAACTAACTTCTAACTAACCAACTTCTACTTTTTAAATGGTAGGCAATCAGTTGTTTTTTGGTTTAGAATGTAACAAATATATTTTAACTTTATTTGTATTTTTTTTTTCTATTGTTATTAGGGATGCACAATATTATTGGACAGATATACAGATATTTGAATCTGCCTGAAAATGGCTTTAAAGGGTTACTTCACCCCAAAATGAAAATTTTGTCATTAATCGCTTACCCCCATGTTGTTCCAAACCCGTAAAAGCTTTGTTTGTCTTCAGAACACAATTTAAGATATTTTGGATGAAAACTGGGAGGATTGTCACTGTCTCATTGACTGCCAGGTACATACCACTGTCAAGACCCAAAAATATGAAAGACATCGTCAAAATAGTCCATCTACCATCAGTGGTTCAATCTAAGAAGCGACGAGAATACTTTTTGTACCATAGAAAAAAAAATAACGAGTTTATTCAACAGTTTGTCTCCTCCGCGTCAGCGTAGTGCCATTTTGGAGAGTATCCGCTGGACGCAAACTGTGTACACCAGATACGTTGTTTTCATTTAAATCGAAGTGTAAATGTACGTAGAAAACGTATCCGTGTGGTGCGGCTGACACAGAACGGTGTACTCAGTTTGCGTAAAATCCAATATCATACATCCCCAATTGTTATAAAAGTATGTAGGAGTCTGCTGATATGAAATCGATTAATCTGTAACAGCTGAATTAATCAGATAAAAAAAACTTTAATAATTCTTCAAAAATAGTCATTTTTATTTAAAAACTATTTCATTTTAATCCATTATTTACCCCCAAAAAAGTTATTGTACATCCTGCCCAATGTGCAATTAGTAGGCTATGTAAACACATATGGTAAATTTATCTATATACATAAAACAAAAATGTATTTTATAGGGGTCGAGCGATTATTGGCGCCGATATTAAGCATTTTTATGGTTATTGGTATCGGCCATTTTCAGAACCGATTTTCCTAGTTTGAATAGTTTAAAGGTATTTTGTAGTTAGTTTGAATAGTTTAAACCAATTTGAATAGTTTAAAGGCATTTAAAGAGTTTTGTCAGAGCCCTTGTTATTCTTAATTTTGACAATAATTTTAGTTTTTACAGCTGACATGTATATCGGTTCAAAATATCGGTTATCGGTCTACTTGATCTGTAATAATCGGTATCGGCATCAGCCCTGAAAAACACGTATCGGTTAACCCCTATTTTTTTTAAATCGTTTTAAAAATGACCAATACCGATAACCATAAAAAAAAAAAAAAGTAATATCCACACCGATAATCAGTTGATCCCTATGAAATACATTTTAGTTTTATATATGTATATAGATAAATTCCTTCAAATTGCACATTGGGCAGAATAACTTCTTTTTTTTTTTGGTAAATAATGGATTAAAATTAAATGAATAAAAATAAAAATAAGTAATGAATTAAAATAAAAATTACAATTTTTGAACAGTTATTAATGTTTTTATTGGATTAATCTGATTGTTGAAGAAATATTTTACAGATTAATCAATTAATCAGTCATAATTTTATCAACACAACAGTTTGAGTGAAAAGTTTTTACATAATAAAATTTAAAAATATCCTGTTTGTCAAAATCAAGTCATTAATAGTTGATTTATCTGTAGCTGTGATCTGTCCATTTGATAAAAATGTTGGCATATTAAACCGTTTATTTGCAAAAACAGTGCAAAAACAGTAAAAAAAATCACGTTTTTTCGTTGTGCATGTTTAAGTAAAAATAACGAAAAAAATAATAAAGCTAACACAAAACACAATAAAAACATAACATAATAAAAACCTGATTTTTGAAAATATCTGTTTTTGCAAATAAACTCTTTATATGTTAGTGTTATGCTGTTTGCCTGATATCTTCTCTCATTCTCTGTAGGGGGGTCGGATACATGGGTAATATCTGTGGACGAAAGAGCCAAACATGACCAGCAGTTTCACAGTTTGACCCCCACACCTGCTGGCTTCATCACAGGTAATCACCACTGGTTTTCTTGCTGTGAGAAAAGTACAGAACGCTCGTTAGCACTAATGTTTGGTAAAACCCTTTGGAGTTTGATGCTGTCTAAAATGCAAGAACAAATCTCTGGAGTTCTGTGCAGTTGAAAATGACCACCAGCAGTGCAGTCAGTCAGTCATACACCTCCAGTAGTCAGACATTTTATGCTATTATTTCTCAGTAGGATACACAGACACAAAGAGATGGAACAAATGAAGTGAAAACTGACAAACAAAAGCAGCCGCCTCTTTCCCACCATCCTGTTTTTTAAGCACATCCCCCATGCTAATAAAAATGACATGGATATTCTTCATGGCTGTTTATTAAAACCATACCACTTCCTGTTTTCCGCCTGTAAATGGCTGGATATTTACTTCCATGGTCAGACTCACATCTGCCTTAAAGTACTATGAGAAATGCAGTCTGTGAAGTGTTAATGTCAGTGTTAGCACCTCATCCACCGAAACAGACAAACCCTGGCTTTGCCACTGACCCATAGTAAAATCATCCCATGTTAACATTAGTCAGAAGAGCAAACATTTAATGCTTGCGTAAATGTTTGCGCAATGCAGATGTTTTAAAGTTCAAATTCTGATTCCCTGTAAACATATAGCTTATGTGTGTGATGTTAATCGAATCACTAAGAAAAAAGTAGAGAAGGAAACAGATCCGGGTGTGGCGTGTTGATTTTCACGTGACGTGTCTAGAAGAGGTCATCTCTCTGTCATCTTGTGCCGATACCATGATCTCTAGTTAAAGCTATAAAGTTATACAAAGCCATCTTTCTCCCTCGTCTCTCTTTGGAGACATTTTGCCAGCCTAAAGAAGAATCTGTAACTAGCTACAAGCATTACATTGAAAGATATGTTCAAAGTACACAAAAACACTCTCTTTGTACAGTCATATATAGATGTGAAATTAACTTCCAAAGGGCTAATCAGAATCACAAGACGCAAACAGTAAAACCAGCTTGTCCCAGCTGGACTTTGGACATCTACTGAAGAGATGGTACTTGTGGGTTTCCTGTTGACCAGTGCATGTCAAAGAGCTTCTTTGTGTTGACTGAAGGACGGCTGAAGCTGTGAGTGGCCCACAGTCAGGCAGGCATGGAGAGGGAGTCTGTTTTTGGCTCTTAGGGTATAAAGGCGTTCTGTGTGTGCGTGCCGAGGAAGACACCTGTTATTGAGAGGAAAAGTGTTTAGAGGAAGGTGAAAAGGTTGTTGAGTGTGCTACATCATTTTGCTTTTAACATGGCAGAGACACCAACTCACATCTTTCATTGCTTTGTGTGTTGGTTTTTAGGATATAAAAGGGCCTGCTGTGGCATTATTAGCTGACACTGGTTTATGACTGTGGTATAATCAACCATAGAAAAACTGTAGATGGCTGCTTTACATGTTTTTTGGGGTTTAGCAGTATAGGCTGTCATATGAGCAGGAAATCAGTTGGATAGGTTAGATAACATATGCGCACATTGACTCAGCTTTCCTTTTTTGCTCAAGCTGTAGCCGACAGATTACTCGCTTCAGAGGCCAATGTCACTCAAGTGCGGTCAATAAACCCTCGGCATGTTTGTTGACAAGATGGTTTAAATGGGGTTACGTAACTCTTAATTATATTATCACTGTTTTTACTAGGAAACAAAAACAATTACATCATTTTAACATCATAAAACTATCTGTTCTGTTTATTCTGTTCTGTTTTGTTTGTATGTACCATACCATGTGTTTGTTTATACATTTACACATATTAATTTCTTTTCCTTCCTCTCTTTCTCTTTAGGTGACCAGGCAAGGAATTTCTTTTTGCAGTCGGGTTTACCTGCCCCCATCCTCGCCCAGATATGGTACACAGTTTCTATAAAACATATTCATTTATAATCCAGCACACTAATTTATAATTCAATGTGTGCTTCTGTTCAATAATTAGCGTACACTGTAAAAAATAACCCATTACATTTACAGTAAAAAGCGTATAGCTTGTTTTCTCCACACTCGAGCTGTAGAGACAACAATGTCTCCTAAGCAATGCAGGTGTTTTGTAGTTGGATGTAAAAGTGAATATAAGAGTCTTCATTTTCTCCTGACATCAGAGCCACTGAGGATGGAGTGGATTAGTTGTGTGTTTGATGGTAATGTATCACCAAATACAAAAAAAAAAAAAATGGATTACACAGACTACGTATGCGCATTGCAGAGACGAGCATTTGAGGTTAAAAAGTATATAAATTGTCAATTTGTTTCGAAAATGACTTATTGTTTCGCTTGATGTTTGTCCCTTTAAATGCTAATGAGCTGCTGCTTGCCTCCCCCTTTTCAGAAGAGGGCGGAGCTTCAAGAGCTCATGCTCCAGCATACTGCCAAAAAAAACAGGAAAATCTCAGGCACTGAAAATGTCAGAAACTCTCAGGCCCTATTTAAACTCTCAGGCCCTATTTAAACTCTCAGGCCCTATTTACACTCAGACTCGTCTACATGCTTGGAGCGGTCGAATGGGGAATCTACCTATACATATCTATGGGTACAGCAGTGAGCATGATGTTATTGTTTACATGGTTGTCAAGGATAGGCAGAGCAAATGTGGGAATCCATGCGTTCGTTTTCAAAAGTCTCCGTTTTGGTCCGTTTACACTGAAACGCAACTCCAGAGTTTTCAAAACTAAAACGGGGTCTGCAGCATTTTCAAAAGTCTTTGTTTTCAAAGGTTGAAAATACCAGAGTAGTGTAAACGACAGGCGTAACCGTAGCAAAAGTTGTGCGTTTTGAAACAAAAACACACTGTAAACGTAGCCTCAGTATCGGTGTTCTACTATTAGTACAAGCCTGTTACTTTTACAGAAAATGCACTCTGTTTAGAATTCAGTCCTCTGATTGTACTGTGCAAAATAAGCAGCAGCTCAGATGGAGGGAGTCTATGGAGACTCCTATGTTCATTGATACATCCCAAAACACAACACTTCTAATGCCTCTTTGGCCCTGACATTGTATGTTTCCAGTAGCTATATCAAAAAAAAAAAAACAGTAATGGTGGACTGCTGCTTCTCACTCAGGACAGTGTCTATGCTGATAGGACGGAGATTGTCACAAATGGGTGGGATTTCTCCCTATTGTGTGTTCAGAGAGACTGTTTGTGATTTAATGGGATTATAAAAAATGAGTGGGTGGATTTTTATCATTAAAGACTTTTAATGATAACTTTTTTGAACACACTGAGGCCACACATCTTATAAAAGTGATTTTTGCATTAAAAGTTTCCTTTAATGTTCATTACTGATAACAAAAATAAGTACATAATTATGTGTGATGGCATGCAGAGGCTTCTGGGAATGTCCTTTTACTTCTTTTCACTTTAAATTATGTGGCAGTTCATTGTTTTTGCTTCCTAAAACCATAAATTAACCATAAATCTTAAACCTTCGGTAACCAGTTACTTTAGATTCATTTTAAAAAAAAAAGGTTATTTTTTTATTTTAAATTGTGCAGGCTACTGTGTCTATGAAATCTGATTGTGTAGCAGGTTGCAAGTCCTGAACGAAACTAATGATGAAGTTAACAAGTTGTCTGTCACTAAAAAAAAGATACTCTGTTTTGCAGGGCTCTTGCTGACATGAACAACGATGGGAAGATGGACATGCATGAATTTTCCATCGCAATGAAGCTGATTAAATTGAAGCTGCAGGGTCACCCCCTTCCTCCTTCACTGCCCCCCTCCATGAAGCAGCCACCCCTCTCCATACCCCCACAACCACCTTTTGGTAAGAACGCTCTCATTCTGATGGCTTGAATGACGTTACATATCGGGACACAGATAAAGTCTTAGTCCAAAGTCTTAGACTAGGGGTGTCAAACTCCGGTCCTGGAGGGCCGCAGCCCTGCAGAGTTTAGATGCAACCCTAATTAAACACACCTGATCCAACCAATCAAGTCCTTCAGGCTTAATTGAAAACTGCATAGTATGTGTGTTGGAGCAAGATTGGAACAAAACTCTGCAGGGCTGTGGCCCTCCAACTGAGTTTGACACCCCTGTCTTAGACCTTATTTGTCCAATCATTTATTTATATAAAACAAATGAACAAAAAGGAATTTCTTTGATTGTGTTCTTCAGGGATGCCCAGTATGGGGGCATTGCCAGGCCTGCCAGCAGTGCCGCCCATGCCCCTGCCACCTCTGCCTCCAGGAGTGCCGGGAGTAGGTGTGTCTCCACCGCTGGTAGCATCAGTGACCCCAGCTGTACCATCTCTTGCTAACGGCGCACCCGCTATGATACAACCCATGAGTGGATTCTCGCATCCAGGTAATGTAAACACGCTCACACTACCCAGACCAGCTTATACAGTTTCTTTACTTTGGCAGGATCATTTATGGGTGTTTGTCTCTGTTTCTCAGCTGCTGCACTCAACAAAACCTCTTCGTTCAATCGTTCCAGCATCAAGCTACAGAAGGGCCAGTCTGTAGAGGTGCCCAGGTACACAAACACAGACACTGTATTCACCAAAATTTTATAGATGTTTAAAAAGCACCTATTATGTATTTACCTTTCCTTTAGTGCGTAATATAGCTTTTTGTGCATTTAAACAGTCCTTTAAAAACACTTGAATGTAATGCCTTGTTTGTAGTCCTACCATTGTTTCCATCATTTAGCTGCGTCAAAAAGGAATGTGTTTCAGCCAGAGGGTGCTTAAGCAGGGTACAGTTTAGGAAAATTGTGTGTTTTAAATGTGAATCATGTAAATGTATTCTAGCAGGCCCCAAAGATAAAATTATGGACTTGTAAATGAACATAATGTAGCCAGTTTAACACACACATTGTCTCTTTAGTGCTCCGGCTGCTCCTCCGCCCACTGACTGGGCCGTGCCTCAGTCCTCTCGGCTCAAGTACCGGCAACTCTTCAACAGCCATGACAAAATGATGAGTGGCTATCTCACAGGTATGGTGTTCGTCACACAAAGCATGATATATAACAAAAATCTGGCAGTGAAATACTTATTTTGTTTTGTTGTTCAGCTCTGCGTAGCTTCACACACATCTAGGTTTAATATCCAATTTAAATGCTACATAGCTATATATTTTAAAATGGTTATTATAGTTTTGTATCATTTCAGTTTCCTTGTAATAATATAGTTTTTAATTCAATGAGTTTGCGGAACTCAAAGCTCTCGTGATGAGTGACAGTGGTTACTCAGTACAGTTTAGAGGAAACAGAGGTTGCTGACTCAACATGTTCAACTCTTTCTTTCACTTCTGTTTCCCCCCTCCCTCTCTTTTTCCTTTTTTTTTCTGCTTCAGGTCCACAAGCCAGAACTATTCTAATGCAGTCCAGTCTACCGCAGACCCAGCTGGCCACCATCTGGTGCGGATCCAACACGTTTTTCTAATTGTCTCTCTGTCTCGTATTTAAACTCAAACAAATCTCGTAGTTCTGAGATTTGTATCAGACTAAACATGAGGATTGGTATCTGGTTATTGTTATGAGTTCATCCGACTGTTGTTTTGATTTCTTTTAACCTGCTGTTTTGGGATTTTTGTATTGCCTACGGTCCTGTTTACACTTGATGTTAACATTGGATCTTAAGTGATCTGGTGTCATGTGGAAAGGCAAGATAAATAGCTGTTTTGACTTCATATAACAACCACTTGTTTATCTATATAGGAACCTGTCAGATATAGACCAGGACGGAAAGCTGACAGCAGAAGAGTTTATTCTGGCCATGCACTTAATCGACATGGCCATGTCTGGTCTGCCTCTTCCCCCTTTACTGCCCCCTGACCTCATACCTCCGACATTCAGGTGAGACAGCACCCACTGATGACACATTTTCACAAAACTTTTTGGGTGTATTTATTAGGGCTGTCAAACGGTACCAGGTTCGGTGCTTTCAGTTCTGAAGTTTTAAAAACGTCCATTTCCCGCTCACATTTGAGCACTGTTGAGCCGATTTTTAAACATCGCTGATTGGCCATAGTGTTCACACGCTCAACAGACATGACTGTGATTGGCTACAATGATAAGCGCTTCACGCTCCTCACTGAGCACTCACACAGAAGCACAACAGGAGCATTTGAAAGCCGTGTCTGTCAGCGGATCTGTCTATATGCAGATGTATTAGGGATCCGCTGACACAAAATATTACAAAAAAGTCCCCTTTAAAGTTCAGGTAAAAGTCAATTCACTTACTTTTTTTGGGGCTTTTTTTTTATTGGTTGGAGCTCTTAATTTTGAACTCTCAAGGTGCATTAGCTAGAAGAATTAAACTTTAAAATGTGCAAAATTTTCATTGGCAGCAATAGCCTTGTGGTTAGTGCGCCGACATACAGCACAATTGCGCTCACGGTGACCCGAGTTCAAATCCTGGCTCATGGTCCTTTGCCGATCCCACTCCCCTCTCCCTTCACCCAATGCTTTCCTGTCTACTCTAGACTGTCCTGTCCAACTAAAGACATAAAACATTTACAAAATGTTCTCTTTTTTTAAGTTTTCATTTGTCTTTTTTTTTTTTAAATATCGCAATAAATATTGTATTGTGGACTTCATTTTCGCTACATGGATTTTGATATCGTTACATCCCTATGACTTAGACTTATCTGTTAATTTAGTTAAAAGTTATAGTCAGAACTGTTATTCTAACAATGTAATTGGTTGCATTTATAAGACTTTATTCTTTCCTGTTTGTGTAGGAGAATGCGTTCTGGTAGTGGAGTGTCTGTCACCAGTATGCACTCGACAGACTTGCAGTCTCAGGATGAGCCTGAGGAGGAGGAAAAAGAGCCAGAGAAGAAACTTCCAGGTAAGAGGACAAGAGTAAATCCTAATCATAAATATTTATATAAATATATTTTATAAATGAAATTCATCTCACTCACTGATTAAAATATTTGTGGTTTCAGATGACAAGCATAGACAAGCAAAAGGCACACTTTGCACCTGGCATTAATGCATTTTGCATCTGGATAGTCTTTAACTGGATTTAGCTCTTTACCATGCATTTACATCTTGCAGTGCAATTTGTAATTTGCAATATGATACCACTCACCCATACGAAATGAAAAACACCACTTAGATATTACCATAAAGGCTACATTAATTGTCAATGTTCCATCATTTACTGATTTTTAAAAACATTAATGGCATCAAAGTGTTTTTCCTCATTTTGGCTTACTTTTATATGCTTAAGAAACATACCCACTGTATGTAATGCTAATAGACAGTAGAAGTCAAGAAAATGGCTAAAAGAAGTTTTAAAGCTCCCCTCTCAAAAGTAAACATCCTGAGCGAAATGTTACTGAAGGTCTGGGGATAAAAAAAAAATAGATACAAGTGTAGTTCAGTGGAATTATTTGTGAGATCTTGTTCTTTTAATTGACCAGATCACAAAATGACAGTTGATGTTTTATGTGTAGTGCAATCTTTTACATATTGCATAGTTGTTTATGGTTAACAAAAATGCATCAGCATTAACATTTTTATTGAATGTAGTCCAACAACCTCTGAAACTAGTTTCAGTGATCTCAATACAATCATTGTTGGTCAAGTGTATCTGACTTACAATTGTTCTGTATATCCCCTCAGTCACATTTGAAGATAAGAAACGGGAGAACTTTGAGCGTGGAAACCTGGAGCTGGAGAAACGTCGGCAGGCGCTGCTAGAGCAGCAGAGGAAAGAGCAGGAGCGACTTGCGGCCCTGGAGAAAGAGGAACAAGAGAGGAAGGAGAGAGAACGACTGGAGCAGGAGAGACGCAGACAGCAGGAGCTGGACAAACAACTGGAGCGACAGAGAGAGCTGGAGCGACAGAGGGAGGAGGAGAGACGCAAGGAGATCGAGAGAAGAGAGGTGACTTAAAAATTTCAAGAGTTCAGTGCATGTTAAACACTATCAGCATCATCTGTAACCTTTTGAGTGTGTTGTGTGTGAAGGCTGCTAAGCGGGAGCTGGAGCGTCAGCGGCAGTTAGAGTGGGAGAGGACGCGCAGACAGGAACTGCTCACCCAGAGAAACAGAGAGCAGGAGAACATTGTCCTGCTCAAAGCACGCAAGAAAACACTCGAGTTTGAATTGGAAGCTCTGGTACGTGCACTTCTCTACACTTTAATGTTTTAAGGCAAGACACTCGGGGTAAATAGGGTGTAAAATATTCACTAATAGATGCATTTTTGTATTAAAAGTTTATCTTAAATATGCACTAATTTGCATACATTTCCAGCTACTAAAATAAAGATTTCTGTCTCGGTGCATTAGGAAAAACTCATTTTGACAAAACATCATTAAAGGAGAAGTTCACTTCCAGAACAAAAATTTACAGATAATTTACTCACCCCCCTTGTTCATGGCTTACTTTTTTCGGTCGATAAGGAATTGTTTCTTGAGGATTTCTCTCCATATAGTGGACTTTAATTGTGCCTCCAAGTTTGAACTTCCAAAATGCAGTTTAAATGCAGCTTCAAAGCTCTAAACGATCCCAGCCAAGAAAGAAGGGTCCCATCTTGGTTATTTTCTAAAAACAAAATACAATTTATATGCTTTTTAACCTTAAATGCTTGTCTTTTTCTAGCTCTGTGTGAACCAGTTTATGACAGTTAGGGTATGTTGAAAACATTTCCTTTTCTCCAACTTCAAAATTGTCCTACATTGCCGTTTTACCTTTTTTTTTTTTTTGGTTTTGTTTTTGGGAAGGGCGTTTGATCTTCTTTGCATGTTTAGTTTGTAAACACAATGATATTGAAGTTGGGGAAGAAAACGAGATGAGATTTTTTGAACGTACCCTAACTGTCTTGAACTGGAAATAAACAGTTCACGCAGAAGTAGACAAGATAAGCGTTTGAGGTTAAACAGTATATAAATTGTCAGTTTGTTTCAAAAATGACCGCTCATTTCGCTAGATAAGACCCGTCTTCCATGGCTGGGATCTTTAGAGGCATTGAAAGCTGCATTTAAACTGCATTTTGGAAGTTCAAACTTAGGGCACCATAGAAGTTCACTATATAGAGAGAATTCCTGAAATGTTTTCCTCGAGAAACATAATTTCTTATCGACTGAAGAAAGAAAGACATGAACATCTTAGATGACAAGGGGGTGAGTAAATTATCTGTAAATTTTTGCTCTGGAAGTGAACTTCTTTAAAATATGTGTTGCAATTGAAATGTACACATGCAAATGTATAATAGTGCAATAAAATGCAAAAACATGCAAAAGTATATTTTGGAGATTTTCTTTCCACTGATCTGAAGCAGCACTTTATAAAAAGACAAATCAGCCAAAATCTCTAAAATTCCTATAGTGTCTTGCCTTACTAGATTTAAATGTATAAGCTTGGTCGTACATCAGGTATAATCACATTAATAAGGCAGGTAAAAAGACATGTAGACTAATTTTAAAGCTGCCTTTCGTGATTTCTGCACTGTCAGCTGCACCAAACTGAATTGTAATCTGTTTGAGTGGCCCCATGTGCATATTAAACCAAAGTTAATCTGGTGCAGAGTTTAATAGTTTGACATCTGTTGTTCTTCTTGCCTCTTCTCTAGAATGATAAGAAGTCACAGTTGGAGGGTAAACTGCAGGACATTCGTTTCCGTCTCTCGGCGCAGAGGCACGAGATCGAGAGCACCAATAAGACGCGAGAGCTACGCATCGCTGAGATCACCAGCCTGCAACAGCAGCTGCAGGTGTGCACTTCTTTCCTTTTCTCCTTCCTCATCTCTTGTCTTCTTTGTTCTCACTCACCTCATACAGAAGCATCATCAATTTCCTTTCAGCATTCGCATCATTTGAATTAGTCTCTCCTCTACAGTTTGGAGCATTTTTTGAGTGTGTAGAAGAGAAGAGGAAGTTTAGACCCCTAATAAACAGAGACAAGTGCTTTAGACTATACATATCTTGTTTATCTGTATATACACTAATATATCAGTTTTAAGTTGCTCTGTACATAAGCGTTTCAAAGTAATCAGAATATTTCATGTCTTTATTTTCTGTTTTGTCTCCATCAGGAGTCTCAGCAGTGGTTGAGTCGGTTGATTCCTGATAAACAGTGTTTGAATGACCAGCTGAAGCAGGTTCAGCAAAACAGTCTGCACAGTAAGAACATTTTCCTCAACTGCTTTAAATATCCAGGCCAGTTTTTTGGTTTAGATATTATCACACTAGACTAGACATTTTAGTGCTAATCTGAATCTGTTTCACATTGGAATTTGATTGGAGGGAAAGTATAATCCAGACTCTAAACTTTAATGTTTACCAGCAAATTCATCTTAACTTAAGCATACGTCGTATCTTTTCTGCCTCTGTGACACATTTAAGTATCCTTTTAGTGTTTTTCTGTGTTTAGTTTCTATAAAATAACCAGGATTAAAAGTGATGATCAGCCCAAAATGTCTTTGTTTTGCAAACCGGTTAAAGTTCAGGTCAATCAAATCAAGGTGTGTTCAGAATTCTCGCCCTCAACGCGCCCACATAAAGCATTTGTTACACTTATACAAACAGTAATCTGTAATCACTGTAATCTGTAAAAGGAGTTGCTGACTGGTCACATCTAGTACTGCAGGAACAATTTTACAAACGACAGTTGACCTGATTGAACACAAAAACAACACCTTAGGTTGCAGAGGCATCAAAACAGTGATGAACTACACTACCAGTCAAAAGTATTTTAAGAGTAAGATTTTTAATGTTTTTAAAGAAGTCTCTTCTGCTCACCAATCCTGCATTTATTTGATCCAAAGTACAGCAAAAACGGTAAACTTTCTAAATATTTTAAAAAATATTTATGTAAAATAACTGGTTTCTATTTGAATATATTTTCAAATGTAATTTATTTCTTTGATCAAAGCTGAATTTTCAGTGTCACATAATCTTTCAGAAATCATTCTAATATCAGGGCTCGAAATTAACTTTTTTTTTTTTTCTTGGTAGCTGGTGCTCCCAAATTCAAAAAGGTAGGAGCACCAAATAAAATCTAGGAGCACCCAATGAATATTAAGGAGCATCACAACTGGCATTTGAGAGGAACGGCCAGCAACATCCTGGTGATTAATAGCTTCACCAGTCGAACCTGATCCTGAATTCTTTACCACACACTTCTTTTTAGTAATGCACTGATCTTGATTCTTCATGGCTGATTTTGATTGCTGTTGCTTTACAAACAAATGGGCTGATTTTGAAAGCCTTTTTTATATGCAGCTGATAGAATGTGCGCTTTAGCGCGATAGGCCTACTTTATTTCTTCAATAACAGCAGATCGTAGGGATATTTTAATCGTCAAGAATAAAAAATGTTCATATCGCACACCCCTAATTGCAATGCAGTGCAAATTCAGAACAGAGATTGGTTGAAAGAAAATGTTTGAAGCATATTAAATTCCGGGAGCACATGCGACCAAAACGGTCGCAATTTCGAGCCCTGTAATATGCTGATTTGCTGTTCAAGAAACATTTATTATTATTATCAATATTTAAAACAGTTGAGTACATATTTACACAAAAATTAATACTTTTATTTAGCAAGGATTCTTTAAATTGATCAAAAGTGATGATAAAGAAACTGATAATGTTATGAAGGATTTCAATTTCAGATAAATGCTGTCCTTCTGTGCTTTCTATTCATTAAATAAACCTGAAAAATTCTACTCAGCTATTTTCAATGTAATGTTTTTTGAGCCTCAAATTAGAATATTAGACTGGAGTAATGATGCTAAAAATTCAGCTTTGAAATCACAAGAATAAATTACATTTTACAGTATATTCACATAGAAAACAGTTATTTTAAATAGTAAAAATGTTTCAGAATTTTACTGCTTTTGCTGTACTTCAGATTAAATAAATGCAGGCACAGTGAGCAAAAGAGACATCTTTAAAAAACATTAAAAAGCTTACTGTTCAAAAACTTTTGACTGGTAGTGTATATGATCAGATTGCATTGTTTGAACCGTATTTCTATTTGGTTCGTCATTGAACTGTTGTTTCAAGTGCAGTTTTATTGAACATAATAATGATTTAAAGCTCCCATTTAAAAGAGTAAAAATACATTTGTAGTAGAATGGTTCATGGATGTTAATCTCTCAGAAAAGCTCTTTAATGTTGTCTGATAATTTCTGCTTTGTAGGAGACTCTCTGTCCAGTCTTCAGAGGGCCATTGAAATGAAGGAATCCACCAAACAGCAGCTGAGAGAACAGCTGGACGCTGTGGAGAAAGAGACACGCTCCAAACTTTTGGAGATAGACGCCTTCAACACACAGCTGAAGGTACTACAGCCCTGAAAGACCTAAAACGCACACACACACACACACACACACACACACAGACAGATCATTTGGTCCTCAGTAGTGTTATTTTTAAGTAACTTTTAAGGCATTTTTTTTTGTACTTTTATGTTTTGCGTTGTGTGAGTACAGGGTACAAAATTAACATTTGTGCAAGATTTAAGTAAAAATTGTCTTTGGTGAATAAATAAAATTCACAAAACACATTTTACCTATCTTTGAAGTACTTACAGTGGGAAGTTTATCATATATAGCTGTTTTATGGCCAGTAAGAAAAAAATGTGGCCATTAAGTCACTCACCAGGGCTCTACAGTGCGATATATTCACATTTGCGACTGAAAACTACTGCGTGTGACTATGGAAAAAATATTTAGGAGCACCAGTGAGACTGACCTGATCAGCATATTTGTGTTTGTGCTGAGTGGAGCTTCAAAGGTTTCTACATGTTTTTGCAACGTTGAGTAATGTTTCTCAGACATATCTCACGAATCCTTTCATAAACAAAGTGTAGAGAGAGTGTAAATAAGAGATTCATTCTGCAGTGTAGAGAGCTTCGTTGATTATAATGGAACTTTATGAGATCGCGATGAACGATGATGAGTGACAGCTTTTAATGATTTTTAAGGGAGTTTGTAAATGAGAACTATTTATTTTTAAAACAACAGTTAAATAAACAAGTTAATATTTAGTGACTTACATTATCTGACTATAACACTAATGCCTGATTTTGCTCTATTTCGTCATCAAAAATAGTCTGAAACAAGTCACAACTGAGCCGCTGCGCATCTCTGTTCAAACACAGCGGTGTTTCGTTTATGAATGAACGTGCCTTTTTAAACAAATCTAGTGAGTCAATGATTCAGTTTCCCATTTATTAAAACAGTCACTTGCTTTATTTCTGAATGAATCAGCCGTTTGAACGAATCAAATGAATGAATGATTCTGTAATTAAATCAGTGACTTGCCGTCACTTACTGGCAGATTTAGTTTCATTTTTAAAGTGTCTTTTCGGTTATTTAAATCATTTAATATTTCTGTATTCAAAATGTTATATTTAAAACATTAATCTCAACATGAATTTTTGTTTCATTAAACATGAAAATACACATACAAGCCACTTTTGTGTTCTTCTTTGCCACCTCTGTAGTACAAATTAATTTTGTTAATACTGGTTTCGTTTGATTGGTAACTTATTCTACTTGTTCTTATTCTGTTGTTTTAATTAGAAATTTTAAAAAGCTTATAAAATATAATTTTTTAAAAATTTGACATAAAAGATGACATAGTTTTAATAAAGTTAGAAAAATGCCACTACAAAGGTAAAAAGGAATCGAATATCACCTTCTAATTTTTTATCAGATTTTTTTGATTATTGATTAGAAGGTGCTCCTAAAATTTTGACTGTGCTCCTAAAAAGAAAAGTAATTGTAGAGCCCTGCTCACCATTGACAGTTAGGGCAAAATGTTCATTTTGGACCCTCTGTGTTTGTGTGAATGAAAGAGGAAGTAAGAGAGAGAGTGCATTTTGAGACATGACTGACCTTCCACCCAGTGTATATGTTGAAACCAACAGAACATTGTGAATTTTGCGTTAATGTGCCTTCAGTCACAATAAGAGAAAGGGAGTGTATGATAAAGTTGCGTTTTCACAGCATCACACAATCTTTTGTTCCTCTCTCACTGTATCTGCCTGCTGCTCACTCTGTCACCCCGCCCTTCGTCTTCCTCATCCTCCGTTCATCCTGGCTGACTCCCTCTCAACTCCCCTCCCTCCACCGTGTTTATACGGCTTGGCTGGCCCTCTTTGTTCTGGCTTGACCGTGCTTCACCCCGCTTTACCCTTCATGGTGGTACAGTCCTTGGGACTGTTCTATCAGACCCACGCTGCTAGGATGGAGAACCTGCAATCGGAGCTACTTATTGAGGAGCAGAGGGGGCTACAGGTAGACAACCTGGTAATGCTGTTAACCCCCAGAAAACTACCACCAAACTATTACCCTCTACTCACAACACTGTGCTCTCTGTTGCCCTGTACGAGGGGAGTTAGAGTAGCACACTTCCAGTTGTGTCTTGTCTTGACTACTTCCCTTTACTAAAGCCATCAACAGGGCTCTACAATAAAGACTTTTTTTATCTACTCAGATTTTTACTTGCAACTGTCAGAAAGATCATTTTAAAGGGATATTTTACACAAAAATGAAAATTGCCAAGATTTACTCACCCTCAAGCCATCCTAGGTGTATATGACTTTCTTCTTTCAGACGAATACAATCAGAGTTAAATTTTTAAAATGTTCTGGTTCTTTCAAGCTTTATAATGGCAGTGAATGGCTGTTGAGAATTTGAAGTCTGATAAAGTGCATCCATCCATCATAAAAAGTGCTCCGCATAGCTTTAATAAAGGGGTTAATAAAGGCCTTCCTTAGCAAATCGATGCGTTTGTGTAAGAAAAATATCTATATTTAAAACTTTATAAACCGTAATCTCTAGCTTCCCTAGCTGTCGTACATGAGTGAGTGGCCTTGCGACATGGGTCCATTTTTATTGTTGAGCCCTGATGAATAATTCCTGAAATAATAATTTTGGAGATTGTTGCTCGCACTAATTAACAGAGCAAAAGCTTCACTGCTCTGCTTTGGTTCAGATGTCTGGTCCGTTTGTTTCTCGCTCTATACTTAAGATGAATAAATTTAAGAGGCTCTGTATTGTGTAGATATGAGTACACATCAGAACAGAGTGCAAACAGCAATTATGATGATGACGATGATGATGGTGGTGTGACCTTTGACCTGTCACTGTATGGGTGGCTCTGTGTCTCTTGCAGTCAGGGAGCTCTGTGGACGAGGTGCTGTTGGACTGTCTCGCAGCACTGCTGGCCTGTTTGAAGCATATACACTTCTACTTCCAGGTCATCCCTCCCTCTCCCCCCCAGACCTTTGATTTCATCCTACACCACGTCCCCTGCTCGTGTGTCTCACTGCACCTCCTCCAGCTCCCTTTGAGAAGCCCATCAAAGGCAGCGTTGTAGCTATTCTAAACCTTCACGTATCGGTAGAAAGCTGTATGCTTTTTTTGTGCAGCATAATTAATGCGCAAAGTTTTTTTTTCTTTTTTTCTTTTTTTTTTTTTCAGGATGTGTGTCAGTTAAATCCAAAATCTTATGCATGAACCTGGACATCTTTATATATACACTACCAGTGTTTTTGAACAGTAAGATTTTAATGTTTGTTTATTTTTTTTTTAAGAAATCTCTTCTGCTCACCAAGCCTGCATTTATTTCATCCAAAGTACAGCAAAAACAGTAAAACTGTGAAATATTTTAACTATTTAAAATAACAGCTTTTTATTTGAATATATTTTAAAGTGTAATTTATTCCTGTGTTAAAGCTAAATTTTTTAGCATTATCACTCCAGTTTTTAGTGTCACATGATCCAACAGAAATCATTCTAATATGCTGATTTGCTGTTCAAGAAACATCTATTATTATTATTATTATTATTATTATTATTATTATTATTATTATCAATATTTAAAACAGTTGAGTAAATTTTTTTCAGAATCATTTGAAAAATAAAAAGATCCAAAGATCAGCATTTATCTAACCTAAAAGGCTTTTGTACACTATTGCATTCAAAAGCTTGGAGTAAGTTTTTTTTTTTTTTATTATTTGGAAAAAAAAAATATAGAAATTAATACTTTTGTTTAGCAAAGACGCTTTAAATTGATCAAAAGTGATGATAAAGACATGTATAATGTTACAAAAGATTTCTATTTCAGATAAATGCTGTTGTTCTGAACTTTATATTCATCAAAGAAACCTGAAAAAAAATTCTACTCAGCTGTTTTTAACATAATAATAATAATAAGTGTTTTTTGAGCAGCAAATCAGAATATTAGAATGATTTCTGAAGGATCATGTGACTGGAGTAATGATGCTAAAATTCAACTTTGAAATCACAGGAATAAATTACATTTTAAAATATAATTAAATAGAAAACTCATTTTAAATAGGAAAAATATTTCAAGATTTTACTGTTTTTGCTGTACATCAAATACATGGAAATGCAGGCTTGGTGAGCAGAAGCGATTTCTTTACAAAACATTACAAATCTTATGGTTCAAAAACTTTTGACTGGTTGTGTATATGTTATTTGAAATATCTTAGCATACATTACAGATTTCTAACATCATTTTACATTTACATTCTAGTCACTTCATTATTTTGAACAATTTCCAGACTTTTATTTACTGGAATTTTTAAAAGAGTAACTAGCTGTAAACTGCTTTACCCAAACTTTGAGAAATTGTACTGCAGTGATCTGTCTTTCCTTCTATCACCTAGGGTTTTAGCATTTAGTTAGTAAGTAATTTTATAAATTCATGTCATTTAGTTACATTGGTCAAGGTGTGATCAAAAAATGCTATACAGACTTTCCCAGTAAAATAATTGTCAGAGAACTTGTTTTCAGATGCAAACCTCAGATTTTCAGTGTGTGGATTTACAAATGCATTTAAAAAGTGCATGTCTAGTTCATGAAATCTAAACACTCACACCCTTTTACACTGGTTTGGTGTGTATATGTGTGTTTTTTTTTTTTTTTTTTTTTTTTACACTTGAGTGGCTAACTCTCTCTGTCTTTCTAGAGCCTGTCTATTACCAAACCGCTTGCAGTGACCTTTGTTTGTATAATCAATGTGTAAATTGTGATTGTGACATTCAACATTTAACAGAAATGTAGCTTCGATCAGAGAAACATACTCTCTGTAATAAGTATATGCTATCACCAGATACATAATTTAATTTAAAAAATTATATATATGAATAAATAACATGACTCCTCTACTATATCCTGATGGTGTTTCCCAAAGAGCTTGCTTATTGGTGAAATGATCTGGCATTACTTAAGCAGCAGTGCTTCCATTGGTCTGCTGAAACAGTCCGCTTTTCTTGAGATTTCCATGTTTCCTCTCTTGTGACTTCTGTGGTTCATGTGATGTTACCCAGCAGGCATTGCAGCCTGCCGTCATGAACGCAATCGCTATGCAGTTTGTACCATGCAAGTGTATGATTTATGCATACAGTATTTTAATATAAACATGGCAATCTGTTTGTAGTCAGTTGATACATTGATTCATTTGCCAGCCATTTATGAACATTATAAATGGTTACATGAATCAGTCAAGCATACAAAGTGTATATGTGGTGTACTATGTTTTTGCAATTTTTATTTTAAATAATGAAAACATTTAGAGATAGCATAGAGTATCAAATAGTCTGGAATAGATGGTAGAAATAGATTTAGAAATAAAATTCCAGTATAGAAATAAATAGAAACTATGTGACTGAGACTTCGAACAGATTGTCCAGACAGCACTTGCAGGGCACAGCTGTGAAAGAGTCTGAGTGTGAGAGAGAGCGCAAACAGAGCCCCGTTGCCCCCTGTACTCCCCCTTACCTGTCCTCCAATATCCCATCGTGCATTGCAGGAGCTGAGAGAAATCCACAACAAACAACAGAGGCAGAAACAAAAGGAGCTGGAGGCTGATATCACCCAGCCGTCGCATGACAGGAAGTCAACGGAATTACAAGAGCCTAGGTATTTTATGCACTTCGTGGCTATTCTGTTTGGAAAATAAATAATTTGACTTTCTTAACAGGCTTTCATTTTGTCCCTCGCTTTTCTTCAGATTGTCAGGGACAGAAGACGGCGTGTCTCCCGCATGGAGAGATGATGGACTGGGTAAAGCTCCCACTCCTCCTGCGTCCCAGGCTTGGATAAGCCAAGTGAGTGAAGATGAGAACCACAGCAGAGCGGATGTACAAGATAACCTCTCCAAACTCTTCACACAACATCCGCAATCGGGAAAACTACAGACTCAGTCACCCTGGTCTATGGCAGGTGAGACGTGAATTGGATTGTTTTCGCAGCTGCTTTTTGTTTGTTCTGTTTTTTTGAGACGTGTTAAGCTCACACTAAATTGCATGAATCGATATAACTTGTGTGTTTGTGCTATAGATAAGATTCCAGTGACTGGTTTTAACCAAGAGAAGGTAAAGGTGGTCTACTATAGAGCACTGTATCCCTTTGAGGCCCGCAGTCATGATGAGATCACCATCCATCCTGGAGACATAGTGATGGTAAGCCATTTTTAACATCTTAATAAATAATAAATGTTTCTTGAGCAGCAAATCAGCATATTAGAATGATTTCTGAAGAATCATGTGACACTGAAGACTGGAGTAATGATGCTGAAATTTCAGCGTTGCCATCACAGGAATAAATTGCATAAACAATAATATGTATAGCCTATATTAAATTGGAAAACAGTTAATTTAAAATGTAATAATATTTGACAATATTGCTGTTTCTACTGTATTTTAGTGAAATAAATGCAGTCTTGGTGTGTGCAAATTACATTAAAAAAATATTAAAATGGAAGACAGTTCATTTAAACTGTAATATTTGACAATATTGCTGTCTTTACTGTATTTTAATCAAATAAATGCAGTCTTGGTGCAAATTGCGTTAAAAATGTTAAAATAGAAAACTGTTTAAATTGTAATAATATTTGACAATATTGCTGTCTTTACTGTATTTTAATCAATTAATGCAGTCTTGGTGTGTGCAAATTACATTAAAAATATTAAAATGGAAAACAGTTTATTTAAATTGTAATATTTGACAGTGTTGCTGTCTTTACTGTATTTTAATCAAATAAATGCAGTCTTGCTATGTGCAATTTATGTAAAAAAAATATATATATTAAAACAGAAAACAGTTCATTTAAATTGTATTAATATTCTTTATTGTATGTTTTAATCAAATAAATGCAGTCTTGCTGTGTGTAAATTACTTTAAAAAATATTAAAATAGAAAACAGTTCATTTAAATTGTAATAATATTTGATGATATTGATTGGTGTGTGTAAATTACTACTTTGAGAAACAATTAAAAATCTTACCAACCCAAACTTTTGAATGGTAGTATATATAGATTTAAGATTTAAACCAATAGTAAACTACATTTATTTTGTGTTTTGTTTTGTTTTGTTTTGTTTTTATTACTTATTTTGCATATAATTGCTCAGTTGTTTGCTGTTTGATGAATAGTTTCAGCCCTATAGTGTGTGCTTTTATTTTCTGATTAGGGCTGCTATAAAAGTTTTAAACTAGGTTAATTACATGATGTGTCGATTAATAAATAATGAATAAAGTCATTATTGTGTTAAATGAGAAAGCACTGAATAGACATTGCAAGAAGTAGCTTTGGAAAGAAATATATTGCATTTAATGTAAGCTGATATACTGTACACAGTACGTTTGGGCCGGGACGGGCTTAATTGCGCCCTGACAGTGTGATTGTCTTTGCTTTGTGTGAGACAGAATATATGTGTGCTGTTAGTGTGTGCATTTACTGACCTTTGACCCTGCCTCTGTGCTCCCTTTGCTCACTCTGCCTGAAGGTGAAGGGAGAGTGGGTAAGTCGAGGTTTTCTGCTTAACCTTATAGTTTGCCTTTGTTGTTCTCTATTTTGTTTATCTATCACTGGGCTAAAAGAGACCTTGTAGAGTTCATAATATGTGGCTACATGTTTTTGTCTGTTGTTGAGTCTTTTGCAAGATTTCAGAGGCTTTGCTATGTTTCTCATTAGCTCATTCTGAGAGAAGTCAATGATGCCTCTGGGATGCCATGACCATTTATTCCATTTCCTGTATTAAATCAACAAAATTAGTTTATTTTGTCATCACATAAAATTACTGTGCTCTGTGTTTTCCAGTTCATGTGTTTCTCTGATGTATGTGAAGATAATGTGGTTCCCTGTGATTCTTTATCACCCAATTATTTGTGATTGTTTTGTGTCATTTCGCATTCTGTTTTTATGCATCTCATTTGCTTTCTCTTGTGCCTCTCTTTTCAGGTGGATGAATCTCAGACAGGTGAACCGGGATGGTTAGGAGGAGAGATTAAAGGGAAGACTGGCTGGTTCCCTGCTAATTATGCAGAGAAGATTCCAGAATCTGAAGTTCCTCTTAGTTTGAGGGCCAGCGCTGCTTCTAGTTCCGCCCCTAAATTGGGTTCCCATATATCATCTGCTTCTTCATCGACCACAGCCACACCCATGCAGCCAGTTTCCACAGAGTCTGCATCGATAGCCCCGCCCTCCGCAGCCCCTGCCCCTGCTCCTCCAGGCCCCGCCTCCTCCACTCCCTCAACATCCAGTAACTGGGCAGATTTCAGCACTACGTAAGTAGTTTGTCCATTACAAAAATTTCATTAGCAATGACATTTACAGATTAATTTTTCCAGTTCAGGCAGAACCTGCATCCGTTTTTATTCTGTCTGATTTTCATTCAGATGGCCAACTAATTCTGCTGTGGAGAAGCAAGACAGTGATGGATGGGATGCATGGCCGACCCAACCCACTCAGCCGTCCCTGTCGGTGCCCAGTGGGGGGCAGATCAGACAGCGCTCTGCTTTCACCCCGGCCACGCTCTCCGGCTCCTCACCCTCACCTGTGCTGGGCCAGGTACATACTCTCTCTCAAAAACTGTTTCTGTCCATGCTCATGATTTTTTAGCATTACATTTCTTCTACTTTCTGTACTACTTGTAATAAATAAAATCGGTATAGATGGAAAATTACTCAACCCTATATGTTTTAAAGAATTAATTCACCTAAAAATCAACATTTTGCTGCAGGGTGAAAAGGTGGAGGGTCTGCAGGCGCAGGCTTTATATCCATGGAGAGCCAAGAAAGACAATCACCTGAACTTTAACAAGAATGATGTGATCACCGTACTGGAGCAGCAGGATATGTGGTGGTTTGGGGAGGTGCAAGGGCAGAGAGGATGGTTCCCCAAATCTTACGTCAAACTCATCTCTGGGCCCGTCAGGAAATCTATGAGGTGTGTATCTGTGTGTTTTTGGCTAACATTCCGATTTTTAAATATATATATGGTTGAAGGTCCAAATTGCAGTTCAAGTGCAGCTTCAAAGGGCTCTACATGATCCCAGTTGAGGAATAAGGGTCTTATCTAGCAAAACGATCAGTCATTTTCAAAATGTATATACTTTTTTTTTTTTTTTTTTAACCACAAATGCTCGTCTTGCACTAGCTCTGCATTGCACATCTTCACGCATTACGTAATCATATAGGAAAGGTCATTCAATTAGTTCTTCGTGTTTGCTTTGGTTCAAAAGGGTTGGGTAGCGTGAAAAACTCATTTTCTCATCTCATTTTCTCCTCGAACTTCAAAATCGTCTGATATTGTGAAAGAAAGTGAAATCTAGACTCCATTATAATACCTTTTTTGTTTTTTGTTTTTTCCCCCAAAAAGTGATTAGGTATTTCATTTGGACTGTAATGTTGAGAATTCTGTCGTTCTGTTTCAGTATTGAATCCGGCTCTTCGGACAGCCCTCCCAGTGTTAAGAGACCCAGCCCATCTCCGAACAAACCCACCGATCTCGGAGAAGGTCAGATTACCAGCAACAGCTCTATATCATGTGTTTCTCCCTCTCTTCTTAATCATTTTGTAGCTGAAAGTCTGTGTGATTTTGTCTAATAACAGAGTATGTGGCCATGTATACATATGAAAGCAGTGAGCAGGGCGACTTGACCTTTCAGCAAGGTGATGTCATCACGGTCACAAAGAAGGAAGGCGATTGGTGGACGGGCACTGTGGGCGGGAAGACTGGAGTCTTCCCCTCCAATTATGTCAAACCTAAAGAATCCGAGGTAACAACTTAAAATGTTGAACATGAATTCTTTGAACTTTTTTATAACACAGTACTTTTGACACAAGTACAGTTGCATGCAAAAAGTTGTTATTGTAGTCATATAAGGAATATTTTTAACCAATAAAACTGGAATAACAATAGCTTTCTTTCCTCTTTTTTACTAGGGTTTGGGATCTGCTGGAAAAACAGGAAGTTTAGGGAAGAAACCAGGTGGGTGCTGATGTCCTCATGCTATAACACTCTCATAAAATTTGACCAGAAAACCATAAGGGACAGTTTTTTGGTAAATAAGCTTTCCATTGATGTATGGTTTGTTCAGATAGGACAATATTTGGCAGAGATACAACAATTTGAAAATCTGGAATCTGAGGGTGCAAAAAAATCTAAATATTGAGAAAATCACCTTTAAGTTTGTCCAAATGAAGTTCTTAGCAATGCATATTACTAATCAAAAATTAAGGTTTGATATATTTACGGTAGATCTTAATTATACCATAAAAGTATTTTATTAAAGGACAGCCATGTATTTCTGTGTATTTTACCATTTTTTTTTTTTTTATCTGTGTTCAGAGATTGCCCAGGTAATCGCTCCTTACACGGCCACAGGAGCAGAGCAGCTCACCTTAGCACCGGGCCAGCTCATTCTCATTCGCAAGAAAAACCCAGGAGGATGGTGGGAAGGAGAGCTTCAGGTCTGAAAAACGCATGAGAGACATGCTATTAAATACACCCACACTTTCTACCACAATAACACAAACCTTAAACATTTAATATAATGTGTAGTTATAGAAGCAACACGTATTTGGTGCTCTGTGATGTCACATTGGCTTATTTGTGCACAGATTTACTTAATTCAATTTGACGTCAGTGCTTGTGAAATATGATATGGTGATATCGGTGAGAAACAGCTGTTCCTCATAAATTAGATTGTATGTTACATTTTTACTTAACATTATTTTAATGGCCCACTGCTGTTGCTTTTTCCAGGCAAGAGGGAAGAAGCGACAGATTGGCTGGTTTCCAGCTAATTATGTAAAATTATTGAGCCCCAGCACCAGTAAGACCACACCCACAGAACCCAACCCACCCAAGCTGCCAACACCCAATGCAGGTACAGCTAACTTATTGTGCCAGAAACTGGTTTCTCTTGTCACAGATGAAATGTTGTCTTTTGTACTTAAAACGTTTAAGGCTATATTTAAGTATATCAAGTATAGGCATGTGCCTCTTGTCATTTAGTACAGGTTCGGTTACTTGTACAGTCCTGTACATTAGTAAGCTGCCTACACACCATCATTAGCAGTGTTTTTCATAGTATTTGCATGACCTCATGGGTGATAAATAAAGGCAGTCTACCACATAACTAAGCAAATACTCCAGTAATCAGAAGTAAATGCATTATGTCATGTCATGTCATGTCATTTAGTGTTGTGAAAATTGGGACATTAACGCAGACGATTGAAAATATTTAACGTAGTGGTGAAGCTAGGGTTGGCCACCCCACTCACAACTGCTGCTTCTGTCTTTTTTTCTTGACGAGTTATGTTTATTTAGTCACAGACCATCTTTACGACCACATAAAAAGGGAGACTTTTCAGACACGCACTCCAGCATCCCTTCAGCACCAGGCACTAGTCAAACAAGTGTTGGAAAGGTACAGGTGACGAGGGAGCTTCACTAGAACAACAGTGAACTGCAGTCAGATGAGATGTTGTCAGGCCGTATGTCAGTAAAAACAAATTTTCCTGTCCTGTCAGCTGTTATACTGTTCTTGTAGCACGCATGCTTCAATTGCACACACAAGTGTGTTGATGTGTGCTTTAACCTGTATCATTTCATATTAGTGCGAATGAAACTACGAGCATGCGTGTCAGATCCACGTCACGTTCAGCAGCGGCAGCTCTTAAAGTTATAGCAGCCAAATAATCTAATAGTAGCTGCTGTGATGTCTGTTAATCAAAGAACAAAAGAAAAAAGAAAAAATTAATAACTTTTGTTGCTTTGAGAATTCATCTATATTTAATTTAGTGTCTAGTGTTTGATAACTTGATTCAGTTTCTGTATATTTCCTACTTGCCGAAGGACACAGGTGAAGATTGTTTTAAGTTCACTTAAATTAGAAGTTATTTTTCAAAGTCTAATAAATGTTAAAATTAATAGCTCTCAATTTACCATTAGCAAAAACCTGCAAAGAGGAAACTGACAACAAGCTGACAGACAAGACAGAGCAGGTTACTTCTGGTATGACCAAGGTCTCAGCTTTAAAATGTTGTCATTTAAAAAAAAAAAAATTAAAACAATAAATATAGTTTTTGGTTTTTTTTTTTGCTCTTGAATTGTATTGTGACAGATCACTGTATTACCTTAGATCAACTGACACATGATCCGATCATCTTTTCTTTACTTAAAGCACGGAAAAAACATGAATGAACATCATAACGTATTTTATTTCAACCACGGAAAGACGTCAATACATACAAATTTTCAAGTTTAAGTCTACTAAAGTTAATCTACTCTCCGGTCTGATTTGATTGTCGGACAGAATGGCGGATTTGGCACTATGATTGGTCAGATCGCCTGTCAATCAAGCTGTTTGCGAAGGGTCAATTATACAGTAATGTTGAATGGCTATAGTCAAAGGTTAAATACTGGGGAAAAAGAACAATTTCCTGAGACATCAGTAATATTGGTAAAAGGGATACGCACCTTCAGTCATTAAAAAAAAAATAATTAAGAAATATTTAAAAATATACTTTTCCATCTTTATGTTGTTTCTGCATTAATTTGAAGATTGAATGTGAAATCATTGCAATATAAAAGTATATTTAAAAACTTTAATGTTAGGTGTGATTAGTTAATTTTTTTTAAGTGATTGACAGCACTAATTATATTATTTAGGAATAAATATTGAAATAGAGATTCTGAAACTAATTTGTCAGTAGTTGGAAAATGTGAAAGTAAAGAAATTGCATTTCTGTTGATTTAAATGTTGTAAATGTGCAAGATTGTTGCATAAAACACAAGCTATCTTTGTGTTTCCCCTCCATAGTGTGCCAGGTGATTGGCATGTATGATTACACGGCTCAGAACGATGACGAGCTGCCTTTTGGGAAGGGCCAAATCATCAATGTTCTGAGCAGAGAAGATCCTGATTGGTGGAAAGGAGAGCTGAACGGTTCCGTCGGCCTTTTCCCATCAAACTACGTCAAGCTGACCACCGACACAGACCCCAGCCAACAATGTGAGTCCAGAACGTTCTCATATATTTTACACACATGCACTCACACTGAACCTCTCTCTATCCTTCTCAAAGAAATTCGAGATAACAAGTAAGAGACAATTGGCTTAAAGCGTCACCAAAAACACTTTCATTAGTCATTTCTTTCAAATCTTTGAGGACCTTCTGAAAAATTAGTTTTAGTCACGTCCTCTCAGTGTGGTGAGTTATAGAGCGTTCAACATCCACACTGAAGCCCCTCCTCTTCCTGTTTCCGAGCAACCTCTCACCTCATGTCGTAGAGCATCGAGTAGACTCTCATCTCTCTTTCTTTCTCTCTCTGCCTGCATGCCGGTGTCCTTGTCATTGTGGCGTCCTGTGAAAAGTGTCTTGCAGAGTTCATTTAGTTCTCCTAGCTCGTAAAGATTTTGCACATTGTGGTTTTTCTTTTCTTTCCTTTTTTGTTTTGATTTTTTTGTTTTCCTTTTTTTTGGCTTATGTGCTGTGTTTTCCTCTTTCTAGGACTCTTATGTTGCCCATATCCCACTCAGCCTTGAAAGTCCTCAAAGCGACCCACTATCCCTTAAACCGTGCCCAGCGGGATGATGGGAGATGGAACATTGATCATGTGACTGCCCCAGCTGGCTTTGTGGCCAGAAGAGACGAATACTACAGCAGTCGTTAACCTCAATATTCAGAACCGTAGACTCCTCCGCATTAAAGCGATTAAATAAACAAGAATGCCTAATATTATTTGAAGGATCTCTTTCCTTTTTTCTTTGACAAATTCATGAAATTAATCATTCACACTGAATTTGTGCAATGAATTGAAACACTAATCAAAGTGCTGGATAGTGGGTCCTTTTGTGGCTTTCTGTGATCTCGCCCCAAAGACTAGGTAAAAAAAAGCTGTTTTGAAGCAACCAATCAGAATGGTTCCATTCAGTGTTAAGTTTCACTGCTTCATCCGACTAATGCACGCTTTCTGCTCCTCCAAGCCCCGCCCCCCCGGGTTTCTCATTGGACCATAGCACCACAGAATGACCCACTATTCATGAGTCATGACGTAACGGGGTGCAGTATCAAACATGTGTCATAACTGACGTGCTTACTAGTGTCATTACAAACTCATCAAGGCTCTAATATGTGGAATTGAGACATAGCGATGTGTACAGCATATCCGACCAATTGAAATATCAAGAAGTCATACTTTTTGGATGCCAAGTGTGTCTAAAACAAGTCAAGTGATCTCGAAAATGAGTCTGTACCAAACTGGTCGGATATGTGTGGACTTCATGTAGAATTCTATTGTGTGTCATTCAGAACAAACCCCTTCCCCCCTCACCCCTTCCAGTACACACAGGTGCTGTCAGTCAATTTGACGGACAGGATGGACGCCTCAGTTCATCCGGTCCAGTCACATGCCTCTCTGTCATTGTTTGTTACATGTTCATACCAAAACAGTGGATGAATTGATTTGTGTTTGTGTGCTTGCTAGTCTCTTGTTTGGTTTAGTTTGTTGGGTTGTTTTTATTTTGATTGTTTGTTTTGTTGTGTTTGTGTGACGGGGTTGAGAATTGGTGTTGCAAACCAAAAAAAACTGCACAACTGCCACTTACGGATGGTACAGTGATAGACAAAGTGCGTACATGTATAAAATGTTGCTGGAAGGGACGTACTCGTGAAGGGTTTACTTACAAGGTTGGGTTAATTTCTTGTATAATTGTATTTCCCATATAGATGGATGAATGCTTTTGTTTTGTATTCTCAATCGTTTGCTGTCATCATTCTGTCATGTTGATTGAATTTGCAATTATTTTTGAAAGGTCGATGAACGCTAGATTTCGAGGTGTTCTTGATATAACAGCTCACTATTTTTATAATGATCAAAAATTGTTATGCATAGTGTTTTAAAAAGTCCACTGCAGTATGTACACCGTCCTTTACCGGGAAACAACAATATGACAGTGCAAGTAGTGAACAGAGAGCGTTTAGAAAATCCAAAATTTATGAAATTGAGTTGTCATGCTTTGAATGAAACCCTAAACAGCATTAAGGAAAAACAATGTACTGAATATAAGCTTAATACCCTTCTAATCACAAATGCTAATGAATAAATAGACGTTTACACAAGTGCAACATGAAGACTGGAATTTTTTTTTTTAAATACAAGAGTCATTAGACCATCCAGTGTGATTTTTCTGCTTGTTCGAAGGCAAACAAAGCATGGCATTAATTTGTACTCTTACAAAATTGTACTGGCAACACATGATTTCTTCTTTTATCTGCCTCATAATAGTGTTGTAATTTTAATGCAGAAACAAGACGTGAAATCATGTCTGTGTGGTTCTTTATTGGTTCCACGGTGTAAAAGTATTTGAGGTTGCTGCTTTATTATTGGCTGGATGGACTGTCCATCATGTCCATGATCAGTTTTGTTTTGTTTTGTTATTTTAAGTGAACATACCTATCCTCAGACAACAGAAGCACAAATGCTTCCTTCCCATTTGCAATACTCTGTAATAAAATGCATTTGTTCTGAATATCTCACCAAAATGTCCAAAGCATTAACCGTTGTACTTGACTAATAAAGCATTTTATCAAAAAAATAAAATGAATGTACAGTTAAAAACTCAAGTATATACAACAATTCCTAGCTTTAAACAGTGTCATACCACCTTTATAAAAAATGTGTAACCATTAAAGAACTCCATGGCAACTGCAGACTGGCTTTATTTATTTATTTATTTATCAATCTGCTACCAGATCAAGTGATTGTGTCACTATCAAACACAATGTTTTTGAATGCACAGTACACTCTAAAAATGCTGGGTTAAAAAAAAAACAGCGCTGGGTGAAATATGGACAAACTCAGTGATTGGGTTGTTTTGACACAGGGGTTGAGTTAAATTTTACCCCAGCCTTTTGGGTAGTTTTAACTCAACTATTGCTTAAAGATTTCTGTATTTCTTGCTTAAAATGAACCCAGAATAGGTTGGAAAGTAGCATTTCAATAAATGAACATTTATTAAGAAGTTGAATAAATAATAATTTAATAATGAACTTTTTTTTTTTTTTAATTGCTTACACTATAAAAAATGCTGGGTTAAAAACAACCCAGCTTGGGTTATTTGGCAACCCAGCGCTGGGTAAATATTGGACACAACACATGCTGGGTTATTTTGACCCAGCTGGTTGGGTTAAATGTTTTTTCCCCAACATGCTGTGTTGTTTTAATTAAGTCAACTATTATTTAAAAATTATTAATTATTGCTAGCTTAAAATGCACTGGAAATTAAAAATAACCCACAGAGTTATAGAGACAACAGCAATAATCAAATAATGAACATTTATTATTAAGCAAGAACACCCATGGACAAAAATATAGGACAAATTGAATTAAATCGGGTGAATACAGCATAGTTTACAATATTACATACATTTAACTTTTACAATTAAGAAGCATTTTAGAAATAAAAAGTTACATTTAAAGTAGCATTTTAATATAAGCATATTCAACCGTTCTCTGTAATCATTTTTCACTGAAATAGTGCTAATTCTTATCCTGGTGAAATCTAAGCCGGTGAAGGGCTGCTGTTCGACGGGGGAACTATGAACCTCAGACCGCTGCCTCGCGTTTCATTCGTAGTTTAAATATGCCGTGACTGACTCCATAACCTCCCCATAAACAAACAATACTGAGATTAGAGAACATATTTTAACATTAAATTAAATTCAGTATTATAACGAATAAATTCAATTTATGTTATGCAAGGCAAAAGGTGTTTCCATCATGCGAAATGACCGCTGCTGACGCAGCTGACTGACATCTCATCCTTCTATGTTTCTTTGCTTAAAATATAGTTTACAGACTTTATAAATGAAATAAAATGTATACAAACCTTTATTTCACTGAAGAAGTGCACCAAATTGGTGGCGCTGAGAACCGCCCATAAAGCCTGCGCTCTGTCTATAACTCAACAGCTGGGTTGTTTTGTCAGAGACTGGCTCAACTCAGCGGTTGGATAGAAAAATGACCCAATATTTAATAACCCATTAAAAATTACCCAGCAGCTTAGTTACAGCTGGGTAAAAATAACCCAATAAAATGACCCAACAAGCTGAACCCAGCATTTGGGTAAAAGTAAATAAATAAATAACCCAGTATTTTTTTTTTAGAGTGCAGAAAAAATACCCAGCACCTGAGTAATAATAACCCAGTAAAATGACCCAATAAGCTGAACCCAGCATTTGGGGTAAAAATAAATAAATAAATAAATAACCCAGAATTTTTTAGAGTGCAGAAAAACTACCCAGCACCTGGGTAAAAATAACACCGTAAAATGTTCCAACAAGCTGAACCCAGCGTTTGGGTTGAAAAAAAATAATAACCCAGCATTTTTTTAGAGTGCAGAAAAACTACCCAGCATCTGGGTAAAAATATTAAAAACAACCCAATAAAATGAACCAACATGCTGAGCCCAGCATTTGGGTGTAAAACACACACACACACACACATTTTTTAGAGTGCAGAAAAAAATACACAGCACCTGGGTAATAATAACCCAATAAGCTGAACTCAGCATTAGGTGTATAAAAAATTAATAAATAAATAAATAACCCAGCATTTTTTTAGAGTGCAGAAAAACTACCAGCACCTGGGTAAAATATCCCAATAACATGACCCAAAATCTGAACCAGCATTTTCAGTGAAAAACTACCCAGCACCTGAGTAATAATAACCCAATAAAATGACCCAACAAGCCGAAAAAAAGGGTTAAAGAAAAAATAACGTAGCATTTTTTTTTAGAGTACAGAAAAACTACCCAGCATCTGGGTAAAATATTAAAAACAACCCAATAAAATGAACCAGCACGCTGAACCCAGCATTTAGGTTAAAATAAAAAAATAACCCAGCATTTTTTAGAGTGCAGAAAAAGACACCCAGAACCTGGGTAAAAATGAAAATAAAATGACCCAAGCTGAACCCAGCATTTGGGTTAAAAAAACACAAACACACACACACACACACACAGAAAAACTACCCAGCACCTGGGTAAAAATATTTAAAATTAATAATTATGTGATGAAGTAATAATGTGTGAATAAGTAATTATGTGTCTGATTTTTAATTTACAACCTATTTTGGGTTCATTTTAAATCAGCCATATAGTAATTTTTAAACAATAGTTGACTTTAAAACTAATAAAACTACCCAGAAGGTTGGGTTAAACATTTAAACAACCCAGCTGCTGTGTTTGTCAATATTTCACCCAACGCTGGGTTGTTTTTAACCCAGCATTTTTTAGAGTGTAACTTTTAATTCATGACTCACGTATGGCAAAAAATCATAAAATCAGTATATGCCTGCATGCTTAGTTTACAGAAGTGAATGAACATTTAGACTGCTTTATAAACAGCTGTCTGGACTGTTTAATTCTGATTGGGCAATCGCAGCATTCTGCGGTAAAATATTTTTAGATAGTTGAGTGTGTTCCTACAATAACTGCTAGTTATGCCTCGTATCACTTCGTCATCTCTCTCTTCTCACATAATAAAGTAAGTTCAACTCAAATCAATGTTGCATGTCCAATTAATCATTTGATATTATGTGTAATAAGCTTCAGGTCCTTTATTTTGCAATAATCATACATTATTCCTTACTTACCCAGAGAAAAAACATTCATCTTTAATTTCCAGTATAATTCTTACCATAGAAGTTTGTTGTAAGTGCTTGATTTTTGTCTGTCTAAATTACAACTGAATTAATGTACTAATAAATTATTAATTCTTTTAATGTATTAATCTAAGCATGAGATTTGATTGTGCATGACCTCTGCGTTTCACAGGGTGTGCTGACCTTCACCTGCTTGACATGCTGACCCCAGTGGAACGGAAGAGGCAGGGTTACATTCATGAACTTATTGTTACAGAGGAGAACTATGTCAATGACCTGCAGCTAGTCACTGAGGTAAAACTAGTAAGAAGTTATGATTTAATCAGGTCCATAGGCTGGCGAAGGTCAGCAGTAGTCAGGGCTGTTGTCTGTTTGATGGTCATGCCCGAAAGTAGAAACTGCTGAGGTGTTTTTCAACATTGTATTAGTAATTACATATATACTTTAAAATTTTTTTATTGCTTTTATTTATTTATTTTTATTTTTTAATTAAATTAATATACATATATAATATATAATTAACATGTTTATTTCCTTTTTATTTTATTTTATTTTATTTTTATTTTTATTTATTTTGGGATAGAATATTGACCAGACATTTTCTAAATTCGCCTTATTTTATTTTATTTTATTTTATTTTATTTCATTTTGGGATAAAATATTACCCAAACATTTTCTAAATTCACCTAATAAGTATTTTATTTTATGTTATTTTATTTTATTTTATTTTATTTTATTTTATTTTATTTTATTTTGGGATAGAATATTGACCAGATATTTTCTAAATTCACCTAATGAGTATTTTATTTTATTTTATTTTATGTATTTTATTTTATTTTATTTTATTTCATTTTGGCATAGAATATTACCCAGACATTGTCTAAATTGACGTAGTGAGTATTTTATTTTATTTTTTAATTTGGGATAAAATATTACCCAGACATTTTCTAAATTCACCTAATAAGTATTTTATTTTATTTTATTTTATTTTATTTTATTTTATTTTATTTTGTTTTGTTTTGTTTTGTTTTGGGATAGAATATTGACCAGCCATTTTCAAAATTTACCTAATGAGTATTTTATTTTATTTTATTTTATTTTATTTCATTTTGGGATAGAATATTACCCAGACATTTTCTAAATTCATGTAATGAGTATTTTATTTTATTTTATTTTATTTTATTTTATTTTTTAATTTGGGATAAAATATTACCCAGACATTTTCTAAAATCACCTAATAAGTATTTTATTTTATTTCATTTTGTTTGGGATAGAATATTACCCAGACATTTTCTAATTTTATTTTAAAGTATTTCGTTTTATTTTTTTTATTTTTTGTTTTTTTTGTTTTGGGATAAAATAGTACCCAGACATTTTCTAAATTCACCCAATGAGTATTAGCTGTAATGGCAAATATTTAAAATAATTCTAATCAGTATTTTTACTTTCCTTTCAGACGTTCCAGAAGCCTCTGCTGGAGTCGGAGTTGTTGACTGAGAAGGAGGTGGCCATGATCTTTGTCAACTGGAAAGAGCTGATCATGTGCAACATTAAACTGCTCAAGTACGCCACCTACTGATTAATACAGTGTAAAATCCTGACCTCATCATTAGTCACCATGCAATTAACCCCTGATTTAAGCTCCATTTTTATTAAACAGTTGCTAAGACAACTGTAAGAATAGATCAGATGTAAGTGAGCATTACGTGGCTTACCCAGAATGCCCCTCTAAATGTCTCCAGGGCACTGCGGGTGAGGAAGAAGATGTCAGGTGAGCGAATGCCGGTGAAGATGATTGGTGACATCCTGACAGCTCAGCTTCCTCACATGCAGCCGTACATCCGCTTCTGCAGCTGCCAGCTCAACGGCGCCACCCTCATTCAGCAGAAAACAGACGAGGTGCCTGAATTCAAAGAGTTTGTTAAGGTGGGTTAATCCAATGCCATGCTTATTTTTTTTTACATTTTGGTATTGTTTGCATATTTTATTTGTAACTGATTCTGCATATTTCTGCATGTTTTATCTCTGTAAAGCTGCTTTGACATGATCTGTATTGTATAAAGGGCTATAGAAATAAAGGTGATTTGAATTGACTTGTGTAGTTAATATTTTATGCATGTTTTTTTTTTTTATCTTCACAGAGGCTGGCAATGGACCCTCGCTGTAAGGGAATGCCCCTGTCCAGTTTCCTCCTCAAACCCATGCAGAGAGTCACCCGATACCCCCTCATCATCAAAAACGTATGTAAACCTTATGATCTTGATACTCAACTATTTCCTAACCACTACTTGAAGAACCAGTGACGCACTACAAAAGCACATAAAGAAGCAACATATTCATCACCATCGTCTCATGTTTCTTCTCCCCTCATGCACAGATTTTAGAGAACACTCCAGAAAGCCATCCGGACCACAGTCACCTGCGTCTGGCTCTGGAGAAGGCTGAAGAGCTGTGCTCGCAGGTCAACGAAGGCGTGCGAGAGAAAGAAAACTCAGACCGGCTGGAGTGGATCCAGGCACATGTGCAGTGTGAGGGGCTGTCAGAGGTACCATAACACAAACCTGGTGTATAAACACAGACGTTAGAATATATTTTCCAATGTAATTTATTCCTGTGATGCAAAGCTACATTTTCAGCATCATTACTGCGGTCCTCAGTGTCACATGATCCTTCAGAAATCATTCTAATATGCTGATTCTCTGCTCAAGAAACATGATTATTATCAGTGTTGAAAACAGTCGTGCCAAGTTGTATTTTTTCTGGAAACATTAAGAATTCTTTAAGGAAATAGAATGTTTAAAATGGCAACATTTATTTGGAATATATATATTTTTTTACATTTTTAAATCTTTTGTCACTTTAGAATAATTTGATGTATCCTAGCTGAATAAAAGTATTAATTTCTTTTAAAAAATAAAAAATAAAAATCTTACTGACCCCAAACTTTTAAACAGTAGTGTGTATTTGTCAAGTAGTTTTCTCATGACAATACAGATTAAATCTCTGTAATCAAAGTTAATAGCACTTTAGTTTAGGGAACATATTTACTATTAACCAGGGTCAGAAATTAACTTTGTGATTAAGGATTGAAGAGAGGGATTAAATTGATTTCCAGGGCATTCTTTACATTCATGAGGGCAATTTTTATAATCACCCACCATATTATATTTACTATACTGTGTTGTCTTTAATGTCAAATACTTACATTATTTTAAACTGTTGTCAATAACAATAGACTATTTAAAATCATGTCCAAGTTATGCATGTAAAATAAACAGGAGCTCATAGGGCTGCAATACTGTGACAAAAATATTTGTTGTAGATTACTGCACTTTATATTGTAATAATGATTATTAATATTAATATAGAAAACAATATAAAAACGTTTTTGTTTTGTGTCTGTGTTTTGGTCATGTCACATTGTGGCTTTACAGTTATGCAAGTTATGCAAAACCTCCTGCTATAATCACTGAAGCTACAAAATCAATCTTTTGTTTACATCTGCACTGTGTTGTTTATAATGAGTGAATTCTCAAGTGTGCACACAACACAGCTCTGGCATTTTCAGCACATTTAAGCGCCTCTGACTGGCCAGTGCAACAGAAATACATTTGATTGGTTATAAGGCTCAACACTGCACAAAATATGCATAAAAGCAATCTGATGCAGTGTGAGCGAATCTAAATGTAATTCCGCAAATTGACACTTTTCATTTTCAAATTTCATTTTAATCGTGACAGCTGTAATACATTGTTTAATTGCGGTGGGGAATTTTTGCATTCTTGCAGAATCTGCAAAATGTAAATTATTGTACCAAAATAAGAGGGATCATACAAAATGCATGTTATTTATTATTTAGTACTGACCTGAATAAAATATTTCAAATAAAAGACATTTACATATAGTCCACAAGAGAATAATAATAATAGTTGAATCTATAAAAATGACCCCGTTCAAAATATTACATACACTTGATTTTTCATGCTGTTGTTACCTGAATGATCCACAGTTGTTGTTGTTTTTTTGTTTGTTTGTTTAATGATAATTGTTCATGAATCCCTTATTTGTCCTGAACAGTTAAACTGCCTGCTGTTCTTCAGAAAAATCCTTCAGGTCCCACAAATTCTTTGGTTTTTTAGCAGCATTTTTGTGTATTACAGAAGGTTCAAATGCTCGCTAATGCTCCAGAAGGAAAACGATGCATTAAGAGCCGGGGGGTGTAAACTTTTGACCAGAATGAAGATGTGAACATTTTTCTTATTTTGCCTAAATACCATATTTTATTTCATTTAGTACTGCCCCTCAGAATCTACACAAGAGACTTACATGTTTCTCAGAAAACAAAATAAGTTCAATTTACCCTGATCTTCAAATTCAAAAAGTTTTCACCCCCCGGCTCTTAATACATTATTTTTCATTCTGACGCATCAGTGAGTGTTTGAACCTTCTGTAATAGTTGCATATGAGTCCCTCAGTTGTCCTCAGTGTGAAAAGATGGATCTCAAAATCATACAGTCATTGTTGAAAAAGGTTCAAATACACAAAAATGCTGAAAAACCAAAGAATTTGTGAGACCTGAAGGATTTTCCTGAAGAACAGCGGGCAGTTTAACTGTTTAACAAACAAGTGACTCACTAAACAAAAACAGCTGTGGATCATTCAGGTAACAACACAGTATTAAGAATCAAGCATATGTAAACTTTTGAACAGGGTCATTTTTATAAATTCAACTATTATTTTCTCTTATGGACTACATGTAAACATCTTTCATGTGAAATATCTTATTCAGGTCAGTACCAAATAAAAAATAACATGCATTTTGTATGATTCCTCTTATTTTGGCAAAATAATTCTGCAAGGTGTATGTAAACTTTTGACCTCAATTGCATATGCTTTATAGGTACTAATAATCAGCCAATATGCTAATAATATGCATGCTAATAACCAACTAGTTATTAGTGAGAATTGTTCCTGAAATGAAGTGTTACCTAAAGGTAGTTCTCTCTCTTTACAGCAACTTGTGTTCAACTCGGTTACAAACTGTCTGGGCCCTCGGAAGTTCCTGCACAGTGGAAAACTCTACAAAGCCAAAAGCAACAAGGAGCTTTACGGCTTCCTGTTTAACGATTTCCTGCTCCTCACGCAGATCATCAAACCTTTGGGCTCGTCTGGAACAGACAAGGTCTTCAGTGCAAAATCCCACCTGCAGTATCGCATGTACAAAACGGTCAGACATTCTGAGAAATCATATTTATTTATCAGTTTTTGATCTTTAATATGATTTTATTCTTTGATCCTTAACGTGACTCGTTGACCTCTGCAGCCAATCTTTCTCAATGAGGTGCTGGTGAAGCTGCCCACTGATCCTTCAGGAGATGAACCCATATTCCACATATCTCACATTGATAGAGTCTACACTATACGAGCTGAGAGCATCAATGAGCGGTATTTGCTAACCATTTGTGCATTATTCAAATCTGTACCTATTTACCTACAATACATGTGCCCAGATATAATTCTCAATAACATCTTGTAATCCTGCAGGACGGCTTGGGTGCAGAAGATCAAAGCTGCTTCTGAGCTCTTCATTGAAACGGAGAAAAAGAAGAGAGAGAAAGCCTACTTGGGTTTGTCTCACATCTCGCTGCTTTAATAAAGCTATGAATGCTCTGAGTGTTTGCTAAGCACTGGTTTTGTGTTTCTGTTATGTTTGCAGTGAGGTCTCAGAGGGCCACTGGTATTGGCCGGCTAATGGTGAACATTGTTGAAGGCATTGAGCTCAAGCCCTGCCGCTCAAATGGTAAAGAATGAATTCTGCATAATAAGATTTAAGGTGCTTTACTAGGTTATAAGCATTTTAGTACTATCGATCGTATCGTAAATGTCCACTGTGTGTGTGTGCAGGGAAGAGCAACCCGTACTGTGAGGTGACGATGGGTTCTCAGTGTCACGTCACAAAGACGCTGCAGGACACTCTGAACCCTAAATGGAACTCAAACTGCCAGTTCTTCATCAAAGACCTGGAGCAGGATGTGCTGTGTGTCACTGTGTTTGAGAGGGATCAGTTCTCCCCGGACGGTCAGTATAATCATTCACATACTTGTGTACATTATGTATGCTCTCACGTATAATCATACATATCAGAATGTATATACACTGCCATTTAAAGTTTTGAGATCAGTACGATTTTTAATGTTTTTTAAAAAGTCATCTGATTAAGGCTGCATATATTTGATAAAAATAATTAAAATAATGTTTTTCTATTTTAATATACTTAAGAATGTAATTCATTCCTGTGAATTTTCAACATAATTACTCCAGTCACATGATCTTTCTGAAATAATTCTAATATGCTGATTTATTATCAGTGTTGGAAACCATTGTGCTGCTAATATATATTTTTGCAAACGGTGATTCAAGAATGGGTCAATTTAACACATTCTTGCTGAGTAAAACTATTAATTTCTTTCAAAAAAGAAAAACAAATTTAGCAGTACATTATATTGTTACAAAAGATTTCTGTTGCATTTCTATTGCAAAAAAAGACCAAACTGATCCTTTAACTAACACTTATACTCTATACTTTTCCTCTTCTATCTACTTTTCTTTTTATTAAAAAAAAGACCCTCTAACACTAGCATTCTCTATTCTTTTTCTATTCTATCTACTTGATTTCTCTTCATTTATTATTTATTAATTTTATTAATGTATTATTTATTAATAATATTTATTGTTTTTATTTATTTTAAACTTTTTATTTAGTAAAAAGAAATTAACCCTTTAACACTGTGTTCTCTATTCTTTTTCTAGTCTATCTACTTGTTTTCTATTAGTTTATTTATTAATTGTATTTATTTATTTATTATAAATATTATTTAATAGTATTACTTATTATTTCTATTTATTATAAACTTTTTATTTATTAAAATGAAATTGACTTTCTAACACTAGCGTTCTCTGTTCTTTTTGCTATTCTGTCTACTTGTTTTCTTTTAATTTATTAATTGCATTTATTTATTTATTATAATTATTATTTATCAATAATATATTTATTAATTTTATTTATTATAAACCTTTTATTCATTAAAAAGAAATTGACCCTCTAACACATGCTTTTTTCTTTTTATTTATTATAAAAAACCTTGCTATGTACTGCGTTAGACTAACCAAGGCTTATCACAGCAGTATAGATCATAGATAGATTTCAAATAATGGTTGCTGAAAATTCAGCTTTGCATTACAGGAATAAATTACGTGGAAAAAGGAAAACTGTTATTTAAAATTGTAAAAAATATTTCTGAATATTACTGTTTATACTGTATTTTTGATCAAATAAATGTAGCCTTGATTAGCATAAGAGACTTCTTTAAAAAAAATATTTAAAAAATCTTACAGACTCCAAACTGTTGAAAGCTAGTTTATAATCGTAACCAAATAAAGTTTATCTTCCTCTGTCTTCATTTTTCTAGATTTCTTGGGCAGGACAGAGATTCGGCTGGCCGACATCAAGAAGGACCAGGGCTCCAAGGGGCCCATCACCAAGCGTCTGCTTTTACACGAAGTCCCTACGGGAGAGATTGTGGTGCGACTGGACCTTCAGCTCTTTGACGAACCCTGACCCACGTTGTTTGACCTGACCTTTTGACCCCTCCCCAGATTTCATATCTGCTACTCCTCTGTAGTGAAAGCCCACCAGCCTAATGTGACAGTCCCACTCCACCCAGCATCATCAATCCCAGAGTGTGAATGTGTGTATTTGCACAAGCGTTTGTAAGTCTGCAAAATGCTGTAACAGTCTTAATCAGTGATCCCAGTCGGATTTTTTAATGTCCTTGACACCTTTCAAGACAAGTCAAGTATGTGAGTGAAAATGAAGGATGTACTGTAGACGAAAAACTTTAAGTTCTCTAACGATGTGAAGGATGTCTCAGGATGCTGTATGTCTTATAGAGTCAAACAGACAGTAGTTGTATAAACAACTGCTCCATGACCCGGAAACAGTAGTGCCATCTGAAACATTACACAGAATCATTCTAGAATGATGACACGTTCCAAATAATGTGCCATTCCTGTCAAATCCGTCATTATGGGTGAATCTCATGAAACCTTATTTGCATAATTCCAAAAAATATATAATTCTGCAAAGAGAATACTGATATATTATTTAAATGACATATTTATACCTCATGGTAATAATTGTTGTACTGCTTTTCAGTGTATTTACAGTAATGTACTTACAGTAATGATAATCTAATGAGAATGTGACCTGGACATGTTTTTGTGAGATTCACCCTTATAGTCTTACTGGCTTTTCAACATTTTATTCCACAATTTCAGTCATTAACACTAAAAACTAAAACCAGGTTTTGCTGGCAAACCTCTCTAGTGTCAACCGACTCATTTATTTGTTTTGTTTTTACAGAAAGATATTTGGTGACCGTTTAACTACTGAATGTAGTCGAGATGTTTTCTTTTGAGGGTCCATTAAACGTGAGCATGTTCAGGGAAATTTTCAGCAAGTTTTGAAAAGATACGGCCACAAATGCTCCACGGAAAGACTATTTTAAAATAAATGAAATGAATTGGGAGGGAAATTGTTATGTTTGTTTTTTAGCATCTTTTGTTATGTAGCTCTTATTTATTTATGCATCTGTTTGAGGGTGATCAGAAGCATTTCCCATTAAAAAATAAATAAATTAATTAAATAATTAATTTAAAAAAAAAATAAAACGTCCCTAAAAGGCCAAAAAAAAATTGTTCTTCAGTTCCCCAGTGTTCTTAGTTTTGCTGTGGTACATCACAAAGTAAACTATTTAATATATAGTACTATATTTAAGTTTGATACTGCATTACTAATGAGTTCACAGTTTGTTTTTGATTTATGTATGTTGGTTTTTTCATTCTTGTATTGTTGTTAGGCATTAGTGATCAACACTGTAGTCACATTTGTACAAATAAGAGATGTCAGAGTTCATATTTTGTGTTCTTATTTGCTTTTTTGTTTATTTGCAGAAAAAATAGCAAGATGTTTATAACATGCACCATGTAGAAACAATGAACTAGTGAGCAAAAGGGATCAATCTCGACCCATATCTGCTGCAAATGTCTTCAGTTCTTCAGATATGTCATAGAAAGAGCCCTCTGTTTTTACATGGATGATGAAATGTGTTATCACACTACTGAGCCTGAGAAAGCTGTCGTTTCCTTTTGGACTGTAGCGGGGGATCTGTTTTGTTAAATTTTGTGTGTTTTCCTGTCTAGATGCAATACACACATTAATATTCCACTGCTGTGCTAGTGAGATGCCAGAGTGATCAAGGAAAACAGCTATTGTGGGGCCAGCAAGTTATTCCACTTGGTTTTTCTACGTGTGTGTGTATGTGTACATATGAGAAAGAGTGATTCTTAGTGCTTTGAATGCTTTCTGCTGGGTCACTTTCCCCAAACCTCATCTCGAAGAAAATTTCAGACAATGCAAGGGGTCCTGGTCACACATCTTTTCTTTTTTCCGCTCCTTTTCCCTCCTTCTTCTCTTCATCTCCTTCCCTCAGCTCTTATCACGCACACTGTACATTTCAGACCAGAAGATTTGCCCTCACCTTCATTATTTTTTAATGAGCAAAGCCCCATTGATTGAACAGTAATATATGTGTCTATGTTTAAAACTTTGAATGGAGTATAATATATTACAAATTGAGAAGTACATATGTTGATGACAGCGTATTGTTATCAATGTAGAAGCAGTGTGTTGTCTTAATGTTGCAAATAAAACTCAATTGGACCAAGATATAGGCTTATGTAAGTGTTTCCTCATTTTTTATACTGTGAAAACGTGGTGACGTTAGTAAAAAGAATGTCACGGGTTTTACGTCAGCTCCCATTTAGCAAAGTATTTACATTTTTTAACGGCTATTTTGTTTTGTTTACATTGTGAGGACAGCGAAAACGACGTGCTGCGCACAGCATGTTTCTCAGGAGGCGTGTCAGCACGATTACGCAACGTCTTTAAGCTTCACGGAACCATTTGACAAACATCTTATGTATTTTTTGTCTTTGTTGTACGGCAATTCTGCTGTTAACGTCTATAGGGGCGTTGAATATTTGAATCTATTCTAACGACCGTTCAACGGCATGTCCTGGTTTGCGATGGACAAGTAAACAAGCGGTGTCTATTAAAAACACACGGTCGACGAGTCGAACGAGAGCAACCCTGAGGGTAAAAACACTCTGGCTTACCACAAGGCCATATATGTTGTCACGAATATTGTTTGCGAATGTTGCATCTCGTTGTTGGTGAGAGTAAACCAGAGTATTTTGTTATGTAAGTTCACTGCTCTTCTTAAGTAACGGTATGTTTACTCTTTCCACCATAAAGCCATTGATTTCCTTGGGATGTTCCCGATAATGTCCCTCCAGAGAATTCGAGGATTGAGGGTGTTGAAGGTAACGTTACGTTTACGACTGTCACTCAAGTTGAAAGCTACATTACCAGTCAGAAGTTTTTGAACAGTAAGATTTTTCATGTTTTTTTTAACAGAAGTACAGCAAGAACAGTAAATATATATATATATATATATGTATATATATATATATATATATATTTACTATTTAAAAGAACTGTTTTCTATTCGAATACATTTTAAAATGTAATGTATTCCTGTGATTTTAAAGCTGATTTTTTAGCATCATTTCTCCAGTCACATGATCCTTCAGAAATCATTCTAATATTCTAATTTGCCTTTCAACGAAAAAATATTTATTATGTTGAAAACAGCTAAGTGGAATTTTTTCAGGGTTCTTTGATGAATAGAACGTTCTGAAGAACAGCATTTATTTGAAATTTAAATATTTTGTAACATTCTAAATGTATTAATCATGACTTTTGATCAATTTAAAGCATCCTTGTTAAAGAAAAGTATTAATTTCTTTAATTTATAGGAAAAAAAAAATACTAACTCCAAGTTTTTGAATGGTGTAGTGTATAATGCTACAAAAGCTTTTTATTTCAGATAAATGTTGATCTTTGGTTCTTTCTATTCATCAAAAAATCCTGAAAAAAAGTACTCACCTTTTAAATATTGATGATAATAATAAATGTATCTTGAACAGCAAATCAGCATATTAGAATGATTTCTAAAGGATCATGTGACACTGAAGACTAGAGTTATGATGCTGAAAATGTAGCTTTGATCACAAGAATAAATTACATTTTAATATATATTTAAATAGAAAGCAATTATTTTAAATATATAAAATATTTCACAATATTTATGTTAATTGAAAGTGCCCCCATATGAAGTTCGCCCTCTTAATACAAAAATATATACAGTTTAGTCCAACTCTTTGACCAAATATCTTATTCAGATGTCAGCTAATATAAAACTGGCAGGGTAGTATTGCAGAGATCTATGATTCAAATTACAGTGCCTTGTGAAAATATTCATACCCCTTCATATTTTTACATTAGTGCTTTGTTAAACTGCTTTAAAAAAATTCCCACATCGATCTACACTGCATACACCATAATGACAAGGCAAAAACAGATTTGTCACAACTTCGTACATTTATTACAAATAAAAAAACAAAGTAAGTACATTTGCATAAGTATTCATACCCTTACCTCAGTGCTTAGCAGAAGCACCTTTACAGCCTCAAGTCTTTTGGGGTATGATGCGACAATCTCCATTTGGCAATTATCTGCCATTCTTCTCCTCACGTGTTCATCTTCATCAACTTTCTATATGACTTTGTGTATTTTTAATTCAGTTCCTTTGGTTGGATAGTTGGATTCAAAGGAACGTCCCTCCATTGACACCACTCTGCACCAAAGCAAATAATGCCAAGAAGCCTGTCAGATATACAAGTATAAGTAAGTTATCATGACTTTTATTGCACTTATGTGACTTTTTGTTGTGTGGTGTCTTATTTTAAGAATATTGAGGCACTTCTTTGAAGTAAAGGTTTTTAATTGGCTTCAATAGAGGGTTTGCATATACATCACCATTTGGTCAGTTACCCGAATGCCGGCCATATTGGAGATACTCGGTTGCAAACAACAAAAACAAATTGCACGGTTCATCTACTACTGAATACGTTGTTCTGTTAATTTATGCTGTCTAAACCATGGGAAAAAAAACATGTGGAAGCTGCTAAATCATATAGAGAAGGAATTGGTAAGCAGGAAAATGCCCAATATTTTGACAAACTAAAGTTAATCTGACCGGAAATGATAAGAACAAACACGAATGTTGTCAAGATTCTTGCCCTGGAAATCCTGGTTCAGTTCGGCCAACCACAAATGTCTTCTGTAACTCAGACAGTTTTTTGCACTCTCCTGCTTAATTTGTTATAACATTTGGCTGTCTGTACTACTCCAAATGTTTTTCCTGGTCCGACCGATTAGTAAAGCCCAAAACATGACAATAATTAACCATTTTCAGCAGCAATAATTGGCCAAATTTGCAAGCTTTGTTCAGTTCAGTGGCATTGTTTACATTCAGTGCCGCCATTATGGCCGACTTATGATGTGTCGTGAAAACACAAGATTCCAAAAAGAAACTTTAACATCCATGGAACCTTTCCATTCCTCAGAAGGTTCTTTATAAAAGGTTCTTCAGATTAATAGTCAATTGAGAGTCATTTGCTTCTTGCTTCTAATTTATTGTTGTCTTTACCCTAGAGAAAGCAAAACCAAAAACTATAATTGATATTGCCAAATTACTGCAGCAGAAGGCCAAGGAGACCAAAGAGAGGAAACAATCCGTGATCACTCCTTCTGCATTAAAAGCTGCTACTAGTCCAACCAAACCAGCTACACCAAGTAAACTGAATGACCAGAGTGATGCCAAAGAAACTATTTCCAATGTAAAAGTTCAAACTTCTACCAGCACCCTTCCAGCAAAAGATGCTGTTTACAGTTATTCAGCACCTGACACTGCCATAGTGGATTCTGTGGATTTTGCATATTCAAAAGATGTTGACCAAATAGCCACAGAAGGTCTGCATAAGACGTATACTGAAATTATGAATGCAAAAGTTGCAGCACTCCAAGCTGTTGAGTCAGCTGTAGAATCGCCCACTGTTAAAGCTCCACAAGAAACTTTAACTACAAATATCAGTCAAGTTTTTCAGCTGTCTTCAACAAACCCTTCAGAAGTCATTCCATCTTCTGTGGATGTTGCTTCTGCCTCTGAAAAACATACAGCAGAAACTGATGAAACGGTTTACATGTCTGATGTTATGGTGACTTCCAAAGTTATAGCAACTCCTGAAGTTTCATCTGCGCGTGAGAACCTTCATCTACAGGAGACTTTTGATGTTTCAGAAGTGCTTGCAGTGACCAATGCATCACAGCCTCAGTCCACTCAATCTCAAGGCTTTCTAGCTTCCAATTGGTCTTCAAATGTCAAAGCAGACAAACCATCTTTTAGCCAGAAGATCATCATTCAGACAGTTGGGTCTTTTCCAGATGGCACAGCTGACTCCATACTAGATATTTCCAGTGCTGAAGATGTGGCAGTTGCCGCTGGTAAAGTTCCAACCCTTCGAAAAGTCTGTCATGAAGAAGCCATTCAAGTCTTTGACCCCATGCCTGACATCTCTTCACCTAAATCAACTGAGGATCTTCCTGTTGTTGAGACAACATCTGCCTCTCTAAGTAAATCTGTAGATGCCTTGTCAGAAATGTCTGGTGATGCTCAAACATCCATCAGTCTGAAGGACCCGATTCTAGTACAAACTCACAGTTTAGAGGAAGTGGATCAGACAGAGGCAGCTGAAGAGGGTATGTGTCACCCTTCCTGCATTCAATACATAAATTCATATTTTCCCAAAACGGGAATATTTTGTTGATGTTTATGCACCTTCCTCATTTTTTGTGAACAGTTATTTGTGGGAATGTACTCCAAGATATTTTGCAAAATGCATGATTTGCGTTTTTACTTTTTTTAGTTTTTATAGTGCAACACAGACTCATTTGCCTTAAATCTTTCATTTATCTAGTTCTAACATCTGGGATGTTAGCTTTAGCAGCATTTAAAGATTTGTTCACCTAAAATAAACAAAAAGACCTGCCACATCACACAAACATAAGCAGTTTCTAATCTGACAGATGTCTGAATTTAAGAACCGACCCGCTCTAACAACAAAGTGACAGTTTATATGTGTGCAGCTTCTGTAAACATTTTTCCATAACACAAATATTTGCTCACACTGATGCCTGTATTGAATCAGCATGGCTTGTTCTGTGGGTTTCTTTTGAGCTATTCTGATGTATACCACAAGAGGGTGGACTGATGCTTGTCTCTTGACATCCTTTATTGTGGATTTTTTATCTTTCTTTTTCTTTTTGCTTGTTTGCTTGTAATGCAAATACTTTTTTGTGATAACTTATAATAGTTTGTATAAATATTTTTTTCATTTGAACATGCAATACAATAATTATTTTTTACTCTCTTTTGCTCATCAAGGCTGTATTTATTTTATCAAAAATACAGAAAAAAACAGTAATATTGTGAAATATTATTGCAGTTTAAAATACTGTTTTTGTATTTTTATATACTTTAAAATATTATTTATTCCTCTGATCAAAGCTGAATTTTCAGCATCATTACTCCAGTCTTCAGTTTTACATGATACTTTAGAAATCATTGTAATTTGCTTTTTTTTTGTGATATTTATGGATGAATAAAAAGTTTAAAAGAACAGAATTTATTAAAAAAGAAGTATTTTAAACAATATAAGTTTTTACTAATACTTTGTATCGATTTAACACATATTTGCTGATTAAAACTATTCATTTCTTTAAAAAAAAAAGGAAAGGAAAAAATTACTGACACCTTTTGAACAGTAGTGTATATTGTTAGAAAAGATTTCTATTTTGAATTAATTCTTTTCTTTTTAATGTTTTATTCATCAAAGAATCCGGAAAAAAACGTATCACAGATTCCAAAAAAATATTAAGCAGCATAATTGTTTTCAGCACTGATAATAAATCAGCATATTAAAATGATTTCTGAAGGATCATATGACAGTGAAGACTGGAGTAAAGATGCTGGAAATTCAGCATTGTATCACAGGAATAAATTTAATTTCAAAGTATATTGAAATAGACAACCACTAATGTAAATTGCAAAAGTTTTATAACAATATTACTATTTTTTCTGTATTTTTAATCAAATATGCAGCCTCGATGATAAAAAAAAGTATTCTTTAAAAAACATTAAAAATCTTACTGATCCCAAACTTTTGAAAGCCAGTGTAGCCAGTGTTCTGGCTAATATTGCTTTTTTAGAATTATTGTATATTTATATGTAAACGCTAACAGGAATGTCTCTCTTATCTTCAGCACAACTGGATCCAATACAGAGACTCTTTCTGGACAAGATAAGGGAATACTACACAAAGAGCCAGTATATACCACATAAAACAATTCCATGCATTCCACTAAATATCAAACTTCTCACATATTTTTAAATAACAAATTATCTCCATTCCCTATTGGTGTTGTCCACAGAGCCTCTGCTGGCCTTGTAGATGCCAGACCAGAATATGAGAAAGCTTTTAGTGAAGAGCTAACCAAACTCCAGAGACTCTACGGGGGTGGAGACTTAACCGAGTTCCCAGAATTTAAGTTCTCTGGTGGGTACATTTTTGCCTTTATTTGAGTTACCCCATATTTTTTGTGATTATTAAAGTTCAGATGAACTCAGAAACTTTTTTTTTTTTTTAGAGCCTGTACTGGATGAAAGCAGCACAAAATGAAAAGCACACCATGACTTTGTCATAGAAGTATATAGATATATATTAACAGGCGCTAATATTTGAATCAACTTATTTGCGTTTACAGACCTGAAACAAGAAAGGAAACGCAAAAAAATAAAGTTGTTTGAACTTTAACATTTTCATACTGTGCTTTATTCTTTAAAGCTCTGAATGACCATTTAAAACTACCGAGCACTGTACAAGATCTGTTTTATAATTTGCATGTTACATTTCCCCCACAGAAGTCTCAGGGGGCGAGCACTTTTCCCTATACCGTAATGTCTCCTCCCACATCATAAATATTCATGAGCAAAGTTGCCTGCGTGCCGTTACGCTGTGACGACATGGAAGAACTGCGGGTCCCGATTGCTGCAGCCGCTTGTCATTGTGACGAAGATTGGCACTAAGGTAAGCTGTCACTCAAAATCTTCTTTTCCGACTCCCTATCAATCAAGCGATCTGGGCCGCACACTAAAATGCACTCGGCACGTAAGATCGAGCTTCCGTGGGAGGTGCGCGGTCTGGATGGTTTTAGGCTGAAATCAGATGTTTGGACGGCGGTTTCGGGGGAGATTTTCTGGCTCGACACACAGTCAAGGCCCAGCTCGGTTTTTTTTTATGATCTTTTGTAGAAGTGCGAATGGCGGCGGTACTGGTGGGGAGGGATAGCCCGATGTCCCTTAGATTGATTGATAGGCGATTATGGGCAGGCTTTTTATTATATTTAAAGAGACAGAGACGATGTTTTTAATAAGTAGTTGAGCGAAAAGTCAACGCGGCTTGTGTTTGTACATTATGACGTAGGTTATGTAGTATAATCGTATATTAATTGCGCCAGCGCTTCACATGGATGTCTAGCGCTTCGAATAAAACACTAAATAGATTTGAACATATAAGCATTGGATTTGAACAGAGACTCAGTGCAAACATGGCGCCTACAGTAATAGAGAGGATGAGATACAGTCATCTGTGACCATGACGAAGATATAAAACCACATTACGAGAAAATAATGATTTCAGCAGTGTTATTATCCAAATCGTTTGTGTTTTTAAATGGAGATATTTACAGTTTTTCTAAGTCCATTCAAAGCGAGTCATTCATTGAAGTCGTATTGCAGTGCAGATACATCACGGCGATATTTAGCGATGTTACTATTTATATCGCGAAATTGTACCACTGCAGATGTTTGTCCAAGTTCATTTTGAAGCAAATGAATGTCATACATTAAACAAACAAGACTTTATACATCTTTTTCTCATTTATATATAAAAAGCACGAAGTTGTGATTTACAGCGCCTGCAATATGATTTGTTCACCTGAATTATGCTTATATATAATGAAATGTGGAATTAAACGGTTATTTTACTCGTTATTTAATATAATAATCTAATTAAAACTTCAAACAAAATGTTAGTTATTCAGTTAGGTCAGGCAGATAGTAAAATTAGTTATTTGCATAAGTGTGTACAGTTATGCAAGTGGCTAAATATTGATTAATTGTCCTGACCTATATTTGCATGTCAATAAAGCACTATATACAATGAATATTAAGAATCAGAATCACCTTTATTGCCAATTACTGTGGGTATACATGTACAGGTAATTTGTCTTGGTGCACTGTAAAAATACAATAAATAAATAATAATCATAAGTTAAACATTTTAAGGTCAGAGTAAAAGAAGAAAAGTAAAGAGACTTACACTGATTTTAAAAGTTTGGGATCAGTAATTTTTTTAGTTTTTTTAAAAGAAGTTTCTTATGCTCATCATGGCTGTGATTTTTTTTTTTTTTTTTAATCAAAAATACAGAAAAAAAAATTAAAAAATGTTTTTCTGTTTTAACATGCGTTCAAATCTCATTTGAGTGTGATCAAAGCTGAATTTTCTGCATCATTAGATCCTTCAGAAATCATTCTGATGTGCTGATATATCATCAATGTCGGAAACCGTTGTGCTGTCTAATATTTTTTTGGACCCTATCATATATTTTCAGGATTCTTTGATGAATAAAAAGTTAAAAAAAGAACAGTATTTATTTAAAATAGAAATCTATTCTTTATTTTTTTGAAAGGAATTAATTCTTTTATTCATCAAGGATGTGTTAAATTGATGCAAATTGATAGCAAAGACTTGTATTGTTGAAGATTCTTTCTTTTCAACTTCTTTTTAACTTTTTATTCATCAAAGAATCCTGAATTAATATTGTGTTCTACCAGTCAAAAGTATTTGAACAGTGAGATTTTTAATATTTTAAAAAGAAGTCTCTTCTGCTCACCAAGCCTGCATTTATTTGATCCAAAGCACAGCAAAAACAGTAAACTTGTGAAATATTTTAACTATTTAAAATAACTCTTTTCTATTTGAATATATTTTAAAATGTGATTTATTCCTGTGATTTCAAAGCTGAATTTTTAGCATCATTACTCCAGTCACATGATCCTTCAGAAATCATTCTAACATTCTGATTTGCTGCTCAAAAAATATTTATTATTATTATTATGTTGAAAACAGCTGATAAGATTTTTTTCAGGTTTCTTTGATGAATAGAAAGTTCAGAAGAACAGCGTTTATCTGAAATAGAAATCTTTTGTAACATTATAAATGTCTTTATCATCACTTTCAATCAGTTTAAAGCATCCTTGCTAAATAAGAGTATTCATTTCTAAAATTTCTTTCACTAAAAAAAATATACTGACTCCAAACTAATGTTACAAAAGCTTTTATTTCAGATAAATGCCAATCTTTGGATCTTTCTGTTCATCAAAGTATCCTGAATAAAACTGACTCAACTGTTTTAAATATTGATAATAATAAAAAAATGTTTCTTGTACAGCAAATCAGCATATTAGAATAATTTCTGAAGGATCATGTGACACTGAAGACTGGAGTAATGATGCTGAAAATTCAGCTTTGATCATAGGAATAAATTATATTTTATTATAATTATATTTGCAGTATTTTGGATCAAATAAATGCAGGCTTGGTGAGCAGAAGATTAAAAATCTTACTGTTTGAAAACTTTCGACTGGTAGTGTAAGTTTTATAAGATTAATATCCACAGATAAAATGTATATTCAATGGAGAATAGTATTAATTTTTTTCTGTTGAAGAGTAGCAGCTGTTTTGCCGTTTTTCCACATAAATCTTTGTCTTTGTTGTGGCTGTCAGTTTAGTGGAGCTGAAGATCAGCTTTATAGAATGCCCAAGCGTTGTCCACGGCAACAGTAACTATGATGACATCCCCATCGGTGTCCATGGAGGATTACCAAGAGGCTGAACAGGTTTGTGTTCTGTGTGAGTGTGTTTAATTGCCCTTTTAAATAAAGCGATAAGCATCTTTATATTGCGATACGAAATCAACAAACACTTTATAAACATCCAAGTATGACATCTCCCAATCTGAGATTGATGTCTTGTGAATTCTGGGAAGCCTGATCTCTGCGGCATCGGATGAAGCGATAGAGAGACTCGAGACTAACCCGAGATTTTCCAGGAGTCGTGAAATATTTTTAACATTTCCCCTTTTCAATCAACACTATTGTTGCGCTCCATCACATGCACTCAATCATGTGGGCCTGTCCCAGCTATGAAGTACAAAGAAAGAAAAACAGTACGAATGAGAAAAGAAATCAACCGAATTGTGGGTAATTAGCTTACTGCAGTAATACCTAAATAGATAGTTGCATTATAATTATCTGCATATCTTGCATGTTGAGTCACTCAGTGCACTGGCATTTTTGTATTTCCTCTGTTTTTCTGCTAAACAGTCTGAAACTAATGTGCAAAACCACTCTGTAAAATCTGTGAAAGCTTTCTAAATCTGACAGAAATAGATAGAGTACTCTAGGGTTTGAGAGAGAAGCCTCTTTGTTAAAAAAGAGGTTTTGTTACATGCTATGAAACCCCATGTCAAGCCTTAGGGTCTGTGACAGAGAGGCTGTGTTTGTCAGAGCGGCCCACACACGGACGTTACCGCCCGCAGACATGCCAGCTGACATTGCTAACTTCCACATACCACATACATCTTCGTTCTCTGCCCCTCTGTCCCGTGCAGCTGCAAGTGGGAGAACAGACGGCGGGACAAGTGGAGGAGAGGTTGGAGGAAGAGGAGGAGAGAGAGGAAGAGGAGAACGGCTCAGCGCCGTCTGAGCCACAAACTCCTATGGAGGTCTACAAGACGGCCATCTACAGGTAACTTGTGACTCGTTTTTAAAAAGTATAGTTGAATGTGTGTTTTGATGTCTAAGTGATGTGTTTGTTGACTGTCAGACACCCCTTGTTCCCCCTGCTGGCGCTGCTCTTTGAGAAATGCGAGCAATCCACTCAGAGCTCGGAGTGCGTGACCTCGGCCAGCTTCGATGTGGATATCGAGAACTTTGTGCGAAACCAGGAGAAAGAAGGCAAGGCTTTCTTCAGTGAGGACCCAGATTTGGACAATCTGGTAAGAATCATCCATTAAACTGATGTTTACGCTGCTGTTCAAACATGTGGGGTCAGATGTTTTTTTAATGTTTATGAAAGAAGTCTCGTATGCTCACCAGGGCTGCTTTGTTAATCAAAAATAACACAATTTTTAATTAAGGTTTTTTTTCTTCTTTGATGTCAAAGCTGAATTTTGCAGCCATTGTCACACGATCCTTCAGACATCATTGTAATATGCTGATTTGCTCAGAAAACATTTGTGTTTATTATCAGTGTTCAACAGTTGCTGCTTAATATTTTTGTGGAAACCATGATTTTTTTTATGAATTCATTAATTATTTAGAAATACAGTATTTATTTGAAAAAGAAATGCATCCATTTGGATATATTATATTATATTATATTATATTACTATGTATTTGTTTAACCAAAAAAACTTGTATTGTAGTGTATATTAAACAGAAATTAGCTGTGCTGCAAACCATGCAAGATTTATTTATGTAAAACGTTTGTGAATGTAAATTATTTAATTTACCAATCTAATAATTAATCATTTATGTAAATTTAATTAAATCGCATTTATTTGAAATAGAAATCTTTAATAAAAATAACTGGCATAACATTATGTCATATTAATGCATTCTTGCTTGCTTTGATCTTAAAAAAACTTTCTGACCCAAAACTTTTGATCAGCAGTGTACATTCAAGATTGCATACACTACCAGTCAAACGTTTTTGAACAGTAAGATTTTTAATGCTTTTTTAAAGAAGTCTCTTCTGCTCACCAAGCCTGCATTTTTTTTATCCAAAATACAGCAAAAGCTGTAATATTGTGAAATATTTTTACTATTTAAAATAACTGTTTCCTATTTGAATATATTTTAAAATGTAATTTATTCCTGTGATCAAAGCTAAATTTTCAGCATCTTTTTATTATTATCAGCATTTATTATTATTATTATTATTATTATTATTATTAGCAATATTTGAAAGAGTTGAGTACCTTTATTTTCAGGATTCTTTGATAAATAGAAAGTTCCAAAGATCAGCATTTATCTGAAATAAAAGACTTTTGTAACATTATACACTATACCATTCAAAAGCTTGGAGCCAGTATAATTTTTTCCATAAATAAATTATGGAAATGAATACTTTTATTTAGCAAGGATGCTTTAAATTGATCAAAAGTGATAAAGACATTTATAATGTTACAAAAGATTTCTATTTCAGATAAATTATGTTCCTCTGAACTTTCTATTCATCAGACGCCTGAAAAAATTCTACTCAGCTGTTTTTAACATAATAATAATAACAATTTTTTTTTTTTTTGTGAGCTGCAAATCATAATAGAATGACTTCTGAAGGGTCATGTGACAGGAGTAATGATGCTAAAAATTCAGCTTTGAAATCACAGTAAAAAATTATATTTTATAATATATATTTAAATAGGAAACAGTTATTTTAAATAGTAAAAATATTTCTAAATTTTTACTGTTTTTTGCTGTACTAAATGCAGGCTTGATGAGCAAAAGAGACTTCTTTTAAAAACATTAAAAATCTTACTGTTCAAAAACTTTTGACTGGTAGTGTATATCATTTATCGTATTAGTATTAAAGATTTAATTGGCATCAGTTGATATGGATTGTGCATGCTAATTTTTACGTTATGATTAACTTTGCCATTATCTAACACTCGCTGTAAGTTAATCTTTAAAAACATCAATAATTTAACAACACTGTTTAATGTAATCTTTAGCGAATCTTATAATGACCTTCCATTTTTTTTATGCTGCACATTACAGTTTTGTGATGTCTAAATTCACTCTATAGCATTGAAAATGACTGGTTTTAGTTTTAAGTGCCTATTATTGTATTTGCCATAACTTTAATATCTATTTTAATGAATGGTGAAGCAGCTTAATGTTGCTTTTTAGCCGAGGTTTGAAATTACTCTGCCTCATGTTGTTCCAAACCCATAAGACCTTTATTTATTAAGATATTTTTGATGAAATCAAAGAGCTCTGCTGTCTGTGCAGGGTCAGAAAGCTCTCGGATTTCATCAAAAAATATCTTAATTTGTGTTCTGAAGATGAACGAAAGTCTTACTGGTTTGGAACGACATGAGAGTAAGTAATTTAAATTTTTTTCATCTTTCTCATGATGTCTGAATGCTTATCGACTGTACTTTCTCACTGGACTCAGATGGTGAAGGCCATCCAAGTGTTACGGATTCACCTTCTGGAGCTGGAGAAGGTAAACGACCTGTGTAAAGATTTCTGCAGCCGCTACATCGCCTGCCTCAAGACCAAGATGAACAGCGAGACTCTCCTCAGCGGAGAACCAGGAAGTCCCTACTCCCCAACACAGACACAGGTACATTCAACAACACTGTAGAAATCTGTCTCCACCTTCACTCAGAAAATAACCGAGCCTTGTGCACGTGTTCTCCTCCTCACAGCCGCCGAGCTCGTTCTCGGGAGCCATGAGTCCTCAAGGTATTGTAGTGCCAGCGTCAGCTTTACAACAAGGCAACGTCACTGTCACTGCTGTAAACCCCACACAGGTGGTAACAGGTTTGTTGATTGTTTTACTCCTGCTTTCTGATTCTCTTCTCTTCTGCATTCTCATATTTCATCGTATATTGACTGTGCGAGCGTGTTTGTTTTAACGCAGGTGGTACAGTATATCAGCCTGTTACAGTTGTTACACCACAGGGGCAGGTGGTCACACAGACTCTGTCACCTGGAACAATACGCATCCAGAACTCGCAGGTGAGAGAAAGTCAACAAACACACTCATATCATGGAGTTACTCCAGTATTTACAGTTTATTCCATGTGTTGATTCAACTATTCAGCAGCACGTCTTTATAATCTGTTACTGTATGAATGGCATTAGCACACTCCTGACAGCTGCGTCTGTTTTTATCACAGCTCCAGCTGCAGTTGAACCAGGATCTAAACTTTTTCAGTCAAGAGGACAGTTCATCTAAGGCCAAGAGAGGCATCTTGCCCAAACACGCCACCAATGTCATGCGTTCGTGGCTCTTCCAACACATCGGTGTAAGTTTTCTTTTGTTTTGTGTTGTCCTTCACTGTTTTGTAGTGTTAGACAAATCTCAAAGCCAATTCAGAGAAAGAGTGATCAATCACATAATATTTCACTGTTCACACTGAGTCACAGTGCTGCCTTATTTTTTTAAATCGCAGTAGCCAAAAATACATTGTATGGGTTAAAATGATCGATTTTTCTTTTATGCCAAAAATCATTAGGATATTAAGTAAAGATCATGTTCCATCAAGATATTTTGTAAGTTTCTTACTGTATATATTAAAACGTAATTTTTGATTAGTGTATGCATTGCTAAGAGCTTTATTTGGACAACTTTAAAGGTGATTTTCTCAATATTTTAATTTTTTTTGGCACCCTCAGATTCCAGATTTTCAAATAGTTGTATCTCGGTCAAATATTGTTCTATTCTAACAGATATACATCAATGGAAAGCTTATTATATAATCTCAGTTTCGAAAAAATGACCCCTATGACTGGTTTTGTGGTCCCTGGTCACATATACAGTACAACCAATAGTTCTAATGTAATAAATAAGTTGACTTGGATTGGGGTAGTAAAAGTAATGTGTAATAGGAATATTTTGCTGTAAAATGATAGTATTATTAGTCTGCTATTAGTAGTAATAATACAAATATTAATGATTATAGTTTATTAATAATAATTATAATTGTAAATAGTAAAAATGGTCCTAAGAAATTATTATGTTTGTATGTTACCATTCAAAAGTTTGGGATTGGTACGTTTTTTTTTTTAATGTTTTTGAATTATATGCACTAAGATGGCATTTATTTAATCAAAAATACCGGAAAAACAGTAATATTGTGAAATGTTATTACAAATTAAAACAACTGTTTTCTATATAAATATATATGTTGAATTGTAATTTATTCCTGTGATGCAAAGCTGAATTTTCAGCATTATTACTCCAGTTTTCAGTGTCACATGATCCTTCAGAAATCATTCAAATTATGCTGATTTGCTTTTTAAATAAAACATTAAATTAATGTTGAAGAGAGTTGTGCCGCACAAAATTTTAGTGGAAACATTTTTTCAGGATTCTTTGAAGAATAAAGTAAATAAAAAACATTTTAATGTCACAGCATTTAAGCATTTATTTAAAATAAAAATATATATTTTAAATGTTTAAAAAAATGTAAATAAATTATTCAAAATTTAAAATATATTTTAGTAAAAAAAAAAAACATTTTAACATCAAAGCATTTGTTTAAGCATTTATTACAAATAAAAAATTAACCATTTAAAAGGCTTAATTGTCACCTTTGGTTATTAATTATTCTTTTATTTTTGTTTATTTATTTAAGAAAAAAATGACTGACCCCAAACTTTTAACCAGTAGTCAATATTAAACACAAAAGTTTAAAAAAGTAATTTTTTTCTTTTTTTTTCAAATAAAAACTTTTGTTCTTTGTAAATAATTAAATTATTCAATAATCTTTATTTAATTTCTTAATTTAATAGTTTTAGTGCTGCTAATTAAATCTGCTGAAATGTGATGAAAGTTATGATCAGACCAGAGCGTGAATAGGGTTAAAAAAAAAACCTAATAGTTATTGCCTTACTTACCCAGTTGATTGAATACATTGATAATTGTAAACATTTTTTGTATTACACGTTTTCTAAAATCTTAGGTTTAAATATGCAAATGAGGCATTATTTAATGACAAATTTCCAGTACAAAAATCTAAACACTGGATAATGTCGGGTTCAAAATTATTGTTTAATTTTTTGACCTATTAGAGTCAAAGGGAATTTTGGGTATCTCATTTTTATCACTCCATAATTTGGAAAATACTTATAACAGACAGAAAACAATATGTTTTCACAATTTTTGGGGGGAATAAAATGTTGTATATAATCAAGCAAATTGTACAACATATGAACAAATCCCTCTATAAAAACCTTTAGGATATAGACGGGAATAAAAATGTAAAGTTGGTTTGAAATGGAGATTTATGGCTCAGTATAGGAGAAAAAACTAATTTCGAGAAAACAGACTTTAAAAAGATGTATTTAAAATCTATTGACACACATAGATAAAGTGCTATAAAAGAAACAGTTAACAGTGTCTTTTGGATGTTTTCTTTGGTCTAAAAAACACTTTATGAAAAACCAAAAAGCCCAAAATCTCAAACTTGACAGGTGCATTAAATAATTTTGCCTGCAGTGTCTCACCTTAAATGTGTAGGTGAATTAAGTGAGCTGTAGGTGTTGATGACTGGCTCATCAAGCAGACACGTGTACATTTACCCTCTCACAAATACCAGCTGTTCATGTGACTAAGCGTCTGAAGGCTGGCGGGGAAGTTTTCTGTTGGCTGTCTGTTTAGACGGGCGGCCCACAGAGAGACATTGTTGTAATGAAGCGGCCTATGAGAAAGTAAACATATCGAGAGTGCAAAGATAGAGACACTAATCAAAAGAGAAAAAGTGTAAGACCTTTCTGATTTCTCTCCCTCCTAGCACCCTTATCCCACAGAAGATGAGAAGAAACAGATCGCCCTGCAGACCAACCTCACCCTGCTGCAGGTTAACAACTGGTGAGCTATCAGACATTCATACTTATAGTACGCAGGTCAGTGTAGTTGTTAGGATCGCCTCTGACTGGATCAGTCTCTTCAGGTTTATTAACGCACGCCGACGGATCCTTCAGCCCATGCTGGACGCCAGCTCCTCGGACACACCCAAGAGCAAAAAGAAGACGCCCCAAACGCGCCCCCTACAACGCTTCTGGCCCAACTCCCTCGCCTCATCTGTGTCCCAGCAACAGGTCACCATGGAAGACGGTACGGCCCGTAGATTAAGCTAAATAGAATACGAGTTTAGTTTGAGGTTCAACACTCCCAACTCTTCATAGGATGTTTGCCAGGGACTTGCTATGTGGTTCATGTTGCTGTGTGGTTGCTCTGATAATCTAATGCTTATCTTAGTAAAACCAGCTAATTAACCCTTTCCAAAAACCTGCCCCCGTTTGTTACTGTTGTTATATCTGACAAGCCCATCCACTCTCACGCCACACAACATTCTCACTTGGTGAAAATACATCACGGTCTCAGTTTTCAAATTTGGTCATTTTAAAAAAAAATTCAAACAATAAATACAGTTTTGTGGCTCTTGAATGTGCCGTGACAGATCACTGTAGCGCCTCAGTTTAAAGGAGAAGTCCACTTCCAAAACAAAGGTTCAGATATAATGTACTCACCCCCTTGTCATCCAAGATGTTCATGTCTGTCTTTCTTTCTTCAGTCGTAAAGAAATTATGGTTTTTGAGTTAAACATTCCAGCATTTTTCTCCATATAATGGACTGATATGGTGCCCCGATTTTGAACTTTCAAAATGTAGTTTAAATGCGGCTTCAAACAATCCCAAATGCGGTTGTAAATGATTCCAGCCAAGGAAGAAGGGTCTTGTCTAGCGAAACAACAGAAGTCCATTATGTGGAGAAAAATGCTGAAATGTTTTCCTCAAAAAACATAATTTCTTTACAACTGAAAAAAGAAAGATCTTGGATGACAAGGGGGTGAGTAGATTATATGTGAATCTTTATTTTGGAAGTGGACTTCTCCTTTAAGTGGCATGTTAACCGATCATTTCTTTACTAGTTATAGCATGAAATAAACATGATTGAACATCAGTAGGTATCTTGTTTGAACCGCGGAAAAACCACCAAAAATCCACCGATGTTAATCTGCTGTCTTGTCTGGTTTGTTTGTCGGACAAAAATGTCAGATTTAGCGTTATGATTGGTCAGATCACCTGTCAATCAAACTCCTTGCAAAGTGTCAATTACATGGGTCAAATTGTCTGTCTCCATTCAATTATTTAAAACTACTTTAAAAAGCAATTCAGAAATACAATGACTTGAATACAGTTTTTATGATTAGTATATTTTCAATTCAAGTAAAATTAATTTTTCATATTGTTGGAGGGTATAACATAAAACATGCCAGGATGATGCATGTTTTGATTTCACAATGAAGAAAAAGACTCATTAAACAACCAAAATGTATTTATTTTAGATAGTTATTATTAATAATAATAATTGAAATAACATTAGTAGTAGTAATAGTAGTTGTAAAATAATGCTTTAACAAAATTGCTTTACTAATAATATTTATCTAAAAATATAAAAATCATGCGATGTGACCAACGAGTAGAAATACGCAGAGAAAAATTGTATTTGTATTTATGGATTCATGATTTTTGTAATTTTAATAATTGTATTTAAAAATGTATTTTATTTTTGTATAATTTCATTTCTTAATTCAACAAAAAAAAATTGTATGAATATAATACAGATACATAAATATTTAATGACAGTGTGGATGGATTAATAATTAATGAATTTAGAAATTCTTTTCAGTTAAAATTCATTTTGTTGTATATATGTAGAGAGAGAGAGAGAGAATTTTATTCTTTTTATTTACTTTTATTATTTTAATGCAGTTTTCTTTGTTAAAACAGATTAATAATTGATGATTAATACCTCATGATACTTTAATCTTTTTTCCTCAAAAATAATGATTATGTGCTATAGTTGAATTGGCAGTATTTACCAGTTTAATCAAGATTTGAAGTGTTTTGTTTGTCATTGTCAGGTACCACGGTAACAGTCGGTGTGGGTGAGGACGGACTACAGACGCTCTCCTCAGATGGTGCTACGCTGGCCATGCAGCAGGTCATGATGGGAGGTCACAGCGAGGATGACGATGACGAAGATGACGAAGAGGACGAGGACAATGATCCATCCCACTCCGACATGACCAGGCTGGGCCTGGAGACCAGCGACTCGCTGTAGTAGGACTGAACGACTCACACATACACACACAATTAGTATAGAGAGAGACATTTAAGGCGCATCAGAGCACTAAGAAGAAAGAGACATTCACACAAACATCTCGGCTGACGTGTTGAAGGTTACATGACATCCTCAAGCTGTCAAACAGCTCATGTGAAGTACAGAGAAAGGGCTTAAAGCCACACACACAACGAACGAAACAACCCACACACACAGGTCAAAATGAAGACACAAGCACAAGTCTCTCTCACGGCGGAACGCACGCTTCATTTCCGACGCAGTTAGCCGAGTGCGCTTTTTGTATGATACTGTAAACTTAAAGAAAGTGTTCAAAGCACATTTTTGAAAGAGCTAAAAGGAAGGAAAAAAAAGTAAAATGTTTATGCTGGATGATTCGGTTGTACTTATCCTCATGGTCTCGGATACTACGACAATGAGGTTTCGTCTCTTGCATGCCTGTGTTTGCTTTAATCAGGCACCAGGAAAAAGAAGGAACTATTTTTCTAGTACACTGTCACAAGTGATCGGTGCCAATTTGTTTGTTTTCTCCATTTGTTTGTTTTGCTCTGGTTTGCTATGTTTTGTAAGGAGTATTTATGTATGAAAAAGACAAAAAACACTTTTAACGTGCTCACCCTGTTTTGGAGGGGATTGTGGTAACTACTTAGTACAAAGTACAAAGAATGACTATCCGCTGAAGGCGAAGACTCTAAAGCCTTACGTTTTTACATTTCTAATGCCACAATGTGAGACGCTGTCATGTTTATGGAAGCTTATTTCTGCCACAAACTGAAACTACATTTAAAAGGTAATTGCGTCTTTTCATCTCACAATTCACATTGTGAGTTTATGTCACAAATCTAAGTTAATATGTTGTAATTCTGATCTCTCAGTTATGTTTTTTTACAATTCTGAATTTATCTCTCAATTCTGATATTTTTTTTCTTGCAATTCTGAGTTTAAATCTCGCAATTTTGAGTTTAAATCTCGCAATTCAGATTTTTTTCGTACAGTTCTGAGTTTCTTTCAATTCTGATTTTTTTTTTTCTTGCAATTCTGAGTTTAAATTTCGCAATTTTGACATTAACTCTCACAATTCTGAGTTTAAATCTTGCAGTTTTAAGTTTAAAGTTTGCAATTCTGAGTCTGATCTTACAATTGTGTGTTTAAATCTCACAATTTGTAGTTTATATCTTGCAATTCTGAGTTTTGAGTTTAAATCTCACAATTCTGAGTTTAAATCTTTACAATTGTGTGTTTAATCTCACACCGTAGTTTAAATCTCTCGCGAATTTGAGTTTAAATTTCACAATTTGAGTTTAAATCCTGCAATTTGAGTTTAAATCTACAATTATGTTTGCACCCCACAAATTGTGAGTTTAAATCTCTGCACTTGAGTTTAAATTTCACAATTCCTGAGTTTAACCTGCAATTCTGAGTTTAAATCCTGCAATTTGAGTTTAAATCTCACAATTTGAGTTTAAATCCTGCAATTCTGAGTTTAAATCTTACAATTGTGTTTAAATCTCACAATTCATAGTTTAAATCTTGCAATTCTGAGTTTTGAGTTTAAAGTTTGCAATTCTGAGTTTTAAGTTTAAATCTTACAATTTGAGTTTAAATTTCACAATTTTGAGTTTAACCTGCAATTTGAGTTTTAAATCCCAAGCACCCTGGAGTTTAAATCTTACAATTATGTTTAAATTTCACAATTCAGAAGTTTAACCTGCAATTCCTGTTTAAATCTACAATTTTGTGCTCTCTAAACTTCACAATCTCGTATTTTAAACTTTGCACCTGAGTTTTGAGTTTAAAGTTTGGTAATCCTGAGTTTTAAGTTTAAACTCACACCTGAGTTTCAACCTGCACTTGAGTTTAACTACACCAGGTTTAAAACCCCACACCAGAAGGTTTAAATCTTGCAATCTGAGTTTACCCCTCACAATTCTGAGTTTAAATCCCAAGAATTCCTTGAGTTTAACCCCACACCAGAGTTTAAATCTTGGCAGTTCTGAGTTTAAATTTCACACCCTGAGCTTAAATCTGCACCTTGAGTTTAAATTTTGCAATTTGAGTTTTAAGTTTAACTTACAATTTGAGTTTAAATCTTGCAATTCTGAGTTAAAATCTTACAATTCTGAGTTTAAATCCTGCAATTCTGAGTTTAAATGTTGTAATTCTGAGTTTTAAGTTTAAATCTTACAATTCTGAGTTTAAATCTTGCAATTCTGAGTTTTAAATTTAAATCTTACAATTCTGAGTTTAAATCTCACAATTCTGATTTTTTTCTTGCAATTCTGAGTTTAAATCTCACAATTCAAAGTTTAAATCTTGCAATTCTGAGTTTATATCTCACATTTCAGATTTTTTCTCACAATTCTGGGTTTATGTATCACAATTATGATTTTTATCTTGCAATTCTGAGTTTATATGTCGCAATGCATGCTCTTGTTCCTCAGAATTGCAAGAAATTTGATTTGTGCGATTTAAACTCAGAATGCTGAGAGAAAAGTTTGTAAGTTGAAGTTAGAATTGTAAGGCCAAAATGTAGCAATTACCTTTTTTAATTCCATGTTGGAATTAAATAAAAAATAAGCTTCCATACATATCTGATGTCACTTCCTGTGCAATCGACATGGATACCGTGCTCAAAATGATACGTTTGCAAGGTTGTGATAATGTTTGACATTCAATGCCTGTATTTGTTGTATGAGAAGAAAATGTGCTTTTTAATGATTATATTGCAAAAACTCCGACGGAAGTGAAACCGAGAAGGACGTCAACAAGACTTTGTATTTATGTATATTTTTTTGGCAAAGGGACTCATCGTTGATGTTAAACCCCTTCAGCTCAAACATTTATGACAGATTTCTTTTTTATTCTGCATTATTATGAACAGTTCATAGAGTTTTTGCAGGAAAACATGTTTTAAAAAAAAAGTGGATAAAACAAATGTTTTCAATATTTAACAATTGATTGCATGTGTTTTCATTTATTGTTGTAAAGAAACATACAATATTATTTTTTGAAACATAATGTATGCTCACAGTAGAAATACAAATCTATCAGTGTAAACCCCATGAGATTGATACAGATGAGCTGTTAGTAAACTCTTCATGGTATATTTCAATAACAAATAAGCCAATATAATATATATTTTGTTTATACGTTTTGTCCCGTTTCATGAGCTGAAATTCTTCCAGCTGTCACTTGATTGAGCTCATATATCCTGTTTTCTAGTTATTTAGGGTGTTCAGTATGTGCTGTAGGCTGTCTGTACTGAGCGGCTTTTCTTTTGCAGCAGTAGTCTTGTGATGCCATCGGTCAGATGACTAACCCAAAAGGAGAAACTCCGTTAACTTAGCATGGGGAGGTTTAAACGCTGCACTTTCTGCTTTGGGCATTTTTCTCTTTGCTTCTATAATCGCTTCTCTCTCACACACACAAACACACGGATTTGCCTTTCAGACTCTTCATTTTGTAATAAAGAACACTGTACCTGAAGGACACTTTGTTGTGTGTGATTTGTGTATTTGTTTGTGCTTCCTGTGGGTCATAAGCTGCATTTATGACAGGGCTGAGAGAATATGTTTAGTGTAACCTTCATTCAGTCTGGTGTGTAAACAAATCATTTGACTCGGGGTAAAATCGTAATGTAGTACATTGAAATTGGAAAAAGTTGGGATTTATTTAGCATTAGTTCTGGTCTGTTTTCTCTGGATTTGTTTGGTTTAGCATTTACGAATTACTGGAACACTTTTTGCATATTAAATACCACGAACAAATAAAGTGAGGCAAGAATACACAGATTCAGAGGGGAAAAATAGAGACTTGAGATCATTTTAATATGGTAAATCTCTTAATAACATTCATTTAATGAAGATAATAAATACATCACGTTAAAAGGATAGTTCACCCAAAAATGAAAATTCTGTCATGAATTACTCACCATCATGTTATTCCAAACCCGTAAGACCTTCGTTCATCTTCAGAACACAAATTAAGATATTTTTGATTAAAATACAAAAGCTTTTTGTTTTATGTGCACACAAAAAGTATTCTCGTAGCTTCATAAAATTTTGGTTGAACCACTGATGTCACATGGACTATTTTAACAATGTTCTTACTACCTTTCTGGACCTTAAACGTGTCAGTTGTTGCTGTCTATGCAGGGTCAAAAAGCTCTTGGATTTCATCAAAAATATCTTTATGTTCTGAAGATGAACAAAGGTCTTACAGGTTTGGAATGACATGAGGGTGAGCAAATAATGACAGATTTTAATTTTTGGGTGAACTATTTCTTTAAATGTGTGTACATTTGGCCTTACATACAAAAATATATCCACTAAAATGTTTTGACATGCTTGGATAAATGAATAAATAACTGAGCACAAATAAACAAGTAAATAATGTACAATAAATAGATACAAATAAATTTTAAATTACTACTTAAATGTTTTTTTTACTGATTTTCATTCTGGTCAAAATAATTAACAGGAATTATGTTTAAGTATATGGATTATTCAATAATTTAGTGTACAATTTCCTTAAGAAATATCATATTTTCCATAATGAGAATACATAATATAATCTCAGATATACACTCCTGAACAAAATCTTAAGACCAGGGGAAACATTACACGTATTCACATTTTGCGCTGGTGGATCGTAACCAGGTTGTAAGTACTGCTTCGAAATGGCAAAAGAAATAACAGGAGCAAGAGCCAAAAAATAGAGAGTAGGCAATTCATAGAAAACTGAAGAAAACTCAAACAGGCTGTTCATCAGCTGATCAAAAGTTTAAGACCATTGCCCAAAAAACCCCACAACAGAGCTAAAAGTGTCAAAAAAGAACTCAATAGTGAGCAGCCCCACCACTTTTGCTGATTACTTAAAGCATTCATTTTGGTATGCTTGATGCGACTGTTTCCAGGAGGCTGGTGGGAATGTGTGTCCATGTGGTGAAGATGGCTTCACAAAGGGCATCCACAGTCTGGAACTGACGCATTTTTTTGTAAACTGCCCTTGCCATCCATCCCCAAACATTCTCAATGCAATTTAGATCAAGGAAACACACAGAAAGGTCCAAAAGAGCGACGTTATTCACCTTCGTCAAGCGGGCGTTGTGAACTGAAGCGTTGTCCTGTTGAAAGACCCAGTCATTACCGCACAGACGATGGCCCTCAGTTAAGAGGGATGCCCACTGCAACATGTCTACAAAGCCAGCGGCCGTTTGATGCCCCTACACAACCTGAAGCTTCATTTTCCCATTGAAGGAAAAAGCACCCCAGATCATGATGGAGCCTCCTCCACTGTGCCACGTAGAAAACATCTCCAGTGGGATCTCCATGTCATGCCAGTAACATTAGAAGCCACCAGGACCATCCAGGTTACATTTTTTCTTGTCAGAGAATAAAACTTTCTTCCATTTTTCAGTGTCCCATGTTTGGTGCTCCCTTGCAAATTCCAAACGGGCAAGTTTGTGGCATGGGAGGAGATCTGGCCTTTGAAGATGTTTTTTGTTCTTGAAGCCCTTCTCTTGCAGATGCTGTCTTGTGGTTTTTGGGCTGCAGTCAGCATCAGTAAGGGCCTCAGTTTGGGTCGATGATCAGTCTGTGTCTTCACGGACAGCCCGTCGGATCCTCCGGCTCAATACAGGTGAATTTTCTTTGGGTCTACCACTTGACTTTTTTGTCTCATAACTCTCAGGATCTTTTGAGAAATGTGAAATGGCTGTCTTATTGTGTCCAATCTCGGCAGCGATGGTGCGTTGTGCGAGGCGTTGCGCGTGCAGCTCAACAATCCTGCCACGTTCAAAGACAGAAAGCCTTTTTGCCTGTGCCATCAGGAGGTCATGACAGTGTGACTGCCTGAAGAACAATGACATCGAAGCCATATTTTGTGCAGATTTTAACTTTTAAAGGTTATGGTCTTAAACTTTTGATCAGCTGATGAACAGCCTGTTTGAGTTTTCCTAAGTTTTCTATGAATTGCCTACTCTCTATTTTTTGGCTCCTGCTCCAGTTTCTTCTTTTGCCATTTTGAAGCAGTACTTACAACCTGGTTACGATCCACCAGCACAAAATGTGAATACTTGTAATGTTTCCACTGGTCTTAAGATTTTGTTCAGGAGTGTATATATAGCACACCCTGTTTTTCAATTAGCTCTCACCACATTACATACACCTTATTTTTGCATTTATATCCCTTAAATGACAGTTTTTGCAAAGTCCACTTTTTGAATTGAGTGGATCTTGAGTGAGTTTAAAATAATGTATAAAATCTGGATTATCTATATTAAATATATATATATATATATATATTTTTTTTTTTTTTTTAATTCTACAATTTAAATACCTAAGAAAAATAAACATTTTGAACACATTATGGTAAATGTCCTTAAATATTTTCTATATTTGATCTTCAGTGACTTATAGCCATTACTTAATTTATTTTTTCTGACATGAATTGTATCCAAGATTATAGAATAATTTGTGTGTGTTTGTATGTGTGTCACACACACGCATGTTACTATGACATGTTGGATAAGGTAATGCCAGATGTTATGCATTGAAATAGAGCTCATCCACCGGGACATGCTTAACGTCGCTGATCCTCTTCTTTCTGATTTAAAACAAACAAACAAACAAAAAAAATATTATTTGTATTTTCAGAGAAAAATATCAATGCTTACAATGCAAACATTATTAGCAGCTGAAGCACACAGGCAGGTATTCAAAAACCATAAACAGTTAATTTATCAGTTGGTTACATTTTGAATGCTGAATGTTCTATTAATGTGAGTAAATACAAGATTGTGAAAATTTAATATTGAATGTCTCGATGAAATAAAACCAAATGTATGGTTTGTGGTTGTGCTAAGTCTGCGTTGAGTATGCTGTTCAATTAACTGCAAAGCAGTTGCAGTGTTTTACAACACAATTGCCACTAGATGACTCTAGTGTCCCAAAAACCTTTTTAAAGGTCAAAGAGACCCTGAGGTGCAGGGAGTGTGTCATTTATTCATCAGCACAAACACAGTTAATGAAATATAAATCAGAGTATTAACTAGCCAATGAGAATAAAGTTCAGATGGCATCTTGTAATTGCATATCACCCTCTGCCAAAGCTCTTTTACTTACTCAGAGGCCTAGTTAACTATGACTAGTTGGACTGGCTTCTCTGGGCCCAGAATTCCTAGTGCCGCCACTGTGCTCATTATCAAAATTTGGTTTCATTTGACAGTAAAAAATGCTAAAAATCTTGTCTCTTCTATCTGGTATAACACTACTGTAACTTGGTATAAACCAGTCTGGACTAGTGTCCAACTAGCCTACAACAGTCTGGACCAGCATAGAACTAGTATAAGCCAGTCTGGACTAGCATCTGAGTAGCATAAAACAGTCTAGACCAGCACCAGACCATCATAAACCAGTCTGGACCAGCACAAAATCAGTATAAACCAGTCTGTACTAGCATCCAACTTGCATAAAACAGGCTGGACCAGTACCGGACCATTATAAACCAGTTTAGACTGATATCCGACTACCATAAAACAGTCTAGATCAGTACCAGACCATTATCAACCAGTCTGGGCCAGCACCAGACCATTATAAACCAGTTTGGACCAGCATCCAACTAGCATAAAACTGTCTAAATCAGTACCAGACCACCATAAACCAGTCTGAACCAGTACAGAACCAGTAAAACCAGTCTGGACTAGCATCCGACTAGCATAAAACAGTCTAGACCAGCACCAGACCATCATAAATCAGTCTGGACCAGCACAGAATCAGTTTAAACCAGTCTGAACTAGCATCCAACTAGCATAAAACAGTCTGGACCAGCGCAGAACCAGTATAAACCAGTCTGGACCAGCATCCAACTAGCATAAAACAGTCTGGACCAGTACCAGCCCATTACAAACCACAGTGGAAGTAAATTATTTTTATATACAATTTTTTTTTGTTTTTACAGTTTTAACATTTGTGTAGGATCTAACAAGCATGAAAAAATAAAATAATTTAAATAATAATAATAATAATAATTGCATTTTGTTAATACTTGCATTTATAAAATCTAAAAACTTGGAAGTACATCCAAGGTCAAAGTTCAAAGAAAGAAATGTGGTTCAAATGTTCACATGGTGAGTTTCCCATCACATTAAAAAAGTTATTTCATTAAATTCACCTTTCAGTAATTCAGTTGGTTTACACGTTACAACAAAAGTCAAGTTGGCTTTTATCATTACTAATAATGACAAAATGTTAATAAACACTTTGGGAATGACAACAGAATAATTTTTCAACCTTAAACATTTTGTCATTGAGGAAGTCTATTTTTTATGTATTTTTAGAATGTTATTTACCTCCATTTGTTGCTGAATCCATGTGAGAGCTTCACTTGTGCTGGTGTAAATTCCTGGTTTGCTTTTTTGTCCACAGCTCTCAGCCCAGCTGGTTACCCCCACCAATGTCCACCCAGATCCCTGACAGGCCAGCGGCCCTCCGCTGTCCCCCTACAGAGAGAGAAAACTAGGGGTTCAACAAAGGTGCAAAATACATTTAAGAGTGCTTGTTTTAATAATGGCTTTTGTAATTCATTGTGATTATATCCAGATGCAATACCTGACATGTTCCAGCACTACCCTCTGAAAATCCTGTACAGATGTTCCAGGAGGTCAGACCCTGTCTGCGGCACTCTGTGCTCGAAAGTAACGGGACCTGAGCGGTATGTAGGGACAAACTGGCTTCTCCTGCGCAATACATACACATGTGCATTCTGAAGAGTTGACTCAACCATTTGCATTTGCATAAGAAATACTTTTTTCTATTAAGCACCCTGTACTAACACCTGTTGGATTCATACTCACCACCATCCACTGTGGCTCCCCAGCCTGAGATTAAACACATCTGTCCATCCTTAAAGCTCTCGCCATAATTGGGCAAACAAATGGGTAATACTTGGTCTGGGAAAGGAGAAAAAGGAGATGTATGGTAGTAAAACTATGATTATATTCCTATTAAAAACGTCTATTCATGACGAGGAGCATATTCTTACCACTGAAAGACAGAGGTAGTTTAAGTTTTATCAGCGCTATGTTGTAGCTTTGTCCTCCTGGCCTGTAGTTGGCATGGTAGATGATTTTCTCCACTGAGAGGGCTCCAGATCCACTCAATGGCTGGTCTGTTATCCCAGCATACACGGTCCATAACACTGGCTGAGAAAAGCTTTGAACAAAAAGAATCACAAATTTAGATACTGGACCTTCATAAAGATACTGGACGAGTCCAGAGCTGGTATTAACTAGGCTGGATGAGTATCAGATCAGCATAAACCAGTCGGGACCAGCACAGAACCAGAAGAAAACAGTCTGGACCAGGAAAAAACAGCCTGGATCAGCACAGAACCAGTATAAACCAGTCTAGACTGGTACCAGATCAGGATTTAATAAAAATAATAATAAAAAAAACAATTAGACCAGCATAAGCATGTATGGACCTGCACAGAAGCAGTGTAAACCAGTCTGGACAAGCACAGAACAAGGACAAATTAATCTGGAACACTACAGAAACAGCATAAATTAGTCTAAACAAGTACATAACTAGTGCAAACCAATCTGGACAATGTGACCAGCACTAGACTAGCATAAACCAGACTGAACCAGCACAAAATTAGTATAAACCAGCCATGGCCACCTTAAACCAGCATAAATCAGTATGCCCTAGCACAGAACGAGTATAAACCAGTCTGGACCAGCACAAAAATAGTATAAGGCAGTCTGAACTGGCACCAGACTATCATAAACCAATCTAGACCAGCATGGAACTGGTATAAACCAGTCTGGACCAGACTCCAACTAGCATAAAAGAGTCTGGACCAGTGTCAGAACATTATAAACCAGTCTGTACCACCATTGAACCAGCTAAAACCAGTCTGGGCCACCACCAGACCATCACAAACCAGTCTGGACCTGCATAAAACCAGTCTGAAGTAGCATCCAACTAGCATAAAATAATCTGGACCAGCACAAAACAGGAATAAACCTGTAATGACAATCTGTAATGGCATCTGCTATCGTAAAATAGTCTGTACCAGTACCAGACCATTATAAACCAGTCTGGACCAGCAAAGAACCAGTATTAATCAGTCTGGACTAGCTTCTATCTGACATAGAACAGTCTGGACCAGAACCAGACCATTATAAACCAGTCTGGACCAGCACAGAACCAGTACAAACTAGGGATGCACCGAAATGAAAATTCTTGGCCGAAACCGAAAACCAAAAAAGAGGAAACCAAGGCCGAAAACCGAAACACCGAAAAAAATTATGCCAATTATTAGTACCATTGCATTTGTGGCTATGACTGTGTACTAACCTTACTAAAATCAAGGCATTGCAATTGCATAAATTAATATTAAAGTTTTAAAGAATAAATCGTTGAGGTTGAGCTTGTCGTCTGCCTGACATTTGAGAAAGATTTGAGAGAGTGTATTTAAATAGGGCCAGTGCATAAATTTAAATTTTTGTTAAATTTAAAAAATATCTAGCAGAAATATGGCTACAATCACATATATAGTCACATATATAGTAGCCTAAGGGGCCGTTCATATATCGCGTCTTTTGCGCGCTCAAGTTCATTATTTCAAATGTAGACGCGCGGCAGCCGCGCTCATAACGGAAGCGACGCGGTCGCGACGCGCACGCGGTGCGACGCGCTCGTTTTTTTTAGGCGCGTCCGCGCCGCATCGAGATGAAACATCTGCGCACCGCGGGTCACGTGACAAGATTCAACCAATTAGCTTCATCCTTTCCCATAACAACATTGAAAGCTCAGCCAAGATGGAGAAACAGCTGATCATAGCTGTACATTTTTAAATAAATTTAGTAGCAGAGCTACAGCAAGTGATTTTTAATGCTGGTAATTGTCCTTTGATGAAACTTCCGCGTCTTCATTGAGAGTGCAGGTCATGGTTGCTTAGCAACGGCAGACGCCACGGGAGCGCAAGCTACAGAGCGCTTTGGAAAGGAGGAGAAATCGGCGCGCCTAACGTTTTCCACGCGTTTTTAGGCGCTATATGTGAACGGCCCCTAGAGTGTACTTTTCATTGTTTTCACTCCGTGGTCCGTCTCAACCTCACACCGCAGACATGTTGCTTCAGACAAGCACGTACAGGCCGCGGTTTCTGTTTGCGTCATCACAACATACTGTTTCGGCCGTGTTGTTTCGGTGATAAAAATCTTTCGGCCGAAAACCGAAAATGCACTTTTGGGCCATTTTCGGCCAAAAATTTTCGGTGCATCCCTAGTACAAACCAGTCTGGACTAACATCCAACTAGCATAAAACAGTCTGGACCAGTACTAGACCATTATAAACCAGTCTGGACCAGCACAGAACCAGTATAAACCAGTCTGGACCAGCATCCATCTACCATAAAACAGTAAGAACCAGTACCAGACCATTACAAACCAGTCTGGACCAGCACAGAACCAGTATAAACTAGTCTGGACCAGCATCCATCTAGTATAAAACAGTCTGGACCAGCACAGAACCAGTATAAACCAGTCTGGACCAGCATAGAACCAGTATAAACCAGTCTAGACCAACACCAGATTACCATAAACCAGGACCAGAACAAAACCAGCTTGGACTTGTTTTTTGCAGCAAGGATGACATGATTATATGAGTGGTGTGTGTGTCATACTCACCCATACACACAGTGTGCAGCAGTCAGAATCCAGTGCTCACTGATGACTGATCCTCCACACAGATGCTGGTTCTGGTAATGTAGGCTGACCTGCCACGGGACAAACCCAGGTCCTGACACATTCCCTCCTACAATACGACTGTGGACGGCTGGCCTGGAGCCACACTCTACACCACAACACACAAACTAGATCTGAGTGGAAAACTCACTGACACTGCAAAAGTCATCAGTGTTTTACAACATTTGGTTATAGTTAATTAGTTAGGGAGTTCTGGCTGGTTTCTAAGTGTTTACTGACTAAACTAATACACAATATTGCAAAGATGAACTTTTATGACAGTTTCAGCGATTAGAGAATGTGTAACTGTTGTGCCATTTATCTTTAATTTTAAAAACGAAAAGAAAAAAACAACTCACCTATACACTTGACAGCAGTCACTGTACCAGAACTGCACTGAGTTTTTCTGGAATAATAGAAAATACACTATTAGTGCCATCAATATCTTTCTGCAAGTCTGAAATACACACACAGTTAACGGTTTTCAGGTTTCATTTCTATGCTCCCATTTACCTTGTATTAAAAAACAAATCATCTCTATCTCATTTCCAGCATGGAGTTAAGCTTTTTTTTTTAAGACAGCACTTAAAAGCACTTTAAACCTCCTCTCAGCTGCTGAGAACAAGGCCGTTCTGACGTTCATACTGTACATCTGAAGCAAAGAAATCTCACAGCTTTGGAACTCAGAGAGTCCTGACTGCTTTATCAGGCACTACAGACACTCCTGAACATCAATACATCTACAGAGGCTCTTTGGATTGTTTGGAGTCAGTATTGAACTATCTGCCATGTAATGCGTCAGTCACTGGGCTGATCTAATTTGACAGTCTTTGGCCTGAGTAACTCTTCCTCAGGCTTGAGTCAATTTGATTAAGATCTGAGAAAAAGTGACTGTAATGCTCATTTTAAGCTAAGAGAACAATCACACATGAACAAAAAATGACTCATGGCTCACTGAAATTGTTCAACTGTGACCTTAGTCTCAATGATTCTGAATGATTCACTGACTTGATGAGTCTGATTCAAATCACTTAAATGAATAGTTCACCCAAAAATGAAAATTGGCTGCAAATGTACTCAACCTAAGGCCATCCAAGATTTAGATGAGTTTGCTTCTTCATAGGAACAGATTTGAAGAAATGTAGCATTATATCACTTGCTCACCATTGGAGTGAATGGGTGCCATCAGAATGAGAGTTCAAACAGCTCATTAAAAAACACCACAACCATTAATAACCGTCTTGTGATGCGAAAAGCTGCATGTTTGTGGGAAACCCATCCATTATCAGTGTGTTTAATAGGGCTGGGCGATACTGCAAAATTTGGTATCGATCCGATACCAAGTAAATACAGGGCCAGTATCGCCGATATTGATACCGATACTGATACTTTTACTTTAAAAAGCATGCACTTGAACCTAAATGTACTTTTCTGTAGGGGAGAACAGTGTGTCATGATTTATGAGTTGAATGCTCTCAAAGCAGCTATAATTAAATGTATATGTTAAAACCCAGGACAAATTTTAAACACTTTTAAGCCAAATAAAAACATTTTTATTATTGTAATGATCTGGATTTGCAAACACAAACTTATCACTAGAGAACAATGAATTTTTTTAACTTTCCTTCAGTCTGGGGTTTTTGTTCAGAAACAATAATATAATAACAAAACCATTTCTCTTTTAGTTCTTCTTCAATGTCTTTAAACAAATAAATGTAAATGCAAATACATTTTAAATAAATAAAGAACACAACAGAACAGCCGGAAGTGCTTGCGCTTTGTCGCTGCTGAGTCACGTGATGAAAGGACAACTAATAACAGCAGAGCAGAGAGGAGCAACGGTGCATACGAGATATAAAAGGAGCGGGGTATTTAGAGACATGTCCGCTCTTTTATGAAACAGGAGCAATGTACTTTAGAGTAAATTAGATGAAATTTAAATAAAAGTATCGATCTCGGAAGGCTACTATCGATCCGATATCAATACCAACGGTGGTATCGATACTATCGATATTAGGATCAGTAGTGTTTAACTTGAATTTGTCGCTTCTGGTCAAAACATGAGTCTATAATCCATAATATTGGTTCCTCTACAAAAAAAGTTCTGTTGTTCTCTCACATCAAAATCCAACAACATATTTGTTTAGGACTGTTTTGGACTGTTTCACTTGTAAAGTGTGCTGGATCTGTGCATACAGTATTTCTCTCCTGATTCAGAGAAGATTGCTTTTTCACTGGAGAAAGCGATATTATGGACTCATATTTTAGCCAGAAGTCAAGAATTAAAATGAAAAACATCTTAATAATGGATTTGTTTATTACAAACACATTTCATTTAGTACTGCATTCAGAAGCTACAGAAGATACTTACATGTTTCCCAGAAGACAAAATTAGTTCAATTTACCCTGTTCTTCAAATTCCAAAAGTTTTCACCCCCTGAGAAGGTTTACCTGAGGTATGAAGAGTTTTGGATCTTGAAGTTGTCTTGAAGTCCTGTTTGGTTGATATTAAGAGCCACTATATTATTCTGAAACACTGCTTCAATGGAGGAGATGGGAACATCAGTAGAGCTCACGTAACTACAATCAGACAGAGGAGAACACAAGAGCAATCACTGGTCAGATGCAGTGTTGGGGAAAGTTACTTTTAAAAGTAATGCATTACAATTTTGCTAATTGTAATTAACTCGTAATTAACTAATTACGTTACTTAGCTACTTTTGATGTAAATTGATGCGTTACGTTAAATTGCATCATCGAAAGTCAGCTGCAAAGACACTGGTTAATAAAATGGTATTAAATACATAAAGGATATTTGTTTTATTCAACATATTTAATTATTGCAGGGTTGCGTCATATTCTGAGTTTGCATTTCACTGTTTTTATTCATTTTGAGGAATACTGAATCTGTTTTTTGTGAGTAAGATGAATTAATGCATGTTCACATTTAGTCTAGAATACAGTAACATCCTGTTTACTCCCAATTTCCCGAAAGGAGACTTGTCAATCAATAAATGGGGAAAAAGTAACTGGCGTTACTTATTTGAAAAAGTAACTCAGATATTTTCTTTTTGTAGTAATGCGTTACATCACTAGTTACTTGAAAAAAGTAATATTATTACGTAACTCGTGTTACTTGTAAAGCGTTACCCCCAACACTGGTCAAATAACACACCTGGAAAATTGTTTGAATTGACTGTAAAATCAAAACAATTACATTAAAGTTGAGTTCTTTCTCAGTTATATCATTTTATAGTTATATTAACATACACAAACTATATACCCAACACAACTGCTATTTCTCTTTCCCTCTAAATTTCACCCTTATTTACTTCTATTTATAAGTTGTTACTTCTGAAAGGAAGAAAGCAATTGACTTTAGACATGCTGATTGGTTTTCTTATTAAGGAGACATCATTTTTGACCAAAACAACTACTAAATTCAAGTGCCAAGATGCCAAATATTAAGAACAGACAGAAGACTGCAGATGTTAAATGTAACATCTTGACCTAGTTGAGGTGAAACAGCGTTTGCCGTGATGATTTTTCTTTCTTTCATTTAATGGCAGACTGATTTTAATTGGATTAACTATGCAGGTAATGAGGCCACCGGGAACAGAGGCACATTATTATTCGTAGACACCCACACAGTTCAAGAACACACACTCACACGAGCACACACACAAGGAACGTATCACCATATTTCTGTTTAAAAAGGGGAAATCCCTGATTTGCTGTGGGAAATGGATTTCCTGAAATAGCAGGCATGGGAGATGATCATTTTGCCTCCGTTGTTAGTCAGTGGACATGAAGAGAATAATTGCAGACCCAGGATCTGAAGTTACAGAGATTACAGTCTGGATCTTTCACAACTGTCCCAGTGAGCAAGACCCTGACGGCTGATACTGTAAATAGCAGAAGCCTATGAAAACTGCACAAAATGTGTGTTTTCAAACTAAACTATACCACAGAATGAAAAGTTCAATTGTGAAATCTTTTTACATTTCATATATTCCCCAAGAACCACCAGGGGGCTTTAGCAAACTGGTTTGTTCTGGTTCTTTGTTGGTCTAGACTGTTTATGGTGATCTGGTGTTGGTCTAGATTGGTTTGTACTGGTTCTGTGCTGGTCCATACGGGTTTATATTGGTCTGGTACTGGTCCAGACTGTTTTATGATAATCGGATGCTAGTCCAGACTGGTTCATAATGGTCTGGTTCTGGTCCAGACTGTTTTATGATAGCTAGATGCTAGTTCAGACTGGTATATACTGGTTCTGTGCTGGTCCAAATGGGGTTATATTTGTCTGGTGCTGGTTCTGACTGGTTTCTAATGAGTCTGTGATGGTCTAAGCTGGTTAATATGGTCTGATGCTGATCCAGACTGGTTTATATTGTCTAGGCTGGTTAATATGGTCTAATGGTAATGAATAATGGTATGCTAGTCCAGACTGGTTTATAATGGTCTGGTTCTGGTCCAGATGGGTTTATATTTGTCTGGTGCTGGTTCAGACTGGTTCATAATAAGTCTGTGATAGTCCAGACTGGTTTATAATGGTCTGGTACTGGTCCAGACTGTTTTATGATAGCCAGATGCTAGTTCAGACTGGTTTATACTGGTTCCATGCTGGTCCAGACTGATTTATAATAGTCTGGTACTCATCCAGACTGTTTTGTGTTAGCGAAATGTTAGTCAGACTGGTTTATACTGCTTCTGTGCTGGTCCAGATGGGTTATATTTGTCTGGTGCTGGTTCAGACTGGTTTATAATGGTTCTGTGCTGGTCCAGACTGGTTTATAATGGTCTGGTACTGGTCCAGACTGTTTTATGATAGCCAGATGCTAGTTCAGACTGGTTTATACTGGTTCTGTGCTGGTCCAAACTGATTTATAATGGTCTGGTACTGGTTCAGACTGTTTTATGTTATCTAGATGCTAGTTCAGACTGATTTATACATATTAAATTATTTTAAATTTAATTTGTTGACACTATTTAAATTTATTGAGGAGAAAAGTTATAGCCTGATGAAGCGTCATATGACAGAAAACACTGTTGCATGCATTAAATTATTATTTTTTGTACTTTTGGGGCTCTGGTGTGCCAAATTTGTCTTGTTATGATCAAATACCAGAGAAATATATTTGCCTAACTGGGGGAGCCTTCAAATACAATGTAAAATGCAATCCTTCTGCTCAACATTTAAATTAGAAAGATTCTGCGTAGTACAATGTAATTCTTTGTACCTGTTGTATCCCAGTTGTCTGCAGGCTACAGAGCCCAGGTGAGAATCCCAGCCTTCAGAACACACAGTCCTCCATGAGCCCCTACTGAACACTTGCAGCACAGAGCTCCTGCCACTCACACGCACTGACAGAGAGACAGACAGAGAGATGTTGTGAGGATTCTGAAACAGTAAATAGGATCAATAGGATCAATTGTTGATTTGAAAGTCAAGAAGAGACAGCTAGGATCAACCCACCACAGTTAAGCTCATCTTCTCCATTTCCACAGTCCTCAACTCCGTCACACACAGCATTTCTGCTTATACACTGAACTGATGACAAACAGCGAAACTTTCCTGAGCAACTCTTCAGACCCACTGGAGAAAAAGAGATCAAATGCATAATGGTGACACACACACACACTGTCTAAAACAAGTTAAAACAACCATCTGTTAGCATCGAGCTGTCGTCATTGAGCAGGGTGGAGCTCATTAAACATTTACAGTTCCCACTGCTCAGGATGAGTTTCATTAGTAAAGAGGACACTTACTCACCTTCACACACATACATTTTTTGCCATGGTGGGGACTTTCTTTTGACTTCTCTTGTCTGTGACGGAGCTAATAATAATTTCTCTCCCCTAAGCCTATACCTGACCCTCACAAAAACCTTTCTGCATTTGTTCATTAAGACATTGTTTGGTTTGTCAGGTTTAGGCAAATCCACTAAAACACAGGTTAAAATATTTGTATATTTAGCGGGCACGGTCACTTGTAAATGTTATGGGTCCGGCTTCCGATCTCATTTGCGTCCAGTTATTTTTAGCTTTACAAAACAGCTCGTTTTGCTGCTTGATATTGCAAATTGTTGTCGTACTATATTACTTCAATGAATTATCTTAATTATGAGCACACTGGTTTGTAGTGCAAACAGTTTTACCATTTACTGCACATTGTTATTCTTCTCGTTATTTCCCTATAGCGGCTAATGAACCAGAAGTCTCGTACACAGGCTTCGTTGAAGAATAAGGTGGATAGGATTTGTTTGTTTTTTTTAAAGGAGCCTCTTATAAAAAGCCTTTTATAAGAAAATACACAACACTCACCTCCCAAACCAATTCCTAGAATTAGAATCAAGACTATAAGCAAGCCCAAGATGATGAGCAGAGCCAGCAATCTGCGAGACACATACGGCCAACACAAAGACTTCAAGTCTGACAGTCTTTCTCCTGAGAGAGAGAGGGAAAGAGACGGGTGAATTAAATCAGTCTGCTAAAGGCCAGTGCTGCCAGCCTAGTAAGACTGATTAGATCACTTTTAGCACTTCAAGTATCTCTCTGTCCTCTAACCCCTGTGTAACTGGCCGTGTAAACCACATGCTGAAGCCATTTCAGATTGTACTTACACACCAAGAAAGCGAGAAGCCTGCTTACCATTCAAGAAGGGCTGGACCTTGATAACAGGCACACCTGGGCTCGGTGGGATCTGAATGTTATGGACTTTATACACAGGCAGTGGAGCCGACACCACGGCGGGCAGCTCAACGGGGACGTGAGGGTCCTGCGAGTCTGGGTCGTAGAAGTGACTCGAATGGCTGTTTTGACTGCTGAAGGAGCTCACGTTAAACGTAGTGGGCGTCTCGACAACAGGAAGATCCTCCTCTGTGACAGAGACCAACTCAAGGGCACCAGATTCAGTGCCATCCTCTACTGCATCCTGAGAATGTATGAGAACAATGACAAATAAGAGACACTTTTAAATTATATCAAGGTACACCAATCAAAGGTTTGTAATAATAGAGGGTTTGCACTTTTCCCGGATGTGCGGGCATATTGGCGATACTCGGATGTAAACAACAGCATGGATTGCACGGTTAACGTACTACTGAATACGTTGTTTTGCTAATTTATGTTGTCTAAACCACGGAAAAATGTGTGGAAGTTGCTAAATCATATTGCGTAGGACTTAGTTCGCAGGAAAGCGCAATATTTTGACAAACTAAAGTTAATAGGTGGTAAAGATACATACGAGCAGTATTAATTACGAAATTAGCCTAATATTTCACCTACCTGACTGGAAATGATAAGAACAAACACGAATGTTGTCAAGATTCTTGCCCTGGAAATCCTGGTTGAGTTTGGCCAACCACAAACGCCTTTTGTTCCTTAGACAGTTTTTCGCTCTCTTTTCCTTGATTTGTTATAACTTTTGGCAGTCTATAGTACTCCAAATGTTTTTTTCCGCGTCCGACCAATTGAAGCCCAAAACATGACAACAACTGACCATTTTCAGCAGCAATAATCCGCAAAATATGCGAGTTTTGTTCGGTTCAGTGACATTGTTTACATTTAGGGCTGCCAATATGCCCGACTGATGACGCGTCGTGAGAACACTAGTACGGTAAAATAATTGTATAATCGGTCTGAAAGATTGCTTTATTTTAAAATAAAATAGACTCTTTTATATTTATATATTTATTAATACATTGTTAATGATGTTTTTAGTAATGCTTAAAGTAAAAGAAAAGAAAAGAAAAGAAAAGAAAAGAAAAGAAAAAAAGTAAAGAAAAGGTCTTGTTAAAAGGCTTAAATTCTTGAAAAAAAGAAATCTTGCCATAATATGAAGTTAGCCTATTTTGTTTTGAAGTAGTAGTGAATGTCCACCAAATCAAACCCAGTTTATAGTGTAAGTCACATGTAGGAAGCCATTTTGCTCTGACTAAAAGACCAGACAGTCAGAAACACCACATAGATAGATAGATAGATAGATGGATGGATGGATGTATAGATAGATAGATAGACAGATAGATACTGGAAAAAAATATATGTTTGAAAGCTTAATGACCAAGTTGTACATGCAGATGTATTCATGGTTTAATGACAAAAAAGAGAGCACATGATGGAAAGTGTGACACCTGAGGATATGTTGGAGCTGCTGTGATAGACTCACCTTGTCAACCCTGATATAATTCAAAAGTGTCTGAAACACAAGGACACCTGCAAACAATCTGACATGAAATACTGCTGGTCATGCTTCCTTACCCTCTCCTGTCGGCTTCCTCCTTGTGAAACTGGCCGCTCCGTCTCTCCTGCTGTCTGGGACGAAGCCATGGCTCTGCTCTCGTCCTCTCATCTTCACTCCATCTTGGATGACACTGACACCGATCCACTTAGGAAGTAAAAAAGTGATACAGGGAATCCAAGGCCCTCGGTCTGTTTAATCCTTGTCAGAAAGAATGAAGAATGAATTTTTCTCAGCGAGTCCAAATCCAAGTAACCGCCTGTGAAATTAGCTTTTGAGAAATGAAGGGGCTAATTTGAAGGTGACTAACTAGAGAGCTACAGATCTGTCCTTCTGAGTGACTTCGTATCTTATTCTTGTTCCCCTCTCTCTGCCACACCTGCTCTTGAGCTCATAGTGACACCTGAGCAGGTGTGCAGCAGTGTTTTTTCATGTCACTACAGCTGTGGATCAGGTAATGCTGGACAGTCTAAGCTTCTGAGGTCCGGTTACATTGAAAGGTCAGGCAGGAGCGCCAAGCACGAAAAGGTCATCAGTCTTTAGGCTGTTCCCTAATTGAACCTCCAAGGCCCATAATTATATTCACTGAGGACCTTGCGGTTTCTAGATATATGCTTTTAGAAAAATAATAAAAATAAAAAAGATTAAAATACAATTCAGAAACAGCTTTTATGATGAACATAAAGTATTTTTAGTTTCTAGTTTTAGTATTTTATGGGGCGTGAAGTAAAAAAACAAAGCAGGTGTTCAGAGATTGTAATGTAGAAAAAAAAGTATTGCTAATAGACTGAAATTCTTAAAAAAAGATTCAAATACAAATCAAAAACAGCTTTTATTATGAACATAAATTATTTCTAGTTTCTGAAAAATAGTTTTGATATTTTTATGGGGTGTAACGTAAAAAACAACAGGTGTTCAGAGACTAATAAAGGAAAAAAGTACTGTTAATAGACTGAAATTCTTCAAAAAAAGATTCAAATACAATTCAAAAACAGCTTTTATTATGAATACAAAATATTTTTAGTTTCTGGAAAATAGTTTTGCTATTTTTATGGAGTGGGAAGTGGAAAAAACACAGGTGTTCAGAGATTGTAAAAAGAAAAGAAAAGGTATTGTTAATAGACTGAAATTCTTCAAAAAAAAAAAAAAAGAAGATCCAAATACAATTCAAAAACAGCTTTTATTATGGATGTAAAATATTTTTAGTTTCTGGAAAATAGTTTTGCTATTTAAATGGGATGTAAAATAAATAAAAAAAACAGGTATTCAGAGATTGTAAAAAAAGAAAAGAAAATGTATTGTTAATAGACTGAAATTTAAAAAATAAATAAATAAATAAATAAAAAAGGATGGTGAAAATATCCACAATTCAATATAGACACTGGAGTTTATAGATATTATATATATATATTTTTTTTCCCAAAAAACAATTCACAACCCTCTTTAATGATTAACATGATAAACATTTTTGTGGGCTTCAAGTAGCCTAAAATATATCAGATAATAATGAAAAACCCACAGTTTTGTTCATTTTGCTCATATCAATTTTGTTCATATCAAAGAGTTTTGTGGTGTATTTTTTATGGAATAAAATAAAATGCAATTCAAAAGTAAAATCTAAGTAAAAACATCTATACATTCAGATATTTTAAAAAAAGTATTTTTTTTAATATTTTGAAAACAATAGAGAGAGAGAGAGAGAGATACAAAAAATAAAATAGAGTAAAATGTCTATGTATAGACTGTAATAAAAAATCTTGTTAAAAGACTGCAATTGTTTGCCATCATCTATTACTGTTTAGCATAATATAAACAAGCAGTGCTATTAGCAATAAATATCCACCAAATCAAAACCAGTGTTTGTTGTAAAGCAATAAAAGCTATTTTATTGTGACATCGAACCCAGGCTGGCAGAAACCCCTAAATAAATGAATGAATGAATGTAAGATTAATTATTAAATTGTATACTCAAGCATATTCAACGTGTAATGAAATATCTTTTAGTATTTTTAACTTCATCGACATTAAATCAACAAATCATTGGATTTGTTCACGGTATTCATTATATGGGTGACACAGTTAACAACACAGTGTGTCAAAGCGAGTATCATTACATCGGTCTTATACTGAGAACCCTTGTTAGTTTTTAATCATGCTGTGAGAGCTGTATCTAGTGTCGTGGTGTCCTTTTTTTACGCTGTCAGTTAATGTGTGTATTTGGTACAAAAGAACATACACGCATGCAATGTCGCTTTCCCACCAGCAGATGCCTCTGAAGTGCTTCAATGCGTCACGCACCTGCCGCCGCATGACGCGTCATTGTTCGGGCTTTTAGGCAGCTGTTCATGAGTCAGCGCCTTCTCGATTGTTACGGGTGAAGTGGGTTCTGTTGCAGTGATGATTCACATGTTTGTGTGATAAAGGAACCGATTTTTGCGAGGTTTTAATCTGGTCCTCCCTCTCTCTCACACGCAGTCACGACTACTGGATAATCTGAGATGCGTTTGACTCAGCAGTCGTGAGACCAATGAAAAACCGCTGAGACTTTGTATATATCGGCATTTATAGTTTCAAAACTTTGCTAACTGTTTCCTCCAGTGAAAGCACTGAGGTGTTTAATTAAACTAAATCCAGAGTATTCATGTTCAGCTGTGAACACCACATTGACCAGTGGTCTGTTAATGATTTATCCTCCTAAAAATATCTAAATTATTCATCTTTCATGAAAAAAGTAATAAGACGAGTATATTAGGATTGTTTATATTCAAAAAGAATATCCCCCCAACCCCCCAACCCTAAGTTTCTAACTTAATTACACTCCCCAAGTATCCCCAGACACAAAATCTGCCTTAAGGACAATTACTCAAAAGGAAAAGTGGCTTATAAATAAAGGCAAAGGCTGTTTTTCACTCTAGAAAATAATAAATGTTTACTTTTAGAGGTAAGGTTAGAGCTAGCCCTCACAGCTTTATTTTTAAAAATGTTCCCATTTAGCTCCTAAAATGATTCATATTCAGTGACTGTGTAGCATCTTAGAAATAGGGTAGAGAAATGTTCTCTCACCTTACATTGAGGCCAGACAAACTGCTCTGACCTCGTACGTTTTCTAGATTCATAGTCAGGTAGGCAACATGCCAAAGATAAAAAAGATGAACTAGGTTTGTGAAGCCTAAAGCTACCGGCCCACCTGTCCAAAAATAGTCGAGTCCTGACCTGAGGCTTTGCATATGAGTCAGTATATTTTAGCTTCAGTGGACAATAAAGTACATAGGGCATTTAGGATAGTGGTTTTATAGAATAAATATTAAGTAGAATAAGTAAATAAGTGTTTTGTTGTCTTTTATGGCTCACGTAGTATGATTTGTATGACATCAGTTTTAATCCCAAAATAAAACTGTACATTCATATATTTAGGCCTGAACTGATGCAGTTTATTGCAGATGTTATTTGTATGGCCAAACATGAAATTCTGATAGCTTGTAATGTAACTGGAAATTGCATGTAAATACTTATAAATGAGTTGTCAATCAGTGTCTCCAAATAATACAATTGAGATCAAAAGTTTACATACACCTTGCAGAATCTGCAAAATGTTAATTATTTTATCAAAATAAGAGGATCATACAAAATGCATGTTATTTTTTTTTAGTACTGGAATAAGATATTTCACATAAAAGACATTTACATATAGCCCAGAAGAAAAAATTATAGTTCAATTTATAAAATGACCCCATACAAAAGTTAACATACACTTGATTCTTAATATGTGGATATCTGAATGATCCACTGCTGTGTTTTTTTTGTGTTTAGTGATAGCTGTTCATGAGTCCCTTGTTTATCCTGAACAGTTAAACTGCCTGCTGTTCTTCAGAAAAATCCTTCAGGTCCCACAAATTCTTTGGTTTTTCAGCATTTTTGTGTATTTGAACCCTTTCCAACAATGACTGTATGATTTTGAGATCCATCTTTTTACACTGAGGACAACTGAGGGACTCATATGCAACTATTACAGAAGGTTCAAACGCTCACTGATGCTCCAGAAGAAAACAATGCTTTAAGAGCCGGGAGGTGGAAAACTTTTTGAATTTAAAGATCAGGGTAAATTGAGCTTATTTTGTCTTCTGGGAAACATGTATCTTCTGTAGCTTCTGAAGGGCAGTAAATTAAAAAAAAAAGACATTTAGGCAAAATAAAAAATTTTTTACACATTCTGTTCAAAAGTTTACACCCATGCGTTGTTTTTCTTTCTGAAGCTTCAGTGAGTGTTTGAACCTTTTGTAATAGTTGCATATGAGTCCCTCAGTTGTCCTCAGTGTGAAAAGATGGGTCTCGAAATCATAGTCATTGTTGGAAAGGGTTCAAATACACAAAAATGCTGAAAAACCAAAGAATCTGTGGGACCTTCAGGATTTTTCTGAAGAACAGCATGCAGTTTAACTAAAAAAAAAAAAACACAGATGTGGTTTATTCAGGTTACAACACTGTATTAAGAATCAAGTGTATGTTAATTTTTGAACAGGGTCATTTTTATAAATTCAACTATTATTTTCTCTTGTGGACTATTTTATGTGAAATATCTTATTCAGGTCAGTACTAAATAATAAAACAACATGCAATTTGTATGATCCCCCTTATTTTAGTAAAATAATCAACATTTTGCAGATTCTGCAAGGGTGTATGTAAACTTTTGACTGTAAATATCAGTAAAGACAAATGTACCACGACCTGAAAGAGGAAATTTGTTCAATTATACTAAAAGGCCTTTTACTTTCTAAAAAAACACAATTATATTTTATTTGGAAATTTAGGGCACATACTAAATAAGACAGTTTTAGTGTACTTTTTGTTCAAAAAAGAAACTAAACGACAAATGATTATTTAAAACAATTTAATCAAGAAAAGAGTATAAAGCAACGGAATAAATTTTCCATGGACAGACAGAATTATAATTCAGAAAGAGGCGGATAGACATTACAGGTTGCCGACAGCAGTGACGTCAAACATCACCCATTCACGGCTTGACGTCATCGCTGACTGCGTTAACAATTGGAGGATTCTGGAGCGCGTCTTTGTGTAGAAGGACCCCACTTCCGCAACACTACAGACATATGTTTATTGCGTTAATATATTGCTGTATAACATGTCATTCCTTAAGGAGTGCACAAACTGCGTTTTTTTCTTAAAAATAAGTGAAAAGCAATAAATACATGCATTTACCTTCAACATAAACCCTGCACCCAGTACCAAAGCAATCTGGATTTATTAGGGGTTCACCTTGGTTTATATGATGGATGTGATGTTGATTGCATCATTCTTATCTATGTGAATGCATGATAAATATAGCCTACAATTCTACTAATAGCGGACACGAGCTCTGCTCTACGAGCGTCGTCGTGATGTCAGTGGATTTTAGGTGCCCCCTCAGGATGCCTGAGTAGTTGCGCTCGCCGCCAATGAGCGTCTCCAGTGTGAATGTCCTTCATTTCTGTGTCTGGCTAGAGAACTTGCCATCACGGATCCTAATTTGGATTTAAAAGGGAAAAGAAAGCACCTCTCCGGTTCTCCGCTGCCCCTCAATCGCGTGACATTCTGGAGCGTCTAAAACAACTTTAACTGTGCGCGACATGGAATGCCGAGTGCTGTCGATTCAGAGTCATGTCGTGAGAGGATACGTGGGAAATAAATCGGCATCCTTCCCGTTACAGGTGAGCATCGTTCATCGGAGGCTTGCGACAATGCACTCGTCATAATTGTTATGTTATGGTGCATGACAGCGTGCTGATGGAGAAAGGAAAGGTCACATGGTCAATATTCCCTTGCATGCTGTTCTTGTGCAATTTGAGATATTTATGTAGTAAACTTCCCTTATGCACAGACTATTTCGTTCCCAGAACTTGGCCTCTTGATGCTGGTTGCAGTGATATACGAGGCTGAATTTAAAATATGTAACTATTAATAGTAACTTGGCTAATTGATTGACAGAAAAACTTAAAGCTCTGGTTCGGAAGCTTGTGCTGTCAAAACACCGGCAGAAGCCGTTGCGGTGAGAGCAGAGACACGGCGGCTGTCACCAATGCCTGGAGTGACACTGCCGTTAATCATCACCAGAAATGATTGGGATATCATTGAATCTCGGTTTCTGAAAGATCATTTGGCATGAGGGATCGTGCCGCGTCCAAACTATTAAATCAGGCTCATTAGGTTTTGAATGGCTCCAGCTGTCATGCCACCAGAAAGCGGCTGTCTTCCTATGACTCGAGCCCTTCTTCTGCATACTCGCGCTGGCTTACGTTTCCAAGACTGACGTCACAGCCGGGAGACTCAATTCCAGCAAAATCGTGACATTTTTTTTTTTCAAAGGCTCTTCCAACCGTGTCTAAACCCACGCTTGTGCATCCTGCATTTTAATGTTTCATCTTTAAACTTTTGAGTCAGCGTGTTTCGGTGACAGAGGGTGCTCGTTTAGATTAACCCTCATGTTTTGGAATTGTCTTTATGTTCCCAAAAGGCTTTAGAATCCCAAAGACCCGTAAATAGTGCTGATACTAATAGGAAATGAAATTAACCTCTTTTATTTTCCCTCAAAATTCTTTCAGTGTGTTCCTGTGACTATAGGCGGATTAAAGCTGTAACTTTTCTGGCTTATTTATATAATGCATCAGCTTTTGAGCTTGATCAGATTAATAACACAGGCATAGTTGGTTTAATTTATGACGCTATTAATTTAAAAGCATGCATAAGACACTTAAACTTTATAGATGGTTTGCACTTACGTCACGGTTTGGTTAGTTACCCGGATGCGCGGCCATATTGGAAATACTCGAATGTAAACAACGGCATGGATTGAACGGTTAATGTACTACTAAATACGTGCTAATTTATGCTGTCTAAACCATGGAAAAACGTGTGGAAGTTGCCAAATCATATAGAGAAGGACTTTGTATGCAGGAAAGGGTGCAATATTTTGACAAACTAAAGTTAATAAGTGGTGAAGATACGTACCAGCAGTATTAATTAAGATAGTAGACTAATATTTCACCTACCTGACTGGAAATGATAAGAACAAACATGAATGTTGTCAAGATTCTTGCCCTGGAAATCCTGGTTCAGTTTGGCCAACCACAAACGCCTTTTGTTCCTCAGACAGTTTTTTGCTCTCTTCTCCTTGATTTGTTATAATTTTTGGCAGTCTATAGTACTCCAAATGTTTTTCTGGGGTCCGACCGATTAGTACAGCCCAGAACATTACAATAATTGACCATTTTCAGCAGCAATAATCCGCAAAATATGCGAGTTTTGTTCGGTTCAGTGACATTGTTTACTTTAAGTGCCACCAATATGGCCGATTGATGACGCGTTGTGGAAACACGCTCTATAAATTATAGTTTATTTATAAAGTGAATTAAAATACCAATATAAATACTGATAATAACTAAGCTCTGTGTCCCACAGACCCCAAATCCTACTAATAGTGCCACTGCAAATGGGAAATGAGATTACTCTTTATTTCCCTTTTATGTTCCTGTGTCATAAACAAATGCCATTAAGCCAATTTTATGAACGTTTTTTTGTTATGCAGCTTTTGAGCTGTTTAACTTCAAAACAATATGTCAGTCTTATAATTTAGGAAGTTAAAAGCATATGCTAGACTTTCAGAAATATGCAGAGGTCATGCTCAGGTAGTTAAACTTTATATAGCTTGATTACTTATGCAACGAATGGAGCCTAACAGAATAGAAATTGTGTTTAAGTTACCAGTTGCTCATTAAGGGATTGACAGTTGAGTTTGATGTTTAACCATCTGATTGTGTGTAGAATAGTGTATTGGTTTGTGTAAGAATAGTGTATATTCTTATTCTGACTATCACAGACCCTTGTGATTATTGCATGTTGCATATTGAGTCTTTTATGTATCTGTGTTGCTCTCTGAATGAGCTTCTTTTCATGTTTGGAATCTTTGTGTGTGTGTTTGTCAGGTTTTGGGGTTTGAGGTGGACTCGATCAACTCTGTTCAGTTCTCCAACCACACAGGTAGGCTGATTTTTGGGTAACATCTTGTCACTGTGAAACAATGTCATTTGAAAGCATTTTAGATAAAAGTGATTATGTGGTTCACTTCACTTAAAGAGTCACATAGTCTGCTTCTATTGCCCTTATTTGTAAGTCGCTTTGCATGTAAGTGTCTGCAAAATTATTACATGTAAGTGCAAGTATTTAAAAATGTTGTGGAAGATATTTGGAAGATAACATATTTGTTACTATGATGTCACATAGTACACTGCTGAATAGAATGTGTTACTGTATGATGTCATAATTAGGGCAAGATGGAATCTTTTTTGAAAATGTGTTAAACAGCACAATAAGAGTTCTGTTTTTTATTATATTTTTTTGTAAGATTACGAAAGCTATATGACAAAAGAATACAGATTTCAGAAACGTAATATAAAGTGTTCTTGGAGTTATTATTTTCATTTAACCTGACAGGCAGCCCCAAACAACAGCTGTCTTGACTGAACAGCTTCTGAACATGAGTTTAAAAATATTTCTGATACAATGACGTTAATTACTAATGCTTACCAAATGAACAAATTGTGAACATTGGCTAAAATATTTAATAAAAGTTTCTACGAGTTTGAGGCATTAGGTCATTTTTGTTCAGATGGTTTTTGATTTAAGATCACAGGTTTTGATCAGTTGTTGGATATCACTTGAGCAGTGTGTTTCATCTGCAAATGCAGTGTAGTGCCCCTTGACCTCTTTCTTCAGCTATGTTGAACTGCCTTACTGTCAAGAGGACAGAAACAGATGCTTCACTGAAGTGCTTAATGCATATTGCATTCACATGTTGTGACAGTTCATTTTGAGCTCTGTGTGAGTAGAAAAAGTGTAATTTGTGAGGTGTGCAAACAGACCAAGCACCGATTCATGTACTTCAAGAGAGAACGAGTATTGTGATATGTTTTCTCCTCTTTGGATAGTGCACTTTAGATCTGATCCTTTAAAACATCTCCTATCATGGTTTGATTGAGACCTTTCTGCCCGCATGCTCACATGACAAAAAAGGTTTTAGATGATGAATGATGAAGTCTACATGACTTATGTGTTATGTTCCAAGCCTTCTGAAGCAGTTCGTAACAGTGTCTTTCAGTTCAAGAATTGAGCTTTTATGTTGAACCTTTTAAATAAATTAGCTTGTTCAATTCACAAAATTGGTCTGAATGATTTGTTCATAAATCAGACTGATCAGGTTCTTGAATTTCCTTGTAAATTACCCAAAACATTCCAAGATTTTTGGAAACTTTCTAGGATTTTTATTTTTGGAAAGTTTCTGATAATTTTGCAACACTGTTTTTAAGTGCACCTCACAAATGTGACCCTGGACTACAAGAGTAAATATTGTGAAACTGAGACATATACTGAGTAAATAAGCTTTCCATTGATGTATGGTTTAGTAGGACAATAGGACAATATTTGGCCAAGATACAAAATTTAAATAGTAATATATTAAATATTATATTAATATAATATTTAAAAATCTGGAATGTGAGGGTGCAAAAAAAAAAAAATCTAAATATTTTAATAAAAATATTTTACTAAATATTTTAATAAAAAATCTTTAAAGGTGTCCAAATGAAGTTCTTAGCAATGCATATTACTAAACAAAAAAATTGAGATATTTATGGTAGTTTTGATATATTTATGATAGGAGATTTACAAAATATCTTCATGCAATGTGATCTTTACTTAATATCTTTATGATTTTTGGCATAAAAGAAAAGTTGATAATTTTGACCCATACAATGTATTGTTGTGACTGGTTTTGTGGTCCGGGGACATGGATACTCAATGTAAGGTCAGGATGATCAATAATGACTTAAATTTTCTCAAATAATATGTTGCACAAAGCTATAGTGTTAAGTTTTGTGATTTTTTTTTTTTGATTAGGAATTTTGCATGAGGGTGGATGATTTTCACATTCAGATTTTCCAGTGGGTTCAAGATGGTCACATGAATTTGCTGTGCTGACCAACAGAAAGCTGCTTGGTTTGAAAGTGACTTTTGTTCATCATATGTTGCTGCATGGACAACGGACCTTTTTTTGCCCACAAAATGTTATTGCACCTTGACTTCAGAAGACTTGGAATATATTGCATGATCCTCATAGGCTTCTTGCTTTATAATGGTGATTTGCAGTTTGAAATCTCCTTTCCCTTTCATTTACAATTCATTATAAATGAAGATGACATTATTTTCATTTTTTTATTTATTTTTTTTTCGGAAATGTCCCTTTAAGGAAGTATGTGTGAGAGAGAAAGTTTGATATAGTACTACAAAAGTTCTCTCTGTTGACCCAGAACTGGAATGTATGCACAAGTGTCATATGTTTATTAACTTCCCAAACACAATGTCTGGATCAGCTTATTTTAAACGCATCCCGTTTCAAAGCACGCAAGTAGAATAACCCTAACTGGCCTCGGATCAGTAGTCTAAACAACACGTGGCACAACCTACTACACGCTGTTGCCCTGTGACTGGCCTCCCTCTCTGCTTGGATGCTTTCTTCTCCTCAGGGCTGTAATGTTGTTTTTTCTTAAGCGTTTAAGCCTATAGTCGGAGGGACATGGACTCATGTGCTGCTGTCTTACTTAGTATTCCCAAACCAGTGGCTAACTGAGTATCAGCGGTCTGAATGCTGCACTGTGGAGAGATTATCATTGGGATTTGGGAAGTTGTAGTCATGTAGGTTTGTGGTTAAGGCCTGTGGCCACATTATAAGCCTGAATTTGAATGTAGAATGAGTCTCCAGCAGTCCCAGCAGCACTGTGGTTTAAGCACATGGCTAATTGAAATCATGTGTAACTGGTTTAGAGTGAGTGGATGGGTAGTTTAAAGGGGCAAACCATCTGAAAAATGAGGCTGGATACAGTAGTGCTGTGTTTGTTGTCACGTCCTTGATAACTTTTGGATACTACATACTTCAGGAGTTTAGAAAGGTACACAGTCTTGCATTCTCCTCCTTTCCAGATGATTCAGGCTCCTCTCAGTGTCCATTATGTTACTTTATGCTGAAGAGAAAAATGATCTGATTCAAATTAAGCATTTTAGTCATTTTAGGTCAGCCACAGATATATTATTATCGGTTGGTAAATAAATTAAAAAAAAAAAAAAAAAGTGTATTTTATCCTTTTAGAAAATTTGATTGATATGTTTGGTGTAAATGCAATATATCGACATAATATTGGTTATTTGATATTGGCAGTTTGATCATTTTTGGCCGATATTGGATATTTCTGTGCTCTATTATTATTATTTCTCATTCAAACATAATTTTTTTTCTATAGCACATTTTGAATGGAATATTTGTCCATCTTCTGATGCTCATTATAATGTTGTGATCAAAAATCACTTATCACGTATACAAGTACATTGTACTTTTTTAGTGGTTTAATTTCTTTCTTTCTTTGTCTTTCTTTCTTTCTTTAAATGAACAAGGATTATAGATTTATTACATCAGTCATTTATTGGTTATTGGTATAAAATACCATTCAAAAGTTTGCAGTCTGTAAGATCTTTACTGTGTTGTTGAAAGAATACTTTTATGCTTTCCAAGCCTGCATTAATTCAATAAAAATACAATAAAATTGTGAAATATTATTACAATTCAAAATAACTATTTTCTATTTGACTGTATTTTAAAATTAAATGTATTCCTGTGATGGAAAAGCTGAGCTTTTAGCATCATTACTCCAGTCTTCAGTGTCACGTGATCCTTCAGAAATCATTCTAATATGCTGATTTATTAAACATTTATTTATTAAAGAAAAAAAAAAAACCTGGATTTGAAATGACCCTAGTGAAAAAGTAGTATAGAATAAGTCCAGCTAAAGATGTAGTGAAGTATATTTGACTGTGCTTAAGTGGAGCTATTACAAGAATGCCTTAAGTACACCTTAAATATCTTGCATTTAAAGACTGACATTCTCTGAATTCTCATCAGTAGTGACATTAAAATACATTTTAGGCTCAATATTAAGAAATGTCTTGAGTCTTGAGCGATATGTCAGTAAATATGTCAGTAAATTACTTAGTATGAAATAAGTGTATTTCAAATATATAACTTTTTTACTAGGTCAAGAGATTTATTTTGATTTATTTATTTTTTGCGTGTGGAAAAACTCTTGATCAATTTAGTGTATCCTATGTTGAAAAAGCATCCCTTTCTTAAAAAACCCCAAAACCTACTGACCCCAAACATTTGAATGGTGTAATTAGTGATGTATCATTATTGATTGATTAAATCATTATTGACTGCAGAATCTTCCAGCAGTTGGCTCACTTAACCTATTGATTGATTGTCATTTTCAGTTTAATTTACTTGTTAGTTTATCCACAAGTTTCCGGGGGGCGCTACTGTAAAAAAGAACGTGGGTACAACTTCCGGTAAGGTGGCAGATGTAGTATACCAATGGTATTTTGTGTGCTAATTAGCGAAGAGGCTAAGCGTTTTTTAGACCATTGCTTACTTTGTAAAGATGCACACCTTTATGAGAGATGCCATTACGTTCTTATGGACAACATATGCTTTTCGAATTTGTGTTATTATCAAATTTGGATCGCTAAATCTTGAATGACTGTCAACTAGTGAAATGACATTTGAACCGAGACATCAGAGCGAGTGTTTAAGGTCATGCCAGATGAAGCCTCGATTCGAGGCTTGCTAATGTAGAAATCTCTTTCGTAAAAGCCTCACTTTCTGTCCAGTCATGTGCGCGATTCACTCATGTCATAAAGTTTAACCCCCAGATCTTACTTTGCGAGTACATTTTCATTAGGACCTATTTAATAATTACATTTTTAAATACCCAGTCATACAAGTAATATAAAGAATACAAATTTTTTTAGGAAAATTAAATGTATGCCATATGCAATTAATATATGTGTACATTATTCTTATATTACATAATATTGATATTCGTCCTGGCATTTAATGGCACTATTCAATGAGTAAATTAATTCTTCAGAGTCAGAAATTCAACAAACAAACACACACACACACACACACACTGTTAGGCTTTTATTTGTGCATATAACATGGACCGATCTATGGAAATTGTGGTGAATGCGTCTTCCGACGGAGCTTTAGTCTTTTGGCTGCTATATTTTTTACAACCACCAGATCGCGCTGTTTTCGATTTTTTTCCCCAAAATTTTTCCAGAGTTTTGAATCTTTTCCCGAAACACTCAGAGGAAAGTCTCGGTGCTTCACGAGGCTTCATTTGCCTGTCACTCCTGTCAACTGTTGAATTAATGAGTGTCAGGTCCCGCTTGTTTACATTGAACCAGAAGAGGCTCCCACTTTTGACGCAAGGCCTCATGGGGCGTAGGAAACTTGTGGATAGAGGTGGCAGCTAGAGGTCGACCGATGTATCGGTTTTGCCGATTAATCGGCACCAGTAGTCGATTGGTGGAAGTATCGGTTATCGGCAAAATCCATGCCGATAGTTTTTTCCGGGTTGGGTCCATTGCTGGAGCGGCTGAGAAGGTCGTTGTTATACAGCAAAGTCCCTATAGTCTTTGTTATACAGCACCAAGAGCGACGTCTAGTGGCAGAAATCACTGACAGCACCTGCCATTTGTTTAGACACGTGACACTCCGCGCTGCACAGAGCGGGAAACTTCAAAGGCGGGTTTAAAACATTGACAAAGAAACAGTGTGTACAGTATCCTGTAGTGCAAGTGATTAATTTGTTGACTAGATGCTGCATTAGTGGAGAAAGGACAGCAGTCTACTTTTGCCCGTTTGGTGATCAAATAAAGTCTTGTAGGCCGCCGCTTGAATTGAACGCGACGCGTCCAGTGTGTGTGATATCGGATAGCTGCGAGTTCTTCTAGACGCGACGCTGCACTTTTACCTATTGTGTAACTAACATATTTTATATTTTGATTAGATAACCACAAATGTTCCAGAATAGAAGCAGTTAAATTGTGAAAGTGCACAACATCCATATGTATGTAATTTCAATACTGTGGCCTTTGTGTAGATGTTTAAAGATGGCCATCTTTAGCTTGACTGTCGACGTAATGGTAACACTTTACAATATGAGTCAATTTGTAAAATTAAGATGAAAGCTGTAGAATAGCAGTATTGTTCCTTGTTAGAGTGTGTTAATTTCAGCATTTACTGATATATTTTAAGATTTTTAGTTGCTTTTGTTAACATTAATGAACAATGAACTAACTGTAATGATCAATATGTAATTAATATTAATATTTTTTTCATTTACAAAGTATGGTTTAGTAGGCTACTTTTTTTCTTCTTTTTTTTTTTAAATAGTAGAGCAATATTTATTTTCCATTCAGTATCCGTTTTAAAAACTATCGGTCGATTAATCGATATCGGGCAGTGTGGTCCAACCTAGTTATCGGTATCTATAAAATTCAATATCGGTCGACCTCTAGTGGCAGCATCCACTTACCTGTTCATTGGCCAGGTCTAGTTAATGTACATTTGACTGTGTTTCTGAAACATCAGACTGAGCACTCAGTTCTCTTCCAGCTATGTCTAGAATTAATTTCTTGTGTTAATGATAGCAATGATAATAGTCATCATTCTGTAAACACTTGTTAGCAATCAGCATCTAAAAGCACTTTCTGTCTGTTGATGTGACATCAAAAAGATCTCCAATCTGGACCTTTTCTCTGGGACTTCATAGTTTGACCTTGAGAATATTTTACAGATTGTGATGTCCAAAGCTTCATCTCTGTTCAGACCATCAATGGGTGCTGCAAAGCCTTATGGGTAGAAACAGCATGTACCTCATGCAGCAGCTTCTGAATGCTTTCCCTGATCGTGATTTGGTGTGAAATAGAGTATCTGCATGATACGTGTGGGTGAAGTGACTGGGATTAGAGGTTTGCGGTTCTAGCCGAGAGGCGCCGCAGAGTTGCGGCAGCAGAAAATGATGACGACAGACACCCGTCTTATCACAGATTCCCCTTTGCAGTCATCTTCTCCCCAAAACCAACACACACACATCAAGGCTACAATGATGCGTCTTTTTCATCCAGCCCCTCAGGCTTTCCTCTGTCCTGTTTCTTAGCAACAAGAAACATACCATGTGACCGGCTCGGTGACTCACCTGAATTGTGACATCACAGCTCCCGCAGAAACAGCAGTGATGTCTCTGACGAAACTCTGGCGTTTTGTCCATATCCCATAGATATGCAAGGGCTGATTTCTATGTATTTGATCTGTGATCTGTCTTTTTTCCAGGGTACTCTCACTGGAAGGGACAGGTCTTGACGGCAGATGAGCTTCATGTCCTGTATGAAGGGATCAAACTCAACAACGTCAACCACTACGACTATGTACTTACAGGTCAGTTCTTTGACTGCCATTCATGCCAGTGCAACTTTATTTGACACATTACTGTGGATATTATTTGCTTGTTTAGTAATTTATTGAACTGAGGAATAAAAAAATGAACAGAACACAAATTAAGATATTTTTGATGAAATCCAAGAGCTTTCTGGCCCAGAGGAATGTACACGCAACAGCAAAAACTGACACAGAAGAGAAGTCGTTATTTTTGTTTTTGTTGTGCACAAAAAGTATTCTCGTAGCTTTTTGTTTATGGTTGAACCACTGATGTCACATGGACAATTTTATTGATGTCCTGACCACTTTTCTGGGCTCTGAATGTGTCAGTTGTGTTGCTGTCTATGCAGGGTCAGAAAGCTCTCAGATTTCATCAAAAATATCTTAATTTGTGTTCTGAAGATGAACGAAGGTCTTACGGGTTTGAAGCGGCATGAGGGTGAGTAATTAATAACAGAATTTGTATTTTTGGGTGCATTTGTATTTTTCATACAAACATTTAGAATATTTGTACCAAATTTTTTTATGTTTTCATACAATTTTTTTTGTACAGTTTTTGTACAGTATTTCACATATTTAGCATCACACCTCATATTTAATTTCAAGCATTGCAACTAGGTGCACTGAATTTTAATATATCTTTATTAGTAGCAAAATTGTTGATTTTGGATGACACCACATCTATACAAACTTTTTTTGTAAAATATTTATATACACTGCCATTCAAAAATTTCGGGTTTTGAAAGAAGTCTCTTATACTCACATTTATTTTATAAAATACTGTTAAACTGTAATATTATGAAATATTATTACAATTTTAAACAACTGTTTCATTTTAAAGGACAAGTCCACTTCCAGAACAACAGTTTACAGATAACGTACTAACCCCTTGTCATCCAAGATGTTCATGTCTTTCTTTCTTCAGTTGTAAAGAAATTGTGTTTTTTGTGGAAAACATTTCAGGATTTTTCTCCATATAATGGACTGATATGGTTCCCCCAAGTTTGAACTTCCAAAATGCAGTTTAAATGTGGCTTCAAACGATCCCAAATGCGGTTGTAAACGATCCCAGCCGAGGAAAAAGGGTCCTATCAAGCGAAATGATTGGTTATTTTTATAAAAATAATACAATCCAATTTATATACTTTTTAATGTCAAACGCTCGTCTTACTCTCCCTGAACTCTGTGTATTCTAGCTCAAGACAGTTAGAGTATGTTGAAAAACTCTGACCGGATTTTCTTCCTCAACTTCAAAATCGTCCTGTATCACTGTTTTACCTTTTTTGTTAAGGGTGTTTGATCTTCTTTGCATGTTCACTTTGCAAAGACGGGGTCAGTACTTATGCAGCGATGTAGGATGATTTTTAAATGATTTTTGAAGTTGAGGGAGAAAATACGATCTGAATTTTTCGACATGCCCTAACTGTCTTGAACCAGAATACACAGAGTTCAGAGAGAGAAAGGCAAGATGAGCGTTTGAGATTAAAAAGTATTTAAATTGTATTTTTTTAAATGAAAATAACCGATCGTTTTGCTAGATAAGAGACCCTTCTTCCTCGGCTGTAATCGTTTACAACCGCATTTGGGATCGTTTGAAATGTGTACAAATTGCTGTGAGATCAGGCTGGTGTCACATGATCAGATGAACTGTTGAAAACAGTTGCATTGCTTAATATATTTTTGGAAACTTAATATATTTTATGATTTTCATAGCTGAGAAGGAAAAACACTGAAGTCTATAAATAAAGATATAAAATAAAATAAACACATGGCAGAACGTTTACAGTTTTAACACGTTCAGATTAGATTTATTAAAAATCAACCTGGTATATAAATAGTGCCAGACATTGAAGAATCTCCCATAGGAGCCAAATTCAACATTGTGGCATTGGCAAGCGCTCCTTTTTGTCCTGATAATCTAATAATCTAGTTGATTTGTTTGTTGTGAGTTCAGTAGGTTTATGTGTTGTTGTCTAGAGTCTGAGAGGAAGTGAACACATCTCTCTGTCCCTCTCTAACAATGCTGCTAATCAGCACCGGGGGACCATAGAGGACACATGGTCATAGAGTTGCTGGTCTCGCACGAGCACCGCAGACTGGGATGCTGTGCTCTATTGAGTGTGTTAGCGAGCGAGGAGTCTCTGGTGCATGGGCTCTCCTTTACCATCACCTTGAGAAGAGAAGGAAGAAAGGAAAGCACAGAATGGGTAAAGAGGAAAAGGGGAAAGGAGAACATAGGAATAGAGAGCATAGAAATATAGTTGTTTAGCTGTAGAAATTAATGCTTTTATTGAGCAAGGATGCATTAAATTGATCAAACATAACAATTTATAATGTTACAAAAGATTTATAGTCTAAATAAATGCTGTTCTTTAGAACATTATATATTTATCAAGGAATCTTGAAAACAATACATCTCAGTTTCCACAAAAATATTAAGCAGCATATTAAGCAGTTTTCAACACTGATAATACTAAGAAATAGTAGTATTAATTTTTTGAGCAGCAAATCAGCATATTATAATGATTTCTGAAGGATCATGTGACACTGAAGACTGGAGCAATGATGCCGAAAATTCAGTTTTGCATCACAGGAATAAATTACATTCTAAAATATATTAAAAATGAAATAACATTTGACAATATCACTGTTTTGTCTGTATTAGTCAAACGTTTTTGAATGGTAAGATTTTTAATGTTTTTTTAAAGAAGTCTCTTCTGCTCACCAAGCCTGCATTTATTTGATCCAAAGTACAGCAAAAACAGTACAATCTTGAAATGTTTTAACTTTTTAAAATAACAGTTTTCTATTTGAATTTGTTTTAAAATGTCGTTTATTCCTGTGATTTCAAAGCTGAATTTTTTTAATGTCATAACTCCAGTCACGTGATCCTTCAGAAATCCTTGTAATATTCTGATATTCTAATATTTGCTGCTCATTTATCATTATTTTGTTGAAAACCACGGAGTAGTTTTTTTTTTTCAGGTTTCTTTAATGAATAGAAAGTTCAGAAGAACATAATTTTATTTCAGATAAATGCTGATCTTTGAATCTTCCTATTCATCAAAGAATCCTGAAAAAATGTACTCAACTGTTTTAAATATTGATAATAATAATAGAATGTAGAATATTAAAATATTAGAATGATTTCTGGAGGATCATGTGACACTGAAGACTGATGTAATGATGCTGAAAATGTGGCTTTGATCACGTGAATAAATTACATTTTAAAATATATTCAAATAGAAAACAGTTATTTTAAATAGTAAAAATATTTCACAATATTACTGCTTTTACTATATTTTTTGTTTAAATAAATGCAGCCTTGGTGAACATAAGAGACTTCTTTCAAAAACATTACCTAAACTTTTGAGCATGGGTGTATTTACTTCTAACATCAAAACCCAACCTTTTTTAAAATCTCAAGAAAAGTGTTTTTCTTGTATTTTGTATTTATTTTGTATAAAGCACCCATTCTGTCCTACCTGTATACTGACCATCTGTCCTGGGCTCTATTTCTAGTGCACTAATTTTTGAACTGCTGTTGAACCCTTGTCCATGCCTCTCTTAATAGTGGCTTGTATTGTCGCAGTGCGATTTAGTGTGTGACACACTATGGCATCATGAAAAGCACTGAAGGTCAGATGAGTCACACATAGGATTTATTCACCTGACTGTAGAGACCCAGCCGCCACATAAACCATAGCTGAAGTGTGGCCCTGGAAGTTTCAGAGCGGTCCCAGCCCAAATAAATTTGGATATTTATGTCACTTCCTTTGATTCAGTGCATGCTTTAATGTGATTATTGAGTTCTATCTGTTTAATACACATAAGAAGGTGTATATTGTGGTGTTCTGATTCTAAGGTGTATATTGTAGTGTATTTTATTGCAAAGACAACCTAATTTTCACACTATTTCACTTGCAAATTTACTGTTATTGACCCCTCGTACTTGTGCTGAATGGTCCGTTTTTGTACTCCAGGCACAAGGAACATTTTGATTTGGGACAAATGGAGTCAAAGATCAAGAGTAAGTAGTTGTTAAGAAAATCAAAGTATTGATCAAAGCTCTGCTCTCTCCATTACTGCAGGTTACACTAGAGATACATCATTTTTGGAGATGGTGGTTGACATAGTCCAAGAGCTGAAGAGGGCCAATCCTAACCTTGTATACGGTGAGAGTTTTTCAGTCTCTTTCATTCTAATTTAACAAAAGCTAAAAACTGTTTACCAGCATGTTTATACTGTTAAGAAGTCTTGGGTCAGTAAGATTGATTGATCTTCAAAAACATTAAAAACTCACAACCCCAAACATTTGAATGCTAGTTTACATTAACCTTGCACATTAAAGTATAACTTTTTTTACTGTTTTTCTCAGTTTGTGACCCTGTCTTAGGTGACCATGGTTCAATGGTAAGTTTACTTGTGTTTTTATACTGTTTTGTCTTCTGTCCCATTCTGTTCATTATGCAGGTAATAGAATTTGGATAAATGTGACGTTTATTTTTCATAGTACTCTGTCTTTTCCAGTATGTTCCTCAGAATCTCCATCCTGTGTACAAGAATAAAGTGGTCCCTGTGGCCGATATCATCACACCCAACCAGTTTGAGGCTGAGTGAGTAGAATACCTCCACTCAACAGCTTTGTGTGTGTTATTTAGTGATTGGATCATGTTTCTGTACTGCAAATGTCAAACCTCCAGCTCCTCACTGCTTTAGTAGGACTGCTGACAGAAGAGTGATATTTTAGCGCCCTCTAGTGGTCGGCCATGGATTTACCTATAAATCTTCAGTGCCTTACTGCTGTTCACATCACACTGATGTGCCATCAGCTCTTAACAGCATGTTCTTTACTGCAGGTTGTTGACGGGGAAGAATATCAGCACAGAGAAAGAAGCTGTTGAGGTGAGCTTAAATACATTCATGAATAACAGCCCTCATAATAGCCTTAAAAAATGGGAAGCAGAAATAAATGTCTGAATAGAATTAAATCCACTAGCTGCAAAAATGTCTAAATTTTATTGTTGTTGTTGTTGTTGTAGTAATTATTATTATTATTATTATTATTATTATTAAAAATAATGATTTTATTATTGTTATTTTAGTAGTAATTAATGTATTGGTGCTGTCAAGTGATTCACTGTGATTAATCGCATCCAAAATAAGTTTTTGTTTACATAATACATGTGTGTACTGTGTATATTTATTATGTATATATAAACACACACACACACACACATATGCATGTATATATTGAGAAAAATGTTATGTTTGTATCTGAAATATATTTATATATAATATAAATTATATGAAAAAAAAAAAAAATATATATATATATATATATATATATGTGTGTGTGTGTGTGTGTGTGTGTAAATACATGTAAATGTATTTCAAAATATGTACTGTTTGTGTGTGTATTTATATATACATAATAAATATACACAGTACACACATATTATGTAAATAAAAACTTTTACTTTGGATAAGTTCAATCATTTGACAGCACTGTATATTATGTATAACTGTAATATTATCATTATTAATATTATTATATAATAAATGAGTAATAATACAAATAATTTTAAACTATTGTTAATTATTATAATAATGTTATTATCAATAAAAGCAATACATTTATTGTTGTTGTAATAATAATTACATCATTATTGTCAATAATAATGTGAAATTGTTTTATCTTATGTAATATATTTTTATTATTACTGTTATGTAAATAATAATGATTATAATTGTTGTTGTTATTGTTATTATTATTGATAATAATAAGAAACGTAAGAACAATAATAAGAATGATATTTGAAAGTTGTTGTCATATCTAATGATATACTAAAAGGTATAGTTAATAATAATAATAATAATAATAAGTAGTAGTATACTTCTATTTTATCTACCAAAATATTATTATTATTATTATTATCAGTAATAACAAATTTGTATTATCATAGTAGTAAATAATATATTAAATATTGTTCTGTTCTTCTTCTTCTTATTATTATTATTATCTTCTAATATTAAATTAGTAATAATATGAATAATTTTAAAATGTTTATTATTATTATTTAATGTTATCAACAAGAACAATAAATACATTTTATTCTTATTATTATTGATTTAGTTGTTGTTGCAAAATTATAATTAATATAATTAACAACAATAATGATAGCAGTAGTATACAGTATATATATATATATATATATATATATTATGATCTTATGCAGTAATATATTTATTGTTATTATTATTATTATTGTATTACTGCAATGTAAATAATTATCTTTTTTACTGTTGTTATTTTTAGTATTCCAGTAATAAAAAAAGTATTATCATAGTTGTAATTAATATATTTAGTAATTTTATTATGATTATTATTATTATCCAATATTAAATTAGTATTAAATTATAATATGAATAATTTTAACGTTTATTTTTATTATTAATATTATTAAATGTTATCAACAAGAATGTTTAAAAATTATTATTGTTTTATCTTTTAACAATAATAAAAGCATTTTAAAGTTGTTGTTATCATATTATCTGATTATATAATATAATTGATAATAATAATAGTAATTTAAAATCTTTCCCTTATTATCTTATTTCATAATGTAATAATAATAATATTACATGGAAACAGCCTTTTTTGTGAACCCTTTACAGACAGTTGTCTGTATTTTTAGAAACTTTTGAAAGCTGAAACAAAGCACCTTGCTATTCACGTGCTATTGGCCCCCGGTCAAAGTCTCTGACTGTGTGTGTGTGTGTGTGTGTTCAGGTGATGGACCTGCTGCATAAGATGGGTCCTGACACTGTGGTGATCACCAGCTCTGATCTGCCCCCTCGTCTCGGAGACAGATTCCTGGTGTCTTTTGGCAGTCAGCGCATTTGTAAGTGTGTGTGCTTCCTGTACAGCTCAAAACTGCTTAGTCAGGAATTTAAAAGCATGTCAAACTGCTGAATAGTGGAAGATAATATCACTGTGTGCAATTTGACCAATGACAAAAATCCCCATGAAGACAGTTTATTGGAATCTATATGAATTCAGATTTTTTTTTTTTTTATACACAACCATGTTTCTGCAGTGATGCCGGACGGCACAAGGACGACCCAGCGGATCCGAATAGAGGTGCCGAAAGTGGATGCGGTGTTTGTGGGAACCGGTGATCTATTTGCTGCTATGCTGTTGGCCTGGACTCACCATTACCCAACAGACCTGAAAGTACAGCATATTAAATCAGCGTGTCATAAATGCATCACAGTGATCATGCAGCGTAGTAAAACGCTGATCGAGTCTTTTTCTCACTGTTCCTTGCAGACGGCATGTGAGAAGACCTTCTCCGTTATGCACCATGTCATTCAGAGGACTATATCTTATGCCCATGGTAAAACAACTGCCATAGATGTTTGCTTTATATGTATTTGCATGGTATAAATGAACGAGTGATGACAATAATGCTTTTCTCTTTCTCTCTTGTATTTTCAGAGATGGCAGGTCCTGGTAGAAGACCCAGCCCGGCCCAGCTGGAGTTGCGGATGGTCCAGAGTAAAGCTGACATAGAGGATCCAGCCATAGTCATGGAGGCCACAGTTCTATAGAGCCGCCACACGCCACATCTCATCCACACATCTCACCTTCCGCTCACAACTGCACAATGTATAGATGTTGTACATTTTGATATGTAATGTGACATTGCCTTAGAATCTCAGCCAGAGCACAACAGTTCCATTTCAAGAGATTCAGCAGGGTACAGCCAAACAAGCGAGAGCGAAAGAGCCGCCGCGCTCCGAGAGAGTGTAACCACGCAGAGAAAAGAGAAGGGAAGAAGAGCATGGGAGAGATGATCAGCCTCTCTCATTCACACTTTCTTGTGCATCTTCACCATCTCTGTCTCTCTCTCTCTCTTTCTCTCGAAGCTCCTCAAGAACTCCGGTTCGTCCTGCACATAAAGCCCAGTCACTGACATTTCCAGACCAGGTCAGTTACCTAAACTGCCATTGATCTAATGAGGACCAAAATTAAAAAATGACATTAATATAGGTTTCTACAGTCTTATGATTTTGAGTTAGCAAACATAGAAAACAAAACCTACATGGCTGAGTCTCACAAAAACTGTCAGGAAATGTCAGTCCAAAATCAAAAGATCAAAATGAGAAATTTATTGCATAAAAGAAAGATTATTTTTTGCATTATGCTATTTAAAAAAAAACAAACAAAAAAAACAATTCCCAGTTCTTTGTTGCTCACTGTAATGTGAAAATGTCTTATTTTTAATTAAATATAATTCTATAAAATTATACATGATTTTAATTATATATACACAACCAGTCAAAAGTTTTTGAACAGTATGATTTTAATGTTTTTAAAGAAGTCTCTTCTGCTCACCAAGCCTGCATTTATTTGATCCAAAATACAGAAAATTTTTGAATTTTTTTTTTACTATTTATAATAACTGTTTTCTATTTGAATTTATTTCTTGTAATCAAAGCTAAATGTCAGCATTATTATAATTATAGAAATTAATACTTTTATTTAGGAAGGATGCTTTAAATTGGTCAACAGTGATGATAAAGTCATTTAAAATGTTACAAAAGGCTTCTATTTCAGATAAATGCTGTTCTTCTGAACTTTCTATTCATCAAAGAAACCTGAAAAAATTCTACTCGGCTGTTTTCAGCATAATAATAATAAATGTTTTTTAGAGCAGCAAATCAGAATATTAGAGTGATTTCTGAAGGATCACGTGACTGGAGTAATGATGCTGAAAAATCAGCTTTAAAATCACAGGAATACATTACATTTTAAAATATATTCAAATAGAAAACAGTTATTTTAAATAGTAAAAATATTTAAAAATGTTTACTTTTATTTAAAAAAAAACATTCAAAATCTTACTGTTCAAAAACTTTTGACTGGTAGTGTAGGTTTTGTTTTGTTTTTTGTTTTTTAATTTGATTAATTCTTTTTTTGTGATTTGTCACATTGCAAACAATGTTGGACCTAAACAGAGATTTTCTTTATGCAACAAAAAAAATTATTTTGTTTTTATCTTTTGATTTGGGAGTTTAGTGTAGCTTTGACTTTCCTTTGTGAGATTTACCCAGAAAACTTTGCTCACTGCGGTTCTTAATAAGATACCTGGATCTGGAAAAGATATATTGTAGCCAACCTCAAAAAGTTGTTAAATGTGTATTACAGACCCAAAGCACTGATTTGTGTGAGAGTCCGACTTGTCTAAAATGTGTATTTTATTGTTTCTTTTTTGTGACTATTTTCTTCCACAAAGGAAGATTTTACTAAAGAGATGCGCTGCTGTATTTTGTGACTTGATGTTTTTGGTGAGATATACTGTAATAATTTTTGGCCTTGCTCACGTGTATGATTTAACTCTCGTTCCATTGATTTCAGTTTTACATCGAGCATTTACAAATGCGGACTTTTTCGAGCATTTCACTTCATGTTTGTTTGTCAGTGTAACTAACATTATCATCTCATTTGCTTTGAACTGATTGTATTTGCATTGATAATCTACTTGTTTGTACAAGCAGAAAAGACTTTAAAAGTAGTTTTAACTTTTTATTTAATAGTATTTTCATATCTTAAACAGAAAAGACTCAAATGAAGTCTTAAGTTCTGAGGGAACTTCTTAAAATGCCTTGATCAACAGTAGTTGTGTATGTGTGCTAGTCGGGTGACCTGCGCCTGCTTCTCTCTCGCTGTGTCAGAGAACGTGGTGCCTCCTGGTTACGATACTGTGAACGATAATAAAAGGCAGATGAGTTCTATGTTTCATCAGACTTGTTCTCCTTTGTTCAGTTCATAAGGAGATCGATTCAGGCAACATTTTCCTTTGTCTGTTTATATCTCTGTTTGATCCATTTTCCATGGCAATGCAGTTATATGTGGATTTCTCAAGTATTGTTTTTTGTTTTTTTGACTTGTTTTACACCTAACTAATGCTCTTCCAAAACTAATCACATTTCTTTTATTCATCTTTTCATCCTCTGATCATTCCTGAGTTGCATCTGTCTTTTAAACACTCAATTTCACGGAAACATATCCATGTCACATTTACTCCAAAATCAAAAGAAAAAGGGAGAGGGAACAAGAAAGACAAAGAAACAAAGCCTATTTTAGGACTGTTATCATTTTTTGGATACAACATAACATTTTTAGTGCAAATATTGCTCATTTTATTTAATACAATATTTTTTTATATTTTAATCAGCATGAATTGGTTCAACAAAAGCATGATATATAAGTATTTTATTAAATATAATGATTAATAATAATAATAATTTAAAGATATACTTAATTTTCATTAAATAGTTTTAGAATTTAAAACAATAAAACTGAATTTAGACAGCATTTCAGCCCTACAAGTGTTGGGAAAATCCAGTAATTCTTTACATTAGTTGAGACTTTAATATCTCTGAGTTCTGAAAGTTATTTTTTTTATTAAAGAAAATTAAAAATTCTTTATATTTTGGGGTGAGATATGACCGAGCCATGTTCTTTCATGAGATTCATCCCTCTTCATTCACTTCAGCTTCTAGATTTCCATCTTATTTTCCTTCGCATCAAAAAAGACGGCCATGTGCAGGACTAATCAGGGGTCAGCATTGCTCTGAGGGGCATGTGCTTCAGCTTTTCATTAGTTACTGAGCTGTTATCTAACTTCTTATGTGTACTTGTACGTTGTGTATGTGTATGTGTGAATGACTAACGGATGGTTCTGCCGTGAGTGTGCGAGTATTTGTGTTCTCTGAAGGAATATGAGGGTGTGAGCGGGTTAACGGGGGGGAGGGAAGAAAAATAAGAAAAGCCAAGTCTAGTCTTTGTGAATAAATACAGTGCTATACAGATGATCATGACATCAGTGATGACATCACTGTCTCTCAATGAACAGTACTGGTACCATTTGCTAATAGCACTTGCCCAAGTGCAACAAAACAGGCTTAGTTTAGGGCAAAATGGCCACTGCTGCATGAAGATGCCTTGGTGACCAGTTAACCTGCAGCAAAATGTGCTTTCTAACTATATTTAGAGCAACATTATGTACTATTTTACTTATTTTTACTAACTGTAGGGGGCCCTAAAGTTGCATAAAATACACAAAACTGGTCTGTTTCTTTTCTACGCTCCCTCCCAAACGTCCGTTCTGGGAGTATTTAAATTTAGAGAGCGGGTACGAATTCCCGCAAAAAGGGCGGATTGCTTTAAGGCAGCAAAAAAATGCACATTTACAGTGATGTATGTCAGTGAATTCCACTCATTTAACTGTAGGGGTTTCTGAAGTTAGATAAAATACAAAAAACTCGTCTGTTTCTTTTCCACGCTCCCTCCCAAACGTCCGGTTCTAAGTGTATTTAAATTTGGTAAGTAAGGGGGACCCCTCACGAAAGGCGTTTTGAGTACCAATTGGGCAGGTTTTTTTGTGAAAACCTGGCAACCCCAATCGCTTTTCGAGAGGGGTCTCCCGGTAAAAATCACGTTCCAGGAGGTAAAATACACGTTTTGTGGTGGGGTTCCTCTGGTAAAATTAACATTCCATGGGCTAAATATTACCTTATTGTGGTCCCTTCAACCCGTGTACATGATAACCAACCCTCAGCAACAGTATGAAAGTAGCCCAATTCGGCGAGAAAACAAATTCCTGCAAAGAGGACGGATTCTTTTAAAGCAGCAACAAATGTATGTTTACAGTGAAATACGAGAGTGAATTCCACTCATTTATCTGTAGGGGGCTCTAAAGTTGCATAAAATACACGAAACTATTCTATTTTCTATTCTCACTCTCAAACGTTCGTTTCGGAAGTATTTAAATTTGGTGAGCGGGTTCGAATTCCCGCGAAACCTGCAACAAATGCACGTTTACAGTGATATAAGACAGTAAATTCCACCTACTTAACTGTAGGGCGCTCTAAAGTTGCACAAAATACACAAAACTCTTCTATTTCTTTTCTACGCTCCCTCCCAAACGTCAGTTCTGGGAGTATGTAAATTTGGTGAGCGAGTATGAATTCTGCAAGAAAGATGGATGGCTTTAAAGCAGCAATAAATGCATGTTTACGGTGATATACCACAGTGAATTCCATTCATTTAACTGTAGGGGGCTCTAAAGTTGCATAAAATACACAAAACTTTTCAATTTCTTTTCTACGCTCCCTCCCAAACGTCAGTTCTGGGAGTATTTAAATTTGTTGAGCGGGTAAAAATTTCCGCGAAGAGGACAGATTGCTTTAAGGCAGCAAAAAATGCACGTGAACAGTGATATATTTACAACAGTGAATAACACTCACTTGACTGTAGGGGGCTCTAAAGTTGCATAAAATTCACATACACAAAACTCTTGTTTTTTTTTCATGCTCCCTCCCGAAAGTCCATTCTGCTTTTACGAAAATGAACTATGGTTTTACCACAGAAAAAAAGAAATATATATATATATATATATATATATATATATATATATATATATATATATATATATATGTGGTTACTATAGTTAGAGCATGGTAACCACAAATTAACCACGGTCTTGCTACACTATAGTTTAACCATGATATTTGTAGTAAAACTATGGTTATACAAATGGTAATCAATGTGCCAAAAACATGGTTACTACACTTTTACTATAAACCATGGTTCATTTTTGTAAGGGTGGGAGTATTTAAATTTGGTAAGAATTCCCGTGAAAAGGGCGGACTGATTTACAGCAGCAACAAATACTCAAAACTACATACTGTTGCTTTAAATATAGCAGGAACATGCTTACAATGAAAGCACACTTGTGTTTACTGTTTATTGAACAACAGGTGTGTCCTGATATAAGAAACCTAGTAAGAACCTCATAATGACTAAAAAGAAAAAAAATAGTGGGCAGCCAAATATTTGTTATGGCAGTGATGTCTAGTGCATTCCCTGAGGAAAGTGTGGTTAAGAACTTTTGGGATGAACTACATTTTTGTTTGTTCTGTATTCATAATGTTTGTAAATTGTATATCGGTCTGTGGAAATTATGTGCCGTCTATTGTAAGACTGTCGATCAAAAATGACCAAATGACGCTGAACTCCTTCTAGTGGACGGAGCTTCCGTCGTCTAAGAAAAACTATTTCACTACCATTATTTAGGCCATAAATAAAGTGATCTTTAGTAGCTATACTAGGTCCTTGAATGCCATTCTTTTTTAATCTGATGTCCTGAGTCCATATGATCCGGTTAAATCGCTTGGACCTATTTGTCATCATGTATATGTCGTCATCTGTAGTTCACAGCGTTTTGTATAATTAGCTGCCTTCCATTACAAGGCATTGAATGCCTTACAACATGTACAAAAAGCATTTCAGGCCTACTAGTGCTCAAGAAAATCACGTTAGTTGCGAGTTCCACAGCTCTGACTCTTGAAGTGAGTGGAGGTTTTATTATTTAATTTTTGCTAAATTTAATTTTCACATAGACTGAGGTGCGAGACAGAATAGTTTCCGAGGACCTTTGCGATGATGGATGAAACATCTTTAGAAAGCGATGGAATTTGACAGGAATGAATCATTGTGTCTTGGTCTCTCAGTGTGAATCATTATTTCATCTGTAAAATGAGTGTTTAAAACCACTGTGCTTGCTGTAATGTACTCTTGTCCACAACAGTACTGTTTAATAGAAGATTCTTCGGCAAGAGTACATGAGAATACACTTGAAAATGTGTCCTTCTCACAGAACGCCAAATATGAATTTCAATGACATCGTAATGGGCAGTATAACATGTTGCCAGGGCAACATTTGGAGGCATCATTCTACTTCTCTGTAAATATGTCTGTCTCTCTTAACAGTTCTAATAGTGACATGTCAGTGCTTCACTAATCATTTTGATTCCCTCTCTGTTGACATGGTTGGTATCAGAAATCCTTTCGGTTTGTTTTTTGTTCACTCTTTGGTTTTCTGTTCTGAATGGGGTCAGAAAAGACAATAAAAACTAAATGTTTGGTAAAGTTTTTAGTGCTTTGTTTTCATATTCTGAATATTTTATAATATGTAACAATAAAGATTGTAGTGTACAAATCCACATTTATAATGTATGTATGTTATAATGCAATAAAGAAAAACAAGGTATTATATTAAATGTTGTATGTGTGTGTGATTGGGTGGGGAGAGAATGTAGGAAAAACAAATGCTTTCCATCATTTTTAATGCTTCAAGTTAAGGCTGCTCTGAGGAGGCTCTGTGCCTGCTCAAATTCAATTACAATACAGCTTTAAAAGTCATACTAATATATCGCAGCTCTGATGCTGCTTTAGTTCTGTCTAAAGGTGTTTACACAGCCAAGTTAAGGCTGCTCTGTCCCAGCTCAAAGCTTGGTGTAAAGACATAATGCAGCATAAAAGCCAGAGTAAATTATGCCTGCTCTGAGCCACCTCAGCCCCTATTATCACCGTATACAGTTGTAATGGCTGTGTAAACGTATTTATGCCACATTTAAGCAGCATTAAGCAGTCTGTGTAAAGATACCTAAATCCCACTTCAAAAGCACTTCCGTGTCAGTGTAAATTTGGCATGAAATGATGCAGCAACAATGCAGTCTCAAACTTTGTTGTTGTCATAACAGCATATATATTTCATTTATTTTAAAGTGCATATACTCACAATTTATACTGAAAATATGTTGCTTTGGTTGTGTCTAATAAAATGCAGCACCAGTGCAGCCTTAAAAGTGCAGTAAGTGATTTCTGAGAAACGCTGTTGAAAGTAGATCGAACTGAGCACTAAAATACACATCTAGCTAATCACCAGTAAGGTGCATTTCCACTCATGATGGGGGAGTTACCTCTTGAATTTGGGGGTGGGGCCATCAAGATAGGGGTGGGGTCCTTTTGGATAGGGGCGTGTTTCTTGTGGTGACTTCAAATATCAACTGCAAAATTTTTGCATGTTAAAAAAATAAATACGACCTCATGTTGTGTCAATCACATTTACACACTGTCACCAAAATTTTCCTCAGTCATAAAAAAGAAAAATCAAATCCGATTCAATTTTCTGCATTTTTCGCATACAGAAAAATGCATACAAAAATTGTTGTCCGACATTTTTGCACACTGAAAAATAAATTCGATCTCACATATTGTCAATCACGTTTACACACTTCACATTTCGCATTAAAAAAAATTTAATCGGCTTCAGTTTTCTGTGTTTGTACATATGAAAAAACGCATTTGAAATTTTCAGACACCTTAAAGGTCCTTGAACACTAAGTCTGAAATTCCCGTCAGAAATTTTCGCACGTTATAAATATAAATACAACCTCATCCTGTGTCAGCCACGTTTACATACTGCCTCCAAAACTTTCGCCTGTCATAAAAAAATTAATTGGCTTCAATTTTCTGTGTTTTTCACATTTAAAAAAACGCATACGAAAATTTCGGACTTAAGGTCATTGCACAATGAGTCCGAGATTTTCGTATGCGCTTTTTGTCGGGGTTTTTTTGTATTCGTCATCCTTTCCTATCAAAATGCTTGCTACTGATGCGAAAAAGCAAAAAAAAAAAAAAAATCGAACCTGATCCGATTTTTTTTTGACGGACTAAAGTTTTGGAGGCAGTGTGTAAACGTGATTGACATAACGTGAGGTTATATTTATTTTCTAACGTGCGAAAATGTCGGACGAAAATTTAGGACTCAGTGTGCAATGACCTTTAGCGTGTAAGAACGCTATTCTCGTCTGAAATTTTCGCACATTAAAAAACAAATACGACCTCACGTTGTGTCATGCACGTTTACACATTATCACCGAAACTTTAATGCGTCATAAAAAATGGATCGGGTTCAATTTTCTGTATTTTTCGCATGCATAGCAAGTATTTTGAGAGGTGTTTTGACAGTCCGGCCATCTTGACGTTTTGTGCGTAACGAATTTTGACGAATACGAAAATGCGCAAATTTCAGCCTCAGTGTGCAAGGATCTTTTAACTTTGTCATGGTCAAGACAGTGTATATTTCATTATTTTCAGTGTCTATATTTGCAGTTTCACAATTAATTAAAATATGTTCATAATTTGATCTCTGTGCAAAATGCAGCCTCTGTGCAGTAAATCCAGCCTACCTTTTGTTCATGGTATAAATGCAACTTCTGAACCGCCTTTGAAGTAAAGGGCATTTTAAAGAAGACTAACTTAAAGTCTAAAAGACTTACAAATGTGCTTAATTCTCCAGATTGACTTTATTGATTAGGTCAGCGTCTTACAGTAGCCTGATGAGGCTGAGAGGAGTGGTGGAACTACAGAACGCCATTGTTTCCAGTCGAAGAGGGGAGGTAATCGGACAGGAAGTCCCACGACTAGATGCAATGTGTGTGTGTTGTGCGTGGATGGATAACGACACATCTGAGCAGCAGCCCAGAGGCTTAGGTACCAGTTTCCGACAGCATTATCATATTGCATCGCATTAAGCGGAAGAGCACGAATCCTCCACGCAGATCCACTGATGACATCTAAGCAGGTAATGCAGGCGCATGCAATGTACCGCTGCTCACGCTAGACGATGACTGTACTCTTAACCCGATTAATAACCATTCTGACTGCTGTTATTAACGATGACATGCGGTTACATGCGACCATTGCATAATCCTCTGTTTGCTCTGTTTATTTTATTATTTTGCATTTGTATCGAACGTATTTTTTTTGCTGTAGATGTTGCAAGCACTCGAGGTTTTCCCTGTACTGCAGTGGCCGGTTTATAACAGCATGTTTAGAGCACTTCATGTAAGTCACTGGTTAGTAACCAATGCAAGGCACTTTGACAGCGCACGGAACACCCGTTTAAGATAGGCATTGTCCCCCATTTGCATGAGATGATATTTATCTCGTTCATTCAGCGGTCGTTTGCATTTGCATGACTTGAGAATCGTTGAAGGGAAGTGGTGTTTATGATTCGGTTGCCGTGTGTCATTCCCAACCTGCGTGCACGTCATTGTCGTGCGATTATCGGGGTTACTAGAGTTCAGATGCAGTGCTGAGCTATTGCCTTCAGTTTATTTCGTGTGTGGGTTTTTACTCATGCACAGTGATTAATATTAAGGCATGTTTTTTTTTTTTAATAATTCCAGCGCATGTGTAACTGTATTTGGCTCTTTAACATGTTTTACTAATAGTTCTTATTATTAGTAGTTATTTACATTACCTGCTATTTTTGAAAGACTTCATTCTTTTTATTTTTTATTTTATTTTTTACTTCAGAACCGGTTTCATTAACAATACCACAATTTCCGTGATGTTCAATTACGTTAATCAATTACCTTCATCAATTAAGTTCTCAAATTTGAATTACCATACAGAGTACTGGACACCTTACTAAAATACTCTACTAAAATACTCAAATTTACATTTCTCCAAAATTATGAAGGCAAAAAAGGGTCAGTTGTTTACAGAGTGTTTGTTTTCAGGACACGTCATCAATTGGCTGTAGTGGCAGCACTGAGCTTAAACAATGCCACTGAACCCAACCAGACTCGCATATTTTGCGGGTTATTGCGGCTGAAAATGGTCAATTATTGTAATGTTTTGGGCTGTACTTATTGGTCAGATCAGGAAAAACATTTAGAGTAGTATAAACTGCCAAAAGTTATAACAAATCAAGGAGGAGAGTGCAAAAAACTGTCTGAGGTACAAAAGGTGTTTGTGTTTGGCCAAACTAAACCAGGATTTCAAGGGCAATATTAGGCTAATATCTTAATACTGCTCACACATATTCTGACCACCTATTAACTTAAGTTTGTCAAAATATTGCGCCCTTTCCTGCTCAATAGGTTCTTATAAGTTCAGCTTCCACACGTTTTTTCTGTGGTTTAGACAGTATAAATTAGCAGAACAACGTATTCAGTAAGACTTTAACTGTGCAGTCCATGCTGTTGTTTACATCAAAGTATCGGCAATATGGCCATGCATCCAGGAAACTGACCAAACCGTGACATAAGTGCAAACCCTCCATTGCCAATAGTGTAGAGATGTATGAAGCACAGTTCATACTTTAAAACCAGAACGTTTTCTGTAGGTCCACACGGCAAGTTCGTTTGACCAACTTGAACTTGTTGTGTGGATTCCCATTGAAAAGATTGGCTCTCACCAATGAAAAATTACTGAACAACGGTAAATGTGACTGTACCTTGAGTCTAATGCCGGCCCATACTACCATTTCACACTACAAAGATTTCTGTCGTCACCGATGTCACTTCTGGTCAAAACACTTCACACTACAGGATTTGGTTTGCAGATAGATCTACAAAGTTAACAGCTAAATATCTTTCAAGCTTCAGTGACGCATTGACACTTATCTTAGATCGTTTCTTTGACAATTCAAACATGGTGGTTGTTACTAATGTAAATGAGCGCTGATTTACTTCTGATTACAGACTGTCACTGATCTTCATTGTCAGTGAACATGAAATCAGGGCTATGATAAAATATAAAGCAACTATGAATTAGGAGTTCGTATCTACATTAATGAATTACATTTTTACCCTCCTTGTTGTGTTTTAATTTCATTGTTTTGAACCTAAAAGTGCAGTTCATTTACACTTTGGTCTTAATCCAGACCTGTCATTTGATGTCAGCCATATGGCACATGCACAATATTTTCTAATCCTCTTTCATTAGAGCCCTAATGAATCGGCTCAGAATAAAAGATGTTATTGAATCAGTAATGCTCATTTTGACCAGGTTCAATTAGAAAGCACATGAAAATAAAGTTAATAATATATTTGTAGTTCTTTGTGCCATAACAATGTGTAATTGCATGTCATCTGGAATATTTTAAATGGGATATACAGTTGAGGTCAGAAGTTTACAGACACCTTGCAGAATTTTTGTGTATTTGAACCCTTTCCAATAATGACTGTGTGATTTTTGAGATCCATCTTTTTTTTATTTGAAGATCAGGGTAAATTTAACTTATTTTGTCTTCTGGGAAACATGCAAGTATCTTCTGTAGCTTCTGAAGGGCAGCACTAAATGAAAATAAGAAATAAGAAAAACACATCATTCTGTTCAAAAGTTTTCACCCCCTGGCTCTTAATGCATTGTTTTTCCTTCTAGAGCATCAGTGAGTGTTTGAACCTTCTGTAATAGTTGCATATGAGTCCCTCGGTTGTCCTCAATGTGAAAAGATGGATCTCAAAATCATACAGTCCTTGTTGGAAAGAATTCAAATACACAAAAATGCTGAAAAAAACCCAAAAACAAATTTGTGAGACCTAAAGGATTTTTCTTAAAAACAGCAGGCAGTTTAATTGCTCAGGACAACCAAAGGACTCATGAACAGCTATCACTAAACAACAACAACAAAACATTCAGAACATTCAGGTAATAACACAGTAAGAATCAAGTGTGTGTAAACTTTTGAACAGGGTCATTTTTATAACTTCAACTGTTATTTACTCTTGTGGACTATATGTAAACATCTTTTATGTGAAATATCTTATTCAGGTCAGTACTAAATAAAAAAATACAATAACATGCATTTTGTATGATCCCTCTTATTTTGATAAAATAACTAACATTTTGCAGATTCTGCAAGGTGTATGTAAACTTATGAACTCAGCTGTATATTCCTTATTCTTTTATGTCGCAGTATATCCATGACACTGCTCGGTTAGCGTGTTAGACGCAACCTTTCTAACCTTACATTTAATCCGATACAGCTTGTTAATTAAACCTAACACTATTACTTCGCACCTGAGGTAGATATCAGCAACCCCATCCAACATCTTGATTGGGGGCATGTATTCACATTGTTGTTGGACGACTTCGTTTTTCGCGATTAAAATGTGGGTCAGAGGTTTTTAGCAGTGACGCCTTGACATTATCCTCTTAACAACTCCCTGCTTCCTTTGGACAGTGAACAGAGCATTTATCTTCTGCTTTGTAAAAAAATGGCTTGAGTGACATGCACCATAATGGCTTTGATTTTGTTTGTTTCAGCCACAGGAGGTTTTTTTTCTGACGGCTGCTTGTCTGTTTTGGCCTAGTCAGGTTGGAAGGTTTGATATATTAAGGAAGTAGTGTTTTAGGGCAAATGATTGAAACTGTATCAGATGATCAATGGTGAAAATAATGTGCTGCTAAATGCACATTTTATGTCATTTAAGATTATTTGCAATACTATGTCTAAATCAGGAAAAATGTAATAGACTTGGAAATTGCCTCACCACAGCAACCTAACTGAACAGATCTGGGGTTTCATCCAAATGTTGCTGCTGCATTGACCACATTGTTTAAAGGCCAAAGCTGAGGTTGTTAAAGTGCTGCGGAGAGTTGAGGACAGGAGGGAAGTGAAACTAGTAATGTTGTGCAGGACTTCAGTTGAGTCCAAACACAAGTTTTTGAGTCTGCAGTGGTCTGTTCTTCCACAGACTGTGTGCAAGAGACGTCATATCTATTTCTCAAGATCAGTGAGCAGCCTGGTTCTTTAGTGTCACCTGAAACTTGTATGAATAAAAGATTATACTTGGATGCCCAAATTGCCCACAGTTGTAATTTCATCACATTAATTTATTGGTAAAGCCTTCATAATTGAAATCAACACAAACAATTGAATGAATTCTGTTGGTTATCCCTGACAATTAGAGCATAATTATTGTTTTTTTTTTAATTTCATTTAACTCTTTCTCAGTAGAGAAATGGTTTTTACCCATATATATAATATAAAGACAACTTCAAGACTGTCCATTGTTTGCTTCTGTAGGAGGTGCAAGTCTATCCATTTTTTTTATTTAATCTAGTTTTTTATTCATGTTCTGATGTTAAGTGCACAGGCTTGTATTTTTACTTTTGAACCCAGTCATTTAGGACTGTAACTAATTGAATAATTGTAATACATTTTTTAGTAGTCACAAAAATAGATCTAAGTGAAAAATAGCCTTTAAAATGACTTAAAATACATATAGCAATGATGCAATAATAATTAGTTCAAATAAAGTATCAAAAGCAAGTAATCATGGTTTTATTTAACAAAACTGTTAATACATAATGTATTAAACAGTTGAGCTACTGTACAATGCTCATTATAACAGATGACTGCAGAGGGCGCTAACGACATGACAGTTGTTTTTACACTTTGTTTTTCAATGTAATCCTTGTTTATTATTGACTCAACAACATTTAATTCAAATGTCACTTAATCTTTAATATTTGGCAATTTCTTCATGCCAGAAATGCTAAATTTACTGTAACCTACACGCATGTAAAAAATAGAGCATATATTAAACCTGCATTGCATATATTATTTCAATTGAATCGTTATATTTGTAATTTCACAATAGCATTATGATTTTTAAACAGGTTTGTTATGTATGATACAGCCTTGGAATAAGGTCTAATAATGCATTTCATAGATTGTCATCCATAGACTGTGCCACTTCTGGTATTTTGCCAGTTACTCGACACAGGCACAATCCCACTTAGGTTTTTTTTAAAACGAGTACTCAAATTGAATTGAGGAATCGTGACAGCTCAACAGTCAATGCCTGACTTTTCAAATTGTGTTGACAGTAGCTCAATGGTGGTAAGGCAACCTATGTAGAAATTAAATGTCATCTTTAAACAGCATTCTAGCATGACTGTGAAATGTGTGGAAAGCCCTTTTTGCAGCATTCATTTCAGTGCAGTAGTTGGCTACTGTAGCTGGCAATTTGGTTGCCAAAGTGAGCATATGCATGGTCAGGTAACAGGTTTGTTTGTCTCTCTATTAATGCCAATGTGTGGGAGCTAATTGGCATATGTTTTTGTTCTCGTACAAGCTTTATGTGTGAGACCCCTGGTGTAGCAGGACTGAAAGTATAATGAAGCTCAGTGTGGCAAAGCTGGAGATTTAGCCAAAGCACAGGCCCTGCCTGTTGTTAATGTTCATCTTTTGCATGCAGTTTTGATGAGTCTTGAGTCTCTAGAATTTGTTGAGACACTAACACTGTTAACAAAAATGTTCCATATCTAAGGGGGGAATTCTAGAAATGAAAAAACTGCCATTCAAAGGATATAAATGTATGAAGAATCTGTATCATAAAGTTTGGGAAATGCAAAAAGGAAGAAACATTTTTGGAGGATGAAATTTAAAATCCTTAGATAATTCTGGAATCTCAGTTTATTGTTCTGTCAAGATTCCTAATGTCCTAATTTCTCATAAAAATGGGAAATGTCAGCAGACATGCTGAAATATAATGAGGTATTTTTTCCAGCATCACATTTCTTTTTAACTAGACGGCAACTTAAAGGAAAACTAAAACAGTTAAAATTGTTATTCCAAACCTGTATGACTTTGTCATGTGGAACAAAAATATGTGGCAAATGTACTGTGAAAGACAGTGGGGTTCTTCGTTTGTGTTATGCAGAAGAAAGAACTTTAAACATATTCAGAACAACTTGAGGATGAGTAAATAATGACTAAAATATAATTCTGGTTGAATTATCCTGTCACAGCATACTCTGCTCACCCCTGCTATTTCACTGGTTGTTTAAAGAATTCTTAGAAGTGTTTGTTTATTTGTATGTGTAAGAAACTGATTAGATTATAGATTTAGACATCTTGAACTCAGCTGCAGTCCAGTAAGCAGCTTTGGTCTAATGTGGCTCATAATGTATGGGTTTTATGCCACACGCCTTATCAGGCAAAGTCTTTAAAAGATGTTGAAGAAAGCACTTTAGCACAGCTGTGAAGAGGACATTGCACATTCAAGATTACGTGGACTCACTGCCAGGGTTTTCCCATTGATTACAGTACAGCAACAAAAGCTCAACTCCCATCACACAAACTTACAACAAACCATAATTACCCCTTGTTTCACATTTTGATTCATTGCTGATCCAAAACATTCGAGGCCTTCATTTATTTTTCTTACTTTCAACATTTAATCAAAGATGCAAGTTAGTACGGCTCTTTTCCTTCTTTCTTCACATTTCCCAGGTGGTCATCACATCAGAAAGGTGATTATTCTCTTTTCCCCAAGTACGGATCAAGTATTTACCGAGACCAAGCCAGGGTCTTTCTTGTAAGAAACAGCCATCATCGCACACAATATTCCTGGATGCAGTTATGCTGACCTTTCTGAAATTGGAAGAATTGAGGAATCTGAGTTTAATGCATGTATACAGGGTTCTCCGGCATAGTATAATCAAAGACAGACAGACACAGAGATGAAAGAAGACAGAAGAAATGAGATAAAGTGAGCAGCAGAAGCAGAATGTATAAAAAAAGAAGCGGTCTAAGGACTGTGGTTGTGTGACGTGTAGGCCTGTGGCACATTGTGTTCTCCGTTTATGCCGGTAATGCAGTTGTGCAGTCACGGCTTTGGGCCACAGCCTGCCTGATCTTCTCTGTCACCACCTCATCTAAACTGGACTTAGGGCCTTGTCGACCTTGAATGCCAAGAGCGAGTTCACAGATATACAGCAGGGTAGAAGCTTGTCCACTAGTGCTGCCACGATTCCTCTATTAAAATTGAGTAATTGATTATAAAAAAATCCTCTTGCATTTTTGCGCCTTTCGGAAATCATTAGTATATTAAGTACAGATCATGTTCCATGATGATATTTAGTAAATTCCCTACCGTAAATGTATCAAAACTTAATTTTTGATTAGTGATATGCATTGCTAAGAACTTCATTTGGACAACTTTAAAGGCGATTTTCTCAATATTTTGAGATTTTTGTTTTGTTTTTTTGCACCCTCAGATTCCATATTTTCAAATAGATGTATCTCAACCAAATATTGTCCTATCCTAACAAACCATGCATCAATGGAAGGCTTATTTTTCAGCTTTCAGATAATGTAGAACTCTCAATTAAAAAAAAAATTACCCTTATGACTGGTTTTGTCGTCCAGGGTCACATATGTACTTTTAAAGTCATTTTGAAGTCCATTGTTCACTTATTTCGGTTACCACCACCAAAAAGAAACAAAAAAATCCAATTACTCGATTAATCATCAGAACAATCAACCAAAATAATCGTTAGTAGCGGCCCTATTGTGCACCATGCTTAAACATCCACAAGACTCCAGAACCACTACTGACACATATCATGCCTAATTGTACAAGATCTTTTAAATGCCAGAGAGTGGGCTTGTCCCTAGAGGCTCCTCCTGGTGGCTAAAGGAAATCATCACTGTCCTGTCCCACTTAGCTCAATCGCTTGAAGTTGATGTAAATGCAATGTGACTTAACCAGGGTGCTGCTTCACAGTGCTAATCATTGGTAATCTAATCCAGAGGAGATTAGAGAAGAGGAGGGAACAAAGGATGCTGAGAACGACTCTCTGTAGCTTAACGAAAGGTGGCTGCTATGTCCGCGTTGTGCTGTTGGACTGTTGCATCTTGCTAAGGATTCACTAACTGGAACTGTTTTGAATTCAGGATAGCAGTTGGTAACAGCATCAAGCGTTGGAAATTCAACATTGGAAGTCTTGCTGTTTTTACATTGGTTGATGTGTGGTTTTGAGTGGTGTCGGCGCCTTTATTGGGATCTAGTTTTGTTCCTGCTTGCATCATCATAAAAGTGCTCTCCTTCTGTGGGATTAGCTTTAACATGCAGCTGTAGCCAAAGCGAGACCTGGCCCCTCGTTTAACTTTTTAAAAGGATTTTGTTGCCAAATATTTTCAGGAGCACTTTCTGCAGTTGCATTCATCTGTCTTCAGGCTTGTCAAAAACAGAACTGCCTGTCCATTTCTGAAAGAAACCAGAGCAGGCTAATTTCATAATTGTTCTGCTTTGAAGGCCTATCTCCAGAAGCTGAGATGCTGAACCAGGGGGCTGTGATGATCTTCACAGGCATCTGTGGGGCATTAGTAGTCATGGCGGTGGCCTACTACGCCTACTGGTGAGTCTGGCTAATGGTTATCCAAAGCAACAGTGGATTGATAAGGCCACCTGCTGCTTATGTAAAGGGTTATTAGATTGGACACAGGCAAAGGTCAAATGAGAGACTCCTTGTCCAAAACTTTAATTTATTATTTTGTAGTTACTTGCATGCTTGTCATGTCTGAGGGTGTTTAGGGGACTATGGTGATCACCTGTTGCTTAGTTGGCTCTATAACAACTGAAAGGTCACAGTGTTCTTTAAAGCTTCACAGAGTCAAACAATTTGCAAATTGTTGGCTAAAGTTTATCTGAAAATCAAGCCACTGTAGAAGTTTACCAGCAGATGCACAACTTGACTTCCTCCTTTGTGTATTTTTTGAGGCATTTTTACTCTGTGGTTTTTTCAGTTTGCATTTGCATCCTGTAAGTTTTGAGCTTTTTTACTTTTTTTGAGATGCATCTTGTCCATCTAAAAGATGGCCCCAGGCTGTCTGATGGTGCAGGGCAGACAGCTGTTAGCTCCTAAGCTGGTTGATCCTTCCATCTCTAATCCCCCCACCCTATCACTTTCTATATTGTGGTGTAGTTGTCATGCTACTGAATAAGGAATGAGGAACCAGTCAAACAGACATAAACTTTCATCTAGGGTGTTTTTGGTATATTGCATTAATCATCTTAAGTGGTGTATCTTTGATACTAATTTTCAGAGCCTTTTAACACCATTTGATACCTTTGTATGAGAAACTGGAGCATTAGCATACTTTCAAATATAATGCTCAATACATGCTATGGCTAAGTAGAACAAGTTGCACCAGTTTTATCCACCATGTTTATGGTGTTCTTTGCTTTTTTCAGCCACTTTCCCTTTCTTCACATTCACTGTATGGAAAAATGGCAACAAGAGCATTTGACAGATGTATTTTTAAAATGAATTTAGATGGCAGTTTCTTGATGTGAATACAACATAGTGTCCAACTGGTTTGAAGACCATCAGACCACAGACCATCACGCAGACTTGTTTTTATGCAGGCTACAAGTGAACACTTCAGAAGATCTCACAGCTGAACTTTTTTTTGGGGGGCCTTTTTCCATTTTTCTTTGACAGGACAGTGGAGATGATACAGGAAGTGAGTGGGAGAGAGAGAGAGGGGGGTGGGATCAGGAAAGGTACGCTTGGCGGGATTCGAACTCGGGACACCTGAGGTGCAACTGCACCATATGTCGGTGCGCTGACCACAAGGCTGTTGGCGCCAACCTCACAGCTGAAGTTGACACGGTTTGCAAGATTTGTGAAATTAAATGTTTATTAGGAATTCAGAGACTTGATGATATAAATGTATATTTGCTGATTGCTGATAGTAGATGAAAACTTAACTTAAGAGTCTACAATCCACCACACCTATTCAAACAAAGCGTTTTGATGAGGAATTAGAAAATAGCATATTACTTCTAAATGATGTTTTTTGATGTCAAAAAGGTGTCCTTTTATTATTGCTTAGATAAATTGCTGCACATTTGAAATATGGCAAATAACAAAACTAAATTGAAGATTTAAAACAAACCCCAAATCAAATAAATAACACTAAATAAAATAAATCTCCTCATGCGAACAAACTAAGGCTTAAGGTTATTGCACAATGAGTCTGAAATTTTAGTTTTTGTCATTCTAAAAATTCGTCATGCACAGAAAACTTGCACACTGAGTCTGATGCATATTAATTCACCCATTGCGAAAAAATCGCAAAACAATATAAAATGGATTATTCAAGCAGTGAGGATGTTTTTGTTGTCCATGGTCTTCTTAAAAAGAGAAAAAGAAAGGACATGTTGGGTCCATCCAATTATAAGATATAGAGCAGAAAGAGAGAATACTATTTGTGTGCACCTCCTTAAGGAGCTGTGGGATTATCCCGGGCGATTTAAAGTTTACTTCAAAATGTCAGTAAACTTTGATGCTTTGCTAGTTGTTACTAGAGCTACATATTATAAAGAAGACTATAATTTCAGTGAACTCGGTGTACAAGGACCTTTACAGTGCTTTGTGCAGTGAGACGAAGTGGATGAACTTGTCAAACACAATTCTGGATTTTGCCGTTCGCTTGTATGGTGACTCTGAGCTGTCAAAACACCTCTCAAAATGCTTGATACGGATGCGAAAAACGCAGAAAATCGAACCCGATCCAGACTTCATGATGGACGAAAGTTTCCAAACTATTCTGGGTTTATTTTAAGCAAGACATACAGTAATTTTTAAGCAATAGTTAAGGTAAATTAAACTACCCAGAAGGTTGGGTTAAACATTTAACTTAACCGCTCGGTCAAAACAAGCCAATCACTGGGTTTGTCCATATTTTACCCAGTGCTGAGTATACTACATAAAACGTGAACGAAACAAAAACAGCAGACAAGGTGAAAGAGAACGCAAATTCACTCCCTGACAGCAGGTGGCGCTTATGGAACAGCAGAAAAACAGCATTTCCTTGGTTGCAGCTGTAAACAAAGAAGCGTAGTGCTTATGCTTTAATATGCACAATAGGGAGGCAAGATGAAAAGAAAATGCCATCCAAACTTTTCTAAAGACAGTCAGTTCCCCTCAGAGATACATTCATATATGCTCAAACCCCCAGCTGTATTGCGATTCATTTAACATCTCAATCGATTTGAATCGTCACATATTTGCATCAGTTTTTCAACCGGCTTAGGGTGCATCATTACATTCCTAGTACACAGTTAGCTTTCGTTGTTTATCAGTTCTGTATAATAATTTATTAGTTTAAACAGAGGCAAAAAACTAATAAAAACTGAGAATTTGTGTGCTCAGGCACTGATATTCTCAGCTCTGTCAAAGTAAAAGTCCTGCCTCTGACACATTTAGTTGTCTACCAATAACAAAAAAAGCTGAAATATTGACCTTGGTGATATTGGGCAAGCACTAGGTGTCTGAAGTGCAAATAGTGTGGTGGAGAAAGTGGGATGGGTTAAGTGTGCCTCAGTGTATTAGTCTAGTGTTGCTCATATTTCTTGTTGGCTGAGAAAGTACTTTGCTCCAACAAGTTGATCAGGTGATTCCTCAGAATGAGCATACACACTCCCACTCACACACCTAGTGCAGCACACCGACTCTCATGGGGGGTTTTGCCATTCAGAGCACGCTGCCATTCCCTTGATCTCAAGCACACACACTTTGGTGAGGTTCCAAGGTTTACTTCAGTTCGTGCAGTGGTGGCTAGGAGGACAGAGTTCAACTCTTTGCTTTCCCACCCTCTCTCTTTTTTCTTCCTTCATTCTGTCTCTGTCTGTTCTAAATTCAGAGTTAACTTAGCACACTGCCTGTGGATCTTCATCTGAGGTTAGTGCCGTTTGTATCCGTTTGTTTCGGCTGAGGTTTAGGTAGAGGAACCAAAGTTTTGTAACTTTTACTTGCTGGTCTCTAGCTGCCCCCATGTTGTAACACGATTGTTTTGTGTTTGTTTGAAAAGGGGCAGCACATTTGGCTGGTTTACTCTTATGATAAATGCTGTTTCACAGGAAACATAGGCCAGCTGACAGCTTAGAAGCATTACAGTAGTTAGAATAGCTGCATTATTACATTGTCTGAAGAAATGTGCCTGTGTAAATCTTGGTGAAGCAATACTAAGGTCAATCTGGGCGAATTCTGTGTGGTCAGTCTTTTGTTGGTGAAAAAACAATGTGAAAGCATTTGCAATTAATTTGGTTGACATGCATTGTGGAATATGTGCATCAAGAAACAGAGGTGGATTATAAATAACCACTTTCCCAGTGTTTTACTTGCTAATTAGGGCTCGAGCACCGATGGTACGAGGATCCTTTTGGATTTGCTCAGTTTCCTCTTCTTCTTCAAAATGAGGTTTTGATCATGCTCAAAATGAAACTTTGCATTTGCGTCAAAAGTGGTGAAAATTTAACTCTGATATGGGTTTCAGAAGTGGGTGTGGCTGTGAATTTTCTCTGCAAATTTTGTATCGTTTTTGCCATTTTCAGGCGTAGCATTTAAACAAACTCCTAGAGATTTAATCAGATCAACACCAAATCATTGTAAGGCATCATTCAAATTAGGTCTTAAGACTCTTCTAATCCACCATAAACTTTTAGCTAGCAACTCTCACACAACAGGGATTTTATACACACACACACACACACACACACATATGTTGGGTTTACATGTTTTATGGGGACATTCCATAGGCGTAATGGTTTTTATACTGTACAAACCGTATTTTCTATCACCCTACACCTACCCTACACCTAAACCTAGCCCTCACAGGAGACTGTGCACACTTTTACTTTCTCAAAAAAACTCATTCTGCATGATTTATAAGCCTGTTTCCTCATGGGGACCTCACAAATGTCCCCACAAGGTCAAAATTTACTGGTATTACTATCCTTGTGGGGACATTTGGTCCCCATAACGTGATGAATACCAGGTGCACACACACACACACACACACACACACACTAACACCATCAGACAACAGACTGCAGTGTCTGATAATGTTAGTCTGAAAGTATGGCCTGTCAGAGCAGAACAAATGTTTAAATGATATCGGTGTAATAGGATGGTTGACTGAACTGAACTTTGTTATCAGAACCGACACATAGAAATGAGAAAATGATAGTATTGATGGGGCCAGACGGGGCTCCTGCAGGTTACCAGCCGGGCAGTTGGAGTAGTTTGGCAGCTTCATCCTGAGTATCAGATAAACCTGCAAAGAAGCACTGAGCTTCAGCCCTCTATTTGCAATTGGTTAAGCAGTGCTTTTAAAAGATTATTTGACAAATAAATTTGCTGAACCACTCATTTTGTTTGAGGATTAATCCCGTCTTTCTCTTGCTGTTGTTGTCTTGTTATCAGATTAAGCGGTACTGGGAGATTAAAGCATGATAAGCTTTCAAAATCGATTTGAAACTAGACTTTCATATCCAGTGAGTGTTTGTATGATATTGTGTGTTTCAGAATGCCATTTTTGTACATGACAAGTCATGTTGAGATGCTGCAATATAATAATGGGGGGGGAGTTGCAAAAATGAGGCAGTCTATGCATGTAAGAGATAGAAATTGGAGGAGGTGATTGGAGTTCCTCCAACTGGGTGAGAGGGTGTGTGTTTATGTAGTGCAGCTGTACGTGTGTGCAGTGCTAGTGCATATGGAATTTTTGGTGCCTAAGGGTCTATGGTCATGAACTCTCGCCTAATTTACGGTGGATTTTTGTATCTTGGAACAGGATGTGTGGAAGTAAAAATAAACAGGACTAAATGTGTTGCTGGTGACTGTTGCATTCAAGGCTTGTGCCTGTCATGAAGGCTTGTGCCCGTCTCTAAATGCGCTCTTTTTTTTTCTCTCTCAGGTCGGTGGTACTAAGTGAAGGGCCGTGTAAAAGAGGGTTGTAGAGACGAACCCGCTGTGGTGAGTTAAACTTCTTTTCATAAAATATATATATGTATATATATATATATATATATATATATATATTATTCATAATAGAATGATTGCACGTTTGATATTGTGTTCACATGTTAATATATTTTGTGTTACTGACACAGTGATTAGCTATGTTATTTTTGCTTGGTCAACTATATAGTTTAGTTATGATGTTGCAAACTTTTGCTTTGACATTATAGCAAACACAGACAGTCATACTAACAATAGAAATTCCAATCAGTGTCCTAAATTAGCAATTGGCAGCCCCCAAATATGAATAAAAAATTAACTTTGTTGATTAAATAACACTAATTTGCTACCAGTTGGTTTACTTTTCAGTGATCTGCACCATGTGATTTTAAAGTTGAATATGTGGGTCAATGACGAAAAAGGGTTTAAGCATAAAAACAGTATGTGTAATACTGCTTTAATTTGTTTTTCCAAATCAATTTATGAAATATTATTAGACAAATTACTTTCACCCCAAATACTAGTTAGTTGTAATTCTACATTTTTACAATCCTAGGTTTTGCCCACTTGTCAGTAAAAATTTTTTACTCATTTAAAACACAATAAAATTTAATATGCTCCCTTATTCTTTTATATATTTTAATATTTACAAGTCAGAATAAGCATATTGTTTGAATTTTTACATAAATATTGTGTTACACTGAATGACAATGTAACATCATTTCAATATCACAAAAAAATTACTAGCCTATATAAAAACAACCAATAGAACATAAAGAAAAAACTACAGTGGAACAAATGTACAAGAAATGCTACATACATTTCATAAAGTAATAAAATGTATAAAAATGCTGCATATTCTTCACTGTGTAAATGAAATATATATTTCTCCTTATTAAAGTTACAAAAGTGATTTAGTCAAGAACAGTGAGAGATTTTTTTTTTTTTTCTAACATGAATGACAGACAGCACGAATATTAAACTGCTGTCACTTTAAGAGCTGCCCGAATCCAATATACTGTTACATGTGTGTTTTCTTTTTCAGCTTTTTGCTTTTACTTAGGTCCTAAATTACTGAGTTTACAGGATACTTGCAAAGACTGGCATTTTGACACATACAAGTGTGTGTATTTAACCGTTCAAGACCTATAAAACGGCAAAAATAACTCAAAAATAATAAGCTTTCCTGACTATGTAGCACAGCAACGTCACATGAGCGTATAACCATGACACAGATGATAGTCCAAAATCTCTACTGGTTGACAAATTTATACCGGTTAATCAGGTCTACTGGTATATCGCCCACCCCTAATGTAAATATATTAGTGCTGCCAAATGATAAATCGCGATTAATCGCGTCAAGAATATACGTTTTTGTTTACATAATATGTATATATGCATGTGTGTATATGTATGTGTGTGTGTAGTGTGTGTGTGTAGTGTGTGTGGTGTGTGTGTGTAGTGTGTGTGTGTGTGTGTGTGTGTGTATATGTATGCGTGTGTCTATATGTATGTGTGTATATATATGTGTGTGTGTGTGGATATTTAAATACACGTGCATGTATATATTTAAGAAAAATATGTTGTTTATATATTAAACATATTATGTATAATATCAATTATATGAATATAAATATACACATGTATATATTTTCTAAGTATGTACTCTGTGTGTCTTTATATGTACATAATAAACAGTACGCAAACATTATGTAAACACAAACTTTTATTTTGGATGCAATTAATCCTGATTAATTGATTTCACATTTATTTATATATATATTTTCAAGTTCATAAGTTGGTCAGAAAAGTTTTTAGTTTATTTATTGTGGTACTTTTTCTGTTTTTGAACAGTAGTTTTAATGCTGTTTTATGCAAAAGTTCAATTACAATGTGTTCTAAAAATACATCTTAACAAGTTGTCAGTATATCATAATCATCATAATCACTCCCACTCAGTTTTATGCAATATACAGCAGGAGGTCTTTCTATCACCCAAGGGATCTTGGGCCTTAAAAAGCTTAAAGACCCCTAGAGTAATGTAAATAAACCATAATGCATGAGTCAGCCTGTAGGCTGCTGCTTAATTATCTGAGTACATTTTAATTTGGCATCTCTTCTGTGTCTCTTGTCCTCCAGCAGTGTGTGTGGGAGCGTGTGTGTGTGTGGGTGAGTGAGTGAGTGTGTGTGTGTGGAAGGGGCTCTCAGTCATGGGTGTGGTGGCGTGGCTGAAGAGCCTGTTCGTCCTGCAGCTCTTGATTGGCTTTGTGTTCGTGGTGAGCGGCCTCATTATAAACTTCATCCAGCTGTGTACCTGTGTGCTGTGGCCCATCGACAAACAGCTGTACCGCAAGATCAACACCAGACTGTCCTACTCGCTATGGAGCCGTGAGTCATTTATTTGTCCTCAGCTCAACGTGATGAACACTTTAAAGTTTGCATATGCTTTTAAAGACCTGTATAGCAAGTACTCTTTGTTTAGCTTGTTAATGAGAGCGTTTTAGGTGCTTGTAAGTGCATTTATTTCAAAGGTAGGCACTTATTATATAGAAAGCATTTGTGAATGGATATCACTCAATGTTTTTTAAACATTTGTTATATCACTTTAGCATTATGTAGAGAATCGTAATGTTGCATTTATTTATTTGCTTTCATGAGTTACTGGGCAAGAAGCTATAATTGTTATAATGCAAAATTTATGAGACATTATGGTGTTTGTAGAAAACTTCACATGCACAGACTTTTGTACATTAGCAGGACTGCTCTTGCATGTTACATACATACCAGCCAAAAGTTTTTGAACAGTAAGATTTTAAAGATGTTTTTCACCAAGCCTAAACTTATTTGATCCAAAGTACAGCGAAAACTGTACTTTGTAAAAATATTTTTACTATTTAAAATAACAGTTTTCTATTTAAATATATTTTATCATGTAATTTATTCCTTTGATTTCAAAGCTGAATTTTTAGCATCATTACTCCAGTCACATGATCCTTCAGAAATCATTCTAATATTATGATTTGCTGCTCAAAAAAAAAAAAAATATTACATTGAAAACAGCTGAGTTGAATTTTTTCAGGTTTCTTTGATGAATAAAAAAGTTCAGAAGAACAGCATCCTTGATGAATAAAAGTCTTCATTTCTATCACCTCCCCCCCCCAAAAAAAATAAATAAATAATTGACTCCAAGCTTTTTGGTATAATGTGTAATGTTACAAAAGCTTTTTTTATTTCAGATAAATGCTGATCTTTGGATCTTTCCAAAGAATACTGAAAAACAAATTGACTCAACTGTTTTAAATATTGATAATAATAATAATAAACAGTTTCCTGAACAGCAAATCAGCATATTAGAATGATTTCTGAAGCATCATGTGACACTGAAGACTGGAGTAATGATGCAGAAAATTCAGCTTTGTCACCACAGGAATAAATTACATTTTAAATTATATTCAAATTGAAAACAGTTATTTAAAATGGTAAAAATATTTCAAAATTGTACTGTTTTTGCTGTACTTCAGATCAAATAAATGCAGGCTTGGTGAGCAAAAGAGACTTTTTTAAAAAACATTAAAAATCTTACTGTTCAAAAACTTGGGTGGCAGACTGGCAGTGTATATGATAAATCTTGGGTTAATGCATAAAAATGTCATGCTTTTTTGTGTCATATCAACTAGTAAGTTTAGTGCTCGTGAGAAAAGTAAATCTGTTTTACATGTCTTTGTTTTTTAATATGTAATGTCTATTCCTGTGCATGCATTTTTGTTTATTAGGAAAACGTTTATTAAATGATTATTGCTATAAGACATCCCATGTTTTCCAGCATACCATTAAAATTGCCAAAATTGCAAACTAGATTAATATTGAATAGGACTATTTTCTTATAAAATAGGATTAGGATTAATAGGATTAATCTATTAGGATTATTTTCTGCTTAAACATGTCCTTTGACCAATTTCCAGCATCCAATTCAAATTTATTTGCATTTATTTTTACGTTTATTCATTTAGCAGATGTGTTGATGCGGAGCAGTTTACAAATGAGAATTATATAAGCATAAGCAATTGATTCAGCAATTTGCATGCTGCTTGTCACAATATAGATCATTCTCATGCATCTGACATCTCGTTGACACGTTTTTATGCTGCTTCCTTAACTCCAGAGTTGGTGATGCTGTTGGAGTGGTGGTCTGGCACAGAGTGCACACTGTACACCGATCAGGCCACGGTGGATAAGTTTGGCAAAGAGCACGTCATCATCATCCTCAACCATAACTATGAGATCGACTTCCTGTGTGGCTGGACCATGTGTGAGAGATACGGTGTACTGGGGGTGAGTCCTGACAAGCAGTTGAGACAACGTAGTGAAGTGAGAAGTTGCGAAGGATGGTGCTAGCTTTGAGATGTGACAGTTATGTAGGCCTGTGTCTCAAAACCTCACTCTCGATTTGAGTACATTACATGCATTCAAACTAAAATGGAACCTGACTAGCTTCTTTAATGTAGTTTCTTTAACAGGAAATGCAAAATGCATTCTGCAAACAACATTTTAATTGGGATGCTAGAATATGACTAAGATACTCTTATTAAGAACTAAAATCTTGTCGCACATGGATACTGGGTGAAATTATGCTGTTTAATCATGTGGAATAATTTATCGATTATTCTGCCGATTAATCAAGTAATCGGATAATAATTTTTTGTGTGGTAATAAAAACTTTAACACTGACCAATGATAATTAGTACAAGTAAAGTATCAAAAGAAAGAAATCATGTTTTTATTGAACAAATCTGTTAAAATACATCATGTATTTTAAACAAAAGAACTAATGTACTTTTCGCATTATAACAAATGACTGCAGAGGGCACCAACTGCCTGACCATTGTTTTTACAGTATGGTCTAAAAATGTGTTTATATTGACTTATATTAGCTTATTTTAAAATAACTGTATTTTTTATTTAGCTTTTTCAGGTTTAGTAATTTTGCTAAAGCTTTATTTATTTATTTATGTGTTTATTCAATTTCAAATAAATAGCTTATATTGAAATAACTTTTTTATTTCACTTTCATGTTTAGTAATTTTACTACAACAATTAATTAATTAATTAATTAATTTCAAATATATAGCTTATATTGAAATAATTTTTTTATTTAGGTTTTTCAGGTTTAGTAATTTTACTAATATTATTTATTTATTTGGGTGATTATTTATGTCTTTATTTCAAATAAATACCTTATATTGAAAACCATATTACCATACTTTTTTTTTTAATTCAGCTTTTTCAGAGGTATTTATTTATTTAAAATAAATGGCTTATATTGAAATAACTTGTTTTTTTTTTGTTTTTTTTATTTAGCTTTTCCAGTGTTAGTAATTTTACTACAGCTATTTATTTATTTATTTATTATAAATAGCTTATATTAAAATAACTATTTTTTTTTTTTTTTTCAGGGTAAGTAATTTTCCTAAAACTATTTATTTATTTATTTAAAATAAACAACTTATTGAAATAATTTTATATAATTTTTTTTTCAATTATTTTCTCAGGTAACATTTCTACTTTTTGTTTATATTTTATTTAAATGAGCTAAAATGTTTTTTAGTAGATTTAGTTAACAATCCCAAAAACTGCTTTGTCATCATCCATTTTTGTTTCGTATTTAATCATCTTCGTAAACACGAGGATCAATCCCAAGAGATAAATTTGTCTTTTCTCCCTTGGATGAGTTTTGATGTTAGATTAATTTGTTTTGATTGAGTGGCTGATTTGAATTCTTCTCCATCCTCTCTGCCTTCCCCTCCCAATCCTTTTTTGCATTTTCTATCCTTTCTTTATTTTCATTTTTCTTATCCAGAGCTCTAAGGTTCTGGCTAAACACGAACTGCTGAAAGTTCCTCTGATTGGCTGGACGTGGTACTTCCTGGAAATTGTTTTCTGCAAGCGAAAGTGGGAGGAAGACAGAGAAACAGTCTTCAGTGGGCTGAACAGTCTCCGAGATTACCCAGAATACATGTGGGTGAGTACACCGAGCGATTAGGATTCTCTAATGACCTGATAATTAAGCGGATCTGACTGAGTGACTTAAGCCTTTTCTGTTTACCATAGTGTACATGAGTAGTTACTGGGGCTAACCTCAACCTCAAACCAACCTTTGTAAATCTCCAAACTCTTGCAAATATTCTGTAATGGTTCAGAACTGTTTGTGATAGGCAGATTTTGGTTAAGCAGTACTCAAGTCTATTTCCTCCTCGTGTGGTTGAATGAAAGATTTTTATATTGTAGCTTTTGGTAAATTACTCTTTTACAGTTTGAAACCATGTAGGGCTGCAGTTTCTAATAAAATTACTCCAACTCAATTTGCGTTTGCAACACATGCACAAAAACTGCAAACAAAGTTAAGTAAAGGCACAATGACACATTTAAGCAAGACACAAAAACTGTCAAGCCCTGGTATTAATACAGTAAAGTGTTTTGGTCATTCTTGTTTAGAAGATGTAGTTTAGTGGGTTTATTTACTGATTCTGTCACTCCAGTCATGAGGTCACTTATGACGTTCTCCGATTGTAAGTTTCCGTTGGCAACGAGAGGCAGAGATTACGAAGTGATAGGATTACTGTGTTTAACGCTGACCTAAGAGTTACAGTCCTTTGGTGGGTGGGTGTGTGTGTGTGTGTGTGTTTGGCAGTTCCTGCTGTACTGTGAAGGAACGAGATTTACGGAAAAGAAACACCAGATAAGCATGCAGGTGGCTGAGAGTAAGGGCCTTCCAAAACTGAAGTACCACCTGCTGCCCCGCACCAAAGGATTCACCACTACACTGCAATGCCTCAAGGGAACAGGTCAGACCAACACTTCTACATTGCTGCTGTTTGTTACTCTGGTAAAAGAGTCAAGTGGAATACAAGTGGTCCTGAAGTGTCTCAACAAACCAATAAGCTGGCCACCAGCCTGGTGTCTAATAATAATGTCCACATATGAGTGACCCTAGACAGAGTGCAGTTATCCGCAACATGATGCTACTCACGGTTATGGTGATAACTAATGGTTTTCCTAGAATTCGCATGTTCCCAGAATACTCTTGACACATTGCCATAACAAATTCCCAATGCATTTACCACCTCGGTGGTTGAGCGACTCTTCCGTCTGTCACCCGATGTCTAAATATAGGCTGAGTTTAGAATGTATTTTTAGGTATACACTACACTTCCTGTTCGAAAAATGTTTGGGGTCGGTAAAACTTTTTTTGTGTCTATGCTCACCGAGGCTGCATTTATATGATCACACATATAGTAAACACAATAATATTGTGAAATATTGTTACAATTTAAAATCACTTTTCTATTTTATTAGATTTTAAAATGTAATTTATTTCTGTGATGGCAAAGCTTAATTCTCAGCATCATTATTTCAGGCTTCAGTGTCACATGATCCTTCAGAAATCACTGTAATATGCTGATTTTGCTGCTCAAGAAACATTCTTGATATTGTTCCAATAGTTTAAAGTTCAAATGAACAGCATTTTAAAATAGGTCCTTTGTACCAGTCTAGATCTTTACTTTCACACAGTTAAATTCTGTAAAATAATATAAAAATCTTATTACCCCAAACTTATGAACGTTGTGTAAAAAAAACCATAACCCATTATGGTCAGATATTATTTTGTCATAATTTGAAACAATATGACAATCTTATACATGCCACAATATGATGCTAATTGCAATTGTTTATGTGTGATGCATGTGTAGTAGCGCTGTCACTAATGATTATTTTGGTAATGGAGTAATTGACATTTATGATTCATTTGTTTTGTGGTAGAGCAATGACATAATAAGTTCAAATAAAGTATCAAAAGCAAGTACTCATGGTTTTATTGAACAAAAATATTAAAATACATAATGTATTATAAACAACACTGCAGAGGGCGCCAACGGCCTGACGATTGATTTTACACTTTACTGCGTGATCTAATTCTTGTTTAATATTGACTAAACAACATTTAATTAACATATCCACTTAATCTTTAATATTTGGCTATTTCTTTACGACAGAAATGCTGCAGCTACTCTAATTGTTTTTTTTTTTATATGTGGACATCAGCGTGTAAAGTGACAGTTTGAGGTTTTATTATGAAATCGCGATGAACAGCATATTGAGAAAGACGTATTCTTCTGTGTTTGTGTAAGTTTATAAATAATTTACCTTACAAATCTGATGAAATTGCGCACGTTGTGTTACCAGATGAATGTTATAATAAACCAAAACTCACAACAATATGCAGAGATGGAGTTTGAGATGCTCCACACATAAATAACAGTTTGTGTAGCCGCATTTACTGTGAGCGGAGCCATTGGGAGACGCACGTACGTAACCGTATTTAAGTAAATATGTAAAACGCATATATTATATCACATATATTTAATTAATTGAATCGTATTGTTTGTGAATTCACAATAACATTATGCTTATGATTTTTAAATAAGTTTGATATATCATGCAGCCTTGGAAAACGATCCAATAATGCTTTTCATGGATTCTCATCTGTGAAATTCACCACTTCCGTTTTTTTGCTCATTACTGGACACAGACAAAATGCAATCTAGGATTTTTAAAAACTAAGTACTTTTATTGAATCGAGAAATCGTGACAGGCCTAATGTGTAGTATTGTCATTTTGTTCTGTGATGCTTTATAATTCACCAGTATGTATAGGACAACATTTGCAAATTGCTTGTTTCAAGATTGTTCTTTCCTCTAATGAGGTGACTGAAATGGACTCGTGAACTTGATTTGACTGCAGATGGGCCATCGTGAATGTGTGCAGCCATGCTGCACTGCTTTCAGTCATCCTGATTTTCATGCCAATTATGCTCAATTCATTCTGTTGAGCTTCTTCCCCTCTTATCCTGCCATAAATTATATCTGGTGCTCTGAATATTTAATTACATTAGAAGCATTATTTACTTTAAGAGTTCACCCAAAAACAAAGAGTCATTATTTGCTTGCTATAATGTCATTCCAAACCTGTTTGACTGACTTGCTTTCTTGAATATCTTGAAAAGATATTGAAAATGTCTCTTGTCCGTTCAGTTATAGTAAATGGGGACTAAAGATTTCAAGCTTCAAAAAGGATGCAGAAGCTCTGCAAAAGTGGACCATGCAACTCATGCACTTTATTTACAGTATTTTAAATTTATTTGATGCCTTTGCATGAGGAAAAAGTATAGTTCACCCAAAAATAAAAGGTGTGTCATCGTTTACTCACCCTTATGATGTTTAAATCCATACGACTTTTTTTTTTTCTGTGGAACATGAATAAAGATTTTCTTTAGAATCTTGGTTGCTGAGCATTTGACTTCCATTGCATATACAAAAAAGTAAATGAAGACAGAAGTTTCATTTTTGGATGAACTGTATCTAAGTTCTATTCATTGTATTTTTGTAATATTTCATTACTTAACATCAAAATTTTACGAAACATCAATATTTCTACTGTTTCGACAGTGAAAGCTGTGTATGATGTCACGCTGAACTTCAAAGACAAGCAGAACCCGACCCTGCTGGGCATCGTCAACGGGAAGAAATACATGGCAGACTTGAGCGTCAGGTGAGTCACAGAGCTGAACTTCACTATATGTGACCATGGACCACAAAACCAGTCTTAAGTAACACAATAGACAACAATACATTGTATGGGTCAAAATTATAGATTTTTCTTTTATGCCAAAAATCATTAGGATATTAAGTAAATATCATGTTTAATGAAGATTTTTAGTCAATTTCCTACCGTAAATATATCAAAACTTACATTTTGATTAGTAATGTGCATTGCTAAGAACTTTGGACAAATTTAAAGGATTTTTTTTTTTCCCCAGTGTTTTGATTTTTTTTTTTCGCACCCGCTGATTCCAGATTTTCAAATAGTTGTATTTTGGCCAAATGTTGTCCCAATAAAACATACATCAATGGAAAGTTTATTTATTCATCTTTCAGATGACGTATAAATCTCAATTTTAAAAAATTGACTCTTATGACTGGTTTTGTGGTCCAGGGTCACATATTTCAATTTGTTTAATAAATTAGTTGTTTTACTTCCAAAATCTAACATGAGATTTGAATTGAAGGTGGATATATTATGATAAATGATTATGAGTGTCCAGGTTCTCAGTCACAAACTGAATGTTTTGTGTCTTACTGCTGACCTGAGATCTCTTTAAATATTTGGATTAAGGTTGTAACTAAGAGGTCTCTGAGATCTCCTTAAATATTTGGATTAAGGTTGTACCTAGTTAAGCACCTCCTGTGCTGTGTGCTACATGCGGTTGCAGCGCCCTCTATTGGAGTGTATCATGTGCTGCTCTGACCCCTCACTGTTCTGTCCACAGGCGTTTTCCTGTGGAGGAGATTCCTGATGATGAAAAGGAGTGCGCTGACTGGTTACACAAGCTCTACCAAGAGAAGGTATAAAGCTCCGGGTTAATTAGAACTGGGCTTTTTGAGTTTAATTGTTTTATTTGAACCTGTTTGCATCTGATTTATTCATTTATGCCATGTCTCTGTCTTTAAAGGATGCTTTACAAGAACAATATGAAAAGGAGGGCTGTTTCCCCGGCCCTATCATCAAACCCAAACGTCGACTTTGGACACTGCTGAATTTCCTGTTTTGGGCTACTCTCCTGCTTTCTCCGCTTATTAACTTTGCCTGGGACGTCTTCGTCAGCGGCTCTCCCCTCCTCATCATTGGCTTTATGATCTTCCTTATTGTCGGTCAGTCATTGTTTCCTTCATGTGCTCTCATAGTGGTTTGAAGTTTTCGTAGCTTGCTCATAAAGACCCAATGAATTGTAGATTAAAAGGGCTAGTAATCATATCTATTATTGTAGCGATCTGTGTGGTTTATACATTTAAAGGCACAATATGTAAGATTTGTTTATTAAAATATCCAAAATCCACTAGAATAGTGTTATATATTTTGCTGACTAGTGTTCTTACATAATCCCAAATGTTTAGAAGAATGTTTAAATCTAGAGAAATAAGCAATTTTAACTAGCGTAATGGGCCGTGTCATTGCGTTGCCTGCCAATGACGTCATACACCCTCGATTTTTCCGGCTTTATTTTGTAGAATATGTTATGCATTTTAGTAGACAGTTGATGAACCCACAGAGTAGCATTATAACAACACTTCAACACACTCAAATGTATCTAGTATGATAAAACAGTGCTGCTTTTTCCTACATACGTACGACCAGAAGAAGTGTAAGTGGTCGACTGTGGCATAATAAAAGCTCCGCTGCTTTTGAGCTGTGTATCGCTCTCGTCTCTCATTAGCAATCACTCCAGCAGCCTCATTTCGCTTCTATGACTTTCAGCCCCACTCTGCTTCATACTACAATGACCTTAATAAGTCTTTAATACATTAGCTCATCAATGAACATGATTTCTGCCCGAGTCCCATGATTCCACACTCAATCACGGCGTCATCAGACTACGCCTTTGTTTCGTGTTTGTTTTGAATATGCGCCCTTTAGCGGATAATTTAATACCTGTTGTCATCCAAGGTGTTCATGTCTTTCTTTCTTCAGTCGATAAAGAATTACGTTTCTTGGGGAAAACATTTCAGGAATTATCTTAATATAGTGGACTTTTATGGTGTCCGTGAGTTTGAACTTCCAAAATGCAGTTTAAATGCAGCATCAAAGGGCTCTAAATGATCCCAGCCAAAATAGAAGGGTCTTATCTAGCAAACAATCGGTCATTTTCGAAACAAATTGACAATTTATATACTTCTTAACCTCAAACGAACGTCTTGTCTCGTCTCTGCAAAGCGCATGCGTAGTCTGTGTAATCTGGTTCAATACCAGATCCAAAAAGCAACTATAATCAAAATCAAAAATCAATGATTTTTAAGTTTGAGAAGAAAATGAGATTGGAGTTTTTCGACATAACCTGTATTACACAGAGTTCGCATGTGCATCACAGATAATAGACTAGATAAGCGTTTGAGGTTAATAAGTACATAAATTGTCAATTTGTTTAGAAGATGACCAATCGTTTTACTAGATAAGACCCTTCTTCCTCGGCTGGGTTCATTTAGAGCCCTTTGAAGCTGCATTGAAACTGCATTTTGGAAGTACAAACTTGGAGGCACCACTGAAGTCCACTATATGGAGATTTTCCTCAAGAAACAATTTCTTATAGACTGAAGAAAGAAAGACATGAACTTCTTGGATGACAACGGGGTGAGTACATTATCTGTAAATTTTAGTTCTGAAAGTGAACTTCTACTTCAAGACTTCTTACACATTTTTATGTTTACAGTCTTTCTTTTCTAAATTACCTGAAAACCAAAACTGAAAATAAGTTTATAAATAAGTTGATAAATTAATCCAGTTGTAGTATATATTTAGTATTTCAGGCAAACAATTTTTACGAATTGCTTTAGCGTTTTTGGTAATGGTAAAATGTGTCGGCAAAGCGGACGTCTTTATCCTATAGCTTATCCATGTTGTGTGCATGAAGCATGCGGATAGTCAAAACATGCCATTGGAGAAGCGCAATGTGATGTTTTGGTCAAGCCCTCCGAAAGCTACTGGCTTAAACCATAATATATTTGTTTCAGACTAATATTTTTATTGCCAAAACTTAGAGATAGTGGATCTAGAAATTAAAATTTTCATTAATTAATCACCCTCATGTCATTCCAAACCCGTCAGACTATCATTCATCTTCAGAACGCAAATTAAGATATTTTTGATGAAATCCATGAGCTTTCTGACCTTTTGTGATTTCACTAGTGATTTAACTTTCCCTCAATTTTTTATCCCTCAGCTGATGTGATATTCCTGTCACCATTTCTCTTTCCACAGCTTCTGTAGCAGTTCGTCGGCTCATCGGTGTAACCGAAGTAAAGAAGACCGGATCCAGCTACGGCAACGTAGAAGCCAAGAAGGAGAACTAACCATTTTCACCGTGTCAACACCGTGTGGCCACTGTAACGCTCACCCTGCAGTCCAGCCTCAGGCACAGAGCTGCCCTGTGTGCAGTTATCCTTTTTACAAAAAAAAGTAATAAAAAAAAATAATGAAATAATAAAATCTCAGAATTGGGAGGTATATAGGGATATAACTGTAGATTTAACTTAAAATGCTAGTCTATAAACATTATGATCATTTTTATGAACCAACTAAATGGAAAATAGAGGAGAAGAAACACTCGTCAGCTGTGGATCGAGATGGCGTAGAGAGACCAACCAGTGATGCTAATCGACCTATCAGTGACTTGTCCCTCCTGTTTAACACCATAAGACCCGCCCATTTCCCAAACAAGCCCACTTCTTGTCATAGTTCTCCATTAATATTTATCATCTTCTGAAGTGCTTTAACACTTCCTTCATTGCATCTACATAATCAGTAGTCGTTTTTCCACAACGTTCCTCTTTGCATTTTCACCCAAAACCACACTGAGTCACTTGAACTGATTTTCTATGATCAGAATTTCACATCACAAGCTGGAAGAGCATGCTGCGGTTGAGAAAGACAAACCCCAGCCAATCAGCGATGATGGTTATGACGTGGTCATGACACGGCCCATATCCGACAAATGAACCGCAGGAGTGATGTTGGTGAAAACTGTTCACTGTGATGGTACTAGATATGGACTGAGCAGGGTTACTAAAGAAAAGCATGTCTTCTGTAACTTCACAATGGTGTCTTAACCCCACTGCGTCACCATTGTATTACTGGCTATGCTGATTAAGCGATAAATGTTTTCTACCAATGTACTCCACCTAGAGCTTCTCTTTAGTTAGTCTGCAGTTTTGTCAAAAAATGAAAGACCCATGGACCATAATACAGTTGCCCAGCCTCTCTACCCTTGTGTAACTGATGAAATACAAGGGTTAGATGAATGAGATTGTGAGAGTAGCTGAATGACCAAGAAGAAAGCAATGAGTTGTATCAATAAAGAGAGAATGAAACCTGTTTAGTGTAATCTGATGACACTAATGGTTTGTAAATAAACTCTAGAAGCTTCTTCTAGACCCAAATCCATCTGAATTGAAAGCACCTTTATGGTTTTTGCACACGTTTATCTCTCTTGCACATCACTCATTGTTTTCAGTGTGCAACTTGGTGTTTTTTCATGACGAAACAGGAAACCTGTTCAAGCCTTAACGGAACAGAAAAATGCAGCTTCATTTGTGTGCGCTCTTAAGAGTCCCGTGTGGTTGTGATTTTCACATACTGTGCAGAGGTTTTCTGACCCTCAAATCACGTGTAGATCACAGGTGCTGTTTGTCTGAAAGCTGCTCGTCAAATGCTGTGACATGGGATTGGAAAATGTGACACGGGTGTGGCAGATGAGGTTTATAATTTGGATCAAAAACCAAAGTTCAAAAAACTAAAATATTGTACAAGACTGACTTTTAAAACCATAACCTGTTTGAAGGAATATTGAGTTGAGTTGTATTTTATTTTCACAAGATATTCTTGGGAAACTGAATTTATTAATTTCACAAAAAGCTGTGAATGCCAACAGCTAAATGTTTATTTTTAGAAGATGATACTCATTTTTTTTTTTTTTAAGCTTGCTGATCTGGGATCTGTGATTGTAGTTAATACCACTATGGACAGGGTAGGACTCTGAGCCAAGATTAGTTCTTGTACTCTAATGCTGTTATGAATGTGATACCTGATCTGGGGCCAGAATTCCCACTGCTTGTAATAAATGTTGCTGCTTTATACTGAAGTATAGGACTGACAAGATTGAGTTTTTAGAGCACTGACTAAGTGGCGCGAACAGATGCTAAAGACTACTGAGAGTGTATCTGACCTCCCCAAAAAAGCAGTGTGTGAATGGAGACCAAGTAGACCTAAAAAGTTAGTGTTAAAATCACTACAACTTTTTTTGTATTTTCTTTCAGAACAATTAAAGCATTCAGTGTATGATTGGAACTGCAGTTGTTTCTTTTTATTAATTGAATAACCAGGTACTTTATAGTAATGTGATTTTTATATATAAATACAATGGAAGTAAGCATTAACTGGAATAGGTTGCAAGATAAGTATATATCGGCCATTCCACAGAATTTAGAATTCAGAGTTAGAAACGTCTTGGAAAATGTCTTTTTACAAAATAAAATCATGTATGGATATTGCATAATAAGCAAGGTACACATTTCCATTAATTGTGCAGGTAATCCTCATATTGTATTTTTAGAAAGTTTCTGAATATTTGTCCTCTCCCCACATTACAGAATTTGCATACTAAAAAACAAAAAATTGCATAACTGAACTAAAATTTTATTTCCCCCAAATATGAGGATGTTTCCCCGTTGTCACTACCGAAACAATGATGACATGTTTCAGTCGCGACTGTTGCGGTAGTGACACATTTATGGAGTAACACAAAATAACAAAGATGTCACTACTGAAACTCCACCAAATGTTTCGGTCGTGACAATTTTTAGATACTTTTGAACCTAGCTCAAAGATGCTAATCAGCACATGGTTAGATAGCACGGTTCTGAAAAGTGGTACACGTATAAAAACTAAGGCCACGTTCACACTGTCAGTTTTTGGCATTGACAACCGCATTTACATACAGGTGTGAGTCTCGAAATGTCTCTTTCACACGGCAGCTTACAGTCGCTTTTCTTTTGTCTGTGTGAACGTACAACGGGAGTCAAGCCAGTATTCCTTACCAGTAACCATAGCAACAGAGACCAAAACAATATCAAAGATGGCAACGTCCGTAAAACTTAAATTTGAGTGGAGAGCGGAGCATTTGAGCAGCGCACAGGATACAATACTGACGGGACGGAGCGGCTCCGGTGGAGACTGGATATAAACTTGACACACAGCTCATTTCTCCATCACTGTAAGTTACCGAAACCACGAATTGAACCACGCAGCACACGGTAGACGCGCGTTTGTGCGGCAGAGCGGCTCTCTCGCACTGAATGACATGATGGACAACTAGTTGTTCAGTCCTGTTCCGTTCACACAGCGCGTGTGTTCCAAGAATGCGGTTGCGAGTCCTGAAAATTTACGGGTGTGAGTTCGGTTATAGAATACAGTTGTCACACCCGTATATAACCGTACTGTGTGTGAACGTAACCATATTAAGGACTCAAATACGGTATGGACAACCGTATTCTGTTGTTGTGTAAACGTTATCTAATAAATGTAATGAAATGATTTCCAAAAAAGTGTGCCTTATTGCAGAAAAAAGATGTTCAATAGTGACATTCCTTACACACAGTTACACACAGATTTTTAGGGTTTGAACACATTTACCTCAAAATGCCCATCATGCCTATCTACACACACCTTGTAGCTATGAGAGAGAGAGTGACACATAAATATTTACTAATTATAAATGTAGGGGTGTAGTTAAAATCAGTCTCAGCCAATGGACTAAAACACACTGTTTCGGTAGTGACATGAAAATGTGGGACAGTTTTTATTATATAACAGAAAATATAAAATAAAAGAATCAAAAAGATACTTTTAAAAACAACAATGGAAAAAAATAAAAAATTATTTCAACATCATTTTCATAAGTTGAAATTTAGGGGTTAGGGTTCGGGACAGCCACCTCTCAATGGAAAGTACCCAGTGAATGATGATTTTATATTAAGCTTACTGATATTTTAAATATTATTGTGGGTTTCAATATATAATAGAAGGATCTTAGTAAACATCTATGATGTGAATACCTAAATGCTTTTTTAATTTGTTTTTTTGGTTGTGGGACAACAGTTTGGACCAATTCTGTAGAATGGCCCAAATATCTAACAAAAGTCTGTTGAGTCTTAAAACTTATGATCTGAAGACTTAAGCTTTTTTTGATTACTTCTGAAATGTGGATAGTAGTAATAATGAGTAAGCATGTGTGAACTTTGACACTTTCCATCAAAGAAATGCTAGTTCTTTCATTTCTGAGGAAATCTCATTTTTGTGTTGCGAAATGCCAGTACTGCCTGTCAGGACAGTGTCAGCTGTGACCGCTTCTTGGGAATCGTGTGACACTGGTTGCATGATGTCATCTGTTTTGGTTCTTCTTTTTTTTTTTGATTTTGCAGAATAACAAAATTAAAAGCAGCACTAAGAGCTATGACATTATTAATACATTCACCAAATGCACTGCTGGAAAAAAACCCTTTTAAACCAGACTGATCTGACTGGGAGACCAGCAAACTTAGTTCAGGCCATCACATCCCAGAAATTTCAAACCATCAACCATTAAAAATGGTTTTCTGTAGTGTGTTTTGGGACATATTCCGTTAGGATTTAGTAGTTTTAATAAGCCACCAATAGAAGGCCCAATACAAGTCCCATTATAAGCAGTAAAGCCATTACAAATTTTGTAAAGGTGTCCGTTGTTTTTTATTTCAGCAGGCTTAAGTGGGGTTTTTTTTAGCAGGTTCGGAAAAATGATAAAACAAGGGTTTCAAATAACTCTTTCTTTTTTTTGTGTTTATTCAAAACATAACAACACCTCAGCCGGTGTGAAACACCATCGCCACCTTCAGTTAACCGCCTTTTCTGAGCACCTCGATAGAGGAGGCAGGGCTATCAGGTCACATTTGCATGTGTAAGCACACGCTCATCCACTCCAAACACAAACAATGGGGAAGTCGTTTAAGAAACTGTCTGCCCCAGCAAAAAAACACTTAAAACTGGTCATTTGTCACGTTGTTTTGAGCAGAGCCTCGTATCTCTGTCTCTCTCTTGCCCAACAGTGACTCTGCTCAAGGCTGCCGATCTGTCCTCAACCAGGTGGCAGACATGGGGCTCTGCTCTTTAACACATCAAATCGATGCTTTAAACATCCTTAATGAACTGCGAGCTCATGCGACGACCAGTAATAGAGATGGCGAGGGCCAGTGTTCAGGTGCTTTACCAACCGGTAAAGAAGCTGTTCGCCCGGGCGATTGGATGAAGGAGCCCCGCAGGCTGAGAACGATTGCGGAGAGAGCCAGAGAGAACTGCCTAACGCGACTGCTAGAGATACTCACGCAACTCATATCTATAGAGGAAGATTTTATAAAAAATCCGTCTTACGGAAAGAGTTCGCTCAAGCGCAAGGTAAGATGTCTCTCCTGATAAGAGACTGGGAAATGTTGTGCTGTAACGACTCGAATTGTCACGTCAGGTACCCTAATACCAAAATATGCTTGATTTGTAGCATTGTAGTCTAATAGTAAAAGCCGTTTAGACTATCGAATAACGCTGATAGAAGTAAGGGAGTTATATAATGTCAAATGAAAAGTATTTTATGTGTTAGTTTCAAAGCAGCCAGCCTTTTGTCTAGATTGAAGCAGGTGCATCCTGGGATGCTTTGTAAACAAGAGTCCCCATGTTTGATGTCTGCTTGCTAACCAGTTCAATTCACCCATCTATATCCAGTGTTTCTTTTAAAAAGTAATGCATTACAATATTGCATTACTCCCTAAAAAGTAACTAATTACTTAATTAATTTTGTGTAAAGTAACGCGTCACGTTACATTTTCGTTACTTTTATCTGGGGCTGGCATGCTTGTTTGTGTTTAATATAAAAGTTCTATTTTTAGCAAACGTAAAAGCCCTTTCACACCAAAAGTGAAATGAATCAGCCTCAGGCTGAAGGAAATTTAAATTCAATTCTATACAGTGGAACACATGAGAAGAAAGTTCAACACTCTTAAGCAATAAAAAAAAAAAGAAGCACAAATGTTAGTTTAAAATGTTAGTGTAAGTTTAATGTTAGTATAAAGTCATTTTTACTTCGAAGGTCAGCAGCAAAAACATAAGTAAATACAATTAAATACATAAAGGATATATTTGGTATTTAACATTTCATTATTGAAGGTTTGCAGCATATTCTGAGTTTGCCTCTGCTCTCCAATTTCTCTCAACACAGGTACAGGAGAGCTGTCATAGTCAAAACTGGCGTTACTTGTTTAAAAAAGTAACTCTTATTTGAAAAAGTAAATTGATTACATAACTCGCGTTACTTGTAATGCATTACCCCCAAAAGTGTCTATATCTATAGCCATATATCTGTATACACTCATAAATATTCATTCAAGTGTCTCCAAACATGTATGTGGATGCTAAACTCATTTGCCCTTGTTTGCATGTGATTATATTTATGAGCTCTTTTTAATGATTCATATTTGTGTCCCTCAGGACAGTGTTGACTTGAAGAACATATGCTTGAGAATGGCTATTGCCGAAGGTCGTTCTCGCTCGGACAGAGACTTGAGGGAACTCCGGGACTGTCTTCGACTTATTGTGGGTAACCTACTCGCATACGTGCGAGAGGAAAATAATCTCTCAGATGCCGAGACAACTCACAAACTGAGGGAGCTTTCGAACTCATTCCCAGAAATCTGAAGATCTGTAGATTTCACTTTGTGTATTCTACGGAACTACCTCAGGAGAGATGAAGCAGATCTGAGTTAGGACACTACCTTTTTTTCTCAGGATAGAAACAAGCCATGAACTATCTCTGAATCATCTATAAATGTGATAAGTATGATGATGCTTCAGTGTTAAGAAGTGTTTTGCCATGAAAGCTGTCTATAGGGTTGGCTTCGTATTTATTGCTTTGCATGAGTCAGTACTCAAACCTAAAAACAGCATTCTCTTGACACATACCAGTATCATGTGTTGTGCACAGCTGACTGTACAGGTAAAACGAGTCTAACAGCTGATGGTGCTGAATCCACTCTCAGCTCAGCGGGTGGGATGGCTGTCACGCCTCAGGATGGGCTGGTGTGGCTGCCTTTGTCACCTGCTAAAAAAGAAAGAGTTAAGGAGTGAATTGGGTGGGGGAGGGTGTGTGAAAATGTGCATTTGTATATGTGTATTCTAGTGTTATGACATCATAGTGTTACTGTGTTCCGGATAAAAACATTTTCAGTGTTACAACAAACGCAATCCTGAATATCTGATTATGCATTTAAGTTTGGCTCTTTGATGTTGGTTTGAGCATTTAGAAATCAATGTAAACTTTTGAAGTGTGCAAATGATAATGTAGCATGTGTAGAATCCTGTCTTGTCACTAGATGGTGCACAAAACCAGCTTTTTACTAATATAAAATCCTTGTGCTCCACTCTCTGAATATAATTCAAGTGGTTTTTTTTGGGTCTAATGTGAATTAACAAGGATGCTGTGGCCCAAAATTTATTGGGAAATTACATATAAAACAGAATACAAACAGAAAAAAGTGGTATTTATTTTAAAGAAAGTCAAAATGTTTCCCAAATGTAAAATTGTTAGTTTTGAATGATGAAATAAACTGTTCAAGATTAAAAGTATTTAGATCCTATTGTGTATTGTGGTCTAGTTTATGACTGTTAAAAATAACTAAAATTATAAGCTAACAAGTATTTTATTGAAGAACATAAGAAATCTTGAATTACTTGTAACAGAAGAACTATTTTGTTATGAAATGTAGATTTACAAAGGACTAGTTGGTTAACCTGTTAAAAAGCTAGGACAGGATGACTTATTTTAAGTATGCAAAGTATTTTAAAGCATTTAAATTAAATTAAAACAATCCAAACTTAATTAAAACCTAAACACATAAACTCTAAATGTAATCTGGGATATTAGGTAGTAACTATTGTTTTTATTGAAGACCATACAAGTTTTGAATTGTGGTTAATTAAAATGTATCGTAATCCCAATTTCGGGGAGAAAAAAACACATTTTGTCATAATATCCACCTTATTTTTGCTGTAAGAGTGGGCGCGGCCATTTGTAAATGTAATGGTTCTGGCTTCCGGTGTCGTACAAAACCGCTTGTTTTGCGGCCTGGTATTGCAAACTGATGTGTCTTAACATATTATTTTAATATATTATTTTAATTATGAACGCACTGGTTTGTAGTGGAAACGGTTTTACCGTTTACTCCACTTTATTCTACTTATTATTTCCCTACAGCAGCTAATGAACCGGAAGTCTCGCTCATCCACAGATAACGGCTTACTTCCGCGATGAAAAATACGGTGGATAGTTTTAACAATCAGCAGAAATACAAAAAATGTGTTATATTGTGTTGGTAAAAGAGCGGGAATTCATTCAAAAAGTTAGAGAAACACTCGTTTAGGATGAATAAAGACGTTCTGAGGCTGTCAATATCAAGTTTGATCAGTAGAGGACGCCATGCACACATTTTATGTGCTCTGTGATTTAACGGAATACAACTGACACAAAATCACTCAGATTGGGGAATCCATTAGATGGCATCACGTGTTATCTGATTCACATCTTATATTGGCTTATTATATGTGAAGCTGCGAAGGTTTCTTTTCTTGTGAGTAATAACACAAATTAACGTTTTTCAGATTGACGATTTACCACCACAGAAGAAGTGTTGATGACCACCTAAAGCTGGATTAAAAACAGATGAGTCAGTTAAAACTTCAAACTTCTCATTTTACATTGTAATATCCTTAAATCTTGGAAACCTCTTGGAGAGGTTTTCTACTAGTTTTTAAAAAGTGGTTAACCATTTGAGTAGTGTTTGTAAATAAAGATACTACTGCACACTAGTTATTCATTTACAGTATTTTCATATGTAAGTTGCGTATTTTGTAAGCACACCTTCATTCTTTCTCAAGGGCCATCACAAACATTCTAAGGAGTGTGTTTGACATTTTGTGTCCTAAGGCTGTTCCCTCATGACGTTGTTGTTTGCTGTTGTTTAGCATCCACTTCCACAAGACCGCCTGAACTCAGCAACCCCAGGCTCGTGGAGGTCTGGGTTGAACCACTGTGGGCTCCTGACAGGCCAATAAGAAGCCAGCGCTGCGGCTGCAGACAGTGTCTCGCAGGATGGATGGCTGGGGTATTATGTCACTTCCTGGGACATGGCGAGAGCAGAACCAGACAGATGAGTAAAAAGATGAGTGTTGTGTGAGAAGAAGACCGGAGGAGAAGGCCAGGCATTGTTGGGGGTCCATATCCGCCTGTCTTTGTCTCTCTTTTGCCCACGCAGTTTTTTTTTAGACGCTGTCTGCATTTAATTCTTATGTCTTAAATGTGACTCTCCTGACTTGTGCATAATTGTCTTAACTTGACTTGACTTTTCCACTGCGTCCACTTTTTCACCCGTTTACTTTTTTATGTTTTTTCTTTCGTTCAGTTCTGCCTCATTAGAAGTTTACAAAGTTTTTCTTTAAAAAATACATAGGTGAAACTGGAGCTAGTTGTCACACTCTTAACCTTGTGAATATTCATCAGGGTGGGTTTATTTTTAAAAAAAATCCCTTTCTGTACAGGCATGTATATAAAAGTCTTGGCTAAATATATCTTCTACTTTCATTGCCCAGGAGAAATGAAACAGCAGGACAATTTGTCCCAATGGAAAGCTGCCAATAAATAGTATATAATCGGTTTTTCAGGCAAAAAAAAAAAAAAAAACTCAACAGTGTTAAAACTAATGATCCAAAATATTAAAAGAACTTATAGACTTAAACTTTTGGACATTAATATATACTTTAAAGTCTTTAAAGTCTTTTATTTTCATATAGCGGTGCAAGTTGTCCAATTAAATAGCATATTAACATGTAATAAAGGCTTTTTAAAAATGTCAGCAATTCATGAAACATCAAACTAATGATGCAACTTATTGGTGTTTTTTTTTTTTGAAAGAAATTAATACTTTTTAGATTTTTAGGTTACTGTTTAAAATAAATAATATTGTTTTAAATGTTCTGTTTGTCAAAAATGTAATACCATTTCCAAAAACAAAACAAAACAGAAAAACTGTTTTCTGCAATGATTATGAGAAATGTTTCTTGAACAGCAAATGAGCATATTGATTTCTGAAGGATCATGTGACACTGAAGACTGGAGTAATGATACTAAAAATTCAGGAATACATTTTAAAATATATTTAAATGAAAACAGTTACATTGTAATAATATTTCAAAATACTGCATAACTGTTTTACTGTATTTTATATCAAGTAAATGCAGCCTTTGTGAGCAAAATGACATTCCAAAACATTTAAAAATTTTACAGGCCCCAATTTATGAAACATCAACAATGTAAAAGGTATCAAACAAAATTTGATAAAATGTGACATATGTTTAAACCTACTTCATTATATGCTTATATTCACTAGCAGCTATTTTAAACAAATGTTAGTTAACTAATCTTAGTTTACAAAATTTTTTACAAATAATTTATATATATTTTTCAAACCTAGGACAGTTTTGAAGCAGCATACAGAACTACTGGAATTTATGGTTTGTCTTTGATTTAAATCCTTAAAATTGCCAAGATACAGCCATTGTGATAATTTTCATCTGTCTTCCATCATCTAATAATCTTTATCTACATTTTTTTTTCTTTCCACTGTCACTGATTCTTCGTCCATTTTCTCATGGACTGTCATACAGCAGACATGATGTGTATATTCCTGTGGGGTCATGTTGTTCCCTCATCTTTTTCTTTCTATTCATCTCTCCCCTCTTTATTTTTCCCTCTGATGCAGAGCCAGATGAGGACTCTGGGGTGGTTGTGAGAGCAGGGGACTGACTGGAAGTGTGTGTGTGTGTGTGTGTGTGTGTGTGTGTGTGTGTGTGTGTGTGTGTGTGTGAGTGAAACCTCACCCTGCGAGTGGGTGGTGGATGATGACCCCTTACTCCCCAGCACTATGTGTGTGTGGTGGCCTCGGCCCCTAGACGTCTATCTCCAGGGCTTAATCTCACGCTGAATAGAACCTCCACTGTGTTTCACTGCGGGGCTTTCCCGCACGCTTCGGTCTCAATGTATGATTCATTATCCAATCAGAGGGAGGGTGACGCATCCGTGAGTGATCTTATCGAACCCGGGTGCCCACGTTCAGCCTTCCAGATGCTCCCTCTACTAAAGACACAGAATTAATAGAGTTATTTTTAGTTCTGAGAATCTTAAAATAGGCTGCGAAGGGTGTGGTGGGAACTCACGATCACGGCCTGTAGATGCAATGAAATGGGCTTTAACGAAGTCACGAGAATCTTCGTGACTTCTGTGTTTGGTGAGATTTGTGACGTTTTTGGACTGTATTTAATTTTTTCTTTTTTAAACCTAACTTTGAATCTTCAGTCTTAATCTTATAAATATTTACTGTACTTAATTATTTCTTAGGTCCTCATTGGGTTGGCAATACATGCTTTAATTTTAGATTCTTCTTGTAGATTCTCAGTATTGATATTTTATCATCAGTTTATTATTGTACACCGTCTGTTACCTGAAACAGATCCTGCTTTATATTTTCATAGAAGCTGAATAAGAGCGTTTAGGAGAGGCAAATGTTCAGTTTTGGGGGTTTTCACTTTCTATTTAATAAAACACCAAAGCACAGGTACAGCTGATTCCTATTACCTTCCCCAGTTATTTTGTTAGCTGCGTGTCATATTAGTTTTACATAAACACCATGTTTAAGAAAGAGATGCTATTAGTTTATTCCCTTCAAGCAATTCTATTAACATAATTACAGTCAGTCTGCACAATTAAGAATAAAGGTTCTTCAAGGTCCCTTTTCTATTTTTACACAAATTGTGACTATTTAGCCCATAGAAAAAAATACTCAAGAAAAAAAAACCAAGCGAATACACTACCAGTCAAAAGTTTTTGAACAGTTGTTTTTTAAAGAAGTCTCTTTTGCTCACCAAGCCTGCATTTATTTGATTCAAAGTACAGCAAAAACAGTATAATTTTGAGATATTTTTTACTGTTTAAAATAACTTTTCTATTTGAATATATTTAAAAAAGTAATTTATTCCTGTGATTTCAAAGTTGAATTTTTAGCATCATTACTCCAGTCACGTGATCCTTCAGAAATCATTCTAATATTCTGATTTGCTGCTCAAAAAACATTATTATTATTATATTGAAAACAGCTAAGTAGATTTTTTTAGGTTTCTTTGATGAATAGAAAGTTCAGAAGAACAGCATTTATCTGAAATAGAAATCTTTTGTAACATTATAAATGTCTTTATCATCACTGTTGATCAATTTAAAGCATCCGTGCTAAATAAATATATTAATTTCTATCATTTCTCTTGCCAAAAAAATAAAAATATATACTGACTTGGAATGGTATAGTGCATAATGTTACAAAAGCTTTTTTTTTTAGATAAATGCTGATCTTTGGATCTTTCTTTTCATCAAAGAAACCTGAAAAAAATGTAGCCAACTGTTTTATATACTGATAATAATAATAAAAATGTTTTTTGAACAGCAAATCAACATATTAGAATGATTTCTGAAGGATCATGTGACACTGAAGACTGGAGTAATAATGCTGAAAATTTTGCTTTGATCACAGGGATAATTAATTTTTCAAATTCAAAACAGTTATTATAAATACTAATCATATTTCAGTTTTACTGTTTCTGCAGTACTTTGGATTAAAAAAAATGCAGGCTTCATGAGCACAAGAGACTTCTTTAAAAATCATTAAAAATCATTAAAAAAAACTTTTGACAGGTAGTGTATATTCCTCTAAATTATAAAAAAGTTTATCAGTATCAGTAACCTCAAAGCAGTTATGGAACCAATTCTTAATTCTTAATTCTTACTCAGTGATCTAGACTAAATTTGAAACCTATTCTGTCTTGATCTGACTGTGTGGTTCAGACTGTTTCTGGGTACTTGCATTGTGGATTTAAGTCTCATACCTTCAATCCAAAGCACATTTTTTTTTTCTCTCTGAAAGTTGTGTGATAGTAATGTTCCTGTTACTACAGGCTCATTTCCCATCAGAATGGCCTCTGACTCTTTTGTGAGTAAGTCAGTCATTATGAGAAAACAGGAAACTGATGGCCACTATTATGCTTGGACTCACAGAGGGTCATCACAATACACTTCTTTAAATGTTTTAATGAGGAATTTGTGGCTACAGTAGTTTTTATGTTGTTGTTTTAAGGAACAATTAAAAAATGACTAAACTCTAAAGTCAGAGTTTTCACTAACATGACTTTCTAAATGTTAGCTTAGAAAGTTTATAGATAAAGTGTGGTCTTTTTTATACTGGGGTTTATAATTGGCTGAGTCTGAGTGGGAGGTAAATGTTCAAAACTCCCGTTTTCAAATACGGATAATTTTTTAAATTTAAACTGAATTTAATTTTGGGGTTAATAGCTTTTTGAACGGATATTCTGAACTCTGATCTCTAATTGGGATTAGGATGAAATCAGGTTTAAACTGCAGCCGTAAAACTGCTTTCAGAGTTATTTGCCCTTGCCTTGACTCCATCTGTGCAGGGTCACACATTAACAACAGTTTTTCTTGTCTGTGTGTGTGTGTGTGATTGGTTTCATATTTGCAGTATAAAAGCAGTGCACTAAAAATGCGAAAAGAGTGACATACAGCCATACTCGCACAATTGAGATTCATTATCAGCGTGAGTCAAGCGTAGGGAAGCACCCTTTTCTCTGCTTGAGAATATGATGTAATGCAGTGCTGAGGTCATCCTGTGGTTGCCATGGCACCACCTTGTGAATGTGAATTTGGGGTATCGAGCTTTCAATCAGTATCCAATAAGTCAATTAACCTTCACTGAATCTCTTCGTTTCTTATTGTTCATGTGTCTTGTATTAAATTGAGGCTTCAGAACTTCTTTTAACGTCAATAAACCTCATTCTCATTACAAGATGTATCACTGTCTGACTAATCTGACCACAATCCAGAGGTTGTGACTGTAAACTCTTGTTTTGAACCACAGGCTAAATTTGAGCACAGCACCTGTGAAGGGTTTGAAAAGCTTCCAGGGATCTAATTCAAGAAAAAAAAAGTTTAAGATGGGTTTTTTTGTTTACAGAATCCCAGTCACGCTTAAAAATGAAGGTTCTGAAAGGGGGTTTTCACACCAGAAGGAACATTTTTATAATCAGTTAATCAGTTCTTAAAAGGTAAATGGAAAATTCTTAAAAAGAAAAAGGTCAATGGAAAAGAAAGGCTCCATGAATGTTAAAGGTTTTCATGCAACCAGATGCCAATACATTCTCAGAGAATAAAAAGGTGCGAAAGCTGTCACTGGGACAGCACCTTTGTACCTTATTTACCTCTAAAGATTGTATATTAGTACCTTACACGTATATATTAGCACCTAAAGTGTACACATCAGTATCTAATAGGTACATTTTAGAAAGTGACAACTTTCATACTCTTTTTTTATGACAGTGTAATGAACCATTATTTTTAAGTGTATGATAGCGTCTTCCTTGGCAGTGTAAGCTGGTGGTATTCTTGTCTTCAGTTTGTGTCTAAATATAAGGTGATGCAAGGCGTATTGGAACACCAATTTTATAAATGTTAAGTTTATCATATGCCGTTCAAAGTTCTGCTTTTACAACCATGCCTTATTTTTCCACCTCTCCTGACCATTTCAGTGTAAAGAAAGCAAATCAGGTTACAGCAATCCTCTTTTTGGATTATTTTCTTAGGGTTTGGGCGTTATAACTCAAATCACTCCCTGCCCGTCTCACACACACGCACCACACGCCCGCAGGCTCAACAAATGTTCGAAGATAATTTATCTCACAGTTTATATTGCATACACCAGCGTCCAGGTGACTGCTCTGAAATTAAGCCTTCATGTCAGAAATCATCCCGGATCGGTTTCTAACACACCCCACGTATGTGTGCAGCGCTGTGTTCACTTAAGCTCATGCAAGAGCGTTTAACTGAAGGCTTATGAACACTCAACTTTGCCCCTTGCCCCTCTTTCTGACACAATTGGACTGGCTGAAGGTGTCTCCTGGGAGACATTAGTCAGTGAAAAAGCAAATACTCCATTTTGAATCCATGTTTTCAATTTGGAGGCACATGGTTTGAATTAGGGTCATGCTTACTGAGGTGGGTGAGTGGGAGGGTTAGCCTCAGGACAGAGGTGAGTGAGAGCTTCCTTTACACCCACAAAAAAACACACCCACATTTACACTTTAACACTCAGCTTTGTTTCAGTTTTTAGGGACTTTTGAATTCAAGACGGTTGTGGTTATTCATTAGTTTGTCGTTTAATTGTGCACCTAATACATTCAGTCTGTCAAGATTTTATTCACCCTCATGACATTCCAAACCTCTATGACTTACTTTTTTTAGAACACAAAGGAAGTTATAGAATGTTTTTGTCCACAGAGTCAATGCAACAACACTTGACCCCACCTCACATTAGTGGTTTAGAACAACACATAAGGGTAAATAAATGATGAATGAATATTCATTTTGGGATGAACAATCCCTTAAGACATTGTGTAAAACTCTTTAAAAAAAAGAATATAAAATAAAAGTGTAATCTAATTTCTATTTTAAATGTTTGCACTGCAATACGTTATAGGCTAAACCCTGGTTTCAGGCCTAATCCCAGACTAATATGCATGTCTGGGCTGTTTTAACTAAAAGAAACTTGTACTGACTGATCTTAAAATGTATCAGTGCCATTGTTTTGTCTCAAGATGCACACAAGTAATGTTATTTTCTGAGGCACTTTTATAAAAAAAACACTTAAACGTCCTGATTGAACTATGGCCTAATCCTGGCTCAGCCTAAGCCCTGTCTGTGAAACCTGGCCTATATGTTTAGCAAGGATTTGAAAAGTGAATGCACGGATATTTGAAAACTGATCAGAATCAAAAGTTAGCATCATTTTGTAAATGTCCTACTTTTTCCTATTTTTGATTAGTAATATGCATTGCTAAGACCTTCATTTGGACACATTTAAAGGTGATTTTCTTAATATTTTGATTTTTTTGCACCCTCAGATTCCAGATTTTTAAATAGTTGTATCTCTGCCAAATATTGTCCTATTCTAACAAACATCAATGGAAAGCTTATTTATTCAGCTTTTCAGATATATATCCTTATTTCAAAATATTGACTCTTACGACTGGTTTTGTGGCCCAGGGTAATATATAATATTATATAATGTTATATGCATACAATATTATACATTACTATACAGAGGTGTATAACGATGAGCTAGTTGAAGAGAACGATTGTAATGGCAGACTGATATAAATGGAATCTAGTGGTATTAACTTTATAACTATAGGCCATACATTTAATGTATATACACCATGCTTCCAAAAGTTAAAATACACTTTGCATTTCACAGAGTAAAAATTATAAACAATAATTTACTGTGCGTAATGCTATATTATTCAGAAGTTATATCATGCTATAATAGGCGCTCCAGGTTGTAGCCCCGTTTATTACAAAAGCATAAATCTATTCTGTGGTTTCCATTTAGATTTTCATTGCTTTCTCTCATTGGCAAAGCAACCGCTTTTGGCATCTAAATTAAATTTTCAGTTCTAATTGAGGGATTAGGGATATTTTTTTTCACCCTAGTGCTACTCGTTTGGAAAAGTTTTCATATTCTGAAAATAGGCACGAGGGCTAGTCTGGAATTCTTGGATTACATCATCCTTTATGATGTCATCATCATTGGGTGACTTTGGCACGTTACCGAGCGGGTGAAGTCAGGCAGAATTTTTGCTCTCGCTGCCCAGTGCAAATCATTTAAAACGGAGCCTCAGGGTCACTGTATCCGTACGGACAACTGTTAACCCCCCATCCACTCTCCTTTCCTTTCATTACTTGTCTCTTCAAGGGGACAGTCGAGAGAGGGTGACGTCTTCGTTTTAAAAAAATGCTAAAAAGAGAGAATAGAAGCCTGTGTTTTTCTCTTGGGGGACATCATAATGATTTGATTTACTGGCGGTCATTTGATCAACAGCGTACGCTCCACTCCCTAAACACACACTCCGCCTAGAGAAACTAGCGACGGCAGACGCGTGCAAGAAGGTGCAGGCTGCTGGACATCTCGGGGCTGGAATCACATTTATTCTCATTAGACTGCGATAGTGTCAGCTGGAGGCAGGGGAGGCACGAGCCAGGGTCATAAAAACTACCTCACTACCTTTTCCCGCCATTACCTCATACAGATCACATCACACACCCAGTCAGCCGTTCTCCAGTCTGCGCCGATTCTGCACGCTGGCATATGTTTTTAATGTTCAATCGCTTTTTGCCGGTCAGGTTTATCGGCTACTTGTCAAACTACTCTCATAAACGAGAAAGGAAATGGGCCGTCATCAAGCTTGAAACATTAAGCAGTTTTCAACAGGTTTTGAGGTTTGGTGAGTAATTTGCGTATGTCAAGTTCATATGCAAGTCTTTACTTGTCTAAAGCAACAACTTTTGTATTTGTATATACTTGCATTAATAGACGTACTTAGCCTTTCCCTATCCATCTGTCATTTTAACCCAGGGGTTCAGAACTTATTTTGAACTATCCACCTTATTTTGAACTATCCACCACAAGACTTCCAGTTCATTAGCCTCTATAGGGAAATGATGAGAAGAATAACAACGTGCAGTAACCTGCAAAACTGTTTGCACTACAAACCAGTGTGTTCATAAATAAGGTAATACATTAAAATAATATAGTAAGACACACCACTGGATTCTGTCTCTTTAAATGCAAATGAGCTGCTGCTCCCCTCCCCCTTTTTTCCAGAATAGAGCTGTGCCTTTACAGCTTGTACCTCAGATATTCTGCCAAAAAACATCTGTTTGATTTTTATCATCATGTTTGTTGTGCTGAAATCATGCGTTTTAAAGCCATATTAGTTTAAACCTTTGATATTCGGCTTTCTGAGTGCACACATCCGAAGCTCGCGCACAGAAAGCGGCTGTCACACAACATGTGAGTATTAAAACTAAGTTCTCTTTCATGTCTTATTACACTTAAACTGTCAAATACACACAAGTTTATGTTAAAAACACTCATGAGTTACAAAAACAGTCAGTTATGTCTGTGAAGGTTAACAGCTGGGAAAGAAATTGCATGTTTATATTAGATCTGTGTGGCAAAAGCATAATATACAGTAAGAAATAAACAAATCCACTCGGAACTTTTGCCATGGAGTTAGAACTGGTACACCGTTGTCGCTTGCGAAAACACAATGGTGGCGCTGTGGGTGAAAATGTGCAGATTAAGTGGCGGTAGTATTATAATAAGATTCCCTCTCCTGTGTCACATGGGGAGCGTATTCTGACACGCTCGTTTTTTTCATATGCTTACAGAGAAAGGCAAAGTTAATGGGCTGTCCTTTTTCACATTTTCTGGGTTTGTAGATGCATTGGGGACCCGATTATAACACTTAAACATGGAAAAAGTCAGATTTTCGTGATATGTCACCTTTAAAAACAATGGGGTCGTGACCTCAAGGTTGAGAACCTCTGTTCTAGCAGTCATCAGATCACCTTTTTTACCACCAAACCTCTTATCTCCCAATTATAAATCAGTCTCAATCCACAGCTGTCCAGAAAGCTTCTATTTCAGTTTTGTCAAGGCCAGTTAATGGCAGTTAACTGTGCATAGGCTTCCCTTTGGACAGCCAAAAACACCCCCCTCCCCTCGCTCATTTGTCATTCACAGTAAATATTTTGTCAGGATGCTTTTTACAGATGGCTGTTTGTTTTACAGCGACAGCGGAGGTCAATAGAGATGGCTCCACGAGATGAACTGGCTCGCTCCTCCGAGACGTGCGTTCTCAGTGAGGCCCAGTGATAGATGAAGTGTGTGAGGGATCGGCTCGGGCCCGTGTTCAATCAAACTTCATGGCTTACATTACGGTGGGTGAGGCACGGGCACTTCATGGAACCTGTTTTATGTTGTACAGGCTGTGGAGCGTGGCATTGTTGGCACTGGTGAGTGTTTAGTGGCAATTAAAATGAAGGTGATTTTTCATTTTTCATGTAGTAAATACAGTGTAAGTTTAGATGGAAATGAATAACAGATCTGTTTTTTTTTTTTTTTTAATAGACCCTCCCTTATCAATTTTGACTTTACGTTTGTACATAAATTGAGAGCTGGCATAAGTATTTCAACTTTAATAAAACTGTAAAGGAACAGTTCACCAAAAATTAACATTTGCTGAATGTATTCACCCTTGGGCCATCCAAGAAATAAATGAATTTTTCTCCTAATCGGAAGAGATTTGGAGATATTTAGCATTACATCACTTGCTCACCAATAGATCCTTTAGAGTGAATGGGTGCCGTCAGAATGAGAGTCCAAACAGCTGATAGAAATATCACAATAATCCACAAGTAATAATAATCCACATGACTCCAGTCCATCAATTAACATCTTGTAAATTGAAAATCTGTGTATTTGTAGGAAACAAATCCATCGAGACATTTTTAACTTTAAACCACTGCTTTCTGCTGAAACATGAGTCCAAATTATTGATTTCTCAAGTGAAACGTTGATGCACAGAATATATATGCACATAATTTCACAATTAATTACAAGAAATGGCAAGTAAAAATTGAATTAAATGTGAATTTTTGAAGTAGAAAGACAAAAATATTATTTTCTGTTTAAAAAATCTTTTCTTTTTAAGTAAAGTCATAAAGGTTTGGAAAAACACGAGAGTGAGTAAATGAAAGACGTTTCGTTTTTGTTTGAGCTATTCATTTAATCTTTCTATCACAATAGTTTTCAAGGATATTTGGACTTGTAGACAAGCTTAAATCAACAGTAGTGAAATAACAACAGCAAACACTCCCAGTATAAATGGCATAAATCAAGTGAAGTAGTGAAGGTAATAAATTAAAAAATGTATCTTTTCATCAGAACATTGTTTTGCTTACTGATTTGATTTATTGTCTAGTTATCTTTCTTTCTGTCTTGCGCTCTTTTTTGTGCACACACACACACAGAAGTTACTTGCACACACAAAAACATGAAAGCCAAACACACAAAACCATTGAGGTGTTTCTTGGGCTCAAGCCACATGCAGTGATGTCACTGTGCTTATTCTGAGTCTTTTGCTCTAATGTATGCTGACTTAAGCAGCCAAGAACACACTCGCACACTCACACACACACACAACCACATACACACAACACATAGCTATAACCTTAAATACAAACTGTATTTAATAGATAATAGCTATACGGCCTGCAGTTTAGTGGAAAGGATGCATTCTAAAATTATTTTTGAGAAGATTAGTATTTTTAAGCTGCATGTCATTGCATCTTGCAATGCAAGGCAGTCTGGGACAGTAAAGATCACTGTAACACATTTAGGCTTTTCCCTCAAATATTTTGTCTATTATTACCTATGACAAATAAATGTATTACCTAATCAAGTCAGATATAATTACACTAGAAGTGGATAAAGGCAGATGCTGATTTCATAACACCACACCATGTTTTAAAAGTAACTGAAATAGCTCTGTAATGTACATTTATGTTCAATTTCCACTTAGAGGAGTCTTATTTATACAGGACCCTCACAGATTGGTTTTTGTAATATTCAGACACTAAAAAATTATTTGTATTACTGCAACTTTCTGTAATTCTAAAAGGAGGAACCCCCAAACATTATTAGTTTCTATAGTCTTGCCTGTTTCAGAATTACAGACTTCAATGGATTGAAGGTCCAAATTGCAGTTTCAAAGGGCTCTGCACGATCCCAGCTGAGGAATAAGGGTTTATCTAGCAAAACGAACAGTCATTTTCCAGAAAAAAATAAAGACTTATATAATTTTTAACCACAAATGCTCATCTTGCACTAGCTGAACTTCACGCATTACGTAGTCACGTTGGAAAGGTCATGCACAATGTAGGCAGAAGTACCGACCCAGTGTTTACAAAGCAAACGTGCAAAGAAAGTAAAAAAAAGGTAAAACAACGATGTCAGATGATTTTGAAGTTGGAGGAGAACATGAGATGCAGTTTTTCGAAGCACATGACCTTTCCAATGTGATTACAGGGCTAGTGCAAGATGAGCATTTATGATTAAAAAGTTTTTTTTTTTTTGGAAAAATATAAATTGTTTTGCTAGATTAAGACTCTTTATTCCTCAGCTGGGATCATGTAGAGCCCTTTGATGCTGCATTGAAACTGCTATTTGGAGCTTCAACCTGTTGGCCATTGAAGTCCACTATATGGAAAAAAAATCTTGGAATGTTTTCCTCAAACCTTAAATTCTTTTCGACTAAAGAAAGAAAGACATGAATATCTTTGATGACATTGGGGTGAGTACATTACCAGGAAAATTTAATTCAGGTGTGAACTAATACTTTAATGCACATTTATGCTTTCTTGCCAAATCAAGTGGCGTTTGTTTCATAGGTGCAAGTATTGTGCTTGTTTCCCAGACACTGAAGTTAATTCCTGGTTTAGACTAACCAAAGTGTTTAAGGCACATTAGTGGTGGTGAATTTTAGACCAGACAATAACGTAATGACCAAAGTAGAAAATTATTCCTGGCAGGGTTTGTCTGTTTACCATTTCTTTGCTTAGACAAAACACATATTGTTTTATTTAAAGGGATAGTTCACAGAAAAAATTAAAATCCTGTTATCATTTACTCATCCTTGTGTTGTTTCAAACATATTTGACATTCTTTCTTGTATGGAACACAAAAGGAGATGTTTATCAGAATGTATAAGCTGCACTTTTTCACATAATGGAATAATAATTACTTGAATCGTTTTTTAAAAATGTATGTTTATAATTATTATTATTATAATGTCAAAGTGAGAATATTTTTATATATTGTTCATTTGGTTGCAGTGAATGCGTTATGCATTAAAGGGTTAGTTCACCCCAAAATTAAAATTCTGTCATTAATTACTCACCCTCATGTTGTTCCAAACGCATAAGACTTTCATTCATCCTCAGAACATCTTAGCAACTGACACGTTCATGGGCCAGAAAAGTAGTAAGGACATTGTTAAAATAGTCCATGTGACATCAGTGGTTCAACTGATGTTATGAAGCTACGAGAACCTAAATTAAAATAACGACTTTATTCAACAACTTCACTTCCGTGTCAGTCGACACACGTTCACAAGAGTACCACGAAGCATGCGTGTCACATGGACTTTTTTATTGAAGTTCCTGGGTCTTAAACATGTCAGTTGTGTTACTGTCTATGCAAGGTCAAAAAGCTGTCGGATTTGATCAAAAATATCTTAATTTGTGTTCTGAAAATGAACAAGGTCTTACGGGTTTGGAATGACATGAGGGTGAGTAATTAATAAAAGAGTTTTCATTTGTGGGTGAACTGTCCCTTTAAATTATTATTACGCAACATTTTTTGAGAATTTAAATTATCCTGCTTTTCCCTACATTTCTGTTTTTACATGTTGTGTTTCAAATTATTGCCGGTAATGTACTTCATTTGAAATGAAGTTTGCTTATAATATCATTCGGGTATACTAATATTTCAAATTCTCTCTGTTGCTCTCCTCCTGTATTGTTTTTCCCAGCAACACTTGAGAGTCTCTGGGCTCTAAACAGATTCCGAGTCCCCGCAACTACTCCTGTGGGAGTTGGACACGCTGTATGTTTAGTCTACAGTACAACCAAAAAAGACGACGAGACAACAAGCATGCAAACACTCACATACACATGAATTGCACAAATAGAAACTGGATGAGTACGTTTCCGTTTAACAGTTCATTGACAGTGTGCAGGGTGTGCAGTGAGCATGTGCGATCAGTGCGTCTGGCTGTGCTGCGTGTCTTTGTATTCGGAGGTGTGTAGTGATGATGACATCATCCTCCCCTGGCTGGCATTGTGGGGGTTATTTTGACAGTCTCCTGTGCTATTGTTTTGCCCCGCATCTGCCCACAGATTAGGGCTTGTCAATTACGGGCATGAACGTTGGTTACATCGTAGATATTTTACATATCTAATACAGATGCACATAATGGACTCATTGGTGTGGTGAGTCTGATGAAATCATGAAGTTTTAAAGTTAATCCAGCCAGCCAGTCGGGGTCCTTTCCTCCTTTGTGAGATCATGTTTGGCAGGGGTGGGCAGAGGTTCCCTGTCTTACACTTGTCTGCTATGGGGTGGCCGCAGATGTGTCAGTCCCACATATGAATCATAGTGATTTAGATGTGTCTTTTCAATCCCCCTGAGTGGCTCATTCAGTGAATTAAGAGCAAGGCGTTGAGACAATCAATTTTATCACAATGGGGCCCGTTCCAGGGTGACGTCATCGCCTGCTCACGGGAGCGAGTCGGAAGAGGGGAACAAAAAGAAATTGAAAATTTACCATGGTAGTCAGTTTTAGCCGTTCATACTTAAGCAAGCAAATGGGTTGGCGATTTGAACCAAACCCTTACCCTTAAGTGTTGATATTTGATGTGTAATTTGTCCCACACTCTCTACCTATCTATACATACAACAGCTCTTTCTGGTTCTCAGTCGTTCCAGCGGTGCAATATTCTTGTGATAACAGAACTCCAAATATTTTACCGTTTGTATCACTCCGCTTGCAGTAGTTCTCACAGCGAGTGTCATGGTGGTTACCCAAATGCACTGTAATTTTTTAAATAATATTTTCTGTGCCACGGAATGAGTTTTTTTTAGGTACGAATACAGTTTAGACTTCAAATATGTGGTTTGTTAATAAAGATAATGTCTGTTTGAAAATTTGCTTTGGCATTTTCAGAGATGTGAGCTCCAGGGTGTCAGTGGCTGTTCACCTTGGGCAGCTCTTCTGGAATATCTCGCTGGCTCTGATGTTACTATAGTGGTTAGACATGAGATTAATTTCTTTTGGGTCAATCTAATGGACAGTCTTTGGTCTCATTAATCTTATATTTGTTCCAGAGCAAATAGTTTTGGGAAAGTGGGGGAAAGTCTCATAACATATTTTATATAACTTAATGCTGTATATCAGAGTGCTGCCTTTTTACTTTTGACTGAATTGCCTAGCAACTTTTATGATGGCTTTGTTGTTGTTTATTAAATATTATTATTTAATAAATAATATGTTATATAAATATTAGTAGTTTTTAATAGTATTTATTTTTTTTTAGTATATTGAGAAACGCTGTGTGTGTTTGTGATAGTCATTAGTTACATTATTCTGCCATTAGATAGCAACAAGAGTGAGTCTGCGGTAAAGACTTTTATATTGAAAGAGACTGAAACAGGGTTGTAAACAAGTAAGTTATTTTAACTTTCAATAACCCCTTGCAGCATCTAATGCATGAAACAGCATTCTAAAAACGTGGCGAACAAGTTAAAAGAAGTTCACTACTATCTTCTTGCATGTTTTTCCTGTTCCACTGCCGTGTTGCATCTTTTCAACACATAAGTGCATTTTGTGTGAATGGCGCCTAGCGATAAGAGTGCGTCACATGTGAGCGGTTAATCATGTGTGCCGACATGCGGTTGGATTGTACTTTTCTCTTTACTGTTATCATTGGCACATTATCAAAGTGTCTAATTCTAACGTTTCGTAATATTTCTATTCAAAATCACGATTCCTCGGTTTCTAAAAAATTAAATCATGGCAAAACGTTACATTTGAATTAATTGATCAAAGCCCTACCCTTAACAGATGAAAAGATAATACGACAAAGATATCGCTTTTTCTCAGCATTAAGACTAATGTTTTATTGTGAATATGACATTGATCTGAAGAAGGAATGCTGTATCAGATGCCGGTAATCACACTTGCTTAGTCCAACTCTCTTTCATAATACTCTACATTATCAGTGAGCTTTTAATACAGTAACACAATACACTTTTAATGAAGCAACTAAACGTTCCTTCATTACTTGTTCTTAAGTGACTTTTTCGAATTAGTAACAGAGGCTTGGGCTCAGCTGGTAAACTGTCTAACTGAGATCTGCACAAAAGAGGGTTTTTAAAAACACTCCGTTGTTGTTTCCTTTTTTATTTAGACACTTGTGCTATCGAATTGTTGTATAAATGCAATATCACACTCGTAGCCATGTGATATTGCTGTATATCAGAACGCTGTGATTACCTATGGTCGAATAACAGCCATATAGCACTCCTACTTGTGTGATATTGCTCATATTTATCAATATTTTGTATCTAAAGTATCTTTTTTTGTGTTTCATCCAATTAATAAATGACATATTAAAATATATATTAACACAGAAAAATTATAAAAAAAAAATATTTTAAACAGAAATAATATTTCGGTTTTTACTGTATTTGTGATCAAATACATGCAGTCCTGGTAAGCATAAGAGATTTCTTTAAAAAAAAGTGTACTGAACCCAAACTTTTGATTTGTACGGTATATTTAAATGTGGGTATGTGTGTATATTAGGGATGTAACGGTATGAAAGTTTCCTATCATGATTATAGTGACCAAAATTATCATGGTTATCAGTATTATCAGGGTATTGTTAAAATGTGCTGGAAATGTTTAAAAAGTACTGACACATAAATCACTTCACCAAGTTTTACATTTAAAAATCAACAAACAACAAATAAAATGACTTTTTGATTACCTAATCAGTAAAACAATAACAGTACCAATGATGTCAGGATTTTAAATGACAACATGACTGACAACCTATATGGCATGTTCAAATATCTAAAGTAAATGATCAAATAAAGCTTTGAAAACGTTTCATAAAAGGCAAACCTCACATTTCAGCCTTTAAATAAAGAAAAGAGTTAAGTCAAAATAATAACTGATTAATAAATGATTATATGTATTTTATCTGCTCCATAAATAATCTAGATAACTTATCTGAATTGTTTAAATGTGTAGAATCCACATAAGCTTGTTTTTCATCAACTGGTCAAAATATAGGCTACAGCAAGGGCATGACAATTCGGTCTGTTTTTTGGCCAGATAAAAGCTGCACACAAGCTGAATGTAAATATAAGTCTCTGTAAATCCACTGTATGACACTAAATGACGCTTATGGAAAAGCTGAATTACAGCTGTTTCCGTGAACTTTGTGGATAAAGCAGTATTGCGATCAAGAACACTATTTTAGATATTACATGGAGTGAAGATGAAAACAAAATGACATCGAATCTTTTCTGAAGACAGTCAGAACCTTCAGAAGTACATTCGTATAATTAATTTATTCATATATTCATTTTATTTGTATAATTCCCGATTTATGTTTCTGCCGGTGGGTGCCCAACCCCCAATTGCGAAGTGAAACGCACAGACTGCAAATACATTAGTTATCAAATGCAAATATTTTTTCTATGAGGGTTGCACTTCACTAAATAAAATGATTTAATAAATACCTGTTTACAATAAGCACTTATTCGCGCGTACACAAGACAAAGTTTGTGGGCGCATATGTAATATCTGAGGGAGCGAAGAGCCATGATCACTATATATTTGGGAGAGCAAGCCCGCTGCAATCCGAGAGATTCGTGCTGGCACCCTCTCGTATTACAAGAATGCACTCTTTGCATTTGCTAATAAAATAACGCCAAAACTGCTTCAAATGAAGGATGAAAATAAGAATTGAGTCGTAAAAGCTGCAATCCATTTCTTATTGCTTAAAAACGAACGGAGACTATCTCGTGTTTTTCCGTGCGTGCTCGATCATTTCCGTGGGGATCGGAGTTTTAATGATAATTAAAATATGAAACGGTAATACTAACCTTGGGGAATTTTATCATGATTTATCGTCAAACCGGTAATCGTTACATCCCTAGTGTATATGCCTATATTTTGTGTGAGAGAGAGTGAGAGAAGGAAACAGGAAAAGTCATATAGTGACATCGCTTATTAGTGAGTCTAGTCGTTGTCTCATTCATACTGCTTTATTTATCACGGGTCTGGAAACTATAATGTCAGTAAAACATCCCTCGCACAAGTTCTCAGAGAGTATTATGACATCACTCCACCCCTGCAAAGGTGAGGTGGGAACCTCTGTGTAGGACTGACGGGAAGAATGTCTGGAGTGTTAGCCTGGAAATACTTGGGATAGTTTCGCTGGCGCTGTTTCACAAGAGGATGATGCCTGGTCGGTTGCATTGTTTGGGATGACCTCAGTGGAATGTTATTAAGGAAATTATGTTTTATGTTGTGTAGGAAATGGGAGATACAGGAGTATGTAAGGTGTGTGTGTGTGGTTCCTGTGTGGAGTATTTAGACGGTTAGTCATAAACGGCGACTAAGACCTCACAGAGAGAGACATAACAGTAGCATATCGAATCGTTTCATGTCTGCATATTTGAGTGATAAACTACATTCATCACATTTCCATTAATTCGCCTGTGAATCAGAGACTGGGGTCTGTAAGGTAATGGGACCCTGCTAGACATCCAGTATTCTGGCAGACAAGGGCAGAGTCCTGTTCCTCAGCCCACGGAGAAAGCTCTTAGTCAGGCTTGGAAAAGTAAGGGGGACTCCCCACTTTTGGGAAACCACAACTGCAATTCCATGATCCCTGACTGCTGGTTTCTAAACTCTGTTAAGACAGCAGAATCCTGCCAGGCAGCAGGTCAGCGTAAGGTCCAGATGTGGCACTTCTTATCATACGGCGGAGAGCTCAGATTGTGTTGATGCAGATGTGTTCAATTATGTTGTGGGATAGAGTTTGCGTTCTTTTCAGTGGTAAACTGTATGAAAAGTAAATTAAAAACTAATATTTTTCAATAGTCCAATTGTAATGACTACCATTTTATAATAATACACAGTTGGTCAAATCAAAAATACAGTAAAAACATTAATATTGTGAATTTTTTTTTTCTGATTTAATTCCTGTGATGCAAAGCTGAATTTTCAGTATCATTACTCCAGTCTTCAGTTTCACACAATCCTTCAGAAATCATTCTAATATGCTGATTTGCTGTTCGAGAAACTTTTATTATTGTTATTATCATCAATATTTAAAACAGTTGAGTCCATTTTTCAGGATTCTTTGATGAAAGATCCAAAGATCAGCATTTATCTGAAATAAAAAGCTTTTGTAACATTATACAATACCATTCAAAAGCTTGGGGTCAGTATAATAATATATATATATATTTTTGGTAAAAAAAAATTATAGAAGTGAATACTTTTATTTAGCAAGGATGCTTTAAATTGATCAAAAGTGATGATAAAGACATTTATAATGTTACAGAAGATTTCTATTTCAGATAAATGCTGTTTTTCTGAACTTTCTATTCATCAATGAAATCTGGAAAAAAATTCTACTCAGCTGTTTTCAACAAAGTAATAATAATAAATGTTTTTTGAGCAGCAAATCAGAATATTAGAATGATTTCTGAAGGATCAGGTGACTGGAGTAATGATGCTAAAAATTCAGCTTTGAAATCACAGGAATAAATTACATTTTAAAATATATTCAGATAGAAAACAGTTATTTTTAATAGTAAAAATATTTAAAATTTTTGCTGTCCTTTGGAGAAGAGACTTAAAAAAAAAAAAAACATTAAAAAACGTATTGTTCAAAACCTTTATTTTTTGAACGGCAGTGTAACTCATAAGCAGAATTACGTTTTTATTTTTGTTTTTTAAATAACAAAGATAAAAAAAAGTTCTCAAAGACATTGAAGGAGAAATCTGAACCATGTATCATAGAAACTTGGGGGTGTTTTTTTTTTTTAACTTGGGCCAATAAGCAACCACATAACAACAGGCAAAAAAATCACTCAAATCACCTTAGCAACCACGTTGCAGTGCCCTAGCAACCACCCACATCACTGCACGGGCAAGCACCACTCAGAGTTTTATTCAGTAAAATGTAAAAATGCTTTGACTTTGTTCAGTGCTTAAGAGAACATTAATGTACATGTTATGAAACTTTCATATATATATTTGTATGTATAACCACTGATTATTTTAACTTTTCATTGAACTTAGTATAAAGTGTTTCCAATCAAACTTTCTGTAACCTCAATCACCTTATACTTTGCTTAGATATTTCAGTATGCACTTGCTCTCTATATTTAGCATATAAGCCAAGAAAAGGCCAAGAAAATGTATAGGCTCACGCAGGTTTTGCTCATGCTAATTTTTCCCTTTTTTTTACACACACTCCTTGTGTTCAAAAGCAATAATTTTTCCACATCCGCACTTTAAGACGTAAAAGACTATTAACACACCATTTTCAGAGTTGGATAAAAGAAACAAACAACACTCTTGAAATGATTTGCGTTGATAGCTCTGTTTAATGACAGCATCAGAGTCTCTCTGCTCTCTAATTTTTGCCGTGCGTGGTCCTCTCTGCGTCTCCCGTGGGGCATTTGGGTCTGTTTGCTAGCACTCATAATTGCAGTGGTGAAAGAGAGAGAAAGAGAGAAAAAAACAGTAACAGTAGACAAGAGAGATGTAGAAAAACAGTAATTAGAGCTAGGGATGGTAGAGAGCCAGTTAAGACTTCAAGTCATCACGGACAACATCTTTATGTCATATAGACAACATACCGGCGTTTGTGTACATGGGTCTTAGTCAGTCTCAATTCTTAAATAATGATGGAAAACATCTGAAATTGATAGGAAATGTCTGGAAATGACATTAAGTGAAGTCTTACTAATAAGGCATAAGTAAATCTTTATATGAGGCTTCCAACGAGTAGGCCACTAATGCAGTTTTCCATTTAATTACAGGCGTTTGTGTATGAAGCATTTGGGATACTGTGCATTTCTGAATGAGAAAATGACTCAGAAGTTTCATCATGAAAAAAATCCACATCTTTTGGAAACATTCACTCTCTTTTCTCACAAACATAGCTCAGACTTGACATCAGAGTTCTTATTGCTTTCCACATTGTATAATCAAGTTTTTTTTTAATTAAATACTGGTCTTGATTAACTTGATTGGAGTATTGTCTCTGATTAAGTTTGCGTTTGGTAGATGATGTGAGAATTGGATGGAATGATATTGTGGGCTCGGACTGCCTTTGACTGTTGTTGCTCTTTGTTTCGTTTACACACATCAGATGGAAATTGCTACCTGCTGCATCCGTCCAGAAGAGCAGCTAACTGTGAAGTCTGTGAAGACGTGACTCATCTCCAATCTGCAGTCCAAGGCAAGTCAGAAGTGAATGCTATAATGTCAAGTCTCAAAGAGTCAGTCTACCATTTGACAAGTCAGATTCACAATATCTCTGCTTAACATCCTCTCTAAAGAAAATATTTTCATATAATAACATATTGATATATACCACCATTCATACTTTGGGAAAGTATACTTTTATTCAGCAAGGATGCGTTGAGCAAAAGTGACAGTAAACTATTATATTTCAAATAAATTCAATCAAAATGTTTCACGGTTTCCACAAACATATTAAGTTATGTTTTCAACATTGATAATAATAAGAAATGTTTTTTGAGCAGCAAATCAGCATATTAGAATGATTTCTGAAGGATCATGTGACACTGAAGACCGGAGTAATAATGTTAAAAAATTCAGCTTTGCATCACAGGAATACATTACATTTTAAAATATATTTAAAAAAGTACAATTCTGTGAGCCGCACGCCAACAGTTGCGCTTCGGGTGTCCCAAGTTCGAATCCTGCCTTGTCGACCTTTCCCTATCCTGTCCTGATTCTGTCTCTCTCTCTCTCTCCAACTCACTTCCTGTCAGATGTCCACTGTGCTATCAAGAAAAATGCATATTATAAAATTTCACAGTACTGTTTTCATTTAAAGGAACACTCAACTCTTTTGGAAAATATGCTCATTTTCCAACTCCCCTAGAGTTAAACAGTTGAGTTTTACAGTTTTCAAATCCATTCAGCCAATCTCTGGGTCTGGCGATAGCACTTTTAGCATAGCTTAGCATAGAATTGAATCTGATTAGACCGTTAGCATCTCGCTCAAAAATGACCAAGGAGTTTTGATATTTTTCCTATTTAAAACTTGACTCTTCTGTAGTTACATGGTGTACTAAGACCGACGGAAAATAAAGAGATTCATAAGGAACTATACTATATATACGCAGCGCCTGAAAATAGTCTCCCTGTGCAAGCAAATGGTCACGTTGGTTATGTTGAAGTTAGCCTATTTTCAGGTGCTGCGTATCATTGCGCCTGCTGCAAAATGAACAGCCATTGTTGGAAAGGCTTCAAAAGCACAAAAAACACTGAAAAACCAAAGAATTATTGGGACTTGATTTTGAGATCCATCTTTTCACACTGAGGACAACTGAGGGACTCATATGCAGCTGTTACAGAAGGTTCATACGCTCACTGATGCTCCAGAAAGAAACACAATGCATTAAGAGCTGGGGGTGAAAACTTTCGAACATTTTTCTTATTTTGCCTAAATGTCATCTTTTTTCATTTAGTATACTGCCCTTCAGAAGCTACAGAAGACCTTTACATGTTTCCCAGAAGACAAAATAAGTCAAATTTACCCTCATCTTCAAATTCAAAAAGTTTTTTACCCCCCCCCCAGCTCTTGATGCATTGTGTTCACATCAGTGAACATTTGAACCTTCTGTAATAGTTGCATACAGTCCCTTAGTTGTCCTTAGTGTGAAAAGATGGATCTCAATATCATACAGCCATTAGGGTTCAAATACACAAAAATGCTGAAAAACCAAATAATTTGTGGGACCTGAAAGATTTTTCTGAAGAACAGCAGGCAGTTTAACTGTTCAGGACAAACAAGCGACTCATAAACAACTTTCACTAAACTAAAAAAAAAAACACAGCTGTGGATCATTCAGGTAACAACACAGTATTAAGAATCAAGCGTATGTAAACTTTTGAACAGGGTCATTTTTGTAAATTCAACTATTATTTTCTCTTGTGGACTATATGTAAACGTCTTTTATGTGAAATATCTTATTCAGGTCAGTACTAAATAAAAAATAGCATGCGTTTTGTATGATCCATCTTATTTTGGTAAAATAAATTAACATTTTGCAGATTCTGCATATGTAAACTTTTGACCTGTATATAAAACTCACTTTTTATGGCACCTGGCACAAGCCTTAAAGGGATAGTTTACCCCAAAATAAAAATTACCAAATGATTTTCTCACCCTCAAGCCATCCTAGGTGTACATGATTTTTTTCCTTTCAGACGAATACAATCAGCGTTACATTAAAAAATGTCCTGGCTATTTCAAGCTTTATGAATGGCAGTGAATGGCTGTTGAGATTTTGAAGTCCAATAAAGTGCATAAATCTATCGTACTCCACACATCTCTGGGGGGTTAATAAAGGCCTTCTGAAGAGAATCGATGTGTTTTTGTAAGAAAAATATCCATATTTAAAACTTTATATACCGTAATCTCTCTCCGTAACTTTCGCTAACTGTCATATGCGCGTTAACGAGAGAGTGGCATTTCATCGGGTGATGTATGGCATAGCGTAAGCTCCAGTGAGAATATACTAGTCTCATGAGAACCAAGTTTGTTTACAGCAAAGGAAATCTAGTCTCCTATTGGCTTATATCGAAATCCTCCAACATTTTTCTTTACAAATCCTCATTTTGTACTTCTAAGTCATGGCCGGTTGTTTGTTTTGCTCTCTGCTCTGTGCTTACGCAATCGTCACTTTTCACCGGAGCTTATGCTACGGCTACATCATGCATCATCCGCAGGAACGCCACTGTTTCGCAAATGCGCGTACAACAGTTAGCGGAAGCTAGAGATTATGGTTTATGCAGTTTTAAATATAGATATTTTTCTTACACAAATACATCAATTCACTTCAGAAGGCATTTATTAACCCCCCAGAACCGTGTCGAGTACTTTTATGATGGATGAACGCACTTTATTGGACTTCAAAATCTCAACACCCATTCACTGCTATTATAAAGCTTGGAAGAGCCAGGACATTTTTAAAATAAAACTCTGATTGTATTCATCTAAAAGAGGAAAGTATATACACATATGCACATGCGAGAGCTTGAGGGTAAATAAATCATGGGGTAATTTTTATTTTTGGGTGAACTATGCCTTTAACCAGATATGTTGTTATTAACCAGAAGAGCCTTAAAATTGATGATATAAGAAAGATAACATTTAATATTTTCAGTGTAGTTTCATTAGGAGTCACACAGTAAATAACTGATGAGGCAGCTGATAAAGATACAAATACTTCAAATATTTCTGTAGGAACAAAACTCAGCTGAAACAAAGTTGCTTCTTTGATTCATCATTCAGTCATCCTGGCCTGATCTTAATCAAACAAAAAGACTGACTCCACAGCTTGATGTGTTCGCGATGAGTATTATAGATAGTTTTAGATGGCCGCAAGATTTTCAGCCAGCTAATGAACTGAAATGTTTAAGTAATGGGTTGGTAGGCTGGTATTTTGTGAAGGTGTTGTGGAGTAGTGGTTTTAGACCTGGGCTGGTTGTGGGTTTGAACTCTGCAAGGGGTGATCGTGAGCTATTATCATAGTGCCCATGAGCAGGGTGATAAACCCCAGGTTGCTGCTTTAATAGCTGTACTGTGTGTAAAGTGTTTGCGAAGTGACTACTTATTAGAACACTGCGCTGTTTATGTCCTTATATATACACTTTGTATTTAAGCAAAGGTTTTACACTTTAAGTATGTGCACTCTAAATGAACATGAATTTATTGCTGTGACACCTGAAAAGCGACTGAGCCTTACTGGAAATGCGACGTGACTGTATTTTAAGAGCAGCCGTAATAGAGGTCAACCATGTGGTTCAGATTGGCTCAAATACCTCACAGATGATTAGTCGAAAATACTAGACATTCTTTGTCAAATTGTCCCGATGATTTCCTGGCTGCACAGTGTGAAGCGCGCCACAAACACGAGGCCGCAGTGTTACAAATGCATTAGCACACCCCCTTGCCAAGGGCCCCAATCAGCATTCCTTCCTAAAAACACTCCATTCTTCCTGCCCATATTTGGGAGAGAGGGGTAGGGAATCCCTTGCCATGACTCATCGAGTTTCTCTGACTGTAAGGGGAGTTCACTGGATGGAACGAACATGACTTGTTCGTTTGCGGATTAAGGGACGTGCAGGGCAAACTCCCTGCTAAGTCATAAAGCAGGAGAATTTTTAAACAACGACTGCAGCTTGCTACGGCAAATCTCGTTTCTGTTGCTTTGTTGGCAGAACATAGTAGGGTCCGGTAAATGTCAAGTATGCCTAGTAGGGATCCTATATGTTAATTAAAACTTTGTCTTTATAGCACTATAACTGTTTATAGCACTATAACTGAATATAACTGTATAGTATATAATACTCTGTCACATATATAACTAAAAATGATATCTATGTATTACATAATACTCTGTCTAGTACATAAATGAAAAATGTGATCTATGATGCCTATTATAAATAAAAACTTTAACTTTAACTGTATATAATGCTTTTTAGTATATAAATAAAATGGAGGCTTTATAGTATGTGTATAATATTTTATAATTGTACAGTTATGTACTTTACAAAGAGTTATAATTGTATAGTATAGTACTATAATAGCACTGTAATTGTATAGTATAGAGTCTCTTATAGAAATAAAAACTGACTTTTTTTATCAGAATTGCATGATATATACATAAAATTCTCACTTCTTCTGAGAATTGTGATATGAACACGCAATTGTGAGTTATAAACTCACAATTGCAAGGTATAAACTTGCAATTCTGGGAAGAAAGTCAGAATTTTGCATTTATATCTCGCAATATATCTCACATATATATCTTATATATATATATATATATATATATATAAAGTTTCTCATATAAAAGTATATAAAGTTTCTCATATATATATATACATATACACATATATATCTCGCAATATATCTCAGTTTATATCAAAGTCAGTTTAGATCAAAGAAACTTTATTTCTCAGAATTGTGAGATATAAACTCGCAATTCTGAGAAATTAAGTCAGAATTGCATGATATAAACTCACAACTACATATTAAAAAATGATAATTGCGAGATATAAACTCAGAATTCTTATTTCTTGCAACTGAGAGTTTGTATCACGCCGTTCTGAGAAAAAGAAAACATCTCACAATTGCGAGATGTAAACTTGCAAATTTTGAGAAATGAAGTCAGAATTGCATGATATAAACTTGACTTACTGTTTTCTCAGAATTTAGTGAAATAAACTGCGAGATATAAACTAGCAATGTCGTTTTTTTTCAGAATTGATATAAACATATAGTTGTGAGTTATAATGTTAGAATTGCAAGATATAAACTTGCAGTTCTGAGAAATGAAGTCAGAATTGCAAGATATGAACTCAATTCTGACTTTTTTTATCAGAATTGAGTGATATAAACACAACTGCTGATAAAAAAGTCAGAATTGTGAGTTTATATCTCGCAATTCTGTCTTTATTTCTCAGAATTTTGACCTTATTTCTTGCAAATGCGAGTTTGTATCAGGCAATTCTGAGAAAAAAAAGTCAGAACCGTGAGTTTGTATAACGCAGTTCTAAGAAAAAAGTCACAACTGCGAGATGTAAACTCGCAAATCTGAGAAATAAAGCCAGAATTGCATGATATAAACTTAATTGACTTTTTTCTCAGAATTGCAAATTACGAAGTCACAACTGCGAGATATAAACTCGCAATTCTGACTTCTTTCTCAGAATTGTGATATAAACTAAATAACTGCAAGTTATAAAGTTAGAATTGCATGATATAAACTCAGTTCTGACTTTTTTATCAGAATTGAGTGATATAAACTCATGATTGCATAAAGCCAGAATTGTGAGTTTATATCTCGCAATTCTGACTTTATTTCTCAGAATTGTGACCTTATTTCTTGCAACTGCGAGTTTATATTATGCATTTCTGAGAAAAAAAATCTGAACTGTGAGATGTAAACTAACAATTGGAAGGGAAAAGAAGTCCAGATTGTGAGATAAAGTCGTAATTACCTTTTTTATTTTTTATTCAGTGGCATAAAAGGGCTTCCATAATAAACATTTGTTTTTTATGACAAAGATTTTTGTGCAAACTGTGAAATGTTTTTAAGGATACTTTGATGAACAGAAAGATCATAAAAACAAAATTTATTTGAAAAATAAATCTTTTGTAATGTTATACGTTTCTTTACTGTCACTTTTAATCAATTGAATGTGTCCTTGCTGAATAAAATGATTATATTCTTTTAAAACTCTTACTGACCACAAACGTTTGCCCCTCAAACTTTACATTGTGTTGTAATAAAATAATTTTTACAGTTCATGAATTTTACATTCTTAATAAATTACTAATCTTCTTTTTTTTTTGCATAAATGTAAAAATAAATTCAATTTACAGTGCAGTGTGTTCACTTCAGGTGCAAATATCTCCAAATGTGCTTTTGTTTGTGAACGTGTTTACATATGAGTAACTGAGTCACATGTTCTGTCCCTTCCAGTCATACTAAATGAACTCTGTGACTGCGACAGTAGTTAAGAACAATCCTGAATACTCTTTTTTACCCCCTCTCTCACTCTCTCTCTCTCGCTCGTTTTCCACACTTCACTTCTTCCACTGTTAACCATAGTGGATTCAAACACAAACAAACAAGCAACGCTAACGATTGCAATCACCACTAATTTGGAGGCCCAGCTCTCCACCCCCACTCTCTTCTCCTGGACGCGCTCCATCCCAGAAACCCTTGGGGCTCCAGATGGGTGTACTGGCTGTCGTGAAGGGGAGAAAAGGACAGAGGAGGTGGTTGGTGTTTTTGGAGAGAGTGCAGATCTTTTTCTCTCGTTTCTTTGAAGTGCATTTTCATAATACGGCTCTCGTCTTTAAAAAAAGAAAGGTTTTATAACAAAGGCTGGTTTTAAATTAGAGATCATGTTTAAGATCAGCCTTAGGACTGGATCAATATTCAACCACAACAAAGCATGTTTCACAAAACGAGTCTTTTTACTGCTTAGCTAGAGCTTTGCATTTGCATTGTGTCATACGGCAGCGCACGAATCCTGACCTGAGACCAGTAAAACAATTGCCCCAGCCGAAAGCATAAACAGAGGACGGAGGAGGGCAATGGAGGGAGTGGCAGAAGTTGTCGTAATTGGTGTAAGTTTGGGGGGGTTGCAGCCACACCGCTGGGTTTTGAAAGAGTGTGCAAACGGAGCCCTGTCATTTACCAGACGCCCGTTGGGCTGGGCTGTGTGAACGCAACTCACAACTGTTCTCTAATTAACTCCTGCTCAGAGAGAGAGAGAGATGAAGCACAGCTCTGCCAGAGCTGACTAAATGCAGGAGAAAAGAAAAACACTCTGTTTGGCTGCAGTTCGTTTGATTCAGCAAAGTTCATGGTCAGTCAGCACATGCATCGTCGGGTTCAGATTTGTTTTAAGCAGTTCCCAATTCAGAATCTAATTCCAATTCAGTTCTCGCAGCTGTGCTTGAAATCAAAACAAACAAAGATCATAGGATGATCTAGCATTTCCGGCCCCAGAAAGCTGAAACAGCAGCCTGGAACAAGAAATATAAAGGTGCAAAGTAGTACTTTGTTACATAGTCTTGTGTGTTTTTTATTAGCACCCATCTTTCTGTTTAAAATCTACATTTTTTATCATAGTAGAGTCAAAATAAGGTAAGTGTGTTTATACATGATGGAGGCAACGGGCCAGTGTTGAGAAAGCTAGTGTGAAACTATGTAGTTTGTCAAGCTACAAACCACACTCTGCATCCCAGTTTGCACACTTACGCACTAATCTGTCATTTTGTGGTATAAATACTGCGAGTATAGCATGCCCACACTGAAAATTTCAAAAAGAAAAAGTACCCGGATTATGCACTAGGCAGTAGAGTATGGAGTGCCACAAGGATCTGTTTTAGGCCCTCTGCTATTTTCAATATACGTGTTGCCCCTTGGTAATATTATTAGAAAACATGTGATTAGTTTCCATTTTTAGGACTTTTATAATGTACTACTAGGTGGTTGTCCTGCATCATCAATAAACAAGCTACTGTTAGTCCAAAATACAGCTGCTAGATTTCTTAGCATGTCAAGAAAATGTTATCATATTACCGTAATTTTACAATCTCTACACTGGCTGCCTATTAAACTCTGTATTAGTTAAAAAATACTGCTTCTTAAGGCTGGAATACATGACTTTTGCCCCGATTTCCCCCCAATTTACAGTCTGGAGAAGATAATGCTAGTTGCTAATGTACCCTGTTGAGAAATCCAGCGTATGCTGGTTAGGTATGTTTTGAATCATGGTTGCTGGTTTAAGCTGATTCTTAGCTGGTCATGTGCTGTTTAAGCTGGTCCTGAGCAGGAGTTAGTTGATTAGGACCAGCACATGACCAGCTAAGAACCATCTTAAACCAGCTCATGACTAGCTAATTTCTAACTTAAACCAGCTCAAACCAGCAGCCATGCTTCAAAACATACCTAACCAGCATATGCTGGTTTTTTCAACACCATATGAATTTCTGCCATATGGACATCACCTTGACATAGTCACCACTGATAACTACTCCTAAATGTAATGGTGTGTTCACACCAACAGCAAATTTAATTATTCATGCGAGTAGATCACAAGTCAATGCAAAGATGCGAATAGAAGCTTAGATGCAAAGACGCTTCAGCTTTTAAGAACTGTTGGTTTCTCCATTAGGCAGAACTCATGTGCAAACGGCAGTCTTATTGGCTGGCGCTCACCTATTATCATCCCTGTTTTAAAATTAATATGCATGAACCCAGCAGCTCATTAATCTTTGGTGTGTTTTATATTGTTATTAGTAGAATTTGTAGTAGTTTCATTATCTTATCAGTATGTATATATATATATATATGTGTGTGTGTGTGTGTGTATATAATAGTATATCAGATATTTAATATTAGTCTTGTGAGTAAACTAAAAATGTAATTAATTTTATTTAATTTTTATTAAAACATTTATTATTGGGGGCATCCAAGTTATTGGACATATTTCAACTTTTTTTTTTTTTTTTTTAGAAAAATACCACAATAGTTACTTTCTCTGGTTACCTAAGTTACTTTTTTAATTATGTAACTCAGTTACTATTTGTGAGAAGTAACTAGTAATTATTTTTTAAAAGTAACATGCTCAACACTGGCAATATGAATGACGTGAATTGGGTGACGCGATTGCCACGAACGTGCGATATATGCCTCAATCGCATCTTCCATGCAAGTTCAACTCGAGCGGAAAATGTGCATGTTGTTGTCGTACAAGCCAATCAGTGAAGAGCTTATTGACATGTCTGGTTTGACACGCCTGGTTCTTTTTTGTGTTGTTTTTTTTTATTATTCGAAAAACATCCTGCGAATAAACTAGAGTGCTTGGCTGTCGTGTATTTGTTAAAATTGCCACTTTTAGGGTATGAGCCGAAACATGCCGCTTTTGTGTCTGTGCCTTTAAATGCAAATGAGCTGGTGCTCCCAGAGAAGAGGGCGGAGCTGCAAAAGCTCATGCTCCAGTGCTGTCCTTTGCAAATGAACATTCCACTCTTAGTATAAGCCTTTTATCTTTACAGAAAACATACTCGGTTTAAAAGTCTGTCTAATTGTACTGTGCATAATAAATGCGTGTTTATGAATTACACAAATGAGAGCATGTTAAAAATATTGACATGGTCTCACGATGCCATAGCGTGCTATCACAAACTTTATAAGCCCCACTTGTGATTATGAGCTTGACAAATTCAAGCAATCAACTTCACATTGCTTTCATATGCAATTTTTAATCGTTCTGATTGTTCTGGTGGCACAATAAAGTTCATAGTTTTAGCAACATTAGCCTTACAGAGTGCCAAGAAGTGCTTTCAGAAAGGCAGTTTGGAAAACAAACGGGATTCTTGCTTTGTCTAGAGCTGCCGTTCATGCACAAAATGTTGGTATTGATCCCTAAACATATAGGGGACTTTACCGTTTTTTTCCGGGACATTTCCTTCGCTAATGACATTTAATTTAGTTGGTGCTTCAGAAAACAGCACTTTTAATGCCTCTTCGGCACTGACATTGTGTATCTCCTGTAATGGTGGACTGCTGCTTCTCACTCAGGGCTGTGTTTATGCTAACAGGGCAGAGATCGTCACAAATGGGTGGGATTTTTTTCCCTACAATGACGTGTACGTAGGGAGAATCTAAAATTGCTTGTTCTGAGAAACTGTTTATGATTTATTAGGATTATAAAAAAGTAGTGGGTGGATTTTTACTATTATAGGCTGGTTGTTTTCACACACTGCAACCTTATAAAAGTGATTTTTGCATAATAGGTCCCCTTTAATGGATAAAAAATGGCCAGTATCATGGTCTTTACTTGTGTAGATTTACAATTTTAAATTGTATATCTCTCACTAAAATGTGGGGAATCAAATGAATCAGTGAATTGTTGTGTTGAACTGGTTAAGCAAACAGTTGGAATGAACAGATTCACTTAAATGAATCAGACTCAAAGATTTATATCTGAGTCATGATATTTTTCACAATACACTTTATTCTGATGGTCAGACATTGTGTTGACTAAAGGTAGCTTTGCAAAAACACATCAACTGACTCTCATTTGAGTATTACTATAGTGTTAGGTTAGAAGAATAAGCTGATATGTACTTGCAAAGTAGAATATCTTTTGGAGAACCATCAAAATAAAGTGTTAGCAAGCATTAAAGGGAAAGTTCATCCAAAAATGAACATTCTGTCATCATGTACTCACCTGCATCTCGTTCCAAGCCATCGACTTCCACGGTATGGAGATAAAATACTGTGGAAGTCAAAATCTGTTTGGTTTCCCACATTCTTCAGGAACTCACACAGGTTTGGAACAACACAAGGGTGAGAAAGTGATGACACAGCTTGCATTTTTAGGAGGACTGTCTCTTTAAATTAGTTAGCTTAAAGCTGTGAGTGAAGCTGAATCATATTTGCTCTGTTTCTCACAGCCCTCTGGGATCTGGTAGGAATCAGTTTAGGTCTTTCCTTTCACACATGCACACTCTTCAGAGTGATGTCATTCCTGCTGGGCTTTTCAGCGACTCCCCTGGCCCATGTCAAGCCTGGGATCAAGCTGGCCGGTGTCAAGCTTTCGTCAAACGTACATGATATGCATTAACTGCATCAATGAGGCTAAAAGCTGTTGAAGTCAAGCTCTGTTCAGCAGACAAATGAATCAGTCCAGTTCATCTGACAGACACGGGCCTCCCTTTAAGAACTATTGTGGGACGGAGTGACAAGAAGACGCTTTGTGTTTGATTGACATGAGGTTCGCTGGCCTCACAATGAATGGAGAGGTCAGAGGTCAAACTTAGGCCTCCAACTATAGCCACTTGCAAACGAGATGAGCTCTGTCGGGGAACACTGTCACCAGGATTTTAGCATAGCGAAGAATGACTGCCTTTGTTCCGACATAGAGAGAAAATGCTGTATCTTTTTAGGGCATAAGAGGCCTGTCTGAGCGCTATCCCTGCTTCCATCTCTCTCACTTGCTTTCTTATTGCTCCTTGTTAAGAAGTGCAAACATTTTCATATTAGATCTTCTCTGTGGCTTAGCATTAGCCCTGTAGTTCATAAAAAGTCTAATTAAGAGAGATTTTTGTTATATATGTCTATGTAAAAAATAAATTTATTTTTGATAGGAAAACTATGAAATCTGTGTTTAATTTATAATTGTGTATAATTAAAAAGAAATTATATATATCTATATATATATATATATATATATAATTTAAAATAATTATTTTCTATAATTTTAAAATGTAATTTATTCCTATGATGGCAAAGCTGAATTTTCAGTCTTTAGAGTCACATGATCCTGCTCATTTTTAATTTATTTCATTTTTTTCAGGATTCTTTGATGAATAGAAAGGTCCAAAGAACAGCATTTGTTTGAATTTTCTTTTTTTTTTACATTATAAAGGTCTTAACTGTCACTTTTGATCAATTTAAGGCATTTTTGCCAGTATTAATTACTTTAAACAAAAAAAAAAAAAAATCTTACTGACCCCAGACTGCGACAGCTAGCTAAACATGTGTTTGTATTTGTGTTTGTATAAAATAACTAGGTAAGGTTCAATGACAAAGCTGAGAATGAAAACAGGGATTTTTCCAAAAGAATTATAATAAAAAAATCTATCGTCCGTCCTTTATTATATTTCCACAGACGTCTCATTTGGGCATTTCCAGCCACAGGCGAGACCAAAGCATTCCAGCAGAAGTTCCCTGAACTCTTCAAAGCTTTGACCATAACTCTGTGGTCAGAGTCATTTATACCTTGAAGAGCTTAAATGTTTTCGGAGCACCACATATTAAAGATAAATACTTTAGTTTACTAGCTGCTTTAGTTACTGAACTTCAAAGCGGTCCGGATTACGTTCTCCTCCTCGCTCCGCTTTCCTTCCCTCCCCTCCGCTTCCCTCTCTCTTCCCCTCTCCTCCTCCCTGCAGGAATTCTGTGTAATTAGCATGCTGTTAATGGTCCGTGCGATTAGAGCCTTTTAGATAGTGAGGTTTTACACATTGGCCCAATCTAATCACTAACAGGCGTGTGGAGTCGCTCATTTGAACCATGTGCAGGAGTTGTGGAGACTGAGAGAAGGTCAGATACTGTTTAGTACAGTGTAGGATGGTTGTCCTGGTTTTTAGACTGCATGCTTTTCAAGAATTACAGTGGATAGTGGAAACTTATTCTGTGACGTTTCAAAATACCAACCTGGTATTTAGATGTGAATATTTGGTGTGGAAGTGGAAGTCCCAGATACAAGTTGGTTTCCATCTTTTAGAAAAACATCCTTTGACTTGGATTTATGTTTGTAAGATTAACATAAATAATATATATATATATATATATATATATATATTCATATATTAATGTTTTTTAGAGAAGTCTCTTATGCAGTATTATTATGAAATAGAAGTAGTATTATGAAATATTATTGCAATTTAAAATAACAGTTTATTTCTGTGAATTTTAATCAGCCATTACTCCAGTCTTCAGTGTCACACAATCTTTCAAAAATAATTCTAATATGCTGATTTATTATCAATGTTGCTGGAAAGTGTGATACATTTTTCAGGATTCTTTGTTGATTAAAAAGCATTTATAAAAAATAATTTTATTTCCCTCACCATATAAGTCTTTACTGTCACTTTTTATCAGTTTAGCACATCCTTGCTAAATAAAATTATTAATTTGTTTCAAAGAAAGAAAGAAAAAAACACACTGACCCCTAACTTTGAATGGTAGTGTATAGTTACAAAAGATTTCTATTTTCAATAAACACTGTTTTTTTTTTTTAAATGTTTTATTCATCAAAGAATCCTAAAAAAAAGTAAAGGTTCCAAAAATGAATGTTTCCAGCACTGATAACAAATCAGCATATTAGAATGATTTCTGAAGGATCATGTGAAACTGATGTTGAAAATTCAGCTTTGCATCACAGGAATACATTCTATTTTAAAGTATATTAAAATGGAAAACCACTATTTTAAATTGCAATAATATTTCACAATATTACTTTTTTCTATATTTTTAAATAAATAATGCAGCCTTGATGAACAGAAAAGACTTCTTTAAAGACATTAAAAATCTTACTGATATTTCTGAAGTAATTCTGTTGCAACAGTGGCGATGTGTGACTAGTCTCAAATCAAAGATTTCATTATATGGCAACATTTGCTCAAAGCAGCACGTACATTTTTCCGAGCAGCTTTGCTTTCATTTACATTCATTTTTGATAACAGATTTTATATTGGTTCTTTTGACTCAGGGTGACAGATGCTGTAGAATCAGGAGTCCTGGCAGCAATGCATCTCGCTTTCTTCCGCTCACTGTATCTCTCTCTCTCTCTCTGTCTCCCTCTCTTTTTCCCTTTTCCCCCCGTCAGTCCAAAACCTCCTGCTCCCCTGCTTGGCCCAATCTGGAGAGAGTTAGTGCCATCCCAATGGGCCAGGTCAAGCAGCCCTTTTGTGCTGATCTAGATTCAGCTGTGTTTATTTGAATCTTCACCTTACACACTTAAAGAGGAGCCACAAGACTGATCTCAAAACGATTTCAGGCAAACCCTCGAATCTCCGTCGGATCAGCTGTTGTCCACAGTGTCTCAGTGTCACACTGAGGAGGACAAAAAACTCTAGGTTTTATTGCTTTGTACTCCGTGCACTGATTTGGTACTTTGAAGGAACAGTTCTGTTATCATTTACTCTTATAATTGACTCTTTTGTTTCCTTGGAACAGAAATGTTAAAACTGCTCTTTCATATACAGTGACATTTTTGAGAAATGGTGTGGTTGCCAGTTATCTTCTAAATATTTTATTTTAAAAGAAAAACGTCATACAGGTTTGGAATGTATTTTTTGTATATTGTATTTGTTTTTAGTTTTCAAATAAATGCCTCTAGGTAATTTTATCAAATCTCATGGTGATGAAAATGACAACAATTACTGTAATGAGGATGATAATCATCTTCATTAAATTTGAAATTAAACTGGTCTGTATCATTGCATTTTTTTTAGGATTTGTCAATGTTAGCGTAATAGGAAGACATGACTGGCAGTAGATACTTCACTGTCTGTAGTTTGTACATTATGTCATGTTTTATGTGTGTGTTTGTTGCTCTGCTGTGCTTGTGCAGAATTGAGGAAATGGTTAGAGAGAGACTATACCACCCCTCCCTGTGTCTTGCTGTGTGTTTGTGTGCATGTGTGTGTGTGTTGACTGTTGGTCCGTATGGCAGAAGAGTGGCACTGAGAAATGTAATTAAACTAACCCACCCCCTCCCCATCGCTATCTCTATATCTATGTATCTTTCTCGCTCTCTTTCTCTCCTTATGTCCAGTGTCTCTCAGTGTCTTCCTACTTTCCTGTCCTCTTTTATTTACTTGGCATACTGGCTTTAGGCTATAACTTATTATTAATGGCGTTTGATACCTAATGGTGTTTGAAACCTAGGATTAGGGGTCTTTGGAAATCCTTAAAGAGACAGTTCACCAAAAAAAAAATCTGTCATCATTTACTCACCCTCTTATTGTTCCTTTTTTTGTCCATAAAATGAAAGTCAGTAGAATCCAGTGTTATTTTGAACCCCATTGACTATAAATAAAAACAGACTTAACTTCACTCCATCTCATGTTTTTCCAGAGATGTTTAAAAAACATAAGTTGTTTTGGTTTGGACCCCACTGACTTTCTTTATAAAGACAAAAAGGTTGAGATAATTTAAAGAGTGATTTCTTCAGTGTATTACTCACCCTCATGTTGTACCAAAGATATATAGAAATTACTGCTCATCAAGGCTGCTTTTATTTGATTAAATATACAGAAAAAACAGTTATAGTGTAAAATGTAGTGTAAAAACAGTAATACTTTAAAATGTAATTTATTCCTGTGATGCAAAGCTGAATTTTCAGCATCATTACTCCAGTCTTCAGTGTCACACGATCCTTCAGAAATTATTCTAATATGCTGATCTATTATCAATGTTGGAAACAGTTGTGCTGCTTAATTTATTTTTTATTTTTTTGGAACCTGTGATACTTTTTTGAGGATTCTTTGAATAAAAAGCAATTTGTAGTAAAGACTTATATTGATAGAAAAATGTCTATTTTTAATAAATGCTGTTTTTTGTTTACTTTTTATTCATCAAAGAATCATAAAAAAAGTATTGCAGGTTCCAAAAAAATATTAAGCAGCACAACTGTTTTCAACATTGATAATAAATCTTCATATCAGAATGATTTCTGAAGTATCATGTGATAGTGAAGACTGGAGTAATCATGCTGAAAATTCAGCTTTGCATCACAGAAATAAATTATATTTTAAAGTATATTAAAATAGAAAACCACTATTTTAAATGGCAATAATATTTCCAAAATATTACTGTTTTTTTCTGTATTTTTATTCAAATAAATGCAGCCTTGATGATCAGTAATTTATCTTTGGTACAACATGAAGATGAGTAACACACAAATGAAACATTCTTCAAATTATCTCAACTGTTTTGTCTATATCGTAATAATATTTAGTCTTTTTTTCTGTATTTTTGATCAAATAAATGGAACTTTGATGAGTATAAGAGGCTTCTTTTAAAACATTACAAATCTTATATATATATATATATATATATATAAAATAACAGTTTTGGACTCCATTGACTTTCATTATTTACTCATTCATTATACAAAAACAGTTGAGATAATTTGAAGAATGTTTTCTTTTGTGTCTTACTCAACCTCATGTTGTTCCAAAAGTATTTTGAAAAATGTTTTCTTCTTTATGTCCATACAATGTCAGTCAATAGAGTCCTTTGTTGTTTTGGACCCCATTGACTTGCATTATATAGATGGAAACAGGTGCAACACTCTTCACTCTTCTTTTGTCTTACACAGAAGAAAGAAAGGACGGACTGAGCGACGCACAGTAGTCGTATCGAACATCTTAGCACTCGCATACCAACATACTACAAAAAATTCAAAACACCTTTGTGACCACATAGCAACGCCCTGGCAACCATCCACAGCACTCTGGCACCGTGGCAGCGACTTTTGCACTGGTAAGCGCTAATTTTGCTTCCATTGTTGTCGTCTTTGTCCGTTTCTTCCATACCTCTTTCTCTCTTCTTCTATCATTCTGGCACGGATGAGTGAAACAGCACCTTCTCTGTTAGGGTGTGTGGAGAGAGAAAGGGATGCAGGGAAGGAGGGAGTGGGAGGAGGAGAGGGGGGGCAGTGATGACACTGCATGGTGAAGTCATACTCCATGACATCATCCTCTGGAGCAGAGCCAGGAGAGCCAGCAGTCTCTCTCTCTCTCTTTCTCTATCTCGCTCTCGTCCTCAATCTCTTTCTCCCTCTTTACACGCTCTTTCAGAAGGAGCAGGAGTAAAACTCTAGGAGTCTTTTGTTCCCACAATCCCCCACCACAAACAGCAGCCCCCTCCCTCCAGCGCTCTGTCTCTGTCTCCCAGTCTCTCTGTCTGTCCGTCCGTCTCTTGTAGAGCCTTAGGGCTTGTGCTTGTAGATGAGTTCTGGCTGCAGCACGATCGATACAGACACGGCAAGTTGTGTGTCCCTGGTTCCCCCTCCGTCTACACACACAGATGATCCGTTCATTTACTACTCGCTTTTATGCAACATGTGGTTCAGCGCTCAGCAGTTTGTGAAGCGCCCAAGTTCTTGCACGTGGACTTTCTTTGTTAATGAAATGTATGTTTCATGCCTCAGCTTTCAGAAGGTAATGTGAGTAGAGCCTGCCGGTGCAAAGCCGGCCTTGCAGTTAAAGCGTTCTGAGTGGCTGCTGGGGCATTTGGTTGCAAGTGTTTTCCGGGTGGTCGCATATGGTCCAGACATATGAGTCCTAGTCTTCAGGATTGTTTCGGACAAAAATTAAATGTCTGAGAAAAATTAAATCTCTTAGAAATGCATCTGACAAGCTGTAGCACAGATGGTTTAGGGCAAGTTACACACCTAAATATAAAGCGTAGTCAGGGTTTTATTCAGATGTTAAATAGAGGTGTCGCAATATACCTGTATTAACAATAACATATTTAAATAATGAAATAACGTTATAGTGTTAATTAGGGGTCTCACAATATACTGGTATTGGCAGCATTTAAATAACCAATATCACACTCGTAGATGTGAGATATGGCTGTATATTGGCACAGCCATAGATAATCACAGCGTGCCGACATACAGCCATATCTCACGTCTACGAGTGTAATATTGTGTTTATACAACGGTTTGACGGCACGAGTGTAAGTACATAAAAAACAACAACGGAGTGTCTTTATAAACCCTCTTTTGTGCAAACTATTTCCTTCCGCCACAGATTCAAATCTCAGTTAGACAGTTTAACAGCTGAGCCCAAGCCTCTGTTACTAATTCGAAAATGTCACTTTAGAAATAGTAATGAAGAAACGAGTTGCTTCATTAAAAGTGTATTGTATTGCTGTATTAAAAGCTCACTGTATTATGTAGAGTATTATGAGAGAGAGATGGACTGGGCGATTGTGATTACCTGCATTCATTCTTCAGCTCAATCTCATATTCACAATAAAACATTAGTTTGAATATCTGCTGAGGAAAGCGTTATCTTTGTCGTAATGTTAATATCCTTTCATCTGTTAAGGGTGATATCTATTGACAGCGCTGCTCAGTGCATTTGTTAGTTGCCTCAAGCTGTTGTAGAAAGTAAAAATAACTTCCGTTTATAACAGCGTTAATTTTTCAATATAAAAGTCTTTACTGCAGACCTGTAAAAAGTCTCTTGTCGCCATCTAATGGCGGAACTATGTAACTAAAATCAGGAACACACACACTGTTTCAATACTAAACACTAGTTTTAAATACTACTGTTATTTCTAAAAAATATTATTTATTACATAATAACACATGCTGCACTCTGATATACAGCACTGAATTTACATAAACATGATGAGATTTTGCCAAAACTGTTTGCTCTGGAGCAAATAATAGATTAATGAGACCAAAGACCGCCTGATAGATTTACCCAAAACAAATTATATATATCATGTTTAACCACTGTAGAGACATCAGAGTCAGCGGGAAATTCCAGAAGATCATTCTCACCCGAAAACCTCTTAAAACTATATTCTTTGACACAAAAACAGTCATATTTTTAAAATGATAGTAGAATTGGGCGTCCACCATGACACTCGCTGTGAGAACTACCACAAGCAGAGTGATACAATATTGCACTCTTATTAGCCAATCAGATTCGAGGACCAGAAAGAACTGTATTTCATTATTATTTACATATTATAATATATTATTTTAATTATGTATTTAAAATTAATAGTACACACAGGACAATACCACAGCCATTATGCAGTGCTGAACTCTCACGTGTGATTTCTTTCATTCATACCTGACCCCGGAGGGCGCCCTCGCACAGAAACTCCACAAGCAAGACTCCTAGAAGTAACAGACCTCAACCACATTCCAGGAAATCCCTGTAGGTATCCAGCTATCGCTGTAGACGAGTAAAATGCAGAAAGAAACGTTTTATTTGATGAAACGTGAAGACAGTCAACACACGATTACAACAGTATATGGTTTATCTGTGTTCTACGAACCATCTGAGGTATTTTATTAAGCACATATATTTATAAGGTAACGCTAATCGACATAGCATTTGTCACGTTACTATCCACCGTATTTTTCCATAAGAGCGGGCGCGTCTGTTTGTAAATTTCATGTGTCCAGCTTCCCGTCACATCTGCTTCCAGCTATTTTAGCTGTACAAAACAGCATGTTTTATCAGTTACTGCACGTTGTTATTCTTTTAAGCGATAATAAACCGGAAGTCTCGCCCATAAGCTTACTTCTCCGTTGAAAAATAAAGGTGGATAAAATAATATAATTTCTGCCTCATTGTGTGATAAGAATCAGTTCACAAAAGGAAGTAAAAATATGTTGTTATTCTCATAAATTGTTGTTATGCTATAGTAAACTAAAACGGTTAGCATTTTAGTTTCTTCTGTTTAGTGTAGCTGTTCTTTCGAAAAAGGGAAAAAGATGAATTTGACAGATAGCATGGTTTATTTATTTGGTGGAGTTTATATGTCATGTTTATTGAACGTGTTGATTCATGTGTGGTCATTTGCTCATGTTTTATGCCCTTTTTGTCGGCTTGATTGTATTTTTATCCCTCTTTTTCTTTCTTTCTCCTACATGCAGATACAGAAGATCTGTTTCCATGCCTAATGTACAGTTGTGTGAAAAGCAAGAGCTAATGAAGATGTTAAAATAAGGTAAGGTTACTTGCTAAATTTACACAATACTGTCCAAGTTATTTGATCAAATATGTCAATAATTAATTTAATTTAATTTCTTATTATCAGTTTTGCTTTCTGACTGTGCACATTATTGTAAACTGAAGGAAACATGATTTCTTCTAATTGAAATTCTTACCTAAATACACCTTTGCTTCAAGGTTAGAAATGGACATTTGTAGCCTAAAATATAGTTTAATGTGTTGCTTGCCATAAAAATAACGATATAGAATAATTAGTTACTGTTGGAGTTGAGAACCAGTTTATGATCTTTGGTTTGTAGAATACTGGGTTGATACATTGTTCAATTTAAAGATGCCGTAAGCCATTTCAGTTATCAGCAACAGCCTTTTTTTCTAAAAAACTGTTCCTTTAAATACATGTTTGTTTTCTTTTCTATGATCCGTCTCTCATGCATTTGACATAATGAGTGGCATGTCACAATATCAGCGCAGGGATCATGCTGTCAAACCTGTTCCTCAGAATGCACTTGCAGAACCAGATCTCCAAGGGCACTTCCACTGAGGCCTGCTATGACGATGGTCTCTATAGCAATAGAGTCACCAAGCACCGTTTGTTCTGCTTTTATGCGATTGTGTCACGTTACTTCAGGCCAGCCAGCCCTGTTTGGCGTTGCAGAAAATCACGAAAGCATCAAACTGAAAGTGTTTATAAGGATGTATACACTGTAGTATGAATGGTTATTTATGTTTGAGCAAACGCATTTCTTCACGCTCCTTGTTTAATACTTTGTTTACACGTCGCTAATGTAAAAATGGACATTTTGATTGGACGAGGAGAAAAAAGTCTTGCAAGCCATTACGGAATTTTTGCTTGAAACGCTAAATGTTCCTCGTAAAAGAAAGGAGACCTGGCCTGACTGCGCTACGGTACAAACTCTCACAAACCTGTAATTTTGTTTCGAAATGTCCGGCTGCTTTCTGCACATATAATGATAGAGAGAATGAGAGAATGTGCTCAATGTGTTGTGCTTGAAAAGTAAAGCCAAGATCTGAATAAGATCACATGAGGGGCAACAGACCCGAACACAGAGCTCATCAATAAAGCTCTTGTTAACTGCTCTGAAACATCATATAAGTCAAATGCTGCACACACAACAGCGGTAATGAGACGGTTATGAGACAGGATTACGTAAGACCAAAACCCAGATGTGCTTATGCATACAAAATAGAATGCAATTACAATTAATGGCCACATTATACACTACCAGTCAAAAGTTTTTGAACAGTAAGATTTTTTATATTTTTTTAAAGAAGGCTCTTCTCCTCACCAAGTCTGCATTTATTTGATCCAAAGTATGGCAAAAACAGTACAATTCTGAAATATTTTTAATATTTAAAATAATTGTTTTCTATTTGAATATATTTTAAAATGTAATTTATTCCTGTGATTTCAAATCTGAATTTTCAGCATCATTACTGTAGTCTTCAGTGTCACATGATCCTTCAGATATCATTCTAATATACTGATTTGCTGTTCAAGAAGCATTTTATTATTATTATTTTTATTATCAATATTTAAAACAGGTGAATACATTTTTTCAGGATTCGTTGATGAATAGAAAGATCCAAAGATCAGCATTTATCTAAAATATTATTTCTATTCATCAAAGAAACCTGAAAAAATTCTGTTTTCAAGATAATAATAATAGTAAATGTTTTTTGAGCAGCAAACAGAATAGTAGAATGATTTCTGAAGGATCATGTGACTGTAGTAATGATGCTAAAAATTCAGCTTTGGAATCACAGTAATAAATTGCATTTTATAATATATTCAAATAGGAAATAGTTATTTTAAATAGTAAAAATATTTCAGAATTTTGCTGTTTTTGCTGTACTTTGGATCAAATAAATGCAGGCTTGGTGAGCAGAAGAGACTTCTTTAAAAAACATTAAAAATCTTACTGTCCAAAAACATTTGACTGGTAGTGTTCATTTAAAAAAAAAACAATACAATGCATATAAAAACATATAAAAACTTTGAAATACTACTATTACAGATGAATGTAAAGATGAATATGTGTTTAGTGTATAATTATAATAATAATAATAATATTTTATGATGCTATTGTATATTATAATGCACTAAAATATAATTTTGTAATAATAAAATTTGTAACTGCTTTCGTGCTTTTTGTTATTAGTATATTATTAGTTCACATTTGAACTTGGTGTGAATCATTCCTTATGGTGAGTCAGAAAACATAATACGCGTGGTACATGCAAGGGCAAAAAAGCCACTGTTAGAAAATATTTTGTATTTTCACATTAACTTTGATAAATCAGTAGCATAGTAGCATAATATCACCTAATGTATTTCCACTGATGTTTTGCCATATGAAAGTTTATGGAAAATCTTGGATTTAAACATTCTTAGAAACAGAAAAGAATAGGAAAATATCTCATTTGTGTGTGTGTGTGAGTCATTATTGATTGTGACTCATGGGTGCTGTACTTTTGGATGAAGAGCTTTCAAAAATACACGTACACAGTGCACAGTCCATGTCACGGTTAACAATGCAACTGCACGTCAGTGCATTCCTTACTATAATTTTTATCAGTCATGTTACAAGAGTCATTAATCTACATCTTGCAGTAGTTCAACTGTTAGTTCATTTGCTTCTGTAGTTTTTCCACTCTTACTACCAGCTTACTACTGACTGATTTATGTTTACGACACCAGTCGCACCTTATCTCTCTGTTTGCTTTCTTTCAGCATTTCAACCAGCGCCGGTCCCATGAATTAGCATATCTGCCAGTTCACGCTGTCTGGTCTCTCCTCATGTTTTGATGTGTTGGATGTGTGTGGGAGGAAAGGCAACAGGGTGTGCGTGTGACCAGCAGAAGAGTGTGTATCTGAAGTGCTGGGTGAGTACAAAGAGACATTTACGCCTGTGTCCACCGAACACAAAGCAGAGCCTTCAGTCTGCAGGCTGGAGAGAGCTGGAGGGTGCGAGCGCCCCCTCCTACTCTCAGACTCAGCGCATCGTCCACACCTCTCTCTCTCTCTCTCTCTCTCTCTCTCTCTCTCTTCTTCCACTTTAATCCCTAATGTTGGTTCTGGTCCATCGTGGATCCGTGTTTGGCCTCCTCCCATTCTCCACATACACATGCTCACCCTCACTCCCCTATGCCTCCAACTGACAACACAAAGCGGTTGTGGATTATACACACTGAGCGGCGATGACACAATGAGACAATAAAGCGAAGCTAGAAAACTTCCTGAGCTTGTAAGTTTAAAATTGTTTAATTAAAGAAATATTTAATTATAATATTTAAATTGTAATATTTAAATATTTAATTATAGAAATATAAACTCAGTCGATAGCATTTCTAGCATATGTACCACAAAAATGAATCCCCACTTATACATCCTTTTGTTAAAAATAATAATGATAGTAACAATAGTAAATAAAAATATGGGTTAGTCAGGCATGTCCAGTGAAAGTGAATGAGATCAATTTGTAACATTAAAATACTTACTGTCACAATAGTTTAGCCACAAGACATAAACAATGTTACTGTAGGATTTTTGTGTGAAAAAAATTATATGTTGACATTATACCAATTTTGACATGACAAAGTTACACCATAAACACTAAAGTGACTGTGAAAAGTGTTATTTAAACAATTTTACAGCTCAAATGTGACCCTGGACAACAACAAAAAAAAAATTTGTTCATACGTAGCACAGGTATATTTGTAGCAATAGCCAATAATACATTGTATGGGTCAAAATGATAGATTTTTCTTTTATGCCAAAAAATCATTAGGAAATTAAGTAAAGATCATGTTCCATGAAGATATTTTATAAATTTCCTACTGTACATATATCAACTTAATTTTTTTTATTAGTAATAGGCATTGTTAAGAACTTCATTTCGACAACTTTAAAGGCGTTTTTTTGCGTTTTTAGCATTTTAACTATATATTTTTTTAGCATTTTAGTTTTATCTCTGCCAAATATTGTCCTTTCCTAACAAACCATACATCAATAAAAAGCTTATTGCTTTTGTTTTTTTCTATCTCTTTTGTGTGTGAAAATAATATAAGGTATTCAGAAGATTTCTGGAAGGAAGGATTTTATATCCTATAATTTATGTAACTTCTGTACTGTTATGATTGATTTTAATTATGTAAATTGCAAAACTGGTATCATGTGTGTTGTGTATCTGTATTTGTATGTTTTTATTGTGCAGTGATGTTAAACATCTTTAAATTAAAAAAAAAAAAAATCTAAATTGACCCTTATGGCTGGTTTTGTGGCCCAGGGTCACAAATGATACAAAAAGTTTTAACAAAAAAAAGTAAGTGCTTTTATAAAATTAAAAGCTTCACATTTGCACGTTTAACCCATCTAAAAATGGGTCTGTTCACTTTTATTGTAAGTGCCTCATCACAACATTCCTCTGTTTGTTTGTATGTTCATAAAGTTGCTATTTTTGGGGGGGTTTTGGGGCTAAGTATTCTCATAGCGATTGAACCACTGATGTCACATGGACTATTTTAACAATGTCTTTACTACCTTTCTGGGCCTTGAACGTGGTAGTTGCGTTGTTGTCTATGCAGGGTCAGAAAGCTCTCGGATTTCATCAAAAATATCTTAATTTGTGTTCGGAAGATGAACAAACAACTTACAGGTTTGGAACGACATGAGGGTGAGTAATTAATGACAGAATTTTCATTTTTGGGTGAGCTATCCCTTTAAATAGCAGTTCAGCAGTGGCTAGTCCTATATTTAACTGGAGAATCTGATCTGGAATCTGCGAACCATATTTATGCATGTGTTAAAAGACACAACCAAGCCCTGACTCAGCTTTGTATTTGTCAGAGGTGGTCTCACTGATTTTACCCACTGTCCTCCACATGGCTGTGCTGTGGGCTGCTGTTAGCATCAGTACTGTGGTTCTGGATCCACAAATGCTGACCCTCTATTAGCCTGGACCTGCATGTGACTGTCCTTCCTGATCAGGAGATACTAATCAACGCTGAGCTCAAAGCAGGAATCAAAAGCACAGTTCTCTTTTAAGATGACACTCACTGCGCTGACCGTGTTTATGCTGCTGTTCTCAATAGCTGTTGCAGGCAACAGGCCAATTCTGATAGAAAGGCACAATTTGTCGTCAAAATAATATTAAGAGTAAGGTGTATTTTATAACACACCTCCTTAAAACTGAAAGAGACAGCCCTTGTGTTGTTGCATGACTTACTTTCTTCTGTGAAACCATAATTTGAAAAGTACAACCAATGTCAGTGGGGTCAGACTCCAATATTCGTCAAAATTTGTTCTGTATATTTTATATATTATCTGTATGTGCACAATCTTTTGTTTTAAATTGTACACTTTATTAAAAATCTGCAAGGCTTCTGTGCAAAAGTGTTTTTATTGGATGAGTTTTAAGGCCATTTTGGTGCAATACAGTGTAATAACTAACACACAGAGGTCCTTCGAGTACCTTTATAAAGAGACTGGTTATAGAATATATGACCTTTGACCTTATTCCTATACAGTGGTTGTTTTGCTGTAACGGCAACCAGGCGAACTCAAAAGTCCGCCACTATAATTATCTCTCTCTCTTTTGTTGTGTGCTAGAGTGGGTTGCAGGCTGATGGAGGGTGATTCAGTCTGAACTGAATGACTGCTCTAACAGAACGGCACCAGTGACCTTATGGAAGCATCATCATCTCACCCTGTGGCCATCTGGTAGTGTGATCCTCTCTCACACACACACTCACACATCCACCTCTCTTTTGAAAGCATGCATGCTCACACAGTCTTACACAAACACACAGAGACACAGTCATAAACGTGTGAGCTCATATACATGAGCAAGAACAAAAACACATGCTTGCACACTAATATTCTTTCTCCCCCTCAGAGGCATGCACACACACTTCGATAAATGTGCAAGACTAAAGACATATGCTTGTACTTTAGAATACAAATACACACTTACGTCCAGTATGTAACCAAAAATTAAATACTGAAGGCAACTTAACAGACACAGTTTCTGCCAATTTCATGTTAATCTTGAGTACCTGTCGAGTAGTATTGCATCCTTCAGATCTCCGAAGAATCTTTAGTTTTACCAGCGTTATAAAAGACAGATACAGCTCTATGCTTCTCAACAGACGAGCTCTTGGAGGCGTGCCGTGGGCGGAGCTAAGGTGTGACATCGACATAAAACAGGAACAAAAACTTTATTGACTTAAATTAACTATGGCTAAAAGTCAGATCCTGCAAGTCCTGTGCAGCACTGCCGTCGACTTCTGTAATCGAATGAAGCACGTTGATGTGCGTGCTCTTGCTCTTGTTGATGTGTGCACACGCTCTTTCTGGAGAAGTGGTTATATGTGACTCTGGACCACAAAACCAGTCTTAAGAAGCACGGGTTACATATTTGTAGCAATAGCCAAAAATACATTGTATAGGTCAAAATTATCGATTTTTCTTTTATGCCAAAAATCATTAGGATATTAATTAAAGATCATGTTCCGTGAAGATATTTTGTAAATTTCCTACCATAAATATATCAAAACCTAATTTTTGATTAGTAAAATGCATTGCTAACATCTTCATTTGGACAACTTTAAAGGTGATTTTTTTTCAGTATTTTAATTTTTTGCACCCTCAGATTCCAAATTTTTTAAATAGTTGTCCTGTCCTAATAGACCTACCCTATCATCAGTGGAAAGCTTATTTATTCAGCTTTCAGATGATGTATAAATCTCAATTTAAAAAAAAATGACCCTTATGACTGGTTTTGTGGTCCAGGGTCACATATAAGGAATTCCACCCTTTATGACATCATACAGGGCCATAAAAAACTTTGCCATAAAAAATACTCTGTCATACGTCCAACTCATTTTTGGAGACTTTGGTCATGTTTAGCAGTCCAACCTAGAATCCAGCAGTGTAAATGAGTCAGAATGCATGAAATAGCATTAGACCTACCCTTTAAAGGGATAGTACTTCAAAAAATTAAAGATTTGTGATTATTTGTTGTTCCAACCTCTATGCTGTACAAAATGAAAAAATTTCAGTGGCACTATATTTAATATCTGAGATAAGATAATCAGATAAATTTCAGTCTGTTATTAACGGCTATGATATGATTTTAGATCAGGGTTGGAAATTAACCATCGCTTGGGGGAAAATGCTGCCAAAATAAACATAAATGCTCCCCAAATTCAAGACAGGAGTACAAAAAATGCATCTGCACAATTAAACTAAAACAATTACGTATGTCACGACTGAAGTGAAATGTGCTGATTGCAGCACTGCATTTTTGTCAGCTCACATTGCATCAGAATTTCTTTTTACGTGTTGTTTTTTGCAGCGTTGAGCATTATAACCAATCACACACATATCCGATGAGCTCATGAACACTATTGTCCAATCAGAGGCGTCTAGGATTAGTGCCCGTACGTTTTGTTCAGCACATGCTCCGACAGAGCTATGAAGTTTTGTGATTTTACTCATGAGGTACATATTCGAAAGTAAATAAGAGATTGATTTTTGCAGTAGACAGCTTCATTTCTGATTACAGGAGTTCCTGCGAGAGACCATGCTTCAGATGACTTAAAATGTGGTAAGCAAGTAGTATGGACTACTTTTATGGTACTAAATGGTGATTTTTGTTCTTTTTGGCAACCTGTGGTTACTAAATATATCTATAAAATGTTGAAATGATATCTTTTCTACAGAATTTCCATCAGATTTTAGCTTTTGTCTTCCTTAGACAAAAACAGCGTATGGGTTTGGAACAACATGAGGGTCAGTAAATAATTGAACCTTTTTAGTGAGTATCAGAAGAGGAGAATTTAAAAAGCATATTAGATGTCATGTTACAATTATGGCAGTGTTATTTTAGTGTCAATGATTTGTGTGTTTTTGTATATATTTTATATTAAAATAACAGAATAAAAGATTTTGTATATATATGTAGATATTTTTTATATTAATATTTTATATTTCTTTATTTTTTTTTCATTGTAGCTGAAGTTTTAATAATTGTTTAGTAATTTTGTAGGTTTTTTTTATTAGCTTTCTATATAGTACTATATAGTTAAAGGGTTAGTTCACCCAAAAATGAAAATTCTGTCATTAATTACTTCCCCTCATGTCGTTCCAAACCCGTAAGACCTTCTTTATCTTCGGAACACAAGTTAAGATATTTTTGATAAAATCCGAGAGCTTTCAAGGGTCCTACCACGTTCAAAGTCCAGAAAGGTATCAAAAATATCAACAAAATAGTTAACTCACTGGTTCAGCTATAATTACTATACTTTCATTTTTGGGTGAACTAACCCTTAGTACTATCTTTGTTATCATATTAAATTTCAGTTAATGTTTATTTCATTTCAAGTAATGAAAATTTGTATGGTTTTAGTTTTAAATAATGATAATAACCCTGCTGCTAAGTGGCCATTTCTGTTTCATAATTCATGTAATCATATATTTCACGTACACATGTGCTATTCCAAGCACAAGCTTAGTTAGAGCTGGCATGTACAAAGAGTCTCTGAATTCATTCATAATTCATATTTCATTTTTTACCACCACCTATGCACTTCTGTCCAGTTCAGTGGCTCCGCCAGTGGAGCTTCTGCAAGCTAGTAAGTGTCATCATGTCGGGGTCGAAAACATGTTCGCAGGGTGAAGCATGGTGTGGTTGGCAAGCCTCACCAGCAAGTGCAAATGACTGGGATGCCAGGAAAGCATGCCCTGATCCGCACCAGGCATGCACGCACAATCCCCCATGCTACAAACAAACATACCTGCACATAAACTCTGGTTGATGCACACGGACACATGCACACACATACGCTCGCACAGCAGGTGCGTGAGAGTCTGTGGGTTCGACGGGCGAGCGGATCAGAGGAGGACAGTCAGGCAGTATGTGAGGAGTGTAAGTCTCTGGTATTCACTCTCTTTCGCTTGGAAGCTTTGTCATGCAGTCAGACAGCAGCTGGGCAGGGAGGTTACAGACGGCATGTGTGTCGGTATGATTTAAACAGGACTGCTGTGAGTTCGGTTTTAATGTGGTCAGGTCAGTAGACACAATTCTGAGTTTTCCTCCTCCAGCCCAGCTAGCACGGCTCAGATATCGTAATGCAGGGCATTACACACAAGTTGGAACTGATCAACCTAACTCCGTCATTTAAGACAAAAGGTTGATAGAGAATAAGCCCTAAAATCTGATTGGCTGATAGAAATGTTCTTCCACAACCAACAAGGATGTTGATCCAGGAACATGTGCTAAATTGCTAAATGAGCAAGTTGATTTCTCATATAATAACTAAAGTCTCTCAAAGCTTTTTTCAATAGATTAACTTTTTTTATTGTTACAAATGTTTGCATTTCTCCATAAACTCTTCTTGTTACAGATGCTATAAATGGAAGAGCTGGTACTTTCTGTCCTCTGTCTCTTTGTCAGAGGTTATTACACTGTAAGAAAAAACAAAAAAAACTCTTCAGCTGATTTGCAGTTATTGCTGTTTCCACCTTTTCGGTCTATTAAAATAATTTGGGCAGTATTTGTTTATTTATTAATTTATAAAGATCTTATTTAAATGTTGGAGTGTGTATGTTTTAGAGTGTGTTCACCATTATTAATGTATTTCTGTCACCATTATCTATTTCAGACCCATAAAGGGAGGCAGATTGGGAATTGCAGTGGTTATACTTGTTAAATTACTTAGAAAATGGCAATCTCACAAACTCATTAATGTCTTCATGGGCCTGTGATCTCCTACAGAACATCTTCAGACAGAAATACACAGACCTGCAGACAGCTCAAGGCCTCTCGTGATCGGTCTACCTGACAGAAACCAGAAAGCTTAGGTAGATTAAAGTTAAATCAAGAATTAAAATAGCAATTAATAGCGAGGTATTAAATAGAGCGGTCAGTAAATTGTTCAATGTTTTTTCTTTGTTATTTATCATACGTTTGTGTCTAGAAATAAAAGTGAGGAGTATTTCAGCCAATCGAGTCACAATGTATTTTTGGGCATAGTATTTAGTACACACACTCACTCACACACCCTTCTGAATTCCCCTCTGTGGCCATTTTCTTGTTTGGTTTCACAGGGCAGTCGAGGGAGCCTGGATACAGTGGGGATCTGTGAGAAGAGGCAGAGGGGTATGTAATCGAAGAGGCCAGCAACTCTTTATAAATAGGCTTGGGTCGCTATCATTGTAAAGTGAGGAGGAATCTGATCCCAGATCAGTTTGCCCAGAGACTTTCATGAACACAGGCACACCCAGGATGAACCCAGAGAGGTGCAGACAACCATTTTACTTGATGATGAGGGAGAGACAGAGAGCATGAGGGATGGATATGAGGATATAGATAGATAATCTGTGGGTGAGGGACAGCCTCACTTCTTTTAAATGCTCTTCTATGACAGGTGGAAAGAGAGGGTGGTGCAAAACTATGGATTAGATCATCACGTTGGAAAGGTATGCCAAGCCTGTACTTGAAGTATAGCAGGACGAAAAATGACCTAAACACAGTGCAGAAATAACAGTTTCATCAAGCCAGCTTCAAAACAGAAGTCACTTTGGATAAACGACCCACTGAATTAATAAACCTGGATTAGGATGCGTATTGCGCAACTTGACGTTTTTTAGTCGTTCAGTCATTACAAAGCAAATATGACACTGTGGACACAAAACAGTCAATGTTTTAAGCTTTTTGTAATTTGTAGTTTATAACAAGCGGTTAAAAAAAGAAAGCTCTTAACATTTTGTTTCATCTCTGCGTTTAATTTCACATCTGTATAAGTTTTACCGTCCAGCACATAAATCAAGTTGATTTGAGGATATTCCAAGCAGCAAAACATATAATCACGCTAATCTGTGAATGCCAGAAATTATTTAATTGTTATTTGATGTTTGGCTCGGAATGTAAATGATTCTCGAAGCCAATGCCTCCAGCAGTTTTCGTGTTTAAAACGAATATAACAACACAAAGCTGCGTAAAATATCACATGGATTTTTACATAACACAGAGAGCGTAAAGTATATCTCATTGTCTAGGTGTATTGACACTTTTTATATTAATTGTGGTTATGTGGAGTCTTTGTTGAATCGCCGAAGAGATCAAGTCCAGGCGAGACTCCCATGTACACGGACAGAAACAAGCTTTGTATTGCGTTCAAATCACACATCCGAAACTTTACTACATGTTTAATTCGTCTGGCATATGCTCAAACGTAGCTTACATTTTCTTCATGAATCCGCATCAAATTAGAGACGAACACAACATCGTGGCATATATATTAATGGTATTATTGTGAATACAATTCCCTGTGCCACTAATAAAGTTTACAGACTGTTTATTTTAGCGGGCACAATTCAGTTCTTATTAATCGCTTACGTCCATTTATAACTAGTAGTGAAAATGGTCTTATTAATTTTTAAACAGATTCCAAAAAAGCCATTCATTTTGTTAAAAGAAAAACAGTCTCTTAAAAACATGCTATTGTTTTAATCCCCTGAAAGCCTGTTACAGGTAACAGTTGTTAAAAACTGATCCTCGTGTAGAAAATAAATGTTTCTGTTTCACAGAAATACAGATTCAATGCATTTAACGCTACAGTGTCCGTCAACAAACGAATTCATATCAATTCGTTCAATTATACGAAGAAAAATTCTTATATTCGCAGAGGTTACCGTTGGAATTGTTCACACGGATTCGCGGGTTTCTTATATATGACTGTCCAGTTCTCTGACTAAAATTTACATTAGCCGTTTTGGTCTTTTCCGGAGCAATTCTGAACTCAGTCGATGGTTGTCTTTTTTAAACAATTGATTTTTGCATTAATCCGCATCTATGTAATCCGTCCTGTGTCATAGCTGTCACTTTACGGCCTTGGAAACACTTATTAAGCATTTTCATTTATTCCAAAACATGGAGAAAAATGATCTCATGTTAGTTATGTTATAAACTTTTGAGATGACAGGTTTCTTATAAACACCTGGAAGAATATACCTACTATTTAATTTATACTTTTAAACATTTTGTTAGATGACCGCAAATAATATTTACTTTTTTATTTCTTTAACCTGTTGCACTGAAATTAAATAACCAGCTACTCTGTTATAACACTTAAACATTCTTTCCTACTGGTATCCTCGATCCTGTTGTGAAGAAAGTGCAAATATATATAGATTCTTTAGTTGTCGTCAGTTTTCTAATACAAAGAGAGGTCGTGAGTAATTTATTCTTCTAAAATATTTACCACAAAATACATAGTCATAAACCACCATAGATGATCTGCATATGAAGAAGCACGTTTGTTCCGCGGTTGAACTTTTGCGTCCATGTCGAGGAACGGATGACGGCTCTCTGAAAAGTTCGTCTGTGGGCCTGTTTCACAAAAGCAGAATCCTGTAATTTATCAAAGCACATTCTTTATTAAATGGCAGACTTTTCTTTTAGCACTGTACTAGACTTAATTTAAAATTACATTTGTATCGTGTGTAGTCATTTCAAATGACTAAAACCCCGTGATCTCTATAAGAGAAACTGAAATTAACTCGCGGCGTAAAAACTTTGTTATTGTTACTATTTAAGTAATATGTGTTAGACAGACATTGCAGTCTAAAATGTCACCCGAACTTTTTCACACGTTTCTAACTGTATATTTTTTTAACATGATGGATGCCTAAAAAGTTGACCTCTGTGTTAAAAAGTTCACTCGCTGCTCAGTTTCTAATTGTAGCCTATTGTCCGATTTGTGTGGGTACCACTGTGCACAAATGTTTATTTGCTTACCTCTTCAGTTGTAACATCATCTAAAAAAAAATCAGGCGGGTGATAGCGTAGCCCAGGTCAAGTTTTGGGCCAAGGTCAACTCAACTACACTCAACAGGCCCCGGTGGCTGATGGTCCCTCAAAATTTTTTTTTAAATCACTCTAAAAATAGTAGGCCTTAATGTATTTGTAAAACCTATTTGTCTCGTCAGCAAAATGCTTTGTTTAACAGTCAACAACTGTCATGAGGATATTCGTCTTTGTTCATTATGAGCCAAGTACGGATTTCAAAAGACATCTGAATTGAATCATGAAGATAGCTTGGTTGAGCTTAATTACATACAACAATTGGTTATCTAATTGAGTATCTACCGGACTCTTTATTGGCCGTGGAGCGATGCAGAAAAGCGACAAGCAAAACTCCGTGATGCAACTCTGTTGTAACTGGAGCAATGGTCCGGTGGTTTCAGTAGGACATGCGTGCATCACTACATAAAGTATTTCAGTTCACGGCAAATTATACTGTAAGCATGCATGTATATCTGCTTATATAAAATAAAACTCGTAACATCTTTGTGAATACACCATGGCAACATTAAGACGTTCCGCCTGAACTTTGGAGTCTGGTCCGCCAGCGTGCAATGACAGAAACTGATCAAACATTAAAAAAAACTCTAAAGGCATGGCAAAAATATGAATAAATATACTGTAAAGATTTATACAAAGACATATATGCACATACACACACACACACACACATAATAAAGATATCCGTTTTCGCTGTCAGTGTATAAGCTGGCCGAGCTTGTCATCGTAGCGCGTTGATGAAGACTTGCCTGGCGCTTCGCGCTTCCTACCCCAGCGAGCGCATATCTTGCCCCGTATGAGTTGAGCTGTACAGTGAGGGGGGACACGTGATCTCATCTGATCCCGTCGATTTTGTTATAGGGTGGAGGGTCTGGGTTTTGTGTACATAAGGTCGTGTGCTCGCTTCTTTTCTCTCTCTCTCTCTCTCTCTGGCTCTCGCTCGCTCTCGTACTCCAAGTGCCACCGCTCCGCCTCCTCTTTTCGCAACATTGACGCAATGTATAAATGCTGGAACAAAAGGACAACTTCCTTGAAGCTTGGCGTAATTGCAATAATAGAGATAGAGAAGGGCTTCAGTGACATACTGATGGGTCCGGCGTTCTACCGGAATATCTTTCCCAGCGCTTCTTGGGCTCGACGTACACGTAAAATGGATTTGCACTTTCCCAGGTTATTCCAAGCCTGAAGTAAGTATCATAAAGCAGCCTTTTCTTTTCCATACCCAATCTCTCCAGCTCCGCTCTCGCTCCCCTGGTTCATAAGAGGAAATACGACAGACCGAAGCTTTGTTGTTGAGTTGCCATTCACGGTGTGTTTTCCCTGTGCGTTTTAAATGTTTGAGGACGAAAGTTGCCGTGTTGTTTACGATTCATTATCGGGCTTATCTAAAATTCGTTTGTGTATACGCGGAGGTGGTAAACAACCAAAGCGCGGGTCGCACAGTTATTATTAGGTCTGAGGAAAAAGGCGCTAGTTTTTTGAATGAATGTTTATTTGTGTTTCTTGACGGGTTTCAACAAAAGGCGATGAATGCGCTCTCGCGGGGGGGAAATTGAAGTAGAAGTCGCTTAATGTCAATGACACTTTCCACGATTAATTTCGTGGAATCGCAAAGCTTGAATAGCGTATGAAAAGAGCGGTCCGAGCGCGAATACATACATCATCGAGCACAAAAAGCTGTAGTGAAAGCCAGGCAGCGAAGTGCCGGGTTTTATTATATTCAACTACACTGAAGCTGCATTCCGCTTCCATTCCGCCGCTCCAAAATTATACGAGGATGTGTTGTGTGTCACAAAACCAATATATTCTCACATGTTGCTCATTCTTACGGCTGAGTATGAACAGGCGCGTTTTATTTCTGCGACCAAACGATGCCTGCGCTGTTGGTGTTAATGCCGATCCGATACTTTGCGAACAAAGGACCGGGGGAGAATTTCGTGAGGTGGAGGACGACAGTAAAAGAACGGGTAGACTGTTTACAATAATAACAGGATAGTCGTGACGTCGTGTGATAGACAGCGCTCTCAGCCAGAGGAGAAACTTCTGAGGCATCAACAACATTCTAAATTTGGACAGGGGTTACATCATCGAAGTTAAAGCTGCTGGGGGGCGGGACTTCCGGTTGGATTTGAGTTCGTACCGCTGAAGCGGCTGCTCTTCTGTTGTGTCTTTGTATCTGTCCGTCTCTGCACGTTCGCCTCCTTTTAGTAATGCTTAACAGTTTGACCACTTGCTCTGCTGGATGTATAAAAATGTTTCGAGATTCTTGTAGTAACGGCGTGGATGTACTGTGTGGACCAAACTCGCCACATTCAAACAATCAAAACGTTACCGCGACCCAAGCCAAGTTAAAAGAAGTAATGAAATCATATATTATGACTTAAACTATCTAAAAAAGGTGTTTGCATTGATCTGTGCATTATCTCTGTCGAAACGTGTGGTTTTGTGTCAGTGCTCTTCATAAAATCCCATAATGATAGACAGTGGTATGGCATATATTAGACAGGGTTGATGAAATAGCATGTAATGAGTTGTTACAAAGTCAAAACAGTTCACTGTCACGTAAAATTACTGCTTTTAATCACTGAATGAATATCAGTCTTATGTCATACAACATATGTGACCCTGGACCACAAAACCAGTTATAAGTAGTAGGTATATTTGTAGTGATAGTCAAAAATATATTGTATTGATCAAAATGATCGATTTTTCTTTTATGCCAAGTAAAGATCATGTTTCATTGAGATATTTTGTAAATTTCCTACCGTAAATATATCAAAAATAAATTTTGATTAGTAATATGCATTGCTAAGAATTTAATTTGGACAACTTTAAAGGCGATTTTTCTCAATGTTTAGATTTTATTTTTGCACCCTCGGATTCCAGATTTTCAAATAGTTGTATATTAGCCAAGTATTGCCCTGTCCTAACAAACCATACATCAAGAGAAAGCTTATTTGATGTATAAATCTCAATTTCAATAAACTGACCCTTATGACTGGTTTTGTGGTCCAGGGTCACATATTATCATTACATGGTATATAAATGGCATTTATCCTTTATGATGGTAAAGATTTTCTAAGCTATAATGGCAGAAACAGAATTTCAAATAAAGTGTGTTTGTATGGAATGACTTGTTTGCTTCTGCGAGGTGATGTCAGATCTTTTAGGAATAAACCTGACCTATTTTTAACCTAATTTGTGTCCATAAAAGCATTTCATTAGAAAGGTCTTTTTTTTGTATTGTAATCCATGCGATCAGAGACCATTCCCTTTAAGATCTCTCGTGCTTTGGGTCACTAATAAATGAAGTTCAACCAAACAAACCAGTATGAGTCAGTGGCTGTGTCTTGTTAGGCCGGCCCACTTAACAGGGGTCGAAGGTTGCTGTTGTAGTCTCAGACTTGACTTGCAGGCATCTATTGGCTTTTGATGGATGTTGTTACTTAAGTGTGTAGGCTCTGGCCTCTGTAAAAGGGGGGGCTGTCCCCTCACATGCTCCCACCCCCTCCCTCATACTAAAGAGATCACAGGGGTGCAGCTGCTTCAGACAGCTTTGGGGTGGGGTGGGGGTCCGAGACCCTTCAATGAGAGAACAAAACCCTTTCATAAACACACACACTCAAGTTCACCCCTTACAACTGCCCCTATTTTCACACCCCTACAAAAAAAAAAGGTTTGAAAAGTGGAGGGTGCAAGAGTGCACTGGGTGCACAGCACACGTATTTGTCCTTATTAGTACATAGCTAATTACTAAAATGTTAGGATCATGAATCCGAATAAACAGAAAGGGATTTTTCTGTATTTTACTTTTTCTGCATTACGTGACTTGACTTGTGACTAGTCTTTCAAATTTATCAGAAATATTACACACAAATGAGTAAGCCAACAGGTCAAGGGTTTAATGTAATGTAAGAGACTGAATAATAACATACTGCGTACAACAAAACACAAATCGGTGATCCAACGATTGTAGTCTGCCATAACCGACTTTGCTGACTCAGCAATTTTCAGCTTATTTTTTTCTTTTACACTGATGTCCTCTTCAACTCCATCAAATTGCAAATTGCAAAACAAAACCACACATCTATTTAGAGAGAAGACAGATATATCCTTCTCACGCCAACAGGAAACTCAAAGAACGAGCTAATCAAATTAAAATTCTATATCTTTTTATTGAGCATATTGAATGTAATTTGCCGCCCTGCAGTGTGTCTATTTCAAGAGTTGTTTAGGCTGAAATGCGAAGGCAGAAGGTTTAATTTGATTCAGAGATTCTAACTATGAATGGAGAGTGTGGTAAACTTCAGTAGCAACCTCTTGTCGTCACACTTGCATTATGAGATGATGCACAACCCATGCCAGGAATCTTGAAATCAGAAAGTACTCAGAACTGCTGTATAAAATGTGCTGAGGCCTTAAATATAGGTCTACATTTGTTGTGTATGCTTTCCCAGTGAAAATAGCTTTATATATGCATAAGGAACTTTGAACGTGTGCATTCAGTTAATCATATCCTTCCAAAAGGATCACACTTCATGTATTTGACTAATCCATGCTGTATTAGCTCAGCTTCTTTTTTTACACAGCCCTGTAATATTTATATAAAATGTAGCAATAACTAAGTTGATGTTCGTGATAAGGTTAATTTTATTATTAACAAATGTTAAATGTGGATTATTAACATGTGACCCTGGACCACAAAACCAGTCATAAGTTGTAGCAATAGCCAAAAATAAGTTGTATGGGTCAAAATTATAGATTCTTCTTTTATGCCAAAATCATTAGGATATTAAGTAAAAATCATGTTCCATTAAGATATTTAGTAAATTTTCAACTGTAAATATATTAAAACTTAATTTTTGATTAGTAATATGCATCGCTAAGAACTTTAAAGGCGATTTTCTCAATATTTAGATTTTTTTTGCACCCTCAGATTCCAGATAGTTCCAATAGTTTTATCTCAGCCAAATATTGTCATATCCTAACAAATCACACATGAATGGAAAGCTTATTTATTCAGCTTGATTTTAAAAAATTGACCCTTATGACTGATTTTGTGGCCTGGGGTCACATGTAGTCAGATCATAAAACCAGCTTTTGTGAAACTTAAGATAAAACATGTAAGATTATCAGTAGTACACATCTATTGGCAGCAAACTTCATTTGGCTTATTAGAGCCTTGATATTGCTGCATATGAATGTTAGTTAGTAATAAATCACCCGAACTACCAGAAATGGGGTAACTCTTGTGTACTACAGAGTGTCTGTGTGTGGATAAGTGGGCAGCATTAAGATTTGGGCGTTCAAGTGTGTCACAAAGCAGTTGCTGAGGGAAAAAACCAGGTTATATCTCCCTCTCTTTCTGAGCAGAATGGATATTTTACAACACCACTGAGACTGAACTATCAGTTTGCATAGGGCGTATACAGAAGAACACCTTACATAAGTTTCTCTATAGGGAGCTGGCAGAGAAGTACTCGATGAAATAGCTTAAATGACAAGCATTAAATAGCCAAAGGCTACTTTTTATTTTTCGAGGCTTCTCGTGTCCTTATCTGTCCCGATTTGGGTGCTTCCCCTCAACTGGCAGAGGCAAACGCGATTCTCTCCTCACAACACATAGACGTTTTTAAACGTGCAGTTTCATCGAATATAAGATTGTTTAATATCGTTTTGATGATAATGAAAAAAAATGTTTCTTCCAGTAAAATCTTTCTATCTCCCACCTTCAAAACCGCTCTCCAAGTCCATGTTCCCGGCATGCACATGCGAGCTGGGGGCGGCTCTTACCGATTTGAATGAGGAGAGTAACTTTCGGCGCCATTTTCGAGTGAGCGGCGATAACATCAACACTGAGCGCGCGCATAGAGGGACAGTGCGCGCGACGCTTCGTCTCAAAAAATAAGACTTATTATCTGAATGAGGGAAAAACGGCACGGTCGGATCACGTTTAGAGAGTAAAATCGCCTGCGATCTAGTGTCGACGAGCACAGAAGTGACCAATACGAACCGATTGTGGAGCCGAAGGAGAAAAGGGGGCTATCGTTCAGCTGCGTATATGGGAAAACCTGCGATTTTTAAAAAATAATACATAAAAATATCGCTCGATGCGGGGAAAAATATAGAAAAAATCTGGAAAATACCCGAGGGTCTTAGGAGTGGGATTCAGCGCGGCGGTGATGAAGATTGTGTCATTTTGGTCTTTTTTCACGTCGCTTTTTGAGCGGGAGTAACGGACGATCTGCTGGCGCAGATACACGCAGTTCAGTCCGAGTCTGTGATGCATCAGACACTCAACTCAGATTATAGAGGAGACATCAACCATTTTAGCCGGTAAGACGTTTGAAACCGTTTATTCATCGAGCCTGACATAAAATAAGATGACTTTGATTGTAATTTGTGTGTTTTTCAGAACACCTCTTTGTCGTGAAACTGTCTTGAAACATGTTGTTTTTAGTGTAAATAGTTTGCGCCATTTTATCTAAGTCTAAGCACGAAAGCCTGTGTTGATTTAAAAAAAAAAAAGTTACCCGTTAATTTTTTATTATTGTGACCTGACGATGTACATGTCAAGTCACGTCACAATGTAATATGTTACATCTAGACTACATGGACAAATGTGGTGTTTATGTAACTTTTTATAAAAATTGACATGACTTATGAAGTATAATCTTGTGCTGACTACTTAAATATCATAAAACGTTAAGTGCCGTTGTGTTCATTTGGAATAGTGCAATGTATCGATTTTGTGCATGTGGGGATGTGAGGGCAGAGGACGTATTTTGTCTGCAGGAGAAAAAGAGATTCTTGCTTTTCAGCTTTTCTTGGAAATGTGAATTGGAGTTCAGCAGTATGGTTGCAAGCAGGGCAGTTTCACCTTGTTATGCAAGTTGGTGGATTTACGCACGAGTTTTGCTTATATTATTCACAAAATAAAGCAAAGCTTTAATTCTTTAATAACCTTCAATAAATATGTGTTTTTAAAGTCAATTACTTGCTACAATTATTATTATTAGTTTTCATTAGCACCACTTACATTTTATTTTCAGCTTCTCTGATGAGTGTCAGAGGCTGTTTCCATTTTTGAAACAATAAGTAACTTTTTGTGTGGTTTTTGTACCCAACTGAATGGAAAAGTAAGCCTTGAACTATTGTGGGGGTGGAATTGAAAATGCAGGCCTGTTGAGAAAAAGCCTATGTCAGTTGTAGAATTGCTGAGGTGTGTGTTCCTCTCCTCACATTCAGTCTGTGTGTGTATTAGGTGTCTCACGGAGGGCGTGCCGCACCTGGAGAATCAAATAAGCCAAAATTATGCTCTGACTTTTTCCCCGCATGGTTTATAATATTGGTAATTCCTGATAAAGTTGTGGCATAGGCACACAAGTCGTTAGACTAACAAATTGAACCTTAAGCATACAAGAGATAATTGTTTTACATATTTTTTTAACTCGCATCTACCTTTACAAAAAAGCTCATGCCATTATAGTTCCACAGCTTGCTTTCTGTAGTTGATTTAAACTAAACGGCTATAGACACTAATGTCAAAAGTGTAATTTTGTTTTGTCTGACTTTAATACAGTGCAAGTTGTCCACTCACTGTAACTATTTTTGAGACCAAGTGTGACTTTAATCAGAGTCAGAGTTGATATTTCCTTGGTTATCGGTCTACATTGTGTCAGAAGGACAATTTTGTTTCCTTGAATGATTTAACTGCAATGCATTAATATTTCTGAAAAGTTTTAAGGGAAACTTTGATCATTTAAGCAGTTATCAGTTTTTACGTAGAGCAGTAGCATAAGTTTTATTCCAAAGTAATGTATCAATGTTTTAATGTAGGCCTAGCTATACCATGTTGCAGTGTAAAAGCTCGATCACCAATCACAAACAAAAAAAAGTGGGCAGAAATCATGGGAATTCCTTATATGTTAGTATCTGTTCATAATTGTATAATTATGCTTATTATGTCATATATATGTAATTATAGTATGTTTTTACACTGTATTTATTGTAAAACTGGTAATAGTTAATTATTAAAATTGACTACGTACATATTCAACACACTGTACACACTGTATTCAGCCAAAACTTTAATTTATTAAAAAATGAACAGCTAAACATACAGTCAAACCAGAATTTATTCAGACACCTTCAACATTTCTCACATTATCACAGTTAATTCGCTGTGGTTTAGAAAATTGTAATAAAATATGACAAGAACTCAGAGTTAAACTCTGTTAGAATAAATAACTTTGACAGAAAAGTATGTAATGGATTACAATCAACCAAAAATTATTCAGACAACTGTTAGCATGACAATATTTACACAACTATCAATACTTTAACAGTTATCAAGCAATGCTTAATTTGTTCAGTCTGTGGTGTAAAAAGGTTGCTTTAGCAATTAAAGAAAAAAAACTTAAGCAAAACATGGTCCGGTCAAAGTGTCTAAATAATTTTTGGTCCCAATTTTTTATCAGTTTTTACTGGTAGTCTACTGTATAAAGAATTTTTGGGTGTACTATGTCACAATTTATTTTATTTTGCTATCCTCACTTAATAAATGAATTCTAGTGCCCTGCACCCACTAGTAAAAAATATCAAAAAATGATATCTGAGTAATTTTTGGTTTGACTGTATGTTTTCTAATATAAAGTGACGGTAATATTTTAACATTCTAATACAGCTTCCAGTCAGATAGAAAACGAATATCAGGAATGTATAAAACAGATATTGTCATGGCGACATGCCTCAGTTACTGCTTGTCCAGCCACAACAACAACAACTATTCTTTCACAACTGAATACTGAGCTTGTATGAATCCACCCAGTCTCTTCATTCACGTCCTAGGACAAACAAATAAATGCGAGGAATCATTTATAAATAAAAACAAAAAATACACATTTTGCACAGATATTTTATTTTCACCCTTGTAGCTTGTCGGGTTAGAGAATTAAAAATTCTTTTTCCCCCTCCGTGTGTGTGTGTGCGTGAGTGTATTTATAATTTCATGTCAGTGTGTAATTGTGGTCATGAGGTGATTCCCTCAGTGGTCTATTGTGAACGAGCAGAGCCTGGACGTTATGATGAGGACCCACTTAGACCACTTTACGCTGAGTTTGTCTTCAGGTTAGGACTAAAGGTTACAGCATTATACAGGGCTTGTGTTCTTGTGTATTCTTTGATATCAACCACTCAAGATGTTAAAGTTGAACGGATAATGACAAAAGCATGCCGGCAAGGCCTAAATGAATGCACATTCTCACTTTGTTTAAAATAGTAATGTTTAGTTTTATTTTTACAAGCCGAACAGAGTTTGGTACAGTCCTATATTTAATTCGTTAATTTAAAGATATTAGATAATAATTAGAGGTGAGTTCTCAAAAGTTACATTCCACACAATTTCTCTACCGCCTTTAAATTCTGATTTTAATTAGAATTTTGCATTCACTAGTGGAAAAAATATTCCTCAAGGCCAATGATTGTGTTTGATATTATTATAAGTCATTTTATTAAGAGCAGTTTGTTTATTAACTGTGTTGTATTTTTTAAACATTCATCTGCCCTTTCAAAGCAGATTTGCAACAAAGAAGAAATTCTCCAAATTTTGCTCTGACCTTTGACCTTTTAGCTTGTGTCGATGTGACCGTGACATATTAGTCACAATCTAGATAGTTCAGTATGACTTGCGCTAGTTCATTATGACGTGAATCGCAAGTGTCTTTTTCACAATTATTGTAACAACTTGGCCCAAATCCAAGTTGAAACCCTCATATATATATTTGATAGTAGCTGTGTGTCACATACAGCAAAGACCACTGCTCCTGTTCGTCCTCAGTGTTTTTTCATGCATTTTTTGCCTTATGTTAATGGTTATGTAATATTGCATTTGACCTAAACCCAATCCCACACCACATGAAAAGCTCTATAGGTGCAAGGCCTGTGAATTATCTGCATGGTTTATCTCTAATCATTATTTGTTCTTCTTAATTTGCATGCCTTGAAAATGTGTGTGTGTGTGTGTGTGTGTGTGTGTGTGTATATATATATGTATATATATATATATATATATATATATATATGTATATATATGTATATATATATATATATGTATGTATAACAATACAACAGAAGTGGAACGGCTTTGTCTGCTGGCTTCCACTCAAATGGAGGTAAACCTTAGCTATAAGATTATGCCCTGTGTCTTACATTTAGTATACTGTATAAGAAAAATAGTTTTGTTGTTCATGTGCTACGCATGAATTGAGGCATCTTCCATGGATGTTTTTGTGGAGTTTCACATTGTGTAATACTTTGGTTTTTAAGTGCCATATTGACTTCAAAGGAATCACATTTTCATCTTTTTAGTAGTAGTAGTAGTAGCTTCTGTAGATAATATAGAATATAGAATGTAGAACAGGCCTGTACTGTTGTGGCTAATTTTTATATCAATGTCTGTAAACATAGTATAGTGACTCTTTGAAGTAAATGCGATAGCAGAACTGGTACCAAAATGAGTTTGAAGTTTCTGTTGTGTTTTCCCCCCCTCTTTGTGTTAGCTCATTTCAACGTGCCTCTTGCCACAAAGTTAAAGAAGGGCCTCTAGGATTCAAAGTTGTTGGTGTAGTTTCAAGTGGTAGCTTGAAGGGAAAATAAGAAGAGTCATTTGGCTGTGTTATTATCATGAAACCTGAATGTCAGTAACATGTGGGGCGGGGGCTTTTGATTTCATAACTTCACTAGTAAACCGATCGGTTATGAAACATGATTTTCGGGCCTAACTCAGGCCTCAGTTTTGCGTGAGTGTGTGTGTGTTTGTTTGCCCAGCAAGATCAGAGGACTCTCGATTCTGGGTGGTGTGTATCTGTGCGTGTCCTTTTGTAAACGATCATTTAGATGCGAAACACAGAAATGAAAATCTTGATCTGAGTGTCAATTACAAAGCTATCTGCTAAGAGGAACACAGCGTTAGTCGAGCTCTCTGATGCCAAACAGCAGAGCTCTTCATTGTAAGCTCTTCTTAGTACTACATGTGCTGCCAGGGGCTGCCCCTATCTGACGTTACCAAGGCAAATGCACTTGTTATGGGGACTGGCGCTGTTGTCAAGGTATTAGGCCAGTGAAACCCCCCTTACTCCTCGCAGTTAAAGTGCTTGATGTGTTTTTGCGGCGTTAGTTCATACAATATGAAACGACTTGTATATTGCCTTTGTACTGTGGTGTTTCATGTACAAAAGCAATATAATAATCTGAGGCTTTACTGTACATGTAAGCACACTTTGTAAAAAATACGAATGAACCTTGTGAAAAAACAACAACAACAGTGGTACTAAATAATAAAATAGTACCATCTTATAAATTGTGGATTTGAAATCATTAGTTTTTGATATTTATAATGTTAATATTATTTTTTGCTTGTACATCAAGTTTCCAGTTCTTTGTTTTGAAATATATTAACAAATATTTTTTATTTACACTATTTATGGTTAATTTTAAAGTATTCTGAATTAAATATTGTATTTTCTAGTCTATTTAAGTATAGCTGAGTGCACCGATTGTGCACAAAGATCAAAAATAGTTGATGATAGTGTGTAGAGTTTAATAAATCATTTTTATTTACACTATTTAGAGTTATTTTTTTAATTATTTAGCATAAATATTGCATTTTCTAGTATAGTAAGTATAGTTGTTTTCAAGAGTGCACCGATTGTGCACACAGATCAAAACTAGTTGTTGATAGTGTGTAGAGTTTAATAAATCATTTTTTATTTACACTATTTATAACTCATTTTGAATTACTTTGCATTAAATATTGTATTTTTTAGTATGTTTCAAATATAGTTGTTTTCAAGAGTACACAGATTGTGCACAAAGATAAAAAATAGTTGTTGATAGTGTGTAGAGATTATTAAATTATGTTTATTTACACTATTGTTATATTTGAAGTATTTTGCATTAAATATTGTATTTTTTAGCATATTAAGTGTAGTTGTTTGCAAGAGTATACCAATTATGCACAAAGATCAAAAATAGTTGTTGATAGTGTGTAGAGTTTAATAAATGTTTGTTATCTGCATTATTTATAATTAATTTTTCAATTATTTTGCATTAAATATTGTATTGTCTAGCATAATAAGTGTAGTTGTTTTCAAAAGTGCACCGACTGTGCACAAAGTTTAAAAATAGTTGTTGATAGTGTGTAGAATTTAATAAATATGTATTATTTACTCTATTTATAGTTAATTTTCAATTATTCAGCATTAAATATTGTATTTTCTAGTACATTAGGTGTAGTTGTTTTTGAAAGTGCACCCATTGTGCATAAAGCTCAAAAATAGTTGTTGATATTATGTATAGTTTAATAAATAATCTTTATTCATACTATTTATAGTTAATTTTGAATTATTTTGCATTATGGTATTTTCTAGCATATTAAGTATAGCTGTTTTCAAGAGTACACCGATAGTACACATATATCAAAAATAGTTGTTGATAGTGTGTAGAGTTTAATAAATATGTATTATTTATTCTATTTATAGCTAATTTTCAATTATTCAGCATTAAATATTGTATTTTCTAGTACATTAGGTGTAGTTGTTTTTGAAAGTGCACCCATTGTGCATAAAGCTCAAAAATAGTTGTTGATATTATGTATAGTTTAATAAATAATCTTTATTCATACTATTTATAGTTAATTTTGAATTATTTTGCATTATGGTATTTTCTAGCATATTAAGTATAGCTGTTTTCAAGAGTACACTGATAGTGCACATATATCAAAAATAGTTGTTGATAGTGTGTAGAGTTTAATAAATATGTATTATTTATTCTATTTATAGCTAATTTTCAATTATTCAGCATTAAATATTGTATTTTCTAGGACATTAGGTGTAGTCGTTTTCAAAAGTGCACCGATTGTGCATAAAGTTCAAAAATAGTTGTTGATAGTATGTATAGTTTAATAAATAATCTTTATTCACACTATTTATAGTTAATTTTGAATTATTTTGCATTAAGTATGGTATTTTCTAGCATATTAAGTATAGCTGTTTTCAAGAATACACCGATAGTGCACAAAGATCAAAAATAGTTGTTGATAGTGTGTAGAGTTTAATAAATGTTTATTATCTGCATTATTTATAATTAATTTTTCAATTATTTTGCATTAAATATTGTATTGTCTAGCATAATAAGTGTAGTTGTTTTCAAAAGTGCACCGACTGTGCACAAAGTTTAAAAATAGTTGTTGATAGTGTGTAGAATTTAATAAATATGTATTATTTACTCTATTTATAGTTAATTTTCAATTATTTAGCATTAAATATTGTATTTTCTAGTACATTAGGTGTAGTTGTTTTTGAAAGTGCACCCATTGTGCATAAAGCTCAAAAATAGTTGTTGATATTATGTATAGTTTAATAAATAATCTTTATTCATACTATTTATAGTTAATTTTGAATTATTTTGCATTATGGTATTTTCTAACATATTAAGTATAGCTGTTTTCAAGAGTACACCGATAGTGCACATATATCAAAAATAGTTGTTGATAGTGTGTAGAGTTTAATAAGTAATTTTTATTTGCACTATTTATTGCTATTTTCAAATTATTTTGCATTAAATATTGTATTTTCTCGAATATTAAGTGTAGTCATTTTCAAGAGTGCACCAATTGTGCACAAAGCTCAAAAATAGTTGTTGATAATGTGTACTGTGGGATTTAAAAATGTCAGATTTGGTCTCTTCAGTTCCAGGATTGTTTTATTCTGTCCCATTGGGCTGATTTTGTGTGTGTAAATGTGCTTTCACACACACTTGTGTGCTCTCGTGCCCCCTTTGCTTGTTACTCTTGTAAAAGCAAGTGAAATTATGGGAGCAGCTTCCCCTTTCTGTGGTAGGAAGTGAATGTTTCTCTGCTAACTTCTGGCATACGAAGTTACAGGGAACAACACATCTAGCTGCAGTCTCGTAAAAATACACTAATCAGACTAACCCCTTCACATCACCAGAGTGTTATTTTGGTTAGCAAACCTATTTTGTTTATGGAGTATTGTTTATTTTGTATAATTTAGGTACATATGTACACTCTAGTGTAACATTCGGTGTATATAGCTTAAATATATATAAATAACTTAATTGTTGAATTCATCGCGCCTTCTAAGTTTTATTACCATGTAATATTCAGTCACTGTTTAGTCAGTAAATACTGAAACAATACATTTGATGAAAACCATCACTGGGTGTTTATGCCTTTATACATTTGCCATTAGCATCAATAGTAAACTACAATTTTAAAAACGAATAATGGTTTTAAAAATATTTTGGGGTGTAAAATCATTCTTAGTTTGATGTTGCTCAGTACTTAGGCTGAAATGATGACTCATCTTTTTTTTTTTTTTTTTAACATTGCTATCCCGTATAAAGTTGGTTTATTTAAAATTCACCCTTAAAGTTAAATATTAGTACTACCACTTAGACTTGCATTTAAATTGTGTGCTTTATTAAAACTTACTTTGTGTTCTTTGTCCTTTGGTTTGATTTTTATTGTCCTTTGTGTTTGTAATGGACAAGTGTGATGGTGTTTTAGTACTTAATATAATACTTTTTTAACTTTAAATTTAATTAGGCTAAAAATATAATTTTTAAAATGATTAGACATTTATTAATTTTTGGAAAACACCTCTTCGTAGGTTTGGTGCTGTTGTGGTGTTATTTGTTGGGGATGGGTCTCCTTATACACTTTCACACACTTTTACACACACACACACACACACACACACACATGAGGATTTATCTCCAAATAAGACTATGCAGTATTCATTTAAATATTTCACATAATGTACAAGCACAAGATAATTACACCTGTCCAATAAAACACACACACTGCATATTATGCAGATCGTATACTTTTGTATTATTATTATTATTATTATTATTATTATTTATTTATTTATTTTTTTTACCTGTAATTATATGTTAAGGAACATAAGAGCCAGAATTTGTGCTTCATAAATATCCTTTTATTTTTGTTTTCTCCAGGAAAGGAATGTCGAGCACACGGCATGACACTGAGCTGTGACACAGTCAAGTAACTGTAAGTACACCACTGCTTAAACCATTTTAACCATATTGAATTATTTTCTGAAGTGCGTGAAATACCAAAAGGTATATAGAACAACAAAACATTTTTTCTTGTCTCCTCATGAAGTGCCTAACAAAGAGAAAACAACAAGAAAGTGAAAGACATACAGACAGGGCAAACAACATAAGTAAATATTATAATTGTGGGAGGTTATAGGCTTTTGTCAGAGAACACTTTTCTTTTTTTTTCCCAGAAGTCCATGGGGCTCTTTTCATAACCTGTAATTTTACCCTTATAGACAGCAGATGCTTCCCTGTCCTCTTGCTTGTGTTACACCAAAAGTTTATTGTCAGTATTGGATCACCTGGTACAAAAGCACATGTGCGTTTACTGAATGGAACAGAAACCTGGGGGTTTACAAAAGCAACCAACATCAGAAATAGAACATGATAAATATTGAAAGTTAGTCATGCATGAAATTATTCTGTTATTATTAGCACGGTTATTTTGCACTTTGCACACGTCATGTAAATTATTTCTTACACTCTTGCATGAGAGTCATTCAACGATACAACCGTATGAAACCTTGTCGTTCACCTTACTCATATGGTACTCTAAAAATGCATGTCTTGACTGATTTGAATGTACTTGTAAATCTTATATTGAATACGAAAATAATTTTAGATTGTTTGCTGGTTTTCTGAAGTGATAATAAAGGTTCGGACACAGTGAACTTTTTAGACACAGTTTAGGCACGCTTACCTGGTAATGGTGATTTAATCAGGGAAGAAGGCAGGTTGTGTAAGAACGTTGTGAGTGTGATGTTTTCTCAGAACAGGTACCGAATTACCACAAGTGACCAGGGAGTTAAGAGTATGTAAATAGTTTTTGAGCACTGTGTACTTCTCCAGAAAAAATCCACCCATCACTGTAGAATAGAAGAAAGTCAAAAAAAAAAAAAAAGTTGTCATATAATGAGCTGCAATGTAATAAATATTATTTTGTTAACTCTGAGTTTCGTGACATAACAGACTTTTAAAAATGAAAAACAATGCATTTGACTTTGAAATTAGACTCTGGGTTCGCAAGAATTATCTTCACTTGACTCCTAAAGCGTTTTGAAGTAGATACACTTTCACTTTTTCATATACATGATAATGTTACTGATCTATGTCCTGCTAAATTTGCATAGCAAACCAAACGTGAGAAAAAACAGTCCACAAAGCCTCAGGAAGTATCACGTTTTAATCAAAACAGCCGCTTGGTATTTTATCTCTATTTTTGATTTTAGATTCTATCAAGCTTTTTTTCCCGTCCTCGATGTCATTTGGTATCATTGCTTTACAGCATGTAGTCATATCGACACTTATTACTCATTGTCTTTTTATTGATCCTGTGTTTTCAGGTTGCGAAACGAGGAGCGTGTATGTGCGGCTGTGTGGGCGCGCGCATCGCGTGAGTGCGTGTGCGCGCGCTCTGTGCGGGGCCTGTCGGTACTGTAGCAGCACAGAATGGTTTGTGAGTTATAACGGGGGTGCAGGCCGTACTGTGCTGCGGCAAGAACGACAGGACAGACGCGCACTTCACATTCAAACGGGTGGAAAGCCAGAGGAGAGAGGTCTAGCAGGCGAAAACAACAACAACGGCAGCCAGACTACGTGTGCCTGCGAGTCTCCTGAACTTGGCCGTGTGACTGACTGACTGGCTGCCTGGCTGTAGCAGCACGTAAATATTGGAGTCAAAGCACTAGCGAATCCTCCAGTATTGACCGTGCTGCTGGAGTTAGGCGGGCCGTTTACCGTCTGTGCTTCGGGAACCCTCATCAGGAAAGCACAAGGAGATTAACGGCTGACTAACAACATGCTGGTGTTTTTGAACGCTTTTATTCTGACATGAAATTTAATAAAACATCAAATAAGCTGCATAACTGTTTATGTAATTTCAGTTCAGATGAGTCAGATGCTTTTCTAAAAGTGCTTTGACATGGAAAAATGCAATAAAGAAAAATAAAAAAAAAATCACAGTGGCAAATTAATTGTACGGAGCCACGTCTTGCGCAAATTTTGCATTTTCTCTCAAACACATAACTCATATCACCAAGTTCTAATTAAAAGAAAAAAAGCCCTAGACTATGAGCAATTTCTGTTGACTATTATGGACGAAGCACATCAGTTACAAAATGTGTCGTGTTATAGCGTTAAGCATCATCGCATCAATAATGTACCTTCCATCTTTTTCACATTTTGAATTACGCAGCATCGCCATCTTCTGGGAAACTTTAAATGGTTTTTTTAAGTTTTCAGATCGCCCCCGTTTCTTTTTTAAGTTAAGATTTAAGGGAGGGGTGCTGACAGAATCTCTTCGTGGATCGGCCCCTTTTGGTACTTTTCGTTGTTTGTTTTGATTCTCGCGTTTCTTTCCCTCTGCAAGGGTCGTTAATATCAAGTATATTTACACTCCCTCTCTGTTGAAACGCTCGGCTTTCTCCTCAGGCGATACTGAGGAAACCATCCTTCAAAATCGTGTCCACCATCAGGCCAAGATTAAGAGAAGTTTGCGTTCATCTGGATCAATTGTACAAAAGTCTGTCAAATAAGCGAATGAAAGATGAGCGTGCGTTATAAAAATGCGAAACACTAAGTTGACCTTGTTACCTTAAGGGATATGAATGACCAAAAAATCACAGAGACTAATCTAAATTTTAGCCTAAATTTAATTGACTTGATTCAGAAGCGTCTTAGAATCGCTATGAACTGCAATATCTAGCCTACAACATTCGCTTGTTTGAATGTACATGAATCTGAATTTAAATATCAGAACTCAAGTATGAACATAAAGGCAACGAGTCATATTTCGGGTCGTTCAGTACAAGCAGATATTCTTGCTTTAAAATAATTTATTGATGAAACCCTGATTATATTGGACGGCGAAGCGCAGTCCCGGACCTTACGCTTCTGATGGCAGTTGTTCCTGCTCCCCAAAAAAATGGAAAATGACAATAAATGTGGTTGAACTCAGCCTAAGAATAATAATAATAAAAATACACGTTTGTGTGCAACTGGACATCAACTAATTTAAGTCTGAAGAGCATTCACACAATATCCGCTTGACACTTTCAGTGAATATCTGTCCGTTAAATGTTTGAACAGACCTCATAATTTTAGTATACACACACCACGTACCATTAATTACTTACATTGTTTAAAAACAGCTGCACTGATTGTCCTCAATGCTTACTGAATGTATTGAAGATACATAATAAATAAGCAAGTTTTAGTTTCTCAATGGTAGGATGCCATACAACTAAGTTCGTTCGTTAAAATCAACGGAGGACAGAAAAAAGTCTGTACAGTCTGGGAAAAAAGTTATTGGTGTAGTGCTATGCACTGGAAATCTTACTATTTTAGGTAGAACATACATAAAACGTAAATCTATGAAAACATATTTTGCGTCATTTTGATTGGTCACTTGCTATTATGTAACATTCTGGATTTTTTTTTTGGATAGCGAGAAACTGGTTTAAAAAAAGGTCTGGTACTGGTACTTTTGGATTTGTTGTCTTTTATTGAATTTGAATTTTAATGGATTCGTTTTAATAAAACTACAGTCGACACGACTGGCTCTTATTTGACGGATTGTGAGTCCTTTGATATCACATCAACCTCTATTGTACATCGCATTACGTCATAAAAAGCAGGTACGTGTGAATTCAATGGAATTGTTGAATGACATGCGTGATAGACATTTTAGCTAACCGATAAAAAAAGAGAAAATAGGGCAGATAACACGTCACTTTCTTTTGCTCTTACGTCACTCCCTTCTCATGTCACTGAGGTTATTCTTTCCCTAGGCTGAACTAGAGCTTAAATACTGTACTTATGAATTCGCACTGAGCACTTTCTGAAGCGGAAACTCATAGTGCACCCAAAAGAGCTGCATAACTTTTTTTTTTCTTTCTAAATAAGCTATTCTTGGCAGGTAAGGCGAGATCCTACCCGGTAATTTCCACAAAAACATCATTTGGAGTGTCACAGCTGAGCAACGCGCAGGTTTATGCTGAAATCTGATTGGGCAGTTCTGAAAATAACGGTTTTGTTATCATTCAAAAGGCTAAAGCAGATAAGTGCACTCCTGTTCATATGCATCTCATCGCTGTTTCTAAACTAGTTTGTCATAGAGCCAAAGCAAACAGACCTGGCTATATAACATCACCTCATATGTCATCACCTGCATCTCAAAAACACAACATGGCGAATCCGATAAAGTTAGTATAGTCAGTACCCTGTGCAAAAAGTAGTGTTTTAAAACGCTCTCTCGCCTTTAACAGACAGTGTCTATGTGTGAATCATTAAAGCAGCTTAAGGTAAATCAGAAAATATTTTTTAAAAAGGTCGACAGGAAGACCATCATGAAACATTGTGCCTACTTTACCTTATCTTATGGTCCATTTACCTCGACATCTGCTTACTAGTCACCCCAAAGGACAAGAAGGTAATGTCAGTCAAAATAAACATTTTTTACAATAATGCAATAATCCTATGAAAAGTAGTGATGTTGGGTAAAACAGTTCCACCGCATAACTGCGAACACATCACGCGCTCTTTTATTGGATAGAAACCGCGCGCGCCAGTTACCAGGGCACTCGGAAAACGCAATCATGGCGCTTGTTGCTGTGCAGATTTCAACACTAGCGAACTTCAAAAACAACAAACCAAAGTTAATTTCGAAGTTACGTATTGCAAGTAGCAAACAAACGTCTTTTGAAATGTTTATTTTAACTTGTCTTTGATGTGAGGTCAAGAAATTAAATGAAGACAAGTAAAGATATATTTTCGTTTTTGACAGAAGTTGGTCAGATATAGATCCCCCCTTACTTTGAGCGGTGAGGTTGTTGCTATGCAAAACTTCACAGCTGTAACTGAACGGCACAGAGCAGGTTAAAAGCTTTTAAGGTCACATCGATCCTGATACGTCAGATTTGCGCTCTGTCTCGCACATTCTGCATGATCGCGCACACATTTCCAAACTTGTACACATAATGCCATAAAGTTAAAGTCTAACTAGTACCAAACTTTCTTCCTGTTACCTGTACGGTCTGATAGTTGACAAATTGCAGTAAACATGTGGTCTCCCAAAGACATCAAGGTCAAAACCTGACGAATAAATTACATTATGTTGGTGTGGTAATAATTAAGTTGTCAGCCATATGAATTTAAAGGGAAAGTTCACTCAAAAATTAAAACTGCAGCATGATTTACTCACCCTCAAGTCATCCTAGGTGTATATGACTTTATTCTTTCAGAAGAATACAATCAGAGTTATATTAAAAAATGCCTGGCTCTTCCAAGCTTTATAATGGCAGTGAATGGTTGTTGAGAATTTGAAGCCCAAAAAAGTGCATCCATCCATCATAAAAAGTACTCCACACAGCTCCAGGGGGTTACTAAAGGTCCCCTGAAGTAAAGCAATGCATTTGTATAAGAAAAATATCCATATTTACAACTTTATAAACCGTAATCTCTAGCTTCCGCTAACTGTCGTATGTGCATTCGCGTGAGAGTGGCGTTCCAGTGGATGATGTAGGTTGTAGGCGTAAGCTCCGGTGAGAATATGCTAGTCTTATGAGAATCAAGTTTTGTTTACAGCAAAGGAAAATCAGTCTCATATATCAAAATCTTCATTTTGTACTTCTAATTTGTGAACGGTGTTTTGTTTTGCTCTCTCCTTGTGCTTCTGCACTTGCCTACGTCCGGCGCTGGAACGCCACTCTCATGTACATGTGTACGACAGTTAGCTAAAGTTAGAGATTACGGTTCATAAAGTTGTAAAAATGGATATTTCACTTATATAAACAAATCACTTCATTTCAGAAGGACTTTATTAACCCCCTGGAGCCTGGAGTACATTTTATGATAGATGGACACACTTTATTTAGCTTCAAATGTGGACCACAATCCACTACTGTTATAAAGCTAAGATTGGAAGAGCCAGGACATTTTTTAATATAACTCCAACTGTATTTGTCTGAAAGAAGAAAGTCATACTTAGGATGGAGTAAATCATGAAGTAATTTTAATTTTTGTGTGAACCATCCTTTTTCATTCTAAAATTAAAATTCAGTCGGTATTCACCGTCAAATTGTTCCAAACCTGTATGAGTTTATTTATTTTGCTGGGCAGAAAAGAAGGTATTTTAAAGAATGATGGTAACCGCAGACTTCCATGACTAACCATGATTTCCAGAGTATTTTTTTCCATAACAAGGAAGTCAAAAGCTACTGTTAACAGTTTGGTTACACACTTTCTTCAAAATATATTATTTTGTGTTCAACAGCTGTAAGAAATTCATACTAAGAGTGAGTAAATGATGCCAGCATTTTTATTTTTTGGATGAACTTTATAATCAAGGGATAATTCGTTTAAAGTGATAACGCTGTCATCTTATTCCAAACTTGTATGACCTTTTTTCACGTAACACAACAGTCAGAGTCTTTCACTTCAGTGTGAAAAAGATGCAATGAAAACGAACGGTGAGTGATGCTTGTCAACCCTTTGCATTCTGCATAACACGTAGATTTGTTTTCCACGGAAGAAAGAAAGTCATACGGGATTGTCACAACATGAGGGTGAGTACATGATGACAGGATTTTTATTTTTGACCACCGAGTTATCCCTTTAATAGCAGTCCAGTAGTTGGTCACTAGAGGTCGCCGTTGAGCTGTCCTGAAAATAACAATTTAAAAAAAATGAGACGAAAACCTCACGTCATGTCCGGTTAGCTTAGCACGTCGGCAGAATAAAAAATGACCTCCGATGATTCGTAGCACAAATAACATCGTATAACAGCTAAACAGAGCGTAACCACATTATTTAACTGTAAGGGTAATATTGTGAGAGAAATACCATTATGGCGGCTTTGATTTCATGCTGTTTTGGCTGTTGTGGAGACAATAACAGAGGCCACGTAACACTGAAGGAAATGCCCACGGTTCAGCTGGACACTCATCACATGGGTAAGTGTTGCGATCTGACATTTCAGACACATTATATTCCGGAAAAGAGTTCGAGTTTGACAGTATGATAAACAAGGCTGTTCTCCTTGAAAAATAAGTGCCTTTGTCGCAATACAGTGAAGTGTTGTGATTATTTTAGTGCTGCCAGACCTGACATAACAATGTACTTACAGTTCTTTGAGTTTGACATTTGTAGTGACATGTATATAATTAAGTGGGACCTAATAAACAATAGTAATGTATAGCATACAGGAATAGCACAATTTCAGAACGTCATGAAGCAGATAGAAACGGTAGTAAACTATTTTAGTCTTTACATTTTTTTTTCTGCATGATATTTCAGGTACTGATGTTGTTATTGTAAAGAGTGGAAGACGCATATGTGGAACTGGTGGTTGCATTGCAAACGCCCCTCTCCATCAAAACAAGAGCTACTTTGAGTTCAAGATTCAGTCCACAGGTAACACAAGATCTGTACAAGCATTTACTTGTAAGTTAGACCAATTAAAAAATAGTTTGTTTTAGTCATTAGGTGTGACTCCTGTGAACTTTGTCCCTTTGCAGGTGTTTGGGGAGTAGGAGTGGCAACGCAAAAAGCAAATCTGAACCAGATCCCTATGGGTAGAGACCCGCACAGTCTTGTGCTCCGGCAAGATGGCACCGTGTACCACAACAATGAAGAAAAGAACCGATTACCAGCGAACAGCTTACCGCAGGAAGGAGACATTGTGGTGAGTCTTAGTGGCATTAAATTAATATGGGATTTGTTGGAAAATAAATCTATTTGTGTGTGCTTAGTAAAGGGAGAAGCATTTCATTTTGGACTGAGATTCCATTTGGGATTTGCTGCCTATAATAACAAGGGTTCTTAAAAGAATAGTTCACCCAAAAATTAAGCCTCCATCATTAATTACTCACCCTCATGTCGTTTCAAACTTGTAAGATCTTTGTTCATCTTTGGAACACAAATTAAGATATTTTTGATGAAGTCTGATAGCTTTCTGACCCTCTCTAGACAGCAAAGGTATTATCACGGTCAAGGCACAGAAAGGTAGTAAGGACACTGTTAAAATAGCCCATGTGACATTGGTGGTTTAGTCATAATTTTTTTTAAAAAAGCTATGAGAATACTTTTTGTGTGCAAAAAAAACTAAAATAACGACTGACAGGAGCTGTGTTTTTTAAAGCAGTTGTTCATTTTCGGAGTATTAGCTTCATGTATCTAATTTTCTGGCTTCTCTCATGTTTGTGTGTCTTTAGGGTGTTACATATGACCATGTGGAGCTGAATTTGTACCTAAATGGGAAGAATATGAACTGTCCAGCATCAGGCATTAGAGGAACTGTTTATCCTGTAGTTTATGGTAAGTATTTTTGAGTGTTATTTAAATTTTTTTATTAACTATTACCAACCACTAACATCATCTTTGATTGCCAGTGCAGTTGAGACCAGAATTGCTTTATTTAATAACACAATTACAGATTTGCCTTGATTTGCATTCACTGTTACTCTGTAGTTAGTGATGAACTGCACATAGATGACAGTCAGAAAGTGTTTTAAAGTTCTTTGATTCTAGTGGTGCACAATATTTATAAAATATATATTTTTTAAACATTAAGGGCATAACTGTGCACACTTGTCTGAATTAGTACAGTTCTGCTCTTTATTTATTTATTTATTAATTAATTATAGGGAAAATTATTTTTTTTGTATACAGTGTAGAAGGGTTGAGTTTGTTTTAATATAAAGTGTTCAAACAGACAACAACATTATTTTCTTAAATAATTTCCGAAATTGAGTTGCTTAAGAATTACACTACCAGTCTACATTTTTGAACAGTAAGATTTTTAATGTTTTTTTTTTTTAAAGAATTCTTATCTGCACACCAAGCCTGCATTTATTTGATCCAAAATACAACAAAAGCAGTATTATTGTGAAATATTTTTACTATTGAAAATAACTGCTTTCTATTTGAAATATATTTTAAAATGCAATTTATTCCTGTGATCAAAGCTAAATTTTCAGCGTCCTTACTCCAGACTTTGTCACATAATCCTTCAGAAATCATTCTAATATGCTGATTTGCTGTTCAAAAAACATTTTATTATTATTGTTATCAGTATGTAAAAGTACATTGAGTACATTTTTTTTCAGGATTCTTTGATGAATAGAAAGATCCAAAGATCAGCATTTATTTGAAATAAGAAGGTTTGTAACATTATATTCTATACCATCCAAACGGTTGAAGGTTGAATTTTCTGTAAAAGACATTATACATGAAAGACATAGAAATCAATACTTTTATTTAGCAAGGATGCTTGAAATTGATCAAAAGTGATTATAAAGAAATGTATAATATTATAGAAGATTTCTATTTCAGATTAATGCTGTTCTTCTGAACTTTCTATTCATTAAAGAAACCTGAAAAAATCTACTCAGCTGTTTTCAGTAATAATAATAATAATAATAATAATAATAGTAATAATAATTTTTTTTTAAGCAGCAAATCTGCAAATGTGACTGGAGTAATAATGCTAAAAATTGAGCTTTGAAGTCACAGAAATAAATTACATTTTAAAATATATTCAAATACAAAAGTTATTTTAAAAATATTTACATTTTTTTTTACTGTTTTTGCTGTATTTTGGATCAAATAAATGCGTGCTTGGTGAGCACAAGAGACTTCATTAAAAACATTACAAATTTTACTGTTTAAAAACTTTCGACTGGTAGTGTACCTAAAAACATGTCTTGGAATTTTTTTGTAATTTTTGCATTTGGGGCAGTCATGGCCTAATGGTTATATAGTCAGAGTCAGAGTTCAAGTCTCTGTACCGGCAGGCATTGTAGGTGGGGGGAGTGAATGTCCAGCACTTTTCAACCCTCAATACCACGACTGAGGTGAGACCCTTGAGCAAGGCACTGAAACCCCAACTGCTCCCTGGGCACCACAGCAACAATGTTCACTACTCACTGCTGTGTGTGTGCGCTGAATGAGTGAAATGTAGAGCACAAACACTTGGCCACATGTCACGTCCTTTCCTTTTCCTTTCCTTTATTAAATAGAATTTATTGTTATATAACACATCTTAACTTGTATGCCTTCGTCTTGTCCCTCACAGTGGACGATAGTGCAATACTGGATTGCCAGTTCAGTGACTTCTACCATTCTCCTCCGCAAGGCTACCAGAAGATTCTTTTTGAGCAGCAGATCTTCTAAAGTTCATGACGTGCTGTATATACACTAAAGATATGTGCTCCACAGCCGGCATTTGAAGTGCTACGGTTATGACTGACTTCTAACAAATGTGTGGCTTGACCTACTGAAAGGAGGTGATAAAACTGTGTAAAACTGACACATATCTGTCCATTACTACTCAGTTCAAAAAAGTCCTCCTGTTTTTCTGTGCACTGATATTGAAATGCTTATTCAGAACGTACATCTTTATTTACACTTCATCAGACACTATACATTTGAAGAGTTCAGATGCAAAAGCCTCTAAATCCATCTGACGTTTTTCTTTAAAATGAGCATTTCTTTCTGGCTACTTTGTATGGGTTTCTATGTGAGTACTGGTAATTCTGACTGGGTTAAGACTGGAATTTAGCGAGTTTGAAGTAAAAAGTATTTGATGGACGTATAATATGTGTCAGGAGCATTCACTCAGTATCATTATCTCATTTTTGACCAAGATGGCTTTTAGCTGGTTTTGCATCTGAACTCTTCATTTACAGATGTACAGAATTAACAGTTTACTGTTGTGAACATATGGATTTTTGTTGGCTGGTTTGAATACAAAAAACGGTAATAATGGAGTCACATATTACAACTGACAATCACAACTTTATACTTTATGCATTTCAAAACCGTGATGCTGACCTGAAATGCTGATACTGACTCAAAATACGGTCAAAGCTCCTTTGTTATTGTCTGTCTATCTGATGCATAGCATCATAATGATTTGGATTTATAAAAGATACATATATTTACAAAAATACATATATTTAAATTTAATGACATTTATATTTGATTGTATTTTTTTTTATTGCATTTGTTTACATTTTTCTTGAAAGGACAGTGGAGATATGACAGGAAGTAAGTGGGAGAGAGAGGGAGGACAGGGTCGGGAAAGGTCCACAAGGCAGGATTCAAACTAGGGACTCCCGAAGCACAACTGCGCCATATGTTAGCACACTGCCCACAAGGCTATAGGTGCCGACGATTGCATTTTCACATTATGTTTCTGTTGATATATATTATGTCTTATATCATTATTGGGGTTTCTGCACAGCATTTAGTGTGACTAATATATTATGAAAATGTGAGATGTGCAAGAGGATAAGAAGTCTAAATGTTATTTACCTTAAATATTTAATATTTTTACCTGGGTCAAATTATCTGATTGTGTGTATTCTCTAATTATGAGTTGTTTCAATTGATCACAGAACTGTTTTTAATAAATGAATGAATATTGTTTTTTTGTTGTTGTTGTTGTTTTTTTTTTTTTTGTATGTTCGTATCTGGCAGGTCTTAGTTGTGTCTTGTTTCTTTTATTAATTAAGATTTAGCTTTTGTCATTAGTTCATAAAGGCTGAACTGTCCAGAGCGCGCTGTACTGCGCGGTGACGTATCGTTACGTACGTTACTGGCGTACGTATCCTGTCAGCTGAGCAAATTTGCGCAATCTGTAGTCTACGCACATTGACGCAAATCTACAGTACAGGTCCAATAAAAAATGAAAAAGCCTGTCTGAACTGCAATAATGTTTCACTGCAGAATCGTTGTTCCTTTTATCGTGATCCTATACATGGAACCCCTTAATAAAGTAGTGTAAAATTGTAGTATGCGTCCATAAGACTTGTTAATTGTCAAAAAGCTAATATTACAGTTACCATACGGGAGTCTGTGTCCCGTCTGCTCCGCACCACCCCGGTTTTACGTACATACACCATCATCTACTCCCCCCATAGTGATGGGAAATCCGACTCATTTCCGCGATTCGGATCTTTCCCACGGTGAACAAGTCCAAAAAAACGATCCAGCGTTTTCGGTCACTAACACCCATCCGTGGCATGTTACTTGTATAAAAAGTTAAAATAAATCAATACGTAAATGAATGTTAAAACTGTTTTCTATTCAGAAGTATTAATAAGCAGTTTCATATATCTCGTTCAATTTGTTGCATGTATGATTAAGCTCAAAAAGTGCATAAAGTGATTTAAAAGTATGATTTGCATGAATGAATTGATTTTTTTTTTCTTATTTGTATTATATATAAATTATACTCAAGATACACATTTCTAGTACTTGTGCAGGTAATTCTCATATTGTATTTTCAGAAAGTTTTGGAATATTTGTCTTCTCCCCAAATGTGTCACTACTGAAACACAGTAATAGCCAATATAATTTAATTAGAAGAGTTATATTGACCTATTAGTATGTTGCTTACATCTTCCTCGTAAATATATATATTTTTTCTATTTTATTAAAAAGTTTTTAGTGGTAAATCAACAACAATTACAATTTTAACAATCTTTCAAGTGTGATTTATGAGATTTGTTGTATTTTGAGCCCAATTTTTCTCTGTAAAAGGCAGAAAGTTCATCATACTTATTTTAAGTTAATTAGTTTGAATATACATTGAACAAAAAAAAAAACCAATCATAACATCTTAGTTGATAATTCAGTATTATTTTTATTTTATTTTTTTAACAAAACATGCCATGTTTCCGTAGTGACTGCACATTTGACAGTAATGTTTTGGTATAGGGACCATACCACGTTACAGAACTTTACCTTGCATACTAAAACACTACTAAAACATACTAAAATACTAAAAATTTGCATAACTTTACTGAAATACTGTACTTAAATTTTGTTTATTTCCCCCAAATAAAGGATTATGTGTTTCCTGTTGTCACTACAGAAACAATGATGACATGTTTCAGTCGTGAATGTTACAATAATGACAATTTTATGGGATAACACCCAAAAAACAAAGATGTCTCTACTGAAACTTCAAATGTTTCGGTAGTGACAATATTAGATACATTTGAACCTAGCTCAAAGATGCTAATCAGCACATGGTTTGCTAGCACAGTTTTGCCCTGCTGAAAAAAACAATAGAACCATCACAGAACATTCGAATGGTTTCCACTACAAATACCATTACAAATGTTACAAACAATCAACTTTTAACCATTAAAACCATTGAAAATGGTTTTCTGTAGTGTGTTATTGGACATACAGTCATGTGAAAAAGTTCGGACACCCTATTGAATTTCATGGTTTTCTGTATAAGGACATAATAAAAAATTATCTGGTCCTTGGCAGGTCTTAAAATTTGGAAAATAAATCCTCAGATAAACATCATCACATGACATATCACACAGTGTCATTATTTATTTAAGAAAAATACAGCCAAGAGGGAAAAGCCATGTGTGACAAAGTTAGGACACCCTATGAGTCAACTGCCTGTAGCAGCAATAACTTGAAGCATTCATTTTCTGTGTGACTCTATCAGTCTCTCATGTCATTCTGGAGGAATTTGGACTACTCTTCTTTTCAACATTGCGCCAGTTTATTGAGATTTGTGGGCATTTCCTTATGCACAGCTCTCACCACAGCATTTGAGTCAGGATGAGCTCTGGACTTGGACTGGGCTACTGCAACACCTTGATTCTTTTCTTTTCAGCCATTCTGTTGTAGATTTGCTGGTGTGTTTGGGATCATTGTTCTGTTGCAAGACCCAATTTTGGCCCAACATTAGATGTCGGACAAATGCCTTCGCATTTGACTCTAGAATACTTTGATATACAGAGGAGCTCATAGCCAACTCAATGACTGTGAGGTGCCCAGGTCCTGTGGCTACAAAACAAGCCCAAAATCATCAGCCCTCCTCCAGCATGCTTGTCTTTTGGTATGAGGTGTTTGTGCTGATATGCTCTTTAGGTTTTCACCAAACTTGGCGCTGTGCATTATGGCCAAACATCTCCATTTCAGTCTCGTCTGTTCAAAGGACATTATTCTAGAAGACTTGTGTTTAGTTCAGATGCAACTTTGCAGACCTAAACTGTGCTGCAGTTTTTTTTTTTTAGATAGAAGAGGCTTTCTTCTGCCAAGCCTTCCAAACATGCCATTTTTGTCCCATATGTTTCTAATGATATTGTTATGAACTTTATCATTTAACATGTTAACTGAGGCCTGTAGAGTCTGAGGTGTAGTTCTTGGGTTGTCTTCCATTTCTCTGAGCTTTACACGGTCTGATATTGGGGTGAATTTTCTTTGGAAATGGCCGTATTACTCTTCTCAAATTGATAGCAGCAACAATTGCTTCTCTAAGATGATAAACATAAACATTTCCTCCTCCAGTACAATATATTTACGAAAATTAAAGTTTAATGAACCGGCTCATTAAAAGATTCGACTCAAATGAACGATTCAATCGCGAATCGGACACCGCTACACCCCCCGCCCTCCGCTTCCTCCCTGAGCGGAGCTCCGCACGTCGGTCGGGACTACAGACACACACATACACACAGAGCCATGGCCGAAAACGCCGGCTTGGAAAACCATCGCATTAAGAGCTTTAAAAACAAGGGGCGAGATGTGGAGGTAAGTCCGCTAGAGACTTAGGACTCTGGGTTTCATTTCAGTCCACTTTCCTTCTTCCGAGTGTCTGTGGTTCTGGTTTTATGGTGTCGGATCGGAGCGGCTGTTTGTGGATCCAGCAAGAGCATCATGCGGAGCGGGCGCGGCCTAGATAGAGGCCTCTTTAAACACACATTTGGCTTCAATATTCACTAGCTCATCGCGTCTTATACACGGGCTTGTGGTGTTATAACGCATTGTTTAGTCGTGTAACATAACGACGGGTTTGTTTGTTAATTCAGTTTGGTGGCTCAGCGGTTGATTTTTCATTTTGAATTACGCTGGGCCAAAACATGCAGATTTATCGTGTTAGCATGTGTGCTAACGGCTAACTGGTTAGCAGGCGGTAGATTAATCGCCTGGCAGCCCGTTTATTCGTGTTTTTTCGTACTTGTGCTTTTAACATTCACGTATAGCAGATAAACCCCTTTGACATTATCACTTAATAGGAAATATAACTTGCGAACCAGATACATGCGACAGAGACAGGTGTGTTAACACCGGCTTTAGCAGTCTCTCCATAACTTAACTAATGATCAGTCATACTTCAACATCTGACCTCTTTATAGCTTGTTCAGTCAAGCCAGGATAGCGAGCCAGCTGTAGTTGATTTTAATAGACGTGTTCATTGGATAGAGCGGGTTGTGGTGTTTTAATAAAGATGTCTTTGTGAAAAGACAGCTTTTCTTCAATCAGATTGCCCTTTGGTGTGGCAGTTAGCATCTAAGCATCACCTGTGGGTACGCCAGAGTTGAATAAACCTTATTTTACTGCTTCAAATTGAAATGAAAACCTCCAGACAGTGGTGCTCCTGAATTCATACTACAGTGGAGGCTTGAACAAGGCGACCTAGAAATCCTAGCAAGCCAGGTTGTGCAGTAAGATTATATAATGCAGCAGTGGAGTTTTTTTTGCCACTGTTGGCTTGAACAGTAAGTGACTAAAGATGATAAATGATTTTTATACTGTTATGTTTAAGTTTTATGACAAGTCATTTATATTCGTCACTTGCCATGGCATTGATACACATGACAAAATAAGCTAATAAATTTAACAAATTGAACAAAACCTTACAAATTTGCAACACTAACTCCAACCTGCAACTACTATAAGTAAATCAAACTTAATCTGCATACATCCACTCATGTAAGCAGTATATACTATAAAGCAAATCTATATAAAGTTGGATATATATTAAATCCAGATTTGTCCATATACATATAGCATACTCCCATAAAGTGAAAGAAACTATATAGCAAGTCTCACATGCTTGATTGTTTATATTTTTGCAAACTTTAATCTATATTATTGGCCTGCATTATATTTATATAGTAAATCCTACTTTACCTCTTTACATAAAGTACAGTCATGTAAAGCACTATATAGCAAAAAAACAGTCATAGTGGTTAATTGTTTGAAATTCAAAAAGTTGAATAAATAAGCTTTCCATTGATATATGGTTTGTTAGGATAGGACAGATTTTGTCAAGATATAACTATTTGAAAATCTACAATCTGAGGGTGAAAAAAAAAAATTAAATATTGAGAAAATCACCTTTAAAGTTGTCCAAATAAAGTTGTTAGCAATGCATATTACTAATTAAAAATTAAGTTTTGATATATATACTGTGAGAAATTAACAAAATATCTTCATGAAATATCTTTACCTAATACCCTGATTTTTGGCATAAATCGAAAATCTATAATTTTGATCCATAAAATGAATTTTTGGCTGTTGCTACGAATATACTCATGCTGCTTAAAACTGGTTTTGTGGTCCAGGGTCACAATTGTTGCAAAATGTAAACTATACTATTGCACAGCTCTCTCTCTATATAAAGTTGGTTATGTAAGTATATCCAACTATCTGCAAACATGAAGTACACTCACATAAAACAAAATAAATTGCAAATATCAACTGTTAAATCATTTGTATCTTTGAAGATGTAAACTATATTATCACCCAGCTCCATATATGAAATTGGGTATATAGTACATCCAACTTTACCTGCATACATACTCATGTAAAACAACATGCTATATAGAAAATCTCAACTGCTTGATTTTTTTTTTTTATATCACACTAAACATGTCATTGCTCTTCTCTAAGGTGCTAAGGCATTAAAACATTATAAACATAATGATTTTGTGTTGCTGCTTTGAAAAAATTTTTTTTTATTGCACTATACAAATAAAATAGACGTGATATCTATAACCAAACGCAGGCAGTTAAGTTGAAACAGCAGCTATCTCATCAAACGTCACGTCTAACCCAGAGGACCGCCATAATAGGTGTTCAAAGTCACTTTCAAATGAGTAGTGTAAAAGTTAAGGTGCTGCGATCACATATATAATGAACTCATTTACTCTCGTACCCTGCTGATACTAGACATCATTATCATCTTCTGCCGTGGGCTCATGCGAGTAAGCCCAGAGGCCTCCTTCAAGATTAATGGTGTGAATTGACTGCGACTGTAGGGTGCTGGTGTGACTCAGCCGTCAGACACACATGGCTTTGGATGAGGCCGGCGAAGATGTCGCCCTGCTGCAGCTATTCCCGGAATTTGCAAACCAGATTCGGATTTCTCATCTTGTGTTCCTTTAAGAGCGAAGGGCTCGTGTACAGTGGCTCAGCTGACCTATTTGATGTGGCCAGCAATGGACTGTAGAACTGTGGGATACTTTGATTCATTAGACGCTAGATTTAGCTTATAACAAGGATGTAATCATTGCTGACCGAGAGAGTAACAAGTGCTTCGGTCTGTGTTTTGCATTTGTTAAGTGGCTGTGGAAAAAGAAACAAAGGCGTTTGATTCATCTGCCGTGTCACATACTCTCTTTAAACAAAGATCAAAGAGTTCATGTTCAAATTTGCACAATATTCAAAAAACATTTGTGATTGGATTATAGGGCTGAGTGTTGACACGGATTCATAAATTGGTTTGCATTTCTTAAGAATTGGTCTGACCAACTAGCGGTTAGCCAAAAGGTAATCAGTCTTATTTTTTGGATTCAACTTGGACAAATTTACATTTCTGTGTAACTGAATTTTAAAAATTGACCAGTCTTAAAGAAAAAAATTAGCTGACTAACTTTTAAGACTAGTCTTAACCTTTTATGCAACCAGCCTTGTAAACTTTACAGGGAAGCCTGTCAGTTGGTACGCTGTTGTGATATTAACGATTAAAATTTACAAAAGTCCAAAATATTTAATTAAATTGCTGTTTATTGCTGTATATAATAATTGACACTTGTATGCAAACATAGAATTGCACGTAAGGCAATTTTTATATTTAGTGATGTAGTTGTTTCTACTCCATTTCATTTAATCTCCAGTTCAAACATACATTAAGACATGACTAAAAGTGTAAAAATAATTTAATGAATATGGAATATAATGCATATATTTGTGACCCTGGACCACAAAACCAGTCATAAGGATTATATATCATCTGAAATAAGCTTTATAAATAACAAATAAAATGAATAAATAAGCTTTCCACTGATGTATAATTTGTTAGGATAGGACAATATTTGGCTGAGACACAACTATTTGAAAGTCTAGAGTCTGAGGGTGAAAAAAATCTAAATATTAAGAGAATCTTCTTCAAAAATGTTTTTGAAGTGAAGTTCTTAGCAATGCATATTACTAATCAAATATTAAGTTTTGATATATTCATGGTAGGAAATTCACAAAATATCTTCATGGAACATGATCTTTCCTTAATATCTTAATTATTTTTTGGCATGAAAGAAAAATCAATAATTTTGACCCATACAATGTATTTTTGCCTATTGCTACAAATATACCCATGCTACTTATGACTTGTTTACACGTCACTGACATCTTTGCACAGTTGAAACACTGATAGAACCATTACATGAGACAAACATTTCAGTAAGCTGTTCTGTTTCAGCATACCTTCTGATGTTTATTCATGTTTATATCATGCTATAGCTAATAGTAAAGAGGAAGAGATGATCATTCACTGCTGCTTAAACTGAGGCGGCTACAGCATTTGATTTTTGTGATTGAAAGGGGTAGAATTTGAAAGTGGAGACTTTTTTCTTATCAAACCTAACAATACACAAAGCTTAGTGAGATAATTGGATTACAGGTGTGCTATAAATCATACAGTGAAGTTTTGTTCATGCATCAACATTAAAAACCCTAGAATAAATATCGATCTTTGGATTTAAGACTTGAGAATGAGATGATTAAAATGAAGAATATTGTTAACCCAGCCGTATTGAATTACTTGAAGTCCTTCCCTATATCCTACGGCTTTGCATTTTTCACATGCTTTTGTTAAATCACGTAAGGGATAATTTCTATAATATTTGCACTTTTTTTAAAGCGTGCATTCTTGCATTCAAGATCAGTACGTGTTTTCCCTTGGAATCGAACACATGGCCTTGGTGTTGTGAGCTGCATAGTCTAAAAATGAGCCGAGCCTGATGTTTGCGGCTATTATGCGGTCAGCCTATTTATTAGTATGTCGTGGACCTAACAGCAGTGAGACAGTGTGTCCTCAGACCACGCTGGCAACCAGACAAGCACATGCACACATACTGTGTCATTATGCTGGTCTCTAGAGTGCCAAGCTGTCATGTCACCGGCGATGCATTGGTCCACTGACTCCTGGAGTGCTTCCTCTCAGCTCTGCCCTCCTGTCATTCTGCTGTGACTCATACGTATCGCATACGCCGCTAAAATACCATTCATGTTTAGACTCCAGGAATCTGCTTTGTGCTGAGAATTTCTTGCTTTTATTTGGTTTCCTGAATTGGGCTGAGCAAGTTCAACGTTAAGCCATGGCGCTTCTGAAGTTTGAATCTGGCATCGAATTAAACAGTTTTAAGCGCAATGCACTGACTTTGAACAAAAGTATGTGCCAAATGCATTAACTGAATTCTTACTTTGAGTATCCAATGATGCTTGGAACTCCTAATATATATAAAAAGTCATTCAGAAATAAATGTTGGTGTTTTGACATTTTCTGTTTCCCTTTCTTGTTTGTCTGTTTTGTTTTACTTCAACATCCTCTTGCTTTTCCCCACCTCCATTGCTTTTGGATTGCATAAGGCACAGTGTGGGTTTGCTGTAACATGAACTAGGATGCCCAGTCACAAGATCAAATCCGATCCGTCCCACCATCCCCACCACACAGCAAGTGCAGTCTTTACTTCATTGACTGCTGATGTTTTTCTTATACTTCTATGTCCCATTGAATTTGTATATATTTTGAAATTTTATTTATGTTTAAGGAGCACAACCACTTGTAATGGATGGTCTGTCCATCTTTTGCCAAAATGTTGGCATAAAATGAAAAGTCACCCTATGTATTTTCTGTATGCATGTTACAGATCTTATTAGTGGTGGGCAATATGACCAAAATCTTATATCATGGAGTAATTTTATTTCACAGTAATGATTAGTGTTGGGCATAATGCATTACAAGTACTGCAAGTTATGTAATCAGATTACTTTTTAAAAGTAACTAGCAAAGAAACACACTACTTTTTAATTTGCAAAAAAATATCTGAGATACTTTTTCAAATAATTAATGCCAGTTACTTTTTCCCATTTATTGACTGACCGCTCTCCTGTCACCATGTTAAGAGAAATTGGGAGTAAATACAGAGGCATTGTGTGCACTGTGTAAACATGATGTTACTGTAGTTCTAGACTAAAAGTGAACATATATTAATTTATCTCACAGATTCAGTATTCCTCAAAATGAATAAAAACAGTGAAATGCAAACCTTGCAATAATTAAATGTTAAATAACACAAATATTAACCAGTGTATTAACTGCTGATCTTTGATCTAATTCAACCATACTAAGCAAAAATTAGTTTAGGTAAATAAAACATAAAACATTTGTGCTTCATTCTTTTTTCATTGCTAAATAGTGTTGAATGTTTTTCTCTTGCATTCTACTGTACAGACATGTTTTTTTTTCTTCAGCCTGAGGTGCATTCTTTTTACTTTTGGTGTGAAAGGGCTTTTACATTTGCCAAAAATAGCACTTTTTATTAAAAACAAACAAGCAAAGCCTGCCCAAATTTAAAAAGTAATGCAAAAGTAATGTAACGCATTACTTTCCATAATAAGTAACTAAGTAACGTAATTGGTTACATTTTTAAGGAGTAACGCAATATTGCAGTGCATTACTTTTAAAAGTAACTTACCCCAACACTGGTAATGATACAAATCTTTTTGACATCAATTTTTGATACCAATTAAATTTTTAGAATTCTTTTCACCAGTGTCCATATAAAAAAAACCCCTAATATTCACCTAATACTAGCCACTGACAAGCTATGCAATATGGAGTTCAAAATTGGCGTCGATACATATCTAATTTTGAACTTGATGTTTCGTCTGTATAGTAAAAACCGCTCCATCTGACAACACGTGATGGGGATTTACGACTAATCACAGAACAGGCATTACTGACAGGATGCGCATGATAATCACATCTGATTTTTTTTTTTTTGCACAGCCCTACTGTTCTTTTTTTGTTTTGGTTTTTTTAAATACATGGGTCATTTAATGTTAATAGCCATAGATGCTGGTATGGCAATAAAATAAATGAATAAATAATCAAACAAACCAATCGTTTAGTTTGCTTAATCTCCACCCCTGCAATCTCACGTTTATTTGCATCTACTTTTGAGTGCAACGCCCAAATCTCAAAATCCAATCAACAATCAATATTTAAAAGCAAGGAGAAAAAAAAAACTATGGCTTGATTGTGTTTTGTTGCTCCAGACATGTCTGGTGCAGATGTGTGTTCTATTGGGTTTTGTGCAACAGTTCTAATAGAATGGCCACAAAATGTGATTGTCTAAATGGAGGAGTGAGTGACAGCTGGGTTCTGCCGTCACCATGGTTACCACGGTTGGTTGCCTCTTTGTTCTGTTCGAGTGGCTAGACTTTAGTTGCCATTAATGTTCCTTTTTGTTTCAATCGTTACAGCCCATTCAATATTATAGGGTGTCACCGTAGCAGTGTGTGAATGAATCACTTGTGGATTTGAACAAACAGCTAAACCAAAGTATTAAGCTTAAATCAACCAGCATAGCAATGCCCTGGCATCTGCCCACAGTGCCCTGGCAATGCAAGGCCACCTTTGCTTCATAAAATGTTACATTTTAGTAGATGCCTTAGAAATCTTTTAATTCTTTCATTAATTATACATTAAATATGTTGTGCTGTACTTAACTAATCCATTTCTTTCATTCTTTTTCAGACAATGCGAAGACATCGCAATGAAGTGACGGTAGAACTGAGAAAGGTAAGTTCACAGTCAGTAGTTACATGTATATTTGCATGTTCACTTTTAAATTTGCAGGTTTTCTCTGGATGGAAGTATTAAAGCTACAGTGTGCAGCTTAACATTGCATTCTGATGCAATACATGTGACTCATCAGAGAACGCTAGCTGAAATAAACCAGCCGTACAATACTAGATTCTCATCCCCTTTCGTTTTTTCCCCCATTCCTAAATAACTATGTGCGCTCTCAACGACAACTTTAAGCTCTGTTTACTGTGGTGATTCAGTGCGCACTTGGGATTTATATTTACTGCCTGAAAAGCACTGAATAGTTTCTCAGTCATTTAGGGCTGGGCTGTAAAGCCAAAACAATTATATCTTGATATTTTTTAGTTTTTTTGGCAGTATTTACTAGCATTATTTATGTATTTGCTCTGAACTGGTACGAAATGATTTGTGAACTTGTTGTCGCCGACTCATTTAAAATTTATTAAAGGATTAGTTCACTTCCAGAATAAAAATTTCCTGATAATTTACTCACCCCCATGTCAACCAGGATGTTCATGTCTTTGTTTTTTCAGTCGAAAAGGCTTAAGGTTTTTGAGGAAAACATTCCAGGATTTCCAAATAGTGGACTTTAATGGGGATCAACGGGTTGAAGGTCCAAATTGCAATTTCATTGTAGCTTCAAAGGGTGATCCCAGCTGAGGAATAAGGGTCTCATGTAGCAAAATGATTGATCATAATAAATAAATTAATTTATATACTTTTTAACGCTTTATACAAGATGCTGATTTTGCACTAGCTCCACTTTATGCATTATGTAGTCACGTTGGAAAGGTTACATGTAATGTAGGCAGAAGTACTGACACAGTGCTCACAGAGCAAATGTTCAAAGAAAGTTAAACGCCCTTTACAAAAAAAAGCAATGATGTTGGACGATTTTAAAGTTGGAGGAGAAAATGAGATTGAGTTTTTCGTCCTACCCAACCTTTTTGAACCAAACTACACAGATAAAGAACTAACTGCTGGTGACCTTTCTGATATAATGGGTAAAGATGTGCATCACAGAGCTAGTGCACAATGAGCATTTGTGGTTAAGTATGTAAATCTTTCTTTTTTTTAGAAAATGACAGATCCTTTTGCTAGATAAGACCCTTATTCCTCGGCTGGGATCATGTAGAGCTCTTTAAAGCTGCATTGAAAGTTGGCCACAATTAAAGTCCACTATATGGAGAAAAATCCTGTAATGTTTTCCTCAAAAACCTTTTCTTTTTAAATGAAGAAAAAAATACATGAGCATCTTGGATGACATAGAGGTGAGTAAATTAAATTTTTATTCTGGAAGTGAACTAATTCTTTAATCAAAATGTTTCACAGATATTCTAATCCCATCTCTGACAAAAATATTGCAACTTATTACTGTTTGAGTTTTCTTAAGCTAGCCTAATTAAAAAAAAAAAGTGTTTTTCCAATGTAGTGAGTAATTTTATATTGCCAGTGAAGGCATCATAAATATGCATTTATGACGTACATGCACTCAGTCCTAATATCGTTCATCCGATATCATTGGTGAGATGCCGCATTTAGTTCTGCTAACTGACCCACCTTGTGATAACCTCTTGAAGTCGCTCTGAGAGTTTAGGTGCAGTTGCAGCACAGTGTGAGAGATGATGCGATTGTGTGGGTACATTGCTGCAGGAAATAGAGGAGCATCTGTAGTTTAAATATGGCCTGGGCAAGGAGCTCTCTGGAGTCTCTTCATGCATTACAGTAGGCTTAAGCAGGTGGTGGTTGTGTGTGAGTGTGCATGGATGCTTTGTGCTTGCCTCAGGACAGAGCATTTAGGATTTTCTGTCAGACATGAGCGTCGGGAACAAGGCATCTCACTATAAGTATGTAGTAACTGTGACCAACAACCAAATCAACATATGAATTGGACACCAGCAACAGAATCATCATGCTGCTATATCAGACGCATGATCTGAGCAACGCTGATAAGTGAGGAACTGAACAGATAAGACTTGGAGCTATGATCTGTGGAGATCTGGAGCTATGAAGCTTAAGATCTTCACTGTTGTGAACAGTCGTTTGTGTTGTAATGTAATTGAGAAGTTAACTTACTAAACATAGGTATGTATTCAGGATTTAAATTTAACTCATGTCAGCCAGTAGCGAGTTTATGAATTGATCATCTCCTCACCTTTAATACAAGTTACAGCACAAAATAAACATGCGTAAACATACAAAGATATGTCAAAAGAAACAGTACAGCTTACCAAAATCCGTATGCTATCTCATGTAATCGCTCTATCAGTGTTTCAACTGTGAAAAGATAACATCTTTTGTGAACAATGTCACATATCATCACATTTACCTCAGAAAAAACACATTCGTTGACCATAAACTCAGTAGTCAGCTAGAAAAATAAACTCTATAGAGGAGCATTTAGCTAAATATATGCACAGTATAACAGGCTATTCATTATTTTACTGTTCTTCAGTGTTTAAAGTAAATCTGTCCTGTTTTTCAAAAAACAAATTGAAGTAGAATCTATTTTACTTTACTGTAATTGTTACTTTATTTTAAAACTTTCTTGAGTGAAATTCAAGCGTTTGTAAACAAATCAGTTAATTTTATCCTTCCATATTATAATAATGTAGTACCAACTGGATCTCATGTGTATTTTACAGCATTAAAATGTCTTGCTCATGGCTTTGTTTTCTCATCTGATGAGCTGTTTCTGTTGGAGATCTGTTTGCACTTGCAGTATTTGGGTCACGCCACCCATGGTCACGGGGCCTCTGGCTGGCTGTACCCCAAGAAGGTGGTTTGTCATGAGGGGCTTCCCTCGTCATACATATCTCCCTTCCTGTTGGCAAGGAACTCAGGACCTCTCTAGAACTATTAATGTTTTTGTGGGTTTCAACATCTATTAAAAAACTGTAACAGATCCCTTTTTGAGAAAGTAGCATGTCATCACCAGAAGCAAAGCTGTCTGGAGCCTCTGACAAAGTCCATTAGGACAAATGGATACCAGCATGCTTTGTGTCACAGTCTGAGTAGAAATCCCCTGATGTTGGTCTGCTAGGTCAGAGTTGATGTGGAGCAGAAGTTTCGTCCTACAGCCTTGATGTTGTTGATTCATTTGGTGCTGGATTGGGTGACACAGCAGGCCCTGTCCATATTAGGCAGTTACAATGTCAGTCCAGAGGAATCGGACAGAATGCTGCCGTACCTCTGTGTGCGAGACATTCCTCTTTGCATTCCTGTTTGCTCTAACATTAGAGTCCCAGACCGCTCGCTCTCATATTATTTTCTCACACTGTGTAGAACTCGAAGTTACTTTGTGTTCCGTTTCGTCAGTTGCTCCTTTCAAGGAGTTGATTATTGTGCTGTTGAATTCTATTTCATTGACGTCATCAGCAAAATATTACATTAATTTACTGCATCATGAAAAATTAGAACATTGAGTAAAATTTGAAATTTTTAAAGGGAACTCTGGGTATTAAGACTTTTATGCCTTAATATGACTTAAATTGTCTATTACTAAAATATGTAGTAGAAAACCCATGAAAGATTTAGGTTACTTAAAAAAAATCCATGTTGTTTTATACACATTTTGGACGATGGGGGATGCCAGGGGCATTTAGACACTTTGTGGGGAAAATCAATGGGACGGCATTTGGTTTAAGTCTACGCTTATATCCATTGCCACCTATAAGCTCTTTCATTAGCTGTGGTCATCATATCAGTATTTTATTTTATTTTAAGTTTAGTTCAGAGTTGTGTTGTGGTAAAAATAGCAACAGGTAGCGCCAGTAGCTCACAGAGTGCAACCGTTTGACGTAATCAAAATAATGGAATTCCTATAGTCCAAATGATTATATTTCATGGGTTTCCTACTACATATTTCAGTAAGAGACATAATTTACATTATATTAAGCCAAACAAGTCTTAATATCCAGGGTTCCCTATAATACTAAGTGAAAAAAGACTTTTTTTTTAGACTAAGCAGCAAAATTTGATTGTTCTGAAACTTTTAGACCTAAAATCCAACCAAAAACATAAAAAAAAAAAAAAAATTGGCACATAACTGTCCACATTACTTTGTCGACTTAATCGGTGTTCTGAACTGATCCGAACACTAAATGTGGCAAAGTCTATAAAAAAGCTGTGTGTAGCACCTTCAGCTCTGCAGATCCTTCCGAATGATTGCAGTGTTAAAAACGAGCAGCTAATGTTTATATTTAACAAGGTTAAAATATCTTTTTGAGTCACTTCATTCTGAAGAAATGCTTTGATGTCTTAAAGGCAAAGCTTTAAAAACTGGCTGTTTGATTTTAAGCTGCTTAGAGGGAAAATGTGTGATATAACCTCTTTAAAACAATTGCTCATTACAAATAAATACACTGTTGTCAAATAAACATGACATTAAACACATGAGATGGTGTGTTCTCTGATTTCCTCAAATGCATTAAGTTTTTAAAATCAGAGTTTGTTTTTGTATAAGTCTGTCATGATGTGTTTATTAAGTGCAAGTTATCAAAGAGCAGCTGGTATTTATTTGATTTCTCAATCCGTACAGAACAAAAGAGACGAGCATCTCCTGAAGAAACGAAATGTTCCACAGGAAGAGAGTCTGGAAGACTCCGATGTGGACTCTGATTTCAAAGGGGTAAGAGGCTTTTATCTCATTTCATCTCATGTCTTCAATTTTTCTTTTATATGGTTTATCTAAAAAAATTTCCTCTCCATTTTCTCCTTAGCAAAATGTAACGCTAGATGCCATCTTACAGGTAAGATTCTAGCTTGTGTTGATGTTAAATGGTGGTGGTAAGAGAGGCAATAACTCTGATAAATAAGCGATTCAGAGGGTCAGCGCGCATATTGGCACTGCACTTCACAAAGTGTGTGTGGGTGTGAGCGGCCCCTTCTTCCTCTCATTCTCCATTTCTCATCTTTTTCACTACAGAACGCCACCAGTGACAATGCAGTGGTGCAGCTCAGTGCAGTGCAAGCAGCCAGGTAAAGTGGTGCGATATGTATATGAAAAAATTTGCATTTTCTACACAATGCCTTCTAAAAACATCCCATAATATTGAGTCAGCATATAAAAATGTAAGCTTTACTTTCTGTACATGATTTATCAGTAAATGTGAATCTAAAGAAAATCTCATCAAAATTGTATTTTTTTTTTTGACTAACAATGACAAAATTCGCATTTAGACGATATAAGCATTCAAAACTTACACTCTCTAACTTCGTGTGAATCAATGATTTTGATGACATCACCCTGCAGTTCAGCTTCTCATTAAACTTTGTCCAATCGAATGCTCTCTAGAATCTAGTCCCGCCCCGCACACTATAAATAGAAGCTGACGCTTCGGCTGAAATTAGTCACTTGTTTACATAGTATTTTCTGTATGGTTAATGGCACCTAGTGCATTGTGTAAGGGATTTGGTGAACAATTCGAACAATGTACATATGCGTTCCAGCGATATGGATGAGATTGGAAGGAGAAACTGTTAGACAAACAGCACTGATGAGCAGAAGAGAGAACACTTTTTAAACTACACATCCTCAGCATCATAATCGCTGTTCTGCTTTACTAACAGTTTTAAATTGACTCTAAAGGGGTAATTTTTTTTTAGATTTTGGCTGTCGTAAGCTGTCCAATATGGCTTTACCAAGCTCAGTGGCTCTGGCCCAAGCGGTGATATAAGCGAAACGGTATTGGCTATTTAAAAAAAGGGGGCGGGGCTGCTTGATATGTCCTGCCCTGTTTTCCTATTTCATTTGAAATTATTTTAACACATAGAATAATGCACTTCAGTGGACCTTTAAAGGGATCATTAACTGCCTTTATTATTTTATACAGTGCTCTGAGGTCCACTTATAATGTTATCAAGATTTTTACATCAAAAACATCATAATTTAGAAGTAATAGGCTATTTTCTCTCCTATGCTTCTCCCCCCTTCAGCAGAACGCTCTGTTTGAATAGGCATGGCGGATTGTAGGCTCGAAAGTAAATGCCCACTGCTATGATTGGCTAACAGCGTACATTCATTCCTCATAGATGGATGCCGCTGTGATTTAGATTTAAAACACATAAATAACTCAGTATGTATCAAACGATCTGTAAGAAGAGACAAAGCAATAGTGACCACATAATGAAAACAGTTACTTACACTTGTTGCGACATCACTGTCAGATCCAATGTAGGCGGCTCAGCATCGTATTTAGTTTCAATCTTTTCGAAAATCCCGTGTCAAATTTTGTAGCTCCGGTTGCTAACTTAACCTTGGTTCCCTGAGATAAAGGAACAAACGTTACATCACTGACATTATGGGTAATTGTAAAAAAAATCCACCGTAAAATTAAGTAAACAAAGGCCGAAGTTCTTACTGACGTGGTATGGAACTTCATTAACGTTGAAGAAGGAAGGCAATGCAAAGACTGTTTTTCCACAAATTGACACTACAGAGCATCCTGTTGTTTTCAGAGCCATCTTTATAATTTGGTTTCTGCGTAGACCTGCGCATTCACCTCTCTGGTAAACATGATGCGTGAATCGGTGGGCAGGGCTAAACAGGCAGCGATTGTCAATCTTCTGTGGAGGCGGCGCTTTATCTACTTATTATATCATACATTGGAACATTCCAAAAGCTGTTGTTTTGGCAGACTGCCTTCAATATAAGCTGTTTTTAGACTAACAACAAAATTTCGAGTTCTGAAACTTACAGGATTTTTTTTTTATAGTACAATGACCTCTTATGTCAAAAGATCATGGCAATTTTGGTTTCTCAGTTCATCACTTCTTGAAGACCTGTGCTAATTTTATTCCTTGTTGCATGTCATTAACAAATGTTACATTTTGATGTTAATATTTTATCTAGAGCTGAAATAGTTGATCATCTGAATGTGAAAAGCCTAACACAAAACAGAATATTGGCGCACACTGTTAATTATGCTTGTAATTAAATATAATTAAGTTTTTTTGGCTGGATTGGTCTCTTTGAAATGAATTGCATTAACACTGCTGGCATGTATTTGGAGTGCTGTAAGATGACTGTTTTTCTCTTTCCCGGCCTTACAGAAAATTGCTCTCAAGTGACAGAAATCCCCCCATAGACGACTTGATAAAATGTGGAATCCTTCCAATCTTAGTCAAATGCCTGGAGAGGGATGACAAGTGAGTGACTAAGCAAAATTCTGCTGAACTTAATTAATGGAACCTTTTAATTGTGCTGTTTGTGTACAAACATGCATCAGAGTTTAGGAAGTTCTGAATGTCATCTTTAGGGCTGGTAGAGAAAAAGTGTAAGAGAAAAAAAGAATAAAGGATGAGAGAAAGGGTGAATGTTAGATGTGTTTCTCTGGTGAGATGGTCAAAGTGGATTGTGATCCTCAAGAGCTATTTATCATGCACTACCATTCAGAAATTGCAAGAAGTTATAATCTTACAAAAGACATAATATTAACTGTTTCTAACATTGATAAGAGAAATATTCTTGAGGCCCAAATCAGCATATTAGAATGCTTTCTGAAGGATCATATGACACTGAAGACTGGAGTAATGATGCTAAAAAATCAGCGTTGCATCACATGAATATATTACATTTTAAAAAGTATGAAAATAAAAAGCAAATATTTCAAATTGTAATAATGATTCAGTATTTTAATGAAAAAGGCAGCTTTGGTAAGCATAAGAGACATTTTTAAAATAATCTTACTGAAAGTCTTACAAACTTTTGCATGGTAGTGTGTGTGTGTGTTATATACATGCAACACCTTTAACATGCATAGCTATGAGGATAAATAAAGATGGGTACCTGATACATCAGTCTCTATATTTATATCTCAATATCTATACAGAAAAAATTTCAAACTTCATCCCTTCAAAAATTTTTAGATGGCATGCAAATGCATTGGACAGTAGGTGTGGGAACACTCTGTGTTGAGTCATTACTTCAGGTCATGACTCAAAATGAGCCTAGAACTGTTACTGTGTTTGCTTGCTTTTTTTAATAATAAAAGATCTTTTTAAAGGTCAATTCTGGGTACAAACACAGAATTCTGTGGGAAAGTCCTGCTGAGTCCATCTCAAAGTCTCACAGAAGGTCAATCTATATTCAGAGTGGTCAAGGGGTGAAGTGTTGTTTACTGCCACCTCAAAAACGTCTGAACTTGCTTGTCTCTGTCTTTCTTCGCCAGTCCTTCATTGCAGTTCGAAGCTGCCTGGGCTTTGACCAACATTGCATCAGGGACGTCTGCGCAGACACAGGCAGTGGTCAAATCCAGTATGTTGTTTGGACAGCCTTTCCTCTACTGGATCAACCTGTTTTAACTTCATCGGTTCTGTGTTTAACTGACCGATGTGTGTGAGCTCTCCTCTCATTCTGTCTCTCTGTCTCTGTAGATGCTGTCCCATTGTTTTTGAGACTTCTCCACTCTCCTCATCAGAATGTGTGTGAGCAGGCCGTGTGGGCGCTGGGAAACATCATTGGTGAGTAACTGTGAAATGTCCTCACACTGTTCCTTCCTCTCAATTTTGTGACTAAAAATGAGAGCAAGAATTTTAATTGAAACTAATGAGGGAGTAAATTTGAGGTTTGGTTTTTTTTATTTTCATTCTCCTGGCAACAAAAACAGATTTAACAGTAATATGTGAACTATTGGATGTAATGCCTAGAGCAGCTGCTACGTGCATATTGGTGGCATTGACACATTGAAAGCTGTTTGTTTGGTCAACATTAAACTCCAAAAGAAGAAACTATAATTTTACCTATGTATTTATTTTTAGTGCTGTCAAAATTAATGCGTTAAACCAGGCAATTAATTTTTCCAGGGTTGGAGCTAGGGTTGGCCACCCCACTCACAACTGCTGCTTCTGTTTTTTTTTTTTTTCTTGAACATAATTGCATCTATTTAGATGTGCTCGTAGCGTGAGCTCTTCAAATGCACACACAAATACGTTGTTCCCTGTAGGGCTGCCCCCTAATAGTCAACCAGCCGTTAGTCTACGAGAAGAGGCTTGGTCAACCAAAATTTCTTTAGTCGCTTAGTCATAAAAAAAAAAAAAAATTCCAGAGGAAGTGGCAAAGTCACGCAATCCGTGATGGACAGATCATTGATTGCTGGTCTGTATGGTAATACAGTACATCAGGCAGGACATCCAAGCACTCACCTTTCATTTATCGACCTCAAATATGGCTTTTCATCTAAAAGATGTATGTAGTAGCAACTCATACAAAAGATGGCTGCTCAGTGTAATGTTAACCTAGAAAAATGTGTGCTATTGAAGTGTCTGTACGGAGTGTGGACGCTGAACAGCAGCGTGCCCACTGCATGACAGATAGAGACGCCGGTGCAGTCACTTGCTCTTAAAATACTGTCATTTTTGATCGTACAGATAAAAGTAATACATATTTTGAATCTGTAAAGACGCTTATTTGTGTGCACTCACAATAACAATGAACTGTTGCACTTCTGTAAAATAGTGAAAGCAAACATGATGCACTTTCTGCCGTCTCAGTCTCTGTGAACTTGAGTGCGAAACTTAAAAACTCAGTGTATACTTGCCTTGAGACATGAAAAATATATCTGTAGAGAGTGAAATGTCTACTTTTAAATGAACCAATTCAAATAGAAAACAAATATTGTCAGATTATGTAATCCATATAAAACATGCATACAGGTGGATCACTACTACCGAGATGACGACGAAGCCGAAAACAAAGAAAGCACTAGTTTATCAGTAAATTATTAAAACATTAATGCTGTCTCCTTGCTGTTTTTCCCTGACGTATTCATAATAATTATATCTGCCGGTGCATTGTGGCAAGCTTTTTTAGTGTGCGCTTCAGTGCTTATTAGTCTATGTACGCAATTAAAGGCTCATTATTATGATTTATATGGTTTATTAATAAACGTGTGACTAGTCGACTAATGCTTGAAAGGAACGACTGCTAGTCGACCAGAAAACTCTTTAGTCGAGGGCAGCTCTAGTAACCTGTATCATTTCATATTAAACCGTGAATGAAACTACAAGCATGTGTGTCAGATCCACGTCACGTTCAGCAGCAGCAGCTTGTTAAGTAATAGCAGCCAAATAACCTAAGCTTTAAGGATTCATCTATATTTAATGTAGACTTTAGGGTTTGATAACTTATATTTCCTACTTGCTGAAAGGTGCAGGTAAATAATGGGTTTATTTGAAGATTAAGTTCACTTAAATTAGAAGTTATTAAGTCTAATAAATGTTGATTGCTCTCAATTATATTGTAATGTTGAATGACTATAGTCAATGGCTAAATATTAGAAAAAAAATTTTTTATAGAGACATCAGTAGTATTGGTATCAGTGATACTCACCTTCAGTCAAAAAACAAATGCCATTAAACAAATATTAAAAATATACTGTCTTTGATATTTCTACATTAATTTAAAGACTGAATGTGGAATTATTGCAGTATAAAAGTCTATTTAAAAACCACATTTAGTACTGGAGTATATTCTCTTTTTGTTCAGTCAAACAAATTTATTTTGCTCTTGGTGTGTTTCTCTTTTGTTCGCTTTGGCACAATTTCACCTTATTCTTGACTGTAACCACTGCATTTGAATTTCTTCAGTAAACTAATGTTATCCCAAAACTGTCAGTCTATAATTGTAGAGTTGTAACAGCTGCGATACTCATCAGAACTTAACACACATTTGTTTTATGGGCCCTGTGCAGGTGATGGACCTCAGTGTCGAGATTACGTCATCTCGCTCGGCGTGGTCAAACCTCTCTTGTCGTTTATTAATCCTTCCATCCCCATAACCTTCTTGAGAAACGTCACCTGGGTCATTGTCAACCTGTGCCGAAACAAAGACCCACCCCCACCTATGGAAACCGTACAAGAGGTGAGGAGTGTATGTGTAATTTTTGACTTCTTTGCATTGGTAAAAATCATCTTGAATATTTGGTAATCTAAAATAACGATATGGCTGTTTGACTGATTTATATGTATGAAGGGCATCATAAATTGCCATTTAATCCAATAAAGCATCTCTATGTCACAGTCTCTTAAAGAGTGTGCAATATATTAAGAATCTTTTCTTCTTTATATTCACCCTCTCTCAATCTTTAGTGTCTCCTTTCAATTTAGTATCTGTTCAGTCTGTGCAGACATTATGCTGTGTAATTGACACGCCAATATTTTATCTCATTTTTCTTTTCTCCTCTCGTCTGTAATGTGGAGGTGTAGCTTCGAGCTGAAAGGAACATATTGTACCTCCTGCTGCTAAGAAATCATTAGACTGTGCTCTCACTGTCCGTTATAGTGTGTGTGTAATATAACAACTGTTTCATAGATGGCAGGCCTAATGAATATTCTGTTGTCCTACAGCTACAGCTTCATGTTGACATGCTGTTTGCTTATTCTCTCTGTCTGGTGGCTTAAATTAAATATGTATTACTAAAATTTCTGTTTTTCATTCACAGATTCTTCCTGCCCTTTGTGTACTCATATATCATACAGATATAAATGTAAGTATAAGATATAAACTTTTTTTTTCTATAGAGCATAAGTGTTGCTCTTAATTACATATAGAGTGTAGCAAATTTGGATTTAGAGTCTTAACTGGCTCATTTACTTTATTCTTTAGTTATCTCACAAAAAAGGGTATTCTCTTACCTTGAGGGGATTTATTTTGCAATAACGATCAACTGACATTTATCTGTTATTATATGGCTTATTAAAAACGTACATTAACATAAAACATTGATTTTATTTTTATGACTTTAATTAGGCTTAAATCCTCTGATATGAAAGAACAGTTGTCATTTTAATGTAATAAATGGTAGAAACTGAGTTTGCATTTAGAACACTAAAATTCCTCTTTCCTCTAGATTCTGGTAGACACAGTTTGGGCTCTGTCGTATCTGACAGATGGAGGTAACGAGCAGATTCAGATGGTAATAGACTCAGGTGTCGTCCCTTTCCTTGTTCCACTGCTCAGCCACCAAGAGGTCAAAGTTCAGGTATTAATAATACCATTTATATTGTTTTTCATAAAATCCAACACAACGCAAAGCCATTTTTTAAAAGCATTTCTGTATCCTTGGTTCAGACTGCAGCGCTAAGAGCAGTGGGGAACATTGTAACAGGGACGGATGAGCAGACTCAGGTGGTGCTCAACTGTGATGTCCTCTCTCACTTTCCCAACCTGCTCACACACCCCAAAGAGAAGATCAACAAGGTGAGACAGACACACACACACACATCCCTTCTGATCCCATTTGTATGAAATGTAATCAGGATGACGAAACCCAAACATTTACTTGTCTAATTTCATAAATGACTCCAAAAATCTCCCCAGTCCCAGTGTAAGCGCTGTGGCTCATGTTTAGAGTACATCTGTGATGTGTCTGTTCTTCCCTGCAGGAGGCAGTGTGGTTCCTGTCCAATATAACAGCAGGTAACCAGCAGCAGGTGCAGGCTGTAATAGATGCTGGTCTCATACCCATGATCATTCACCAGCTTGCCAAGGTACGATGTTATCTGCGTAGCCTGCTGTACTACCACTTTTCCCTTTTGCACTTTCATTTTAACATTCATTACAGCTTTTAACTTCTGATCTGCAGTACTGGCACAGTATATATACTGTGGTCCAAAAGTCTTGAGACCAATAGTGAACAATCTTCTGTGTTGCTTTCTTTAATCCCCAAAAAACCTGAACAGTCTCAATTATCAAGCTGTTTTGATTTTCTGAGCAGTATGATGTCAAACCGCTCAAGCACCGACCCACGACCGCTGATTGACTTTCCCTTATTAGCTTGAGCAACTGTAGTGACGTCTCGTATGCAATGCAGGTGTTTTGTAGTCACTAAGAGCCACTAAGGATGCAGTGGATTATTTTTGTTTTTGATGGTAATGTGCCACTGAATACCCACAAACCGAAGAGGGGGCCGGGTGAGCAGTAGCTCATTATCATTTAAAGAGACGTACACCAAAATGGGTTGCTGTGACCAGAGCTGTTTTTGACAAGGTAAAAAGGGGGTTGTTTTACATGACCATTGAGGAATTCTAACCAAAGTATTTTGCAGACATTTTATAAAGACCCTAAATAATCATAGCAACTTGTCCCCTTTAAATCCAAGCAATATGTGGTGATCTGAATATCATAGATATGTTAGGTCCTATTTGACTTGGGCCAGTAAGTTACCACCCACAACACCCTAGAATCGAAATTAACCACTCCTATTTTCATCTGAAAATGAATATTTGAGTATCAATGTTCTTTTCATTATTAATAATGTTGTATGACATCAGAGAAAAATTCTGGAGCTTGTATCTACACTCTCTGAGGAGTCCATTTAAGACACTCCAATTAAACAGTGCTTAATCTTTGTGTTTTTCTAAACAGGGTGATTTTGGCACACAGAAGGAGGCTGCGTGGGCCATTAGCAACTTGACAATAAGTGGAAGAAAGGATCAGGTATGAACCGTTCCAGATGAATCTCTGATTCTGCGCCACTTTCCTTTTCATGCTTGTTCATTGGTTAACTTAATGTAATTGGCAGGTGGAGTACTTGGTGCAGCAAAACGTGATCCCGCCCTTCTGCAACCTGCTGTCAGTGAAAGACTCTCAGGTGGTCCAGGTGGTTCTCGATGGACTGAAAAACATCCTCATCATGGCTGGGGAGGAAGCCAGCACAATTGCTGAGATCATTGAAGAGTGTGGAGGTAATGCATACAGTAGAGAAATGTGTATTCCTTCATATTATCATATCTCTTTTGGTTGTGACCAGTAGATTAGTCCAGAATGATCACATGTGCACAATCCCTGATGTAATGATTTGCTTCTGTGTTTCAGGATTGGAAAAAATTGAGAATTTACAGCAGCATGAAAATGAGGACATCTATAAACTTGCATTTGAAATCATCGATCAGTACTTTTCAGGAGATGATGTGAGTCAATACCTCTTGTTTCTTGGCTTGTTTCTCTGTATAGTTAATGTCATCTTTATTTATATGACACCTTTAAAAACAACAATTGCTGACCAAGGTGCTGTACAATGTGTCTGAAAACAGTCAATAATAAAACCAAATAATTCATAACCGATTATACACATATATCAGTAATTACACAAATTAGTTAAAAGCCAAAGAAAATGTATATCTTTTGAGCTTCACCTTAAAAGCATGTAGCGTAGTAGCAATTCTAATGAAAACAGGAAGGCTGTTTTGGTTTCGTACAGCAATGGCAAAAGCACGATCACCTCTTAGTTTCAACCTAGCCCGAGGAACATTTAGTAGTCTTTGGTTGGATGACCTCAGAGACCTTACTGGACTATGAATGGATAGTATGTCAGGTGCTAATCCATTCAGGGATTTAAAAACCAGTAACAACACTTTAAAATCAATTCTGTAATGGACGGGAAGCCAGTGCAGAGAAACTAAAACAAGAGTAATGTGCTTTGTTTCCACACACCTGTAAGAAGCCTGGCAGCGACATCTGGGCAATAATGCCCATACAAAGGCAATTAGAGTAGTCTAGTCTTGTCAAAATAAATGCATGAATCACCTAATTATTTAAATTAAGACTTGGAGATAAAAAAAAAAACTGGTTTTGACCACAGATCTAACCTGTTTGTCAAATTTAAGAGAAGTATCAAAAAACACACCCAAATTCTTCACTAATAGTGACAGCTGACCAAAATCTAAAGCGGCGGATCTGAAGATTCAACATTTTCATAGTTCCAAGAACTACTGGTGGAAGTACGCCCACTTTTTGGTGTTCACACCGCAGGAACTAGGAACACTTAGTTCTAGAAACTCCGTTGGGGTAAAGTAAATTAGCTCCTACTTCAGATTAGCGTCTAAAACAGTCCAGTAGGAACTACCAGTGATGTAAGATAAATTTGGGTATTGTCTGCAATATTGAAATAATATTTTGCAATAATTGCAATAAAAGAAATATTGTGTTTCCTAAAAACTGACCCCAGAAGAAGCATATATGACCTGTGCTGGCAAAATGAGTTGGAATGCGCACGGTCTAATTTTGAGCTACAGGCAAAAGAAATTAAAATGTCAGTTTTGGTCGAATTTGAGGTTTTCACAAAAATTAGTTCATTAAGCCCTCTTCTAGCAATATCAATTCTCCAAATAGTAATTAAACATCTAAAATATAAGTTTTCTAAAAGGAGTACCTTTTTCTCTGCTCGCTTCTGGACAGCTGCTGCTTCTCACCACAAATTGAAGGTCTATTGCTGAAAAGCGCAGCATTCAAGCTTTGTGAATATTCATATCAAATTTTCGACGACATGAGTCCAAACCAGTGAAATATGATCAATCGCGTTGACTCCGAGAATGCGCGATCTCCCTGTAAAGTACATTATTGCAAAATATGTCTTGGCGAGATCCACACAAACATAATCTGTTATGTCTTACATGAACGTTAAGTTAATGGTTGCGGAAAATCTGATTTACAGTAGGTCTTAATATAGATGTGTAGCAATGTTAATCAAACATTAAAAGAAAAGATGGAATCACTCACTGCTCTTGATTAAACTGTTAATTTGCGTCTTTGTTCTTATTTTTAATAAAGATTAAATAAATCTTTCTTTCATCAGTTTTTTTTTTTGAGGAAAACATTTCAGGATTTCTCTCCATATAGTGGACTTCTATGCTGCCCGTGAGTTTGAACTTCCAAAATGTAGTTTAAATGCAGCTTCAAAGGGCTCTAAATGATCCCAGTTGAGGAAGAAGGGTCTTATCTAGCAAAACAATCAGTTATTTTCCAGACAAATTGACAATTTATATACTTTTCATCCTCAAATGCTTGTCTTGTCTAGCTCTGTGTGAACTCTGTGTATTCCAGTTCAAGACAGTTAAGGGTAGGTTGAAAAACTCCCATCTCATTTTCTAATCCAACTTCAAAATCGCCCTATATCGCTGCAGAAGTACCGACCCAGTGTTTACAAAGTGACCATGCAAAGAAGATCAAGCGCCCTTTACAAAAAAAGGGAAAACTGCGTTATAGGACGATTTTGAAGTTGGAGAACAAAGTGAGATGGGAGTTTTTCGACATACCCTAACTATCATGAATTGGAATACACAGAGTTTACGCCGAACTAGACTAGATGAGCGTTTGAAGTTAACAAGTTTAAACCAATAACCAATCGTTTCGCTAGATAAGACCCTTCATCCTCAGCTGGGATCGTTCAGAGCCCTTTGAACCTGCATTTAAACTGGATTTTAGAAGTTCAAACTCGGGGCACCATTGGAGTCCACTATATTGAGAGAAATCCTGAAATGTTTTCCTCAAAAAACTTAATTTCTTTACGACTGAAGAAAGCAAGACATGAACATCTTGGATGACAAGGGAAAGTGTGAAAATAAAAATAACTCATTTTTGAAAATTGCTTATTTAGACTTATTTTGCCAGGACGGGTCACACATACAATAAGAATAAAATCGGACCAAGAACAGAGCCTTGTGGGACACCACAAGTAAAAAGAGCTGTACCTGAAGTAAATTCACCAATATTAAGAAAGAAGCTTCTATTAGTAAAAGTAAAGAGCAGTGCTTGCTGCATGGATGTGTTGTTGCTTGTGGGCTTTATTCATTTTTAATGATTAATATCTGGTTAATAATGTCTGGTTCTGCTTGTAGATTGATGAGGACCCCAGCCTGATTCCTGAGGCCACCCAGGGAGGCACATTCAACTTTGATCCATCCTCCAACCTACAAACCAAGGAGTTCAAGTTCTAGACAACCGGAGCTTCATACTTAGGAATGGTGGGTTTCCCAGCTGCTCCTCAACCCTGCCACCTACTGACCCATCACCTACCAACCACTCACTAACCAGAAAAACCAACCGATCACCATGCTCAGAAACGACACTCACTCACACAGAAGAAAACTAGCACTGAAGGATCCGAGTCTCAACGCCACTCAAAACACGAATGGATCTGAACAACCTCGAAATGTGGAAGAAAAAAAAAAGAACAAGACTCATTATACTGCAGTTGCCAAAAAACAAAACAAAAAAAAAACAACAAAAAAAGGATATATATTTTGCTCTTTCTTTCACTCACTCACACACATAGGTGAGCATGAACAATAATAGGAACTTCTGTTGTTGTACCAGCCATCATATCAGCCAAGGAAGATGAAAGAAAGAGATATTCCTGAAATACAAAGGCAGGGATTTTCTTTTGTTTCCAAGAAATTCCTTCCCTCGAAACGTTGCATTTCTGGTAAGAGTCTCAGCCAGACACCCAACTCGATACGTCCAGCCTCGACTGTGTTAAGCCATTTGGACCCCCTCCCTCGTTCATCTGAAATCTGTGAACTAGCCTATAATGGGTTATTCCATGGAATATTATTCAAATGTGGGAAGGGAGCGTCTCTAAATATGTGGTGTGCAAACAGAACTTAAATTATCGCCACAAGTTCTTGCTTTTTCTTCATCTAGAAATTATGGATACTTACAAAACACTGAAGATAATGAAGAAGAAAAAAAAAAGTCACGTCAGAAGCTCACACAAACTTGAATGGAGAAAATTTCATTTAAGACAGTCAAGCGCCCTCATTTTCGAAAGTTCTGCAGCGATAGTGTAGTGGACATTCATTGTGCCGATCTTTTTTTTTTTGGTTTGCAGTGGGACTGTCGGACATGTCAAAAGGAGGATCATCCTATGTGATTTGTCAATTTGGCCAGGACTTTTAAAGGGCCGCCCCAACCTTTGGAAGTTCTTTAACCGGTCTTTCTGCTTAACAAGGGTGCTCTGGCAGCGCTTTTTATTTTCCGGATTCATCTTCTCTACTTCCTGTCTGTAAGCATAGTAATAAGTTCATCGGGATAACCCCAATTGTAACCGGTTGGAGGATATTTTCACTAAATCAGTGCATTTCGTCACTCAGTAGTCAAAACCACAAGAAACTTTGCAACAGTGATTGGATTGTGAATTCTTTTTTTTGTTTTGATCAGTGGAGCTTCCGCTTTTGCAGTTTTTCCAGTCTTACGCGCACACTTTTGGTTTTTCCCGTTTTATTGCTTAATGTAAGTGGAGAGCGATGTTCGCTTAATTTTGACTATATAAGCAATGGGAAAAGGAGACCCAGACATTGTGGTTCCTTTTTTGTTTAGTTGGTTTTTAATCTTATTTCACTTGCTACAAACCTAATTGTACCAACTAAAATAAAAGTATATTTCTTGTTTAGGTATATAATGCGACGCTACCACACTTAGGTCCACTAGTCGTTGTTGGGACGCTACAGAACAATAATAACATTGTGATTATTGATTTACAGCCAATAGGGGTAATTTTTTTTTTTTTTTGTTTTGTTTGTTCATTTTTGTTTTAACTATCATTTTGTAATGGCAAATGACTGCCATTATTTGGAAAATGGGCTTTCTTACTGTTGTGACTGGATGTTTTTTTTTTCTTTTCTTTTTTTCCCTGTGCATTAACTTGTAAAGGGATGTATGGGAAAAAAATTTGCATTTGAACTAAAGTAGTTATGTTTGGGCCGCAAACTGCTGAAAAAGACAGTAAGGAAGCTGAAGGCAGCCCTGATGATTTTTGAATTAGCCATTATTGTTGAACAAAAAGACAAAACAGGTTTGAAATTCATGAACTTACCTAGACGACTAGAAAACGAGCCACTTTAAAGAAGTTTTTGTCTTGTATCAGAAATGGATACAAGCTTATTGCTTGTTGCAAGATTTTTACTTGCTAAAGAAAAAAATTAATCTAAAAAAGCGACAGATCGCATTTTGGCCTCTGATTGTTTGTATGTTTTTATAAATTTTAGAACTGAATTTCTCTTTAAGGTGGCTCATCAGTATTTTTTTTCAACTCTTGTGCATATTAAAGATAAAGAATGAGTTGAAATTCATTGTGCCTTTTGTTTTTCATTTCAAAGCAACTAAAAAAAGGTTCATAATGCCTACCACGTTGCATTGGAGCTGCTTATAATATGGGGTCTTTTGGGTGTTATGTCTATCTCTGGACTTTACGATGAGACGTCCTCTGGAGTAGAGTATAATTCTTATTAAATTCTCCTCTAGTCTGCTGGCTGACTTGTAATTGATCCCCCCTTAACTTCCATTTTGCTCCCTTCTCATTCTTTTCATATGGATCACAGTTTCCCACAATTCCCAACCTCTCCATCTCCCTTCCCCACCACCACCTTTCTATGGCAACACATCTTTCACTCATCACTCCCTCAGGACGTGCTTTATGTATCAATGAACCTAACCAAAATAAACTTGCTGTTAGCCATCCTTTTTTATTGCTCTCTTATGATTGACCTTCTGATGCTTTTGTGTCTCTTCTCTTTTTACCAGTTACCTTTCCTTCTTGTCCCTGTTCTGGCATTTTAATTTGGCTTTTTCTATTCAGTCTCTTTCTAACAAGTGCAATGTTCTTTCTCACATGAGCTTACGGAGATTGGCGCTAAATCAGAACCACGCCAGTCACCTGTGTCCACACTTTGCAGAAATCTATTATGGGGCCAATAGTTACATTGGTGACAAATTGCTGGACGTCAGGTTGAAGACAATTAATATTTTTGTGCCATAAATACACATAAATAAGACGGTCATACCTAGAACATTAAATTTAAAACCACTGTATGAATTAAAAAAAAAGCAAGTCATGCTTCATAAGGACTATAACTACGGTAAGGACGGTTTTAAAAAGTATGTTTAAAAGTTTGCAATTTAGATTGACAAACAAAATGTAATTTTAGTCTGAAGCTGAACATTTTAACCAAACAAAATTCCTAAGGGTGTCAATTCTGTGTTGTACTACAAATCAACGCCATGACTGAAAAGCTCTATAGAGGGTTTGCACTTGCGTTAAGGTTTGGTCAGTTAACCGGAAGTGTGGCCATATTGGACATACTCGGATGTAAACAACAGTATGGACTGCATGATTAATGTACTACTGAATATATTGTTCTGCTAATTTATGCTGTCTAAACCACACCAAAAATAAAATGTGTGGAAGCTACATAATCATATAGGGAAGGACTTAGTAAGCAGGAAAGGGCGCAATATTTGACGAACTAAAGTTAATAGGTGGTAAAGATACATATGAGCAGTATTAAGAAAGATATTAGCCTAATATTTCACCTACCTTATACCAGAAATGTTAAGAACAAACACGAATGTTGTCGAGATTCTTGCCCTGGAAATCCTGGTTTAGTTTGGCCAACCACAAACGCCTTTTGTTCCTCACAGTTGTTTGCATTCTTTTTCTTGATTTGTTATAACTTTTGGCAGTCTGTAGTACTCCAAATGTTTTCCCCGGTCCGACTGATTAGTACAGCCCAAAACATGACAATAACTGGCCATTTCCAGCAGCAATAATCAGCAAAAATGCGAGTTTCCATTAATTTTCCATTGTTTACTTTCTTGGCCGCGCCATGTTCCTAGCTGTTTTTAAATGTGATATTTGTACATTTGACAGTTAATTCCTTGATCTCTACATATATTATGACGTTGAATATGACCATTACATAATAGCAGAAAATTTTTAAGTGTATTTGGTGGAAAAAAACACTTTGCCGCCAAAACGTACTCTGCTCTGTGACGTGGACTGATGAAGTGGAGAGAGTTCCGCAGGAGCCAATGGCTGCAAAGCTCCATGTTAGAACGATGGGCGGGTCCTGTATATGTCATTCAGACACTGAGGTAGAGTAAAGAACTACTACAAACGTGCAGCGGAGTTTCATGTTATATATAATTATATATTCCATTATATATAATGGCAGAAGGCGAAGAACCTGCACTTTTCACTAAAGTAACGGTTTATTCTCTACTCGCGTGCGTGGCTCAGTTTGCTGTCGGGTTTGTTTTTGCGCAAAAATGGGGGAATAAATGTTCCGCTGTTGACCGGTGGGTCCTCGTGTGGTTATTTTACGACGCAATAGTTCATTTTACCCTGGTAAGTACAAGGGTGCATGCAGGAACGTTCACGTTTTACCTGCTCGTAACTGTCTGCTCACCTTTGGCTGTTTGACTGTGCAGGAGGGACCTTTCGTCTACATGTCACTTGTTGGAAATGTGTCAACCTCTGACGGTCTGTTGGCAGAGCTATGTGAGTACGCTGTGTTACTACACACAACACAGAGTCAAATGATTTTCAATGTGTTTTTTTTTTTTGCTTGCACTAATGAAATGAACTGATTTGGTTAGAAGCCAAAAAGACTAGTAGAGTAGTATGACATCTAGTGGTGTTTGTTGGTATGATGTACAAAGTTCAAAGTTCATTCACTGAACATAAGAGATTCTGTACAATCAAAAACAATTAAAAAAGTGCTCAGTTTTCTGTAAAGTGACTTGCGTTAAACAATAGCACTGGTAAAGGAGTAGTTCAGCCAAAAATTACGTTAAAAATGACATTTAGTTAATACTCACCCTAATATAACTTTCAAAACGTGATTCTTTTGTTTCTGTAGAACACAAAAGTTTCTGTCATACATGCAGTGACCGAGTGCTTTCATGTTTTTAAAGATCAAAAAATCACCGTAAGTAGTCTATACGATTTCCTTTCTAAATAATCCCAAACTAGGCAATGGTCTTGTAAAATATACTGAGATATTAAAAAGCAGTAGTTTTCCCCAAAATGAAAATGAATACATGATGTATTCACTCTCAAGCCTTTCTAGGTGTATATGACTTTGTTCTTTTAGATGAATATAATCAGAGTTATATTAAAATGTCCTGGCTCTTCCAAGCTTTATAATGGCAGTGATTGGTAGTCGAAATCTTGAATCAAAATAAAGTGCGTCCATCCATCATAAAAAGTACTCCACACGGCTCTGGTGGGTTAATAAAGGCCTTCTGAAGTGAACTGATGTGTTTGTGTAAGAAAAATATCCCGTAATCTCTAGCTTCCACTAACTGTTGAACATGCATACACAAGAGTGGCATTTACAGCGTAAGATGTAGGACATAGGCGAACGCAGTGACAAACTCAGAATTGCAAAGGAGAGCGCAAAACAAAACACCAGTCACAAATGAAAGTACAAAATAAGGATTTGTAAAGAAAATATTGGAGGATTTTGATGCAAGCCAAGAGGAGACTGGTTTTCCTTTGCTGTAAACAAAACTTGGTTTTTGAGAGACTAGCATATTCTCACCGAGCTTACGCTACATTTATGTCTTATGTCATCCGCTGGAATGCCACTCTCTCATTAAGACATGTACGACAGGTAGCGGAAACTAGAAATTGTGGTTTATTTAAGCTTTAAATGGATATTTTTCTTACACAAACACATCAATTTGCTTCAGGAGGCCTTTATTAACCCCCTTGGAGCTGCCTGGAGTACTTATTATGATGGATGGATGAACTTTATTGGACTTCAAAATCTCGACAGCCATTCACTGCCATTATAAAGCTTGGAAGAAAAAAAAGTCACTTATACCTAGAATGGCTTGAGTAAATCATGGGGTAATTTTCATTTTTGGGTGAACTATCCCTTTAAATGACATTTTTATTTCTGGGTGGTCTAATCCTTTAAATCAGTAGTTCTCAAATAGGGGGCCTCAAGATGGTGTAATAATTTCAATTATGACAAAACGGGATTAACAATGAGCTAAATCTAAAAATATGTTTTAATTCACTCACTTTTTCGGGGGAAAAAAAACGGTTTTCCACAATCCTGGAAATACAAGGAAGCCCAGTTTAAAAAGTGTCCTTTCTAGAACTGGAAAAGAGACTCGTGCAAATTAAAATCTACAAACACCATGGGCATTTTTAAAATTATTTTTTTTCTTGTTATGCCAAGTATAATAATTAGGTAGATGGATTAAAATACACTTAAGTTTTAAATCCTTAAACAGTAAAATCACAACGACTGGAACATCCATGAAAATTCATTGGCCAAAAAAAGTGGGATCCTTGAATAAATATAGCAACTGGGGGGCCTTTAAATATTGTTGTGGACAACAGGGGGCCTTGTTGTCAAAAAGGTTGAGAACCATTCCTTCAAATAAATGTATAATCAGGCTAAATTGACTACATGTTGCTTTTCTCACATCATCTAATTTTTCTAGAACCATCTGTTTTTTTAAGCAAATAGTTATAAAATGTCTTTCTTCTGTAGAAATGTATGTATATCTTGAATGGTGTTGCAAAACTTTGTCAGTTTATCTTGACAAGTTCATTTCTGATTTGTATTGTCTTGTGCATGTAATGCATGTCTATGTTTAAAAATGTCAACAGGGAAAGAATATGGCAAGGCAGATGAGCGCTGGTTGTACTCAGACCCGACAATAGTATCTCTGGAGCTTCTGACAGTGGTTTTAGATGGTTCTCTGGCCCTGCTTCTAGTCTACGCCATCATCAAAAACAAACACTACAGGTAAATCAGGCAGCAGTTCAAAATAATTAATTCTGGAAATGTAAATGTAAATACAATTCATCTGAGATTCATTAAAGTCTAAATATGATTTTATCTATTTGTGATGCAATGCTTTGTGACGCTTTCATTTCCAAATAAAATGATTTATTATTAATGGACCTTTAACACAGTTTTATGCATTTCTCAAATTTCTTTCTGAACCAGACACTTTGTTCAGATCACACTATGTGTGTGTGAGTTATACGGGGGCTGGATGACCTTCTGTCCAGATTGGCTAATTGGAAGCCCTAACCTGAACACTAGTAACTGGCTGTACCTGTGGGTTTACCTGGTATTCTTCAATGGGATCTGGGTGGTAGTGCCTGGACTCCTCCTCTGGCAGTCATGGAGTGATTTAAGAAGCATGCATCAGTATCCAAAGAAGAAGAACAGATAAAATCAGAGGAAGTCTGGTTGTTAGTACTCAGCCATATAATTATCACTGTTATAATTAGCCTTTCAGAGTCAACAGAATGAGATGTGGAGAGGATGTACTGCAGCTGATGTATTATAAACATTAATTGCGTACAACGAATAGTAGAGGGACAGTTGTTAAGGTGTATCTTTGCATAATTGCAGTGGTAAAGAGACAAAGGAAGCTCACACCAAACCATTGACTCATAGCAACATACTTACTTGTACTTTCTGCATTCCTGCCATGTGACACATAAACAGTGAATTTTTACATTGATCTAGGACCAGTTTCCCTACTAATCCCTCTTACCAAACTACCTTATCCAGTATAATAGAAAGCACAAACTGTTTCCAGATAATTGTATGTCAATTCATGTTTCATCACACACGTCGTCTTCTCCTTAAAATAATTATGAATCATGCTTCTTTTTATATAGACTGTGCTATACTTATGACAAGTTAACAGGTTAGCCTGTTTAAGGTTTTACTCATCACTGCAATTTTAATTACATTTAATTTATTAATTTATTAATTTATTGCACAATTCGGGCATTGTAATTTCACTACAGCTTCATGTGTAGGTAATACAAAAAGGTAACACGTTATAATAAGATCCCATTAGTTAACATTAGTTAATGCATTAACAAACATTAACTAATACATTTGTTGCGGTATTTATTCATCTTTGTTAATGTTAGTAAAAATACAACTGTTTATTCTTAGCTCAAATCCATTAAATAATAACAGAAAAAAAAACATTTTACTTTATGTGTAAATGTTAAAATTAACTAAGATTTATAAATGTTTAGATGTATTTTTATTTACAGTTCAAGGTAGTTGACTACTGTTAACTAATGGAACATGGAAAGTTTTGCCTATAAAACTAAAACTGAATTTAAAGTCACCTAATTTCTTATGAAAGTTTGCAAATAAACTTTTAATGTAAATCCAATCCATTTGAGTCTAAATATTTCTGATAGCCTACTTTTCAAAATCAAAATATCCATAATGTTATCAGAGTGGCATTGACATTAATTTAGATTAGTAAATGTTTTAAAAATTCACAAACTGAACCTTGTAGTGTTACCTAAGACTACAATTGCATTTAAAAACACCAAATTTCTATGGATTTTCCTCAATAAAGCTTTTAATATTAACATTTATGCATCACTGAATTCTCATCAAAATCTGCACAATCTGCACATTGCAGCACTGCATCTAATTACAAACAAAAAGATGTTTGCAGTAATTACAGTACACATGCTTGAAGTGAAGAACATGAAGACAAGTAAAAAATAAATATAATATGTATAACACATACAACAATTGTGAAAAGTGCAGTGGCTAAATCAGTCAATTATTTTCCCAACATTCTTGATCTAGTTTTAGTATGTTAGTACCGTGATCAAAGCTCTTCATTATTGTTATTAAGGTTCCATTTAGATAAAAGGCTAGATAGTATCTTACTTATGCTTTGTGCATTAGTTTAGCTATAGAGGTAAAGGCTTGTTGGAGACCCAGTCCCTTCAGGGCGCTGCAAGCTTGGATCTCCCATTTCCGATCTGTGTAACTATCCAGCTCCAGCAATGTAGACACCTCTCTAATAGTCATAGAGTTTGGCAGATCTTTTTTGTTAGCCAGCACCATCAAGGGAACTCCTTTCAGATGCTCATCAGTCAGAATCTTCTTCAGGGCTTTCTGAGCTTCTCCCATCCTGGTACGATCAGTGCTGTCCACCACGAAGACCAGTACCTTACATCCCTCAAGGTAGTATTTCCAATTAGGCCTCATATTTCCTTGTCCCCCGACATCCCACACGGACAGTGAGTTCTTATTGTTAAGCTGTATAGTCGCAACATTGAAGCCCACAGTCGGTGAGGTCTCCATCACCACACCACGCTGCTGCATGTAGAGCAAAGTAGACTTTCCAGCCGAATCCAAGCCCATGAGGAGAACCTGAGGAGTCTTTTTAAACCGTTTAGACTTAATGGCGCCCATCCTGATTTGAAAGACGCGTTTCTGATGGAATTCGCGGACTCTGAATCTCGTCAGTTTCGAACCGGAATCTGACAGAATCCTTGATTTGATTCCGCGACTTCTGTTTTCGAGGGAAATCGTATGCAAAGCAGAAACGACACTACGGCTAAATGTAGCTTACACTATAGCTCAACTATATCCCGTGTCTTTCAGTCTGACAAGTTTAGCGACATTTTTCAACCGGTTTGTCAACTTTACATGCGAGCCAATCTGCTCGAGGATCACAGAAACTGTAATGTTAATAATGCAAATAATCCTGTAGCTATGGTTTGACAGTAACGTTACGTCATGTTTATAAAATATGAAAATGAATATTGTAAAAGTATTTGATTAACTAAATTCTGTTACTGTTAAAAGCTTAGAAGCGTATGTATAAAATATAAATGTTTATTGTAAGATTACCTTATCATTAGGAGTAATATTCGTCACTAGTAAAATAGTAGTAATAATGAGCCCACTTTATATTAGGTGTCTTTATCTGTGTACTAACATTGAAATTAATCAATAGATATAATGTTGTGTACATACATGTTTTGACATTGTACACACACACATAAATAAATGTATAAAACAGGTACACTAACAGTCAAAAGTTTTTAATGTTTTCTTTAAATAACTCACCAAGCCTGCATTTATTTGATCCAAAGTACAGCGAAAACAGTACAATTCTGAAATATTTTTACTATATAAAATACCTGTTTTCTATTTGAATATATTTTAAAATGTAATTTATTCCTGATTTCAAAGCTGAATTTTTAGCATCATTACTCCAGACTTCAGTGTCACATGATCTTTCATAAATCATTCTAATATTCTGATTTGCTGTTTTGAAAACATTTATTATTATTATTATGTTGAGTAGCAGAGTAGATTTTTTTTTTTTTGAGGTTTCTTTGATGAAAAGAAAGTTCAGAAGAACAGCATTTATCTGACATAGAAGTCATTTGTAACATTATAAATGTCTTTATCATCACTTTTGATAAATTTAAAGCATCCTTGCTAAATAAAAGTATTCATTTCTATATTTCCCCCAAGATTATTATAAACAAAATGAACAATTATACTGACTCCAAGCTTTTGAATGGTATAGTGTATAAAAATACAAAAGCTTTTTATTTCAGATAAATGCTGATCTCTGGATCTTTCTATTCATCAAAGAATCCTGAAAAAATGTATTCAACTGTTATTAACTGTTAAATATCCCTAATAATAATATTTTAATTAATAATAATAATAATAAGGATCATGTGACACTGATGACTGGGGTAATGATGCTGAAAATGTAGCTTTGATCACAGGAATAAATTCCATTTTAAAAAATATTCAAATAGAAAACAGTTATTTTAAATAGTAAAAATATTTCACAACATTACTGCTTTTACTGCATTTTGGATCAAATAAATGCTCTCCCTTCTTCCCTCTTCTTACTTTATTATTATTATTATTATTATTATTATTATTAGCACGCATGTTGCTTATTTTACTCATTTTTCTTCGTCGCGTGTATTTGTCATCCATATTCCCTCAAGTCCCACCCCCTTTATCTCCAGCCTACTTCTGCCACCAATCCATGAAGCAGGAGCGACGTTCAAGCAGTCTGTGATTGGACAGTTGAGAAGTCGTTCATGGAGCCGTAGCAACAGTGATCAGGAAACAAGCGGGTTCGTTTTCTAGTTGACGTGAAACGCGCTTCCGTGTGCACATTGCTGCCGCTACAGGCTACTGGACGTGCTGGATAACTCGCTAATTACATGGTCTCAAACTCCTGTAGTCATTAGGTAGGTTTTGTGGCGTTGTCTTGATGAAAACCGTTTTTTCCCTGTAGTCTTGAGTCTGTCTGATGTCCTGATGGAGCGATGCAGTAGCTGTCAGGCTAACTGAGCTTTGCTTGTACACACAGTAACGCGAGCCTGCAAGAAGATACGTTCAAACCAACCCTGCTGATTTAGCAATTTCTTTCACATGCGCGTTACACACTAGCAGAGGGTGCAGTCTTCTGTTTACATTTGGTTTTACTTTGGATTTTGCTAAACGGTCGTAACTGATCTCTGATCAGCTGTTAAAGTGACACGAATACAATAAAAGCTGTAGCTACTGAGTTTTAGCGGTTTGAATAGTGAACAGGCTTTATGATCCATCAGTTCAGTGCTGTTTCACACACAAAAGCCTTTTTGTATGTTATGCAAGTGTGTTGTGTAAATTGTTGAGCTGTGGTATCATGGGATGTAATATCAAACCAAATGCAGTGGTCATCTGTCATCTTTGTTAAGGCAATTAACCTCAGCATTCATCACAGGAATAGATTTAAAATATATTAAAACCGAAAACATTTTTTAGATTGTAATATTATTTTATAATATTGCTGTTTTTAATGCATTTTTGATCAAATATGCACTGAATTGTTTCAAACTTCTGAGTAGTCGTGTATGTGTCTTTTTTCAAAGGCACACACAGCAGTCTTCTCGACTCCAAACCCCATCCCCTGAGCTTACAAAGGAGTTTTGCCATGGTGGATGTGAGCAAGTGGCCTCTCTTCACCCTCTTGAGTGCACAGGAGCTTGCCTCCATACGACAGGCATGCATCTTTGGAGCATCTGCGAATGAGGCCATCTACATCACCCACGATGACGAAGTAAGCTGATCAAGAAACTGATAGTATCTTCTTTGTTTGGGTCTTCTTGGCGGTGTAAGCTTACATGACCTGTTTTAGTAGCTTGTATTAACAAAAAGGTTCACAAAAGGCTCCAGTACCTTCATATGAAAACTAATCTGGATGTCTTGGCATAGGTGTACGTGTTGGGTTTGAACTGCAGTAATTGTCTTGGGACCGGAGACAGTCAGAGCACAATTGTTCCTAAAAAGCTGGACTGTCTGACTGGGAAGAAGCTGGTCAGTTTGAGCTATGGCAGTGGTCCTCATGTCCTGTTGGCTACAGAAGGTAAGTACAAGCTTGAATTCCTATATTCTGTCTAAACTGGAAGTAATTTGTGTCTTCGTCGCTAGTTAAAGTAGAGGTATAATGTGAAATCACTTGCCTGTCTGGATACATTATACTTCTATCTAGTAATGGGTATGTATTTTATACCTCATGTATTTTATAAGTCCTTTCTACTCTCTACAGCAGGGGAGTTGTATGCATGGGGCCATAATGGATATAGTCAGTTGGGCAATGGGACGACCAATCAAGGTGTGTCTCCCATTTTGGTGTCTACTAACCTGCAGAACAAGAGGGTGACTGAAGTGGCCTGTGGTTCTCACCACTCTTTGGCTTTGACCCATGAGGGTGAGGTAAGGTTTGAGAACTGCTTTTGTCACACTCAATTAATGCATTGCATGAGTATGAAAGCCCATTTCCACTACATGAAAATCATCTTGTCTGTGTGACGTCACAAAAACCCAGGCCGCTCCCACAATAGTTGATTGACATGGCCGTCTTACCTTAGACCCGCCCTAAACGAGCATTGTGTCGACTCCAGCGTGAATGTAGACAAGAATGTTTCAGATTGGACGATTGAGGTGTTTTGTTGTTGGATGTAATACTGAACATAGTAGTCATAATTTACTTCCGACATCTGAGCCGCTGAAGACGCAGAGGATTAACGTTACTTTAGTTTTGAAGCTAATGTGCTCTACATAAATGCATCTGTGTTCGTGCAAATCATTTGTGATGCAGCTTCACTTACAGCAAAAGTGAGTATAAGGGTTTTTTATGCATCTTTGCAAATCGCCTTTCTTAATAATGTGCTAATTAGCAAGTTTCCCGGCTAAATGCGGCTGAAGTGAACATCATCCCACAGAAGTAAGGGGCGGGGTAAGCAGAGCTCATTAGCATTTAAAGGCAAATGCAACAAAATAGCTCCTTGTGAAAAGGGCTGATTTTGTCAAGGTGAACCCTTTAAGAAATTCAAACAATAAATACTGTTTTGTGGCTCTTTAATGTGTCGTGACAGATCGCTGTAATGCCTCAGTTCAAGCGGCTTATGAACCAATCATCTCTTTCTCTTTACTAGTTATAGCACAAAATAAACATGAATGAACATCAGAAGGTGTCTTGTTTCAACCGCAGAAAGATGTCAAGGACGTCTGTTTCAAGACTTTATTATAGTCCAGATACTAGGCCTAATAATGTCAAAAAAACTGTTTAAAGAGCCTAGATGGTGTCATATCATAGGGGTTATTAGCAGGCTTCATCCGGCCTACAGTATTAGCCCAAAAAAGGATAGAAACCAGTAAAAACAGCGGAACATATAAAAGGGTTTGAAAGATCGTAAGTGATTGAAACAATGTCATCTAATATAAAAAATGTATTTTAACATTTTCACAGGTGTCAAAAGACACATCAGTACTTCCAATATTAGTCTGTTTGATCACATTTAATAGAGTTAATAGTATCCCGGTTAATGAGTTAATTTTTATCCCGGTTGATATAAAACACTGACTGTTGGTTAAAATGCAACATACTGATGCACAGATATGTCCATTAATTAGGGTTAAACTAATGACATACTGTGAATCTGATGGCATGGACTAATAAAACGGTTTCAGCATATAGAAGTTTCTGTGTTAAAATTGCTGTCACATGCTAATCCCATAATCCAACAAAATCTGTCCTGTTCCTTTTGCATATAACAATTTCCCTTTTATCAATCTATTTAGAAACACTCCAATAGTAGATTAAATATGTAGGTTACATTTTAAAGGGTTTTTTAATATCCTCATCTGTTTAGCAAGTATAATTAGCCGCTTAGGCTCATCGTGCATGCTGTAATAAGGAGCATGTGACCTTTTTTGTTAAGCTGTGAGGGCTTTTGTTCTCACTGTGACTGCAAGATCAGCTTGGGTGTAACACTCTGTGTTTGTCAGTGATAATAGTTCATATTCACATTCATTAAATCTTGCCATGTTCATAGACAGCCAGTCAGATGTTTCAATAAATGAAAATTTTTAGCTTAATGTCCCTGTTAATGGTCTTGTCTGCTAATTATATGTTGTCTCAGGTGTTTGCGTGGGGCTACAACAACTGTGGTCAAGTAGGTTCAGGGTCCACTGCCAACCAGCCAACACCCCGCAAGGTGTCCAACTGTCTCCAAAACAAAGTGATGGTCAGCATAGCCTGTGGACAGACTTCATCCATAGCTGTGGCGGATAATGGCGAGGTAAAGGATGGAATTTACCTGTTATGACCTTCCTGTTTATGGTAATACCCAACCTGCTATGTAAAACATTATGTTGACTATTAACTACTTAAGTGTGTATGTGTGTGTGTCATCTCACTGTATTTCTCACTTATGCATGTTGCACGTTTGTTAGTGGTGAAATGTGTGTGTTTTTCAGGTTTATGGCTGGGGTTACAATGGCAACGGCCAGCTAGGTTTAGGCAACAATGGGAACCAGCTAACCCCATGTCGTTTGATTGCACTACAAGGCCTCTGTGTGCTGCAGGTACGAAACAGAACATCTACCACGTTCTTTGGTGGATTGTTAGCTGTACATGTAATATATTAATATACACTATGGTTCTGAAGTTTGAGGTCAGAAAGATTATTGTTTGAAGAAAGGTAATACTTCTATTCAGCAAAATATTGAACAAAAGTGTCAGTAAAGACATTTATAATTTTGCAAAAGATTTCTGTCTCAAATGTATGCTGTTCTTCAAAATAACTGTTCAACACTGATAATAATAAGAAATGTTTCTTGAGTACAGCATATCAGAATGATTTCTGAAGGATATTTCATTTTAAATATTGTTTAACAATAGTACTGTTTTTACTGTAAAATAAATAATGCAATCTTAGTGAGCAAAGAAGACTTCAAAAACTAAAAAATCTACTGACCCCAAACCTTCGAACAGAATTGTACATAAAAGCAACAAGAACTGACAACAAAGAAACAACATGTGACCAGTACAGATTTTTAAAAAATTTAGTGGGTGTAAAAAATGTCAAACATGTCACTGTGTCACAGATTGCCTCAGGTTACGCTCATTCTCTAGCACTGACCGATGAGGGCCTGTTGTATGCATGGGGGGCCAATACTTACGGCCAACTGGGCACCGGCAACAAGAGCAACCAGCTCAGCCCTGTACAGGTCATGACTGAGAAAGAAAGGTAAGGAGTTTGGAAATAAGTCTTTTCCTGTTTCGTTACTTGCCTACTCATTTATTCATTCACTGACTCTGTTCTAAAACAGTTGTTATTGGTAAATCTATTTTAAAAAGTTCACATTAAAGGTTTAGTTCATTCCTGAATTAAAATTTCCTGATAATTTACTCACCCCCATGTCATCCAAGATGTTCATGTCTTTCTTTCTTCAGTCGAAATTAAGGTTTTTGAGGAAAACATTCCAGGATTTTTCTCCATATAGTGGACTTATAGGGATCAGCGGGTTAAGGGGCCAAATTGCAGTTTCAATGCAGCTTCAAAGGGCTCTACAGCTGAGGAATAAGGGTTTCATCTACTGAAACGATCAGTCATTTTCTTTAAAAAAAAGTATATAATTTTTAACCACAAATTCTTGTCTTGTACTAGCTCTGCGTTGCAGAAAGGTAGGGTAGGGCGAAAAACTCCATCTTATATTCTCTTCCAACTTCAAAATCATCCAACATCGTTGTTTTACCTTTTTTTTGGCGGTTGACTTTCTTTGCATGTTCGCTTTGTAAACACTGGGTCGGTACTTCCTCCTACGTCACGTGTGACCTTTCCAACGTGATTCTGTAATGCATGTTTGCAAGGTGAGCTAGTGCAAGACAAGCATTTGTGGTTGAAAAGTGTATACATTTTTATTTTTTTTTTTTTTTTTAGAAAATGACTGATCGTTTTGCTAGATAAGACTCTTATTCCTCGGCTGGGATTGTGTAGAGCCCTTTGAGGCTGCATTTGGACCTTCAATCCACTGATCCCTATTGAAGTCCACTATATGGTGAAAAAATCCTGGAATGTTTTCCTCAAAAACCTTCATTACTTTTCGACTGAGGAAAGAATGACACAAACATCTTGGATGACAACGGGGTGAGTAAATAATCAGGAAATTTTAATTCTGGAAGTGAACTAATCCATTAAGCACAAAAAGTATTTTACTCAAAATATTGAGTAGAATGTTAATTTTTTTTATCAGTACTTTTTGTAGTTATCAATACTTGTATTTCAGCATTGCCTGAAATATATTTGTAATCAGCATTTCTTTTGAATCTGTTATTTTGTTGATAATATATTTTTATTTTTTTTTCACCGATCTCCTTACAAACTATTGATAAGATGCTAGAATATGGCCAAAATATGGAACATGAAATATATATTTAAAAAAAAAATGGAACAGCCTTAAAAGGCACACCTTAAAGGAGAAGTCCACTTCCAGAACAACAATTTACAGATAATGTAATCACCCCCTTGTCATCCAAGATGTTCATGTCTTTCTTTCTTCAGTCATAAAGAAATATTTTTTGAGGAAAACAGGATTTTTCTCCATATAATGGACTGAAATGGTGCCCAGAGTATGAACTTCCAAAATACAGTTTAAATGCAGCTTCAAACGATCCCAAATGCGGTTGTAAATGATCCCAGCCGAGGAAGAAGGGTCTTATCTAAGGGTCTTATCAGCTATTTTCAGAAAAATAATGCAATTTAAATACTTTTTAATGTCAAACGCTTGTCTTGTCTTGCTCTTCCCGACCTCTGTTTTTTTCCGGTTCATGACAGTTAGGGTGTCAAAAAACTCTCATGTCATGTTCTCCCTCAACTTCAAAATCGCCCTATATCAATGTTTTACCTTTTTTAAGGGTGTTTGATCTTCTTTGCATCTTCACTTTGCAAAGACTAGGTCGGTACTTCTGTAACGATGTAGGATGATTTTGAAATTATTTTTGAAGTTGAGGGAGAAAATACGATTGGAGATTTTCTACATACCCTAACTGTCCTGAGTCAGAATACACAGAGTTCAGAGTTCACAGAGTTAAAAATATTTAAATTGCATTTTTTTAATAAAAAAAATAACCGATCGTTTCGCTAGATAAGACCCTTCTTTCTCAGCTGGGATCGTTTGAAGCCGCATTTGAACTGCATTTTGGAAGTTCAAACTTGGGGCACCATAGCAGTCCATTATATAGAGAAAAATCCTGAAATGTTTTCCTCAAAAAAATACAATTTCTTTACAACTGGAAGTGGACTTCTCCTTTAAAATTATCCTGTCTAGGTTGGCGACTCAAAATAAGGAGTATATGATATTGACGTTGCATTTTGTCAGTGCCATTGTTAGTGTGAATTCTTGCAACCCAGGGGGATTTCCTGTTGGTCTAGTGGGAGCTTCCTGTAAGTCATCCTGTTTTGGGTGTAGGCGAAGAGTAGCTCTCTTGTACTAACTCTATAGGTCACTTTATCTCTGCTAATATTAGTTTAAATTTGAGGCAATGCATAATAAACAGTATTCTCTAATGCAGGGAGAATAATACTTGCATACGGATCTGAGTGATGTATCTCATTTCCCTTGGTCCTTTCCCCTTTGTGCCCTCTCCTCCTGCATGTATCCTTCCTCATGTTCCTGCTCTCCTCCACCTTGGCCTCCTCCATGTCTTCCTGCTATTTTGACTCCACCTTTTCCCTCCACCAGGATTGTGGAGATCGCCGCCTGTCACTCCACACACACCTCTGCAGCAAAGACCCAGAGCGGTCAGGTGTACATGTGGGGGCAGTGCCGCGGACAGCCCATCGTGCTGCCACACCTCACACACTTCACCAGCACAGACGACGTCTTCGCCTGCTTCGCCACGCCATCTGTGATGTGGCGGCTGCTTTCCATGGGTGAGTTTGTGTTGTCGTCATCATTGTTTTGATGTTTGGTTCTCTTTGGATGCTTTGTTGTTTCAGTCTTAATGCATATACAGTATTTTGTACTGCTGTTATTTAATGTGCATTAAAACAGAAATAGATTCTGCAGAAATTGATGCAGTCGCTGCTGTTACATAACTGTGCTGTGTTTGTTATCAGAGCATGATGACTTCCTGACTGTGGCCCAGTCCCTTAAAAAAGAGTTTGACAATCCTGAGACCTCTGACCTCAAATTCAGCATCGACGGGAAGTACATTCATGTCCATAAAGCTGTTCTCAAAATCAGGTGATGACCTCACTCTAGTTTCATCATTAACCGGTGCATTAAGGAGTTCAGTGTTCTCTTAGTTATTGGTAATTACAACTTTCTTCTCTTTTATCCCATTTCTGTGTCCTCATTTCAGGTGTGAACACTTCAGATCAATGTTTCAGTCACACTGGAATGAGGACATGAAGGAAGTGATTGAGATCGACCAGTTCTCGTACCCGGTGTACCGCTCTTTCTTGGAGTTCCTCTACACTGACAGTGTAGATCTTCCTCCTGAGGATGCTATCGGTGGGTTCAGATACATTTTTTAACTAGGTTTAAAGAAAAATATTCCATCAGACCTATAGATGAGCATAAGAAACCAACAATCACTCTTTTCAACCTTTTTTAATCACCAAAACTACACCAAGTAGATTACCACCATGTTTATTTACTCCTACCTGACCTTAAAGTGGACTCATATATTATTGTGGTCCATTTTTGTCTGCAGGATGTAGTTCAGTTTTCATTGTCTTTTGTCATTGCTATTGTCTTTTGGACTATACATCACTATAATATTATATAAAGCAAAATATTAATGATTCTTATAATAATTTTAATTATAATAATACATTAATAATTAGTAATTATTGGTTAATAATAATAGTAAATAATTACATTTCATTAGTAAAATAATTTAAAGGAATAAGTTATTAGTTAATAATTACATTGATAAGTAGTTGTTATTGTTTGCAGGAAAGTTATGACAAATTATGATTTACAGCAAATTATGATTTACAGTTATTACAAATTATAATTTACAAATTATGATTTACAGCAATAAAAATAGTACACCAGTAAAAATTTGCTTATTATTATTTACAATAGCCATACATCAATAGTGATTAGTTGTTTACAGTTATTGTTTACAATAACAATAAGAGCAATACACCAATTCTAATGATTATTATTTATTATAATTATTTACAACAACACTAAAAATAATATACCACTTTTATGCTTAGTAATGCTTAGTTATTATTTATAATAATAATTATGATTTACAACAATAATAATAGTAACTCAGTAATAATTTATTATTTTCAATAATGTAGTTATTTTTCTTGTAAACAGTAACATCAATAATGATTAGTTTTTTACAATTATTGTTTACATCAATAACAACAGCAATACACAATACTGATTAATAATAATAATATTATTATTATTATTTATAGTAATATGATTATTTACAACAATATCAACAACAATAATATGCAAGTAATGCATAGTTATTTACATTAATGTCTATGATTTACAACAATAATAACAACAGAACATCAGTAGTAATTTATTATTTACAATAATATAGTTATTATTTACAATAACAATACATCAATAATGATTAGGTATTGTTTACAATTATTGTTTACAACAACAATAATAACAATACACCAATACTGATTATTATTTATAGTAATTTAATTATTATTTACATACAATATTTACAATCATACGCCAGTAATGCTTAGTTAGTAAAGCTTAGTTATTATTTAAAAAAATAATTATGATTCACAACAATAATATCAATAGTAACTCAGTAACAATGTAATTTACAATATAGTTATTATTATAGTAAACAATAACATCAATGATTAGTTGTGTACAATTATTGTTTACAGCAACAATAACAGCAATGCACCAATACTAATGATTATTATTTCTAGTAATATAATTATTTACATACAATATTTACATATTTAACACCATAATACACCAATAATGCTTATTTATTATGCTTAGTAAAGCTTAGTTATTTAAAATAATTATGATTTAAAACAATAACAACAATAGTAACTCAGTAATAATGTTATTTACAATAATAGTTGTTATTATTATTATTGTTGTTGTTATTATTATTATTATTGTAAATAATATCAGTAATAATTAGTTGTGTACAATTATTGTTTACAGCAAAAACAATAATAGCAATGCACCAAAACTGATTATTATTATTATTATTATTATTATTATTATTGTTTATAGTAATATAATTATACAACAACACTAACAATAATACACCAGTAATGTTTAGTTATTATCCTTAGTTATGCTTAGTTAGTAATGCTTAGTTATTTACAATAATATAGTTGTTATTATTTACAATAACATTGCTTCAATAATGATTAGGTATTGTTTACAATTATTGTTTATAACAACAACAGCAATAATCCACCAATACTGATTAATCATTAATATTATAATTATTTATAGATTATAATTATTATTTACAACAACACTAAAAATAATACACCAGTAATGCTTAGTTATTATGCTTAGTCATTCTTAGTTATGCTTAGTTATTATTTACAATAATGATTTACAACAATAACAACAATAGTACAATTGTAATTTCTTAACATTTACAATAACAATGCAATAATGATTAGGTATTGTTTACTAATTTTTTTTTTTTTTTACAGCAATAATAGCAATACACCAATTCTGGTTAATCATTGAGGTTATTTATAGTAATATAATTATTTACAACCGCACTAACAGTAATACACCAGTAATGCTTAGTTATCATCATTGCTATTATTATTTATAATAATATAATTATTATTTATAACAACAGTAACATGTACATTGCTAATGATTAGTTGCTGATGTTGTTGTTATTATTATTGTTATTATTGACATTAATAATATATATGTTAATATAACCAAATTTGGAACTGTATACTTCTCTATACTTTATGTATTGTAACCAAAAATCCAAAAATATTTGTAATTGAACAAATTAAGTTCAAGTTCAACACATGTTATAAAACAAAATGGATTGTACCCATCAAAAAATGAATGGATTTGGATATCTCTCACAGGGTTACTGGATCTGGCAACCTCGTACTGTGAAAACAGACTGAAGAAGTTGTGCCAGCATATCATAAAGAGAGGAATCACAGTGGACAACGCTTTCTCTCTGCTGTCTGCTGCCATCAGATATGATGCAGAGGTAACACTAAACTGCCCTGGAGGCCTGGCTTATACTTGTTTTACCTGTTAGCATTTTTTCATCTCATTTTGTTTGTAAGTAAAATCCTTTCGAAAGGTAATACACAAACTCAATATCGTAACCTTGTAATGCTAATCATGGATGGTAATATTGATCTTTCTTGCTCGCTTGTTCAGTCACTCATAACTGCACATTCATGCTTTCTTTCATGTGAAGGATCTAGAGGAGTTCTGTTTTAAATTCTGTGTGAACCACTTGACTGAGGTCACGCAGACAGCTGCGTTCTGGCAGATCGACGGCAACATGCTGAAGGAGTTCATCTGCAGAGCCAGCCACTGTGGAGCCTTCAAAAACTGACTCTGACGGCCACCAGATCTGTTACAGCAGTCAGTCCTCCTCACAGCTAGTGGGCGCTGAGACACCAGACAGTCATTATTACACAGCGCCCCCTGTTGAGCAGGAGAGGAACTCTTTTATAATGGATAAGATTCATGAAGAGGGGTCAATGTCGGTGTTAATGTCACATACAAACCATTTTGTACTCATCTGTTACCCAAGATAGTCAGCCAGACGGGACATTCTCATTGAAGTCTTACACAACTTTTTAAAGTGAGTTTGGGCCAAACAGAGGAATAATTCAACTGTATTACTAACAAGCACCATTGAAAAACGGACAAAGAGAGTTGCTAATTCATTCTTTGTTTGTCCCTTAAATTTTTTTTTTGCACGGGTAATATTAAATAGAGGTCACTAATTAGGTATGTTTTTTTTCTTGCAGTGATGCAGTGCATTACACTCTCCTCTTTTTTTATTGTATTGTATTGGCCTGGATTTGTATATTGATGTGGCCGCTTATGTTGTTGACCAAATGAATTTCTGCTATATGTTTTTGCTTGACTTGAGACTTAAAATGTAGGCAGTTTCTTTAGATTAGAAAGACCACTGTCTGTTATTACTTGGTTTAGTATCTGCTGTTGCTGCTGTGAATTACTAAAGCAGCATACAATGACTGTTGCACTTAATCAGTCTGATGTTTAAGTTTGCTAAAATATAAAGAGTGTTATTCATAGTTGCACTAGTAGTTTCCTTCACAGGTGCTCATATAAAATCACTAGAGAGTGTATATGAATCTTTACAGCTGCACATTTTATAGGTGTGAAACACTTATAATAATACTAATGCCTATGGTAAGTTTTTTGTTTTTTGTTTGTTACATAACTAACTGTATTTGTTTTTCACATGTACATACTGTACAGTTTTTGCATTAGTTTTGTAAAATAATCTGTGCACCTTATTTGTGCCACAGTTTATCTTGTAAGTTATAAAACCTGATACTATAAAGGTAAATAAAGCTTTTCTTATAAGTTGCATTGAGGTGTTTTTAATTATACTACCAGTCTTTTTAAAGAAGTCTCTTCGTCTTACCAAGCCTGCATTTATCCAAAATGCAGCAAAAGCAGTAATATTGTGAAATATTTTAATATTTAAAATAATTGCTTTCTATTTGAATATATTTTAAAATGTAATTTATTTCTGTGATGAAAGTTACATTTTCAGTACTCCAGTCTTCAGTGTCACATGATCCTTCAGAAATCATTCTAATATTCTGATTTGCTGTTCAAAAATCATTTATTATAATGAAAAGATCCAAAGATGAGCATTTATCTGAAATAAAAAGCTTTGTAACACTATACACCATACCATTCAAAAGCCTGGAGCCAGTACTGTTTTTTTGGGAAAAAAAAAATAGAAATGAATACTTTAATTTAGCAAGGATGCATTAAACTGATCAAATAAAGATGATAAAGACATTTATAATGTTACAAAATCTACTTTTTTAAACATAATAATAATAATAAATGTTTTTTTGAGAAGCAAATAGAAATATTATAATGATTTCTGAAGGATCATGTGACTGGAATAATGACCCTAAAAATTCAGCTTTGAAATCACAGGAATAAATTACGTTTTAAAATATATTCAAATAGAAAACAGTTATTTTAAATGGTACAAATTCACAAAAATTCACTTTTTTTTACTGTACTGTGGATCAAATAAATGCAGGCTTGGTGAGCAGAAGAGACTTTAAAAATCATTAAAAACTTTTGACTGGTAGGCTTTTTTTTTGTAGATGTGTCTGTTTAGAGTGTGAAACATGTAACATGGAAATAGTATTTCAAATTTCATAACACCTTTATTTTATTAAAATTATTTAATATTCGAATTATAAATTTAATATCATTATTTAATTTATTTTACGTTTTTAATAATTTTATTAAATATTAATTTGAGCATTAGCTGCTAAGGTAGCTTGCTGCTTTAAAGTTCCTGAAAGTCATCCTGTAGTTTGATTTCTCATTAAATGAAACTAATATTAATTATTGGAATCGTTAAATACTTGTTTCAGGTAAAGAAGACAGCTGTGATCGTGAAGTCATTCTATGAAATGAGTAAATGTCCAGAAATGATGTAGACGCACCCATTTAATTCACGGGTTTGGCTATTTTAGCCCCAGCAAGGGTAAAATCTTTGCGTGGCAGGGGCAGCTGCCACAAAAACCTGCCACTTGACCCGTCACCGCTATACGCGCCTGCCACTCCACCCGCCACTGCCAGATATGCATCAATCGGAGTGTATACAGTCAGAGATGTTGAGGCAGGCGCGATTCTTCGGTGCTGTGTGCGCATTATGGATTTAAAAGCCTAAAGTAACGTAACAAATAGGTAAATAAGTATAGAATTGCACGGTCTGTTTACTTAAGTGTATCAACCGAAGTGTAAACAGTAAGAGGCAGCTGCCACAAAACCTGCCATAACGTACCTTGTTTTATTCCTTGCTGCCTTAACTTATGCTTTATTCCTCCCTTTAAATCAATAATGGCGCGCGCAGCACCGAAGCGGCGCGCCTGCCACAACTTAGCGTAGCGCCTGCCTCAACATTTCTCACTGTTTACACTCCGACTGATGCATATAAACAAACGGAAAGTGCAATTCTACTCTTATTTACATATTTTCTGCCTTACTTTATGCTTTATTTCTCCCTTTAAATCCGTAATGGCGCGCGCAGCACCGAAGCGTCGCGCCTGCCACAACTTAGCGTCGCGCCTGCCACAACATTTCTCACTGTTTACACTCCGATTGATGCATATAAACCAACAGAAAGTGCAATTCTACATTTATTTACATATTTGCCACCTTAACTTATGCTTTATTTCTCCCTTTAAATCCGTAATGGCGCGCGCAGCACCGAAGCGTCGCGCCTGCCACAACTTAGCGTCGCGCCTGCCACAACATTTCTCACTGTTTACACTCCGATTGATGCATATAAACCAACAGAAAGTGCAGTTCTACATTTATTTATATATATCTGCCACCTTAACTTATGCTTTATTTCTCCCTTTAAATCCGTGATAGCGCGTGCAGCACCGAAGTGTCGCGCCTGCCTGTAATGTAAGTAAACAGACCTTGCAATTCTACAATTATTTGCCACATTATCTCATGTTTAATCCATAATAGAACACACAGCGCCTAAGCGTCGCGCCACCTGTTTGCTATAGCGGTGACGGGTCGCGAGGCAAGCGCATTCAGTGGTGGCAGGTCGAGTGGCAGGCACAAATAGCGCTGACGGGTCCAGTGGCAGGCGCAAATAGCGGTGGCAGGTCGAGTGGCAGGCGCACATAGCGGTGGCAGGTGGAGTGGCAGGCGCATTTGGCGGTGGCAGGTCTTTGTGGCAGCTGCCCCTGCCACATTTTAGCTACACCCATCAGCCGGTGTCTAAAAACAAAGGTTGATGCAATCCTTAAAGACAAATGTTTTTAACAGAATGGAGTGTACAGTGACTCATTATGCCACTGCTATGTCATCAGACAAATAGATCAGTGAGTCTGCTGAGAAAGAATTTGACTGGCCTCCCCAGATATGAACCCCATTTAACACTGTTGTGAGTCTGACCCCATCATCTCACGACATCAACGGATGCTCCTGTGACTGAATGACAGCAAATCCCTGCATCCATCATCCAGTATCTTGTAGTAGATTGCAAGCTGCTAGAGAAGATCAGCTGTCTGTTGTGAAATTCTATGTCTATCATCAAACAGTTGTGGGTGTGGTGTTTGGGTCTGGTGTACTTGGTATACTCCGCATACTTTTGGTCTATGTGGTGTAAACCAGCAGATTTCTGGGGAATCGAAGCAGGCGAGCCTTTAAGAACAGATGACCCGCCTACTGGTGACGTCAGCACAAATAGGAAGAGGACAGCATGAATGCGGACGGGCTGTTGTTGTTTAGGGCTGTTTAGTCAATGACAGGTCAATGTTGAGCGGTTGAATGGCAGCTTCGGACAGTCGGCGGTCTCACCGGGATTTCGAGGGAAACGGATCAATTTCAAACGGCGAGGACGTGCGCAATGTGAGGGATAGCGGAGTACAGACGGATGCCAAAGTACAAGGTTAGATTAGCCTGTCAGTGTCTCTTCGTGGTAACCAGACCCCGGTGGATAGCTCAACTTTACAGCTGCTAAAGCCGTTTCTCCTTCAAAGCCGTCTCAGTTCTTCTTTTAAGACGTTCTTTATTTTCGTTAAATTATTTACTAGCAGGTTATTATGCATTATATGTATATCTCATGTCTAATCTATTCTAATTATAATCCTGAACTCTGAAATCTATATTTACGATAAATAAATACATATTATTTTATGTTTAACTGTTGCAATTACCGAATCTCAATATGCAGAACCATTTTCTGCTTTTTTTTTTTTTACCATAAAAAGGAATGAAACAAGAATGTTTGAATAACAATAATACATATTCAAGTATCATTCAACCTTAATCCCAGTCTGTTTTTTTGCATAAATAGAATGAGCTACTAGCTATAACTACTACTAGCTGCAAAAAATAATGTTAGCCATAAAAACAACAATTATTCGAATACAGTAATAAAATAATCATTATGAATGTTTCATTATTATGTACTTATTATTAGGGTTGGGTATCGAAAATCGATTCCGATTCCAGAATCGGATACTTAAGATATCTTAAGTATTATTATATTGTCTTGTGTATTGTCTTTCACATATTTAGTCTAATCACTCGTTTATTTGTCTGTTGTTTGTGTCTTTTCATATATTTATTCTAATCACTTGTTTATTTCTGTTATCTGTGTCTTGTCACTTGTGATCCTGTCTGTGCACTGGAAGCTTCTGTCACCAAGACAAATTCCTTGTGTGTGTAAGCACACTTGGCAATAAAGCTCTTTCTGATTCTGATTAAGATTAGGAATCGGATACTTCTTGTAAATTTAAAATTTCGATTCGGCCTATCGATTCATATATGCGTTTATATATATATATATCTGTGAGGACCCGACCGAGCGATCTGCCAGGACCTTGAAGCGCCAAAAGTAGATGTCACCACCAATATGACAAAGCATTTTAATTTAACAGATCGTTAAAGATCACAAACACGATTCAAATACCAACGTGATTCTGTTGCTAAATTACGATTCATCTGTTTGATTCCTCCACCTTTCTTCCGTTCAAATCTGCGTTCGTGCTGCCGCTGACCTAGAGAGCCACTATTTGTTTCACTACTTTTCTATTTGAATATATTTTAAAATGTAATTTTGTCTTGTGATCAAAGCTGAATGTTCAGCATCATTACTCCAGTCTTCAGTGTCACATGATAATTCAGAAATCATTCTTATATGCTGATTTGCTGTTCAAGAAACATTTATTATTATTATTATTATCAATATTTAAAACAGTTGAGTACATTTTTACAGGATTATTTTCTTTGATGAATAGAAAGATAAAAAGATTAGCATTTATCTGAAATAAAAAGCTTTTGTAACATTATACACTATACCATTCAAAAGCCTAAAGTCAGTATATTTTTTGGAAACGAAATGATAAATTAATACTTTTATCTAGCAAGAATGCTTTAGATTGTTCAAAAGTGATTATAATGACATTTAGAATGTTACAAAAGATTTCTGTTTCAGATAAATGTTGTTCTGAACATTCTATTCATCAGAGAAACTCAGCTGTTTTCAACATCATAATAAATATTTTTTGAGCAGAAAATCAGAATATTAGAATGATTTCTGAAGGATTATGTGACTTTTGTGATTACATGTGACTTGCATTTTTTAAAATATATATTCAAATAGCAAATAGTTATTTTAAATAGTAAAAATATTTCAAAATTGTACTGTTTTTTCTGTACTTTGGATTAAATAAATGCTGGCTTGGTGAGCAGAAGAGACTTCTTTAAAAAAAACATTAAAAAATCTTTTTTTTACTTTTGACTGGTAGTGTATTTGTTTATTTTTTGTAACTAGTCTGTTCACATGAATCCTACTTTTTGTTTCAGGTCATGGACCTCGACTGTCCAAAGCCAACCTCTTCACATTGTTGAGTCTATGGATGGAACTTTTCCCAAAGAAAGAAGCACAGCAACAAGAAAATGATAGCGTAAGAATATTTTCATTTCATCTGTGTTTTTCAAAGACATTGAGCTTACATTACAGCCATTAAAAAAATGCAGATAAAAATGTGTTACAAATGGCATCTACCAGTGTGAAATGACTGATTTGTATTTATATGTGGGGAAAAGCATCTACAACAGCATTATTATTGGAAACCTGTTTCCCACATGACACAGTCCCTGTTGTGCATATAATGACTCATGTGCACTAAAGGAGATGCTAATGAACGTGTAGTGTGTATGAACTGGAATGGCTGCTACATCCTGTGACTTATTAGCTGTATGGATATATAATGAGAGGTATTATATTTGCATCCAGGCTGGAGACAGTGGTCTTGTGGTGGTGCATGAGCACATTGTTCTGGGTCTGCATTGCTCCAGTGCGCAGTTACATGCAGGACAGGTGGCTGTGGTCAAACATGGACCCAGGCTGAAGGGATGTGATCTCTACTTCTCCCGAAAACCATGTTCGACCTGTCTCAAGCTACTTATTAATGGTAAGATTATTTTTGTAACATTTTATATCTGACTGCCTGTCTATCCCGCCCTTGCTGTAAACTTCTCTCTCCTCCTATTCATCTGTCTTTGTTCAGCCGGTGTGAGCAGGATATCATACTGGCCCGGTGATGCTGAGATCAGTTTGCTGTCAGGTAGACACGATCACGTGGACTCCAGTCACCAGGAAGCCATCTTAGATGCAACAGCTGCCGAGAGACTGAAATCCAACAGCAGACCCCACATCTGTGTGCTCCTGCAGCCTCTGGACTGCACCATACAGCAGTTTGTGGACGAAACGTCCCAAAACGGTGACTTTCTTGAGAAGATTGCTGCGGACAATCCATCTCTCAATGTTAAGGATATCTTTCGAAGTGAATGGTGGAACAACTTGGATGATTTTTTGGAGAAGTTCTTTATAAATGACGAGGAGCAGCATAAGTATGTGCTGAACAAGATGGGATTGGAGAACTTTTGTGCAGAACCAAATTTTAGTAACTTAAGGCAGCACATGAGGAATCTTATTAGGATTCTGGCATCAGCCGCCGCAAGTGTTCCGGTTCTAGAAGATTACGGTTTCTTCACTGAAGAGCCTTTAGGGACGGGTTCTCCTGCTTTACCTCAGGATGTGGTGCGACACTGTATGATACAGACCCAAATACTGACGTGTAGAACAGGTGAATATTATTCACTTGCTTGACTAATTGACATCAAAATGTTCAGCTGTAATCAAAAATTCACAAGTGATGGCAGAAAGTGACAGCATGAATCTAGTGTCGCTTAAAATGTACAACAGTTAGCGGAAATCAGAAGCATCAGTGCTGGTTTAGTTAAAGGTCAATTAAAATCTACCTTTAAAATTAAAATAAAAATCATTCCCTGCCAGGGTTTTTTTTTTTTGTTTGTTAAAAAAAAAATGCCAGCTACCTGCAGCATTTCTGACCATTTTCACAAAATTTTCATAGCCCCCAGAATTTTTTGTTGTATAAATATCTGAATATGCAATATGCTAAAGCATAGAACCCAAAACAAATACATTTTATTCTAGCTTAATGCATTTTGATCAGATTCAGAATGGTGATCGAAACATAGATGGAGTAGATTACTTCCATCAAACCCCCACAGCTTGCATGGTCCAATAACATTTCCTTGTTATTTAATTTTTTAACGTTAGGCAGTTTAGATTTATATGCTGTTTAATTCTTGATGATTGCGTTATTTTACATATGCATCTGCTTCAGGGTTAGAAATGAACTTTTCCATTAATGGCAAATATTGATTTGGCCTCTAGAACTGATTTCCAGGGGCATTTTTTTTTTACATTCGTGAGGGCAATATTTATAATCACCTTATTATAATCACCATGCTATGTTGTCTTTAATGTCAAATACTTAAATTTACCCAATTTAGTCATTTTTTTAAAATGTTGTCAATAACAACCCTTACAAAAATTAACCATGTTTTTATTATAGTAAAAGTGTAGTATCCATGTTTTTTTTTGGTGCATTAATTACCATTTGTATAACCATAGTTTTACTACAAATACTATAGTTAAACTATGGTTAATGTAGCAAGACCATGGGTAATTTGTGGTTACCATGTTTTAACTATAGTAACCATGTTTTTTTGGTTTTGTTTGTAGTGAAACCTGGTTAATTTTCGTAAGGGAAACTGTATCTATACATGCAAAAAAGAGGAGCTCATAAGGCTGCAATGTTATGTCAGAAATCATTATTGTAGGTTTATTGCTCTTTATATTGTAATAATGATTATTAATATGGATATAGAAAACAAAAACTTTTTTGTTTCGTTTTGGGCACGTCACATTATAGCTTCACAGACAAACATGTCCATGATATTAGCCTACTCTAGCACCTGCTCAAGTTATGCAAAAACTCCCGTTATAATCACTCAAGCTACGAAATTTTACGAAATAAGGAAATTTTATTTACATCCTATCTGGACTGTGTTGTTTACAATGAGGGAGTTCGCGAGCGCGCTCACTTCCACACAGCTCCTGCGCTTTCAGCGCTGACTAATCTAAGCGCCTCTGATTGGCCAATCCATTCTTAAATTCAACAGAAACACGTTTGATTGGTTATAAGGCTCAACGCTGCACACATTGCGCGTAAAAGCATTCTGATGCAGTGTGTGCGAATCTAAATGTAATTCCGCCAATTGACGCTTTTCATTCATGTTCATCTTTCGTTTCAATCGAAATAGCCGTAATACGTTGTTTAATTGTTGTTTAATAATTTTTTGCCCCTTCCTCTTATATTATTGCGGCATTTTTGTTCATTTTCGTGGTATTTTTGCCACAAGCCCTGTTTAATTTCGACCCTGATCTGTTTTGATCCAGTCAGTACTCTTTCAGAAAATGTGTAATAGCGCCTCCTACCGTATAACATTGAAAACTCTGAAAGCCGTATAATCCTTTCATTGTGTGGGGAAGCGTTGTCTCGTAAATGACGGAAAATTCTGTCACTGGCGGGGAAAGACTTGACCATATTTTGTTGATAATATTATTATGAGTGCTTTATCTAGCAGTATGGAATGTTATAAAGTGAGACAGCCCAACTAGTCCATTGCTAATGCTGTTGTTTTCCTGCCAAAATGATATAATTTCCCAGAGGATGAAGTCAGGATGCAGTTCATGTGTTTTCATTTTTTTTTTTTTTGTGTACTGTCTCTTTCTGTAGAGGATGCTAAAGTTGGAGTTGGTGCTGTTATTTGGGCTGAGGGAAAACAGGTGAGCCAAAAACAACAATAAAAATTTGACTTTTTGAATTTATAAATGTATTTTAAATAAAGAACACTTCTCTTATTTTCTCTTTAAACTACCTCTAGTCACAATGTGATGGCACGGGTCGGCTTTACCTAGTGGGCTGTGGATACAACGCCTATCCAGTGGGTTCACAGTATGCAGAGTACCCTCAGATGGATCACAAACAAGAGGAGAGACAGAACAGGAAATACAGATACATCCTCCATGCGGAGCAGAATGCGCTCACATTCAGGTGAGACTCATGGGAAAAGAGCTGTCAGAACAACAGTCGGTAACAACAACAGCTGTTCTTCCAGCTCACACTGGATTGGAGATGTGCACTATTTTATATGTATGGACTGTGTTTGTAATGTCAAACCATTTGAATGTTCACGTCAATTAAATTAATTCTGCCTCCCGTTCTCTCCTTTTGTTTCCCTCTGATCTGTAGGAGTGCAGAGATAAAAGAAGAGGAGAACACAATACTATTTGTGAACAAATGCCCGTGTGACGAGTGTGTTCCTCTGATCAGCTGCGCTGGAATAAAGCAGATCTACACCACAGACCTGGACAGCAACAAAGTCAAACGCGACATCTCCTACCTCAGGTTCGATAAACTCAACGGCATCCAGAAGTTCATTGTAAGTGCAGCATAAATCATGATTAAATTACATTACAGTGGTGTTGTATTGTTCTGTTTCTTTCTTTCGTTCCATTTCTTGTACATTTATGATAAAAAAATAAATATTATACTTGAAAATGTATTTTTTTTTCCCCAGTGGCAACAGAAATCTGCTAGACATACGTCAGAACAAGCTGCTCCACACACAGCAAGTAAGCATTTTTTGTCTCAGTTCTTAAAAAATGCCCACTATTATCAAAGTTTCTTTGTAACTGTATGGGAAAAAGCAGCTGATTTTTCCAAACCAGTCATTTATCACTACTAAAAACCTCTTTTTTCCCATTAGTTTAGTCATTAATTAGTGTGCTGTAATTCACAATTGTGGCTATTTATTATCATGTATTTTTTTTGTAAGTCAAAAATAAAAATTTCAAGTTAAAATGTATAAGTGAAAATAATACATGTAAAATCCTGTGACTGGTCACCATGTTTTTTCCTTTCTTCCTTCAGTAGCTCATTAAATTTAATAACTGGATTTAAAGGGATAGTTCACCCAAAAATGAAAATTCTGTCATTAAATACTTACCCTCATGTCGTTCCAAACGTGTAAGACCTTCTTTCGTCTTCGAAATACAAATAAAAGATATTTTTGATGATTCAAGAGCTTTTTGACCAAGTGCCAAAAAGAAGAAACTGTTGAACAAAGTTATTTGGTTTTTCTTTAAAAGTATTCTGGTAGCTTCATAAAAAAAACGGTCGAACCACTGATCTCATAAGGACTATTTTGACAAAGTCCTTACTACCTTTCTGGGCCTTGAATGTGTCAGTTGTGTTGCTGTTTATGCAGGGACAGAAAGCTCTTGGATTTCATCAGAAATATCTTAATTTGTGTTCCAAAGATGAACAAAGGTCTTGCAGGTTTGGAACGACATGAGAGTACTTAATAATAGAATTTTCATTTAAATGGTCCTGTGGTATGACAGATTTGTAAAAGTATATTTAAATATTACATACCATATATATTCAAATACTGTAAATATCATTTCATGTGTGCATTGTTTTTTTGTTTTTTTTTTGCAGATGGTTATATGAAACGAAAAGAGAAGGAAACTCATTTTCAGTGCAATAAGAGACTGAGATCATAGAAGGAATTTCGTAAGCTGCTCTGAACAGATGATGTTCAAATGTGATGAACACTATCTTGCTGAAGAACATTAGTTAACTTACCATACTCATGCAGCATGATTTACTCAGCATTCTTACCATTACAACACAACGTAAAAGAGGGAAAATGTTTTATTCTTTATTAGTTTACCAGAACAGCCTGGTAAAAGTTTAATTAGTTTGAATTCATTCAGCACATTTTAGAAACGGGGTTTGAGTTGAAAGGTTTTAAAATGCATACAACAATAAAGTTTTTAAATTTCTTAAATTGAGAGGATAAGCAGAACTGTCCATTATGTGTTCACACAAAATGTATTACGGTTTAGATTTGTCCTTAATTTAAAATGTACACTATATACAGTACCCAGTGTGCATTTTATTTATGTGGTAGAAAAAAAAGAGAGGCAACTAATGCTTCAGTTGGTCTTTATTGATACGGTACTATTAGCATTTCAGATGGAAACTGCACCTGTGTGTGTGTAGTAGGAAAAATTTAAATTCAAATTTTGAACATTTTTTTGGCATCTTCAATGTAACTGCTAACAAATATATTTAATAAATTTGGCTTCACGAAAATAGTTCCCTCAGAGTACAAATGAATTTGCTTCACACTGTGAGTGATGTGTCTAAACCACCAAAGCATATTTCATCCCATAAACCTAAAGACGATTGAATAAAACAATCAACTGTAGAGGAAAAAAAAAAAAAAAAAAAAATTTAATGAATTTTCTTCAACAGCATAACTCAAATATAGTGAGTTAAAGAGGTTCATTGCTTAATCAAGCTAAATATGCTCAATGAGAACATATTAAAAACAATAAAAAGAAATTAAGCTCCCCCTTCCAAAATGTCTTCTCAAATAAAAAAGAAAGCAAGAGAGTAAATTAACAACTCAAGAACAAAAGGCACCTGTTTGTACATTTGTGTCCTCATTTCATCATTTTTCAGCTATGCAACAATCTACTTCTGTCAAAATCATCAGAGACAGATGAATCATGGGTTGTAGCACAAAATACATACTACAGTAATAGGTATACTATAGTATAGAAATGGATAGTACACTACAGCTGCACTACAGTATAAGAAGTACTTTAGTATGATGCACTAAAGTTAAACACTACAGCACTAGGGTTACTATAGTATAGAGAGCATACAATAGCAACACCGAAGCACTATAGCTGTACCTCACTGATCTACATGAAATCTACAAGTTGGAATATACACCGGTTCACTTAGTGCCAACGTTGATTTTTCAAGATTCGTCTACAATGGCAACCACCGTAAGAGCAAAATCAGCTTTTGTCTTTTTTTAAAACATAGGTAAACATCAAATAAAAATATATAAAACAAAAGAGTGATGCTTTCTGATCAGAAAACGGCCTGGCAGCAACTCAAAATGTACATGAAGACCCACAGATGCTCTTTCCATTTCAGCTCAGATAAACAATAATTAAAATACTGATAAATGAATTCATCCTTCTAAATAATTCTTATAAAACACAAACAGAATAAAGAGAACAGGGAGGAAATCATCAGGCCTGTAGTGTTCTGAATAAAGCACGGGCTAATGAAAAGGAGGAATGCAAGATTAGTGCAGTTACAAGTCATCAAGAGAAAATCAACAGCTCATAATTACTCATTTGGGAATTTCATCTCTTTTCCAGCAATATCCAAATAACAATCTCTTCTAGCATAGCCAAACTGCCACGTCGTGGCGCTGTCGGTGCCACGGAGAACGTAGAGCGCCCAGGTTCGTGATAAACATCCAGAAACGGAAAATGAAAGTTTACCTGTACTTCCTCATCCGCAAGGCGTCTCGATGTTCTTAGACGGTTCTCCCCGCAACTCAAACTGACTGATTCCTACTCTTAAAACTCCTATCATGGCACGAGAGTTTGCAATAAAATAAAACATGAAAGTAAAAGAAAGGAAAAAAAAAAGAAAAAAAAGCAAATAAAAACAGAGAACATCAATGATCAGGAACCTTCTTTTGTAAGCCTCAGAACTAAGAAAAGACAAATTTCAAGATTTTAAATAGAATTATTATTGTTAATATATTTTTTGTGGTTTTTTAACGTTTTTTTTTCCCTAATACTGCAATAGCTAAAGTTTAGGAGGCTGGCTTTTTTAGGTCTCGTATTTGTTTGACGAGGTACGTCTTTTCGTCGTTAAACTGCTCGTCGTCTGTGCGATCCTTCTGAAAGTTGCTAAGGAAGTCGATGAGTTTCGTTTGGTTCTTCAATAGAATGTCTACGATGGGCTGTGTTTTATTAGGATTGGCCACAAACACCTGAGGAAATACACAAAAAAAAAAAAAACAGTTAAGAGACGTTTTCTCAGTATGTTCTTTTTTTATTTCCTTATGTGTCAGTCTGTTTTTTACACGTGGCCTTTTGAAGATTTGGATTTTTAAGCTCAGTTTGTCATATTACACTGTAAAAAGCATTATATGTGACCCTGGACCACAAAACCAGTCTTAAGTAGCACAGGTATAATTGTAGCAATAGCCAAAAATCATTAGGATATTAAGTAAAGATCATGTTCCATGAATATATTTTGTAAATTTCCTACCATAAATATATCAAAACATAACTTTTAATTAGTAATATGTATTAAGAATCTCATTTGGACAACTTTAAAGGTGATTTTCTCAGTATTTTGATTTTTTTGCACCATCAGATTTCAGATTTTCAGTTGTATCTCGACGAAATATTGTCCTATCATAACATACAGCATACATCAATGGAATCAATGGAAAGCTTTTTTATTCAGCTTTCAGATGATGTATAAATCTCAATTTCGAAAAACTGACCCACATTTCTTTTTTTTGACAGATTTATAGTTCAGATACAGTTTTTCACAAAACAAAGTTTTATAAAATGATAAACTTCACATTTCATGAGTCAAAAAAGTATCAATTATTACATTAAACTATTATTAATCAATTATTTTATGAACTTAAATATTTTTTACAGTCTTAATTGTTTAGGTTTTTATAATGCATTATCCACCTGCCAATCCACCAGTTCATATTTACAACTCTGCGTATTTGCAGCGTAACAACATTGGTCGATCTATGCAGTGGTCTGAACAAAAACTGCAGACAGGCTTATTGAAAACGCAAATTCATTCCTTCTTAGCAGGCGGCGCCTGAACAGCAAAAACATAGCGGTTTCCTGGTAACTGCACGTGTGCTTTGAATAAACATGAGAGCTACACCTTTTCAATTAAATCATAGCCTTTTGAAGTTTAATAATCATGTGAAGCCATAGCGCAATTCTTGTCTTTCCGTCCCCAAATTTAAGACCTCTTGAAATCATAATTAAGACTTTCTTGTAGTGTTTAAGACTTTTTACAGCATTAAATTCTATACAACTAAATTTAAGACTTTTTAATGCTACACGGAAAACCTGTATAATACAAAAGCCATATGAAATGCAATTTTAATAATTTTATGGGGCTTTTTTTTTTTTTTTATCATTTTGGAGCTTCACAGAGTGACTGTGTTTTTCATACTAGGTGAAGAAGTGTCAGGAGTCAGGTGTACCTTGAAGACATGGAAAGCCTCAAACTGAATGTTGGGGCTCTTGTCTCTCAGAAGGTTCATCATGAGCTTCAGGTTCTCTGGTTTACTGATGTACCGTGTCATGACTGTGAAGTTGTGTCTGTCCAGGAGCAGTTCACCCAGCAGCTGTCACACAAACACATGATGTTAATGACGGGACAGACTCCAGATGACAGATGACAAAAATCAGATGTCACAACACACACCTTCAATGACTGTCTCTTGGTCACGTAGTTCTCAGAGTGAAGCAGTTTCTCATAGTTATCAAAAACCTGGAAGATCAGCGACAGCCATTTAAACATTTCAGTTTTCCAGAATTCTATGATAATTAACAATCCAATAAAATTCATATATTACCGCATCATAGTTCTGTTCTAAAAATTCCGCCACCAGAACCTTGTGTCTTGTGAGCAGGTCCTGTTTTAAAAAAAAAAAAGTGCAATTTAGCATTTATCTAATCATTTATGTAATGTGTTAAAAAAATAAATCTAACACTTACCTTGAAGGTAGCAAAAGCATCAGAGGCGATGTCAAATGTGGACATCTCCACATAGCTGAAGAAATCTTTAAAGTGTTCAGAGTGGAGGACGATTTTGGCGAGAGGTTCATGCCGGATGCACTCACGCAGCATAATCCCACAATTCAATGCCACCTGAGGGGTCTCATACCTGCCATAGCACCAAAGCAGAAATGTCACATTCACATGAATGCCTAACAGAAGCCATGTTCTGGAAAACAGAGTTCATGATTATGGTCTTCTGATGTAAACTTGCTAAAATTAGGGCCCAAGGATTTCCTTAATGCACAAAACACGGATGGAATCCAGTCATAAAAATGGAATTTACTGTACTACATAGAATGTCATTCTTGGAATTTGCCACATTTTCAAAGAATAAATCAAAAGCAGGTCAGTACACTTAAATCAAAATGCGATATGGACTAGTGTCTGTGAACATTAAGCCGCAAAAATATTATTTAAATATGAATCCTGCATGTTCTGCATCTGTGTGAATGAATGGCGCAGACACAGTGTTGCCAAGTCTGTGGCTACTTTAACGCTGTTGTGGTTGTTTTTCCATGTCCTCGAGTTAAAGTGACCACAAAAACGTGAAATTTATCCCCTGAAATGTGAATTTTACCAGGGGCACTCTGCCAAAAATGTCTATTTTACCCAGCGGAATGCAATTTTTAAAGAGGTACCTCCTCTAAATGCAATTGGGCTAGTTTTAGGCTAGTTTTGAGGAGCAATTGGGTGGGTTTGGTTGTAAAAACCTGGCAACCCTACGCAGGCACGTGGTTTTGTTTACTACACACAAACTAAACTTGAAGAAACATTTTTTTTAAAGGAATATTCAACAGAAAAAAAAATATTTACCAGAATTTATTTAGCAGAAAAATCTAAATAGACAACACAGTATTACTGAAAAAAAAAAGAAATAAATAAAATAGTAATATATATATTTTTTAAATAAAATCAATTACTTAGATATGCCTTTTATTATTCAAATTTAATGAAATCAGAAATTACACAGAATTTGGTAAAAATAAATTTGAATTTGAGAAAAAAATAATTGTATTTCTTAGGCACAATTTAATTTTTGTTAAACTTTTATTAAATTGCGGTTGAATTGTGTACATTTCATGATTTCAATTAGACAAGCTTTTTGATTAATTTGATTTTTAATGTAACCATTAAAACCATTAAAAAAAACAAAAACAGAACATTTAAAATGGAATTTGGAAATAATAAAACTGATTTTATAGGGCCCTATAAAATGAATAGATGAACTGATGGAACAGAAACAGCACCATGGACATTTCAAAGCTTTTTCAGGCAAGCAGTTTCTAAGTAACATGCTTACGTGCTACATTTCAAAAATACCTATCGTTTCTCACCCTTTGAGTAAGATGAAAAGAACCTCCTGATGAGAGCAGAAATATTCCACTGTTGGGCTGCGGGTCCCGATCTGCCTGCGCAGGATGTTGTTGAAGATCTGACAAACGTCCTTTTTACCCTGTGAACACGCATTATATCAAATATCACAATCGTAAATAAAAAGATGAAAAAGAGCATGCAGTAAGTACAGCATCCTCACCTCAAAATCAATGACCTGCAGGTTTTCCACCAGTGAGATGAGCAGGCCGCTGTTGTAGAGTTCTTGGGCCAGTTGGGCGACCGTTTCTGTGTGTGGCTCCTTATCGTTAGTGCCGTACAGGATCTCCTTCATCGCCACCAGACATTTCGACACCTCCTCTGAAGCCTGACGAACACACAAATATCATAAATAATTACTACAAAACATGGCGATAACACAATACAACCATTTCTAGGCTGCATAATGTGCTGAACACCTAAAAGGATTCTGGGTAATTTCACACGAAAGCTCATTATACAAAGAACATCATTAGCTATTTATCAGCTGCTGAAACAGCTTGGTTTGAAAGTGTGGAGGTATCCTGGAGAATATAGATTTCCCTCCAGCTGGAAGAGCCCCAGGACCTCAGAGTAACAATCAGCAGGTTCCGAGCACTTCAAACGCTTGACTTTAGCACAGGGCTGCTGAAAAGAGCCTTAGCGGGCAGGTGAAAATGAGCAAGAGGTCGGGCAGTGGGGCGATATTCCCACTTCTCTGACATCTTTCTGCTCAGAGCACAAATACAAGCACTTCCAAGAACCAGATCTCTTGCTCATTTGGGTCTATAAAGGATGTGCTGAAAATGGGGTTTGGATCAAGTAAATTGGGCCACTTTTTGACTTTGAGATTAAAATTAAAAAGTGGGCTAATTTACCTACACCTACTAAAAAAAAAAATTGTTACTTGAAATAAAATAAATATTAACTAAAACAAATATAAAATAGAAAACTGACAAAAAAAAAAAAAAAAGTAATGAAATACACAAAAACTTTGAATTATTTTATCTCTCTAGATGACAAAACAGCATTTCACTTAGTTTTACCTGAAGTACTAAAATTAAACCTAAACTAATTAGGGGTCGACCAGAGCCAGTGCTGATACTGATTATTACAGATCAACTAGACCGATAACTGATATTTTGAACCGATACAAATGTCTGGTGTAAAAATTAACGTCAAAATTAAGAATAACAAAAACTCTTTGAATACTTTTTGTCGGCAATTTTGTTTTTTGAAAATGACCAACACCTATAACAACAAAAAAAAGCTTAATATCTGCACTGATAATCGGTTGACCCCTAAAAATAATTTAAAAACTACACAGATACACTACCAGTCAAAAGTTTTTGGACAGTAAGATTTAATGTTTTTTAAAGAAGTCTCTTCTGCTCACCAAGCCTGCATTTATTTGATCCAAAGTACAGCAAAAGCTGTAATATTTTGAAATATTTTAACTATTTAAAATAACTGCTTTCTATTTAAATATATTTTAAAATGCAATTTATTCCTGTGATCAAAACTGAATTTTCAGCATCATTACTCCAGTCACATGATCCTTCAGAAATCATTCTAATATGCTGATTTGCTGTTTAAGAAACATTTATTATTATTATTATTATTATTATCAATATTTAAAACAGTTGAGTACATTTTTTCAGGATACTTAGATGAATAAAAAGTTCCAAAGACCAGCATTTATCTGAATTAAAAAGCTTTTGTAACATTATACACTATGCCGTTCAAAAGCTTGGAGTCATTATACATTTATTTTTTGGGGGGGAAAGAAATTATAGAAATTAATACCTTTATTTAGCAAGGCTGCTTTAAATTAATCACAAGTGATGATAAAGACATTTATAATGTTACAAAAGGTTTCTATTTCAGATAAACGCTGTTCTTATGAACTTTCTAGTCATTAAAGAAACTTAAAAAAATTCTACTCAGCTGTTTTCAACAACAACAATAATAATAATAATAATAATAATAATAATAATAATAATAATAATAATAAGTGCTTTTTTTAGCAGAAAATCAGAATATTAGAATGCTTTCTGAAGGATCATGTGACTGGAGTAATGATGCTAAAATTTCAGCTTTGATAGCAGGAATAAATTGCATTTTAAAATATATTCAAATAGAAAACAGTTATTTTAAATAGTAAAAATATTTCACAATATTACTATTTTTGCTGTACTTTGGATCAAATAAATGCAGGCCTGGTGAGCAGAAGAGACCTCTTTAAAAAACATTACAAATCTTACTGTCCAAAAACTGACTGGTAGTGTATATTAACAACAAACCTACAACTAATAAAAACTAAAATAAAACAACAACAACAAAATTACCAGAAAATTTAACAAACTAAATATTAGTGTACAGTATATCAATGGTTCTACAATAACTGACATCAAACAACTTCCATTCAACCAGAAAAATACCTACAACTGAAAGCTCTCAAATGAAGAATAACAAGCAAACGTCAAACTGATCATTTATCTAAAAGTCATCAAAAGAGTTCTGATTAAATGTAATATTTCTCCGATACTAATCTCAGTTCAGACTGCATGTCCCCATTAGTTTGGTGTGCACTGCTCACAAAACTGACAAATGCCATTCACAGAAATTTCTGTGCCATTCCCTGTTAAACAGCAGACAATAATTTTTTTTTTTTTAACCAGACTTTATGTTAATACTTAAAACAAGTACATTCACGTCCACTGCTGAAACAATTTCTCCATCAGATCTACTGCACTGGTTTAAAGCACTTATTTGCCTGGGGCCTGGCCTATCTCCCTGAAAAAGCAAATGAAAAATGCAAAAACACACTGGAAAAAAAAAAAATCAGCAGTGGAAAGCAGGCTGATTTAGAGGATAACGCTGATATTGTGGTTGAAAAGAACTATAATGTGTCTTAGGGTAAAGCTGTAGGGAGATCTTGGAAACTTCATTTCGGAAGCATCAGCACTCAATAGTCAAATTCATTATGCAATCATCTGAGAATTTCTGGAACAACTAGAATGAAATGCAATAAAATCCTGGGATGAGAGTGGAAAAATAAGGAAGAAAAAAATAATAATCTGACCAGCGGACCAAGCTGAACAGAGGGGCAAATTCACTAAACCTTTGTCTTCGCGCCACATTTGTGGAATGCATTTCAGTGTAAAAACACCTGTAATCCATCTTAAGTAGGTGCTAAATGCGCTGGAACAGCACTGTGCTGAATAAAATAAAATGACTCTTGCCATTCTTTTCAGTGTAAACACGCCTCATTTGAGGCTAATTAATCTTACTGAAGTGATGCTGTACAGTTCTGTAAAGTATGCCTGATTGTAGCAATCTGCTGCATCCTTTAAAACGCTAGCAAATAGAATTAACCTCCAAGACTGGCATTTTCTCCTTGTCAATAGTGCTTAGCACACATTTTTGTGTTAGCTGATATAATTCCTATAGTGTTATCTGCAGGTTTAATTTACTCATGATACCCCCAAGGATCGGTCTCAAACGCATACCTTCTCTGTCTTCTTGTCCTGCTTGACCAGAATGGAGAGGTTGTCCTTCAGGGTCTTCACAATTTCTGTGGGGTTCTTGTGAGATTTACCAAATAGTGGCATGGTAGCGGCCGTAGACTGTAGAACCTGGAGTAATTAAAACAAAGAAAAGGACACAGATCAATGGTTTTGATTTCTCATTAATTCTTACAGCAAAACACTGAGACAAAAGACAAAGCCTACTCAAGTCTAAAGGATGTAATTGCCTGAAATATTGGGAAACTGTATTATTCAAAGGAAACTGGGAAATATTCAAAGGATCAAACACAGTACAAATACATACTTGACTGAATATATTCAGACAAGTATGTATTTGTACTGTGTTTGATGTGTTTGATCCTTAGAATACATATGTACATATGTGACCCTGGACCACAAAACCAGTCTTCAGTCGCTGGGGTATATTTGTAGCAATAGCCAAAAATACATTGTATAGGTCAAAATTATTGATTTTTCTTTTATGCCAAAAAATCATTAGGATATTAAGTAAAGATCATGTCCCATGGGGATATTTTGCAAAATTCCTACTGTAAATATATCAAAACTTAGTAATAAGAAAATTTAAGTTAAGAACTTTATTTGGACAACTTTAAAAGTTGATTTTTATGCACCCTCAGATTCCAGATTTTTACACAGCTGTATCTCGGCCAAGTTTGTCCTAAGTAAGAGCACAAACGTAGTATTATTTATATACTACTACTATAATAATATAAGAATATATTTTTTCAGCTCTCATTTTAATTAGAAGTTTTAATAATTTTGTTGTGCTTTTAAAATGTATAAGATCTTGTTCTTTAAATGTTTTTATTATATTATATTACGTTATGTTATATTATATTATATACATTTAGTGATGTCAAATGATTAGTCGCAATTAATATATAAACAAACAGTATAAATTTTGATTTTTAATTTATTTCTGTTTTAGTTCTGGCAATTATAGTAATTTAACTTAAAATGATTTTACTTCTGTTAACTACAAAGTCAACATTTGTAATTTTTGTTTACGCTATTTTTCATCTAATATTTATATTATATTTTATTTAACCTTTTTTTTTTCCAAATAATGAAAACAATGTGTAATAGTTTCAGTTATGTACTTAATGACAACACTGATTAAAACTAATTACATATCACAAATAATAATTAAGAACAGTAATGATCTGAAATTCCACCTCAGGCTGTAAATAAGTGGCTTTGATTATTATGTAAATTTAAGACAAACTTGAGTCAACTCATTCATTTGTTCCAGCATCAAAATAACATATTAATTAAATTAAATCCGTGCTGTCCGTGTTGTTTATATATTACAAATATTTAAATATAATATTGATATATACATGTAAATAGATATATAAATATATACAGTATGTGTATGTGTATTTATATATACATAAATATACACCGTCTACTCACATATATTATGTAAACAAAAACTTTTATTTTGGATGTGATTTATCGTGATTAGTCGTTTGACAGCACTAAATTAAATTAAATTATTATTCTCAATCTGATTCAATGAAATCTCCGCATTGTAGAAACAAATCCATTTTGACGGAAGAAACGGAAGCAAATGTCAGAGTAATTTTTCAGAAGCGACTTAAACCACATAATGAGGAGAATATTCACTGTTTTTCCAAGAGAACCTAGTGAAACTTGTGACTGGTAATCCTGTGATCTGAAAACCTAAGCTGTGTGTGTGAGTGTGTGTGAGAGAGAGAGAGAGAGAGAGAGAGAGAAAGTCCTAGAGTCCACTGTTCCTGTTGGAAATTTCCTGTTCCTCCACCTGTCAGCAGCTGCTCTTTGATCAGATTCCCTTCATATTAGTGCCGCGTTCATTCGACAAGTCTTACATATTACCACTTTACAATTAATGATTAAATAAAGCACATCTAGTTTGATAGCAACTTTTGTAGAGAAGCTACTCTAAAATGTTTTTAATTTTGCTGATCACACTAGTCTTTGTCCACTCTGCAATCTAGGCGTGTTTAAAGACTTACAATAATTCACTATGCAAACACTGCCAGCAATAAAACCAAGAGCTGACCCACCTCAGTCATGTCTAAGTCATAAGTCATAACTGATTTCCAGCAACGCATGTCAATCTCACCTCACCCACATTTACTATCACAACATCATCTTTACCATCAAAAGGCCCATCGCTGAGGAATGTCACATGACCACATTTATTTAGCAGTGAGTGAACAGGTCCTCTGTTTGCTGTGGGACACTGTTAAGAATTTCATACAGTTCTCACCTAAGAAAAAAAAGCAGCTCCACCTTTATTTACTATCTGTAAATACCACCTTCAACACCACAGTGCAGCAAAACTACAAAATAAATGATGAAATGGAAGAACTCACTCTGTAGCACATAGACTACATAATTCATACAACAGAGAGACGCTTGTGAGGGACACATGGTGATGAGAAACCAGTGAGAATTACGCCAAAGAATATACAATTATTCATTTAATCACCTATTTGTCAACACAACTGCTAAACAACACAAAAGCAGTGAGATTACGGGTAATTAACTAAAACAATATTATTTCACTGGAATAGGTCAGTTTGTGACTGACGAAAAAAGGGCTGTGCTTTTTGAGAAACTTATATAACTTTCATAAATTAAAGAAAAATATTTGGTGAGAGAGCTGAACAGTTGAGTTTTAACACTTACTTTTTTTAAATAAATAAATAAATTTCAACAGTTTTTTATTTATTTATAAAAATTATATATATATATATATATATATATAAAAGGTTGAAAATCTCCCAATAAAGTCACTATGCCACAATTTACACTAAAAAAATAAATAAAATAAATAAATTAAATTCAATTAAATAAAACATAAATTTAAAAAACTGTTGAAAATCTCCAGATAAAGTCACTCATTGGTTGTCACAATTTACACTAAAAATAAATAAATAAATAAAAATTGATTTAAAAAATAAACAAATAAAAATGGTTGTAAATCTCCAAATGTTGTCACTGCCTGATTGTCACAATTTACACACAAAAAATACTACTACTAAAAAAAAATAATAATAATAAAATGTTGAAAAAACTCCAAATGAAGTCACTCCCTGATTGTCACAATTTACACTAAAAATAAATAAATAAATAAAAATGTCATTTTTGTAATATAATAGAAACATTAAAATACAAATTATGCAGTAACAGTTGTTAAAAAATACTAAAACTAAACATATTTTAGTCGTTTAAGTTAATAGTTTTAATATATTAAGTGGTTTTATTATAAGTAGTAAAATGAATTTACAATGAACTGAAGATCTCTAAACAGACAAATGATGTCATTATTTTTGACACTGTTGTAATAGTTGCCCCAACAAAAACGTCAGGCGTCAGATTTGAGTGGTAGAAGTACTAAAAGCTCTCTATCAGGACCGTGGGGACGCATCTGACGGAGTTGGTGTTGTGTAGAATCGTGCTGAACTGCATGTTGAATTGAGTGAACAGGCCCTCCAGTGCATGATCCGCATGTGTTTGTGTTGAACTGAGTAAACGGGCCTTGCAGTGGTGTGATCTGTTTCAGGCCTGTTCACTCAATTCAACACAAACAGCAGCAGCAGAATTACAACGTGACACCGAGCGAGAGCTGCTTACAATGTAACACGCGAACAGAACGTCACAGAACGACAGAACGACAGAACGGAACAATGAAACAGTTCAGACGCTGGCGGCTCCGACACTCACATACACTCTCAGCTTGTCAGCCGTGTTACCAAAAACAAGCCCGACATGCGGAAAATTGGGCGTACGTTTCGCTTATTCTCGTGCGACACCAAAATAAAAGACACGCAGCAGTAGCCCGTGAGCTCAACGTTGGGCTTTACGCCAGTTCGACGTTTTATCTGACATCAAGCGAACATTTCGATATCGCGTCTGTAATGTGTGAAAGGTTGAATACTTACAGTGCTGCGATGTAATTGTGTCTCCTGCGGCTGCTTTGGTTTCTGTGTGTGTTAGCGAGCAGCCGTCCCGATCACGCCAGCAGACTGTGCGTGCGCGTGTGCGTATGCGCGCTGGGCTAAACGTCAGCGGAATGTGTGTATAAGCGAATTAAACACTGACTGACTCAAACGCGCATATCTGCAAAAGACATGATGGGTTTGTAACACAAACTCCCTGTCGGGTGGCTTTCCGCGGTTTAGGGAATGATCTGGGATCGGTTCCGTGGCCGTCGCTGGCGGTTTTGTCTGCGCTGTGCGAGCTGATCTCAGGTCAGTTTCCGTGCGGCGATTGGCGCTTCCTCCCTCAACGCTGAGGCGAGGCGTCGCGTTACCCGGATGTGGATGTGTTCAGACTGTATTATGAAGAGATACAGGCTAAAATAACTGCATGACTCATGATTTTGAATCACGACGTTTTAAACTATCGCGTCACATACCTGCCCGAACTATTGAACGACACTGTCACAGCCAAAGCCTGCGTGTGCGCAGTGTGTCGCTATGAGGCACAGAGACTCTGAGTCACCGACAAACTCCAAACGAGCAGTGGTGGCTGTGAAATGAAATCTGTACAGGTTGCAATTTGTACAGGTTAAACTGAATGATGGAAAAGTATTATACTACTTTTTTGAACATACAATATGGTGATTTCTTGGAGTACAATATAAATATATGCTCAACGTTTCAGTTCGTTTTTGTATGGCTATAATTTTCTTGAAAATTAAAAAATATGTTTTCATCATATTTCCTAAACGTATAAGACTGTTACACTGCATCTCTGTTGTGTCGCCACTATTATATATTTTACTTAATATTTATTAGTGCTGTCAAATCGATTAATCGCATCCAAAATAAAAGTTTTTGTTTACATGTATATATTTTTACATAAAATGTATATAAAAATACAATATTTACATGTGTCTTATATACAGTTGAAGTCAAAAGTTTACATACACCTTGCAGAATCTGCAAAATGTTAATTATTTTACCAAAATAATAGGGATCACACAAAATGCATGTTATTTTTTTTTTATTTTGTACTAACCTGAATAAGATATTTCACATAAAAGACATTTACACATTGTCCACAAGAGAAAAATATTTGAGTTTATAAAAATGACCCCGTTCAAAAGTTTACATACGCTTGATTCTTAATACTGTGTTGTTACCTGAATTATCCACGTCTGTTTTTGTTTGTTTGTATGTTTAGTGATAGTTGTTCACAAGTCCTTTTTTTGTCCTGAACAGTTAAACTGCCTGCTGTTCTTCAGAAAAATTCTTCAGGTCCCACAAATTCTTTGGTGTTTCAGCATTTTTGTGTATTTGAACCCTTTCCAACAATGACTGTATGATTTTGAGATCCATCTTTTCACACTGAGGACAACTGAGGGACTCATATGCAACTATTACAGAAGGTTCAAACACTCACTGATGCTCCAAAAGGGGGGATGAAACGTTTTTGAATTTGAAGATCATGGTAAATTTAACTCATTTTGTCTTCTGGGAAACATGTAAGTGTCTTCTGTAGCTTCTGAAAGGCTTCTGAGTTTTTCGCAAAATAAGAAAAATGTACACATTTTCATTGTGTTACATTTACACCCTGGCTCCTAATGCATGGTTTTTCCTTCTGAAGCATCAGTGAGTGTTTGAACTTTTTGTAATAGTTGCATATGAGTCCCTCAGTTGTCCTCAGTGTGAAAAGATGGATCTCAAAATCATACAGTCATTGTTTAAAAGGGTTCAAATACACAAAAAAGCTGAAAAACCAAAGAATTTGTGGGACTTAAAAGATTTTTCTTAAGAACAGCAGGCAGTTAAACTGTTTAGGACAAAAAAAGAAGAAGAAGAAGAAGAAAAACAGCTGTGGATTATTCAAGTAACAACACAGTATTACGAACAGGGTAATTTTTATAAATTCAACTATTATTTTCTCTTGTGCACTATATGTAAACAATTTTTATGTGAAATATCTTATTCAGGTTAGTACTAGATAAAAAAAATTACATGCATTTTGTATGATCCCTCTTATTTTGCTAAAACAATTTACATTTTACATATTCTGCAAGGTGTATGTAAACTTATGACTTCAACTGTATATATATTTTTTACTCTAAATTAATTTCTAACACAAAAGTTCCCTCAGTTGTATTTTATCATCCTAAACGGATGCAACGAAAAATATCTAAAACGTTTTTTGTGTTGCACAATGAAAACGCTGATGTATGCAAGATCAAATTACGAAATTTAATTCAAAGGTCATGTTCAAAGCAGAAATGAGAGAAACAGGAGGAAAAACAATAGACATTTCCTTGACAAATCTGAGCCAGCAGAAAATGTTTCAGTGAAGTTTATTTAAGCCTAAGCACTTTAAATTCATTCATCTCATACATCCTCTTAGATACATATTTACACATATACACAGGTACGCGCCTAATACGGGAAAAGATTTTAATGTCATATGAAAATACAGAGAGACAAAACTAACATGCAGCAATGTGCCACATAAAATTTAAATAGAAATTAACAATGATTTTCATATTGCTAAACAAGTTAAAAAGACTGTGTAGAGCTATGGGGACATTGACATCTAAGCACAGTAAGGCTGTGGTCATCAAACTGTCAGAAATCATGGCTTGATTTGAGGAATATTGATATAGATCAACTTTGTCAGGCTGTGAGAAATACTTATTCGACAAAAAATTCTGACCATTGAAATTAAGTCTTAAAAAGGCTGAACGATGGTTACAACATGCCAGTTATCACTTTCCAGACATTACATTTTGAATGAACTGTGATGACAAAATAAATTACATAAAATGTGAACACAATTGGTATGTTGTTATGGGAAAATTGTAATAATTGTACATGAATGGTGCAGAACAGTAAAGTGACAAATACAACAAAATACAATGAAATACATTTCATTGACACAACAATAGTGGTCGTAATATACAATATGTATATATTTATATACTGTTTTAATGAAAAACATGAGATAAAAGTTAATATCTGTACAAATCTTCTTTTACAGGAAATAATTTAAACTATACAGCTGTTTTAGATTAATATTACAGGACTTTTCACCAGGCATAACCTCAAGAATCGTATAAAACATCATTTCATTGTCTTGCTGCTACAGCAAATCAGACGCCAACAAAGTCAGACATTGCAAAAAGACACTGATATTCTCAAAGCGAGATCAATAAAACCAGTGGAAGCTCATGTGGTAGTACATTAAAGTCCAATGAGAGTCCTTGTTATGTATATTTAAAGACTTTTAAAACCGCAGGCCGCTCTGATGTTAATGCCGACTCGACCGAGAGCCCTTTTCTCTTTTAATCTTTGAGGAAACGCATGCAGACGTGAAACAAACAGCATCACACTGACACTTTCAAAGTAAAGGAGAATTTGAACGGGGAACAGCAGACACTGAATGACCTTGTTTTTCCCCTCTCTCTTATGAAGGAGAGGAGGTTGAGAAAGTGTGACGCTCTGTATAAAATATCCTGAATGGCGCATATTGACCGCAGAGGTCAATCCCTTTCTCGGGTGACGAGGTTAAATACAGTACAAAGACTCGAGGAGCTTCAGTAGAAAGTGCACTGTGTAGGAGCTGCCACAAGGCGGTGGAGCAGCGGCTTCAGGCTTTGATGTCCGAGAAGCTTGTGTAGGTTTCGCTGCAGCTGGAGGATGTGCTGAGGTTTCCAGACCCGCTGCCTTCTGTGGGAAAACACATGCATGCTTATCTTGGATAAAATGCTCACTCTTATAATGAGGCTGTGTTAAAATGTGAAGTTGTGTTACCTGAGCTGGAGAGAGATTGAGAAGATTTGGATTCTCCGATGAGAGTGAGCAGGTTCGCAGCAGGGACCCAGCCCTCCTTACTGGTCCGCAGATTACGGACAAACCTGAATCAGCACAAAAACATTGATATCACACCAGCCTCGGCTTACAGAAAACATTACAAAACAGAAAACACCCCAGACAATAATGTATAAGTGAAATTTACTTGTCATCCATAACAGGATCCAACAAACACATTGGAAAGATGGAATGGATAGATATTTAAAATTTGTGGGCAAAAAAAAATCTATATATATATATTTATTTATTTTTGTATTTTTTTTATAACACATTTTTTTATAACACAACAATTTGATCAGATTTTTTTTTTGTTTGTTTAAATTTGACCTCAAAGTATTTAAATCTATAAATTGGAGTTACTAAAATACTAAACAAAAAAAGTAATCATTTTTATTACATCATATTGTATTAACTATATTAACATAACTACATTAACATATCTTCTGGAGTAAGATTAATCGTGGTTAATTTATTCAGTGTGTTAAATTAATTAACCAGGTAAATTAAATAAAATATTACATAAATATAAAACAAACGAACAGCTGTGTCATAATTACAGCAGAAATACCAGAAATATCTTAGTGTACACTGTTGTTCAAAAGTCTGGGAACAGTAAGATTTTTAATGTTTTTTTAAAGAATTCTTATGCTCATAAAAGTTCCATTTATTTAATTAAAAAATACAGAAAAAAAAAGTAATATTATAAAAATATTATTGCAATTTAAAATAACAGTTTTCTATTTTAATATACTTTAAACCTAATTTATTTCTGTGATGCAAAGCTAAATTTGCAGCATCATTACTTCAGTATTCAGTGTCACATGATCCTTCAGAAATCATTCTAATATGCTGATTTATTATCAGTTTTGGAAAAAGTTGTGCTGCTTAGTATTTTTTTGGAACCCGTGATACTTATTCAGGATTTTTTGATGAATAAAAAGTTAAAAAGAACAGCATTTATTCAAAATAGAAATCTTTTCTAACAATGTAAGTCTTTACTATCAATTTTTATCAGTTTAACACTTCCTTGCTATATAAAATAATGTAATGATGTAATGATGTTGAAAATTCAGCTTTGCATCACAGGAATACATTCTATTTTAAAGTATAATAAAATAGAAAACCACTATTTTAAATTGCAATAATATTTCACAATATTACTGTTTTTTCTGTATTTTTAATAAAATATGCATAAAAATGTAGCCTTGATGAGCATAAAAAAAGAAACCAACAACCTAAAGCTTAAATAAACTAAAACTATAAATATATGAAGAAAAACTTAAATTAAAATAAAATTTGAAATGTTGCTTTGCCAACTAACACTCAGACTACAATAAAAAGTAAATTAAACCTTAATAGTACTATTTAAACAAAAACTGATTTCAATTGTTGATTCATTAAACCACAAAAGAATGATCTGCTTATCAGTCATAGTGGTTTGCAGTGTGTAATACGAGGATGCATAAACGATGACAGTGTCATAGTATTTACATAATCCTGAATGTGTGAATCTTACCAGCGTCCATCATCTCCCTCTCTCACCAGCTGCACTGAGTCTCCGCTCTTAACCGTCAGCTCCTGTGGTCCGTTTTTGTCATGGTCAGCAACGACCACGTACCTGCCTGGAGACTACACGCACAAACAAACACCATCAGTGGCCAAAACTAAAGATATCTGCCAACAAACATAGATGGGACACAATGACTCACCAGTTTTTTCCCTCCCTCATCCTCAGGATCAGAGTTCATGGGGTCCTCAGCACTCGAGTAACCGTCGTTCTCCTCAGACGCGTCCACAGACAGCGATGCCTTGGAGAAGCCTTGTGGAAGAGAGGATGAGGATTACAGTGATATAGCAATAAGTGGTGCTCCACAAAGATGATGTGTGGGGAAGGTAAAGAAGAGACCGGCTCTGTTTCAATACTTAGCTCCTTTGCTGTCTATAGCTTACACTGTCGGCTGTCTTCTAAGACAGCATGCTAAATGTCTACACATGAAATAATGCACCACATCAATAGTTCCTGAAGTAAAACTCTTGGCATTAGCATGTTGCTAAGCTAACAACACAACAGCATTAAAAAAAACATACCAGAAATTGATAATAGTAGAGTGAATTAGTATTTTCTTGTAAAACATCTTTATTTACAACTTCAAAAATATTATTTTTTACAATTTAGTCTTCGTTACTCTCAATTCGCCATTTTAGATAAATGTTTTCACTGAGACTTTGCATTGGGAGTGCCTATATGATGCCTATGTAGGCAGCACACTAGGTTTTGAAACAAATCCAGTGTCTCTTTCTCTTGTATCCATTTGAAAAGGGAAACAGCTCCAGGCACTGAGCTAACAGGAAGGGCTGTTTGTGTTTCATGTTCAAACAGCCATGACTCTGATGATTTTAATGACAGTTTGTGAAGAAGGCATATGACACATTCGCAAATCATACAAAACATGTTTATGGAGAGATGCATAAACATTTTCGGATCTGAATCAGTTGATAATTATGGAGCCTGGAAGAGTGTTTGGTAGAAAGGGATCTGTGGTTTCAGAATCGTAAAAGTGAATCCAGAACTAGCACCGCAAACCAGCAGACAGGAACCCAAACCAGACACTCATGCAGTGTTAAACGCAAGTGTTTGCAACACTAACGGAAGTGCAAGTTCTTGCACCACTTGACATATTCTGGTTTATAAATGTAAAATAAATGAGAGCATAAATACCTTATTTAAAGGAATAGTTCACACAGAAATGAATAGTGAAGAAAAGTTTAGTAATAGTTGTTTATGAGTCCCTTGTTTGTCCTAAACAGTTAAACTGCCTGCTGTTCTTCAGAAAAATCCTTTAGATCCCATAAATTCTTTGGTTTTTCCAACATTTTTGTGTATTTTAACCCTTTCCAACAATGACTGTATGATTTTGAGATCCATATTTTCACACTGATGACAACTTTGAGGGACTCATATGCAACTATTACAGAAGGTTCAAACGCTCACTGATACTTCAGAAGGAAAAACAATGCATTAAGAGCCAGGGGGTGTAAACTTTTGAACAATGAGGATGTGTACATTTTTCTTATTTTGCCTAAATATCATATTTTTTTCATTAAGTACTGCCTTCAGAAGCTACAGAAGATACTTACATGTTTAAAGACATTTACATGTTAAATTTATCCTGATCCTCAAATTTAAAAAGTTTACAGCCCCTGGGACTTAATGCATCATTTTTTCCTTCTGAAGCATCAGTGAGTGTTTGAACCTTCTGTAATAGTTGCATGTGAGTCCCTCAGTTGTCCTCAGTGTAAAAATATGGATCTCAAAATTACACTGTGTGCATAATTATTAGGCACGTTAATATTCTGGTCATATTTTTTTTTTTTACCAAGCACAATTTACCAATTCCAAACCACATCAATCTTAATAAGTACTATTAATTTTGTATTTAATCATTTATACATGATATATATTTGTCCATGAAGGCTGGAAGTGAAAAACTCCCTATATTCAGGCGTGCATAATTATTAGGCATGTTTTCTTTTACATATAAATAAGCCAAAAAAGAGATTTAACCCAGACTGAAAAGTCAAAAATTATTAAATGCCCAAGAGAAGGATGCAAAACTAATGCAATACTAGAATTTGCAAAGTTAAGGCATGACCATTGGACAGAGAAATGCTCGTTGGGTCAGCACGGTGAGAAAAAAAAACGGTGGAGAAGAAAAGACACGTTAACTGCAAAAGAATTACGAATTAAAGTAAAGAATTAGCTGTGAAACCATCAGGAACCATTTAGTCTCCAGCGCCACCATTTTCCAGAGCTGCAACCTACCTGGAGTCTCCAGAAGTTCAATGTGTCAGGTTCTCAGAGACTTTGCTTGAGAAAAAAAACCTAAAAAATGACCCTCACTTAATAAGAATAACATTCTGAAGTGTTAAGAAATACATGAAGACTGTTCTTTTTATAGGCTTTATAGACAGATAAGTTGAGAGTGACTCTTGAAGGACCAGCAACACATCCTCTTGTACTTCCGATTCAAGAATTTGTCTTCCAGAATCTAGCAGTACATTTTGGGAGTTCATGTTTAGTCTATCTCCTATCCTGAAAAGTCTGACTTGCAGAGATGGACTAAAATGAACTCCCAAAACTTACTGCCAGATTTTGGAAGATAAATTCTTGAAAGAGTGGTATAAGAGGATTTGATGCTGGTCCTTCAAAAGTCACTCTCAACTTATCTGTCTATAAAGCCTATAGAAAACAGTCTTCATGTATTTCACAACACTTCAGCATGTTATTCTCTTTAAATGAGGGTCATTTTTTAGGATTTTTCACCCAAGAAAAGTCTCTGAGAACCTGACACATTGAACTTCTGGAGACTCCAGGTAGGTTGCAGCTCTGGAAAATGGTGGCGCTGGAGACTAAATGGTTCCTGATGGTTTCACAGCTAATTCTTCACTTTAATTCTTAATTCTTTTGCAGTTAACGTGTCTTTTCTTCTCCACTGTTTTTTTTCTCACCGTGCGGACCCAACGAGCATTTCTCTGTCCAATGGTCATGCCTTAACTTTGCAAATTCTAGTATTGCATTAGTTTTGCATCCTTCTCATGGGCATTTAATATTTTTTGACTTTTCAGCCTGGGTTAAATCTCTTTTTTGGCTTTTTTATATGTAAAAGAAAACGTGCCTAATAATTACGCACACCTGAATATAAGGAGTTTTTCACTTCCAGCCTTCATGGACAAATATATATCACGTATAAATGATTAAATACAAAATTAATAGTAGTTATTAAGATTGATGTGGTTTGGAATTGGTAAAATGTGTTTGGAAAAAAAATATGACCAGAATATTACCGTGCCTAATAATTATGCACACAGTGTATACAGTCATTGTTGGAAAGGGTTCAAATACACAAAAATGCTGAAACACCAAAGAATTTGTGGGACCTGAAGAATTTTTCTGAAGAACAGTGGGCAATTAAACTGCAGGACAAAAAAGGGACTCAAATACAAAACAACTATCACTAAACAAAAAAAACACAGCTGTGGATCATTCAGGTAACAACACAATATTAAGAATCAAGTGTATGTAAACTTTTGAACAGGGACATTTTGATAAATTCAACTTTTATTTTCTCTACCCTATAACAGTTGTAAGATATGAACTGGGCTGGTTTCACATTCTCCCACAGTGAAGAGCATTTTAGATCAACAATAGTAATTTATTGAGCAGATGTCAGAGATGCCATTTAACGGCGTGATTTATACTCCAAACCACCAATTACAGTGCAATATCATCATACCCTGTGGTTAGTGTTTGCCAGTCTGTTTGGAAGTTCGCTGTGAGAAAGCAATAAAGACAAAGTTCATTCCCACACCAGGCATCTAGTTACCTCTCCTTTTAGTCTGCAACAGACTAGAAGTGCTCAGCCATCTCACTCGGGTAAGAGTGATGTGGGGACCTGCGTCTAAGGGAGAGGTAGTCGATAAGATTTCAAAGACTCCATCGATTTACCCGATCACCCCACAGATTGCTTTTGCTGGTTGCATGTACAGGACTAAAGTCAGTTTGTTTGGATTGTAAATGCTTAAAGGGACAGTCCACCCAAAAATGAAAATTCTGTCATTGTTTATTCACCTGTATGAGTTTCTTTTTTGTGTAACACAGAAGAAGATATTTTAAAGAATGTTGGTAAATTGAGTTTTATTTCACATTGTCTTTTATTGTATTGACAAAAAATACAATGGACGTCAATGGGAAGTTAAACTGTTTGGTTAACAACATTCTTTAAAATAACTCCTGTGTTCAGCAGAAAAAAGAAACTCATACAGGTTTGGGACGACATGAGGATGAATAAATGATGACAGAATTATCATCTTTTGGTGACCTATCTCTTTAAGGCCTAATTTAGAAGCATTTTTGATTCGATTACTTGAGGCTGATATTTGAAGATGGTGAAACATAATATATGGAGGTGAAATAAAATTCAGCAACCACATATGATAAAATAAATGATTTGGAACACTGGTCATGGCTGATGATGGAAAAGGGAATGCTGGGAGTTTTTAGGGGTCAGTGTACCTCTGAAGCCAAACGGTGTAGGATCACTCTTAATCTCATGTCTTTTAGTTTTGTGGTCAGGACTAGGGGGGGATGATCCTGGCAGCCATAGCAAGGAGCGAGAAAGAAAAGGATAAGAGGACAAAAAAAAAATCAGGAAAGAAGAAAGAGAAAGTCTATAACAGGGTTAAAGGAAAGACTCTCAACTATTACAAAGAAAAAGTGGCTCTTCTACAGGGTGAAAGCCTCTAAAAGGCAACATGTCCGCTAAAGTCTAACACTGTGCCTTAATCTACATCTACAATCTGATAATGGATTTTTAGAAATTTAAAGGGATAGTTTATCCAAAACTGAAAATTCGGTCATTAATTACTCACCCTGATGTCGTTCCGAAGACCTTTGTTCATCTTCAGAACACAAATTAATATTTTTGGATTAAATCTGAGAGCTTTCTGACCCTGCATAGACATACGCAACTATCACGTTCAAAGCCCCGAAAGGTATTTAGGACATCGTTAAAATAGTCCATGTGACATCAGTGGTTCAACCGTAATGTTATGAAGCTACAAGAATACTTTTTGTGTGCGAAGAAAACAAAAATAACAATTTATTCAACAATTTCTTCTCTTCCATGTCCGTCTTCATCACCCGTTCACGAGATTACAACGCATGAGAAGAAATTGTTGAATAAAGCCGTTATTTTTGTTTTCTTTGCACACAAAAAGTATTCTTGCAGTTTCATAAAATTACGTTTGAACCACTGATGTCACACAGACTATTTTAACAATGTCCTTACTACCTTTCTGGGCCTTGAACGTGTCAGTTGTTTCTGTCTATGCAGGGTCAGAAAGCTCTGATTTCATCAAAAATACCTTAATTTGTGCTCTGAAGATGAACAAAGGTCTTACAGTTTGGAATGAAATGAGGGCGAGTAATTAATGACAGAATTTTCCTTTTTTGGTGGACTTTCCCTTCAACTGGCCAAAAACCCCACTGTCATAATCACGTAGTAAATAAATGTATAGTTATGGGAGTAAGTAAATAAATGGCTAGCATTTTCAGTTTTGGTGTGAAAACATTCTTGTTCCTGGTTAAGGCACAGAAAATAGCACTTAAGTAGTGATTGTTCTAAACTCTAATACTACCAAGCTTGAACTATAATGTTAAACTGCTGCTAATCTAGACTTTCTGATCTACACTAGAGTCTAGTGTCTTCTGAGACTACAGTATACCTGGAGGGCAGAGAGTGACCATGGGTAGTGTTAGGCTTTTGCCACCAGAGGGCGCTACCAGCTCTGCAGTGGAGTTCAAGCCAAATCTTAGTCAATATTCCAAATTAAATATTTACAATTTATCCAATGCCTAATATATTAAACTAAACATTTTAATTGATAAAGTTCTGCTAAGCATTCTTTTATATAAATGCTTTATCAGAATGCAGTCACCCAGGTTTAAACATATGATATAGCTGCATTGCCAGTGGTTGTGTAAAGCCGTGAGCCCTCCTGCTGTACCTTTTTGACTCTTGAGGTTACTGAAGCCCTGCAGTGTAAAACGCTTTTTAGCCACTGCAGCTCTCTCAGTGTTGGGACTGGTGACAGTCTCGTCTGTTCTCCACAGAGACAGAGAGAAAGAAAGAGGAAGGGGAAAATAATGAAGGACGTTACAGTTTTAGTCAGGAAAAAGAAACGGGTTACAAAGAACATCACAGAAATTCACAGTCTAAGCAGTAAGAGGAAAGACAGCAGCATTCTGAATCGTGGGACAGATTTTGGGACACGTTAGTCTGGGGTTGTTTTCACTGATACACAGACTGACTTTAAATATGTTGTGCGTAATATCAGTGTGCAGTGAGACTTTATGTGTATGTTGAGAAGGGCTGACTGACCTTTGACCTTGTCATTATTTTTAAGTAAGGCGGCTGAATTGGGATCTGCTGCTGTTGGTTCAGTTTTCTTCTCTTCTCCTTTCTTGAAGGTCTTTGGGTTGGTTTTGAAGGGGCTCAGGGTTAGGGTGGTGCTGGCGGGAGTTAACTGATCTGAGCTCTTCTGCTGGCTCGCTTCTGAAATACAACATCAACTTTATTATATAACTGGTACCATTTTAAAATAAGGTTTCATTAGTTAACTATTTTAGTTAACATGAACTAAAAATGAACAATACTTAGAATTTATTCATCTTGGTTAATATTGATTTCAACATTTACTAATGCATTATTAAAATCAAAAGTTGTGTTTGTTAACATTAGTCAATGCACTGTAAATTAACATGAACTAACAATGAACAACTTAATTTGTATTAGCTAACGTTAATAAAGGTTAACAAATACTGTAATAAATGTAATTCATTGTGTGTTCATGTTAGTTTATATATTAACTAATGTTAACCAATGACACCTTATTGTAAAGTGTTACCAGATATCTACATACAATAAAACTGACAGGGTGAAGTGTAATTTTATATGCGCTACCATTCAAAGGTTTGAGAGGGATATATTATTTGTTTTTGAAAAAACATCTCTTAAGCTCAGCAAGGCTGCATTTATTTGATCAAAAATACAGTTAAAACAGTAGTATTATGAAATATTACTACTGTTTTCTATTTTAATATATTTTAAAATTAATTATTTCCTCACGGAAAAATAGCAAAACTGAATTTTTATGATTCCAGGCTTCAATGTCACAAGATCCTTCAGAAAAAATTCTAATATGCATTTTTTTCTGCATTATGCATTCTTCGATGAAAAACAGCATTTATTAAAACTAGAACATCATAAATGTATTTATTGTTACTATTGATCAATTTAATGCATCCTTACAAAATGAAAGCATTCATTTCATTTATTAAAAAAAAAAAAATCTAAAGTTATTTCACCTCTGCAGGCCTTTAGTTGCCCCGTTAGAACCTTTCGGATCTCGTTCACCCATGCTGTTTTTATCTCTGGTGTCGGTGCCTGAAAATAACCAATAAAATGATCAGAAAGATAAGTGAGAGAATCACAGAATGTTGCTTTGAATTATGCACATTCAATGCTATTTAAATATAAGAGATTTTTAAGTTTACCTGTACAATATACACCTCCTCTCGAGAATTACACCAGATCTCAAACTTTTTGTTGTCTCCTTTTGCATTTTCAGTAATACCTACAGCACTCATCTGTCAGAGGAAAATATATAAAAAAATAATCACTCAAGAGAAACCTGATATTCATTTGTTTTCACACAAACATATCTGTTTACCTTAAGTGGAACTTAATTTACTCAACACAAAACACAAATTAGACATGCAGACTGCATGGGTATTTCTTGATTTTGTGGGTTGGACTACACTAAAAATTATAAATATTCCCTGTTAATATTTGTAATAAAACAGTTTTGCTAAAGAACCTGATTTGAGATTGTAAAACGATTTGGGGGATTTAAATCTTTTTGTTACCAGCCCATATTTTTAACCACTATGTCATTTTGCTTAAAGAAGTGGACCAATTTAGAGAAAAAAAAAAATTTAATTTTCAGTACTTACGTTGAGTGAGTGTTTAAAGCTGTATGAAGGTGCTTTCTCATAACCCTCTCCGTTCTCCTCTCGTTTCTTACAGAAGAGGAGAGCTTTCTCATGCAGGAACAGATGCCTTTGCATAGGCTTGAATCGAGCCAGATCTTTCACCTTCGCGTGACCCTTCTTATGCTCTGTCCACACGCTGAACGACCCCTGCATCATCAGACGGCCCAGATCACTGAGGTTTCCCTAGAAACACAGGTCAGAGGTCAACCACTACACCAAAGGCGACTTACATTATTGTAAAACCATTTAACATTAAATTTCACGGCACATGTAAATGAGATCCTTACTTCATATCCAGTGATGGCAATAAGGTGCATGGAGTCATTCACAGCTTTCAGGATGCCAAGTATAGATGAGAGCGCCTCCTGCAGGTCTTCCTCACCCTCACAGCCTTTACTGTACTTCAGAAGTTCCTGATACAAACACACATAAACACAGAAGTTACATAAGTGAGAGGTAGAAATGTATTTCTGCATGTGTACTCTAGGTCTAGTTTACCTTCAGTAAAAGCTGGTATTTGGTTATTCTCTGCACAGGTTTGAGGAGGTATGAGTCTAAACCAAGCTTATGTTCCAGTTTCTTTTGACACTCCTGAAAACAGCACACACAAATTCTTTATTTTTTTACTATTATTGTTATTTTTTATTATGATGTTAATGATTATTATATAAATACTATTACTAAACAATTATAGCATATAAATATTATATGATTATTTATTGTTAATATTTATTAAATAATACTCAAATACAATGTTCAAAAGTTTGCCGTCTTTAATTTTTTTTTAAAGAAACGAATGTTTATTTAGCAAGGACACATTAAAATGATCAAAAGTAACAATAAAGGCATTTACACTGTTACAAAAACAGTCCATTTTAAATAAATGCTGTTTTTTTAACTTTATATTTACCAAAGAATTCTCAAAAATGTATCTATTTTTTCAAAAAAATATTAAGTACCAAAATTCTTTTTAACATCAGCAATAAAGCTTTTTTAATGACCTAATCAGCATATTAGAATGATTTCTGAAGGATCATGTGACACTAAAGACTGGAGTAATGATGCTGAAACTTTAGTTTTACATTACATGAATAAATTACATTTTAAAATACATTACAATAGAAAACAGCTCCTTTAAATAGCAATAATACTGAATTTTCCAATACTGCAGTTTTTTCTGATCAAATAAAATCCTACAGACTTCAAACCTTTGAACTGTAATGTATATTGGGTCCTATAAGTTGTATTTCTAATATATATATATATATGATTATATGACCCCTTTAAATTACAGAAAGAAATATGTGCTTATATGTACAGTAAGTGGTCTAACAGCATCTTTAGTGTTTTGTAAAGTAAGATGACCTGGAAGAAAGCGCAGTCAGAGCACTGTCTCCACAGAGACTCGGAGCGAGGCTTGTTCTGACAGTACTTCTCATAGATCTGCAGATCTGTCATCTGAGAAACATGAAAAAGATGTTTGCATAATCTCTTCAATAATGTATTAAATCAGAACAGCACAGGATGTAACATCCGACTCACTCTCTCCAAGAAACACCGGCCTACAAGCTCAGGATAGTCCGTATACGCCTCCAGTTCACGAAGAAAAGTCCTGAAATGTATTGAGAGTGAATACATGGAGAATAAGAGGTGCTTTAGCTTTATAACACCACACAGACACAGAGAGGGTTCGCTCACTTCTTGTGAAACTGGTATATCTCAGGCATGTTGCCAAAGAGGATGTCCTTCTTGTGAACCAGTGTATTGGGGATGAGATGAGCCATGGCAGGATTGTCCATTTCTGCTCCATAACCCTAAACACAAATTAATCGGTTAAGTCAAATGTATTATAAAAAAAAATCATAAAACAGGACTGATCTGACCTCTAGAGGCAGAAGATGTCAGTGCAACTCACCTCCAGCACACACAGCAGCTCTTCCACATACGCTCGCTCTGTCTCCAACAGCTCGTTCATCACATGCCTGTTGTGGACAGACATTAAACACAATCCATAGAACTGACAGAAATCACACAATTATAGCTGATTTTCCTGTAAGTCCATTTGTAATAAGCTCCTGACTGACCGTCTAAGCACAGCAAAGTTCTCCTCTTCATCAGAGACAGACGGGTGTCTGCTGCCTTCATTCTGTAAGTGTATCTCTCCCTGCAAATAAAAACAACCCTGCATTAGTCTTGGAAACGTGTTCAAACTAATTTTGTGATTTTATTAAATCACAAATACTAGGGCTGGGTTTTGACACAAATTTTACAATTTGATTTGATTATGCTTCACAATCTTGTGATTAATTTAAATTCCAATTTCGATTCGATTTGAGTATTTTGGATATACTTCAGGTACAGTATATGAAAAAAAATAAATTTTATATATATCTCACAACTATTGCTGTAAAATATACATGAGAGTCAGTATACAAATGGTTAAATTACACTAAATTAAGTTTTAATAATATATATTTAGCAAAATGCTCTTCTCTAGATTTAATTTTCTAGCTGACTGGTCACAAAATATGTTTTTTTTTTTTTCCTGAGTTAAATGTGATGTTGCATTATTCAAAATTTTAAATGTATTAACTTAAATGGTGGCTGTCATAAAAAATTGACAGATTTATTCAAATATAAATTAAACACTGATGAACAGTAAAATGATAATAAATAGCCTGTGTTATATGGTGCATATATTTAGCAAAATGCTCCTTTCTAGAATTTTTTCTGAATTTATTGTTTGAATTTTGTAATAAAATGTACAGAATTTGAAATCTGAGACTTTGTTTCATGTCAAAAATAATGTTTTTTTGCGATTGAATAGAAGGTGCGCTACAATGTTCTGTTGTTAACTGAAAACAGGCTAGACTAATTAATTCTTGGGATTTAAGAATTGATATTTCATAAAAATAAGAATCAGTTAAAATTGAGAAATATTTTTAGCTCAATATTCAAAATGCACTCAAATTAACTCTAAATTTAAAAGTATTATTTAAATAATAACCACTAACGGTGTCAATATGCAAAATCATTCACAGAAATCAAGATTAAACAAAAAAATGTCCTGGTTTTTATTATTTAATTGTTTTTTTCCCACCAAAAAAAAAAGTGTGCCAAAAAAAAGTGACCTTGAGACCCACATAACAGAAGAAAAATTTGCTTCATCATGTTATGATCAATTAACAACAAGCAAAAAAATGCACGTTAAGGGTACAATAGCCACAGTTGCTGTAATTATCAATATCAAAGCAGTCATATAAATATTATGGCTTATACATTCAATAAAGCACTGCATATAGATGAAATACCTACTTTTTTGCAGTTTCCATTGATGATATCACCCTCTATCGTCTTCTCCCGATGACCTGGGATAAAAACACACTTAGATTAATACACTAATAAAAAAAATAAAAATAAATTATAATAATAATAATATACACAGATTTTTGTGTCATGCAATGATCCCTGCAGCTCTCTATATAAACACTAGATGGCAGGAGAGTAAAGTCAGTGACAGAGTCCGCCACATCTGTTGTGCATGAGTGACCATAAGTAGCTAATGGCCAGTGCAAGTGTATTTGTGTGTGGAGGGGGTTAGGGGATGACATTGAGAGGACACAGACACTAAACCACACTGCGGAGGAGAGAAGCCACTGCTTAACTGCTCTGAAGAAAACGGCTGTATTAATGTGTTTGCCTCTCTAGAGGTTAATTCAGAATTAATACTACAAAATCATTTTGATATTTAGGTATCCAAGCTGTCCAGTAACTGAGAACACAACAGTCCTGAACTTGAGCTGTAAAGTTTTTTTGTATTATTCAGTAGGATCACAACTAAGCTAGACATCCAGCACAATTTAGGGGTTAACCTGGGGAAGAGATGGGTGATTTGATGATGGCCTCAGGACGTGGAGCGACGGGCTGCACGGGTCGTGTCTGTTTGGCTGCTAACTTCTTCAGACTGACCCTCCTCTTCTCGAACATTTCCTGCATGGACAGCTGCTTCTGAAACACTTTGTCCACCTGATCCTGTTTGAGCAAAGAGAAAACATTTACTTAACAAATGAATCCCCCACAAGACATATTCACATTCTCAATAACACTTTAAATAGCCAATAACGCTAAGTAAATATGTGTATGTAATTAAAAATCTATAGGCTACACATATTACGGCCAGTTCTGTTAATTCTGTTAATGATTTTCAGTCTTTTACCCTCAAGTCTTGTGTGAGCACTGACTCATAGTCCCTCCAAATTCCATTCAAATCTGTCAGCTTGTGCTGATTGGCTGTTTCCAGGTAACGTTCAATCTCCTGAAGCGCTGACTCCGCCCCATCCTGTGATTGACACTTGTCCACAGGCTGAGATGCCAGCAGGTAGATCCCATCATCACACCATTTAGTGGCCTGGAAGAGAATGAAAGAGTCAGTGATCATGATTAAAGAGGCCTTGAAGTCCATATTAGCTTTGAGAGCATCTAGCTCTGTTCACTTGGCAAAGCCTCCTTCTAAATTATAAATATGGACTGTGACCTAAACTAAAGGCTATTAGCTATTTAAATAGGATGATACATTTGATCAGTTGAAATTGAAATTCCAGATTCAATTATAAAAATGTCAACACAGAAAGGAAAGCATCTCTTGTTAAGTGTTTTAGAGGGCTTCTGAACAGTGGTGATGAAGGAATCAATAAGTAGGCCTACTGTACCTTCTCTAGACTCTGGTGTAGCTCCATGGCTTTAAGCAGATAAGCTTTCTTGGCCTTCAGGACGTCGCTGATCTCCTCGCACACAGCCCGAAGCTCAGAGCTTTTGGGCAGGATGGAGTCCACAGCGTAATGAGATGCTTCAATCAGCTGGTCAGCATCACATGCTAGAGCCAGCGCTCGGTCCAACACCTCCTACAAGTAGAGAGGGAAATGTACATTCTCTTTCAAAAGTTTGGGATTTTTTTTCAGCAAGAACCCATTAAATTGATCCATTAAATAGAAGCTGTTCTTCTGAACATTCTATGCATCAAATATTCCTTAACAAATGTATCACAGTTTCCACAGAAATATGAAGCAGCATAACTGTTTTCAACATCGGTAATAATAAGAAATGTTTCTTAAGCATCAAATTAGCATATTAGAATGATTTCTGAAGAATCATATGACACTAAATACTTGAAAAGTTGACAGTGAAAAATTCAGCTTTGATGGACGAGACTAAATCACATTTTAAAAATGTATTAATAGTTATTTTTCTAATTTTGTAATAATATTTTACAATGGCTGTATTACTGTATTTACTGTTGTTTTAAATCTTACTGACCCAAAACCTTTGAACTGTAGCATATATTTTTATTTTAAAAGTGATTATGGCAGCAATGAAAAACAAAATAATGGTATTAAAAATGTTAAATAATATTATAAACACAAACACACACACAGGTTTGTTTTTGTGAATTGTGGGGACATTTCATAGGCGTAATAGTTTTTATACTGTACAAACTGTATTTTCTATTGCCCTACACCTATACCTAGCACTCACTGGAAACTGTGCACATTTCTCAAAAACTCATTCTGTATGATTTATAATTTAAAAAATGGGGACATGGGGCAATGTCACCCTCTCCTTGTAATACCCATGTTACACCCATGTTATAATACAAATTTGTGTCCTGATATATCACAAAAACACGCACACGTGTATATAAGTTTAATTATACTATTTTGGTGTAGTCACTACATTTCACTGGCTAATCGTGTATATGTGAACATGTATATGTGAAAAAATTCAAGTTTGCCACCCTGAATTCCCACAGTCCCGTGTCAGCAGAATGACTCCAGCGTAGTGATGGGTGATTTATCACATTGGTAGAACACCCCCTTCTCTCCGCAGGATGAGGACACGTGGGTAATTTCTATAAGGGCCTCAAACTGCTGTGCTCAGCAATTTAATTATGGAGTGTGAGATTTACATGCTTTATAAGACCATATGTCTGTTTCTGCACACGCTAGAACATTATAATGAAAAATGGATGTTTGCTAGGTGTAAACTTTTTTTTTTTTGCAAGTACTACATGTTACGTTATTTCGTTTTGTATCTGAATAACAAATGTTATAACGTCATTAAAAAAGACATTAAATCATATGACAGCAAGTAAATACTTACACATGCTCTCTCTTCATGATTGGTCAGCTCTTTGAGGATATGTTCAACATGGGCGGGGCTAATTACGATCTCTGAGAAGCCTGATAGTCTGTCATAGACCAGGTCTAAATGAGCTCTGACCTACAAAATAGAACAACACAGCCATTACAAATACTTCTCATACACACCTGCTGGATTATACATCCAAAAAGCCACACACAATATACATTTAAACTAGCAATGCACAATATATCTGTACCAAAACCACCATTCATATAAATTGGCTGAGATTGAACATTTAATTGTGCATGTTAATTTCCTCTATTTTTATATTTTTGACTACTTCTGCCATCATGCAATGCTCACTTAATGTTAATCTTTAAAAATACTGATAACACTGTTAAATGCAATCATCATATTTTAAAATGAATATCCATTTTTTTGTACTGCACATTATAATGTCACTTGTAGTATTTAAATCCACTGATTTTAAATTTTATTTCGACAAAATAGAATAGAATTTTATTAGCATTAATTTATCCATTACCAGACATAACATAAAAATAATCATCAGCTCCAATGTTATTGTTAATTACAACTTAAACTATAGAAAATTACAAATTATTTTTAATTAACTTTTAACTATTAACTATATTTAATAATAAAATTTAAATCAAATATAATTAGATGTAAAACTTAAATTTGACATTACCTTGGCAGCTAAAATTAGTACTAAAATTACTCCTGAAAGTACTAAAATTACTAAAACTGAAACACAAATAAAGCTAAATATAAAAAAAAACAAAACAAAAAACAACCTAAAACTAATAAAATGACAAAAGCATGCAAAAAAAAAAAAATTCACTAAAACAAACTACAATTATAATAAAAAGTGAAAATATCAAAATTAAAGCAATATAATATCATCATATATTACTATATTCATAAATACTACAAAAGTATATAATAGTCTATCTCACCTCCCTGAAGTTCTGCTCAAAATGCCGCAGTTGTAGACATTGCTCTAGCTTGGTTTGATGTTTATCCCAAAAATCATCAAATGCTGTTTCAGTCTCATCTAACTGACCAAGCAACCTAGAAAGAGAGAGATGTTTATTTTAACTGTGCAAAAAACACTTGCTTACCAAAAATCATCATTTATTTTTTTCTGTGGAACAGAAAAAGAGATGTTTAGAAGAATGTCCAAGCTGCTCTATATCATATGTGAAAACATACAAAGAGCAGAGACAAGGTCAAATGTAACACCCAAACAGTACAAATAATTTGTTTTTGTCCTGCCTGCTGTTATAGTTTTGAAATCTCATGCTGTATGTTTGACAGTATCCATGAATAAAAACCTTAAACAAATATAACCACATCTACATCATAAAAGCTGACAGCAGACGCCTGTGGATATTAACAAACACACACATCCAGACTCCGGAACGCTGCTTCACTGAAAGGTCATGTGAGTAGAGCTGGGCTTCAATACGTTCCTGTCAGTTATTACTGTTTTTTTACATGTGTGTGTAGATTTGCTGTATAATCTTGACCAGGTGGGTCGTCTTGTTGTGTCTCGTTGTGCATGCAAAAACACACCTGGCCTGAACAGCTTAATAAGGACAGAAAGAGACCAAGGACATGCAACAGTCTGCTGCTGTACTGTAACCGTCTGCCCTTTCATTTTTGCATTCCAGCACGGTAGATGGTATCACACACACCTCTGAACAGTAGCCAGGTTCTCCAGTTCATCCTGGTTCATGGTGTAATCTGGATCTTTCACCAGCGGCTCATTGATGCTCTCCAGCAAACGTGATCCCTGACAGAGAGCGATCCTCAAGTCCTCCTGCACACACACACACACAGAGCAAGATGAAATAAACATACTATTCAGTCCGAGTGATGAACATGAATTATTTATGTAAACTTAAGGTTTGTTTATATTTTATGGCCATGTGAATAATCCACGTTAAATTATTTATAATCTTACTGGACCCCTTATTAAGGACTATGCCCTGAACTGAGGCATAGTATATTATAATCTTTATTGCACACCTGACACCAAGCCTGCATTTATTTGATTCAAAATACAGCAAAAGCAGTAATATTGTGAAATATTTTTGCTATTTAAAATAACAGTTTTCTATTTAAATATATATTAAAATATAATTTATTCCTGTGATTAAATTTAAAATTTCAGCAAGATTACTCAGTCTTTAGTGTCACATGATCCTTCAGAAATCATTCTAATATGTTGATTTGCTGTTCAAGAAACATTTATTATTATTATTATTATTATTATTATTAATAATAATTAGAGAGATGTTTATTTTAACTGTGCAAAAAACACTTGCTTACCAAAAATCATCATTTATTTTTTTCTGTGGAACAGAAAAAGAGATGTTTAGAAGAATGTCCAAGCTGCTCTATATCATATGTGAAAGCATACAAAGAGCAGAGACAAGGTCAAATGTAACACCCAAACAGTACAAATAATTTGTTTTTGTCCTGCCTGCTGTTACAGTTTTGAAATCTCATGCTGTATGTTTGACAGTATCCATGAATAAAAACCTTAAACAAATATAACCACATCTACATAATAAAAGCTGACAGCAGACGCCTGTGGATATTAACAAACACACACATCCAGACTCCGGAACGCTGCTTCACTGAAAGGTCATGTGTATATACATTTTGTTTTTTTAAGAAATTTATATTTTTATTTAGCAAGGATGCTTTAAATTGATCAAAAAGTGATAATAAAGACAGATAAATTCTGTTCTTCGGAACTTTCTATTCAGCTTTGAAATCACAGGAATAAATTACATTTGAAAATATATTCAAATAGTAAAAATATTTCAAAATTTTTACAAATATTAAAAAATGTAAATATTTTATTTTTTTTAAATATCTCAAAATATTTCAAAAATATTATTTGAATTTAAAAGATTTTTTTTAAATATATTTAAAAATGTATTTTATTCCTATAAATTGAATTGATAAAAAGTGATGGTTTCCAAAAAACAAAACAAAACGAAAAAAGTATTAAGCAGCAAAAACTTAAAAATTGATAATATGAACCATTATTAATAATTGAGCAGCAAATCAGCATATTAAAATGATTTCTGAAGGATGATGTGACATTACGTTTTTTTACTGTATTTTTTAATAAATAAATGCAGCCTTGAAGATCATTAGCGATTTTTTTTTTCCCAAAACATGAAAAAAAAAAAATCTTGTGTATACTGCTATAACAGCAATTTCAAGTTTTATTTTTCCCCTTTCTTTTTACATAATAAATCCTGAAATAAAATAGTACAAGTAAATGCAACAATAACAATTTCAACTCACTCAAATCAATATTTTATGTCTATTTATTTACTTATTCAACAAGTAGCAGTGTTTAGTGTTTTAGCAGAATAATGTACAATCTACTACATTATTGTCTAGTATGCTTATATAAGGTTTTACTGGCTTTTCTGACCTTCATTTTGTCCTTCTTCTCAGTGTGGATGGTTAGAAGGTTGGACGTGGCCTCAACGTCATTGGGCAGCTCTGTCTCTGCTAGCTCCGTCCCAAAAGACTGGAGCGTCTGTGCCGTTTTCTTCACCATCAGAGCAAAACCCTCAATGGCCTACAGGCACAACACAAGCCAAGAGACACATATCACACACAAGTGTGCTGAGTATGCAACCAACAAATAAGAAACATCCACATGCACTACAAACAAATGTGCTGTACTTAAAACACAGCAGCCACAGATCAATACAGACAAATCAATTACTGATTACTAAAGCAAGTCCACAAACAGAACGAGAAGAAAGGCAATTCATTTGCTGGAGGTGAAGACCAACGTCCTCCTGGAAAGCTTGTTTGTTTATACCACATTATAATGATGATTCACCAAGTTATGAGATATGTTGGGCATTTTATAGCATTGTATCATATTACTATTACTACTAAGCCTTAGGCCAGTAGTAACCATACATCCCTCAGTATCTCAGTATTGTTTTTCATTCACTGTGAGCTTTTTACATCTAACCAGTACTGTCTAGTTTTCCTTTCTTTGGTCCATTCATCACTACCGTAGTTAAAAACTGGTGTGTACTCACGGTGCGGTGTGAAATCCATTTCTCGTGGCAGTACTCCTGTGTGCCGCCCAGTTCCTGAGTGAGCTGTGTGCGGTCGATGTAGCTGTGGAGCTCAGTCACAGAGCTGAGCATGATCACCTACGCACAGTACATTATGTAAAGCACTTCACTTATGTCAGCGTATAATACATCACATTACGCTCTTCATTAACCACATACCACAGTGTGGGAGTTTGTGCCTTGTGTGTGTGTGTGTGTGTGTGTGTGTGTGTACTTACCGGCACTTTCATTTTAAACTCATCCTTGTTTAACTTAAAAAAGATGTCTGAGATTGTCCGCTGGAAGAGTGCTGTGGGTCTCAGTACCAGCACCAGCTGCAGGTTGCCTGGGAAAGAGCCCTACAAAACACACAAACACACACAGAACACTAAGAAAAACATCCAACAAAACAAATAATAAAAAAAGTCTTTAATGGCTCATTTAGCATGATATAGAGAGAATATGGAGCTCATACTTGAGGAGCAAAACAACATCTCAGTTTCTAACCAGGTTTCTTGAATATTTAGAAATAAAATAAAATAAAATAAAATAAAATAATAAAAATAAATCAGTCTTTTATGGCTCATTTAGCATGATATAGTGAGAATATCAAGCTCATACTTGAGGAGTATCTCAGTTTCTCACCGTTTCTTGCACATTCAAATAAAATAAAATAAAATAAAATAAAATAAAATAAAATGAAATAAAGTAAGTATGATATAGTTAGAATATGGTGCTCATACTTAGGAGGAAAACAACACCTCAGTTTTATTCAGAGGCACGAACTGAGCAAAAATAAAGTTCTTTTATAACAGTACAGCAGACTACTTACATAAAATTACTTGTGTAATACTTGCATAATATATAAATATCATCTGTTGCTCTATATCTCCCGATAATATGACTCAGTAAGATGTTTTATGATTGAAGCTCTGCTCAGTTTTTTTTATTGTGGGGGAAAACAATGCAACGCAGTACAATGATGTTTGAAAGATTGAGACAAACGTTCCTCAAAAACCTGATGTCAAGCTCACATTTTGACATGATTTTTCAAAAAATTAAATACAGATAATAAAATAAACAAAAGTTGCTTCAGTAAAGTGTTCATCTTGAAATATTACTAACAATTTAAAAGTTATTCTTACATTTCTTTAATAAAATTTTTTTACATTTTAGATTTACATTAAAAGGCCTTTTACTTTTTAAAAACGTATAAGCTATCAATCAGGTGACAGAATGCATGTAGTATATTGTGTACTTGTTTTGCAAACAAGCTTTGATCATGTTGATAATTTAGAGGCCTTAAAAATTGCCTATCAAATATGATGCAGTAGGCTTTATAGGGTTAATACCTAGCTTATGCTAGTGAGCCATTACATTTGACTGGTACAACCTCCCTCCCACTGTCTGTATCCACACACACACCATCTATATCCTGTTGCCATGACAACTCTTCCTTGAGAGACTAGAAAGGCTAACAATGGTCTCACATATGCCTCCCTCCCGGAGCTCTTTCTCTCTCTCTCAGTGAATACATGAACACACACACGCCCCTCGTGGAGTTCTTATGTTTACAGTCTCTTCATTAAAATGCCTCCCTAGTGGGCACCGTGTCAAATCAAAAATATGTCTGCAGATCAATACAGGGCTGTGATGTTTGCGTGGACTGTGGCGTGGGTCTCCCGACAGCAGAAGACCCAGCAGACCCTCTGTCTCAGCGTAACTGACAGCGTGTTGGTCAGTAAGCAGTGAAGCAGAAAGGAGAGGCTTTACAATGTGACACCGAGAACTGATTTAAAAACCGTTGATGCTGCATTAATATTCATCTATTCATAAAAAAAAAAAAAAAGACAATTTAGTCATTCACTTAGCTTATTAATATTTGTGAAAGAGGTCTCTTTGCACACCGATGCTGCATTTCTTTGATCAAAAAAACAGTAGAAACAGTAATATTGTGAAATATTGTTACAGTTAAAATAACCGTTTTCTTTTTTAATATTTTTTAAAACATAATTCATTCCTGTGATGCAAAGCTGAGTTTTCAGCATCATTACTCCAGTCTTCAGTGTCACATGATCTTTCAGAAATAATCTAAATTCTAATATGCTGATTTGCTGCTAATGAAATGTTTTTAAATTGTGAAATTAGATTTCATTAGTATGTTCCTACTGCATCCAAATGCACCCGACTGCCCAGTCACTCTGACCACAGATTTAAAGTGTCGAGAGATGCACAATCGAGATTTGTCATGAACACTCGAGCCGTCCCAAGAATCAAAATCACGTCCTTACAGCTCTGCGGGAATCTGCCAACATGAGATAATCCTACAGCGGGCTGATCTCACAGTCTGCCACGCTAAAATGCCTCCAGCTCTGGGTTTCGAGGAAAATGTTATTACCCTGCCCCCCTTTTTTTCTTGGACAGTAGTGTTGTTTGTTTTTATTCGCGTTTAACAATTAGGGAGAAAGTGAGATTCAAGGGCTAACAAGAATAATTAGCGTGGCGACTGGCGATTTGGTTACAGAGTGGACCTCAACGCAGACAAGATATGATTGATTAACCTCAGACCTGAAATTTAAAGGATTAGTTTACTTGCAAAATAAAAATTTTCATCTAATTTACTCCATGTCATCCAAGATGTTCATATCTTTCTTTCTTCAGTCGAAAATACATGAAAGTTTTTGAGGAAAACATTTCAGGATTTTTCTCCATATAGTGGACTTTAATAAGGATCAATGGGTTGAAGGTCCAAATTGCAGTTTCAATGCAGGTTCAAAGGGGTCAACACGATACCAGCCAAGGAATAAGGGTCTTATCTAGCCAAAAAAAAAATTTCTTTACTTTTTATCCACAAATGCTCGTTTTGCACTAGTTCAACTTCGCCCATTATAGTCACATTGGAAAGGTCACGCATGCAAAGAAAGTCAAACGGCCTTTACAAAAAAAAAAGGTAAAATAATGACGTTGGATGATTTTTAAGTTGGTACACAGACAAAAAAATAAAATAAAGTACGCATGACCTTTTTGTGATGTCACAAATGCGCAAAGTCACAAATGCGCATCTCTGAGCTAGTGTAAGATGAGCATTTGTGGTTAAAAAGTGTATCAATTTAACAAAATTTTTTGAAAATGACCCATTCATTCACTTATCTAGTTTCACTAGATAAGACCATTATTCCTCGGCTGGGATTGTGTAGAACCCTTTGAAGCTGCGTTGAAACTGCATTTTGGACCTTCAACCCGTTGATCCCCACTGAAGTCCACTATATGGAGCAAAATCCTGCAATGTTTTCCTCAGAAACCTTAATTTCTTTTCGACTGAAGACAGACAGACATATACATCTTGGATGACATAGGGGTGAGTAAATTATCAGGAAATTTTTATTCTGGAAATGAACTAATCCTTTAACACATCTGGCACATAACCCATCACACGTTTCGATTGGACATTAAAGCCTCCGGCTTGTTGAGCCAAAACACTCCTCTACTACCTATCGACAAATAAAAACATAATTGCATTATATTTTTTGTATTCGATGTCCAAAGGAACTGTCAAATCCAAATGAGCAAAAGATTTCCCATTCATAATGCCCATAAAGACACACTCAGTTCCATTAAAAACATCATGTCTGATTGCTGACAAAGGAGTCCCCTCAAATTGAATCCCGCCTTTATATTACCATGACAATATCCTGTTCTGCTGAGACAGATTGGCCATGCTTGTCCCCAACAAGCACGCAATAACCGAAGAGTCGCAGGGGTCGGCTCCGCGCACAACAGGAAGTCAGAAAAACACGCCCCATTATTGAGTCCCCCATTAAAGCTCATTCAAGCAGATGTGACCAACACAGCTCCTCTTTTAGAAAGCTTTAGTAAACCGCTGTGTGTCTGTGATTGTATTACAAGATCGCCTTGGGCCTCTCATAAAGACTGCAATTACAAGATAACATACCAGTGGTCTTATTTAGTTCAAAAAATGAATTGAACTCATTGGCACAGACAATGCAGACACACACCCTGTTTTTCCAAATATGATGCAGACATGAAAAACATTTACACAGGAATTGCTTCTACTCATTAATATGATGCCGTTGATGTTGCAGCGAATGTGGTCACCCTCCCTTCCCCCATTCTCACTTACTCACTCCTTTATTATGTGTGTGTGTGTGTGTGTGTGTGTGTGTGTGTGTGTGTGTGTGTGTGTGTGTGTAAGGACTGCAGTGGGTCGTCTGCCCACAGTCAGATTGCAAAACATTGCTTTTTATGGCTTATAATGATGGTAATATCTACAAAGCAAGGATGCTGATGGCTCATAATGGCACAATAAAATAACAAAATTCATAAATATTATATGATTACATATGATACATAATCAATTAGAATTTATAATAATTTAAAAAATATATTTAAAAAATATATGTAAAACACATAATATACGTACGTAAGTAATATTAAATATTATATATATATATATATACATATATACACATGTATATGTGTGTGTGTATCTGAACCCTTCCCAGCAATGACTGTATGATTTTGAAATCCATCCTTTCACACTGAGGACAACTGAGGGATTCAAATGCAACTATTACTGAAGGTTCAAATGCTCACTGATGCTTCAGAAGGAAACACAATGCATTAAGAGCCGGTGGGTGAAAAAATGTTGAATTTGAAGATCAGAGTAAATATAACTTATTTTGTATTTTGGGGAACATGTAAGTATCTTCTGTAGAAACAAAACAAAAAACAAAAATGCTATGGATCAGGTAACAACAAGAATCAAGTGTATGTAAACTTTTGAACAGGGTCATTTTTATAAATTCAAATACTATTTTCTCTTGTGGACTATATGTAAATGTCTTTTATGTGAAATATCTTATTCAGATCAGTACTAAATAAAAATAACACACTTTGTATGATCCCTCTTATTTTGTTAATATAATTAGCATTTTGCAGATTCTTGCAGGTGCATGTAAACTGTATAATTTTTTTTTTAATCATTTTAAAGTTAAATTTAACCAAATTTACAAATAAACAGCCAAAATATCAAGATTAACATCACTAACATACACACAAACTCGTCACACTTTCCAGAAATGGTACATTGGTATTACAGGATATTGAGAGTGAGAACAAGTGTGAGATGAAGAAAGGAATTACTATGTGCATTTATGGGGGTGTAACACAGTGTTCTCCTGGGAAAGCCATATGCGTGCGTGTGTGTGTTTGTAAGGAGGTGGAGAAACCATGTCTCTAGGGAGCAGCTGCCACGGCACTGATATACCACAGACTAATCAGACACGTGGCGCTTGGAATTCAATTAACATACACACATACACGCACATCTCCAGTCCATACACTCACTGCATTTCCTAATTCAATACACACAATTCAATTACATTTTTGGTTAAATTGGATAGTAAAATTAGGCCCACAGCAGAGAAATACAATGCTAACTCATCAAGGTTCATTATTTCCAAAAAAAATAGAAACATTCCAATAAATAGCAAGGGGATTTGAATCCCAGCATCCCTGATGCTCATCTCTGTGACCTTTCACCTTTCATTTTTCACATCAGCACTACTCTCATACCTTGTGTGAACATCACTGTTACGTACAGCTCAGAGTCACAGGTGAAACGCCTCCTCATCAGCATGTTTCACTCTTAATAACTGCGGATGGACTTGAGGAACCCAATGAGGTGCATCCGAGACACTGATAGAGTAAGTGTTATAGAGTGATAACACATGGAAAAGCAGTTCTTTTAGGAACTATTCACCGAATGGTTCCAAAAGGAACCAAAAATTGTTTTTTGTGTGTGTGTCATCGCTGCCAAAACCTTCTTTTGGAATCTTTTTTTTTTTTTGTCAGATGTCAGATTGGAATTAAATGCATTCTGATTGTGATCCATATATATTTTTGCCAAAAAGTCTGAGAATAGGACACAAAGACTCAACCCACAGAGTAAAAATGGATGTCGATGCTTTTTTCTCTTTTTACAGCGGATGTCATTGAGCAGACGCTCTCCTGTCTTTCAACACACGAGCCTCTTAACAACATCCCTTGAGACAGCACAGAAGGGAGATGGCCATCAACGCTTTCAGGTCAAAGAAAGGAAATGTTTAGTGCCAGTAAAAACAGGACCTGCAGCACCATAATAAAAGACATTTAAACACAGCTGGTTGGTCTGCAGGCTGAAGCACGAGATGAAATGAGAGGGAGGAGCATATTAAACTCGTGCTCTGTTGACTCGTGTCTCGAATTATTTATGAATCATTGTGGCAAAAATTAACTATTAGATGGTTTATGCTTTTCATATACCCCTTAGTAAAACTAAAGCAAATTTACATTTGACAAAAATTAAATAAAATGTGCATAAAATGTGAGTTTTAAGAATTGTATGACATAATGATTATGAGATGTTCATATGGGCTTTGCAAAAAATGAAAAAAATAAAAAAATAAATTATGTATGGGGGGAGGATCACTGGTCATCCATTGCAAATATTACAGGGATAGTGCAATATTTCAATTTAGATACGTTGGGCAAGATGTTTATCTGTGCCCAATTATCATACATTAGCATGCATTAGCACACATTAAAATGTCCTAAAGTGAATTAGATTGGGGCATACGAAGACTAGTTCCATCAGACTTCTTTGTTCATTGGTGCATGCAGTTGAACGCACAAAATTGCACAAATCTAAATGCAAATCAATTAATAGTACAATTTCTAATGACAAAAACAATAGTGAGAGAGTGCACAAGGGATTTTGTTTCATGTTAAAAGAAATGAAGAAGAAACTGATGAACACACTTGTAATTAAGCCATAAATGAAATACATTAAGGACATCATTAACCAATCTAACATGGAGCACAAGCAGACAAAAATCAACATTTCCTCCATGACATATAATTGTCTTATTGTTCTGATATCTGTATTTGTATATGACCTATAAAGACCACAGCACACAAATAGGCTTCATTTAGAATTAGTTGTCAGATGCGTGATTATTAGTACTTTGTATTTTTGTTTTGATTTCTGACACGTGTAGGAAAATGTCCTCTGGCCTTTCCACACCAGCTGCAATGCTGATAACCGTTACCAGTCAGCCATATGTGCTGTGACAGAGGACAGAGAAAGAAAAGAGCAGATTACGTGCTTGCGTGTGTCAATGTGTGTGAGCAGAGAGAATGAGAAGAAAGAGAAGAAAGGAAAAAGCAGAAGGGGAGAGAAACTACTTTATGCATAGAAAACATTAAGATGCAGGTAATAGTTTCCTTTAAAAAAATCATAATATACAATATTTGTTTTAATTGACTTTTGATTTACATTTCAGTTCAAAAATTTGGGGTTGGTAAGATAAGTTCACCAGTGCTGCAGTCTTAAGTAGCACGGATATATTTGTATCAATATTCAAAAATACATTATATGGGTCATTATTATTTCCTTTATGCCAAAAATCATTAGGATATTAAGTAAAGATCATGTTCCATGAAGGTATTTTGTAAATTTCCTATCGTAAATACATCAAAACTTATTTTTTCATTAGTAATAAGCATTGCTAAGAACTTTATTTGGACAAATTTAAAGGCGATTTTCTCAATTTTTTTTTTTTTTTTTGCACCCTCCGAATTTCCAAATATTGTCCTATCTTAACAAACCATACATCAATGGAAAGCTTATTTATTTAGCTTTCAGATGCTGTATGAATGTCAATTTTAAAAAAATTTGAAAAAATATGACTGGTTTCGTGGTCCAGGGTCACATTTGAAAAACATGTTCATTACAAAGTTAAAAACAGTTGCTGCTTAATATTTTTGTGGGAACTCATTGTGTTTTAGCCTGCAAGCAATAAGATGATATGAAGTAAAATGAAGAGTAATAAGAGAGAAGGACATGAGGGAAAGGAAGAACAATAATCCTCTTATTTTCAAACCTCTGTCTTTACAGCAAATGCATTATGGTTATGAAACAAAGAAAAATTCCCCTCTCTTCTTCAGGTGCAAGATAATCCTTGAGTGTGTGATCATTTTTCTAAACTAAAGTAGGTTTGTGGGGTAGTAGAATAAACCTCTTCATCATCAACACATAAACAGCATAGTAAAACAGTTTGAACACCAGAACCATCTACACATCTAACGTCACTAAAACACTAAAATCTGCTAAAAAAAAAAAAAGCACAGTCACCATGTTACAGTGAGCATCTACAGACTATTCAATGACATAATTAAATATTAAGTGCATGCTGCTCATTACTATCACTTAGTAACTACAGTAATTACACTATTAAATGGGCACTAATGTTAGAGTGGTCTGAAATACGTGAATAATTCATTTAGTCTTCTAAAGCCACTTTACATTAGACCAGCTGTCATATTTCTGTCACTGTGCAGATAAAACTAATTACATGGGACAATAAACAAACAATAAACAAGTTTCTAGTTAAAGTGGGTCGTGTTTATACCAAACAAAACCAAGTTTCATATGAACATAATTTCCTTCAACATTTAAAAGTTTGGTGTCAGTAACACTTTTTAAAAAGAAATTAACACACAAGTGTTTGACATTAAAAAGTATATAAATTGTATTATTTTTATTAAAATAACCAATCGTTAAGCTAGATAAGACCCTTCTTCCTTGGCTGGGATCGTTTACAACCCCTTTTGGGATCGTTTGAAGCCGCATTTAAACTGCATTTTGGAAGTTCAAAATCGGGGCACCATATCAGTCCATTATGTGGGGAAAAAGGCTGAAATGTTTTCCTCAAAAAAACAATTTCTTTATGACTGAAGAAAGAAAGACATGAACATTGTGGATGACAAGGGGGTGAGTAAATTATTTGTAAATTGTTGTTCTGAAAGTGGAGTTATCCTTTAAGCAGCTCAGCTGTTTTCAACATTAACAATAATAGTAAATGTTTCCTGAGCACCAAATCAGTATATTAGAATGATTTCTGAAGGATCATGTGACACTAAAGACTGGAGTAATATTGCTGAAAATGCAGCTTTGCATAACAGGAATAAATTACATTTTAAAGTATATACAATTGTTTTAAACTACAATAATGTTTAAAAATATCAGTGTATATTTGATAAAATAAATGCAGCTTTAGTGAGCGTAAGACACAAAAAAACAAAAATTAATGCATTTTTTCACTACTTAAAGGGGTCATCGGATGTCCATTTTCCACAAGTTGATATGATTCTTTAGGGTCTTAATGAAAAGTCTATAACATACTTTGGTTAAAATTTCTTAGTGGTAGTGTAAAAACCACCCTCCACCCTTTTTACCATGTCAAAATCAGCCCTTTTCAGAGTGTGCCGTTTAGTTGCATTTGCCTTTAAATGCTAATGAGCTCTGCTCACCTCGCCCCCCTCTTCTGTGGGCTGATGAGCCCTTATGTTTACTTTAGCTGAGAAAAATTGCCAACTAACACATTATTAGGAAAGGCAATTTGCAAAGATGCATAAAAACCCTTCACTTCTGCTGCAGGTGAAGCTGCATCACGAATGCTTCGTGTGAACATTTAGACACATTTAGGCGAAAGTGACGCTAATCCTCTGCGTTAATCCTTACATCCAACAACAAAATACCTCAATTGCTCAGTTGGAGACATTCTTGTCCTCCCCTGCACTGGAGTTGAAACAATGGCGGTTGGAGTGTTTACAGCTCACTCAGGGTGGGTCTAAGGTAAGACGGTCGTGTCAATCAACTATCATGGGAGTGGCCTTGGTATGTGTGATGTCACACAGACAAGATGCTGAGAATGGCTTGATTTTACTTATCAAGATCTAAAAAATACCACTGGATGGATTTTTATCATTACAGGGCGGTTGTGTTCACACACTGCCAACACACATTTATGTTCAAACAACATGTAAAAGTGAGTTTTGCATCACTCAAGTCTCATTGCAATATGAAATGACACCTATCAATGAAAGAGCCATTACATATCATATTATGTTTACCTCTAAGTCCCAAGCTTACAATCCTCACAAAGCACTAGCACACACTAAATTTGTGCACATTTTGGGTATCAACTAGTTTTCACTGCTATATTAAACACATCAAAAGTTAATTAGCAATGACAATAATGACACTAACATTATTGCTGAAACAACAACAAAAGTTCCTTTTATAACTTCTGCCTGTTTGTACTGTTATACAAAGACAACTACACAGTTAAGACCAACACCAGGACTCCACTCAGTTTCAGTGAAAAATGTATCAAAAATTCAATCAAAAAGTAATTTTAGCATAGTTACCACATTTCGTCCTTGTTTGGTAAAGCAGCAAAGCACAAGTTAGCCATCATCTTGATCACTGATTTATCTCCAGTAGCGTTTTTGAGTACTGACCTAATTAAACAGTGTTAATCTGATTAGCCCAGTGACCTCTCCCCTACTGCCCATCATACACGCTCACAGCGTTAACAAACCCCCTGCGGCCACCACACTTGTTGATAGTCTGAAGAGTTTATCGCAAACATAAAAGCACTACAGGCCACACTCAAAACAAGCCGATGACAAGAATGGACAAAGATTACAGCTGTTGGTGAAGCTATTGTTCATTAAACATAACTTCAACATCATTTGTGCTTTCAGTGCGCTGGGTTTATACTCATGCGCACGTGCTGTGGTGCGCTAGACGTCTCTGTGGTGGATTAAATATTTACGGTTTCCATGAAAAGAACCGAGGGCCTTGTTTTAGATGCCCTCTGATTTGGAATAACGCAGAAATTCTGACGAAATCCACACACAGCCAAAGGCACCTGCCTGTCAGCTCCTATTCTTCTTTCAGCATGCATGGAAAAAAACAACACAGATGAACATGCAAAAGTTTCCTCATTCATACGGACACACAAAGAGGTTTCAGGCTTTCTTAAAGGTAAAGTTCAACCAAAAATGAACACACTGACATCATTTAATTCCAAAAACTACACCTAGGTTCCAAACGGGGTTTTTCCACAGCAATGCTATAGAAGAACCAGTTTGCGAACAGTTCTAAAAAGAACCTTTTTTCACTCTAAAGAATCTTTTGTGGAATTAAAGGTTCCATGGTTGTTAAATGTTCTTCACGGAACCATAGCTACCAAGATTCTTTATTTTAAGAGTGTTTAAGAATTATTTTGTGTTGCACAGAAGTAAGAAACTGTCAACTGGGAGCCAAACAACATTGGACCCCATTGACTCCCATTGTACAGAAAACCAAACAAAGCATGTAATTTTAAGTTTTTGTGTTCCACATAATAAAGACTTAAATCAAACGGGTTTGAAATAAAAAAAAAAGGACAGTAGATAACATCAATTTCTCATTTTGGGTTAATCAGTCCCTTTAAATATAAATGATGATGTTCTCTATTACAGTATACATATTTTAGCACATGCACATCCTATTTTTATTCACTCTCTTTCTCACACACACACTCTGAGGGCTCACCGCGATCCGCAGCAGCGTCCCCTTCACTGATGCCCATCTGTCTTGCCGCCGGTCAATGACCAGGATGAAGCCGACCCCCGTCGAGCTGAGACTGAAAATCAGAGAGACACCATCACCATGGCAGCAAGCGCACACACACACGCGCTTTCAAAAATGATAAACATTGAGATACTGAAGATGTCACATACCCTAAAGCCATCACTAAACAGCTCTCTACTAACTAACCAACACACTGCAGTCATCCCTACACATCAGACTGACAAATTAACCAGCACTCGGTATATTGCAAACCAGTTATCCACATGTACACATATGCGTTTGCCCCCAGATGAAAAATGCATAATGTCTCCAAATGCAAATTAAAACATAGACGTACGTTGAAATGCACTAGCCCAGAATGCAATCGTGGCAATGTAGCGCAGAGATGCTGAGCTGGTTGCTACGTCCATCACCATGGAGAGCGGCAGCCCTCCGTACCAGCAGTATCAAGCTGCTTTATGGTGACCGAGGCAGCAGAAAAATCCAATTACACACTTAAAAAACAAACGGCATAAATGTGCAAAATCCACCCCTAACGCTGATAATCCAAAATGCCCTTCTGCAGATTTCAGTGTACACAGATGGTTTCCCCTCCGTTTCTTTCTTCCCTTCAGTGCACCTTTGCTTTCAGCCTCTCTGTTTATGGTTCCATTTGAATGAGTGCCACCGTAGGCACAGACCGGGAGAGCAGCTACATTTTGCCTCCCCCTCTACAGCGACCAATTGTGCAGCATCAGGTGCTCCCTCTCCACCAATCAGAGCTCAGGAGAGCGCTGACGGACAGCCGGGTTCTTGAATTGCTAATATGGAATGTGGGCGGGAGATAGGTGCTGATTAATAATGAATGCTCCTCCCACTAGAAACTGGCACTGCAGATACTTGTGTATCAAATCTGCCGCCATTACAGTGACACACAGATTGTGTGTCTCTTTTTCTGGCTCCCGCCTTTTCCACCAAATTTCACACTCTCATTCCTTTTCTCTCCTCTCAATCCCACCTCCCTGTCCCCCCTCTCTGCCTCCGGCTGTTTTTCTCAGGAACGTTTGTTCTCCGCTCCTTTCACAGTGGAGGGTAGGAGAAGGAGAGAAGGGAGAGATGCAGGGGTCTTATCAGCTGACAAAGCCCTGGTGCAGATCTGCACTGACACAATGACTAATGACCTTGAGTGTCCATCAGTAATAAAAATCAAAAATCTGATTACAATCATCATTGTTATTATAACCTTCCATTCAAAGGCTGCTGGGGGGTCTGAAGCCATCGGGTGGTTCACTGCACATGATTTATGGTCATACTGGTGCTTAGTCCATTAATGTTTTTAATTATTGTTCTGTGTTGTTAGTGCATTGTGTTAAGAGTGCAAAGTAATATTTTACATTTTTTATATATACTAGATAGCCGAATGCTTTGCATGAACAATGAGATGAAGTATTACTTAATACAGCATTTGGATTTTTACTGTTAATACAAAAAACAAAACATAAGATAACCTTAAGATATTTAGGTTGGACTGTAAATTGCAAATATTTAAGAAAATTACATTTATGTTTTTTAAAAACCACAGAACAAATTCAGGACCATGTCTTGCTTACAAATTAATCATTGAATACATTTTACAAACACATACTGAGGCCATATTATATAATAAATTAAAATTATTACAAGTTATTATTATTATTATTATTATTACGACAATGACAATAACAACAATAATAATAATAATTATTATTATTATGACAATAATAATGATAATGGCAACAACAACAACAACAACAATAATAATAATAATAATAATGACAATGACAACAATAGTAATAGTAATAATAATAATTATTATAATGACAATGGCAATAATTATAATAATGATTATGCTGATGATTTTTTTTTTTTTTAGTATAATAATATTAATAATAATAAATTATGACAATGGCAATAAATATAATAATAATAATTATTATATTATTATTATTATTATTGTTATTATATCAACGATGACAATGACAGTAATAATACTAATTAATTATAATAACGGCAATGACAATACCACTACTACTACTACTAATAATGATGATGTTGATGATGATGAAAACAACAACAACAACAACAACAACAATAATAATAATAATAATAATAATAATTATTATTATTATATGGACAATAATAATAATAATAATAATAATAATAATAATATTGTTGTTGTTGTTTTTTCATAATGTGTCCAGACAGTATCTATTGTTGAAAAAAAATTAAACCAGCATTAATTTTAGGTAGTCAAAATACTTCCATGATGTACACATACTTTTGTGATTTTATTTAGTTTATTATTTTTTATTAATTATAATTAATGTCACAGTGCAAAATATCATTATGGTTCTAAGCAAGAGAGTGTTTTAGTCATTTTCATATATCTTTTTCTTTGTGTATAAGTAGCACACACTCTTGAGGGGTTTCTTGACACTTGCCCATTTATACCATGAGCTGCTGTATTTTGCTCCTGAACACCTTTCATTTACCAAATCAGAACTAAATTAAAACCCCATCAGCCATTTTCAGCATGAAGAAATCCATCTAATTATCAACCCCCAAACGCCACCCCCTTCTCTTGTTTTCATGGGAATAATGGGGAAACAAGAGGTGGAGAGAGAGTGAGTGTGATGGAAAGCAAAGGGCCAGAATCACTCTTTCATTAGAATATTAACAAGGGCTGTTAAATTAAAGAGGATAAGCAAATAGACCAATGGACCAGTGAACTTTCACAGGGATTAACATTAATTTTTTTTTTTAATGATATACATGCAAAGTGATCCAACATCTCTAGGCTACTCATTCATATGAAGGCATCTTCAGGTCAATAATAAAGTACTTGCCTGAGAAAATCATGTATTCAAATTACTCACAAACTAAGAATGCATATGTAAAACAAGGGGCATTAGGATCACCTTGTTAATCATGTACATAATTACACATTCTAATTTAATATGTACAATGAATATTAATGAGGCAGCAGTCACACATACACAAGCAGGCAGTCACGACTCAAATTCATTGAATTGCAAACAGCATGAATGTGTTGCAATAGGAAAGCATTACAGTGCCCTCTACTGTCCAATTCAAGAACTGACTGGATAAAAATTAATAAAGATGATACCAATATCATCATTTTGACCAATGAACTTTCATGAGATTTCCAATTATCCATCAGTACTGGATTTTAAATCATGTTACAAAGGTTGGAGTGTATTTATATGTCAGGATGCAATTTTTGGAATTAATAGATTGAAGTACACATGTTTCCAATAAAAGCATCAATGGACTGATGTTATCACACCAGTTTGCATGCATGTCTACAAAAAGCAACATCTAGACTTTTCTAGGTCTGGGGGGAAAACATTTTCAAAAGCCCTGATCAATTTAGGAACCCTGGTTATTTTTTATTAAGTGCTGGTAATGACTGATCTTTCCACCTTCTGTTTTCTCACCTGGGAACGCTGGTCAGGTATGTCAGCACGTTGTGAAACTCCTGTTCCTCCAGCTCACCAAACCCCGGGTACTCTGGGAAAATAATGATGGGGCTGCCATTCTGTCCTCGGCCACCTGGAAATGCAGATTTGAAAGAAAGCAGCTGTTAGCAATTCTTTTTAAGATGCAGCATGAAAACTAATCATCTTTTTATTCCATAATGCCTTGCACATGCAAGCGCTATTATAATATACGAAATCGTGCAGATTCAGAGGGAAACTTTTCTATAACCAGTGACCAAAAAGCAGCATTAACCTCCTGAAATAATCTGAACTAGTATACAGTCAGACTGATCAGGAAATATAATAATAAAGCATCACTTCTGCATTTAAAAAGTCTTTTACCCACAAGGGGGCACTTCTACAGCCTGTGTACATTCACTAAAGACTGATCTTAGCTTTTACTAACTGCATAGATGCATCAAGGACATGAGGCAATGTCAAGGGCACAAGGCATGAGCATGGGCATGAGGACAAAACTTTCGAATCTCTTCTTTTTCCTGTCATTGAGCTTTGCCTTGCAAATAGAGATGATGACATTTTAAACCCTGGGAGATAAGCATCATACACATCATTAGTGGACTTATATAGTCTGTGTGTGTATGTGTGTGTGTGAAGGAGAAAGACAGAAAGGGAAAGAGGAAGGACGACATGTTTGGTGCAGTGTGTGCAGTGACAGAGGTCATGTGACCATGTGTGTGTTTGGATGCTACAACACTCTGTGATTAATAGAGCAGGATGGATCCACTGCAGAGCTCACACATATTAACACCACTATGACTGTCACACACAGACACACAGGTGCGCACACACTTGAGGTGAAAAGGACACTGCTGTCGCATTTGTAATCATCAGTAGAGCAAAATCAAAGAGCTCTAGTCCATCTGGGCCAGGTGAGAGAGAGAGAGAAAGAGGGTCATTCCACAATATCATACTATAACATACAATCCAAAAGACAAAGAGTCATCCATCATCTTTAACCAACAGAAACAGCATACAAAAAAGAAGAAACACACACACTTGCTGTACTCTCTCTCTCTCTCACACACACACACACACAGAGTCGGAGAACAATCTGAGAACAATATAACAGATTAGAAGACTATAATGGAACAAGAATAGAATATAGTAGAATGGAGTATATTAGAATGAAGAATGGAGAACAAGAGTAAACCTTATAAATGGCTGAATCGAGTCAAATATAGTATATTAGAATAAATTGGGGGTATAAAGGAATAGAAGATGATGCAGAAGAAGGGAGTATATTAGAATATAATATTAGTAGAATGGAGTATAAAAGAGAAGAACATAAAAGAATAGAGTAGAAAGGAGAACAAAAGTATAGAACAGTATAAAACGGTAAAGTAGAACTTGGCATATTAGAGTAGAATTGAGCATAAAAGTAGAACGGAGTAGATCTGAGTTACACAAGGGTAGAACAGAGTAGAATTTAGTAAAATTGAGGATATTAGAATTAAACAGAGAAGAATGGAATATAATAGAGAAGAACAAAATAACAGAGTAGACTGGAGTATAAAAGTCTAGAACAGAGTATAAACGGTAGAACAGAGTATAAACGGTAGAGCAGAATGGAACTGAATATAGAGTAGAATGGAATATAAAATAACAGAAAATTAGAGTATAATGTAGTATAAAGGGTAGAACAAACAAGTAGTGTAGAATGGAGTACAAAAGTGTAAAACAGTATAAAAATGGTAGAATAGAGTAGAATTTGAAAGGATTGAGTATATTGAAGTTAAATAGAGTAGAATTGAGTATATTAGAGTAGAATTGAGCAGAAAAGTAGAATGGAGTAGAACTGAGTTATAGAAGGGTAGAACAGAGTAGAATTTAGTAGAATTGAGTATATTAGAATTAAATAGAGAAGAATGGAATATAAAAGAGAAGAACAAAATAATAGATATAAAAGTATAAAAGTGTATAAAAATGTAGAACAGAGTATAAACGGTAGAGTAGAACTTGGTACAGTGGAGTTTATTTGAGCTGAACAGAGTAGAATGGAATATAAAAGAACAGAAAATTAGAGTAGAATGGAGTATAATGGGGTAGAACAAAAGAATGGAGTAGAATAGAGAACAAAAGTGTAAAACAGTATAAAATGGTAGAATAGAGTAAAACTTGAAAGAATTGAGTATACTGAATTTGAATAGAGTAGAATGGAGAACAAAAGAAAAACAGAAAATTAGAGAAGAATGGCGTATAAAGGGTAGAATAAAATATAGTAAAACCGCGTACATTAGAGTAGAATTAAGCATAAAAGTAGAACGGACCAGAACAGAGATATAGAAGGGTAGAACAACAGTAAAATTTATTGGATATGAGTATATTAGAATTAAATAGAGAAGAATGGTATATAAAACAGAAGAACTGAGAAGTATAAAGTAGAATGAAGTATAAAAACATAGAACAGAGTAATGGGAGTAGAATGTAGTAGAATAAAGTACCATCAGAACACAATAACAGACCCAAAAACATCACAACGTCACATACTGGGTGACTTTAGTTTCCGGTGTTTCCATCAGATACACACACACACACACACACACCCTGTATGATAATGATAATATCAGACACAGGCCTCTGCAGCCATCTGGGAGGAAAAAAGCAGGACCAGAAAAGAAAAAAAGATGAAGAGAGTAAAAAGGAAATGAAAACAGGAAATAAACAAATGGAGCGTCTAGCAGTGGAGGTCTGTCATTAAATCTAGGTGGAGGACTGAGGCATGAGACCAGAGGAACGTATATCAACATAAGGACACACACAGAAATAAAATCAGTGCATATGGTACATGGACACACACACACACAGAGAGAGAGAGAGAGAGACACAATGTATAAGAAATTACTCGCTTGTTCATGTGGCACTAAATAGTGAATGCTCCATAGTGCACTATATGGGGATGAAGTTAACAAAAGGGACAGCAAATCTGAGGAAAAGTGAGTAACAAAAGTGAGGAAGCAAATCTTGGAAGCAAAATGTATTTGGACAGTATTTAAAGCTTTCCACATTGCAATAAGTGCAATATATTGTTGGCAGGAGTAGATCAGATATACTCTGTGAATGTTGTAAAAAAAAAAAGTGCACACAATGGAGGGAAACAATTTGTTTACTAAAAATTCAGACAATATTATAAAATGGATGTCACCCCTTATAGTGCACTACAAAATTGGGAACAGGGAGCAGTTTCTAAAGCCACAAGGTCATCAGTTAAAAGGAACCAGAAATGCAATAAACACTGATTCTGGCAACCATAGTAACCACAGACTTTATATACAGTACTGTCATTAACAATGCATTAAAAATGAAAGAGCCTTAAACCCCGAACTACAAGTGCACCATTATGCACCAGCCAGAGCTCAACGAACCTCTCTTTACTCTCTTTGATCTCTCTCTCACTGACATGGTTTCATTTAAAAGGTTGCAAAAGAAAATAATTTTTTTTTGTCTTTTTATTGAAATATATTTGATTCTTCAACGATGCAAGATTCACTCTTCTAGCAGTATTGTTGTAAATGTTTCATGGCATGTATAATGCATGAGTTCAGAGTCAGGTTTGTAAATATTCAGAGACTCCCTCGTAGATTTAATGCAATAAAGGCATGAGGGTTTTTTTTTTTTTTTACAGAAAATCAGAATCCCAATCTAATCCTCTTATTCACTATAAAACTCTTCTATAGGCCTAACACACAGTCTAACTGTCCATCAAATATCCTAGCAAAGCACATCAGCTCTGAACTTGTCGTCAAGCGCATCGTCATGGCAACACTGAATAATTAAGAGGCTTCCTCCAGTCAAGCATTATCCTGGGCAACCTGAGCCGAGCGCTATCTGGGTTATTTACGGAGACTGGAGAGAGTTTCTGGAGTGTTATTAAGTGACTGTGTGTATATGTGGAATCTGTGCATGTTCTGAATGACATTGTGTTGACACTGTGAAAGAAGACATTTATAAATAATCTCTGTTGCACATTCACTTCTGACTCACACGGCACATGTGAAACAGGACAAATCATACTCATGATGCTGTCAAAATACTATAAATATAGCTCATTAGATCAGTGATTGAGTTATTCACTTCCTGTAGCAGACACACTTGCACTATAAACATCTGAGTGAATGAGAATGTCAACACTGATTTAGTACATGCACAATTTAACACAATTACATTTAATTGTCACAATCACAAATGTCAGTTAATAGTTTAATGCTGACACCAGATTTTTTTAAATTGGCAAGGTATTATAGGATTGATTGTGAAGGAGACTCACCTGACAGAAAGGCAAACTGTTTCCTGAGGTCTGGGCTGATGTCTGCGGCACACAGAGGACTGCTCTCCTGCTGCATAATCTCATCTGTGTGAGAAACAGAGATTTAGTTAGTAAAAATGTCACCATAAACAAGGAAAATATGGTTGTTTCCCTATGTTAATGTTTGTGGTTATATCACAGACATACACAGAAATGTCACTTTACATTCTTTATCTGTTTGTAGGTTATAGTGAAGATGGAATGGTTCTGATTAGAGTCATCCGGATGAATGGATGTATTTGATAGATTTGATGGAAGAGCAGTTGGAATGGATGGTTGGATGGAGATGAGAAGGTGAAAACAGAAAAGAGGAAGAGAGTTTTTTCTCTGTGCATCAAGAGATGATGGATTATTGTAAGCAGCTTTTGAGAGTCTTCAGCCGCTGCGGTGTGTGCATGAGTCACTGCTGTGGTGCGGCACGGCGCATTTCTCTCAGGTTCAGACTGTGTGACTTCAAGAGTTTAGACTGAATGTTTTCATGGTGTAGGTCTGTATCTGAACACGTTTGTATAAATAAAGGTGAAATCAGCCCACTGTGAACTGATGAATCCAAAACAAACCAAGACAACAAGATCCATCCCCACAAACCGCTGGCGCAGTGCCTATCAGCAAGGATAAAGTCACTGGACAACAGCCAGAAAAACACCCATACACACTTTCATCCGTCTTTCCTGCTGTTCCTGAGGTGCTTGGGATCTTAAGGAATCTGAATTAGAGCTCTTGAACTCAGCAAGAGCTGAGTATTTAAGTAGGTCACAGATAAAAACTCAATACACAGTACTGTTAGTGGGCTTACTGATTTCATCATTAATTCTCTTTTCACTAGTTTTGCTGCAGAGGCTTTATAGAAACTAATTGAACTGTTGGTTTGTACTGTACAAATGTTGGGAAGTGCACTCAAGGCAAATACTGATAAAATCCCTGTGTCTAGGCACCAACAACAGACGACATCTGTGCAAAAGACCATCTGGGTTGTCAACATGCAGATTAAGATGGCTTTTGCTGCTTTAGCCATTAGCTTTTTTTAGCTTACGCTTGTGGCTTTTGCCAAAATAAAACAAAAACAAACTTAAAAAAAAAAAAAATGAATGAATGAAACAAAACTTCCCCCCAAAAACCGAATGAACTAAAAAAAACAAAACCAAGTAAAACAAATAAAGCAAAGTAAACAAAAACAAATTAAACAAATTAAAAACAAACAAAACAAGAAACAAAACAAAAAGAATGAATAGAACCAATTAAAACAAAAAACTAAAACAACTGAAGCAAAAAACAAGACAAAAACAAATGAACCAAACAAAACAAGCACCAAACCAGAAAAACAAGCAAAACAAATAATCCAAACTAAACAAAAACAGAAACTAAAATAAAACTAAATAAATACAAAACAAAACGAATTAAAATCAAATGTCGATTAAAACATCAAAAATCAAAACCAAACAAAACCAAGTGAAAAATGAACCAAACTAAACAAAAACAAAAGAAAAATGAAAGAAACTAAAAACAAACAAAAATGGGTACAAAACAAACGAAAGCAAACAAACCAGACAAAAAAGCAAAGAAAACAAATGAAATATGAATATATATACATATATATACACACACACACACATATACACATATATCTATCTATCTATCTATCTATCTATCTAGCTATATATATATATATATATATATATATATATAGAGATAGATAGATAGATAGATATAGATATAGATATATATAAATAATTTATTTAAGTATTTATTTATTTATTTATTAATTCCAAACAAAACTTTTATAAAGCCCATCTGTACTCACATTTGGCACTTGACATGTTAATTTTGGGCCCTGACTGTGATGCGCTCTACCCATCAACACTCTCATCTTCACTTTGAGTTCTATTAAATGTTACTTTTGATTATACTGTGATATACTCTCTGCAAGAAAAAGCACATCCGACAAAGTGACATGTTAATTTAATCTCCTCACACAGGAAATGTCCTTCTTTGAAAGCTGTGAAGTACAGTGGAGAGGCCTTCATGAGAAGATAAGGCCTCTTTGAAGTCAGAAGGACAGTGACGTTAGACACATTTACAACATTACAGAAAAACACTCTGGCTACTCACCCTGTTATTAAGTTTCTGCAAAGTTCAATGACATTGGGCATGCTCTTTAAATAAAGGTCCAGCATTCCTCAAAGCCTTCATTTGTTGGACCATATAAGCACAGTCCTATGAACTTCAAAGTTCAGCCCCCAAAAGGTCAATAACTTGCTCTACTCAAACTGATCAAAACACTCCTCTTCCTTTCCCACCGCTCCTGATGTCACCGGTCACAGACGAGCACCTGTTTTCACCACTCCCAACACCTCGCTACGGTCATGATGAGCAAAAGACACATGCTTGCGGATAAAACGAGAGCTGATAATCCTTTATCTACCGTGGTAACACAGCTGGTAAAAGTCTGGCTTGTTGCACTGATTGCAGACCAGATTCAGATTAAGATCATTGTAGGATTTCTGCTCTCAGTGACTTTCAGAAAGAGTGTCGCGTGACTTCAAAGGCAGCTGCCACAGCCCAGGTTAAAGCTGAGCTTGTGAGGTTAAGAGAAGATTCTGGCACTGAAAGACTGGCAGAGTTAAGCAGAAGAGAAGTCATGACCAGCAAAGACAGCAGTGTTTTGCTTTTCTTTTGCCTTGATGTAATGCAGTACAAGCCTTAGCAGACATTCAGGTAAAGGATATTTGTACTCCTGAAGTTCATCTCATATATACATCTCTTTATTTGTTGCTTCAGGCCATAAGGGTTCATTCTACATATTCTTCAACATCACAAAGATACCATTTGATAGTGAAATGATAAAAATAGACTGACTAAAAAAAAAAGTCCTGGAAATTTATGGCCAGGCACTCCATGACAAAGTTCCTCTGTGTTCCAAATTGGATTGTATTCCAAACACTATTATGCATTTAAGCAATTAGGTATGAGAGGCCGTTACATTGTGAATGTAGTCACGGCTACAGGGCACATGACACAGACACAGAGCAATGCCAGAAACCCCTTCATCTGTGAAAATATTCACAATAAAGAGCAGACTCAGATGCCTTACAGCAAGCAAGCAACATTTAAATATTATGTACTTAATAAAAATACCCTGTAATTGCATTTTTAGTATACTAAACTGGCATATTTAAAGCCTGCTAAATTGAAACAACTAATTTTGTACTCTAATTGTTTAGAAGTATTGCTGAAGTCCAACTAAAGATACACTTAAATATATTTGAATTTTTAAGCTTAATAAAATTATGTAATTTTAAATAAATGAATGAGTAATTTTAGTCAACAATGACGCTTGAAAGTTACCCCTTTCTTAAATGCTGTTCTTTTTAACTTTCCATTTATCTAAGAATCCTGTGAAGGATAACACAAAAAAAAAATGTCTCCACAAAAAATATTTGTTTAAATACTAAAATAGTTGCTTAGGGGGTAAACATCAATTTTCTATTTATTGAAGCCAAGTGTGAATCTTAGCAAGTTAGTGTTTTTAAACATTTTACATTTAAATAATTCAAGACAGTAACAATTTATATAATATATTTTATTTGTGAACTTGCTATTCTTTTTAATAGTTAACTTTTAACTATTTTTGAATTTTTCGGATCATCAGTCATCAAAGCTTGGTAAGTAGTCACAGACACAGAGATTTACTTTAAATTTCACCAAGCTGATTACTCACTAAAAATTCCACAGATCACGTTTTTATGCCATTTTAAGTCTTATTTTGATGTAACAAAGTAGTTATACCTAAGTGTGTTGTTTACTTACTTTTTTAAATTAGTCTTCCCATTAATGCCATTATACAGTGGCATGCGAAAATTTAGGAACCCCTTGCAGAATCTGTGAAAATGTGAATAATTTTAACAAAATAAGAGAGATCTTACAAAATGCATGTCATTTTTTATTTAGTACTGTCCTGAGTAAGATATTTTACATAAAAGATGTTTATGTTTTTTTTTAAAAAAAAAAAAAAAAAAAAAAAAAAGGAAGGAAAGAAACATGATGCATTAAGAGCCGGGGGGTGAAGACTTTTGAATGGGATGAAATTTTTCATTTTTTTCCCAAAAAATATCATTTTTTTCCATTTAGTAATGAGGCAACAGAACATACTTGCATGTTTCTCGGAAGACAAATTTAATAATTTCAGTTGACTATATGTTAACATCTTTTATGTAAAATTTCTTACTCAAGACAGTACTAAATAAAAAATAAACAAAAAAAAAATAACATGCATTTTGTATGATCTCTATTATTTTGTTAAAATTATTCACATTTTCACAGATTCTGCAAGGCTGATTTGCAATTGTAGACCTCGCACAAACACAAGAGGTGGGATTTACGGCATAAGCCAATCACAGCTGAACATAACCAGTCATATCCAATCATATTGCGATGGAGGCATTCCCTCCTCTCACATGACTTTCCCCCATTCATTCTCAATTACCCCCCACCAAACTCACCGCACGCTTTAGGGGTCTGTTAAAACTCAGTGGGCTCAGGAGAGGTGAGAGAGACGCGGACTCCCGCTTTAACTATACCTGCGGTGTCGCTGTTGGACAATGTTTCTTTAGAAAAACAAATGATTTATACACCTTTTAATGTTATAATTTGTAATTACTGTCATTGTTTTAATTTTGTACTACAATTTTAAATATTTTCAAAATATTGGATTATTCTCAGCCAATATTTTTAGGAGGCCTTGCCTCCTCAGAAGAAACACCACTAATATATACCCCTCGTATATATATGTGCACACACCTTGGAGAGCATAAAAGATTTCTCAAAAACATTTAAAAAATCTTGGATTCCAAATTTTTGAATTGAATAGACATTCTTTTTACAAACCAATTAGAACACGACAGAATTTTACATTTTACAGTAGTCTTTTGAGAATTACAGATTTTGAAGAACGAATATTAAACATTTGGGTCAAATGTTCTTGTACACAAAACAGCCTATACGACAAAAACAGCTACATAAAGAAGTGATTTTGTGATTTGATCCTCTATCCAATCACCGGACGTGGTCTCTCATTTACATTTATCCCATCACTCCCATTAAACAATACCAGGCCGCCGAGATCGACGGGGACGTGTTGAGTCTCGTCACTGTCGCCTCAGCTGGGCTCATGAGAAAGAGGCTTGAGCAACGTCCAACGTTTCATTCACCATCTCATCTCTTGCTTGTTTAATCAACAAAGCTACGGCACAGAGCCTCTACTCAATACAAAACATCCTCTCACACATCCGCAAAACCAAAGCAGCAATAACAGGGCTATAGAAATGGCCCAGGGCCCTGCACGGTCGCCAAGAACACCAACCACACATTGACAAAGCAATTCAGCATTGGAGCGCGGGGTGCTGGTATTCAGAAGAACCGGGGGAAGGGCAGACGCTCTCATTTTAATGCCATTCAACGGATAGACGAGTATTCTTTACAAGGCCTTACATTTTTAATGCCACTCGGATGGGTTGAGCCGTGACCGCTACCTCAATGTGATTGAAGATCTGAGTTTGGACCGTAGCCTAAAAGATTCCAGTATTCTTCATCTCAGAAAACTGCTAGCTGTCTTTTGTTCAATTATTTTGTTAGTTCACAAAAGTACAACATATTGCCTTGTTGTAATGATAAGCTATACTACGACTTTAATGAGGCAAAATTTATACATTTAAAGAGTGTTTTTTAACTCTTTTACTTTAATTTACTTAACAAAAGTGCTGATTATGTAATGTTACATGCAACACTGGTCTTACCTCACTAACATCCCAAAGCTCTGATACTGCATTGTATGATAACAGGATCCAAATTCTTTGCTATTATGTAATATTCAGGTATTTAAAAAACTGCAATTGTGAGCTTTAAGATCTCACCTCTCCTGGAACTCTGTTTCCTGGTGCAGGAGAACAAAGACGACATGTTTTCTGTGTCTCTGCGGTCGTGTCCACCCTCTGCATTATTTACTTGAGAGTGTTGGATACATTGGCTTAAAAACCTCAGCATTACACTAACAACTCAGATGGAAAAACAAGACACATACCAATACACAGACATACATTCAGTGGTGCTAAGGAAAACATCCTCTTTGTTCTTCAAGTCTCTGCAAGCAGCCAGGTTTAAATGCATGTTGCAGATATGTTTAAAGACCTCTTCGGCTGTGTCATGTCCGAGCCTGTCTGAACTACAAAGAACCAGTCCAGGTAAAAACACACAGGAGTGCAATATAGAAACCATTACTGCTACACTAGACAGTGAAGGCCAGGCAATAAAGCAAAGGGAGTCACTTAATTACACACACACACACACACACACACACACAATAAGCATGAAATCTTCCTTTGCACGAAAATCACACCCATATCTCATTGTGATTTTCATAATAACTACAAGCTTTGTGTACTCTAAACAAAGTGAAGCTCATAGAATACATTAAAAAGGCTAATATACAAAGAATGTTCCAGAACAACAGTTAAAAACATAGAACTAAGCCATATTAGTCACTCCATCCATTGTCCAAATTACTTTCGCATAAGTCTTTGAGGCATACAATAGGAAAAATATAAAGGGACAGTTCACACAAAAATAAAAAAATTCTGTTATCATTTACTCGCACTCATTTTATTCCAAACGTACATTTTTATTCTGTGGATCACACAAAAAACAGTTTGGGAAAAAAAAGTACTTACAAACTATTTTGTTTTGGACCCCGCTGACTTTCATTACATGGACTAAAACAGTTTAAACATTCTTAGGAATATTTTAGTTTGTGTTCTACAGAATAAAGTAACTTTTTTTTAAATGTACTGTCCCTTTAAGACAATTAATCAGACTTTGGGATCAAACATCAATCTGTATTTACACACTCCAGATCCTTAACCATTAAATCACAAAGTGACATTTATTTATACAGTGTTTAATACAAAAACAGACTGTTTTGTAGCAAAGCAGTTCCACAGAAATAAACAAGAAAAACAGCGCTATAAAATTCAATTATAAAATGATTTTTTTTCAATTATAAAGCAAGTCTTGAGAAGACAATTCATTATTTAGCTCAATTTAGTTAAATGTTATTCAAATTAGTTCAATAACAAGTTTATCACTTACAAAACATTCCAACATAGGCTCATTGGTAATACATGGCTCTATATACATTTCTGCAAAACTGAAAAAAAAAAAAAAAAAAAAAAAAAAAAAATTACCAATATGTAATCAATGCTCTTTCCAGTTAAAATGAACACTGGAGGCAGTAAAACTTATCTAAACTTCTATTCCTTGCATGTATAAAATTATGTATAAAAGCATGATTTACATGTACAGAGGTCTGATTAACAAAGTCTAATTTTCAAACAATTACTTGCAGAATATCATGTTATGACTTCAAAACAATTTTAACATCCTGTGCAATTTGAAAAAGGATACTTTTGAACGTTGTCGTCACGTGTACAGCTTCATATGCATAAGTTTTCTAATTCAATAGCTTGCGTGATACGGTGTTGCTCTTGAGTAATGAAGAGCTCCGGTACAAACCATATAAAAAACTATGCATCAACAAATGCATTTATCTATCACTTTTTAGGTTTGGTGTAGGGGATCTTTCCAACACGATAGAGCATTAATCTTCAGTGGTGGGCAGTAACGAAGTAGCTGTACTTCGTTACTGTACTTAAGTACATTTTTTCAAGTATCTGTACTTTACTGGAGTAGTTTTATTTTGAGTAACTTTCACTTTTACTTCACTACATTCCAAAGCGTAAGATCGTACTTTTTACTTCACTACATTTCATAAAACATATCGTTACTCCTTATAATATATCACGTGCTCTGAGACGTACAAGCCGTGTCTGATTCATGAATAAACTGATTCTTTTCAATGAACCTGTTCAATTGATTCGCCAATCGCACCAAACGATTCATTCACGAATTGGAATGATCCGATTGCAGCTGTTCTCGAGTCGACAACCCATTGATTCAAATTATCCGTTTAGAGCGAGTCTCCAGTCAACTGAATTCACAAGTAAGAACTGGGAGATCTTGTGCACGCGCGACTGATGCTGCGAAAAGTAGGTTACTAATGTTGAATTTTAGGATTAATTATTATAACTGAAAATCATATTTAGGTCAAAGCTGTCCGTTGTTTGTGAATTACATCTGCTGTAAACGGTGATCTGTTTAAGCGCACTGAAATGCTTGAATTCAGACACATCAAAAACGAAAAATTTAAATAACAGCTTAAATAAAATAACTCCTGCACGTTCATATTCCTCGCTGATGTAACGTTAGCAGTTGTATTAAAATGCTACGCATGTAGCCCTACGTGACGTCTGTTTTTATATTGTTTAGCAACCGTATAATGTTTTATACTGTTTGGATCAGCTAGAGTAGACAGATATGAATGTTTATTCATAACCATACTGAAAATAAGTAAATATTGTTAGCTGATGCTAACTGTCTAGCTGCTTGCTGGTGCTAAGTTGAGATAATTTTTAGATACAAAGTCCACATATTTTTATTTAACCACATAGATAGATTACATCTGAGAGAAAAAAAAAGGATGTCATGCTCAGAACATGGTAACTACAATAATTATCAAAGTGGGAAGTGAGGCCCTCTGGGGGCATTGGGCCAGGGGTGTTTTTACACAGATAATATTTGAAAGGAAAAAATCACTATGAAAATATAATTACATTTTCCTTAAAATGTTCTTGTTAACTTCAGGCCTTATTCTCATGTCATATATAACTGTGACGTTATGCAAAACAAGCTTTAAAACTTTTTTCTTACTGGTTAAAAATTTGATGGTCAAATCTGTTTTCTCTCAGGTACATCAACAACAAGAATGTATTTTTTGGGAAAATCCCAGGTATTTTGAGCAGTAGGATTCTAAAAAAAATATGTGCTAATATAAAATTAAATTAAGTAGCCTATATAAAATTGCAAAATAAATCTATCAGTACTTTTTTACTTAAGTACATTAAAAAAAATCGGGTACTTTTGTACTTTCACTCGAGTAAAATTAAAAGAGAAGCACTTTTACTTTTACTGGAGTAATATTTTATTATACGTATCTGTACTTTTACTCAAGTACTCAACTTGTGTACTTCGTCCACCACTGTTAATCTTTAGCGACACTTCCTGGATATTTGAACTCTGAACAGCCACAATACGCATCTCAAGCAGCGTAATAAAAACGCAGCAATACGTGCCTGTACTAACGTAATAAAAACGTCCCACGGTCATGTATTTAATGTGATCACTCTCTGGAAATTTCACTTTGAAACAGCCACGAAACATACAGTAAGGTACGTAATTACAGTGTTGCAGAAATGTATATAGAGGCACGTATTTTCATGAGCCTGGGCTGAAACATTCAATTCAGCTATAAAGCAGCTCTACAGAATACAATAATATCATTAAGCAACACACAACACACACAAACAACTTAACAAATAATGTCCCAAATGGCTTATTAACAGCACACATGGTTGAGTGTCATGAGGGCCCTGTAACCGCGTGCGTGTGTGTGTGTGAGATGTACGCAGACATGTAGTCTGGCTCCAGCTTTATGGACAAATGTGAACAGTGCCATATCAATTATACAATCACACCAACTGCTAAGAAAAAGGCCACCTGTGTGTGTGCTATCAGAACAGACTGTGATGTGTGTGTTTGCTCAGGAGAGCAGACAGAGGAATTCATGCACTAACATCTGATTTTATATCTGCACTTCACAGGGTCTCCATCTGTCAGTCTGGAATGATACAAATCAAACACTTACACACAGCCCCCCCACCAACAACAAATGGGCAACAAGTGGGTCAAATTCTCTACATTCCAGTGCCCATCTTTTTAACAGTTTAATTCAATGTATATCAGATCATTGTGCTCCGAAATGGAACAAAAATAAAATCAGGCCACAAAGGTTCAGAGTCTCTCTTTAAGAACATGCTGATCTGAGGCTCTGAATTGAATAAATGCAGTGTGTTACTGATTACGGGGTATGATTTTACAATTTTCTATTTTCTCTCTCAGTGATGATTTCAGAGAATAAAGGTTTCTGGACTTAGTGCCCAAAGTAAAACCAAAGTAGTTGGACACAGAAGACAGCAACCACAGCAGACGTATATGGTTACTAAATAATCATAGTGAGTAAAATTGTCACGACAAACCCTGTGCAGTCAACCAGAAGAGTAAGAAAATATAACAGACCGATGCAAACACTGCAAAAAAAAAAAAAAAATGTCACAGATTTTAGAAGTGCTTGCAAGCATCACTGTTACAGCTGAATACTGTAATCCCTACTTAAAGGAGTAGTTCACTTCCAGAACAAAAATTTACATAATTTACTCACCCCTTGTCTTTCTTTCTTCAGTCGTAAAGAGATTATGTTTCTTGAGAAAAACATTTCGGGCATGTTCTCCATATAGTGGACTTCAATGGAGCTCCCAAGTTCGAACTTCCAAAAAACAGTTTAAAAGCAGCTTCAAATGGCTCTAAACGATCCCAGCCGAGGAAGAAGGGTCTAGCGAAACGATCTGTCATTTTCAAAACAAATTGACAATTTATATACTTTTTAACCTCAAATGCTTATCTTGTCTCGATGCTCATGCGTAGTTTGTGTAAGCCAGGTCAATACAGTTAGGGTAGGTCGAAAAACTCCCATCACGTCAAAATCGTCCTACATTGCTGTTTTACCTTTTTTGTCAAGGGCGTTTGATCTTGTTTACTTTGTAAACAGTGGGTCGGTACTTCTGCAGCAATGTAGGACGATTTTGAAGTTGGGGTAGAAAACGAGATGGGAGTTTTTCCCGACATACCTTAACTGTAAATCTAGACAATACAAGCGCTTGAGTCTAAAAAGTATATAAACTGTCAATTTGTTTCGAAAATGACCGATTGGTTTGCTAGATAAGACCCTTCTTCCTTGCCTGGGATCATTTACAGCCATTTGAAGCTGCATTTAAACTACAAGTTCAAACTTGAGGGCACCACTGAAGTCCATTATATGGAGATAATGCCTGAAATGTTCTCTTCAAGAAACATAATTTCTTATTGAAAGACACGAACATCTTGGATGACAAGAGGGTGAGTAAAATATCTATAAATTTTTGTTCTGTAAGTGAACTGCTCCTTTAGTAAGTAGGGTTTAATAAGTACACAAAAAAGTCATTTAAGTTGTGATATTTAGCAAGGATGCATTATATTGATCAAAAGTGACAGTATAAAGTCTTACATTGATAAAAATCAATTTAAAGTAAACAACAATTTAAAGTGCCAACAATGATAATAACAATGAAGACTGGAGTAATGGCAGCTGAAAATTCAGCTTTGCCATCACAGAAATAAATTGCAATTTACAATATATTTAAAAACAAAAAAATTTGTTTTGTAAATTGTAAAAATGTAATTCAGACATGTTTCAAAAACATTAAAAAAAAAATTCAAGTTATCTCAAGTTTTTGAGAGAGCTTTGGTGTGCAACACGTCATTTTCATTATGTCTCATACTGTACGACTTGGTAAAAAGATACGTGCTGTTACTTACAAAGCAATTTTGAAAGAAGGACCTGTGCTGTATCAATGTACCAGGGTGGGCTCTTTTGATTTGGGCAACCACCCCGAACACCCTAGCAACTGCACAGCAACATGCTAAAAACCTCTCACCTTAGCAACTGCGTAGGAATGCCCTGGCATCCATCCACAACAGCCTGACATTGTGACGGCAACGTTTGCTCAGTTAAACACCATTTTAAATTCATTGAGAAAAATAAAGTTTAATAATACAGTTTAGAAAATGAAAGAACACACATAACATCATATATTGATTCACAATATGCACTCTCTCAAAAGATATAGCTTTACGCACATAAGTCAGCCATAATAGAAAGTCACACCCCACATACTCTTAATACCAGACAGACAGTGTGTTCTTGGATGCCACCCTACAAATGGGAAAAAAAAAAAAACACACACACACACCCTGCAGAACTCAGAAATATCTGTTGTAGTGTGACCCTTATTAAAGCTGCTTTCAGTTCTTTCAGCAACATATTGGAAAAGCTATAAATGAAACTCATATTTCAGCACATAACATGACTCGATGTGTCATAACATTTTCATTCACGCTAAACTAAATTTAATTGACAGTGTCTTGTACAGCATTGCCCGAGGTCACAGTAACACTGACAGCACGCCAGTCTAGATTCAATAAGCAAATATCTTCAGATGTGCCATTACTTGCATACACAGTGAAATTTTGTGTCTGTGATGAGCATCCACAGCTGAGACGGAACCCCGATCGCTATCCATATTCACAGGCTTGAAGCAAAGCTTTGAATGTGAAACAACTTTGGTGCCAATTGGGTTCTGGAAGTTGGCATAAACCCAGACTGGTGTCAAAAGTCGCCCATATGGCCGAGGCCAATGAGCACGGGTGAAACTGTTACAAACCGTTGACCAACAAACAATATGCTTCTCACGATCTAAGAGTGCAAAAAATGAGGGGGGGAGTTTACGTTCAAATTCAGGGCCGCGTTTTAACTCGAAAGTCAATGAATTGTGGGAAAGTTTAACATATAACCAAACACAGATTTCAGATCACAGCATTGTATGTAAAAAAGAAATGTGTACTTTAACAAGGAGAACAGTATGATAAACCATAACAACTTAAAACATACCAATAAAAACTGAAATCTACAAGTGAAATATGCAAATAAAATCAAAACAGGGATGCTTCTTTTTAAAAAAAAACATCTGCCTTTCAGTGAACTGTTCTAAAAAGAACACTTTTTTTAGTTTGAAGAATGTTAGAAAATTCTAAAGAACCAAAAGAATCTTTCCATTATGAAGAACCTTTTGTAAAATAGAAAAGTTCCATGGATGTTAAAGGCCCTTCATGGAACCTCCAATGCCAATAAAGAACCTTTATTTCTGAGAATGCAGGTAACAGAAATGTTGAGAAGTTCATTTCCTGAGTACTAAATTCTATATAGTTTGAATAAATTTAACAAACATCAAAACACCAAAAACGCCAAAACCAAAACTGCACTTCAAACTGGACTTATCTGACTTGATTTATACCCTTTTATACATATATAAAGACTAGTTTAGCTTCCTACCTGTCATCACTTTTAGTTGCAGCCATAGTCTGGTAATGTCCTGGCAGAGCAGGGACACTCGGTTGAGTTCCATCCTGCTCAGAGTGCACCTTTTCCCGGCCACCCTCCTGTCTCAGGTGCCTCTATCTCTGGGGCTTCATCCTCCTGCAGGACTCACGTAAGCTGCCGCGCATTACCGAGGCTAAACTGTCCGTCAACTCACTTCACATATCCTCATCTCCAACAGGCACACAAACTCCACCAGCATCAGGTTACACCCCTCGCTACTCTGCCACACACACACGTGCAGGTGGAAGCAACAGACGGTGGAGTTAAAGGGAGGGAAAGCCCCGGGGCAGCCGCTTAAACAAACCAGAATGCAATTCTTTAGCGACCTGTGTGTGTGTGTGAGTGTGTGTGTAAGGAGAGGATAAGCTCTTACATACGCACTCACTCTCTAATCGTCCTGCCTCTAACAGGTTTGAGAGAGAGGGAGAGAGAGAGGGATGGGGGTATGACAGCAGTTTTTGCTGTTTGTTACTCTGCCAGGGCCCTGTGGATTAATAATAGACAGCCAATCAAAATCCTGGGGCCGGACTAAGAGGCGGAGCACATAAACTACAACTGTCTACATTACTCCATCTATCATGATACTCAATTCTACTATATACTGTACATACAATATGGTCATTATTACAACAATTAGCATATTTAGTCATCTTTACTTTTTCCCTTTATCAGAATTGCTTTGTTGGTATAAGGTGCATTTGTTAACATTAGTTAATGTATTAACTAACATAAAAAATAAACAACACATGTATTACACTATTTATTAATCTGTCAATGTAATAAAAATACAGTAATTCATTGTTAGTTCATTGTTAGTTCACAGTGCATTAATGTTAACAAGCGCAGCTTGTGATTTTGATGATGCATTAGTGAATGCTGAAATTTACATTAAGAATAACAAATGCTGTAGCAGTATTGTTCATTCTTAGTTCATGTTAAGTAATGTTGTTAACTAATGAACATTACTGTAAAGTGTTACCTAATGTTTTTATGTAATTAATTATTTTGTTGCATTTGATTTATTTTGCACTATTGTGAAAATGCAGATGCACAGATCTTGCCATCCACACCAATCAGGCATATAAATAAATTAATACATTTATTATAATAATAATAATACAATGGAAAGATATAAAATTATGACATTAAATGTTCATTCTTACAATTATTGCAATAGTTAGTCTTATTTTTCATCTTGAATTCATCCCTTTTAATAGACCTTTTTAATTTTTGGTAATTTCACCTAAATTTATTACTAAAATATTATTAAACTTCAAGTTGTTATACTACTGTTTTGTTTAATTTTCACTGTTGTTATTTTACACTTATTTTACACCAATTCAGGTGAATGACAATGTATGTTCATTAATACAATTCAACATGAACCGTTTTTAATAACTTGATAACACTTTACAATAAAGTCCCATTAGTTAATGAATTAACTAGCATTAACTAACAAAAAAACAATACATTTGTTACAGCATTTATAATTCTTATAAAAATATAACTGTTAATTATTTTTAAACTTTTTTTGCCAGCTGATGTCCATTAAATATCAACAGATACAACTTTTGATTTTAATAATGTATGAGTAAATATTAAAATTAACATTAAACAATTTATTAAATATATATATAAATAAAATGTAACTTTTTATTATAATATATATAATAAAAAATAGTTTTATTATAATAATTAATATTAATGACACTATTATTAATTAAAATGAACATAAATAAAACTCTTATTTAACTTATCTATTTTAATTGTTAATTTTAAAACTAATTAAACTTGCATAAACTAAACACAGTAAACGTGAAATGTTTTTTTCACAAGAGTCTGTTATTGGTTGAAGTGGTCTGATAATTATGTAGTGCAACGTTTTAATTAATGTTATCTTATAATAATATCATGTTACCATAATATATATGATAATATATTTGTTACTTTGTTTCTCTGCACTGTGTACTTTCATACAGAGCTGGAGGGATGCCACACACACACAGAGTTCAACATCTTTTATATGAGAAACCAAGCAATCCATAAGAACAGAGTGAAAGGCGCTGTACGTCTGTATTCTGTATTGACAAAGAGCCTGGGAAAAAGACACACACACCCACACCCACACACCCACACACCCACACACACACACACACTCACACCCACACAACCACCTGTTTGTGGCCGAGTCTGCTGCTGTGAATTAAACAGCTCTATAGTTCTCCAAAGCCTTTGATGGAACTCAAAACCCTTCAGCTTCAGAGTGTGTGTGAGAGCGAGCGAGCGAGAGAGAGCTATCAATGGAAACAAAATAGATTTAGACACATCAAATGACCTTTTTATGCTTATAAAATAATAACAGTAGCAAAGACTGTCAGTGTAGAAAACGAATGCGTTACTAAATATATTTTCCATAGTGGGTTTTTTTTTACAAGTCCCCTATTCTTAGAGCACCACAGTTACTTACAAAACACCACCGTGTCATGCATTTTAATGTGTTACACGCTATTTTCAGACAATATCACAGATACGTTTACAGAAAGGTATATCTGGGCTGGTGCTGTCTGGGAAAGTTAATGTTCATTGTGACTTTTGTGATATGCAATCTTAGCTCAAGGCTCTCTCACAGCCTGAAGGTCACAGGCCACATACAACAGGAGGATGTTAAAATGCAGGTCAAGTTCTAGACACTCTCGCTGGAAATCCCCTGGCTCTCTTCTCTTAGATCTTGTGTCCGGCTATATATACCCACTCCACGCTCGTCTGAGACACTCACACACTACAGATTACTTAAGAGAGGCAGGGCTTCACTTTTTGAAAGACAAACACAATGTCCCTTTCTCAGTAACAATATGCCACTGAGCTAGATCCTCTGGCCTCCACTGTATAACAGCCCTAAATGTTAATAAGCAAAACTTAAAACTAAAAACTGAAATACAAAAATTAAACTTAAATTGTAATTAAAAAAAAAAAAAAAAGATAAAAATGGCAAAAACACTTAAAATCAAAATGAAAATTGAAAGTAAAAAATAAAAGGTAATTCAAAGTATTAAAAACTGTAATAGCATATAAATAATACTAAGAACATTAATAACAATAATAACAACAGACACTGAGTTAATCATTAAGCTAATGTTTTATGAGGAGGAAGTGAGGGTGTAAGTAAACCTAAAAGGAGAAATGAGCCTTCAATGTTTGTTCTCTGTGAAGAATGAAACTCACTGCTATCACCTTAAAGAACTGGAGTGTAATCAGTTATATTTGCTATAACTGCAAATTCTGAGGTCAAACTCCATGCTTGTCTTATTAGTGGCAGCGCTAATTCCTAATGAGGAACAATGGACAACAAGTTCAAATTGAACTGTGATAAGTGAAACTGTAAAGCTGATATAGCTGATATGTAGATCTCATATCTACAGTCTGCTGAGATATGATACAGTCTCCCAGTAGTGAGTAAAAATAGACGCCAGGCCTATTGATTCAGATAAATGTAGACTCTAGCGGGACAGGATACATATGGCTGTCCTTCATAATGTTACAGCACTGCAGCAGGAGTGTTTCTCTGTAACTTCGGTCAAACATCCTGTTTCTGGCAGGCTCTGGTTTTCCCTGAGCCATTCAGCAGAAAATGAAACCGATACTTCATATGCTAAAATAACAGGATTGTGTGTAAATTATGTAACATATGTTCAAAATCCAGTGATCAAAACAGGATGAGGGAAGAGTCTGATGATGGATTATCTAACATCATATTTGCACTTGTAAAGGTGACCAGCCTCTTTAATAAACATTAATCCTACACTGTACTACAGGAAAACAATTACAGACTCTAGAATAAAATAAAATATAAAATATTTTAAATAAAATATTTATTTATTATACACTGCCGTTCAAAAGTTTGGGATCAGTAAGATTTTTTGAAAAAGTTTCTTATGCTCATCAAGGCTGCCTTTATTCAATCAAAAATACAGAAAAAATATGTATTATTGTGAAACGTTATTATGATGCAAAAATAATGTTTTTCTATTTTAATATACATTAAAATCTAATTTATTCCTGTGTTCAAATGTGAATTTTCAGCATCATTTCACTAATATTCAGTGTCACATGATCCTTCAGAAATTATTCTAATATGCTGATTTATTATCAACATTAAAAACAGTTGTGCTGCCTAATATTTATTTTGGAACCTGTGATACTTTTTTCAGAAGTCTACAAGAACAGAATTTATTTAAAACAAAAATCTTTTGTAACAATATACACTACTATTCAAACTATTGTTGTATTCTTTTTTTTTCTTAAATGTATACTTTTATTCAGCAAGGAAGTGTTAAATTGATCAAAAGTGATGGCAAATACTTATAATGTTAGAAAAAATATATATTTTGAATAAATGCTGTTCTTTTTAACTTTGTATTTATCATAGAATCTTGTAAAAAGTATCACAGGTTCCAAAAAAATATTAAGCAGCACAACTGTTTCAACATTGATAATTATAATAAATCAGCATATTAGAATGATTTCTGACGGATCACGTGACACTGAAGACTGGAGTAATGATGCTGAAAATTCAGCTTTGCATCACAGGAATAAATTATATTTTAAAGTATATCAGTATAGAAACCATTATTTTATATTGTAATAACATTTTGCAATTTCTTATTTTTGATACATATGTAACCCCACTAAGGTTTAGTTTATTAGTCTTTATCTTGTGGCATTTCAGGTGTATGTGTTTAAGAACTTCTTTCAAACAAAGTCTTGTGCTCATCTGAGTCACAAGGGAAGGATGAATTTTTACTGAGAGACGGTTTTAGGAAAGCACATGATTCTTCGTATCTTAGGAGGAAATTGTCTTTCATAATAGATGTTTTCCTGTAATTCTTGTATTGCTGTAGAAATGTGTTTTCCCCACAAATCCACAGCCAGTTTTCTCAACTTGAGACAACCTTACTGTGTTTATATTTTATCATCAGCTTCAGAGTAAAAACCATGAATACAGTCAATCAGCAGATTTAAGGGAACCAAATGCTGAAGTGAGCATATGACCGCAAATTAACCAGAAAGCGGGAATTTTCGAATCACTTGAGAGTGATTGTGCAACTCAAGTCAGCCCAAAAGAGTGATCATCTGACCCATCAAAACATCCTTTCAGATGACGCTGGTTGCAAATATTACACACACACAGACTCAAGGGCTAGTCATGTGATCAGTCTCATGCAGCCGCTGGTGGGTATTTGCATGGGTTTGGTCACAGCAGGACATCTAAAAAATCACATAGCAACCAATTAAACCCTCAGTCCTCCAAAAATACATTAAAGATTCGTCATTAGATTCATGAGACAAAAAATGAGTTTCAAAGCACAAACAATTATTGGACTCATGTGCCTGCTTGCAGACATACATGTCGTTTAGATGTCATTTTAGAATCACATTCCGACAAACTTTGTAATACAAAAATGGTCAGAACATCCCTCTTAAACCTGTTATTTTGTGGTCGCTCTTCAAATAAAAACAGGAAACAATCAGACAAAAGGTAGTTTTCAGACAGGCACCTGCAAAGAAAACAATCTTGCTGTAAGTCCCAGGAACACACAGAGACATGAATATATCCACAGGATATGACTATGACAACATGTCTGCTTTATTACAAAACAACAAACAACAACAAGGATGCAAGAACTTCCTCTGCAGGCTGTGAAGCTACAAGGAGAGGAGGTAAATTTCCTCTCTATAATTAAAGTAAAATCCCAAAGATGAGCAGATGAGCAATGAAATACTCTGTCATACGAACAGGCATTTCCTTGAAATAACATACTAAATTGTTTACCAGTGAGATTGTGCTTTTACTTTTTTAGTCTACATTCATTTTTCTTTCATTTTCCTTGAGTCTCTCCGGAAATTCTGCCATGCCAGTGGAACAATCTCCCATCATTAACCTACATCAGTGTTGACAGTCGTCACGTTCTCTGGTCGTCTGGACAGAAGGTAGCAGTTAGCTGTTCTCGAGGGACGTTCATGTCACCACACCCCCTTTATCATCCAGATTTAATCAACACAGACACTGTGATGGAACCACAGCCTGTTTAGGCCTCAGCTTCACCCCTCTCTTAATTATCCATGCTTACTGCTGGCAGCATATGCTATTTAAATGTATGTGGTTTTACCAAACAGGAAGACTTGTGTATATGTGCTCTTAATTTTTTTTAAAACCTGGATAACTTCAGGAAACAGTGAGAAAAATGGCAAAACCGTGAGTCACAATGAAATCAAAATTGACTTATTTGCATTGGAATTTTGCAGTATTTCATTATTATTTTTTAAACATTTTAAAATCAAGACCAAAATAATGAGGCCAGGTCAATCTATCACTCACATGAGATTGCAGCAATAGCAAACAACAATGATCCAATGAGCCAATTCCCGAGAACAAAATTAAAAGAGAAGTTCACTTCCAGAACAAAAATGTACAGATAATTTCCTCACCCCCTTGTCATCTAAGATGTTCAAGTCTTTGTTTCTTCAGTCGATAAGAAATAATATTTTTGAGGAAAACATTTTAGGAATGTTCTCCATATAGTGGACTTCAGTGGTGCCCATGTTTGAATTTCCAAAATGCAGTTTAAATGCAGCTTCACAGGGCTCTAAACGATCCCAGCCGAGGAAGAAGTGTCTTATCTAGCAAAACAAAATTGACAATTTGTATAATTTTTAACCTCAAACGCTCATCTTGTCTATTCTCTGTGATACGCAACAAACTCTGTGGGTAGGTCGAAAAACTCCCATCCCGTTTCTTCATTTTCAAATTCAAAATCGTCCTACATCGCTGCAGAAGTATCGACCCAGTGTTTACAAAGTGAACATGCAAAAAAGATCAAACGCCCTTTACAAAAACAAAACAATGGGTAAAACAATGATGTAGAAGAAAACAAGATGGGAGTTTTTCGATCTACCCTAACTGTATTGACCCGGATTACACAGAGTTCGAATTAAAATGCGGGAACGTGTCTTGTAAATTATCGTTCCATGTGTGTACAGAACAGCAGTCACTCTTGCATTTGTAACCATAACAACATTTTGGAGTCTTGTGGGAGTGAATAAGAATTTAACCATTTGGTATCTGCCATTTTTTTGGATAAAGACTCTTTCTGTTCGTCGATTTTTACTAAACCACCGCTGATTGACTTGCTGTGTTTTGCTTATGCTCAGGAGGCTGCTTTAGTACAGTGCTGTCTTTCAGTGTTGCCATTTCCTCATATTTACAAGCGCTTTTGCGCACATTGTTTGGTCTTAGCTCATAAGGCTAGGCACTTAATGGAGTAAATAAAGTTGTCTGTTGCGGATATGAGATATATGATCTTTTTTGGTGTCATAAAACATAAAACATTTGGGTGTTTTAGTGTTTTTTGTGCTTGTTCTTGTTTGTTGTTGTTTTTTTCTATGAAGATCTGGCAACACTGATACTTTACCGCAGGGCTTGTGAGCGCAACTACTCTGTGTCAAAATGTGCTAAGATTAAGACTTCACTGTTATTTTCTTGCATCTCACATACAGACGAAGACACAATTCTGATGCGCGTTTAAATTCATTGGCCACGTACACACTGCAGCTAAATTCGGTTGTCAGTTCAACTTTTACTCCTTAATTGCATTCTGTACAAACATAATTTACTAAAATAAGGGAGTGACAACCGCTTTCAACAACCACATTAACCCCCAAAAAATACAGGTAGTGTCAACCGCATTTACAGAAAATCGACACAGTTTGTACAGAACTGAACTGAACAACTAGTTGTTAATGAAGTATTTAAACACACATCTGAAATGTGTCTTCGTCTGTATGTAAGACGCAAGAAAATAACAGTGAAAGAAGTCTTAACTTTAGCACATTTTGACACGGAGTAGTTGCGCTCACAAGCCTTGCGGTAAAGTGTCAGTGTTGCCAGATCTTCAGAGAAAAACAACAAACAAGGACAAGCACAAAAAAAAAAAAACACTAAAACACCCAAATGCTTTATGTTTTATAATGCCAAAAAAAGATAATATATCTCATATCTGCAACAGTGCCTAGCTTTATGAGCCAAGACCAAAAAACATGCTAAAATCGCTTGTAAATATGAGGACATGGCAACACCGCAAGACAGCGCTCTCTAAAGCAGCCTCCCAAGCATAAACAAAACACATGTATATCAGCGGTAGTTTAGTTAAAATCGACATTTAAATGCGGTCTGAAGAAAATAGACGTGAACATCTTGGATGACATGGGGCGAGTAAATCAGGAAATTTTAATTCAGGAGTGAACTAATCTTTTAATACAAAATCTAATCTTTTTATACAGGGGGTTTAGGTTTAAGACTGGATGGCTGAACAAAAGAAAAAAAAATAACAGCAAAGCAAATATAGATGTAGATCAATCAGGACTGAAGTATTACAATAAAACCAAGTTATTTTTTAATGTCCTAAATCCATACGCAAGAAAACAAAAACCAAACATTATGGCAAATTAAGCCTCTTTGTGTAAACAAACAAAAAATACTCAATGCAATTCAAATAAGAGAAACCATAATAATATACATAAAAATAATAGAATTAATTTACTGTAACACCACACATCCGAGAGGAAGAACCCAGAGTAAATGCAGAAATAATCATAGCAGCTGACTGTGGAAAAATGTTGGTTCATCAACCGCATGTAACTGCATGCACAAACACCATGCAACACAACAATAGCAAGAGGAAACATCCTTTAATGATTTCCTCTAAAATGACTAAATGACATTCATGCCTCTATAATTTGCATCTCCAAAAATAATCAGCCACAAAACAAGAGATTTGCCCCAGCAACACACACACACTACTGCAGGGGTTGCCAAAACAAGGATGAACTCAGCAAGAGTAGCAACCAGGATAAGCAAATGGAGGCCAGTGTATCTAATACACACTGACAGTAAAGCCAAAGGGGGAAACACTCATAAAGTCAATGAAAAATGATAATGTGAGGAGATAATGGAGGCTGTAGGCTTACACAAAATCTGCACGAGTAGAAAATGATGCCATTGCATGTCATTTTATGCATATTTATTTGTCTACGTATAAGCTATAATACATATGCACTGATGCTCACAGCTGAGTGAACTTTTGATCTGTCAATGCTGGTCTCTGAAAATAGCAAAACCCATACAATAAGAGATTTGCTAGAGTAAACATACATTACAACATGGGCTGTTTCAACAAAACTGAGTACTGCTGAGTATATATGAACTCAGCGAGAGCAGACGTTTACTCAGAGCAAACAAATATGAGGAGAAGGCTGACGGCTCAAACCCATGCTAATAGCAAAAGCAAAGAGAAAAGGTTACAATGCATTGATTGCATGCATTAATAAACTGGAGTGTATTTAACAGTACGGCCTTGCATAGGTATAACTGCAGCTCTCGACAAACTGCGTTCATTGGCAGTTTGTTACTGCACCGCCTCTGCTCCCATGAGAGATGACACCATAACTTCAGTCTCTGGTGATCAGCAATACAAATTAATGAACAAGCATACAGAGCCTGAAACCTGCAGCCACATGGTGGATGCTCAGAACCAAAATGGCTGCCTCTGTTTCACCTATGTTGTTTAACATAAGGTTGGGCATCATAAACCAAGCAAGCTGATCCAAAATAAATAGTGTAGACCAAACCTAAAGCAGTTTAAGATCAACCGTGTCCCTCATAACATTATAAGCAAACCTCACCAACCCCATAAGCAAATAAAGACATGCTCTTGTATCCTCTTACCGCTTCACAGGCGCATGTGTGTTAGAGGAGAGCTCAGTCTTTTCTTGTTTGATGTTCGTTGGGATGTTCCCACTGCTAAGGTTATGCAAAATACTCAACAGCACAGAGACAGTCAGAGAGAAGCCATGCTGAAGAACCACACCCACGAAGGAACCTGCCAGCAGGTGCATCTAATTACAACATCCTGTCTACAAATGCTCAACAATCTTTTGACAAACGGAACGTCTGATGCTTCCATGGGATTTGAACTTTGGCTAAGGACACCTTAGCTAACAAACTTAAATTAAGTATAGTGCTTTGTTATGTCTTACTGTCTACCTTACATTTTAAAGGAACAGTCGACGCAAGCGAATTGTCATGTTCTCACCCTCATGTCATTCAAACTCCATATGCTGTTATATTTTTCAGTGAAGTATTGAAGAATCTTTGGAAGATTCTGGAAAAAATGTTACTTACCTTGTGAAATTTTCGACTACTTGCCTTTATGTCAAGCTCCAAAAAGATAAATCGACTTAGTTCAATGCCATCAAAATTACACTAATTCTTGCATATGTGGCAACATATGTTAAACTTTGTAGACAAATGAGAGCTTAGTGGAGGGTTAGATCAGAGGACTTATGCAAGTTTTATTAACCACTTTTATGTTATATTATGATGCCATTTAGTGTTTTTATTTAGTGTCTTTATGTAGCTTGACTGCCCTTGGTTGCCATGTTATTGTGGACTAAAATGAAATGTAAACTAATAAAAATCATTTTTGTCAATTCAAATAAAGCTAAAATAAAATAAAATGTTAACATTAGCTAAAAAAAATTAAATAAAATAAAGTACTAAAGTTTAAGTAGTAAAATTATTGAAACTAAAACTGCAAAAGCTCAAATAAAATATTTTTAAAACAAAAACTAATAAAAATGAGAAAGGCATATAACCAAATTGCTGAAACTTAAAAATGAAAATATTAATATATAATAAACATAAATATATAAATAATACTAAACATAATAGTATATAAATAATACAAAAATAACATTGCTGTTATTATGGATCACAGCTAGAGCTGTAAAATAATTCTTAAAATGTTACTGTTGTCATAGAAAAAAAATAGCAGCATATTGGTTTGGAAAATCATGAGCATGAGTCAATAATTAATAATTTATAATAAATAATTAATATAATAACTAATAATCATTTATTAATAAATAATAAATAACTTTAATTGCTTAATTTTAATTTACTAAGTGAAATATGACCCTTGACCCCAACCTAAATTTTTCCAAATGAAGTTCTTAGCAATGCATATTACTAATCAAAAATTAAGTTTTGATATTTTATATTTTGATATATTATATTTCCGCTAGGAAATTTACTAAATTTCTTCATGGAACTTGATCTTTACTTAAAGATTTACTTAATAATTGTTGGCATAAAAGAAAAATCTAAAATTTTGACCCATACCATATATTGTTGACTACTGCTACAAATATACATGTGCGAATTATGACTGGTTTTGTGGTCCAGTGTCACAAATGTTGGCTGCTTGATCCATGCAGGGATTTAAAATACATTCAGCTTGTGCCAGCATAGTATCACACAATCAGATACTATTCAAACTGCAGATGTGTTATCATACTGAAAACATCCCATGATACATCACTGCTAACAACATCATGCATCACAATACAACAAAGTGCCACACAAACACTTCCCATCGTCTCAGCACATGACACAAGAGGAACTTACAGTTCAGCCCTTCACAGCAAACAGTGAACCTGTAGAAACTTTCCATTTCCTCTAAAGGGATCTTCACCAGGCTTCTGCAGTTCTCCAGGGACCGGAGGTGCGTCCCAGTCTCCTCTGTCAGTATCATTTTGCCTCATTCGATTGGTCTCAGTCTGCCCTGCTGTTCATACCTTTCTCAGTCATTCTCACTTTTACTGTCACATCCTGTCTGTGCTCACATTGCAAATATTCACTCCCCGAATGATCACAGTCTGTCTCTCTCTCTGTCGCTGTATCTTTCTCTGTCAGGTGTGAGCGCTGCAGTCAGGAAGCTGACGCTGCTTTTCAGTCACGCCCATGTCAGATGCAGGTAACGCCCCACAACAAAGCCGCTCTCCACACACACATGCACTCACTACACATCTGTATCTTATCTCACCTGTGATTTCAGACAGTATCACATGCATTTGCATTATCATTTTCAAATAAATGCAGAAGGAAGAATAATTTATGCTATTATTTTAACAAACTTAATTGAATTCTTCATTATGCTATGTGTTATTTTGAAAAAAGAAAAGGAAATAAAGAAAATTTGGGACAATTTACAAAATTTCTGTAGCTTAGTTTGTTTATGGATTTGAGTTCCAAGGAACAGACTGGTAAAATGTATACTCAAAATGGACAAAAAATTCAAGTAATATTTAAAAGTATTAACTAAAAAGAACGTTTTGCAATAATAAACTGAATATGCGATAGTTCATTTGAAATTATTTGCACTACTTTGAGACTTTATTATAGGGGTATTTTTCATATTAGAAATATTTAAGAAACACTAAGACTCAGCGGTGTCTCTCAATTTAATATGATTCAAATATTGTCAAATAATTAAGATATTATAGACGTCTCATTTTTTACTTTTCTTATGTAGTTAAATTCATATTTATTATGCATTATTTTAGTGTCATTTGTTTTTGTGCACCTTCTATATATTACCATTAACTTCAGCTTCTGCAAAAATTAGCTTTTGCTTTAAGGTGGTTGTCCGTATGTTATAAAGGTAAAAAACTGATTTTAGCAATTTTGTATATAACCATTATTTCAGTTAATGAAATTTTGAAATTAAATGCACAGTAAAAACATATCTGTAAAACACAGTAAAAACAAAATCTGCTTAAAACATTGCAACTATATTTTTACGGTAAAATACTGGCAACAACAGTTGCTGTTCTATTGTAAATTTCACAGTTTTTACAGTGTACAACCCATTGCTATATTTACAATTTAATTTTGCATTTTTAATTGTTGTAGTTCATTTTACATATTATTTATGATTTTTGTATATGGAGTTATGCATTAAACTTAAGCTTGTCAGAAATACTCTTCATAGTCTCAGAGCTCAGTTCAAGGTCTCAAAGGTTATCCAAGCACATTTACCTGCTTGCAGGGTCTGCGTGTACCTGGTTTGTGTCCTCCAATGTTTACGAATGAAACAGAACACCGTTTCCATTTCTGATTATCAGGATTTACTTCTTACAGCAAAGACAGGCGTAAAGACAGGCGTAAATGGATCTAGCACCGCTTCACTCTAACCGCTGTCTATTATACTTTGACCTCACACAAACCAATCAAACGTGCAGGTGTAGTTAACCATTACCAGACAACGCTACAACACACAGCAGGCTAGAGAACTCCACGTGGCCATGATTTCTTTAAAAAAGGAAAGCAAAATATATTGAATCTAATATATATATATATATATATATACGTCTCAAACTTAAAATATAAGTATGAGCAACATGGTTATCACACGTAAAAACAACCGTTTTACTTCAAATATAATAAATGTTAACTAAAATCAAATGTAAAAGGGTATTTTATTTTATTTACATTTAGTTTAACTTATACTACAATAATATGTAAACTTAATGTAAAAATTATATTGACCAATTTATAACAAAAACAAATACACTCAAAGAAATGATAGTGAAAACAGGAAATATAAAAAAGCAAATGTAAAATATTAATAAAAACTACACTACTAGTCGAAAGTTTTTGTACAGTAAGATTTTTTATATTTTTAAGGCTCTTCTGCTCACCAAGCCTGCATTTATTTGATCCAAAGTACAGCAAAAACAGTAACATTTTGAAATATTTTTACTATTTAAAATAACTGTTTTCTATTTGAATATATTTTAAAATGTAATTTATTCCTGTGATAAAAGCTGAATTTTTAGCATCATTACATATATTATTGTTATCAATATTTAAAACAGTTGAGTACATTTTTCAGGATTCTTTGATGAAAGAGAAAAAATAGAAAGATCCAAAAATCAGCATTTATCTGAAATAAAAAGTTTTGTGACATTACACACTATACCATTCAAAAGAGTCAGTATAACTTTTTTTTTAGGAAAGAAATGATAGAAATTAATACTTTTATTTAGCAAGGATGCTTTAAATTGATCAAAAGTGACGATAAAGGCATTTATAATGTTACAAAAGATTTCTATTTCTGCTGTTCTTATGAACTTTCTATTCATCAAAGAACCCTTAAATTTTACACTGCTTTCAACATAATAATAATAATAATAAATGTGTTTTGAGCAGCAAATCAGAATATTAGAATAATTTCTGTGACCGGAGTAATGATACTAAAAATTCAGCTTTGAAATCACAGGAATAAATTACATTTTTAAATATATTCAAATAGAAAACAGTTATTTTAAATAGTAAAAATATTTAAAAATGTTAAATTTTTTTTAAAAGTTTTGTTGTACTTTGGATCAAATAAAAGCAGGCTTGGTGAGCAGAAGAGACTTCTTTAAAAAACACTAAAAATCTTACTGTTCACAAACTTTTGACTGGCAGTGTATAATAGTATCTCAACACAATAGTAACAGTAATTCTTGCCTTAAAAAATTCTACACACAGGCAGTCAAGGAACAATTTGGCTAGAAGCAGCGTACAAACCTCATATTCTAATAATAAAAGACTTTGAAGACTTGCTAAAGCCGGGTTGAGATCAGTCTAAAAAGATAGTCTGCATATGACAGATAATGAAGTCCAAAATAGCTTGTCTGCAGCGCAGATACAGAACAAAAGAGTGTGACAACATCACAAGGATGCTGGGAGTCTTTTCATATTAAACACACAGAAAGTCAAACATCAAAGAGCAAATACACACAGAAACACACTCCGACTTAAGCCGCATCCGGTTATAAGCGAGAAGCAGACACAGAGCGGCTTAAGATCAGAGATTTACTCACATTTCAGGACGTCTGACATCTGCTCTCCAGTACAGATACCGCCACAAGTTGTCCTTGTTTTTCAGTACGTGTATTCCCTAGTCTGTCCACTGTGTACTATGCAAAGCAAACCACTTGTTCAGTTTGTTATGGGTGTGTGTGTGGTTATTTTTTTGATAAGTTGAAATGATATGCTATTTGCCCATGTCTATCTGTCTCTCATGCTATGTGTGTTCCCTAAATATACCAGTCCAGCTCTGGTGCATTGGTTTACTGTGAAAACAAAACTTTTAGCACAAAGTGTCGGAGCGAGAGAGAACGAGAGAGAGAGAGAGGATGTGTGTCAATGTGATCTGGGCAATGGGCCATCCACATGCATCTCAATGATGTGAGAGAAATCCCATGAGGAAACCACCTCTCAACTTCAGACACACACACAAACAAACGCACAAACATTTGCTTAAATTGGCCCTGAAACAATTTGGGCACTCAAAATGTAAGAATTTAAATTCAACAGATAACGTTTTGGGGACACAGAATGTTCAAAGAATAGTTCACCCATTCTATTCTTTATTTAAGGCTTGTTCACAAGAACGATAACTATTTTAGCGTCCACACCAATGTTTATTATAAGCGCAAGCTACAGTCCTGAATGCCACTTTAAATGCTTAAGCTCTTTAAAGTTAGATGGACTTTGATTGACTATTAACGTTTTTATTGTTTATTAGCTGGAAGAAAAGTATGATTCAAATTCTAATTTCACAGAATTATAACTACAATATTTGGCTGAGCTACAACTATTTGAAAATCTGGAATCTGAGGGTGCAAAAAAATCAGAATATTGAGAAAATCGCCTTTAGAGAAATTTACGAAATATCTTCATGGAACATGATCTTAATATCCTAATGATTTTTGGCATAAAACAAAATAATAAATTTTGACCCATACCATGTATTTTTGGCTACTGCAACAAATATACCCGTGCTACTTAAGACTGGTTTTGTGCTCCAGAGTCAAATATTTTAAAGAATGTGTGGATCATTCTTTTCCATGCCATTACAACGAATGGAGACAGAAGTTTTCAGGCTTCAAAAAAGGCACCATAAAAGAATAATTAAAGTCCATTTAACTTATGTGCGGAGGTTATGTGAGGTTGGTCGCACTTTGTTTTAAAGTCCAGTTCTCACTATTAACAAACTATTAACTATGACTTTTGCCTCCTAATGACTCCTAATTTGCTGCTTATTAATAGTAAGGTTGTGGTTAATTTTACATAAGGGATGTAAAATATGATCATGCAGAATAATACTACTAGTAAAAGCCAATATGTTTATAAGAGACATGCTAATAACCAGCTAGTTAAAATCCAGAACTGGTCCCTATACTAAAGTTATCCCGTGATTTTCTTTCAGGTTTTTGTGAGAAACAAACCTAAATTTTTAGTAATTCTAAAAAGTTTGTACTTTTTCCTTTCTGAAGTGAAAGTTTCAGTTCTTCATTGAATCTACATCAAACAGATCAACTGGTAATTCTTTGAAATGTCGCAGTTCCTCAGAATAAAGAAAGTTATGTGAGTTTGGGATAACATGAGGTTAAGTTGCCAGAAGTTTCATTTTTGGTTGAACTATTCCTTTAACCTCCCATGTACGTCACAAAGTATCCTAAAACCGAAAGACTCACAATCTAACAAAGGCAGTCAGCAATTTCCATCCTGTTTCCTCGGCAAAACCATCTGAAAGCTACTATACCACACATACACAAACTGATATTCTGGTCTCTCACCGTTCCAGTCCCTCCAGGAACTCTTGCGGCTGAAGGTTGTGAAAGGAGAGAAGGGGACCCCCTGTAAAACTGTAGCTGAAAGGTTGTAGAGCAGCTGGGTCAGTCGGGACAGGATCCGCTGTGGGGCGTCCTGGCCCTCCCGAAGAAACTCGTGCAGAGACATTTAAACTGGTTTGTTCCTAAACCAGTCTTGACTGGCCTCCAGCCCAAAACCAATTCAGATCAATCCACATTCGGTCCAGACCAATGCTTAAACAGTCCTGACTGCACCAGGGCAATCTGAACTAAGCAAGATCCTCTGTTCCAAGAGAACACTGGGAAGACTACAGCAGCCCAGTCCTGGTCTCAGAGGGCTTCCTCTGTCAGATGGGACCCGCAGAGAGAGGCTGCATGCAGACGCATCTCGGACCTCCTGTTTGTAAGGAAACAACCCCGGCATTCATGCATGCTGTCGCAATAAACACACACCGATTCTTGCAGAGGAGAGAAGAAGAGTGCAAGAGAGGGGAGGGAGAGTTTTAGCACAAATCCCCTTCTGCTCTGCTAATTACACACACACACACACACACACTCACACACAATCATAGACTAATCTCCAGCATTCTTGTGCGCCACTTAGGGGCCAAACTGACTAACTTTCTCTAAATAGAAACAAGAGCTCTCTACATTAATTTAATTTTTTTTTTTAGGAATCATTCAATAAAGCATTATTCAATATCCTCTTGAGCAAAACACATAAACATATACAAAAACATTCTTAAATATCAAAAATTAATAAACATACTTAACCAGATAAACATACTACATAATTTAGAAAATATAAAAATGCATAAAGGCCTCAAGTTAGGGAATGAACAAACTCAAATAGAAGTCAATGAAAAGTCTTTACCATAACAGAAAAACCAATGCATATACATGCGTGCGAAGAGGACTCAGATGCAGAGAGATGAAGAGCAGGTTAAGCCATCTTAAGGGTTAGTATAGACCACCTGCACACCTCTCACAGTCACCTACATTCACCCAAACAAATCAGAGCACAGACTGCAGGGATATACACACTAAATAATGCATGGGACTACAACTAGCATGCTTCTTTATGTGGGTTTGTATAAATCATATATGCAATTAGATGACCATATACAAAATACACCCTTTCATCAACTATTTTATCTTGCACTTTTAAAAACTATGACCATGAATATGCATGTGGATGGCTCCACATAGACTTAATTGTCGGGGTTAATGCTCTAGCAAATAAAATGCATAATTTTGCAAGGTCAAGCAGTGCTTATATTTAGCTTATATTATAGCTTATATAAAAATCTAGTTTACATATACAGTTAACACAAACAAACAGTTCTTAACTACCATACATGACATGTCACAGTTATTTGCTATCCGAATGAAGTTCTGTCTCTCTGTCTTTCTCACACACAGTCTCTCTGTTTCTCTTTTTGCTGTGAATCTCTCCCTGTTTCACCCTTGGCACTGTCGTCTTCAGAGAACACGAATAAAAGAGGAGAGAAGAGAGAGAAACTGCCTGCCAAGGTTTGGGCAAAGGCCTTCCCAGCATGTAATTTAGCCCTGTAGTTCTCATCCTATTACCACGGTGGAAGTAACTCTACAGAAGAAAACAGCCTCCTCTTGAAAGACCGCAGAACCCGTTGCCACAGTAACGCACAGACTCTGTACAGTATTTAAAGCTGTATTATAATCTGTGCTAAATAGTGGCACATGTGTATAAGACTATCATAAAACACATTACAAATGTGATATTTGCATTAGTATTGTATTACACTCTAAACACTACTGGATATCTTGAGCTGTGACGTTAATGTTTGTTGGAGCTTTGTCACTAGTAAAACATCTACAGTACTATAAATCAAACAACTAAATAGAGAAAGTTTAACAACATACTTGACAAAGCCAGTTTTAAACGCTTGAGATTTGAAGGTTTTAGTGTCAGATAGACAGAAAGTAAATAAGATGAAAAAAGGAAAACAAATATAATCTCAGACACACCATATTAGACCATTTTAAACCCCATTTGACTTCATTAGACACTCAAGAAACCATATCAACCAGTCTCCAATAAACCTTTTCAGACGTAAATACGCAAAAAATTACTAAGAAACTGCATTAGATGTTACATTAAATGTTTTAACATGCTGTTAGCATGTTTCTAGCATGTTTTAACATTTTATGCTAGCACATTGCTAGCATATTTTATATAACATTATATAACGTTGCTAGTATGTTGCTGACATGTTTTACATATTTTGTTGTTTTAGCCTGATGTTAACATGTTTTAACATTGCTAACATCTTTTAGCACATTGTTAACATATTTAATGCAACATTATATAATGTTGCTAGTATGTTTCTGACATGCTTTAGCATGTTTTTCATGTTGGTTGCATGTTTCCAATGTTTTACCTCATAGCTAACATGTTTTACGTATTTTGTTAATATTTTAACACAATGCTATCATGTTTTAACACTGCTAACAAGTTTCAGCACATTGCTAGCACATTTTATATATAGCATTATATAACATTGCTAGCATGTTTCTGACGTTTTAGTACGTTTTTTCATGTTGGTTGCATGTTTCTAACATTTTACCACATAGCTAACATGTTTTAGCCTGATGCTGACATGTTTTAACATTGCTAACATGTTTCAGCAAATTGCTAGCACATTCTATACAACATTATATAATGTTGCTAGTATGTTTCTGACATGTTTTAGCATGTTTTCCATGTTGGTCGCATGTTTCTAATGTTTTACCACAGTTAACATGTTTTATACATTTTGTTAATGTTTTAGCACAATGTTAACATGTTTTAGCACACTGCTAGCTCATTTTACATAACATGTTGCTTGCATGTTTTAGCATGTTTTTTCATGTTGCTCACTAACATTTTTTACCATATACCTAATGTGTTTTACCACACTGCTATCATGATTTTGCACACTACTAGGATGTTTCAGTACATTGTTACCATGATTTAACATGTTAGTAGCATGTTTCTGATGTATTTTTGCATGTTTATATGTTGATTGATCATGTTGGTAGCATGTGACAAGTCAGAACATCCCAAAGGTCTGTGCCGAGTTTGGTGGTCATAGCTTAAAAACGTAAAGACAAGATACTGTAAGAAATTTTGTCAATCAATTAATCAACCAACAAATAAATAAATAGTTATGCTGACTTTGTGAAACCCCTAATTATTATAATGACTAGCTATATATAGGCCTTTGTTGCTTTCAACAGAAGAAGATTGTTTGCATTTATTTCAGTCGTGTCACTAAACTGTGTTAAAGTGAAAATTCATTTACTTTACCCCATGCATTCCAAACTTGTATGAGTTTCTTTCTTCTAAAGAACACAAAAGAAAATATTATGAAAAATGTCTGTAAAAATGTTTTTTTTACATAAAGTCAGTGGGGTCCAATGACAGAACTTTTATTTTTAGAGAAACTATCCCTTTGAAGGTCAGATCGCTGCAGTTTTTATAAGACCAGTCGTAAAGGTTTATCAGGATTTATCTTTTATCAAAGATTTATCTTTATTAGATCTGTGATCACATCAAAATCTAAACCTCACTACACTGGGAGATGTGATAAGCTAGATTTGCACAATGGGCGACATTATGAGTGCAGAAATATGTCATGTGTGAGTGTGTGTGAGACAGATTGTAAGCAGGAGCAGACAGCTGTAGGCCAGCATTAGCTTGTTGGCTAGACAGAGTTTTTAACACCTAATAAACACTTGCAGCTTCCGCTTTAAGTTTTTAAGACATAAAATGCAGCAAACTGTATGAGAGACACAGGTCAACATAGAGGACAAAAATTAATGCTAGCATGATTACACACAAACTCACACGCATATTCCCAGCCTGCATTTCAACTTTTTTTTTCATGGGTAACTGAAAAAGTTACCAAAAAAAAAAAAAATCTAGATGTAAAAAAAAATTAATTACATTGATGACATCAATGTATGTTGATTTATAAGTATTTCGTTAAACTACTTACAACCATTTAGCTTTTTTACTTTTTTTTAAAGGGTTCACCGGATGCCCATTTTCCACAAGTTGATATGATTCTTTAGCGTCTTAATGAAAAGTCTATAATATACCTTGGTTAAAAATTCTCAATGGTTGTGTAGAACAACACCGTTTTTACCTTGTCAAAATAAGCTCTGCAAAAATCATTCTGTTCTGGTCGAGGTTGCTTTAAATGTTAATGAGCTCTGCTTGCCCTGCCCCTCTCTTCTCTCTGTGGAGTGATGAGCCTGTTCACTTTAGCCGTGTTTAGCCGCTAAACTTGCTAACTAGCACGATATTAGGAAAGGCGATCACAAAGATTCATTAAAAAATCCTTATACTCACTTCTGCTGTAAGTAAAGCTAGATCATGAATGATTCGTGCGAACATAGACGGATATATGTAGATCGGGAGGTGCATTCCCTTCACAAACAAAACTTAATCCACTGCATCTTCAGCGGCTCAGATGTCGGGAGTAAATGACGACCACTACGTTCATTATTACATCCAGCAACACAACACCTGAATTGCTCAGTCGGAGATATTCTTGTACTTACATCCCTGCTCCGGCATCGAAACAATGGAAATTGGACTGTTACAGGTGATTTAAGGTCTGAGGTAAGACGCTCATGTCAATCAACCATATTGGGAGCGGCCTCTGTCAGTGTGACACCACACCGACAGGCATCTGAGAATGTCTCAATTTGAAAAAGGGAATATTATTTTTACAGATTAATTAAAAAGCACTGCATGGATTTTTATCATTATAGGGTAGATTTGTACATACACTGCCAACACACATTAATGTTCAAAGAGCAGGTAAAAGTGAACTTTGCATCCGATGACCCCTCTAAATGTTGAAACATTAGCTGATGTTATTTCAACCACATTTCAATAATGACGGTCAGTCACATACCAGCTTTTTTTTTCTATGATGGTGAGAACTTTCCATTGACTTCTACTGTTCTAATGCTGAACTAATACTATTTTCGATTCACTAAGGCTGACCTTAACAAAAATGTATTCTTTTAGATTAAGAGTTATATAAAATAACTACTCTGAACACCTGTTCATGCTACCTTGTGTTCTGCAAGTCATGTTAATACTGCAAAGAAATGAAGGATAACTCATTTAATAGAGCTTCAGTAAATAAGTGAGCGTGGGAACATGAGCAGATTGAGTGTGAGTTCACCACAGTGTAAACAGTACCATGTATCGTTATACACCAGTGCGCTAAAGGCCAAAACCTCCTGACTAAAGGATGACCCACTTATAGACACATAATATTTTTGAAAGACTGAATGTGAGAAGGGATGTTACTACGCTTTGCGTGTTTGCTGTTTCATTGTGCTGGTGCGTGTATTTAGCTCATTGCCAGTGGCAGACTGCTCAGATGTAGGGAAATAGGACAAACTAAACTCCTCAGAGAATGAGAGGAGAAGGATCGCATAAAAACACAGCTTGGGTTGCCCACCACAGACAGTGAGAAAGAGCAAGAGAATCTATAAGTCAAAAAAGTCTAATTTCAATTCAAAAATTAACTTCATAATTCTAATTTTAGTCTAATTCTAATTTCAATTTTAAGATTCAAACTCAAATTCAAAATTAAAATGTCTAGTTCAAAAGTTCTAATTCAATTAGTTTAATCTTAATTTTGAAATGTGAACTTTATTTTTAATGTGATTTTAAATTGTTTTTTATTTTTGATTAAATTTAATTATATAATTAAATTCTAGTTCTAATTTAAAAAAATTACCAGTTTGAAATTTTAAATGAAGTTTTTATTTCAAATAAAATTCTCATTCAAATTTTTGTAAATCACATTTAAAATACCCATTTTAAATTCTACTTTTAAAATTATTAATTTAAATTTAATGTTTTTTATTTTAATTTGAATTTTAAAATGGAATTCTTAATGATTTTTTTATTAAATCCAATTCCATAATTAAATTATACTTTTCCAATTCCATAATTAAACTCTAATTTAAAGATCATTCAAACTGCCAATTTAAAATTTTTAATGAAGTTCAAATTTTAAATAAAATTCAGATTCTATTTTTTGTAAATTACATTCAAAATGCCAATTTTAAATTCTACTTTCAAAATTAGAATTAGATTTGATGAAATTCTATTTCTAATTTTAATAAATCACATTCAAATGATCAATTTCAAATTCTAATTAAAGTTCAAATTTCAAAATTAAAATACAATTCTCATTCTAATAAACATTTAAAATAATTTCAAATTCTAATTGAATTAGAATTAGAATTTGAAAATTGTATTTCTGAACTTCAATGTATTTTAAATTACATTTTGAATTACATTCTAATAAAAAAAAATCAAAATACCAAACTCAAATTCTAATGTAAGTTCTAATTTCAAAATTAAAATTAAATTCTCATTCTAGTAAAAAAAAAATCACATTCAAAATAATTTCAAATTCTAACTTAAGTTCAAATTTCAAAATTAGAATTAGAATTTGAAAATTGTATTTTAAAATCTAAACTTCAGTTGGTATTTTAGTGTAATTTTTTTTTTAAGTTTTGAATTACATTCTAATAAAAAAAACATTCAAAATATCAATTACAAATTCCAATGGAAATTCAAATTTCACAGATAAAATAAAATTCTCATTCTAATAAAAAAAATCACATTTAAAATAATTTCAAATTTTAAGTGAAGTTCAAATTTCAGAATTTGAAAATTGTATATTAAACTCTGAACTTCAATTATTTTATTTTAATGTGATTTTTGAAAAAAAAAAAAAAAAAAAAAACAATTTCAAATTCTAGCTGACATTCACATTTGTAGATTCTAACTGAATGTTGAGAAAGTTGGGTTAGGGTTAGGGTTAGAGTTCAGATAGAATTCAATTCCAGGCTTATAAGTGATGTCATCAACAGCAACAATTTTGAGCAGCTAAACATAAAGGTCTAAATCAGAGGTCTCTAAACTCAGTCCTGGAGGGCCGTTGTCCAGCAGAGTTTGGCTCCAACCCTAAGAAAAAACACCTCTAATCAGCTAATCAAGCTCTTACTAGGCATGCTAGAAACTTCCAGGTAGGTGTGCTAAGGCAAGCTGAGCTAAACTACGCAGGACACCAACTCTCCAGGACTGAGTTTGGAGACCCCTGATCTAAATATAATAGCTGTTGTGGTTTTATGGGTCGGAAGGATTAATTTATTCGGATGTGAAATCAGCACAATGCATTCTCAAATATTTACCAAAGCAAAGACAAACAGAAGCTGCAAACAACCTTGAGCTACAGTTCCCATATGTTTCTCCCAATACTACTGATTCACACACACACACACAGACACACACTCACAGCTCCTCCTACCAATTTTATGTACGATAACAGTAAGCCGTCTGACGAGCTCCTCCAGAGAGTCCTCTCCCATCTTCACCCACAGAATCATGATGAACAGGACGCAGAAAACCAGGAGCAGCGGAGACACAGCGTGCTGCTGCTCAGGAGAGAAGGAATCTGATGAGGGGAGAGAGGAAGCCGTCTCGCTGCTCAAACCAGTGCTGCTGCTGCTGCCGCAAGAGATGCTGGAGAAAGAGAGAGAGAGAGAGAGGGGTGCCTCAGCAAAGTGGCAAGGATGAGACAGCAGCACACTGACACACATACACTCACGCTCTGCATCAGTCAGGACAAGTCAGCACACACACACACACACACACACACACACACACACACACACACACACACACACAGGTATGCGTATATGAGTGATGTTAATGTACAGCAATGCAACTGCACATAAACAGTCTGTGACCTCCAAATATGCATGCAATCATCACGGGTGCTTTACAAATCACCAAGGTCAATAAAGGACGTTTGGGGACATTTGGGGACATCTGGGGTAAACTGAGTTATTTTTTATTATGGTATGTTTTAATTAATATAAAAGGCTAAATATTTTTCCTACTGTAAAAGCAAAATATTGCACAGATGTATCACAACCTTGGATGAGTGTTGTGCTGCATTACCTGTATTGTGTCTACCTCGAGAGGAGATTTTTGGAACATGGCAACATCTTGTGGTCGAGAAGCAGAATTACAAGATGCCATGACTGCGTTTCCTTGGTGGCCAAACAATTTGGTCAAAACAAAGGGCAAACACACGTTAATAAAGTTATTATTGCGTAATAAACCGCGACAGGTGATCCGCCGTTTATGACCGCCGTTACTATATAAACTGCTTTTAGATTAGCTAACGTTAAGTGTCCGTTAAGAAAATAGCCAGTTACAAGGTAACTATCATGAAGAGGAATATATCACTGCAACAATATTGATAAATATAGTATAATTAATCAGCAGTCCACAACACTAAACCTGCGGACTTGTTGGTAACAATGGTCTTCCTCTGTCTAAAAGCTAGCAGTTTGAACTTTTATACGCTAACAAAATGGCGCCACTCGGAATTTAACTGCAGTTATGCTGAGAGGATTTAACTGAAAATACAGTAGTGCTCGTATGTTGCTATGAAAAATGTTCCATACAGTTATTACTCATTATACAAAAATATTTTCTACGCAGTTCTGCGATTAAACAATAAAAATTGAGTATTCAAGCGAGCACTGTTTATTTTGTACAGAACATAATCATCTTTAAAAAAAAAAAGAAGAAAGAAAGAAAAGCCAGGATGGATAACAGCAAGATTGCAAATTAAAGTTGTTTACTGATAAACACATTTCTTACGAATGAAAGATACATATTTGCTTGATATTTTTCTTTGAATAATTATAGGCTAAATTGTGTAAAATAAGAAACTGAGAAACATTTACCTGTATTTCCACCATAATGTTATAGTTCAAATAATATTAATAGGAAAACCATGAGGTTTTCCATTTTTTTTTTCGTTTTGTTACGTTGCTGTTTTATGTTAAACTGTTTTAAATTACTTTTTTCCATATCAATCTACAATCCATACTGACAAAGCAAAAACAGAATTGTCACAACATGAAAATCTGGAACTGAAGTCCAATGCATAAGTATTCATACCTCTAACTTACGTAGCTGATCCTTTACAGCCTCAAGTATGGTTGCACATCAGAATTTGGCAACCTTCTGCCATTTTTCTCCTCATCTTTTCACCTCTCAAGCTCTACCAGGTTGGATGGACACATTTGGGCACAAACACACATTTTTAGGTTTCTCCAGAAATATTTGATTGGGTTCAAGTCCAGGCTATTGCTGGGCAATGCAGGGACAGTCACAGAGTTGTCTATAAGCCACTCTTGCTGTCTGCGTAGGTTCATTGTCTTGTTGGAAGGTGAACTTTCTGCACAGTCTGAGGTTCTGAATACTCTGAACTGGGTTTTCATTAAGGTTATCTCAATATATTGGTGCATTGTGCTTTTCTTCTACTCTGATGAGTCCCTCACAGCATTAGGCTGCTACCAGCACACTTTACTTTTGGGATGTTACTCTGCAGGTGATGCACAGTACCTGGTTTCCTCTGTACATGATGCTTGGAACTGAGGTTCATCAGACCAGAAAATCTTGTTTCTCACAGTGAGGGTATTTTAGGTGCTTTTTTGGCAAATTCCAAGTGTGTTTTCATGTGCATTCACTGAGGAGAGGACTGAGTTTGGTTACATCTCTGTAGGTTTCTCCTGTCTCCACGTACGATCATGGAGCTCAGCTGGAGTGACCATCAGCTTCTTGGTCACCACTCTAACCAAGGGCCTTCTCCATCAATTGCTCAGTTTGGCCAGGAGGCCAGCTCTAGGAAGAGTCCTGGGCTGCGCTTCCAAAAATCACTGTAAGATTAAGTACATCGTAGACCCATTGAAACTAATGGTGCTGCGATCAACTTAAACTTACAGTGCTTTTAGGAAACGCAGCCCTGGTTGTTTCAAACTTCTTCCATTAAGGGTAATGGAGACTACATGCTTCTGTGAACATTCAATGCAGCAGATTTGTTTCTGAACTCTTCCCCAGATGTGTGGCTTGACACAATCCTGTTTCTAAGCTCTACAGGCAGTTTTTTTTTTTAACCTCGGTGCTTGGTTTTTGCGCTGATATGCATTATCAGCTGTTAGACATTATATCAAGACATGTGTGCCTTTCGAAATCATACCCATTCATTTGGATTTGCCACAGGTTAACTCCACTCGAAGTGTAGTAACATCTACAAGCAATATGAATGCTCCTGAGCTAAATTTAAACTGTCTCAGGTGAGGGTATGAATACTTATGCAGTGGAATCTTTCAAGTTGTTTAAGTTATTTTATTTTTAATACATTTGCGAAGATGTTAAACACCTGTTTTTTTTTTACCGTTATGGTGTATGGAGTATAGATTAATGTCTAAAAAGAGTCATTTAAAGCAGTTTAACATAAGGCAGCAACATAAAAAAAAAAAAAAACTTTCACAAGGCACGGTATCTCTTATAAAAAACATACCAATACAAATTTATTATAAATATCCCATTACACATATCTCGGTAATTAAAAATAGTTACTATAATCAACTGAGTATGAATTCTATATGTTGTCAAACATATGATATTGTTTGAGAATAATGGAAGATTCAGTCAGGAAGGCTGAGACAATGCCATTTTGGGACAGGCCAAAATCACCATTCTATCAGGATGTGGCAGGTGAATGCAGACATTTGATGTGTTTTAATCTATCTACTCTCCGAGGAAGGGTAATTTTACGATAGATAATTTATTAGACATTTCTCTCTCGCTCGCTTTTTCGCTCACACACAGACACCCATAAAATAAAATTTAATACCATAAGCATAAGCATATATTGTAAACACTGTAATATATGCAATTTACTAAATAATAAAATTTACATCAGTGGCACATAAATTTACAATGGCAATCCATTACAACTAACCAAGCTTTTTATTACAATTATCTTTTCAGCTGTATAGTCTGTTTTATTGCAGTTGTAATTATAAGGCAATAAAAGCAGAAAGCCTGAAGTGCAACAAACTCAAATATACTAATTCACAAAGGCTTTCAGATAACGCAGTTATCACAATTTTGTTCAATAGTTAACTATCTTCAATAAGTCTAAAAACTCATTTAAGTGATAAAATATCCTGCTTACATGGTTTAATTCTGAATCGCATCTTTATTGGTACTAGCACTTCGAATTTACTTTTAAAACCGAAAGGAAATATAAAGTGACCTCATTTTTATTTTATATAAAAAGGTTTATTTGTTCGAGAAAAAAATGACAGGATGTTTACTCATGTTGAATTCTGCTTTGTACACATGTGCTATACAGTGCAGAAAGAGTTTCAAACCCTTTAATGGACAATCATTTTACTCTGCTTCACCCTCACATTAAAAGACCAATAAAAACAGCTGCAGTGACACCTCAGTGTCATTTCCAATTCAGTCAGTTTTCATTTTCACCACATAAGTGCGCACTACAGGGGAGAAGGGCGAGACGGATTTTTACCTGCTTTACCAAGCCACTTCCATCAATACATTTCATGAACATGGGAGAGACAAGGGATAAACACTACAACAGTAATCTATAATCTTGCCCATAATGATCCAATACTTCAGAATTATAGTAACTTTGTCCTCACAGCATCAACCTGAGGCTCGATAAGATCACACAGCATTGTGGGTAATTGATTTTACATGTATGAAATGAGGTGAGTTTACAGGATCTTACAGAGGTCATGTAGTTCATTTAAGTGCATGAATTTAACAGGTCCATTCATATAAATTAAAGAACTGCTTGACATTTAAGGTTTCTCTTTTTTACACGCAGTACAAAGGTCACAGCCTGTATAATTACAAACTTAACAACAAAATATATATATGTAATCATGAAAATGGACTCAAGAGGAAAACAGTTCCTTCAACACTGATCCAGAACCAAAGGATGACATAAAAAGCACCAGAGAAATTGACTGACTTCACAGTCAATCAGATTTGTCTGTTTTTTTTTGTTTTTGTCTTTGACATCTGGAGACTTTAAGACAAACTCGCTTTGAATTGAAAAAAAACAAAAGGGCACTAGAAGAAACTCAAGAAATGTAAATATCAAACAGACTTAAATATTAACAAAAATGTAAACACAAACACAAATTTATACAAAAACAACTAATATTCACACATTAACTGAAGAAAAAAGAAAAAGAAACCCACAACAGAACTGCGACCTTGTGCTACTGACAATTACACTGTAAAACCACTAGATAGTCGATTGTGTGTGACTGAAATAATCTGGCGATGACATTGAAATAGGATATCCTATAAACAGTTTCCCTGTTATATGAGTTTCTAACAGAGCGCCAGAAAAGTTCTGAGTAGCCCTATTAATAAACAGTCTCTTGACAGCAACCACAAAACATTAACTTTCCCAAAGTCCGCAAGGTCAGATGTTGGAGCTTCGTCTCCCTCTAGTGGCCCCTAGCGAGGGCCGCAGGCGCGGATCACGGGCCTTGTAATGCTCGTTGAAGTCCAGACGGAAACTGAGGAACTGAAGACTCTCATCAGAGCTTGTCATTAGCAGCCGCAGAAACTCCTGCACTATGCCCTAAAGAGAAAGAAACATCACAAGATTATATGAGCTTCAGATGCTTGTTTGTACAAAACTGAGCTTATTAGAGAATGAGTTCACATATTTCTTTCTCTTGGTTTTGTATGAAATTGATCTTCAAGCTTATAATGTTACAGTACATGAACTGTACAGCACTTATTTCAAGTAGTAAACCATTTTTAGGTCAGGTTGTCAAATAGTTTTCAAAAACTTTTGTTCATCTGTTTTAACATACAGTAGAATTTTCAAAAATAGGTTTTCAAAAATATTTAGCTTCTTTTAATACTTTATTAATAACAAATTAATATAAAACAACTGTATTATACGCATTTTTGAGCAAAACTTTTTTTTTAATATACACTACCAGTCAAAATTTTTTAAACAGTAAGATTATTGTTTAAGAAGTCTCTTTTGTTCACCAGGCCTGCATTTATTTTATTTATTTGAAGTACAGCAAAAACTGTAAAAACTGTAACTGTTTTCTATTTGAACATATTTTAAAAGATGTAGATGTTTAAAAAACTTTTTCATGTGATTTCAAAGCTGAATTTTTAGTATCATTACTCAAGTCACATGATTCTTCAAAATTATTCTAATATTCTGATATGTTGCTTTATTATTATTATTATTATTATTATTATTATGTTGAAAACAGCAGGTTTCTTTGATAAACAGAAAGTTCAGAACAACAGCATTTATCTAAAATATCTAAAGAATCCTGAAAAAAAAAAAAATACTCAATTGTTTTAAATACTGATAATAATAAGAAGAAATTAAAAATAAGAATTTCTGATGGACCATGCGACACTGAAGACTGGAATAATGATGCTGAAAATTTAGCTTTGATCACGGGAATGAATAACATTGAAAATATTCAAATAGAAAACAGTTATTTTAAATAGTAAAAATATTTTTTTTGTTTTTGCTGTACTTTGCATCAAATAAATGCAGGCATTGGTGAGCAGAGAAGACTTCTTTTAAAAACCTTACGGTTTAAAAACTTTTGACTGGTAGTGTACATTGTTCATTTTTAAAACTTCATAAAGCATACAAATTGATAAACAATAATATCAGTCATAATAAAATTAATTATCAATAATTGTAAAGACATTAGTATACTGAAAAGAGACAAACGTTTACATGACAACTCTGATAATAATGAAATTTGCACATATTGCAATTATGTGTTTGTATCTCCAGTATTTCTACAAGATTATAGTGAGAAAAATGAACATGTCTTAGCTTATTCAAAATATACTGATTACTTTTACATTATAAGAATATTCAAATAGCTCTAAAGCATATAAATGACTTCCCAGAATAAAGAGTTAACCAGAATATGGGGTTTAATCAGAAAATTGTGTTCATATAAACATGATCAATGTTCATTCTACATTATTATCTAGTATTAACAAGAATGATATGCGGCGAACATAAACCACAATCTGCTGTAATTGTATAAGATTCACATTAAGTGTTTGACCGTAATGTGGATCAGCATAAAATGCTCTACTAAACACCATTAAGCACGTTCTTTCATGCTGATACCTGCTGGTTCAGCACTTTTTCATGCATGCATGAAATGATAGGGGTTTATTAGTCGAGCATATTAAAGCATATGAAAGGGTTTTGTAGGATACCTGATAGAAGTGTGTAAGTAATCTGAGCTGAGAGCACATTTTTGGTATGGTGTCTTTAAACTCCTGCACACGTCTGTTCTCCTCAGCCTCTTGCTCCGCTGTTACACCCCACTCTCCCTGAAACGCACAGAAACAGAGCTATAAACAAACACAGAAAAAGACACACGCTCACACACATTTGTTTACGGCACTTTAGCTGACATGAGAGAAAAAGAAAAAAAATCAATTGCAATAGAAAACAAACACCGTCCCTGTAAAAGGAGCAGCCAATCTTGTTTTTAGCTTATACCTTTACTAATGGCCACTTTCAGGAGTCAAATAAAGGATTGAAACATAATTCTATGTCCATGGAGATAATCAGATGCCTTTACAGTGATGGACACAGTTTCATGGTCACAAAAAAATATCAATAGCTGTTAAATGTTCTGATTTCACTTGTCAAAATGACAAAATTGTCTTTTGGACTGCATACAGTGTACAGTATGAAAGCACAATGAATGTAATATTACCTATTCAACTTGCACTAAATGTGTGGAAAAGCACTGATTTGATTTATTGTCTTTACATACCATTTCTTCCCTCTGTCTCTTCTTATCCTCGAATTGGATGCGTAGCTGCAGCTCTTCTAGAGCGGAGCGGTACAGTGTGTCCTGAGCATTCTGGAACTCAATGATCTGATCAAACACTGCGCGCAACTGATTCAACAGAGACTGCAAACACACACAGAGGACAGCAGAGCTACAGAAAATGAAGACAAGTACGAGGGATCGCCACTGGTACACAATCACCCAGTGTAAGTGCATCGTACCCTGTTGTTCACATCCAGCAGGCAGCGAGAAATAATTGTGTCCAAGAAAACGTCGTGAGCTGCTATAATGTGATCCAGATCCTGAGCCTGCTGGACTTTATTCCACAACTCATCCCAAGAGCATTCCAATACCTAAAATGACACATGCACAATATGATAAATAATACAGCTCAGATGCTGGAAGGAGAAACAGGAAAAAAGACAGGAGTACAGAGGGACGCACCTCAAATGTGATGTAATACTGCATCTGATGGATGAAGTGAACCATCTCGGAAGCCAGAACGTGACATTGGTGCAGCACACCAGAGAGCTCTGCGCAAATACAGAGACACACATCTTATCTGATCTTGTCTGCTGAGAATGAGAATCTCGCAAACACTTTATGCTGGTTTTATTACATTAAACCGATTGAACACTTACCCGGCATGCTCTTCAGCAGTTTGGCGTTACACATTTGACCCTTCCAGATGTCCGTGAGGATGTACTCCATTCTTTTTGCCCTCCACAGGAAGTTGAATACTCGCAGGTAGTGACTCATACATTCACGGGTGAACACCTGACACAGACACAGGCATGGTAAACAATGTGGTTAGGGATGCACAGATTCTGGTCCCATTTCAAAAAGCTGATAAATATTTTAAATGATATTAAAATTCTGCACTATTTTGTCTAAATAAATTAGAAATATAACACAACAAAAACTAAAAATAATAATCTTAAAGGTAATTTTACAAGGTAATTTAGGCTGCACAACATCATAATGTGCAGTTTAAAAGATTGACATTACTACAGAAGCCTTTTTTCACCACTGAATAAAAACTGCTCTGAATTGTGAGCTATAAACTCGCAATTGCGAGTTATAAAGTACAATTCTTAGTTTCCCCCCTTTAATCGTCATTAAAGTCACAAATGCGAGATACAAGCTCTGAGAAAAGTCAGAATTGCGAGTTTACATCTCGCAAGTCTGACTTTTTAACACGCAATTGCGAAAATTTGTGAAAAATCTGTGAGATGTAAACTTGCAATTGCAAGGGGGAAAAAAGTCAGAATTCTGAGATAAAAAGTCGCAATTACGTTTTTTATTTTTATTTAGTGGTGGAAATGGGATTCCATAGATTACATTACAACACTTAAAAAAAAATAAAAATAAAAAAAGCAAAAAAAATAATGAATAAATAAAAACAACAACAAGAACACAAAGCAGCTCTGCAAATTATTTTTGCATTGAGTCATTTTTGACCCGGTGGAAAATAAGCTTAGATATTACCCCCCCAGGTTTTGTTATGTTGCAGCCTTATGTTAAACTGCTTTAAATTACTTTTTCCCCACATCAATTTACACTCCATACACCATAATGACAAAGCAAAAACTGATTTGTGACAACTTTGCAAATTAATTAAATAAGACACTGAAATAAGTACATTTCATAAGTATTCATACCCTTACGTACTCTGCACTTAGTTTAAGCACCTTTACAGCCTCAAGTCTTTTGGGTATGATGCAATAAACACCTGCAATTGGCAATTATCTGCCATTCTTCACCTCACCTCTTCACCTGTCAAGCTCTGTCAACTTGGGGGCTGGCAGACATTTTCAGGTTTCTCAAGCAATATATAATTACGTTCAAGCCCAGGCTGTGGCTGGGCCACTCAAGGACATTCACAGAGTTGTCTATAAGCCACACTTGCTGTGTGCTTAGGGTCAGATCTGTGCCTTGACGCAAGCCTGTTTCTGAGCTCTACAGGCAGTTCTTTGGACCTCGAGGCTTGGTTTTTACTCTTATATGCATTTTCAGCTGTTTTCTGAGAGGAGTGCGCCTTTCCAAATCATACTCATTCAAATGAATTCGCCACAGTTTAACTCAACTCGAAGTTTAGTAACATCTACAAGAGATGTGAGTGCTCCTAAGCGAAATTTTTAAGTGTCCCAGAAAAGGGTATGAATACTTATGCAATGGAATCATTTCAGTTTTTTTATTTCTAATAAATTTGCAAAGTTGTTACAAGCCTGTTTTGTGCTTTGTCATTATAGTCCATAAAGTGTAGATTCATGTGGAAAAAACTAATTTAAAGCAATTTAACATAAGGCTGCAACATAAAACAAGAAAAAAAAAAAAAAATGATATGAATACTTTCACAAGGCACTGTAAAATAGTCCAAACTTTATATTTTTCAAAAAAGCCTGCGCCTGCGCTAATGTGCACAATGTCAAAGTGAAGGAATGGGCTTACGCTATAAGAAAGATTAATTACCGTGGCAATGGGCCCCTCTACGTGATAGTCCAAACTGAAGACATCCCAACCAGTGTCCCCAGGAGACACCTGGACAAAACAGGACACCAGGTCCACATTCAGTCATGCACAATTATGAACTGGAATTTACTATCAGTAGGCTTTTGTTTTGTTTTCATCTTTTTTGTACTTAGTCCCTTCTAAGTACCTCCAGCAGCCGGACGTCAAGCCTCTTCAGTATCTCAGGACTGTCAAACTGGGCATTGGTTGCCCTGACAGCGGTCTCCAGGATACCAGTTAGATTGTGTTGGTAAAGAGTGGTGGCAGCCCTCGCCAGCTCCGGCCTGAGAGAAGGCAAGAGATAAAGAGAGATTGATGACTCCAAGAAATGAGAAAGATTTGTTATAAATCAAAAGTAAAATCAAGCACACTCACATCAAGCTGAACACAGAGATGTCACACACAGACTTACTTGAGGAGGTCCATTAGATGCCGGATGAAATCTCCCTGGCCCAGCAGCAGGTATCTCCTCATGGCCTGAAGATGCTCCAGCAGCTGGTAGTTTTTATTCAACACATCCAACAGATACTTACTAGTCTCGAAGTATGCAGCATCAATCTTACTCTGAAAGGCCCCTTCCAGATCAGTGAACAACTCTGCCGCTGAGTAAGAGATACAGAGGGTGTTAAACAAAAGCAAGAACATGAGACAGAGGGGGGAAAAAGGGCGAGTGGAAATACGAGTGGTAAATGAAGAAAAAGTGAAGAGGAAAAATGAGGCAAAACAAGAAAAAAAGGTTCAAAATGAAAATAAACTATTCTGGCAAATGCTTGTGACAAACACTGCCAGAAATTTACTGCAAGCTGACATTTTCACATGCAAATGTGGCCAGGGTTATACTAAAAAGTAGAACAAACACAAAACTCATAAATAAATGAATAAATAAATAAATAATGGAAAAAAATAAAATGAAACTAGAATGAGGGGTTGAAAAACTAACTAAAATAAAAATTAAAACAAAAAATAAACAGAAAATGTGAAAAAGAAATGTTTTTGTAGTCAACAAACATTCAGCATCGTGTTTTCCGACCAACAAGCAGCAAATTATTTCCTTTAGTTGTGATTTTTGTGTACATAAATGAAAAACCCTTATTAATTTTATATGTAAATAACACTATAGGTAAAGAAACACTTACTAAAAACCTTACTAAAAAATACTAAAAACCTGAAAAAAAAAATATTAAAATGATTAAATCCAATATTGAAACCAACTAAAACTAAGCTTAGATGTAAAGAAAGAAAAAAAAAAAAAAAAAAAAAGAAACTAGAAACTATAATCACCACGACTGTTAAAAAAGTATTACAAAATTATGGTAAACATGAAAGAGATTCCAAAAGATTTTCCAAAAAATAAAGTGTTAAGCAAGGTTAGCAAGGTTAAACAAAGGACATATATGTAAAGACCAAAAAGCCTTAAGGTCAGAAAAAGTACAACACAAAGTCAATACAGAGAAGGAAAGAGAAGGACCAAACACCAGAAAAAATAAAGAACCTTCTAGAATCCCACTGAAGGACAGAGATGTGCGCTAGAGGCTAAGAGCATTGATTAGCCATGCTAGCAAAGACGTTAAATACAGCCAGCGTCGATATGGACAATTACACCACAGACAGGCGGTCAAAAACAGCACTTTCCTCCACAACAGATCAATCCTTTCTCCTCTTTCTCCATCCCTTGCTTTCAGCAGGTTATTTAAATATTAGCTGCCATTATGGCCACAAATATCGCATTAGACAGCATAAATGCAGCTATTTTAAGCGACTGCATTAGCACTAGCTCACCATCTTTGGGAGAGTCGGTGGATTTGGAGGCGGGCATGATCTTTCCCGGCGGCGTCCTGTCGTGGCATACCTGATGTAGGAAGTTGATGGATTTGCCAATGAGTAGCACCTGGAGAAGAAAGAAATCACATCATTATAGGCTCATTTTATTCTGAAAATTAATCACTATTAGTTAATGTCTTGCATTAAACAACCAAATTGAAAAAAAAAAACGAAAAAAAAACAAAAAACAACATGTGAGTGGTGCTTGCCTTTGGAAAATTCAAACAAACAATGAACAACTATTTTTATTAACTAACATTAACAAAGATCAGTAAATACTGTAATAAATAATTATCTATATATAATAATATATAATAAATAAAAATGTAATTTTATAAATACTTTAAGTATTTTAAAATATTTGAATTACAATTTTTAAATGTTTAATTACAAATTTATATTGTACACATATTATTATACACATAATATAATATTATAATAATATTATAGTATATTATTATTACACATTATACATCATATTTTTAATATGTATTATAAGTATATTTACTGTGCAGTGTAGATTGTCAAATAATAATATTTAAATAAAAATGTGTTTTTGTTCTACAATATTTGTTGTGGCCATATTATAATAGAAATCATATTATAAAATATTAAATGAAAAGACAAATTGTTTTAAAATATTTGTCTAACAAATATTGTATGACAACAGGGATAATATAAGAAACATTTTACAATATAAAAATGTATATTCTATATAAAAATATAATGTATAATATTTTGTATGTATTATAACTTAAGTATATTATTTATTGTGCTGTGTACATTATGATATAATTATATAGAATTTCTTTTTTTTGTTCTACAATATTTGTTGTGCCTATATTATAATAGAAATATATTATAAAATATTAAACAAAAAGAAAAATATTTTGTTTTAAAATATTTGTCTAACAAATATTGTATGACCCAGGAATAATATAAGAAACATATTACAATATAATAATGTAAATATCATACATCATATTTTTAATATGTATTATAAGTATACTATTTACTGTGGAATGTACGTTATTATAATAATTATATTTAAATAAGTTATTTTTTGTTTTATAACATTCATATTATATAATTATATAATATTATATACATTTAAATATTTATTTGTTCTATAATATTGTCATATTTTATAAAATAATTATATTATACAATACAATATTATGAAATATTAAATATAATTTTATATACACATTATATATTATAGAATTATAATATTATATTAATTAATTTTAGATAATATAATCAAACATATTAAGACCATAGACATAATACATTTATAAGAAACTGATCAGAATAATGTACATTTCATAAATTAAATGCAATATATTAAACTTTATATTTTATATGTAAAAATGTGTGTGTGTGTTAATTGTTTTATAATAAACATTATTTGTGTGTTCATTTAATCACATTTTTGTGAGTGTGTGTGTGTGTGTGTGTGTGTGTGTATGTGTGTTATGTATATATGTATATATATATATATATATGATATATATGATTTTATCCTCCATATATGTTCCTAAGACTTACATTGACAGAGGTCCAAAGTCATTTTTAAGGATCAGATTCAGAATCTTGAAATTTTCACTCTTACTCTTTTGACTAGTGCTGATTAGCAACTATCAAGTAACCAGCCATAACAAACTAGTACTGTGGTGGCAAGTTCTGCACAGGCAAACACAGATCACATTTTCTATAAAACACAGGTCTCGTTCATAGACCAATAACATCTACAATATACAATCACAGATTTTAATTCAGTCAATGTAAAATACATGATGCACTATGAAATGCAAGTACATGATGTACTATCATTATATAAGTGTGGTACCTTCCTGGCTTGATCCATGGTGATGAAGGAGGGTATCATACTCTTCCTCAGAGAGTACTTGTCATGCCACAGTCTGTCCGTCTTCACTGTTGGGTCTGAGGCTACAAAGAACTGAACACAGGTTTCAACAGTCAGTTGCAGTTTTTAAACTTGTTTTGGTTTGTTTTAAGAAAGTTCTTACGCTACCACAACAATGATGACACATCACTGCAGCTCAAAGACAAACAAATAACCTCCATCAGCTCCATCAACTATTGCTGTAACACAACAAATGACCTTTCTGTGGTAATTACACAGATGGAGGGAACAAAAGCAGAAGAGCACATCAGTACTTTCAAAGCGGCAACTATTAAAATGACTGCTGCCAAGAATAACGACGGCGAGTGAAACGAGGAGCTCGTAAACCCCTGGCCTGTGAGGAGAGCGGAGTCGATGGGTACATTAGTGATATAACCCTCTCTGTCACCTCCACCCTCAACACTGCTTACATTGTGAAAAAGCCTGTTACACTTCAGCAAGGGCGAGATTAAATCCTGCGATTACAGGCAGGAGCGTCTGATTGGTGCCCGTGCGGAGGGGAATCTGGGAGATGATTGGGCGATAACTCTTCTACGCCCGACGACTTCAGACTTAGTTGAGTGGGCATAGACTAAGTAAAGAAAGATTCATTGGCACTATTTGGTAATAGTGGAGGACAAGGAGAAGTAGATGTGAGAGTGATAGTGGAGGGAATGCGAGACAGAAGGCCATAGAGGAAGTGGAAGGAGACGGGCCCATTAGCGCACCCTCATCTGTCCTCATCTGGGTGTCTGTGTGTAGGAGACTGTGGTTCACTGTGTCTGGAACACTAAATCACACTCAAGTGCAGCTGTTTTTTCAGACACACAACAGTGCACAAGTCAACTGAGTCAATCTGAAGACACTGGGCTGAGCTCGGCTTCCATTGCATGGTGGAACAAAGACCAGTAAAGTTTAATTTTTTTTTTAATTTAATTATTACCTTAGTACTGATTAAGTGTGAAATAAAAGTAAGTTGAAGTATTAAAACTAAACCAGAAATAAAAACAAAATAAAGAAATTAATAAAAATAAAGAAAATTAAAAATATTTTAAAAAGACCAATAAAAATTACAAAAGCATAACAAAATTAGTCAAATTAAAATGAAGAATGAAAATATAAAAATAACATAAAGCTAATAAAAATGACAAAACAACCTTTAATTACAATAAATTTTATAGAAACCGAAAATAAGAAAATGAATCAAAATATTAATAAATACTACAATAGTACATAAACAATAGATGTACCAAACCTAAACCAGAAATTAAAGCTGAACAGAAATATAAAAAACAAATAAAAAGTACAAAAGCATAAAATTAGTAAAATTAAAATGAAGACTGAAAATATAAAAATATAAAAATAAGGTAAAGCTAATAAAAATGACAAAAGATAAAATTACAAAAATAAATAGAAACTTAAAATATAAAAATGAAAGCTCAGTAAAAATATGAATAAATACTATAATAGTATACAAACAATACTAAAGTTTAAGTATTAAACCTGAAATAGAAACTAATTAAAGCTCAACAAAAATATTAAGGAAATAAGAACTAATAAAAATTACAAAAGCATAACATTAGTAAAATTAAAAAGACTAAAAATATAAAAATAAAATAAAGCTAATAAAATTACAAAACACCACAAAACTGAATAAATAAATAGAAACTGAAAATACAAAAATGAAAGGTCAATCAAAATATTAATATACTATAATAGTATACAAACAATACTAAAGTTTAAGTACTAAACCTGAATTAGAAATTAATGCTAAACAAAAATACTCTAAAAATAAAAATGAATAAAAATTACGAAAGCATAAAATTTGTAAAATTAAAAAGACTGAAAATATAAAAATAAAATAAAGCTAATAAAAATTACAAAACACAAAATTGCAAAAAAATAAATAAATAAAATAAAAATAAATAGAAACTGAAAATACAAAAATGAAAGCTCAAACAAAATATGAATAAATACTATTATAGTACACAAACAATACTTAAGCTTTAAGTACTAAACCTGAAATAGAAATTAAAAAATATATATATATAAAAAAAACAAATTAAAATGACAAAAGCATTACTTTTGTAAAATTAAAATGAAGACTGAAAATATGAAAATAAAAGCTAAATCTAAACTGAAATAAATACTATAATAGTATAGAAATGATCCTAAAATAACATTGGACTGCAACATCTGAACTGAACCAACTTTTTTTTTGCCCTCCACCTATGACATTTAAATCAGAGACACTATTAAAAAAAGAAAATCTGTCTTTACACACTCCTACCTAAGATACGAAGCACATGAATCAAATGATACACTCTTCACGACACCTAATATCCGAATTAAAAATCAACTATAATCACTGAGATACTCACCTAATCTAAACTGCCAGCAAAATCATACAATTCTGAATATTTTATAATGACAGGCACTGAGTAAGGATTAGACTACATAGTTTTGCAGTGTGCTGATGTTGAAGTAATTGCTCAAGCAATGAATTACAGTCTGGACACATACAGCAAGTTTTAACAAGCATCTAGGAGTGACTTTGCATCTAGGAGTGACTTTTTTTGACTTTTGTGAGTCCTGACCTCATGGTATGTATCCTCGAGCTCCCCGTCATAGATCCAGCGATACAGGAAGTTAAGAATAGGGTGGGACACCAGACCAAGGATGTGCTGGATCAACGCTCTCATGTGAGGGTCACCCGTCTTTCCATAGGCATGTACAGCTGAGGCCAACTCTCCTCCTTTACGCCCTGAGAGAGAAACAAGGGTGAGCGAGATATCTAAAATCAGAACTCTTTGCACTAAATGCACCTTTGTACTGTGAAATATGATCAGGAGTCTGACGTTCATGCTGACTACATTTTAAATGTACTGTGTTGCAGATTGTATCTTATCAATGAGATGTACCACCACTAACCTTGGCAGTAGTCCACCAGTGCGGCCAGTGTTTTCAGCCGAACCTTGGGGTCGTAAGTCCACACCAGAAGTCTCCTCAGAGTCAGACTGCTGTCCACACTCACGTTTACACCCTGATCGTCTTCCACCTGGAGCTAAACACATTTACACATTTACATGTCAGTTACCCCTTTTCCACAGAAATGGTGCTGGTTCTCAAGCTTCAGTGTGCTTTTCACAAACGGCTTTTAATGCAACGGTCAGAAACGTATTTTATTTCAGACAGGGTATAAAACTGGTCAAGGCTTTGTGTCAGTTTGATCAAACTTAACTATATTATCTTGCAGATTGGAAAATTGGAAAAAACAGTGGAAAATTCAGGGTTGAGCAAACGAATGTTCAGGGTCAAACACACATTTTCCCCAGGGCATTAAGTGGTGTCCCATACTCACCTGTGCATGAAGTACAGACAACAGTCTGTAGTATTCCTTCAGCTCTTGATGCAATGCAGCACAAAAACTCTAAAAATAAAAACAGCAAGCAAAAGTGTTACTAAAATTATAGTGTGAACTTCCTCAATTATTCCTGACAACAAACTACCATTCAAAATTTGGGATTGATCTTTAATGTTTTTATTTGGTTAAAAATGCAGTAAAAACAGTAATGTTGTAAAATAGTATTAGAATTTATACAGACCTTTTTAAAGATAATTATAAATAACTTTTTTTCTATTAAAAAAAAAAAAGAAAAAAAAAAAAAAAGTAAAGTAAAAAGCCCATTTCCGCCACTGAATAAAACATAAAAAGGGTAATTGTGACTTTTTATCTCACGAACATGACTTTCTCGCAATTACAGGATCACATCTCACAATTCTGACTTTTCTCAGAGAAAAAAGTAACTATTGCCAGACTCACAATTTTGAGGAAATAAAAGCCAGAATTGTAAGTTTATATCTTGCAGTTGCGAGAAAATTGTCAGAATTGTGAGATTTGTTTGCAATTCTGACTTTAGAACACATAATTATGAGTTATTAAGTCAGAATTTTGAAATATTATTAAGTCAGAAACTTGCAATTCTGGAAAAATGAATCTTTTTCCCTCAGAACTGGACTTTAAAACTCACCATTTCACAATTCCAGTTTATATCTCACAATTCTGACTTTTTCCTCGCAATTCTGATTCACAACTCCAAGTTTATATCATACAATTCTAAGAAAAGTCAGAATTCCCTGTTCATATCTTGCAATTCTGATATAAATGCAATTGAGAAAAAAAACAAAGTATTTATTTCACGCAATTGCGAGTTTATATCACACAATTCTAAGAAAAGTCAGAATTGCCTGTTAATATATCAATATTTTGACTATTTCTTGCAACTGAGTTTATATCTCTCGCAATTCTGACTTTATTTCTCACAATTCCGAGTTTATATCACACAATTCTAATAAAAGTCAGAATTCCCTGTTCATATCTCGCAATTCTGATTTTATGTCTCACAATTTTGAGTTTACCCTAGTGAAAAATAAATATACTAAAATGTATTTAAAATGCATTTATTTCATTTTAAGCATACTACAAATACATTTACATATTATTTACTTAATAAAAATGCCCTGCATTTGTACTTTTAGTATACTAAACTGATATAAAGTCTGCTAAACTGGAGCAACTAATTTGTACTTAATGCATTTTAATTGTGCAGTAGTGCTTAAGTCCAACTAAAGATATACTTAAGTATTTAACTGTGCTAAAGTGGAAATATTGCAAGTATACTTTATGTACACTTTAAATATTTTGCATTTAAAGACTGATATTATTTAATGATCATACAATCATCAATACTGACATTAAATCATATTTTAGGCTTAATATTAAGAAATGTGCATTGTGCACAAGTAGTACTCCAAATAAAGTTTATGTAAGTATTTTTACATCAGTAAGTCTGGAGCGATATGTCAGTAAATATGCTAATAGACTTGAACTATACTTAGTATAAAATAAGTGCATTTTAAATCTATTACTTTTTTTTTTTTTTTAAACTAATTCTGACTTTATTTCTCACAATTCCAAGTTTATATCACAAAGCTCTAAAAAAAGAAGTCAGAATTGCCTGTTTATATCTCGCAACACTGGGGGGAAAAAGAAAAAAAAAAAAAATTCAGAATTGCAATGTAAACTTGCAATTGTGAGAAAAAAAACACCTAAATTGTAAGATAAGCTGCAATTACCTTTTTTATTCAATGGGCTTCCATAAATCTATTCCTGTGATGCAAAGCTGAATTTTCACCATAATTACTCCAGTCTTAAATGTCAGATGATTCTTCAGAAATCATTCTAATACGCTGATTTGCTGCTCAAAAAGCATTTCTTATTATTGTCAATGTGAAAACAGTTAAACATCAGGATTCTTTGATGAATAGAAAGTTCAAAAGAACAGAATTTATTTGCAATGGAAATACAGTAAAAATGTAGTAGTCTCTGCTGTTACTTTTGATCATTTTAATGCATCTTTACTGAATATAAGTATTAACTCTTTCCAAAAAAAATGTAGAATCTTGCATTATAAAATTGTGTAGGGTTTAAGGTTGCATACAGTGTTCATTTCCAGTCCTGTCACATTTCCTACCTGTCCGACTAGGCCAAAGGCTCGATCCAGGCTGTGGGAATCTGTATATTTTCTAATCTTATTATGGAGCCAGCCGAGCTCTGCCAACCTGCTGCTAGTGTCTCTCAGAGACTTACACAATGGCACCTACAGGACAAAACATACAGTTATTTACTCTCTTACAACATACAGACGAGAAGTTTATGATCCCATTATAACAGACTATAGATAAAATGACTGAAATGCATTTATTTTTAAAAATGAAACTCAAATATCTGTTGTAGGAAAGAAAAGTGTGGGAAATCAGAGTGCGTTTTAGTGTAGGCTGTCTGTGAACTGGCCAGTATGTAATCTGCCCTTGTGACACAGTGGCAAAGACATCTCATCAGTTTGAAGAAATGGCTTTGGCTAATCTCGATTTTCACTTATTTTGGCTCTTTGTGAGCGACATCTGTTCCATTCAACAGAAAAACTCTTTAATAGCTTTTTAATAAAAGGCCTATTTAAGCCTTTGATTAAGCGTTCACTTGTAAAGGTCACCAAGATTCCTTCAAAGCAAACGGTTACTAAACAGACAACCAGTTCTTTTACTTTTCTTCCCATGAGTGAGACGAACACAAAAAGGCTACAGCAAATCTCAGACTGAATACCATTAGGAACGGCTGATTTCTTATCAGAACATGCAAAAAATGAGGTTCATAAAACAATGATTCATAAATTAGCTGGATTAATTAAACTAATGTCTTCTGGCTAAATTTCAAGAAACGCCCTCATCTTAAGATTGATTCTATGCTTTATACAAACACATAATGCATAAAAAGTGACACTGACATTGAGTTTGATTTTCAGGATTTATGAGATGTCTTCAAGCATTCATCTCCATCTGTGCTCTAATGGTTTGAGCACTATATACGTCACATCCAGAACAAACACAAACAGCTCTGGCCAATCAGAGTGCCTACTTATCCAGCACACCTCACTGGACATAAAAAGCACATTGTTCTTTTCCAAACAACTAGATGCACCATTTTAAAAGTGTCACTTAAAAAAGACACCTGATCGATCAACTTTGATTCACGGTCACCGTCTGCCAGGAATTTAAAAAACAAAAAAAAAGGAAAAGGCCTTGGGAGCCGCTTGGCTCAAATGGATTCATGAGGCCACGTGAGCTGTAGCCAGACAGAAACAGCTGATGATGAGATCAATGCTTCTATATTTCCCATTATGCACTTACAAAAGCGAATACAGGTGCCTCTATTTAAGTTTGTTTAATAAGAACTCATATTACAAGTACTTTTATAAGAAGCGCTTTGCTAGAACATTCTGCTCGTAATTTATTCCCAGCATCTCAGTCTGTAAAGTGTTTGTGCTGTTAAGCAAATAAATGAAGAACATTAAAAAAACTAGCAAAGGTTCTGAAATCTAAATCTTACACTTGCTTTGCTGATTTACTTCACAATATAGTCATTATGAATGGCTGAGTGATTTGATTCGCTGTTCATTATGATTAAATAAAATTTCATTAGGGTTTTATTTGTGGTGCCATTTAAATGAGGTCATTAAAAGCCTGCTTTACAAGAACACAGCAAGCTAATACTTATGAACATATTCTTGTAAAATTCACAATATATTCATAATTAAACAACAGCCTTGCCACAATATTTCTTCATTTATCATTTTAAGCTAATATAAACTACTGGTTGAAAACTTTGGAGTTGGTATACTTTTTTTACAAAAAAATTGAAGTCTCTGAAACGGTTTCCTGTTTTAACATTTTAAAATGCAATTTATTTCTGTGATGGCAAAGCTGGATTTTTTGCATCATTACTCCAGTCTTCAGTCACATGATCATTTAGAAATCATTCTAATATGCTGATTTGCTGCTTAAGAAACATTTCTTATAATCAATGTTACAAACAGTTGCTGCTAAATATGTGACCCTGGACCACAAAACCAGTCATATGGGTCAATTTTTCGATGTATACATCACCAGAAAGTTGAATATCTAAGCTTTCCATTGATGTATGGTTTGTTAGGATAGAACAATATTTGGCCGAGATACAACTATTTCAATATATGGAACCTGAGGGTGCAAAAAAATCAAAATATTGAGAAAATCACCTTTAAATTTGTCTAAATGAAGTTCTTAGCAATGCATATTACTAATCAAAAATTAAGTTTTGATATATTTACAGTAGGAATTTTACAAAATATCTTCATGGGACATGATCTTTACTTAATTTCTTATTGATTTTTGCCATAAAAGAAAAATCAATAATTTTTACCCATACAATGTAATTTTGGCTATTGCTACAAATATACCCCAGCGACTTAAAACTGGTTTTGTGGTCCAGGGTCACATATTAGAGGGCAACTTTGTACATTTTTCCAGTATTCTTTGATGGACAGAAATGTAAAAACAAAACATTCTGAAATAGAATTTATTTGAAAAGTAAATCTTTTTACAAATACATCTGTGTTCCAATCTATGGCATGACTAGAGCCGTTTTTGTGGCAGCGGTTTGAAATGTGACAAGCACCTTACAAAAAATGTATTTGATTGTCCCTGTATGTTGCACGGCAACAGTAAACAGCTTAATTGCTATAGTTATACAGTCTGCATGTGAGCAAGCGAGCACCAAAAATCAAAGAGAGAAAGACAAGACCAGAATGAATGGAAAATACAGCTAAAAGAATCACCTTTGAATCAATTTTGTAGCAGTTTTCCGGGCTGCACATCTTGATGAACTTTCCATCTATTCCCTGGAAAACATAAAGAATGTCTCGGACGAGAGCAGCCTCCCTGATCTCAGCTAGGCCAGAAGAGGAGATACAAAAATACAGTGAAAAGGGAGAATTTAAATTAAAGTGCTGTGAAGGTCACACTCATATATCTGTCAGAGAAAGGTGCCATGTGGCCAACTGCATCTTTAACACCTCTGAAATACTGCTTTCTTATGAAGGAAATATCTCTTCATCTAAATGATGAAAATCAAATGTAAAGGACAATTAACTCAACTGAAAAATATTCTGTAAAATGTGACAAGGGTTTGTTTACAGAGAAAGATTTATGGCATTCCCTGCACAAAATGTCCATGCACCCGTCATTGGTGTAGTTTTCGTTTAGTTATAAAATACTATCCTTAATTATTTTAGTATATAATCACCCATCCTGACCATTTCCTTTAAACACTCACCACTGCCATCTCCATCCCGTCTCTGTCTCTGTGGGAGTTTGGGTGCCGGACTGGAAGAGGGTCCACTGGGCGGACGAGGGGCAGCAGCTGCCCCAGACGGTGAACTGGAGACTGGAAGAGTCCAGGCTAGACGAGACCCTCTCATAGACTCTCCAACAGCTTGAGGTCCAGGTCTGAAAAATCACATAAGTGGCAGAAGTTTAATATAAATACACTTATTTGAAAACATCTGCACTTCATCATTTAAAAGCTAAAATCTATTACAGAAGGTCAAACTCCAGATTACATTGCCATTTCGCTAAATATATTTTCACCTCAAACCCGATTTTTTTGAAACTCGTCATTGTTGCCCATTAGCAATACTTGTGGGAATTCACTAATTACCTCGTAATGGTGAGCATTAAACAAATAATGACACTGAGGTTCAGACATTTTAATAATGCTGTTGGTTTGACAGATTTACTGTGAAATGGATCCAGTAATCAATTAATTCAGGGCTTGGAGTACATGACCATATTTAAAATATCTTAAGTGCTGCAGGTGCTAGACAGCTGCATTAATAATAGATGAGTGTACGGCAGCTCAATTAAACATGCCACAGATACGACAGCTGCATTACTAAAAAAAATGCTATAAAAAAGACAGGGAAAAAAAAAACAATATGATGTGTCATAGGCTGCTGCTGGGCTAAAGCATATGAAGCACAATAAAACAATTTAAAATAAATAACTTTTATAAAACATAGCATGCATTGCAATGTGACGCAACAGCTGCTTGCAATATAAACGGTTTCAATGGATATAATGGGGGCAATATTAGTTGTGTTGGGTGTAGACATTGTGCATTGTGCATGTGAGATAAAAACCACTTCACATGGTACATGACAAAAAAAAAAGCTATGTAAATACTTGCATTGAAACAAACAAGAAACAATGAAATTAAACCATTCTTAATGGACTGTAATCAAATTCTACCCTTAAAACAGACATTGATCTCTAAATGCTACATCTGCAAAATTTCTCTGTCTTTTAGTGATATTACAATGATTTCTGATCACATGACACTGAAGACTAAAGTATAACTAGTGAAATTCAGATTTCAGGAATACATTACATTTTAAAATACACTAAAATAGAAAACAGTTTTCAGTTTAAATTGTAATAATAGTTTCAAATATGTTGCAGCTGTTCCACATGAAAATTAAATTTGAAGACATTTTCTTACTGTAAATGTTCAAAACCTGTATGAATCACTTTCTTCCATTAAACAGAAAAATAAATTCTGAAGAATAATTCATACAGCCTAAGTTTGACAACAGCCAAAACCCAAATGACACCCAGATCTGACCAAAAAAACATCAATTTCACTGTCACAAAAAATTGCCTGGCATTACTGACACCTAAGTTGGTGCAGCGTGGTATATGTGACTTTTATGGTACTATTTTTGCCCTTTTTTGCGCTTGCCAGCCCATGGTCATTGTATGCTTTCATTGTATGCTATGGAAAACAGCATTTATTGAAGTCAGTCCATCACTGTCACTCACCCCGTGAGCAGAGACGGAGGAGTCGGCCCAGGCCCATTGATCGAAAACACTCCCATACTGCTGATGCCACTGGTAGCCATGCTGGAGTTATGGGCGGTCGCTGAGCGCTCTGGGTAGCTGAGCGGGAGGCTCTGGGGACGGGCGTAGTAGAACGGGGTGGAGTGGACATCACGGGGCAAAGCCTGGGCAAGCAGAGGTCCATAACTGCACACCTGTAGAGAGGAATGAAGATTATTATCTCTGTCCATATACATAATGTAAAATGATTTTCATTACGTTATTGTGTAAAATATACAGAATAACTGGAGAAACATTTCATACAGGAACACGGTTAGACGGCTTCCTCGGGTCCTCACAGAGGCTGAGCAGGAGGTATAAGATGGACCATCTATGTTTCAATACACCCTGTTAACCAGAAACAAATCAATCAGCATATATAATCATACCATATGCCGTCTATTATGTCTAATCTATATGCATCACTTATAACTTGGAAATAATAAGAATAGGTTCGGTGATGAGTTCAATACTGACCTGGGTCTGAAGCTTTCTGTGCAACTCAGAGAAAAGGGCAGCATCTGCTTCCCGTCTTTGTTTTAACACTACAATAAATAAGAAAAGAAAATGTTATCTTGCATCTGAAACGCATAAACCAGAAGTATTAAAGAATGGCCTGATGAGTTTAGAAACTATTGACAAAACTGTCACTAGCACTATTGGGGCAGCATTACACTATAGATTGACCAACATTGATTTTTACATAACTCATTATTTGTATGTTTATATGACCATTAAGCAAAATGCAAAATTGATATGTAATGTTTTGTTTCTGTGTTTGTTAAACTGTGCAGTTTATTTATTTATTTACCATTTTATGCCATTTTAGCATCAAAGGCTACATACATTCAAGGCAAACTCAAGAATAATAAGATTTAGATAAGATAAGATAGTCTTAATAAAAATACATTCATGAATTGTATACAATAATTTAATAATATACAATATTATTTCACAAAAAATAATTATATACGTCTTTCAAAATGCTATTTGATAAAAATCACATGCCAGGTTTATAAATTATATATATATATATGAGAAAATCACCTGTTGTCCAAATGAAGTTCTTAGCAATGCATATTACTAATCAAAAATTTTGTTTTGATATATTTTGATGTATTTAAGTTGGGAAATCTACAAAATATCTTCATGATCTTTACTTAATATCCTAATGATTTTTGGCAGAAAAGAAAAATCAATCATTTTGACCCATATAATGTATTTGTTGGCTATTGCTACAAATTTACCCATGCTACTTAAGACTGGTTTTGTGGTCCAGGGTCACAGATGTTTAATGATAAACATATTTCTTACTGACACAAAAATATGCTTTTAAAAATAAAATTTCATATTTGCATTGGCAGGGCAAATTTAAATTTGGGAACTACCCCAATCAACATTTCTCCAGAGCCTCCTAAATATATAACTGCTTTTGAATAAAGTTAAGACAAGGTTTCAGATTACTCACATTCTTTTTTAATCTTCTCAGACACCAGAAACTCATCACGTTCAATTGTGGGTGCGTAATTACTTCCAATGACTCGCACTGCATACTGGAACTGATGGGCTACATCAGCTGAGAACAATGACAGAAGATACACAAACAACAGATGCATGCATTACCATATTATAAAGGATCTACAGAACTGAAGCTGTACCAATAATATGAAGCACAAAAACACATTTTCATACCCATCCACATGACACATTTCACTTTAATAACAGATCTACCTATCTATAGAGTGAAACTGGCATCTGATTATACATACATGCACTAGCTCCTCTTTTGTAAACTGAAAGCAGGGATCATATACTGGGATCGTATGTCTGCTGTTTCTCATGTCCAACAATAAAGTAAAATGCCTGTTTATGATCTGTTTAGGTCTCTTGTGGACTCTGAGATGCGTTTCCTCCAGATAAGAGTTTAATTCATGCATACAGTTGAAATATGACAGCACCAAAGAGCTGATAAAATATGATATAACAGCTTGAACTTAAAGCATCATGGTCTTTGTCGACATGAAGGGCCATTTGAAACAGGGGCCCTGTTTTATCCAGCATCTCCCTGATGTTTTCCCAGCCTGTCCTCTTACAGCATCTCATCGCTGTTGATCTGACGCTCCATCAAATACAATATCATATCACATCACATCACATCACATTGTCCTTTTTAACGAAACTCACTGCATTGTCTATCACTACACATACTACTGATGTTTTAGCAGCTGTGTGACAGAATGAGATGTGTCTTTACCTTCACTCTTGCCCGTGATCTTACAGCACAGATTCTGCAGAAGCACATTGGGTGATTTCTGATCAAGCGCCGCCATTGTGCACGTATAATATTACCCTCCGTGCGAGCAAAATTAGTCCGCGATGCGTTTTTAACCGCTGTCGCTTTTCATCTGGTGGGGTTCAGCTCCTGGCAACAACAGCGCCATTTTAACGGAACCCGCCGAAAAGCGCCCACAGTCGGACAGTCAACGGAAAACACAACAGCGGTGCGCGGCGAAAAAACAGCCGGCTATAAAATAAGACTCCGGGAAAAGTTCCTCCCCACAAACGTTACCTAAGCGCAAAACATAATAAACATGTCGAACGTGAATAATAATAATAGTAATAATAACAGTAATAATAATAAATTAGTTTGTTGGAATCCATTAATAACAAAAATGTTGTCTTTTACTACTAACTGTGAAGGGGTAAATAGTAAGCTTTGAAACATGTATGAATGGTGCACAGGACATAAACAAGTCCATAAATAATAATAATAATATTAATAATAATAATAATAAGAAGAAGAAGAAGAACAAAATCATATAATAAACTAAAAAACTAATTTGAATAGAAAACTCCACAATAATTTATCTCAGTAATTATAATTTATTATTATTATTATTATTATTAGATTGTTTAAATCCATCAATAACAAAAATGTCTTTTACTAAAAACTATAAAGGGGTAAATAGTAAGCTTTGATACGTGTATGAATGGTGCACAGGACTATAAACAAGTCCATAAATAATAACAATAACAACAACAACAATCATCATCATCATCATCATCATCATCATATAATAAAATAATAAAAGAATCAATAGAACACTCCACAATTATTTATCTCAGTAATTACAATGAATTTTTATTATTATTATTTAATTGTTAAAATGAATTAATAACAAAGAAATTTGTCTTTTACTAAAAACTGTAAAGGGGTGAAAATTAAGCTTTGATATGTGTATGAATGGTGCACAGGACTATAAACAAGTCCATAAATAATAATAATAATAACAACAATTTTTAACAAAAAACTCTTAACAATAATTTATCTTAACAATAATAATAATAATGTAATATTATTATTATTATATTTATATTAGATTATATATTATTATTTTTGATATTTTATGTAGCAATAATGATGATGATGATGATGATTATAAATGTATAAATTTGAAGTAGGTTAGCTTAATTAATTGTACTCATATATATTTGACTGCATTATTAATAAAATATATATTTTTACTAAAAGCTGTAAAGGGGTAATTGGTTAATCATTTAATTTATTCAGTTAATAATTTAAAAAATTTAACTCTTTTGATAGTACATCAATTCATAATAACAACCCAATAATAAAAAATAATAATGTTATAATAATATTATTAATATAATATTAATAATAATATTATCAAAAATTATTCTTTTTTATTATTTAAAAATATACATAATATGTATTATTGTTAGCTTGATTACATAATAATAATCACATTTTAATGTGTAATAGATAGATGTTTTCATTGTTTTTATTGTTAATTAAGATTAAGAACTAAGATTTTGCATGATAGTTATTTATTCTACTATTTTCTTCCTTAATACCTGCGGTCATCCAGTCACCACACGCAGTCCTAAAATGCTTGGGAGGTCATGTCATCACCCTATACTGGTTTGTTGTTTGAGATTGATTGGCAGTAACTGGATGGGGGAGTGACCGGAGGGCAGGCTGAAAAAATCCCTGTGGCCGGGTGGGTGTAGCTGAAGAGTGCGCGTGCGCTCACGGGGCTCATGACGTTCCAGTGCTAACAGACGGGGAGTCGGGAGAGCTCTACTACACCGAGAAGGAGAGTGAGTACGTCAGTACACCAGAGAACAGCCCGGAGGGACGCTTGACAAGGAAGAAGTGGCCAGTCCCTTCCTTTATTAAGGCAAAACCTTGGAAAACGAGAGCTTGTTGTTTTTTCCCTCATTCAGTGTGTATGTAGGTGAAGCCGGAGCATGTCACTATGACAACGTTTGGACTTTACATAGTAGCCTTCTTCATCACAGTAACAGTAGGTGCTCAATAGATACAATAATCGCAGTAGTCGCGTTGGACTGTCAGTTGTCAAGCCTAGAAGCCTAGTAGAAGACAGTCATGGAACAGAGACCTGCTACAATGATCAGCTAGCGTCTTATGTACCTATTCTACAAGATCAGAGGAGAAACCGAAGACAGCGCACCTGGAGAATGGATTTCAGCACCATTCGGAACCTCATCACTCGATACGTGAGTAGAGACGCTATCACTCTCTCCAACTTGTTGGTCTGGTTTTCTCCATTTCAAAAGGCTGCACTGCTTCCGATACACATTTTTGTACTTTACAAGCAGAAATGACACGGTGTATATCCAGTTGTCCGTTTACAATGCGTACAAGACGGTGCATCACTTTTAAGCCTCTCTGTGAATATGGAAAGAGCTAGCAATATGGACACAACCGGTATGTACAGTTACTAATCTCAGGCTTTCGTAATGAAGTTATCACTGCGGTTCAGTTGCGTTTGACTGTGACCTGAATTCTCAAACGAACTCAATAATGTTATGTTTTCATGCCTAATGATGACACCGGCTGAGATCATGACTGAATCACGGCGTTGTGTTATGAAATATCAAAACTGGAAATTAGCCTTAATGAATTAAATGGTATTCGCGCAGGCGCAGAGGGCAGACGTGGATGAATGATAAAAAATATGAACAGTTTAGTATTGCACTTGTCAGTATAAGACTTTGTATTATAAGACTATACGACTATTTTTTTAAATTTGTAAGCATTTGAATCACCCAGTGAAATCCCAAATCCCATGTTTTGGTTGTAAGAACTGTTAAATATGTTTACCATACATATAGACTAGATATAAATCTAAATAAAATATCTAATCTAAAATTGGACATAAAATGGACCTAATCTGCAAAATCTAGATTTTGCACATCAAGTGTTTGTATTTCTGTTCTTAAAATTGTTTTTGTTGTTGTTGTTGTTGTTATTTTTTGGTAATGTCAAGATGAACTGAAGCAGTAACTTTTTACTGTAAAAACAATGATGAAATACCTATTTTTCTGTAATTTTTTGGAAATATAACTGTATTATGAACTACAAACCAGTGTTTGCTTCCAAGATAGCTAGTCGCAGCTTAATTTTGACTACAATTTACTAATTTATTACAGGATTGTTTATTTATTTATTTTGTGATATGTGACCCTGGACCACAAAACCAGTCATATTGGTAAATTGTTTAAAATTGAGATTTATACATCATCCGAAAGCTGAACAAATAAGCTTAAGATAAGACAATATTTGTCTGAGAAACAACTATTTTAAAACCTGGAATCTGAGGGTAAAAAAAAATCAAAATATTGAGGAAATCGTATTTAAAGTCATCCAAATGAAGTTCTTAGCAATGCTTATTACTAATCAAAAATTAAGTTTAAGTTTTCATATATATTTATGGTAGGAAATTTACAAAATATCTAAATGGAACATGATCTTTACTTAAAATCCTAATGATTTTTAGCAAAAGAAAAATCAATCATTTTTACCCATGCAATGTATGGTTGGCTATTGCTACAAAATACAACCAGTGCTGCTTTGACTGGTTTTGTGGTCCAGGGTCACTTATAATTTAGTTTGACCTCTTTTATTATTTATTTACAAAGGCTTAAAGGCTGAAATGCATGTTGTTTTGTGTGTCAGTAATAAAACAAAACAAAACAAAACATTGAATTCCCTCAGAAACAAAGCAACATTGTCGCTCCACATTGTTTATTATATAATCCAATCGTTTTCATAGACGCGTTCAGTCGATAGGTTACTGTATGTCATTCCTACACAGATTAGACCTGCTTTTAAGCCACTTAGCACTCAGTATAGGCAAGAGTGCATGCTAAACCAACTGTCCAAGCTGTTGGGGGTTAGAGAAAGAGATTTGCGCAGTAACTGAAACAAATAGTGTTGTCAAGCTTTCTAAGTGAGTTAAGTGTGCGAGCATGTAAGGTTAAGGACATTTTACAATAGAAAACAATTACTGCAAATCAGTACAAAATGTTATAATAAATATGTTAGACACAATTTGAAACAATACATTTGTGATTTATATGCGAATTGTGGGTTAGTAGCTAAAATGCGACCCTGGACCACAAAACAAAAACACATTGTATGGGTCAAAATTATCGATATTAAGTAAAGATCATGTTCCATTAAGATATTTTGTAAATTTCCTACTGTAAATATATCAAGCTAACTTTTGATTAGTAATATGCATTGCAAAGAACTTAATTTGGACAACCTTTTTTTGTCAATATTTAGATTTTTTTTGTACCCTCAGATTGCAGATTTTCAAATAGTTGTATCTCGGCTAAATGTTGTCAATGCATCAATGGAAAGCTTGTTTATTCAGCTTTCAGATGATGTATAAATCTCATTTTCAAATAGGTCCAGTGTTTTGTGGTCCAGGATCACAAATGGTGAAAAAGCCTACGAAAAATCTGCATGAGTATTTAGTTCTCCATCAGTGAAGGCCATATGAATCTGTTATTCTGTAGTCTGTCACTGTATTCAAGCTGACATGCGAACAGATGAGCAAAATCTCTTGCGCTGTCTAGACAGTCTGTAAAAAACCTGATGAAAAGATGAAAAGTGTGCGATGAACATGACGTGAGTAATAATGGTCGTGTCACAAACACCTCTCACCTGTCTGTTTGTATGTGTGTGTTTTGTTTGCTCAGGTTTTATGGTAAACCGTGTAACACATAGGGCTCAACAATAAAGGTGCCCTGATGAACAATCGCTTCGGTGTTATTTTAGTATCTTTGAGATACTATAATAAGTTTGAATTAGTTTGTAGTTTGCATTTTGATTTTATTGAGTAATTGTTTTTGTTGTTTTTATTAAATGTCTGTATAGTTATTATTCATTTTAAATCAGTTTAAATTGTAGTACAATAATGCTGCCTTGCAAACAAGCAGAATTAAAATATATATTTTAATTTATATATATATATTTTATTTTAGTGTAGTTTTAGGTAATAACCCTGGGCTGCTTGTGTCACAAAATATTACATTTGTTGATCATAGTCATGCATTTTCATGCAATAAAGAGATCTTTTTGACTAGTTAAAAAATGGTGTGGCTATTAAAATAAATGTTTTATTGTTGAACTCTGCACACATTATGGCAGGGTTATTGTTAAACCTTTAAAATCATATTTGCATCATTGAGGTTTGAGAACATTTGAAATGCAAAGCAATAACAAGCAAATCATTATTTCTAAACTTTGAAATGAACTGATCCCGAGGAAAAGTTTAAACATTTATGAAAGATACACTAAATGCAAGTCAGCTTTGCTAGGAAACAAGAAGTTTGTTTATCCCACCCTAACTGATCAAATAGAGAGAGCTGTGTCATGAGATCAGACTGAGTGTGTTAGTCACATGAATGTGTGTGTGTGTGTGTGTGTAAGATTGCCTGTGAAAAGCACAGTCCACCTCACTGCTCTTTGATCTAATGCGTGGTAATGCAGGTTGGCAGAGTGAGAGGAGAAAGGCAAATGAGAGTACCGGGTAGACGAGAGGGGAAGCGAGATGGAGCGAGAGAAGACAAGAAGAGAGAAGGATGGAGAATGAGATGGGTCAGAGGAGATGAGAAATAAGTCCCTGTGCGGATTTGACTGGCTCAGACAACAAAGGAAGTGACAGTGGAATGATTTGCTTCCACCTGTAGTAGCGCTCACTGCCAGAATCTGTCTGCTGAATGGGCATTTTCAGTGTAGGAAGATAAATATGAAGTGGAAATCTGAAACCTCTTATAATATGCAAAGCTCATCATTTTTACTTCAGCTAGAATTGTAAGTTGGAAATATGGAAATTGTTGTCCGCTTTGAAGTCTGGAAGAATGTTTCCAGTTTAAAACAGTAGATTAGATTGGAATTCAAGAAAGCATGTCAGAATTATTAGTTGCAATCCATATGCTTATTCTTATTTACGTTTTTTTGTTTTTTTTAAGTATTCAAGTACTGATCTCCTTTCCCAGCTTATCATGCAACTATAAGTAGCCATTTGTAAGGTGTTTCGTCCTATAAAATGAAAATCGTGGCTCTGTGGTGATTTGAAATATTTAGCATCTACCAGTCTATAAATAGCTACAATTCTTTAACCAATGGTGTGATACTGGGGCAGGGCTTTTTGACTAACCAATAGCAGACTCACCGTGTTTGGCAGACATGTTTAAAACAATTTGTACTTTATATAAAAATTGCCATTTTAGTAGTTATTAAGAAAGAAATGTTAAAAATCATGGCTTCCTTTTATACTGCAATTTTGGAAAATGTAGTATTTGTGTATACAAAACAGAAAAATTGTCATATATATATAAAACAGAAAAACTTTTTTTTTGTGTACGCGAATACTACATTTTCCAAAATTGCAGTATAAAAGTGAGTCATGATTTTTAACATTTCTTTCTTAATAACTACTAAAATTATATTCAAAACATATGCCATGTGATTTAAAACATTTATTGTGGAATATCACTCTCTCTCTCTCTCTTTCTATATATATATTTTAAAACAACAACAACAAATATATATATATACACAATGCTCACATTTGTTAACATCAAATAACAGGTTTCCAGTGCTTTTTTACTGTGCAAAAACATGACTTCCAGCCATCAATGGCTTCTGAATAATTTCAAGACTTGGACAGGAAGTAGCATGTCTACCCATTTCCTGTCCCAGGAGGCTATGAGGTAATTTGAGCTCTTTGTACAGAGGTAATCTTATTGTCTGTGGTCAGCGTCAGGAAAGACTTATTGGAAATCATCCTACATGAGCAGGAATATGATTCAGCTGGTCAGACAGTAAAACAACATGGAAAGTCATACCAAGCAAGTTCATACATAAATGTTTCCCTTTCCAACTATGACCGTGATCATAAAACATCTAGCAGAAGTATTATTTAGAATATGTTTAAAATATGCAATTGTCAGTTGGTGGATGTGACTATGTTTGGAATAGCGTAATACTATACTACAATTGCTATTTCTGTTGTATGTGTAATTTAAATGTGCAAATTAACCAGAATTTTATGTTCTTTTTAACTGTTTTTAAACTTAAGATTTTATCAGATGTACATTGTGAAAAAAAAAAATCAGTAGAAAACAGAAAATGTACTCATAATTTTCTGCCAGAACATTTAAATCAATTTTATGGACATTTCCTTTAACCTTAAAACTTAACACAATGCAGTGAGTCATTCATATTACTGGAAAAATGACTTTTATTTTATGTGTAAAATACACTGATGCATAATGTTTAGTTTTGCATACTATTTTAAAACAATTGTATTCTCTTATCAGTTATGTCAAACATAATAACATATTGCACTGATATGAAACATGTTAATATGACTAGCATTAATGGAGTTTAATGGTGCAAGCAACACATTTTATCCATAAATCCCACCATCCCAGCAGCACTTTAGAGCACATTGTCCAACACATTATGTGCCAGGAACTAGCTGACCAAGCAATGAGAAACAAACTAGGCCTGTATCATTAAGACAACCATCAGTTTTACTTAAATAGTCTTAGCTTATGTCATATTTTGTGCTTTTGGTGGCATAGTAACACCCACAACAAAACTGAGCAAACCATAGTGTATGTGGATATTTACCGAATGGGACTCTTATGATGAATCACGTTGATTTAATAAAGCTAACAGCAGCAGATCAGGGTAATGTTGTTAAAGGTTCATGCAAATGAACATTCTGTCATTGCTGACTTCCCCTCATTTCTTTTCAAACCAGTTTGAGTTTTGTTCTTTCATAGTAGCAGAATTGACTTCTTTGTGTGAAGTTAAGGTTTTAGACTTCTGAGGACCACACACAGATGCGGGCACGTATGCATGTTCACCATTCATCCCGTAGACAGCGGACGCTGACCCGTGAACCGTATCCTGGAAGGATAAATGATGTGCTGGTAATCAATATGGGTGATGAAATGATAATCATTATCTTCACGCTTGACATGTCAGCATAGTTCAACTGAAGTTCACGGTTTGCGTATGTATTTAAAGAGTTGAGAGCTGCGACTAGAAGATTTTTCCTGTGAAAAAGCTAAATGTGTTCTCACAAACTTATTTAGACTTTCCATTTGAGCGGTCTGCTGCATTCCATTCTGAGCAGCTGATAAGTGACAGCAAACTGTCAGCCGAATGCTGGTCCCTCAGGGTCTGTCAAACAGCAGCACTTCTTTTCTAAGTAGAATGATCTAATGACTGCTGCTGTGGTCAAACATGATGTAATAATGCTGATGTTTGTTCCTCAGTGTATTTTTCACTGGATTTGCGTTCAGCAATGAAAAGCAAATTATAAAACAGAAGAGGGGGGAAATGATTGTAGCTGTAGCTTTAAAATAGAAACCTGGCTGTGTGTGAAGGAAAAAATACTTGATTTTATTTTCCTTTACCCTTGAAGATAACTTAAAGGTCAGAAAGACAAAGCAATGTTTTGACAGAGTTGTCGCCTTCCATAAAAACATCAAACTCTTCTCTCTTCTCTCAAGCAGAAAATAGTGTGATAGTCAAAAAGTGATGCGTTTAACACAACATAACAGGCACTCTTTCTCTTTTTTTTCCCCTTCGTCTAGCACAGCTACACAAAAACTGTTAAAAATGGCCAGAGCATATTCCACTTAAAACAAAACAAAAATTCTTTTATTTTATAGTTGTTTCATGCATATTTTGGTGTATGAAATATTCCTTGGACAAATCTTAACAGTTGCAGCCACAGTGTGGAAACAATCCCATTTGAGAAAGAAGCCAACAAAAGGCCTTGAGTTTGGAGATTTTGGGCGTAACCCTGTTTAGTCTTCTTAGAAACTAAGCACCAACATGCTGCGACAAGCAGAGAATGTTGTTCATTCATTATTTGGATTTGAATTTTTCTTTCTTTTTTTTTTTAAATGACCGTCTTAAGCATTATTAAATCTATTTTAAAATGCTAATTAGATTTTTCAAAGATGTGGAAAGTTCTGTAAATGTTCACTTAGATTCATGAAGTTTTCTTGATGCATGTCTACCGTAAATCAAGAAAAGGACAGGCTAAATCGTTCCTCAGACTGCTCGAAGCCACTGCAAATGCCCTTTATGATAAAAACTTGTTGTAGACCTTCTGCTCCCATATAAAGTACTGTAGCTCTTGAGGGCTTACTGCACTCTTAATGCAACAGAAGAAAGAGCCACTGGAATAATGGCCTATTGATGGCTGTGAAATTGAATTGTGCTTGTTAAAAGAACACATGACCCTCCACTCGATAGCAGTAGAGAAGTCTGAATGCCAGTGAATGGGCAGGTATTTATTTGAAAGAGGTTTTTGTGCATTACAATTTAGCTTTAAGATAGGGGGAGTGGAGTAGGATGGAAAGGATTTGCTCGAAATGGAGCCTGACCTTCAGTGGAACTAAAAGTCACATATTTGACATAGTTTGTTTTTTTTTTCACTTTATTTCTCTTAATCTTTGGGAATGTTATTCTGTTTACTGAATTCTTGTCTATAAATGTAAATGAAAAATGAATCTGTCATTGTGACTTGAAAGATCTGTGTATCTGCCAGCCCTTCTCAGCATGCTCGCACAGAAAATGTGTAGAAATATGATGTTTGCTTCGAGTTATTCAAAAGACATTCTTTGCTGAGTCAAGACTGTCTTTATATGAAAGGGTCGTTGAGTTTATGCAGTGTACCCACAGATCGATGGAAGCATTTACAAGGGCTCAGCTGCTCACATCCAGGTGTCCCTGCCTGCTGGGAATGGAAATTCACATTGCTCTTGTTTCTTTGCTGACCTGAAATCAGTTTAACAGTCCATCTGATGACGGCTAAACTAGTCCCAAATCAGTTTTGGTTATTATAGTTCATATAGTCTTGATTACAGCACTTCTAGGGCATGTTTTTTTGACACGGTAGTAATTATAGTTACGGTCAAAAGTTTACATACACCTTGCAGAATCTGCAAAGTACAAAATGCATGTTATTTTTTATTTAGTACTGACCTGAATAAGATATTTCACATAAAGGTGTTTACATATTATACACAAAAATAATAGTTGAAAAAAAAAAAAATAAAATATAAAATATAAAAATGACCCTGTTCAAAAAGTTTACATCACTTGAATCTTAATACTGTGTTGCTACCTGAATGATCCACAGCTGTGTTTTTTTGTTTTGTTTTGTTTTGTTTAGTGATAGTTGTTCATGAGTCCCTTGTTTGTTCTGAACACTTAAACTGCCCACTGTTCTTCAGAAAAATCCTTCAGGTCCCATAAATTCTTTAATTTTTCAGCATTTTTTTGTATTTGAACCCTTTTCAACAATGTCTGTCACACTTAGGACAACTGAGAGACTCATATGCAACTATTACAGAAGGTTCACTGATGCTTCAGAAGGAAACACAATGCATTAAGAGCCACGGGGTGAAAACTTTTCAAAACTTTTCACCCCCTGGGTCTTAATGCATCGTTTTCCTTTTAGAGCATCAGTGAGCGTTTGAACCTTCTGTAATAGCTGCATATGAGTCCCTCAGTTGTCCTCAGTGTGAAAAGATGGATCTTAGAATCATACAGACATTGCTGGAAAGGGTTCAAATACACAATACACAGTGGGACCTGAAGGATTTTTCTGAAGAACAGCAGGCAGTTTAACTGCAGGGCAAAAAAGGGACTTGTGACTATCACTAAACAAACAAACAACCAAAAAACAGCTGTGGATCATTCAGGTAACAACACAGTATTAAAAATCAAGTGTATGTAAACTTTTAAACGGGGTCATTTTTATCAATTCAACTGTTATTTAACTTGGACTATATGTCAATGTCTTTTGTGTGAAATATCTTATTCAGGTCAGTACTAAATAAATAAAATTACATGCATTTTGTATGATCCCTTTTGTTTTGGGAAAACAATAACATTTTGCAGATTCTGCAAGGTGTATGTAAACTTTTAACCTCAACTGTGTTTATTTTTAGAGCTGACTTTGCATTTCTAATCTTGAAAGGTCGTTTTTAAGCAAATAGCCTGGATGTAATTACACAGAATTTTTGCTGAAATGAACTTATCTGTTAGATTAAAACAGCTATTTTTATCATATAATGGGCGTTTGGCTTTTCGCAGATGTCCAGATGGAAGTTTCATGAATGTGAAACGTAAAAGAGCCTTTTAATATATCTCTTAAACTATTAAAAACCACCATCTAACCTTCACCTGTCCTCGTTCACTTTTTCTTTTCATCCATCCCTAGAAGCATTGAATGCTATAAAGCGGATTAACCCGACAGGAGAGTTCAGCGGATCGAGCTGCCAAAAGTTCTGGTCATGTGACCTCACCCCTGTCTGATCCCATAAGGCCCCAGGTGGTAAAAACGAGGCCAGGAAGGCACAGAGAGATTTATTGGAATGGGTATTTTGGCTGTTTAAATATTGGATTTTGTAGGGCTTGTTACAGTGGAACAACGTTGAGGTTTGTTAGTGCTGTATTTAAAAGGTTTTGTCTGGTATTTGAATAGAATGGAAGGACAAAATAGACAATAGACTGATAAGACCATGCCAATCAAGAAAGCTGCTATCATCTCACTGCTCTTCAGGCATTGTGTGTGTATGTGTGTGTGCGTCAGTCCGACACAAGCAGTCCTTGTCTGAGCAACTCACAAACGGAGCATGTGACGTATTGTGGTTGGGGATCTACACAACTAAACATAGGAGTTGGAAACTGACGGGACAAAATGGACGGCCATTAACAGTGTGACCCAGTGACTTCCAGTTCCCTGTAGACCTGTGCTATATTGATAATGAGAAAGGAAACAAAACGTCACACTTCGTAACAGTATTCCCAAGTGACTCTCCACATGTTCTGATGATGTACTGCCTGCTTTATGCAGGTGCAAGAAAAATAGGAAAGTGGATAACAGTAACACCACAGCCAAACAGTCCAACTGTACTCGCTCATGCAAAGATAGCCACAGCTCTATCACATATCAACACACACTGACAGAGTGGATCTGAATGAAGCTATCATGTTCTTTCTTTAGGTCAGAGTGACATTTAAAGTGCTGTATTCTCAGAAAGCGCTTTTTTAGTCTTGTGATTTTTAAAAATAGAAGGCAGAGCCAAATTTAGTGTTCAAGTGTTGCACACTACCAGTCAAAAGTTTTAAACAGTAAGATTTTTAATGTTTTTAAAGAAGGCTCTGCTGCTCACCAAGCCTGCATTTAATTGATCTGAAGTACAGCAAAAATAGTACAATTTTGAAATATTTTTACTATTTAAAATAAGAATTTTCAGCATCATTACTCCAGTCTTGTGCCACATGATTCTTCAGAAATCATTCTAATATGCTGATTTGCTGTTTAAGAAACATTTATTATTATTATTATTATTATTATTATCAATATTTACAACAATTGAGTACATTTGTTTCAGAATTCTTTGATGAACAGAAAGATCCAAAGATCAGCGTTTATCTGAAATAAAAGCTTTTATACACTAAGGCATTTATAATGTTACAAAAGATTTCTATTTCAGATAAATGCTGTTCTTCTGAACTTTCTATTCATCAAAGAAACCTGAAAAAATTCTACACAGCTGTTTTCAACAATAATAATAATAAATGTTTTCTGAGCAGCTAAAAAGAATGTTAGAATGATTTCTGAAGGATCATGTGACTGGAGTGATGATACTAAAAATTCAGCTTTGAAATCACAGGAATGAATTACATTTTAAAATATACTCAAATAGAAAATAGTTATTTTAAATAATAAAAATTATATCAATAGTAAAATTGCACTGTTTTTGCTGTACTTTAGATCAGGTAAATGCAGGCTTGGTGAGCAGAGGAGACTTCTTTAAAAAACATTAAAAATCTTATACAAACTTTTTAACAAACTTTTGACTGGTAGTGTATGTAGTAAAAACAACAGATTTTACAGTATTGAATATTTCTTTATTTTTTATGATTGATGTTGTTTTACCAGGAAGCTTACAAATGTAACCCAACCACTGTTGTACACATTTATTAATTGTAATTAGCCATAGCATAACACTATATATATTTTTTAAATGATTATCAATTGAATTGTTATAGTATTTATATATTATAATAAAATATTATGATTTATTTATTTTTAAATTATTCTAATAACATGCGTAATTGTAAGTCTCTCTCTCTCTCTCTCTCTCACACACACACACACACACTATGTCACTCCAACCCACTACATTTGTTGTTTTAGAAGCACTGTTACATGTAAACATGGCAATTCCTGTAATATTTTCCTACCCATCAGGGTGGTTTATGAATACTAACATGTTTGTCTGCCTTCCTGCTGGTTTGCTTAATTATGTATGAGATCAAAGTCACAGATGAAGTCATGTTATTAACATGCCCTGGACTCATGATGATTATAAGATTAGTACTCCCTATGAGGAGGATACTTAATGAGCACAGGCTAATTAGTCAGGCACCATGCTGCCTATTAGAGATCTCTACAGTCAAGAGAAGTTGATTTAGTGATTGCAAAGCCTAGATTATAGATTTTTACTCATGCAGAGCGAAAAGAAAAATTTACTATTAAAGACATCCACTGTTGCTAGATCTTTCTTTATGATTTAAGTCTTGTAAAGGGATATGGCCAATACATTTGGCCATTTCTGCACTTGTAGGAGCACTACTAAAATATAAAGCCAACTGGATAAGAAGGTGTGAAGGAAATTGCTGCCATCTTTTCCTTACATTCACTTTTAACTCTCCTCATTTGAGTATATGCCGTGACCGTGGGCCATTTCTTCCCAGGAGCTTGCAGGAAGCAGGAACATTGATTTATTAAGAGTTGGCAAATTAAACCAAACCTCATGAGAGCACCTGGCTTTTTTCGGCAGCTCCATTTACCAGCATGGCACATTAATGAATAGAGGGATAATAGTCGACGCCGTCTGTGACTCTCAGTGACGCCAAGAGAATATGCTGTTTTAGTCTACAGAATTACTCATGATTAACTGATGGTGTGGCGCATGATGATGGCATTTATCATCCACCTCCGTGGGATATTTGAAAATTAACTTTTTACGCCATGATGCAGTTCCTTAAGAACGCAATCCATTCTTTTGAGTGCTCATTTATTGTTTTGACAATGATAGGTTGTAATGGATGAGAATATTAAGGGGCTGTCATTACCAGAGAGCGCCTGTGGTCAGTTTAAATAGGAAGCTGCTTTCTTCTGTGGCAGGATACTAATGCAGGTGGGTGGACATGTGTACAGGGTCACGATCATCACATTTAATATCCTGGACCCTTCTGACCCACTTTAGGCTTTAGACTTTGACGACACCAAAGCTGTAAAGCAGTATCTTAAGTTTTTTAAAGTAGTTACTTGATTGTTAACATTCTGTCTCAGCTCATTTTGCCAAACTTGTTTGAGTCAAGATTCCAGATCCATATTAGTTTACCTAAGCACTGTAGAATGCAATACTGCTGCAAATCTGTGGTTCCATGAAGAGTCTTCAACATCCATGGAATTTTACAGTAGACAAAAGGTTCTTTGTAAGGGAAAATGGTTAATTAAAATGTTCTTCACACTAAGAAGTAAACAGTTCTTTTAAAGGGGTCATGACATGAGAAATCAAATTTGCCTTGATCTTTTGGCAAATAAGAGGTCTTTGTACCAATAAAACATCCTGAAAAGTTTCTAAGCTTAAAGGAGTTCACTTCCAGAACAAAAATTTACAGATAATGTACTCACCCCCTTGTCATCCAACATGTTCATGTCTTTCTTTCTTCGTCGTAAAGAAATTATGTTTTTTGAGGAAAACATTTCAGAATTTTTCTCCATATAAGTTTGAACTTTCAAAATGCAGTTTAAATGCGGCTTCAAACGATCCCAAATGCGGTTGTAAATGATCCCAGCCAAGGAAGAAGGGTCTTATCTAGTGCTCGTCTTGACTTGCTCTGCCTGAACTCTGTGTATTATGGTTTAAGACAGTTGGGGTATGTTGAAAAACTCCCATGGTATTTTCTCCCTCAACTTTAAAAATCATTTCAAAATCATCCTACATCACTACAGAAGTACCGACCCAGTCTTTGCAAAGTGAACATGCAAAGAAGATCAAACACCCTTAACAAAAAAGGTAAAACAGCGATGTAGGATGATTTTGAAGTTGAAGAAGAACATGAGATGGGAGTTTTTCGACATACCCTTACTGTATTGAACCGGAAAAAACTGAGTTCAGGCAGAGCAAGACAAGACGAGTGTTTGACATTAAAAAGTTTATAAACTGTATTTTTTTAAATGAAAATAACCGATCGTTTCACTAGATAAGATCCGCATTTGGGATCATTTACAACCACATTTGGGATCGTTTGAAGCCGCATTTGAACTACATTTTGGAAGTTTAAACTCAGGGCACCATTGTAGTCCACTACATGAAGAAAAATCCTGAAATGTCTTTCTCAAAAAACATAATTTCTTTACGACTAAAGAAAGAAAGACATGAATATCTTGGATGACAATGGGGTTAGTACCTATTTTTGTTCTGGACGTGAACTTCTTTAAAACATCCTCCTCATTATAAATAAAGCATTTATTTAATCAAGCTCCAAAACCGGCTTCTTTGGATTTAAGGTGGAAGGTGACATCACCCGGGCACAAACATTTGCATAAACACTGCCACCAGAGCAAGGCATTGACAAATAGTCATCTTCTCTTCCCGTAATAGGCCCCGCCCACTGGCGTTCAGTCACTTACAGTTTTTTTAATCATGTTGTCAAAACACTCACATGCAATAGAGAGGGGGTGTTAAAATTGTTTCCTATGCAATGACATTAGCCAATCATAACGTGGCTGATTCTTGACATTCCTTAAAGTCGTTTTAGACAGAGGGCTAGAATGAGGGTTGAAAATAATAATTTTCCCACATATTTATTTATCTATTTTTGTGCAAAAAACTTTAACATTATAAGTAAACCTCAAGGAACATATTAAAATAAATTTGAAAAAAATCCATTTCATGACCCCTTTAAGAACTGTTCACTGAAAGGTTTTTTGGGGAACCAAAAATGGTTCATCTATGTCATTGACGCAAAAAACTCTTTTGGAAGCTTTATTTTTAGGAGTATACCTTTGAAAATATTCATATGTATAAACAGGTATCCCGAACATTTAAGGCTCAGCAGAATCTTGTTCTATTGACCTATTTTTTCTTCCCTGGGGGAATTTGAGGGCCTGAAGATAGATGGAGATGTTAACGCTCTTAGATATTTGCTTGCGTATCTTGTGGAAGTCTTTCGCTCTGTATCTCATCTTCGGCTGAATTTACTGAACTGTGTGAGCTGAAGACGAGCAAAGAGGTTGGTTGAAGCGACAGCCGGATCAAGCGTTGTGTAACATTAAAATCACACTGGGAAAAGCCGTTAATGGGCACAGCCAGAACCTCGTAAGACCCCACAATCCTTTGAGTCTCTGGATGATAAAGCATGTGAATGAAGACGTTTCTTTGAAATGAGGAACAGGTTGAGAGAGTTCATAGTGGTTTCATTGTGAAATGAGGGGATTAAGCCACTTTATTAATGTTAGTCTGAGACTAGAAATTGCCCTTCATTGTGTTACAAAGTAAGGGTGAGTTCCATAGAGGGCTCAATAGTGTAATGAGTATAATGGGAGGCTACAACAGTATAAAAGTCTACGTAATAACGGTAGAGATTCTGCATTGACTCCTATTATACTTGCGCAGCTGTCTTTGGGAAGAATTGTTTTATGCATGTTAATATGTGAATATTTATGAGCTATAAATTGTATACTCATGAGCTAGACTGCTGAGCATTAGCACAACTGGGAGTTTGATGTAGTTTTTATGCAGCGGTTTACTTATACAAGAGCTCTGACTTTTGGAATCAGATGACTTAAGTGTATAACCGATTACTTAAAATCGTCTCAGATTTCCTTTTCTTCTCTTGAAGTTGCATGTTCTGCTTATGTAATGTTTGCCTATGACTTTCAGAAATGTTTATTTTTCCAGAGTCTTAAATTGGATGCCTTATGTTTTATTCAGCAGCCTGAATGGTGCAGATGCACTGACCATTCTCACACTCTGTAAGTCAGATGTCTGTTATCTCGGAGTATGGACACATGAGAACGTTCTGTGGTTGTCAGTGTTAAACACTGCTGTAATGATAGATTTGTGCCATACCCTAGGCTTACTGAAAGTCCCTGGCAGGTGCAAGAAGCAGACCGATTATGTAACACCCATTTTTTGCTGAAAGATAAAAGCTATAGCACTGATTGCATGGGAATTGAACGGGATGGAGCTGAGCAAGCTTAACTCAATTCAGTCAAGGCACTATCATCACCATTTGTGACGTTACCTGACTGAAGCCAGTGATGTGAAGATATAACTTTATGCAACAGCTCAATTTTATAATTATACAGGAAGTGTTTGTGCTGAGGTATTGGGGAGCATCTTCATCAAATGTTTATGAAAACACCATTAGAGTGCAGAAAGTGTGAATAAATAGGAAGAAATTATAAGATTTGTGGTGCAACTTGATCAAACTGATCTTTTCTGTTTACCTTAAAGTAATTTATTTGTTGGATTTTAAAACCATTTCAATCCAAGCTGATATTTTTTAATATGTGCTGGAATATAAATATGACTTGAAAAAAGTGTCAAGGTTGCCAGTTTAGAGTTTGAAATTACAATCCCTGCACTCAAGGTCATGAAACAACAATATGCTTCTTAGAATAAGGATTTAATTCTTAAATTATTAGTTGTATCAAAACTTAAGACAAAGTAATAACAAGTGTATATTTGATTTATCCTTGAAGACGTCACGTCACTTTTTAAAAAGATGATGCCATTATGATTTGTTAATTTTTTTCTGATTATTATTATTTTTTATTATTTTGTATGGTTATAACTTTGAAGGGGAAATTATAATGGTGCACAACTTTGAGTCTTTTTAATAATACACTGGTAACTAAAATGTGTTTATACAATGTTTATACATTTTGTGAAGCTTTAAAAAAAAAAATTCACATTTTCACATTTTCTTGGTTAAATAAACATTACTTACAAAAAAAATAAATAAAAAAATAAAAAATAAATATAATATTTATAAATAAATAAATAAATGTTCTATTTATTAAATATTCTATTTATTAAAGCCACGTATGGATCTTTTCTAGTTAATGTTTTTAAGCATTTTACCGTTATTAAGAATTAAACAATATATTTTATTTGTGAACTTTATTTTATTTGTGATTTTTTTTTTTTCAGTCATCGGAGCTTGGTAAATATTGGTCACACACACAGCAGTTAACTTTACATTTTACCACGCTGATTACTCATTAAAAAACTGGCACAAATCATGTTTTCAGGCAATTTTAAGTCTTATTTTGATGTAACAAAGTAGTTATATTTAAGTGTGTAAGTTGTATACTGACTTTTTAAAATTTGTCTTCTCATTAACACCATTATATTGTTCATTCAGACTGATTTGTCAATGTGGAATGCCCACAAACACAAATATGTGGGATTTATTGCATGAACACAGCTGATCATAACCAGTCATATCCAGTCATATCGCAATGGAGGCATTGCCTCCTCTCATGTGACATTCCCCCATTCATTCTCAATTACCCCCACCAAACTCACCGCACACGTTAGAGAGTCTGTTAAAACTTAATGGGCCCAGGGGAGGCGAGAGACACACCCTCCAGTTGTAACTTTACCTGCTGGTGGCTCTGTTAGACAGTGTTTCATTAGGAAAAAGTCATTTATACACTTATTAATGCTAGAATTTGAGCAAAGGGAGGCACTGCCTCCCTTGCTTCCTTGGAGGAAACACCCCAGAATGATAAATGGATGGATGATACAATGTTTTAATTGTTGAAAAATCTATTCTTTTCACAGATATAACTGTGTAGAAAAGTTTTCAGTATCCATTGCACCGGTGAAAAGATTTCTTAAGCAGTGAATGGACAAATCAGGTTTACTCTCTCAACCTTCTTTTCATCTGGGTTCACAGTGGGGGCAAGAGTGAATTATTCCTCTGCAGTGTGCTGTCAATTACAAACCTATGGCTCCATTTTTCAATTAGCTAGAACGCAGGATCCCTGGCTGAGATGAGCTGAACATTGATCCTCATCTGAGTCTTGTTTGCATTCAAACATAAGGATACTCTTAGTGCTTCAGTTACACTTTAAACACTGTTACCTTTTGGTCCAACACACACTCACATAAACGTTTATTTGTTAATGACTGTTAGTTGGAAGTGCTGGAATTCTCAGGAAGTTCATATTCTGACAAACACCATAAATGGCTGAGATATTGTACTTGAGAAAGCATGACGTCAAGTGAATGACTGGAATTCGTTAAGTAAACTAACTTAGAAAATAATCATATTTTGTTCGTTTCCCATCTTCGAGTTCTGATTCACGCTCCTTAAGGCTCAATGGCTGTAGAACTGGCACACATTTGTGTATATGTGTGAATTAGTGTATAAAGACATTACACTGCAGAGAAGTGAAGCCTAGCAGAGCTTCTGTATGACTCATTTGGTAAGTGGGTTAATTAGAGTGACCCACTAAAGAGGAGCAAACATGCGTTTTAATGTGAGGCTAATGATAAAAGTGCTTGCTGCAGGTCAGGACCACTGAGAGCTTGTGAGCACGCTGAGAGACTGTATCCTATACAATAAATGTCTTGCACTTCTGAATCGGCTCAAGAAAGGATCCCTCCTGTCCGTGTAATCATCCATCAACCTTCATCTTTTTTTATCAGCCATCATGTGATCATCATATGTGCATGTTTCAGCCACACCTCCTGGTCACATTGTCCAAACGTGACGGATTGAGTTTGAGTCCACATGGCTCGCTTCCTGATGCTGGTCACATGCTAACACAGATTGATTATTGTGTGTGGTTGAGAGAGAGGATGTTTTGAGCATTTAAGTGCTTATTCTTATATCTTTCTGGAAGGCACTAGCCGTTTATTCTCACCACTTCCACTTTTGCTGACTACTCGAGAGATTGTTGCACATCTGGTCCAAGCTGCTGGCTGTTGTAAGGGGCTCGAAACATCTGTTTGATCTGTACACAAACAGACAAGAGATGACACATGCCCTCTGTGCTTTCCCACGCTTGGCCACTGATGGATTATGGGTTGTGACCAGTGCATGTCAACTAGATGGCCTTGAGCCTGGGCTTCAGTCCTTAATTCTCTAGTGTGTGGACGTGTAATGCTTTTGTTTATTATTTCTAGTGGAATATGAAAAGAGTAATTGATGACAGACTGTTTAATTTTTGAAAGTTATTGTTAGTATTTTCAATAAAAATTAAACAGTCTGTCATCTAACAACAACAACAACTGCTGCTACTACTACTACTACTACTAGTATAGTAGTAGGAGTAGTATTACTATTACTATTCTTACTATTAATAATAATACTATTATTATTATAGCTAGATTTATTTGTTTGTTTGTCCGTCCATCCATTTTTGTGTCTAAATAATACTTTGTTCATGTTGTAGGAAATAACTCGTTGGACGTTTTTAAACTAAAATTATTATTATTATTATTATTATTATTATCATCATCATCATCATTTTTTTTCATATTATTATCATAATTAAACAGTCTGCCATCTAACAACAACTATTATTTATTTATTTATTTATTTATTTTCTTCCAATAATAATTAAACAATCCGTCATGTAACAACAACAACAACAACAATTATTATTATTATTATTATCATCATCATTGTCATTAGCAATTTAATTATTTATTTATCCATTTTTTTGTGTCTGAGTAATACTTTGTTCATGTTGTAGAGAACTATCATTGCAAGTTTTTCCAACTAGAATTACTATTGTTATTATTGTTAATAATATTTAATTAATTAATTTATTTATTTTCTTCCAATGATAATTAAACAGTCCATCATCTAACAACAGCAGCAACTATTATTTATTTATTTATTTATTTATTTATTTTCTTCCAATAATAATTAAACAGTCTGTCATCTAAACAAGCAAATAACCAAGAAACAAATATATATAACAATAAGTAATAATAACAAATATATTTGTAATATATATATGGTATATAAAAATAATAATAGTAATAATAATAGTAATTCTAATAGAAAAACTAGATAGTAATAGTTATACTCTAAAACATGAACAAAGTATTATTCAGACACAAAAATGGACTGATAAATAAATAAATAAATAATAACAAATTTAAATAATAATAATAATAATTCTAGTTAAAAAACTTGCAATGATAGTTATTCTCAACAACATGAATGTATTAATTTCAGTCACAAACGTGAATGGATAAATAAATAAATAAATAAATAAATAAATATCAATAACAACAACATTTATTATTATTATTATTATTTATTTATTTATTTTCTTCCAATAATAATTAAACACTCCATCATCTAACAACTATTATTATTATTATTATTATTATTTATTATTATTATTATTTTCCCCCAATAATAATTAAACAGTCTGTCATCTAACAATTATTATGAATTAATTAATTAATTAATTTCTTCCAATAATAATTAAACATCTAACGACAACAACAGTTATTATTATTATTATTTATCATTATTATTATTATTATTATTATCTGTTTATTTATTTATTTATCCATGTTTGTGTCTGAAATTAATACTTAGTTCATGTTGTAGAGAAAAACTATCATTGCAAGTTTTTCCAGCTAGAATTACTATTATTATTTAAATTTATTTATTTATTTATTTACAACAATAATAATTGTTGTTCTTGTTATCAAAGTACCTTAAAATTGCCAACATTTATCCTGTCTTATCATTTTGTGCTTTCTGTGTTGCTAACTGTGCTGCTAAATATGGTGATACACAAGGACAGGTACACTTTACACTAATGGATACTAACTCCAGGCCTCTAAATATTTTATGTGCACATGTAGCACATTGGCCGGCGTTCCCCATGAGATAGCATACACCAGTGAAGGAGTCCTAACGTGTAAATGGCAATGGGCTCCAGTAGAGACTAAGCTTGGTGAGAGAACAACATTATGTCATTCAAATCTACATGCTCTCTTCCGGGGGTGGAAGTAGCTAACAGATGGAGCGTGTTTGAGAGCAAGTGTAGCGTTTACCATAGATACACCTCCACCAGCAACAGCGTGAACCTCGGTCAGCAAATGAGCGTAGCATGATCGCCACAGATGGCCAGTGTTGTTGTTTTTTGCAGATTTTTATACGTTTGCTTGCCAGCCTGTCTATTTCCAAAAAAATGTATGCTCATGAGTATCATTTCTTTTTCCTAATGAATCAGTCAAACTGGTTTGCAAAATGGTGATTTATTAGCAAACTGATTTGCATAAAGAAGCGCTTATCCAGAAGACTGGAAAAATCATAGAAATTCAGTGGGAGTATCTTAAAGGTACAGCAGCACAAAACAGCTTTTAATTTTAAGGCTCAGAGAAAATGGTGGTACAAATAGCATAAAAAATGATTAAAAAGTAGTTCATACTTTAGCAACAACATGAAAAACTATATTAATATGGGTAGCATTTTTTGATAGCATCTTACTAACGTCCTGGAGTTGTTTACCGCACGCATTCTCTCCCCGTTGCCCTGTTTCTTGGCTAGGGGCTGATTGTTTGGCCTGTTGACAACCCTATTAATCTCAGTCCTGTATGGGCCTGTCCGCCTTCCCCAACAAACTATATTTAAAACGCCTTTTGTGATGTAAAATGTTGTTAACCTTAAGGACAAGCTGACTGGACAAGCGTGATAGCTCTTATCGCTAGCTACTTTGTGTACAATCCATGAATTATACACAAGTGTTTAGCAAATGTTACCAGAGCTACCACTGCATCAATAGCCGGGATGTGTGTGGGTTGTGTTAGAACGGCTGTATTTCAGTCATCTGCACTTTGCTTATCAGTGGGTGAGATAAAATACGTGCAGCTCTGTTTTTTTGTGGCTTGTACAAGAGCTGACTTGAAAACATCATCCTTCCTGAATCCTACGTATACCACAACAAAAGCCTTTTATTTTCATTTACTGTGCCCATGCTGAAATTACAAATGAAAATTCCTTCATTTCTTAGATGGATTTTGTGAATTAAATTAAATATATATATATATGCCATTAATTGGTTATAGGGCTGTTAAAAGATTAATCATGATTAATCGCATGCAAAATAAAAGTTTGTGTTTACATAACATATGTGTGTACTGTGTATATTTAGAATGTATATATAAATACATACACATACATGTGTGTATATATATTTATAAAAATATTTATGCCTATATATTTATATATAATTTAAATTATATATACAAATAAAAGATTTATATATGAATATAAAATTTTTGTTAAATATATACATATTCATATATATACACAGTATTCACACATATACTATGTAAACACAAACATTTATTTTGGATGTGTTTGACAGCCCTAGTTATAAGACATAATATGAAAATAATTATGTTTTATTTTTTCCCAAATTCTTTTTTTTCTAGACTTTTTTTCTTAACAGTTAAATTAAAAAAATATTAATAAAAACCCATGTCTAATTAATTGAAATCATGAAACTTACACAAATTAAGAGAAATGTATTAAAAGTTTAACAAAAATAAAATTTTTAAGGCCATATGAAATATGTCTTATTTTTTTCTTCAGTTTTTTTTTTATTTTTAACCAAATTCTGTGTTTTCCATTCATTTTCTGGATTTCATTTAATGGTTCCGTTAACATTTTAACGATCAAAATCATTTAAAATCATTAATTATTTCAGAAATACTGGGTTGTGTATTTACATTTTTCTGGTAAATACATTCTGGTAATTTTTTTTCTGGTAAATATTCCTTAAAGAATTATGTTTTAATAATAATTATATTATTAGTATTATTAGTAGCTATTGCTATTAGTTTTATTAGTATTATTAGTTTATTATTAGTAGCATCATTACATATATGTATTTCTGTCACAGTTTCTTCAAGTTAAAAAAAAGTTATTTTGGCAAGTTACTGTGAAGACCTTTGAGTTTCTGTTTGTACATGATATGACGGTAGTTTTTCTCAGAAGAATCTGTAAAATGCTCATGAAGTGACTCTCAGAGCAGTTCTAGAGATTATGTTTGTGTGTTCATGTGCTTTTATTATATTGAGGCGACAGAGATTTAAAACACCATGAGCATCACGTGGGCTTTAGTTTGTGTGTTATAAACGTGCGTCTGTGCCATTCATTCACACAGAAACATGCAGAACATGCAGGACTCATATTTAAATAGTAGTTTTGCAGCTTAATATTCACAGACGGTAATAAATATCATGTTCAGATTAAAGTCTACTGACTTACTTTTGATTTATTCATCCAAAATTCTATGACATTCCACGTTATACAGTAAATTGTGTTTTTATGACTGGATTCTGTGATTCCTATGATCGCGGAAATCATAGGACCCTACTTATCAGGACACCTACTTAAAATTCAGAAATCCTCCATGACCCCGTCTGCATCTCTGTTGATCCTGAGGTTGAGAACATCTGCAGTAGTGCCATTCAATGTTTTTACTGACACTCATATCAATTATTTAATGTATTATGTCATCTATCCTTCTATCTGTACATTACTTGACTTTACTTAACTTTAGAGAGGCTAAAAGCATCTCTTTCTCTTTATTATATAATTTCCGAAGCTATCTGAGTTCTCTCTGTGCGCTCTTGCATGCAGAGAAATATAGACAGATGGATACAAACACTATATTTGTTCCCTCAGTTGGCAAAGACAATGATAATACAAGCTAAAAAAAGAGGATAAATTGGCTGTTTTTCACTCACATGGGTAGTACTCACACAAGTCTTATTTATAGCAAAAATGCACTGTGTAATTCTTATGCAACTGGACAGATAAAAGGAAGGTGTGATTTTTCCACATATACAGTAATATAATAATTTCCCATGATAGAGTAATTCAGGCATGCATGATGTGCTTATTTCTTTAGACAACAATAATGAGCCCAATGGGAAAAAAATAGCACAAACACACCATTGATTTTTCTTTCGTGGTTTTCTTTTATCTAGAAATACTTTCCAGTGAGTATTCGTTTAAAAGATGTTATTACTGTCTTACTAAGTGACAGTCCCACTGCTGCAACCTGGGGTTAAGTGTTCAATCCTTAAGAGATTCGAACCAGACACCCTTTGGATACCAACTTAATCTTATACCACTATAAAAACCCATTACATCTTTGTTGTACAATCCAATAACTGATTTTATAAAACAGATCAGGATTAGAAATAGGTTTAATGTGATCACACACAGACAACTCTGTAATGCACTCTTCAGTCCAGACATATTTAAAAGCTAAAATCAGATCAATAGCAGAACCACATTGAGTGATCTCCTCTTTAACAGTACTTAGCTGCAGTGAACTACTGTGGTTTTATTGTCCTTAAATGCTGGAGGAATATTAAGCTTTTAGTCTCACGTAATGCTTGCCTTGCTTTTTTATATGGTATGGATCTATATAGCATACTGTATATATACCACAGAGTTTGCTGCATGTTGTTTGGAAACACATTTGCTGACTTGCTTTCTGTATAAAAGAAGGTCTGTAATACCCATGCATTTACTTGAATGCATGTAAGCGGGAAAAGATCCATTAATGCACATTAACCAGATATATCAATACGTTCCTATTTTCCCTGCTATATTATTAGTGTTTTAAGCAGTGATAAAACACCCTCTATTGGTGTAATGGCTTTCTGATTAATTGAAAAGTTTGCAGCAATGTAATCGGACAGATTTCCTAGGTTATATAATTGCTGTGTGCTCCATTGGTCAGAGTATCATATAATGGAATGTTCAATCATGTTGTTAAAATCCACACATTGTGACTGCACTGTGGTTACCTGCTGTCTGCTTTTATTCCACTCATAAAATATTGTTGCCATACCACATAAACATAAAATGACAGTAACTGCTCTCTTTTAAGCAGTTAACTTTTAACCAATAATGCACTGCAACAGCTCAGTGCTTTTAGTGGTGTATTGAATTTACGTCAAGACTTTACATTTATTTTTTTTTCCAAATGCCTTTTTCCTTTTTTTCATAAACTGAAGAGACAAATAATATCCCTTTCCCGCTTAAGGGATATAAGTTGATTACTCACCATCATCAGCTTTCCAGTGTGCATTTCATTGTGTTTTTTTTTTTTTTTGGTCCTCAAATTTTGGACTAAGGTTATTATTTAAATGTTTATTTTTATTGATTGATTGATTAAAAGAAAGAAATTCATACTTTTACTGATCAAGGATGCATTCAATTAATCATAGGTGACAGTAAAGACATTCATTATGTTTTTTCTTATAGAAATTCTTATAAGAAGAAATTCTAGTATTGTAGTATTTTGCACAATTATTATAACCCCAAACTTTTAGTTCCACAAAAGAAAGTCAAACAGCTTTGGAACGACATGAGGGTGAGTAAATTATGACAGAATTTTCATGTTTGGGTGAACTGTCCCTTTAAAATAGCATGTAAATTTGTTAAAGGAGAAGTCCACTTCCAGAATAAATATTGACAGATAATATACTCACCCCTTGTCATCCAAGATGTTCATAATGTTCATGTGTTTTCTTAAGCCGTAAAGAAATTATGTTTTTTGAGGAAGAAGGGTCTTGTCTAGCGAAACAATCAGTTATTTTTTTATAAAAATAGTACAATATATATACTTTAGAATAAGTCAAACGCTTGTCTTGTCTTACTCTGCCTGAACAGTTTTTTTTCCGGTTCATGACAGTTAGGGTATGTTGAAAAACTCCCATTTAATGTTCTCCCTCAACTTCAAAATCGTCCTATATCGCTGTTTTACCTTTTTTGTTGAGGGTGTTTGATCTTCTTTGCATGTTCACTTTGCAAAGATTGGGTCGGTGGTTCTGCAGCGATGTAGGATGATTTGGAAATGATTTTTGAAGTTGAGGGAGAAAATATGAGTTTTTCGACATACCCTAACTGTCTTGAGGAAGAATACACAGAGTTCAGGGAGAGCGAGACAAGACGAGCGTTTGAGATTAAAAAAAGTATTTAAATTGTATTTTTTAAATGAAAATAACTGATCGTTTCGCTAGATAAGACCCTTCTTCCTCGGCTGGGATCGTTTACAACAGCATTTGGGATTGTTTGAAGCTGCATTTTTTAAGCTGCATTTTGGAAGTTCAAAATCAGGGCACCATAGCAATCCATTATATGGAGAAAAATGCTGAAATGTTTAACTCAAAAATCACAATTTCTTTACGGCTGAAGAAAAAAAGACATGAACATCTTGGATGACAAGGGGTGAGTACATTATCTTTATCTTTAGTTCTGGAAGTGGACTTCTCCTTTAAGGTGGAGATTCTGTGACTTCAATGCTAATGTCAAGTTTTCACACCAACAGCACGCAAAACTGATCCAGGGACAGTTTAGGAAGTGTTTGACAAGTGCAGCATAGGTAAATGGCCTTGGTTGAGATTTTCCTTAACGATTAAAACTTGCACAGACCTACTGACCCAGATTGCAACATTTGGGGTCTATCCAGAAAAAATAAGCTATGCTGAAGGTTGAGATTTGACATGTTGCATCATCGATACAAGACATAACAGATGCTTTGAATGACCTATCTTAGTGTTTACACTAAGTGTTACCATGCTGCTTTTCAGCTATGTGTTCTATATGTCATTGTTTCATTCTCTAAATATCTGAGAAGTCCCACTCTCACCCTTCCTGCCTGCTTGGTTTTCTTATTGGACTACTACTTTCTATAAGTGGCTCACCCTTAGCATCAGGATTTGTCTTAGCCTTTCAACTAATCTGTTATAGATAAGATGATTCACCAGCTGTCTGCTACTGTTAAGACTAAACATCTCTCTCCAACCACCTGCTCTTAGAGCCTCAAAGCATCCTGAATATGAATATTTATAAATACATTTTAAGAAAAAATATCTACCACGATGTATTCTTTACACTTCTGACAAGTGCTACAGGCTCACTGACGTCCTATTTCTGCTTCTTTTCTTTATTGATCAAACCAGTATGTTCCTGGAACCGCCCATGAATCATTCAGGAAAAGGAAAGGAAAGGACATGACGTGGCCAAGTATGGTAACCCATACTCGGAATTTGTGCTCTGCATTTAACCCATCCAAGTGCACACACACAGTAGTGAGAAGTGATCAAACACGCACACACACCCGGAGCAGTGGGCAGCCATATCGCTATCGCTGCGGCACCCGGGGAGCAGTTGGGGGAATTGGTGCCTTGCTCAAGGGACTCACCTCAGTCGTGGTATCAAGGGTGGAGAGAGCGCTGGTTATTCACTCCCACCACCTTCAATCCCTGCCGGACCTGGGACTCGAACCTGCAATCTTTCGGTTACAAGCCCGACTCCCTAACCATTAGGCCACGGCTGCCCCAAAAATGAGGAACGCTTCACGAATTTGCGTGTCATCCTTGCGCAGGGGCTTGCTGCCGAAGCAAGCACGTACCAATATATATTGTATACTGTACAAAAATTGTTTCCTTCAGTCTGTGGAGGGCAATTCAGTCTATTTTGAAAGAGCTACCTCTTTATGGCACGCAAGTCTGTTATAGGCATCGATTTCAGATTTACACGCCCCTAACGTCACCTAAGCCAAACAATAAAATAACAATAAAAAAGCTTTATAGGCTGTTATAGACATCCTCATCCGGTCTAAGTGGGCAGTTTGTGATTTCAAACACCAAATTAGCTAAGCAGAATGATATTTGAAAGATCATGTGACACAGAAGACTAGAGTAATGGCGTAATGAAAATTCAGCTTTGCATCACAGGAATAAATTGCATTTTAGAATATATTCAAAATAGAATGGAGTTATTTTAAACTGTAATAATATTTCACATTTTTTGCTGTTTTTGCTATATTTTTTGTAAATTACACTGCCGCTCAAAAGTTTGTTTTTTTAAGACATTTATTATGCTCATCAAGGCTGCATTTATTTGATTAAAAATACAGAAAGAAATGTAATATTGTGAAATATTGTTTCAATTTAAAATAACTGTTTTCTATTTGAATATATTTTAAAATGGAATTTATTCCTGTGATACAAGGCTGAATTTTCAGCATCATTACTCCAGTCTTCAGCGTCACATGATCCTTCAGAAATCATTCTAATATGCTGATTTATTATCACTGTTGAAAATAGGTTTTTTTTTTTTTTTTTTTCTGGCTTCTTTAACAAATAAAAACTTGAAAAGAACAGCGTTTATTTAAAATAGAAATTCTTAACTGAAGTAATGGCTGATTAAAAATTCAGCTTTGCATTACACGAATAAATTATATTTTAAAATGTATAAATATAAAACACCATTATTTTAAACTGTAATAATATTTCACAATATTACGTTTTTCTGTATTTTTAAGCTAGTAAATGCAGCCTTCATGAGCATATAAGAATTCTTTAAAAAACTAAAAATCTTACAGATCCCAAACTTTTGGGCGGCATTGTAGGTAAATGCAGCCCTGATGAGTAAATGATGATAGAATCTTTATTTTTGGGTGCACTGTCCCTTTAAAATTGTGTGTAAATCAAATAAGATGCAAAATAATCTCTGCGAGACTAACCTGGTTGGCATTAGAAGCTTTTGAGTTCCAAGTCAGCACAGCATTAAACAGGCAATTATAGTCATTTACCACTCTAAGTTAAACCTGTTTTCTTTTTTCTTGCCAGCCAGTTACATCCATGAAAAGGTCTTTATGCTGTTATTTTTTCTGAAAGGGCATATTTTCCCCTGTGGAGCGGATGTGTGATATTGTGTATTTGTGTGTATATGTGATAAAAAGTTCCTGAGTGTGTGTGTGTGTGTTTGTGTGTGTGGAGGGTTGAGTGAAAGGACTACCAGGCACAATATGTGTGTGTGTGGGTGTTTATTTCTGGCATTCGGTTAAAACAACAGGTTGCCTTCATGTAGAATGAGTAAGAACGGAAAAGGGAGAGTGGAGGAGGCAAAACTAGAGTCCTCCCACAGATTATTTGAAATGCAAACAAATGTTGTCCCACTTTGTTTAGAAAAATAAAGCCTGTGGATGTTTGTCCTTTTAAAACCCTCAAGGCTCCAATTATCTCTAAAAAATTGAAAACTTCCTTAAACACTTATATTTTTCCTCTGTTGATAGTACATTTCCTTCTTGCAAACAGCAATTGTTTATTTTTGCTCAGGGGGGAAAATCGCCCTTTCTCAGTTCTCCTTTTGTTTCTTCATTTTTTTCCCTCGTCAGTTGTACTGAAACAACAGGACTTTTGGAAGGGAAGCCGACACCCATGTGACCAAACAATAGCACAGAGATACTTGGGCAGGAGGCCAAGCAGGGTTTACTGGTTTCACTCATTACCCAGGTTGAGCAGGGGTCATGGAAATGCTGGTACGGAGAGATCAAGAGAATGATGACCACACACCATCCAGATTCAGATCAGAGAGGTGTAAACAGACTCCTGACTGATTCAGATTCAGCTCTACTTCCCTTTTCACCGACAGTTTGTCTAGTAAACTAATTTGTATTAAAATAAGATGTAATATAATAATAATAAATAAACGGTCAATGATATGGCTTTTTTCAACCTGGTCAGATAATGTTTTAAATGAATTCCATTAATAACAAATTAACAAAAAAGAATTTTGGTATATGGCATATAGGTACTCAGTCGCACGTGCTTTTGTTGCACTCTGTCTTCTGCGTTTCTGCATTTCCCTTCTTATCTCCACATCTTCCTCCTCTCAGACATGTGACCCTACTGTCACAATCTTAAACGAAAGTCATTAACACTGACCTACATGTAAGCGGATGACAGTTTGAGTTATCACTTATATGCCTCTATTTGATTATAACTACTCAACTTGTTTATAGATATATTTTGTCACAATAATCATTTCCTAAGTCTGTTTATGACAACCATCAATGTTTTGATCTGAAATTAGTTTCTGACGTCTATCTAGTTCGTATCGTGTTTCACATATGACAGTCTGTCAGGCAGCACTGCATTAAGTTACAGGAATCATCCAGAGCTATTTTTAGCCTTGTAACTTCAGTGATGCCCTGAAGCACTTTGAGAGTGTTTGAAAGTGTGTTTTGAGACCAGTTTAGTAGTTAGTAGTAGTTGTAATCATAGTTCACATTTTCCAGAAAACCCAGTTCTTCTTGCTTTTATCTTACACATACGTACTCACATAAACTACGTAGATCTTACTGTAATGATAAACTCACTCTGGCATTTTTCTTGAATGTGCAAATAAATTAAATAATTGTATTTTTCATTACAGTAATAGGACTGAGATTTTTAATATTATTGTAATGAGAATTTGTAGGATGTTTATGCAATTGATACTACAGTTTTTAACTTTTAACTGATTCTGACATTCTTTTATTTGTACATGCCAAGTTATAAAAATAATACAAATAAAAAATTAACTAAGTTTTATATTTATTTATGTATATATTTTAAATCAGCATAAATTATAGCCAGTACAATACTTTGCCATTAAAATAAAAATAAAAATACATATATAAAGCAAAAAATATATTAAATATATAAAACATGTAAATCAATGTATATTAATAATGTATAAGTGTGTGTTGCTTATATTATTACTATTTTAAAAATATAGTTATTTATTTTTTCACTTTTTGTTTTAGTATCTCCTGAGTAAAGTGTTAAACTTCCAATATATCATAAGGATATGATGATCTAGAATTATTTAATGAAAGAAAAGCAAATATTTTAATATTTTAATGAGTAAAAACAGAATCAGAACTTTAAAAAAAGCATAAATGCACATTTATGATATTTATGACACCTATTGTGCCATACTTTCAACAAATGCTGATCTGTATACACAGGACTGTAGGATATGAATCTGAAATTCTGAAGTATGCATCTACGTTGCCTGGTTTGGGTGTGTCTTGATGCCCTCTCAACTCCATATACTGCCTGCTGCTTTTGGTTTGATAGCAAAATATCAAACTGTCGTTAGCTAGTAAGGTCACAACTGGAAAATGTCGTCATGGAGAGCATTATGTTTCAGTCTGTATGACCTGTGGGAAGTGCTGATCTAGGATCAGTTTTTGCCACTTAATGTATATCCTGAAGTATGTCATTAATTTGTTTACAAAGGCAGGGATAGCTGTTCCTGGATCAGCACTGATCAGCATCGGCTGGAGGAATTTCCAGCCGTCGTTTGCAAGGACAGTTGGCGACGGTGTGTTTGTGTGCGTGCGTGCGCGTGGGGTAACTTGAGCTATTACTCGGGAGCTCAGGCACGAGTCGACCGTGATCTAATCCCTTTGACTAGTGACCAGACTACCGCCACCTCTCATTCCTGTGTGACTGTTTGCTTTTCAGTTATGAGCTTGTGTACTTGTTTTTCATGGGAGCTTAAGCAGTGACGTTAGTCTGATTATTCAGAACAGGCCATCTTAGTTCAAGCGAATAGTTCACCCTAAAATAACATTTGTCATCATTTATTTGCCCTCATGTCATTTTCAACTTACAGTACATGCTGTTATTTTTTCTATGTGATAGAAGCGTGAAACTTCTTCTCTTTTGTTTAATGGAAAAAAAAATACCAGCATATAATTTTAGAACAACATGAAGGTAAGTAAACAAGCACTAGATAAAGGGTAAACTGTTCCTTTTATAGTAAATATACTATGATTCATCCGATTAAACTGTTTGTTTTCCATGTAAGCTATAGTGTTAGCCTGCTAGCTAGCTAGTTTGGTGGATGTTGGGTTTATATAGGTCATCCATGACACATCAGGTGCCTAGAAGAACACAGAACAGGCTCATTCATTGTGTGTTGGTCTGTCTGTTGTGTGTGTGTTTTAGGGCAGTGGATTAGGTGTGATTATGGGGCTCAGGGTTCACTGAGCCTTTGACCAGCTGCTCAGTGCTTCTGCTTAAAGCCACCTCTCAAACACAGAGAAAACATATAGATTGAGAGGAAATCTGTAGACTTCTTTATGTGGTTTAAGCCTGTTTATAGTGGAATTTTCTCACTTTAATCATTTTCTAGCACATTCTGTGAAGTAGCCGGATATTTGAGGGTGAACCTGCGGTGACTGAGAAACTTCAGTGTGCTGCAACTAAAGAAAACATGCAAATAGAAAAAGCACCAGCAAATTAAGAAAGCAGCTTCTTCAGTTTGACAGCACATGTGCTGAAAATACTCGCAACACAACCAAATACAGAAAAACGCTGCATAAACAGAAATGTGCTGCAAATACAACACAGCAAAATACAGAAACACACTGCAAATGCTCACAACACAACCAAATACAGGAATGCGCTGCAAAATACTTACACAGCCAAATACGGAAACACGCTGCATAAACAGAAATGTGAAAAAGCAAGCGGCTCTGCAAATACTCACTACACAGCCAAAGCAGAAGCGTCTGCAAATACTATACTCACAACACAACCAAATGCAAGCGGCTCTGCAAAATACTCACAACAGAAACAAATGCAGAAACACACAGCAAATACTCACAACACCAAACACAGAACGCTCTGCAAATACTCACAAGAAAGAATACAGAAACACACAGCAATACTCACACAACCAGCTCTGCAAATACTATACAACACAACTAAACACAGCTCTGCAAATACTCACTCACACAACCAAAAACAAGCGGCTCTGCAAATACTATACTCTGCCAACACAACCAAACACAGCGCTCTGCAAATACTCACAAAACGTAATACAGAAACCACACAGCAAATACTCACAACACAACCAAACACAGAAGCGCTCTGCAAATACTCACAAGAGAAACAAATACAGAAACACGTACAAATACCACAACACAAGCAAAGCAGAAGCGCTCTGCAAATACTCACAACAGAAACGAAATACAGAAACACCACAGCAAATACTCACAACACAACCAAATACAGAAGCGGCTCTGCAAATACTCACAACAAGAAACATATACAGAAACACACAGCAAAACAAGCGGCTCTGCAAATACTCACTACAAGCCAAAAACAGAAACACTCTGCAAATACTCACAGAGAGCGAATACAGAAACACACAGCAAATACTCACAACACAACCAAATACAACTTGCTCTGCAAATACTCACAACAGAAACATGCTAGAAACACACAGCAAAACAGAAATGCTCTGCAAATACTCACTACAGAACCAAATGCAGAGCACTGCAAATACTCACAAGGAAACAGATACAGAAACCACACAGCAAATGCTCACAACACAACCAAATACAGAAGCGGCTCTGCAAATACTCACAACAGAACATACAGAAACACACAGCAAATACTCACTCTGCTCTCACAAATGCAGAAACACACAGCAAATACACACAACACAACCAAACACAGAAGCGGCTCTGCAAATACTCACAACAGAATACAGAAACACACAGCAAATACTCACAGCACAATGCCTGCAAGGCAACACAAATGCAAGAAGAGAACGCTCTGCAGAGAACGTACAGAAACACACAGCAAATACTCACACACAACCAAATGCAGACGGCTCTGCAAATACTCACAACAGAAACATAAGAAACACACAGAAAAACAGAGCTCTGCAGATACTCACTACACAGCCAAAACAAGGCAAATACTCACAAGAGAATGCAAGAACACACAGCAAATGCTCACAACACAACCAAATGCAGAAACGGCGTACTGCAGATGAAACATATACAGAGCACACAGCCAAAAACAGAATGCTCTGCAAATACTCACTTAAACAGAAGCGGCTCTGCAAATGCTCACAGAACAGGGAAACAATATGCTTAAAACTCACAACAGAACATGCAGCAACAGGCAGGGCTCTGCAAATACTCACTACACAACCAAGAAACAGAGCACTCTGCAAATGCTACTCTGGCAAAACTCTGCAAATACTCACAAGACAGAAACACACAGCTCTGCAAACACAGATCTGCTACTCACAAGAGAAGCAGATACAGAAACACAGAAAATACTCACACACAACAGCAGAACGTTCTGCAAATACTCATTATACTCTGCAAATGCTCACAACAAATACAGAGCTTTTCACATCAGCACTGAAACTTATACAGAAACACACAGCAAAAACAGAAACGCTCTGCAAATACTCACAACACAACCAAATACAGAAACGCTCTGCAAATACTCACAACAGAACAAATACAGAAACACACAACAAATGCTCATACTTATAAATACTTTTCAATTTAAATATTATTATATTAATAATAAAATAAAATAATAATGTTTCACATTGCAGTAATTAGATTTTATTATTACTGATATCATGAAAATAATGCTATTGAAAAATAAAAATAACGTTGCTATTAAAAAATCTAATTATTCTTTAAACTATGTTTCCATTTTATTTTGAAAGCATAATATATTGTTTTCTTTTTATTTATTTTTTTGTTTTGTTTTGAAAGTGTTTTGTGCGATTTATCCTTGAATTTTTCCTTTGAATGCATGTTGTCATTTTAGGGGAGCTGAAAGACATTTTGAGTAATTTGTGTAGGGTGGATGGTGTCTGAGCTCGCTCTGCAAGGTCAAAACACACACAAATACACAGAGACATAGAGATGCATGAGTCACAAAGAGTAACTTCAGACTGACTTTCTCTCAGCATTTTCCATGATGAAAAAGGTAATGCAAAGAATTTGACATTGCCCTGGTGCATGATGTCAGTCTGAATGCTTAAGGATTTAATTTATATAATTCATGTTGTCAACAGTTGACCAAGACCTCATGTGTTTAAATTCCAGCCAAAACCTGAACACTTAAAAAGCCAAATACAAGAACATTCAACATGTTCTCAGTGTCCTTAATGTGACAGATATCCTCATGCATGTCCTGTTGCATGCAGTGCTGGATACAGGCATTCTTTGAAGTGGTAATAGCTCATATTTCTCATCTTACGTAAGCTCTTAAGAGGCTCGGCTGGATTTAATCCCACCCTGACGAAGAGGCAAAGGCGGAGCCACACAGCAGCCAATGCCATTACGGTCTCTGACACTCGCTGCAGTTGCAGACAGGTTACTTGTAGTGCTGGAATGTAAAGACACCGGGTATTAGGTGACTCCCTTCACCCTGATCTAAGATCAGCTTTCCTTGCATAATCCAAACCTATTAACGTTGGCGTGAAGTCAGCAACAGTAGCAAAAACAGATGCTTCAGAATAGCACATGTTGAGTGAAGTATGAGTAATGAAAAATGAAGAGAGAAATTAAGATATGTGCAAACCTGCTAGAATGAGTATTTCACGCTGTTGGTTTTATTGCCACATAGTTTTCCGCTTTTTGCCTTTATTTAATGTAGTGCGGGATATGAATGCAAAAGACAGTCTCAGTGGGCATCCTCTCTTACTTTTTTCTATCAGTTATATTGTTATTAGTGCTGTTTACTATCACTATTATAGTATTTCTCATATTAACCCCTATAATAGGTATTAAAGGAATAGCTCACAGTACAATAAAAATTCATACAGGCTACCACCCAGCAACCAACAGAACCGTAGCAGCTGCATAACAGTACACTAAAAACCACCCCCCTCTCTCTCTCTCTGCCTTTAAGAGTCAAATCAAGCATGACAGGAACCATAAGTTCTGTATCTGTTCTGTTCTTTTTTGCATCAGAGCAAGCTTGATAGTTGTAGCTCAAAGCTGGTTCCTCATTTGTACACCTGTTTTCTCTAGTGGGTAGATCTGACCTATGAGCTCGAGTCAGGCCGGCCGACCATGTCAATACTGATTAAAGAGTGTGTTCTCAAACAGGAAGCAGTCACATTGGATGGATGACGCATGAATATCTGTGAATAAATGAATAATCCACTCTCTCTGTCTCTTTGTTTCAGTGTACAGGAGAGGAGAGCTGGGTGGACAGCAGGACAGTTTATATTGGACATAAAGAGCCTCCACCAGGAACAGAAGCGTACATTCCACAGAGATTTCCTGACAACAGAATTGTCTCCTCAAAGGTCAGATATGCTCCATGGCCAAACCGCTCTCTGAGCCAAAAACAATACATATGGGATGATGTACGATCAGCCGGTCATTATCACAAAATAAACACAGAAAGCATAATCAGATTAAGGATGTATGGTCAGGTGAACTTGTATCACCATGACTGGTTGATGAACACATTTTTTAAATCTTTTTTTTAGGGGTTCAAGCGCATAACGCTGAAACTCTATTGTAATTGTTAGAATGGCCAAGGATCAGCAATCTCCACATAAAACTGTAAAACTCCACCAAACTGTAAATCGTAGAGACTTGGAACTTGGAGGGATGGTAGTACTCCTGCCGCCAACAACGTTACCAAGGGTCACACCAGTCGGACTGATGGGGGCGCTACAGCGATTAAAAGTAGGAAATCTCTCATAGCTCCTAAACCGTCAGTCGCAGGCTCAAATGTCTCATGTTGTTCGGATTCGATCGTAAGCCTGGAAACATTTTCAGGTATTTTGGATTTTTTGAAAAACCTACTTTTGCGAACTAGTCTGAGGTTTTTCGCCCGATCAGAACCAAACTAGTGCAGAAAGATTCTCTCTAGAGTGACTATATATAATTATCAAAAAAGTTGCGCTTTCGACTCACCGTCACAAAGGGATGCCAAAACTTTGGTGGCACTATAAGAGTAAAAAACCTTAAAAATTGGCATACCTACGCAACCATTTGTCCTGTCAACATGAACATCACTTTGCACAGTCTTTGTCCAAAGTGTCACAAGTCTCTATAAGGACATTTGCGCATCTTAAAAAAGAGAAATTTGAAATTGGCCTCTGTGAACGATTTTACACCGCATGGTTTTTGCACATACTTGTGTTATTCATATCATATGATAGAACAACTCATATCGGACAACTTTGCCTCTAGAACCACTGCTGTCTATCAAATCGTTTGTTAAATGATCGAGAAGATGTAAAAAATCTACTTTTGTGAACTAGTCCTAGGTTTTTCGCTCAATCAGGAAAAAAACACTGTGGTACAATTCTCTGGACTCTCTAGGTAGTTATTAAAAAAATGTTACATTTTCCCTTTGGGAAGCTGTAACGGGGTCGTTTAGAAAAGGGGCCTGTCTGAATTTGCAGAACCTGATTTTACCAAGTACGACATGTTCCTGGATCAACATCTTTGTTGACCCTGGAACAACATTGTGATTAACCAATCAGATTTGAAAAATCAGTTTATAGTTTTTGTGAAGTTTAGGCTTACAATCAGTGTTTGGTGCTTGTACATTAGTGTCATTCATCTATTATTTCCTCTGATTTTAGGGATTACTCATAAGTAAGGTTAGGTTTAGGTGTAGGGATGTGGTCAAGATTAAATTTTTGGATTAAAATGTTGTTCCAGGGTCAACAAAATATGTTGACCCAGGAACACATCTAACTCAGCAAAATCAGGACGTGCATCTGAATTTACCCAAAATCCTACAAACCCTAAAGAAAAACTCAAAACTTCACAAAACATGGTGAGCACATGCAACAGGTGATTCTAAACAAGTGTACAATGTTTTAAGGAGATCAAACCACAGCTGGTGTTTTAACAGTCATAACATTAAAAAAACATAATATTTCTATGGTAAATTACCTTTTAAAATCATTGATTTAGGTGGTTACAGGCTTATTAAATAATGTCTTTTTTCATATGTGCTTAAATGACTTAAAGCGCTTGAACCCTGGTAATCGCTGTTTGCAGCTATATTTTTGTTTTGTATTCCAATTTACACAAAAACAATTATGTTAAATATTATAAAAATTGAAACATTTAAAACACCGTCTAAACATGTCTCTTTTTCTCCGCAGTATACTTTCTGGAATTTTATACCGAAGAATCTCTTTGAGCAGTTCAGAAGAATTGCCAATTTCTATTTTCTGATCATCTTTCTAGTGCAGGTTTGTGATGGTATTGCTTATGGAAATGGTCCTATTAGCATGAGCTGACCTTTCTGTGCCAGCGTGATGTGTGATATTTCCTCTCTCACCATCTCTCTCTGTAGCTGATCATCGACACACCTACCAGTCCTATGACCAGCGGTCTGCCTCTTTTCTTTGTCATCACTGTCACAGCCATTAAACAGGTGAGAAAAGACCCCTGAATTTCCTCTCAAATAGGTGTCATAATTGTAACATCACTCCTTCACTGGTCTGTCTCGTCCCTCTGACTCTCCACAGGGCTATGAGGACTGGATCAGGCACAAAGCAGACAACGCTATAAACCAGTGTCCAGTCCACGTCATCCAGCATGGCAAAGTCGTACGCAAACAGAGTCAAAAGCTACGGGTGTGTAAACACATAAAATGAGTTTAAAATCTGTCAAAACTCACACCATACAGACTAGTGAATTGTGTAGCTTCACCATATGGAAAAACATGAATCTTCTTCATCTTCCATTGGTGAAACAAACTCATACTATTGGTTGGGCTACTCAGGACACTTACAGGGACAGTTCACCCAAAAATGAAAATTCTGTCATTAATTACTGTTAATTATTGATAAAATCTAAGAGCTTTTCTGACCCTGCATAGACTACCACGTTCAAGGCCCAGAAAGGTAGTACGGACATCGATAAAATAGTCCATGTGACATCAGTGGTTCAACCGTAATTTTATGAAGCTACGAAAGTACTTTTTGTGCGCACAGAAAACAAAAATATCGACTTTATTTACATTTTTTTAAATTTAGAACCCTGGCTTATAGCTTAATTTGTGTTCCAAAAATGAACAAAGGTCTTACATGCTTGGAAAGACATGAGGGTGAGTAATTAATGACAGAATTTTTATGTTTAAATGCACTATACCTTTAAATAAACAGCAGTGTTTTGTAAGTCCCACAGTGTGTGTATTTTTCGGGAAATCAACTTTCCCGGACACATAAATAAATAGCTTACTATGTATGCAAATTAAGCTGGCATGGGTGAAAATATTTTAATGCTAAAAAATACACACTTCAGCTCTGAAAATGTGTTTTTTGTAATTCTCAGAAAAATAAATCAACAAAGTTTCGCTCTGCTAACCAGCTTTCTGCTTGCACAGCCAGCTTGCTGTTTGGAAACAGAATGTTGGCATGTCAACAAGCAGAATGACATTGTGCCCACACTACCCACAATGCACTGGGAATCTTTTGTTATTTAATTTTAAAACTATTCCTCTCTCACTCTCTTTCAATATAGAATTTAAAATTTGATATAAAGCTTGAAAAGCACAGTGAAAAACACGGCAAGCTGTGATGATAAAGAGAGAATGTGCTTGAATACTTACCATTACAGCTTTTCCTACTGATAATCCGGTCAGCATCTGTAATCCGTTATGCAACACATGCAGACGGGCCAGCGGGAACAACTACCAGGATCAGGATTTTCGTTTATGTAGATTCATGAATATGATTTTTCTCTTTCTTTTTTTATTCCACTGTTATATAAGAGACAACTCATCATCTATAGTTGATTAGTTGATATTGGTGTCATGCAGTTTTAGTACATCTCACTTTACTTAAAGATGACATAGCATGAAAATCTGACTTTCCGTGTTATAATCGGGTCCCTGGTGCATCTAGCAACCCAAAAAATGTGAAAAAGAACAACCCAGTAAATATTTTTGGTAAGCCTTTCTATGCAAACTCGTGAAAAAAAAAAAGCCATTCAGATTCATCCACGGCGCCACCGTTATCTTTTCGCAAGTGAAAACGGTGTACCAGATGTTTAAACTAACATGGTTTAAAATGAATGATTTCAGCACAAGAGACATGATAATAGAAACTAAACATATGTTTTTGGTAGAGTATCTGAGTTACAAGCTGTGCCTTTATAGCTCTATTCTGAAAAGGGGGCGGGGAGCAGCAGCTCATTTGCATTTAAAGAGACATGGACGAAAACAGCATGTTTCTGCTTCCACTCAAAATAGGCATTTTCAAAATAATATAATAAATGGTCTGTGGGGTATTTTGAGCTGAAACATTCTGGGGACACATGAGGCTTATATTACATCTTGTAAACACGGGCATAAAAGGTCTCCTTTAAACACTCTGTCAGGGAACATACTGCAGTCATTATAATAACTGAGTATTAAGGTCAGTCCAGAAGTATATTTAGATGTTCGTAAGATAAGATGACCAAGAAAAGGTGGACCCTTGGTGTCCTGTGTGTATTTTCTGCATGACTAGTGGTATCCAGTGTTCAGTGTCCTCACACAGCAACTTTTGCTCAACAAATGGTGTGAGTTTGGTGCAGGATTGCTGGTTTTGTTCAAACAATGTTTGCTGGAGACTGTTTGGGATTAGTCATAATTTTAGCAGTTGATATGATATTGCTAGCAACACAAAAATGACACTCTTTACCTTTAAGTGTAAACCAAGAGAGATTTCAACTTTTTCCTATTCATAAAAATAGAGTGCAATATAAAATATTCTCATTTTGGTATCATCAGGTTCTTTGATTCAAACTGTAACTGTAAATGTTGAATTTGACCCTTTCTTGCCTTTGACCTTTCAGGTGGGTGATATTGTCCAGGTGAAGGAGAACGAGACGTTTCCATGTGACCTCATACTGCTGTCCTCCAGTAGAGAAGATGGAACTTGTTTCGTCACCACAGCCAGCTTAGATGGAGAATCCAGCCATAAGGTGATTGGTCATTTTATAGAAAGGCAAACATCACTGTTATTATTCTTAAAACTTAACGTTGATGGTTTATTCTAAACATTATTCTATACATTGTGACTGAATGTAGCCAATGTCTTGGCTGGACTGCCAGTAATTCTTATTAGATGGGAGATGGTAGAAATGTGTGTGTGAGAGTTTTTGACCTTGGAATGCCAACTGGTTTCTCTTGTGCTCTTCTCTCTATACAAAGACCTATTATGCAGTTCAGGACACAAAGGCATTCAACGCAGCAGAGGAGGTGGACACACTGCACGCTACGATAGAATGCGAACAACCCCAGCCAGACCTGTACAAGTGAGTGACACACACATATATCAGCAGTAAACACATAAACAAACCCTCGCTTTCTCTTACAATCTCTGCCTATGCATAGGACTACTGTTGGACTGGCACAACAGCATGCCACACACTCCAGATACCCCACACAAATATCCTCACTTGGAGTCTTTACTACACACACACACACATTGACACAGAGCCCAGACTAGACATTAATTTCTGTCTTTTCTTCCTCTTCTGCTGTAGATTTGTTGGACGCATCAATATTTATTTGGATCGAGACGAGCCCATCGCGAGGTAAATCTATACTCAGGAAATTGACTCTTAATTAAGGGGCCAGTGTGTGAAAGATTGAATTCAGGAGGGACACTTTATCATTTTCGTAGAACAGGTCTCTCTTCCAATCCTGATTCTTACTAAAGAAATGCTCCATATTTTCTGTTTAGCAATAAGCTCTAACTTTAATTATATAAATAAATTTGAACGTATCCACCTTTTTCTTTAACTCGGAAATGAGCCTATGACTGAGACTTCCGGTTCATTAGCTGCTATAGGGAAATAATGAGAAGAATAACAACGTGCAGTAAACGGTAAAACTGTTTGCACTACAAACCAGTGTGTTCATAATTAAGATAATACATTAAAATAATATAGTAAGACACAACAATTTGCAATATCAAGCAGCCAAACAAGCAATTTTGTAAAGCTTATATTTAAAGTATTTAAATATTTAATTTACAATTTAATTGTATTTTTATATATTATAGATCACATTGTATAATATAATATAATATAATTAATATAATAATTAGAGTAGTAGTGATATCAACAAGGTTCATTTAGGTAGCTTCACAATTATTTAGTTTCATATTTAATATATTATATATTGTAAATTATTATATAATCAATAAATGTATAATAGTAATTTATTATATGTTATATATAATACAATACAATATAATACAATACAGTACAATACAATATAATGTACTTATAATACAATATAATACAATATAATACAATATAATATAATTAGAATAGTAGTGGTATCAACAAGTTTCATTTAGGTAGCTTCACAATTATTTAGTTTCATATTTAATTTATTATATATTGTAATTTATTATATATATAATATAATATTATATAATACAATACAATATAATATATATAGAATACAATACAATACAGTACAATACAATACAATACAATACAATATAATATAATATAATATAATTAGAGTCATAGTGATATCAGCAAGGTTCATTTAGGCAGCTTCACAAATATTTTCATATTTAGGACATTTAGTTAGTTAATATTAGGATAGTTGATACATACCACGACTGTTTTCATTTATATGAATGTATAATATAAAGTGCATGTTTTCATTGCTTTACTGGACACCATTTGTTTTCATTCATCTTTTTCAAAATTTCAAAATTGTTAATATTTCACATACATTTTTATTTCACATAGTCCTGCAGTGAATTTGCAGTACAGTGCATACAGTACAATGCAAAAAGATGTGAGCATAATTTTTTCATGTTTGTAATGCTGAATTTGATCTGTTTGATTATTTAAGACCCCTGGGTTCTGAGAACCTGCTGCTACGTGGAGCCACACTGAAAAACACTGAATACATACATGGTAATAAATAACAGCACTGCATATTTGTGTTTATGCATATACATTATTTATACTTGCTGTCCATTCAAGGTATATACAGTATTAGTTTTTGTTTTCCAGTCTAAACGTATTGATGTCAATGATGCTAGGATCCATCACTATAACCTGGTACAGTGATGTTTTTAGGCAATATGAAGGAGAACAAGAGAGGAGAGTTGCTGATTGAGTCATTCTGTCACTCTGTTCCCACTGTAATTAAATGAGTCACTGAGGCTTGTGAGATCAGAAAGAAGTTCTTAATTGCTAGAGAGAGAGAGACAGGACGAGATAGGGAGATGAATGTCACATTATACACGTGAGGATACTAAGAGCAGGGCAAGCTTTAAAAAAATGTTTAACTTTGTTACAGAGGAGCCATTATGACATAATGGCACCGTACGGTAGGACAAAAAGAGCTCAGTTATGTAACAATGGCTTTTACATTATCACAGCATCAAAGAAGCTGTACAGAGGAATTATGATCTCAAAATGCTCTTGGTCCTCTCTTGTTTCTCTAGCTGTGGCCATCTACACGGGCATGGAAACCAAGATGGCCCTCAACTACCAGTCCAAGTCTCAGAAACGCTCCGCTGTTGAAAAGTAAGACACGGCGATAGGTATTCGATCAGTTTATCTTGCTGTCAGCATGTATGAGGTAATGTATTTAGTGTGCTGTTTGTAAAGCAAATTGCAGGCTTCTGTATTTGATGTCACAAATTGTATCAAGTTGCGCTGACATGTGTCTCGCTGACAATTCTGTCAGACAGATAGATGCAGCCATTAGAAAACAAGTAAAATATGTTTATATTGAATAACCAGGTTACTTTCAGAGATCTGCTTTCGGAGACTGGATATCATTGACTTTTTTGAATTAAATAAATGTTGATTTTATTTTTTTTTTAGACCTTAATTTAATATTGTAGATGTCATTCGGACAGAAGGATTTATTTTGAATGGGGTACGAGTAAGGTTAAACTCGGAGACCCTAAGGGAAAGTTACTGCAGTTAGATCTTGTCATCTTGATGTGTGATATGTGTCTTTGCCATTAGGCCCAAAAATGATTATGCTCATACTTTCGCTTTTTGTCCTGCAGGTCTATGAATGCCTACCTGGTCGTGTACCTCTGCATCCTGATCAGTAAAGCTTTGATCAATACTGTCCTGAAATATGTCTGGCAAGCCAACCCAAACCGAGATGAGCCCTGGTACAACCAGAAAACTGAGACTGAGAGGCAACGGCATGTGGTATGTGCTATAAAACAGTGCTTATATATATATATATGTATATATGTAACATTTTCATTATTTTTAACTTAATTTTCATTTAAAAAGTGTAATTTTTTTTTTATTAAATATTTTATTATATTAATGTTGTTACCAAAATTTAATTATTTATTTTTTGGTACTACATTTATATACTAATTATACATAATAAGACACTGAATGCGAATTCAGCTTTGCATCACGTACGCTTATTGTTATATATTTTTAATTAATAATTAATTTAAGTTTTTACTTTTTTAATTCAAATTTTAATAATTGATTATAGTTTATTATTATTTTTATATTTGTTATACATTTATTGTTTATTTTATTAAAAAAATCAAGGTGGTCAAAATGAAAAAGTACTTTTGCACTTTCAGAGAATGATAAATTCTGTTGGTGTGAAAACTTTTTTTATTAAATATTTTATTATGTTAATGTTGTTATTAAAGTGTATTTATTTATTTTTTGGTACTACATTTATATACTACTTATACATAAGAATTTTTTCTTGAGCAGCAAATCAGCGTATTAGATTTCTAAATCATCTGACACTGAATGTGAATTCAGGTTTGCATCACAGATGCTTATTATATATATTTTTTATTTAAATTAAATTTTTTAATTTATTTTTTATGTAATTTTTAATAATTGTAGTTTATAATTATTATTTATATTTGTTCTATATTTATTGCTTGATTTTATAACAAAATGAATTTTTTAATTTAGCTTTTTCAGAAAATGACATTCTGTTGGTGTGAAAACTTTTATTTAATAATAATTTAATAAGAAATGTTTCTTCAGCAGCAAATCAGCATATTAGATTGATTTCTGAAGAATCATGTGACAATAAATGTGAATTAATCTTTGCATCATATGAATAATAACTTTATAATTATTATAATTACTTTTGAACAATAATAACTTAAACTTAAATGTAAATCAGTCATTTTAAATTGTCATAATATTTCACTGTTTTACTGTATTTTTGATCTAATAAATGTAGCCTTGGTGAGCATCCTTTTGGAGACTTCTTTCAAAAACTTGAAAAAATATTAATTATTCCAGATTTTGACCGCCATTGTATATGATAATTATATTTTATGCTTTCATATCATTGACACAATCAAAGCAAAACAACTGCATATACTCACTATTTAATTCCCTGCTTTTTTCCCCTTCAGTTAATCCGGGCATTCACAGATTTCCTCGCCTTCATGGTTCTGTTCAACTACATCATTCCTGTGTCCATGTATGTAACTGTGGAGATGCAGAAGTTCTTTGGCTCGTACTTCATCCTGTGGGATGATGACATGTTTGATGAGGAGCTTGGAGAGGGACCGCTCGTCAATACCTCAGATCTTAATGAAGAACTGGGACAGGTACAGTAGGAAACCTTTTTAGCACACTCCAAAACTGCTCCCTGGGTCATTAGTGGTTCACTGCCTCCCTTCTTTCTCCATCACAGGTGGAATATGTCTTCACAGACAAAACTGGCACTTTGACAGAAAATAACATGGAGTTGAGGGAATGTTGTGTGGACGGGCATGTTTACGTGCCACATGCCATCTGTAACGGGCAGATCTTACCTGGAGCTGCCGGAATGGATATGATCGACTCGTCTCCGGGTGTAGATGGAAAGGTGAGATTGTTCTCAGTGATTCCATAACTGTTGTGTAGTCACAGTTCAGTTTTTTTCTCTAATAATTTTGTTTCGCAAGCAAAAGTGACAGGAAACACTTTGACTTTTGTATTACAAAAGGTTTAAATTTCAAAATATGTGTATTTACAGTTGAAGTCAAAAGTTTACATACACCTTGCAGAATCTGCATAATGTTATTTTACCAAAATAAGAGGGATCATACAAAATGCATGTTATTGTTTATTTAGTACTGACCTGAATAAGATATTTCACATAAAAGACGTTTACATATAGTCCATGAGAAAAAATAATAGTTGAATTAATAAAATTACCCTGTTCAAAAGTTTACATAGGCTTGATTCTTAATACTGTGTTGCTACCTGAATGATCCACAGCTGTGTTTTTTTGTTTAGTGATAGTTGTCCATAGGAGTCCATTGTTTGTCCTGAACAGTTAAACTGCCTGCTGTTCTTCAGAAAAATCCTTCAGGTCCGACAAATTCTTTGGTTTTTCAGCATTTTTGTGTATTTGAACCCTTTCCAACAATGACTGTATGATTTCGAGATCCATCTTTTCACACTGAGGACAACTGAGGGACTCATATGCAACTATTACAGAAGGTTCAAATGCTCACTGATGCTTCAGATAGAAACACAAGGAAACACAGCTGGGGGGTGAAAACTTTTTGAATTTGAAGAATGCCGTAAGAATGAGGTATGCAGATACATTTTGGACCACTGTATATACTGATAAAAGAAGCTAAAGAAGTATTTGGACAATGAGAATGAACGTGTTATTATGAGCAGCAAGTTCTGTTTCATTGCACAGATAAATCATGTTATCACAAAGGCAAGTTTTTGCATGAATATTTTAGCTGTGGATGGGTGGAATGATGGATGGATTCTAATTTTATCTTTGATAAATGAGCTTAGAGCAACGTGACATATTAATTCAGCAGATTAGCTAGAACATCTATTAAAGAATTTGTTAACTTGTTCAGTTTCCCATCACATCTCTTGTCAGTTGTGTTTTTGAATGTGATTTTATGAACAACAGTCCAAACATTTGTACAAACTCGGTTCGTCCATTTAAATTAGATTGTGTAGAGATGATATTGTGCTTGTGTGCATAATAAAGTGAAATATCAGAGTGCAGTGTTGTAGAGATTTTTAATGCCTGCTTGTATCGAATGTATCCAAATATTTACTGGATACAGGAGTATTGACTGCATTTTGGTCAGAGTTAGACACAGATAGCGTCTCTCTCTCCTTTTAGCTTTCTGTTTCTGTCACTTAATCTCTTTTTGTTAGTCTCTCTGGTGTATGAGGAAACAGATGAACGATTCTGTTCCACTGAGACGGCTCACTCTAAATAAGGGGGAAATAGTGTGTGTGTGTGTGTGTGTGTGTGTGATAACTGAATTGCCTCATGCCATGCAATATAATGTTTTACTGTTTTAAATAGTCTTTTTGCTTTAAGAATTAAGCAACAGTTTTGTGTGCAGGATTTCACTTCAAATGTGTATGTGTGTGTCTCATCAGGAGCGAGAGGAGCTGTTTTTCCGTGCGCTGTGCCTTTGTCACACAGTCCAGGTGAAGGAAGAGGAAACGGTGGATGGCATTAAGAGAGGAATCCATCAGGGCAAATCCACCTCCTTTTACATCTCCTCCTCTCCAGACGAGGTTGCGCTGGTGGAGGGCATGCAAAGGCAAGATGCATTCTGTACACATACATACACTCAAACACCCCATTTTCTGTGTTTAATACTTTTGTGTGTAATCTTAACCCTTCGTCATAATAACATACTAAGTTTGTCTTCCTTTTCTCTCACCTGTTCAGGTTGGGCTTCACCTATCTTCGTCTGAAGGACAGTCACATGGAGATCCTCAACAGAGAGGATGAGATGGAGAGGTGAGCCATCTGGAAAACAGCATGGGTGCAATGACCAACAGGAAACTAGCAGCATTTGGATGTCTTTGGAGAAATAGGCAGTCTATCAGTCTGAGAAAGTGGTTTTACCCACAAATGTATTTAATATGTTAAATGCAGTTTATTAACATAAATCATTTTATAATTATTTTTAATTTAAAAATTAAAAAAGGTAAAAAATAATGATTTTTTTTTACAAAATATTTTTATATTGTATTTTAATATAGAATTTTTTTGTGTGTTTTTAAAATAATAGTAAAATAAATAAAATAATGAAAGCAACACACTGCCATTTGAAAGTTTGAGATCAGTAAGATTTTTATTCTTTTTTAGTTAAGACATTTCTGCTCATTAAGGTTTGGTTGTTTTATTAGAAATACAGAAAAAGTGTAATATTGTAAAATATTATTGCATTTTAAAATAGTGGTTTTCTATTTTATTATACTTTAGAATGGAATTTATTCCTGTGATGCAAAGCTGAATTTTCAGCATCATTACTCCAATCTTCAGTGTCACATGGTCTCTCAGAAATCATTCAAATATGCTTATTTATTATGTTGGAAACAGTTGTGCTGCTTAATATTTTTTTGGAACCTGTGATACTTTTTCAGCATTCTTTGATGAATAAACTGTCAAAAAGAACAGCATTTGTTTAAAATATAAATATTTTGTAACAGTATACACTACCGTTCAAAGTTTGGGGTCAGTACATTTCTTCTTTCTTTGTTTGTTTGAAAGAAATTAATACTTTCATTCAGCAAGGATGTGTTCAATTGATAAAAAGTGATAGTAAAGACTTATATTGTTAGAAAAGATTTCTATTTTGTTCATCAAAGAACACAAATGTTTCCAACATTGATAATAAATCAGCATATTAGAATGATTTCTGAAGGATCGTGTGACACTGAAGACTGGAGTAATGGCTGATGAAAATTTAGCTTTGCATTACAGGAATAAATTAGATTTTAAAGTATATTAAAACAGAAAACTCTTATTTTAAATTGCAATAATATTTCATAATATTATTTTTTTTTTTATTAAATAAATAGAAATTGTAAAACACTTTTAAAACGTACTTATCCCAAACATTTGAACGGCATATATTTTAAGTACATTTATCCATTTTACATTTTTTTTCACACAGACTTTACAAACCAGCTTTAAGCTTCATACCGCACCACTAGCAGGGCTGCTTACACCCCCCGTGGTGACTGCAGCTTTAATTTTCTTGTCATGCTATGTATTTTGCCACATGCTGTGTGAGAAAGAAACCTCAGCAAAGGAACAGTTTGCTCAGCCTAATCTGTAATCATCTGTGTATTTACTCAGTGGGTTGTTATAGTAATGTCATTGTGTGTTTATTAAAATAACAACGTTATACAGTATGTTGTTGGAAGCAGCGAAGTTCCGCTGTTTAGAGAATGTTGTAAAAGGACCGGTGTTTGTGAGATGGAGTGTGTGTGTGTGTGTCCTTGAAGGACAAGGACCAGCCATAATTAGTGCAGCTACACACTGTCCTAAAGCTGAGAACACGAGGGTCAGCACAGAGTGCAGTCATATAAAAACTCTGTCTGTCTGTGATAAAGATGTATCCCAAAGGACCCAGTCGCCAATACATATTCCTCTGATTTATTTGTACATAAATGTAGTTAGTTAATAATAGTAGATCCGTTAACCTTTTAAATAGAAAGACTTGAAACATTGTCATTTTATCTGCATTTGTGTTTATTTTTCACAGATTTGAACTGTTGGAGGTGTTAAACTTTGATTCAGTGAGGAGGAGAATGAGTGTTATCGTACGATCGAGCTCAGGTATGATGAACACACACACACACACACACACACGTTAGTTATCTAAATATAGATATTCTAGTTATAAATACTATAACCTAACCCTAACCCACACCCTTATCTTAAAAAAACATTATTTACTTGATTTTTATACCACTTTTTAAAAATAAGGATGACCCCAAAAGGAGAGTTTTCATATTTAGCTGACTTCTGGGTTTAAATGTATCGCCAAAATTAAGTAGACACACATACATATTTACTTGGCAATCTAAATGAGGATATGGCACAGATTTGTGTTGTTGTTATATAAAGCTAATTAAATACATTATTATGTATGACTAATGCATAATTATCTGTAATTCAGTTTGGACCTAAAAACTTTTCTAATATTAAAAAAATATATCATGGAAGTTTAACTTGTTAATTTTGTGTGATTAAGTATTTAAAATGTGCAAAAAATTCCATTCAATATTGCCTCCTGACCAGTATGTTTTAATAAATAAATGTATTTATTTATTGAGGTTAGTGATGAGTTATATTTAATTAAGTAGAAAATAAAACAAATATGTGACCCTGGACCACAAAACCAGTCTTAAGTAGCACGGGTATATTTGTAGCAATGGCCAACAACACATTGTATTGGTCAAAAAAATATTTTTCTTTTGTGCCAAAAATCATTAGGATGTTAAGTAAATATCATGTTCCATGAAGATATTTTGTAAATTTCCTACCATAAATATATAAAAACTTAATTTTTGATGAGTAATATGAATTTCAAATAACTTAATTTGGACAACTTTAAAGGTGATTTTCTAAATATTTTTTGCACCCTCAGATTCCAGATTTTCAAATAGTTGTATCTCAGCCAAATCCTAACAAATGCATCAATGTAAAGCTTATTTATTCAGCTTTCAGATGATGTATAAATCTCAATTTGAAAAAATTGACCCTTATAACTTGTTTTGTGGTCCAGGGTCACATATATTTAATCATAAGGCAACTTTGTCATGTCTATTCAATGTCTTATTCTGACACAACAATATGATGTCTTTGAATGATCCTTGCAAATATTGATATGTGTAATTATCTGTGATTGATTTAAATAAACCGCATGTTATATAATAAACTGATTATAATTTTGGAGATTGGCAGTCCTAATTATTCACTTTATTTATGAATGATTTTCCTGTCTGAGAACATCCCCAAAGGGATTTAGCTGGGGATAATTTTGTCCTCAAAGCATAGCTGAGTAAACACACATGCACACTCATTCTGAAACTGCGAGTGATGGATACACATTCCACTGAAAATCTCTGAGTCACCATGTGTGCCCAATTGGAGGGGCCGGTTAATGCAAGTGGGTCAATGTACTACTAGCATACAAATGAGAGCTCGATTTAGACATCTGTATGATTCCTGAATGCATTCAGTCACATACAATTGACCTGACAGCTTATCTTTTAATATAAAAAGCAATTAGGATATTCTTGAATACGTTGAGAGCCTGACAGCATAACTAATGTGCTAATTTGAAGTCCACATGAAATAGCATTTGTGACCCATTTTACTATTATATAATGTATTTCAGCAACAAGATATAAAATCTAAAATCTCAAAACGCAAATAGGTCTTGATTTCATGCATGAATTGCATAAAGATATTGCTTTACCAATTATAAATGTATTGAAAGCATGACATACTGATGGGTGTATGGTTTCTTCATTATAGCTGTTAACACTTTATTTGTGTTGATAATTGTTTGTTTTGTTTTAGGAGAGTACTATTTGTTCTGCAAGGGGGCGGATTCTTCTATTTTCCCACGGGTGGTTTCTGGAAAGGTGGAGCAGGTCAAAGCGCGAGTAGAGCACAACGCTGTGGTGAGCAGAAATCGGAAACATCTTCATCTTCATTCTTATTTTAGCAGAGCTATTTATAAGCCACAAAAGCACCTTCCTAGATCTTGATGGAAAAAAGCTCCTCTCAAGTGTGTTTGCTTGCGCCGATTTTGTTTAGCGTGAATGTCATCCTCAAAGAGAGCTGAAATAGGAAAGTACCTAAACATCTCTGAAAATGAAAGAGAAAACAGAAGGAGGAAAGACAATGTGTCTATTGTCTTTCTATTTATGCATTCTCACACTGCGGCGCAACGCTGATCTCATTAGCTTTCATAAGAGGGATGACTATTATAAACAACCGATATTAGTTTAATGTCTTTGTAGCACCCAGAAGTAATTTGTACTTTTTGCTCTTTATATTCTAATTAATGTAATTATCTTAAACTTGACAAATATCTAAAGTCATTTGCAGAAATATAATATAATCACAGTGCCAGGCATGAGGAATGGATCTAATGTCACAGATTAACACAGCTACAATGAAGTTACTTCATTGTGTTACTCACAGATCTGGGTCAGGAATTACATCACTTTAGAAAAGGGGTTTGGTTGCATTGGCGTCTGTGCTGATTCATGAGTCTGGTAGCCATAGTGAAAAGGTTTCTGTACAGAATTGAATCTTTGTTTTCAAGATGAAGCCCAAACTTAGTAGTGTTATATTAATAATGCTTTGATGGGAATTTTTGTACTAGAGCATTTTTGTCATTTCATAATCTACATTTCAAAGGGATAATTTACCAACAAATGATAGTTATGACGTTATACAACCACTATTTTTTTTTTTTTTACATGGAACACAAAATTAGATGTTTTGCAAAATGTTCATGCTGCTCTTTTGCATACAACAATGGAATGTTTTGATTAAAAGAGACCTGTTATGCCCTCTTTTACAAGATGTAGTATAAGTCTTATGTGTCCCTAGAATGTGTTTGTGAAGTTTCAGCTCAAAATACCCCACAGATCATTTATTACATCATTTTGAAAATGTTCATGTTGAAAATGTCTCTTTAAATGCTAATGAGTTGCTGCTCCCCGCCCCCTTTTCCAGAATAAAGCTCTGCCTTCACAGCTCGTACCTCAGATACTCTGTTAAAAACATCAGTTTGGTTTTTATTATCATGTCTATTGCGCTAATATCATGTATTTTAAAGCCATATCAGTTTAAACTAGGGCTGGCAAACGATTAATCGTGATTAAGCGCATACAAAATATAAGTTTGAGTTTGCCTAATATATGTGTACAGTGTGTAATTATTATGTATATATAAATAACACAAATTAATGTATATATTTAGGAGAAATATGTTAATTATGTACAAAATATTTGTATTTATATATAATATAAATTCTATTAAAAATATAATAAATACATATACTTGTAAATATTTCTTAAATATATACATGGATGTGTTTGTATTTATATATACATAATAATTACACACATATATTAGGCAAACTCAAACTTTTATTTTGTATGCGATTAATCGCGATTAATAGTTTGCCAGCCCTAGTTTAAAATTCTGATATAGGGTTTTCTGAGCACACACATCCAAAGCACATGCACAGAAATCGGCTGTCACACGGCATGCGAGTACTAAACTAAATTCTCTTTCATGTCTTATTGCGCTTAAACTGTCAAATACACACAAGTTTATATTAAAAACTCACAGGAATTACAAAAACAGTTGGTTATGTCTGTGAAGGTAGACAGCTGGGAAAGAAATCATATGTTAATATTTGATCTGTGTGGCAGCAGTGTAATATACAGTAAACAAATCAATAAATTCACTGCTTTCTTGTCTCCTCTGAGGCTGGAACTCTAAATAGTGCAGCCAATGACAGAACAGTTAGCATGCTTTGCTTGAATTTTCGCCATGGCGTTAGAACTGGTACACCATTGTCGCTTGCGAAAACACAATGGCAGCGGCGGGCTTGTTTTTGGCATGTTTTTTCACAAGCTTGCAGAGATAGGCTTACCAAATAATGTACTGGGTTGTTCTTTGTCATGTTTTCTGGTTTGGTAGATGCATTGGGGACCTGATTGTAGCACTTAAACACACAAAAATTCAGATTTTCATGCTATGTCACCTTTACGTCACAAACTATTTTTATGTTGCTTTTATGGAAGCCTATTTCAGGCACAGAATGAAAAGAAAATTCAAAATTGCAATTTTTGTCTCACAATTCTGACTTTTTTACAGAATTGCAAGATGTTAACTCTCAATCAAAATAAATAAACTCTCAATTTTGAGTCGCAGTTACCTTTTTTTCATTCTGCGGTGGAAATAAGCTTCCATGCTTTTTGAAGCTTTGTAGCTTGTGGTCACCACATGATTTATTCTACTGAAAGAGCAGTGTGAGCATTCTTTAAAATATCTCCGTTTGTTGTACCACAGAAGAAAGAAAGTCACAGGTTTTGAACAATACGAGGGTGAATAAGTAAAGCCAACATTTTCATTTTTCTTAGCATAGGTATTGTTCTTTTCTTTACATTATGTTTATTCTGAGTTAAACCTATATTTAGTTAAATCCAAGATTAATGCTGTTTTTAAGACAAAGAATGAATTCTTGAGTTGAATTTTGGCTGTTTTTGTAAATGAATGGACCTGGCTGGCTAAGCTGACATTTTTGTTTCAAATCTTTCCCTTGTAGGAGGGCTTACGGACTCTTTGCGTGGCTTATAAGAAGCTGACTCATGAGGAGTATGAGGAAACATGCCGTCTTCTCAACAGCGCTAAACTAGCTCTGCAGGAACGCGACAAGAAACTGGCTGAAGCTTATGATGTCATCGAAAAGGATTTCATCCTGCTTGGAGCCACGGCTGTGGAAGATAGGTGAATTGTTGCTACCTGACTCACTCAGCCTGATTAACGTTTACCAAATACCACAAATACCATCTAAGTTTGATTGACTTGATTAAAAATTCTTCAGCTGAAGTGAAACAAACTTGATTTCAAAGTTAAGAACTTAGCAGAAGCTGACAGACTGGAAACCATTTAATGTTCAGTATTCAGTCGTCAAATCCAGAATGTAAATAACTCTGACACTGAGGTTGGAAAATATCTTAAACATACAGTAGATACAGTAAAAATGATAGATAAAAATGATAGATAAAAATGTCTGGAAATGGGGAAAAATGTCATAGAAAAAATTCTTAGTATTATTATCCAGCATATTTTGAATTTTTTAAACAAATAATATGTGAATAATTGTGCAAAAAAAAAAAAATTATTAAAAAAAATCTTATTTTTATCCATTTTTAATTGTATTGAAAAAATCTTATCCAGCATGATTTTGAATCACATATTTTCATTGTAGTCTAAGACTTTTGAACTCCACTGTACATCCTCTACAACAGGTTTGTAACTACAGAGGAGTCACTATAGAGAATCAGGCAAGCACTGTTCATTTTTCAAGCTGTTTGTTAAAGTCATTCATCTGTGAATATGTAGATTACCCATCAGTACTAAGAATTAGGGCCACTTTCCCTCTCGCTACTGCCTACTACGGCATCATAAAATCCATAGGGTCGAAACATAAAACCGTGACGTCCGATGCATTTCTGAGCAAGTCCGATATTGCTTTCCAAATTGCATGTTGCCGTAAAAACATCAACATGTTAATAATAACTTGCTTTTTCCATTAAGTGCATTATGCATTTGCCTAAATACACAAGGTACATTTCTTTGAACTGAAATGGAGAATGGATGTGCATTAGCAATATTAGATAACTGGCTGAACGCCAAAGTTCCGATCGGCCCTACAACTGAATGAAGAGTTACAGGTCCAGCATCGGTTTGAAGCTCACGTGAGCACCCGAGGCCCTGACAGAACCAGTGTGAGTTAACGTTAATTGCACAGGCAATCAATAGAGTCCATCCGTTAGGCTCCAGTGTCCTGATAATGAGCAGCTAACGTAATTAGACCCCCTCTTGAATCAATCGGGGGCCGACAGACACGGTTCTGATGAACTACTGTTTTGGCTTATGCACTTATGGAAGCCATCCAACCTAATGTTATAAATAAACACATCAATCCATGTTGGACGCCTTAATGAATATGACAGAGCAAACAAATAGTGATTACTAGACGGGAACTTATTTTGTCAGGCTGTGTTGATTAGATGCAATCAGTGCCCTGTAGGCACCAGCCTGTTTGTGTCTTCAAGAGGTCACTCAAGATCATGTGTTATATGCAAATATACAGGAAGCTAATTTGATAAGGGGCATCGTTGACTGTTTGTAATGTTTGTTTATTTTTTTCAAGTCAACATGAAATGACAATTGAAAAACGAATTTGTACTTCTCTAAATGTGGAGAAATTCTGTGGGCTAAAAGGTCGATTCTCTGTCATCAGTAGTGTAGCAATGTATGTTACAAGCAGCTTTTTGTTGACAAATGTGCATGTGAACCCATTGCAAAATCCACGATCATGTGGTGACTGGATTTGAATTACAGAAATTACTGGATTTCACCCACAAAAATTCAGTTAATTCAGTCAAGGCAAAAGAATGGTGGGACTTTATTTTTAAATGATGGGAATTTGACTTAATAGAGAAAAGTGGGTGTTTTGTGCCAGAATAGAGTCTGACTTGAAAGTAAGTCGGCAGTGGATTGTAAAGAGGATATAATCAATGTTACATTAAAGTTATTCTGCATTAAATTACTGTTAAAGTAGTGTCAGCTATTGCCAAGATTTTAGAAAGGCTCCATTTGCTAACAGCATTCTAATATGATGCCTTATAATTATGGAAGCCTGTTTCCGTCACTGAATAAAAAAGAAAAAAAGGTAACTGAAACTTTTAATCTTATAATTCTGACTTTTATTCTCAGAATTGAGATATATACTCACAACTGTGAGTTGTAAAGTCAGAATTATGAGATATAAATTCGCAATTCTGAGAAATGAAGTTGGAATTCCAAGATATAAACTCGCAATTCTTTTTTTTTGCAAGTTTATATCTCCCATTGTGATTTTTTTTCTCAGACTTGCGAGTTTATATCTCCCATTGTGATTTTTTTTTTCATAATGGCAAATTTATATCTTGCAATTCTGACTTAATAATACGCAATTGCGAGTTTGTGAAACATAAACTTGCAATTCTGAGGACATATTAGTCTTTTTTCCCCCTCAAAATTGGACTTTATGACTTGCAAATGCAAGTTTATATCCCAAAATTCTGAGGAAAAAGTCAGAATGGCATGATATAAACTCCAAATTGTGATATTATCTCCCAGTTCTGACTTTTTCCCTCAGAATTGCATGATATAAACTTGAAATTGCAAGGAAAAAAATGAGAACTGCAAGTTTTTATCTCACCATTCTGACTTTATTTCTCGCAATTCTGAAGAAAAAAGTCAGAATTGTGAGTTTACACCAAGATTTTAAAATACGGAGCCAAATAGAATGTTGGGGAAGTCCGAAGGAATGTTATGACTCAACCAGAACGTTGCTTATCCAGGGAATTTGTTTAGCTTCAGTGGAATGTTGTTAAGTGCAATTCATGTTATTAGAATGTTTAATAGGTAGTGTAGTAGAACGTCTTGCGGGTTCTTCCCGGGAGTCTTTGTGAGAATGTCACTTCCTGCGTGGCTGGGCTGTGAGTGAGGTGCAGTGGGGGGTGGAGTCTTAATTATCTGGCAGCAGTGGCACTGTGAATCCTGACTGCTGGGCTGCTTAATTACTGAGTGAAGTGGGCTGAGACATCACACTGCGGTATAAGACCTCCCCGCCACCGAGCCATGCAGAGCACTGTCCATTAACTTTCACTCCAGCACTGCGCAAAGAATAAAGCACACAGGATTGCTATATACTATGCCAAATCTTGCTGCTGCTACTGTACAGTTGAGACAATTGGGCTGTCAAAGCAACAACTGCGTAATTGTCACTTTGTATATTTGGTGTTGTTCTTTGGGCTCACCAAGGCTGCACTTATTTGATAAGAAGTAGTTATCAGTAATATAACAATATTTTTTATTTTTAATATAACTAATTTTTTTAATTATAAGTCTTCCGTGTCACATGAAGATAAAAACTGATTCTTTAAAATTCCAAACATTTAGGACTTCCATAAATGTACATTAGAAAGCGAATATGGCAAAAGTCAACATTTGCTTGGGTCGGACTGGTCATTACTTAAAGCAAATCTAGCAAAGATGTAGTGGTAAATAGGCGCCCCAACTGGCTCATTATACCAACGTCATGTTAATTGTGTACATTAACTGCTTTTAAAATCACCTTGGCTGTCATTTTATCTTTCAGGCTGCAGGATAAAGCGGCTGATACCATTGAATCCCTGCACAAGGCTGGTATGAAGGTTTGGGTTCTCACAGGGGACAAAATGGAGACGGCAGCAGCCACATGCTATGCCAGCAAGTTGTTCCATCGCAATACACAGATCCTGGAACTGACAACCAAGCGGACAGAGGAGCAGAGTCTTCACGACGTCCTGTTCGATCTGAGCAGAACTGTACTGAGACAGCATGGCAGCATGACCAGGGACACTTTCTCAGGGTAGGTACAGTAAAATACATTTGCATGCAATGTAACACATAGACACTCACAGACATTCGTGTCAATCCCCACAGGCTCTCAGGTGATTACCAAGACTATGGTCTGATAATCGATGGGGCGACGCTGTCAGCTGTGCTGAGGCCGACACAGGATGGAACCAGCAACGGAGGGAACTACAAGGACATTTTCCTGGACATCTGCAGGAACTGCAGCGCTGTGCTCTGCTGTCGCATGGCACCCTTACAAAAAGCACAGGTACTACAACACTTAAGTCTCAAAGAGTACACTACCAGTCAAAAGTTTTTGAACAGTAAAATTTTTTATGTTTTTTAAAGAAGTCTTTTTTGCTCACCAAGCCTGCATTTATTTGATTCAAAGTACAGCAAGTACAGTACAATTTTGAAATATTTTTTACTATTTAAAATAATTGTTTTCTGTTTGAATATATTTTAAAATGCAGTTTATTTCTGTGATCAAATCTAAATTTTCAGCATCATTACTCCAGTCACATGATCCTTCAGAAATCATTCTAATGATTGGCTGTGCAAGAAACATTTTTTATTATTATTGTTATTACCAACAGTTGAGTGCATTTTTTTTCAGGAGAAATTATTTTTTTTCTTTTTTATTAATTTAATACTTTTATTTAGCAAGGATGCTTTAAATTGATCAAAAGTGATTGTAAGGACATTTCTAATGTTACAAAAGATTTCTATTTCAGATAAATGCTGTTCTTCTGAACTTTCTATTCATCGACAAAACCTGAAAAAATTCTACTCAGCTGTTTTCAACATAATAATAATAGTAATAGTAAATGTTTTTCTGAGCAGCAAATTAAAGTATTAAAATGATTTCTGAAGGATCATCATCATTACGATGCTAAAAATTTGGCTTTAAAATCACAGGAATAAATTACATTTTAAAATATATTCAAATAGAACACAGTTATTTTAAATAGTAAAAATATTTCAAAATTGTACTGTTTTTTCTGTACCTTGGATCAAGAAAATGCTGTCATTAATTACTCATCCTCATGTCGTTCCAAACCCGTAAGACCTTCGTTCATCTTCAGAACACAAATTAAGATATTTTTGATGAAATCTGAGAGCTTTCTGACCCTGCATAGACAGCAACACAACTGACATGTTCACGGCCCAGAAAGGTAGTAAGGACATTGTTAAAATAGTCCATGTGATATTAGTGATTCAATTGTAATGTTATAAAGCTACAAGAATACTTTTTGTGCACAATTCTTCACAATTTATTCTTGCAGCTTCATAAAAATATGGTTGAACCACTGATGTCACATGGACTATTTTAACAATGTTCTTACTACCTTTCTGGGCCTTTAACGTGTCAGAAAGCTCTGTATTTTGTCAAAAATATAAATATATAAATATAAAAAAATGACACAAACAATGCCACCTGCCAGAGAAAGGTTGTCCTCATTCCCTTATTGTAATCTCTCAGTCTGTGAGTTACACGGCGCAATTAAAAGAGACTCTGGTCTCTTTCTCTTTCTCATTTACTGCACACTAAACCTGTCAGTCACTCTCTGGGGCTGCTGGGAAAAACCAGAGACTGTAAAGTCAAGAAGTGAGAGAACTCATGGCATTACAAGACAATTATTGATGTGGACCAAACAGTAAAATCCCATGCAATTCAATATTTTAGTCACTTCATATGAAAGGATAGGATATTATCCTATCGCCTCAGTCACATAAACAGCCAAAAACCCTGATTAATAATCTAATCTCTCAGTTGTTCTGATTTGAGCTGTGGAATTGAAACTGTTCTTTCAGATTGTTAAGCTGATAAAAGCATCAAAAGAACACCCCATCACGCTGGCCATCGGGGACGGAGCCAATGATGTCAGCATGATTCTAGAAGCTCACGTGGGCATAGGTGATTTCATGCTTGCATAAAAATTAGACGTCTCTGATAGACTTCCTTTCAATAATATTGCTATGTCAGCAATACCTTACATGCCTCTTCATTGGTTATTCTTCCTCTAGGGATCATGGGTAAAGAGGGGCGTCAAGCGGCCCGTAACAGCGACTATGCAATTACCAAGTTCAAACATCTGAAGAAGATGCTGCTGGTTCACGGGCACTACTACTACATCAGAATTGCTGAGCTGGTCCAGTACTTCTTCTATAAGGTGAACTCAAACAAACAAAATGTGTAGACACACAAAATAAAAAAGATAATCTCAAGCAAAATAGCTGATTGCTAGCTGACACAACACAACAACATTGCTGGAGTTGTAAACACAGAAAAAAAGTTGCTTAATATGTGTGGATGCGACTTTTTCCCAGGAGTTCTGACTAAACCACTAAACAATCTTGTTGAAAATGCAGCTCTAATGCAGAGCTATTTATAGCAAACACAATTCACACATGCACACAAACCCCCTAAAGGATATAGTACATCAGGTACTGAGGGTCTGTTTTTTTCTCCACAGAATGTGTGCTTCATCTTCCCTCAGTTTCTCTATCAGTTCTTCTGTGGCTTCTCTCAGCAGGTAAATGCTCACCTCAAATTTCTCCAAAAGTCTGTCACGTTTCAAATAAACATTGAAAATGACACCTGGAACATTAAAAGTGCATGTAGTTCAAAGTAATACCTATTTCTCTTCTGTGCTCACACTGATTTAATGGTTTAAATGTTTTTGTCCCTCTGCAGCCACTGTATGACACAGCATATCTGACCCTGTACAATATCAGCTTTACCTCGTTACCCATCCTCCTCTACAGTCTGATGGAGCAGCACATCAACATGGACATCCTCAAACGGGACCCTACTCTCTACAGGTGGGAAACATTTGGGTTGCACCCAAAACCCCCTTATTTACTTCTATAGTCCGAATGTGATGCAGTACTTATACTATAAACTTAAAGCATAGGTTTAAACAGTGAGAACAATCAACATTTAGTTTAGGTTATTTTCTTATTTATGGCTGATACGTGACGTGTGATACTTGTCATCACGTGTATAGGGGAGGTATTTTGGAGCAGCACGTTTATCTGTTCACTATTCTATTTCTGGGTCCCTCTGTGAGACCTACTGATAAATCCCTGTCTACACACTGGCTATTTATACTCACCTTGGCCTCCTTTTTGCATGACTGTTGGTTTGCTGAGATTCAAAACACTCATTATTTCATATCCTGAGATTTCTTGTCCTTGAGTCAAACTTCATAAGCACTTTTGAAAGAGTTATGTGATAGTGTGTATTTAAAGGATTTTTTTTCTAGAAATATATTTCTGTATGTGTCAGGAAATATCTATTTAGATCAAATTTAGCACATTTTTTCATATGTATGTGTATATATACATATTAGCAAACTTTGCAGCAGCAGTATTTAATTGCGCAACAGTAAATTGTTTGCAAAGAATTAAAACACATACACCTTTTTGTTTTTAATGTTTTAATACACTCATCAAAGTTCCATTTGTTTAATCAAAAGTACAGAAAAAAGTAATAATATGAAATATTATTGCAATTTAAAATAGCAGTTTTTTGTAATATTTGTAATATACTTTAAAATGTAATTTATTCCTGTGATGGAAACCTGGTTTTTTAGCATCATTACTCCAGTCTTCAGTGTCACACGATCCTTCAGAAATCAGTCTAATATGCTGATTTATTATCAGTGTTGTGCTGCTTAATATTTTGGAACCTGTGATATTTTTTCAGGATTCTTTGATGAATAAAAATAGAAAATAGACATTTTTTCTAACAAGCCGTTACTTTCACTTTTTATCAGTTTAACACATCGTTGCTGAATAAAAGTATAAATTTTTTTGAAAGAAAGAAACAAACAAAAAATTAACGTACCCCAAATTTTGAACGCTAGTGTATAGTGTTACAAAAGATTTCTATGTTAAATAAATGCTGTTCTTTTAATTGTTTTATTCATTAAAGAATTCTGAAAAAAGTATCACAGGTTCCAAAAAAAAAAAAATATATATATATATATATTAAGCAGCACAACTGCTTTCATCATTGATAATAAATCAGCATATTAGAATGATTTCTGAAGGATCATATGACACTAAAGACTGGAGTAATAATGCATCACAGGAATAAATTACATTTTAAAGTATATTAAAACAGAAAAACACCATTTTAAATTGCAATAATATATTTTAAAATATTACTGTTTTTTTCTGTATTTTTAATCAAATAAACACAGCCTTGATGAGCAGAAAAGACTTCTTTAAAAAACTTAAAATCTTACTGATCCCAAACTTTTGAATGGAAGTGTACATAATCAGCTAATGCAAATCAGCACTGGCCCATTCAGGGACTATTTAATATGCTGATTCAATTTAAAATGAAAATTAAAATAATCTATCTTTTTGGAAACGTTCATTTTCCTTGCATCATTTTTGTATCTAATGAACCGCCTGATGTAGCTGATGCAGAGTAGATCTTACTGTCTGTGTTTTCCCCTTTAATAAAATGTTTTTCCTGATTGTGAGCCTCCAGGTTTTTCTCACTTAATCACATGAACATGCTGCTTCCCAAATACAAGTCTGCTATAATTGGGCAGTTCCATCAGCCTTTGGCGAACGTATCTGCACAGACCCTTGCACCAAACTCAATTTACACACTACACTGGGCAGAAATACTGTTAGAACCGCTCTACATTTTATCACCAAATGTCCTGACACTGCATTTTTCCCTCTCTTATTTCTCTGCATTGCGTGTTCAATATATACAGTGTTCATTACTGACACACAGTGTGGCACTTGTAGCTATCAAGGACATTCTCACTAGAAAAAGCGCTGATTTGATATTTTCTTATTTTTCTATATGTTTTTAAAGTAAGAATGGACACAAGCAGCAGAGGTGATGCTTACATTTTTAGACCCCAATTTAACTTTCATTTGAAATGATACATCCAGTTTCAAGTGTAATTTAAGACTAAACTTATTAGGGGTCAAAAGATATGTGGGCCATTCCACCGATTTAGGTGGATTTTGCTTCCAAAACTCTTCCAAAAAATATTTTTTAGCCTTTTTTCCTAGTAATCTAGTAATACACATGTTTAAGCATTCAAAATCTGTATTGGTCAATCTTGGGTAACTTTATTTAATTTTTTACACAGTTTTAAAGTGGAAGATGTATGTGTTTTTCTCAGTCTTGTTACCAAAACTCTTATGTCATACTCATATATTATCTTTAAATATATGTCAACAAATATATGTCAACAAATTAATTTTTTCCATTTTCATTGTTGCCGATGCTGATACTGATTATTACAGATCAAGTAGACCGATAACCGATATTTTGAAACGATATACATGTCCGGTATTAAATTGAAAATTAATGTCAAAATAACAAAAGAATAACAAGGGCTCTTACAAAAACTCTCTTTAAATGCTTTAAATTATTTTACCGGCAAATTGGTTTTGAAAATGACCGATACCGATAACCATAAAATTGCTTAAATAAAATAAAATAAATTGGTATAAAACTGATATTTCATAGAGCGTTTGAGAAAAAAAAGAGAAAAAATAATAATGAACTTATTGACTGCTCTTCATGTGCACTTTATTTAGTATAAATTTCTTATTCATACAAACAAGACTATTGCAGAAATACAGTACAAAATGAACAACTCTAGCTAAGATTATTTAATTTAGAATTTAGAGTTCAAATCTTCGACTTTAGTATCCTGGTATATTTATAGTTTATTTTATTGCAGCTTTATTTTCATGAACAAAATACAAAATCAACAACATTTGTTGCTAATGATGTGTTACATGCACTGTGATTTCAATTAAGTTGATGTACATTGTTATAGGTCTGTTAAGTGTAAAGTTTAATGTACAGTGTTTATGTAAACTAGTGCTGTCAAACGATTAACCCTGATTAATCGCATCCAAAATAAAAGTTTTTGTTTACATAATAAATGTGTGTGTACTGTGTATATTTATTATGTATATCTAAATACACACACATGCATGTGTATATAGAAAAATGTTATTTTCATATATTAAATATATTTATATATACCATAAATTATATGAATATAAATATATGCAGGTACATAGAAATATTTTCAAAATATATATATATTGCATGTGTGTGCATTTATATATACATAACAAATATACACAGTACACACACATTTATTATGTAAACAAAAACTTTTATTTTGGATGCGATTAATTGCGATTAATCGTTTGACAGCACTAATGTAAACATATGAAGATATATCTAATGTTTTTGAATATTTTTAATATCTTTATTTTTACAGAGATATTGCCAAGAATTCCCTCCTGAGGTGGCCCACCTTTATCTACTGGACATTTCTGGGACTTTTTGATGCCGTGGTCTTCTTCTTCGGTGCTTTCTTCCTTTTCGACAACACAACGTTCACCAGCAACGGACAGGTAATGCAGTCGCTGTCTAAACCATGATTTCGTTTTCAAGATTTTCTGTGTGTGTTTTGTTTAATCAACGTAACCAGCCGTTTTTATTTCTTGAGTTCGTTCTTTTTTTCCTCAGTCAAATAAAGCAGTCGCATACAGTTTGAATGGTTGGCCGATGCTTGTCGAGTGAGTTCTTTTGTGGTTAAAGTGGTTTCAGTGCTTGTAATGTACCCATTTGTGGTTTAACTGAGGTCTTGATCCAGCTTGCAGACTTTTGTCTGTCCTCCTTTGCGTATGTTTGAAGTCATTACAGGTGCTTCTCCATTCATTTATGCGACACAAAGCATGCTGGTTAATCAGTCAGACCAGACATCTTTCTCTGTGCCATTAAGTTAAATCATAGTAACCTTTTTGGATTGCTTTTTTACCTGTTTGATTTACTTTAAGTTATAACATCCTAATTTTTTCTTTACTTTCTTGCTCCCTGTCCCCTCCCTCTCCTTTTCTTTCGTTTTCTTCTCTTTCTCTCTTTCTCTATCTCTCCCTCTCTCTTTTCCTCCTTTTACCTATTCCCCTTTTTGCCTTTCTTTTCTTTTCTGCTTCTCTTCCTTTCCTCAGCTAATGGCCACCAACACACAGATGGTAAGCCTGTCCCTATCTGTTTCTCATCCTATTTTTAGTTTTAGTTTTACTGTTACCCTCCTCAGCCCCTCCCCTCACCCTAAAGCCACTCCCACTCACATAGTGTCTACTAACACTAACTGTTCACTGCCATCGTAGCTCTCAAACAGTACCGTACGACATCCCAGTGTCCCCTGTACCGAGGACCAGCCACTGTAGGAGTAGCAAGCCCTCCGTTCATCTTCCTCTGTCTGTCATCTTGTGATCGAGTAGGAGTTTGTGTCCGTCCCGTGTGTCACGTTTGCGACTGTGTTTTTTGCAAACCTCCGAGTTGGAGGGGTGTTGTCATGCTCATCTTCATCGGCCCGTAAGATACACGTCCATCCTCTCATGACTCACTCCAAGGGCAAATGAATGAACAACAGGACATGTGGGTTTCACTTTATTTGGTACATGTTGAATGGAAGAGAATCTGTTCAGAAAGTTTTAATTAGACGGGATCCTGAAGGCTTTTTCCACAAATACGGTATACATTAGTGTATTTAATATTTCTGACCCTGGACCACAAAAGCAGTCGTAAGTCACATGGGTATAGCAGTAGCCAACAAAACATTGCATGGGTCAAAATGATCGATTTTTCTTTTATGCCAAAAATCAGTAGGATATTAAGGAAAGATCATGTTCCATGAAGATATTTTGTAAATTTCCTATCATAAATATATCAAAACTTAATTTTTGATTAGTAACATGCATTGCTAAGAACTTCATTTAGACAAATTTAAAGATGACTTTCTCAATATTTAGATTTTTTTTTTTTTGCACCCTCAGATTCCAGATTTTCAAATAGTTGTATCTCGGCCAAATATTGTCCTATCATAACAAGCTTATTTATTCAGCTTTCAGATGATGTATAAATCTCAATTTTAAAAAACTGACCCTTATGACTGGTTTTGTGATCCAGAGTCACATTTATTTATTTTGTGAAAACTATAAGAAAATATATATTTTATACATTTAACATTTAATGTATATATTATAAGTATTTGTATGTATAAAAGAGAAACTAATGTTTTTTTATATTTAATATAAATTATTATATGATCATTATTATTGTTATTACTGTCTGTTTAGTTTTAATATTTATTTATAATTGTTATATATTATATAGATGCCATGTTATATATTATATATATTTGTTTATTTATTGCTATAAAATATAGATACTTAAAAAAGATGTTTTGTGTATTGATTAATTATATTTAAAATAATTTTATATATAGATTAATTATATTAATAATTTATTAGGTGCATTTCTTGCATTGTATAGGGTCTATCTTTACATACATGTATATATATATATATATATGTATATGTGTATGTATGTATGTATGTATGTATATATGTCTTCATTGTAAGTTAGAAAAAAGTCTAACAAATATTGAATTATTTCAGATTTATTATTGTTGTTGTTGTTATTTTACATTTTGTCTGTTCACTAGAAAACTAGCAAGTTTTTAACATAAATAAATATTTTTATATTTAATTATTTAATATAAATTATTATTATACCTTTTGCCTGTTTACTTTTAATATTTATCTATTACTAGAAAACTAACAAAATCATAGTTTAAAACTGTCACTTTTGGTTACAGGGTTGTAAAACCTTGTGTAAAATGATCAGAAAATAGTACATAGTATTTAGTTTGAGCCTCTAATATTGGCGATTAACATTTAAGCATCTCTTTGACTGACCATTTGTTAAATGAGATAAAAAATATATATATAAAAAAAAAAAAACAAGAAAAAAGGCATTGTTTTTCCCTATTTGTGGAAAGTGGCAGAAACTTACATTAACAGATGAATTAAATCTGATTAAACATAAACTTGCAAAACTGTGCACTTTAGAATGTCATTTTAACTGATTAATTTAGAAAATCTTGCAACTTTTGTAAATCTCATTTGCCCTTGACATGGTTTTTTAACACTAAATTTCATTTCAATTGCTCATCAAGGTAAGTTAATGCATTTTCCTCAATCTTGTTGACATTTATTGTGTGTCCTTGTTTTTTTGAACTGGCAACTCATCAACATTATATTGTTCACTAAAACCATTTGGTGCCATACAGTCTTTGACCTGCTCGTGTTTTGCTGTGGCTTGTTGACTTTGATTGTGATTCGTTTTTTAAGGTAAACATGCAGTGATTTTATAAAGAGCTCTCTTTATAGTGTTGATGTTGTTTTGCATAGTGTCATCAACAGCGTGGCCGGTCCGCAGACAGGGGAAAGTTCTAGAAAAGAATCCATTGTGTCTAAATTCAGCCGTTTGCCAAGATTGTAAACAATGAGGGGAACAAATCCTCCCAAAAGATACAAACGCAATCACACAGAGAAGCTCACAGCACCCAAGGTTTATTGAACCCAAACTGCAAAATTGAATCCATTATAACATTTTAAGAGACTAAGCTCATTATTTATTTATGAGGCTTTTATGGACAAAGTATAAAATGCATGTGATCACCAAATTCCAGACATCATTAATAATCTCAAAACAAAGCAGGATGACACAAAAGTGCTCTCATTTACAGCACCATTACAATAATGATATAATGCTACTATTTCTTGGAAATAATTCACAAGCAAGAGATTCAAAAGAGAGTGTCTTATGTATATGTTTATTCGTTTCTTTGATTGCTGCATTGATGCACAAGTTTTGTTCAGTGCAACTGAACAAATTAATAGTTTTATTTAGCAAAAATGCTTTAAATTCATCAGAAGTGATGATAAAGACATTTATAATGTTACAAAAGATTTCTGTTTCAGATAAATGCTGTTCTTCTGAACTTTCTATTCATCAAAGAAACCTGAAAAAAAATCTTATCAGCTGTTTTCAATATAATAATGATAATATAAATGTTTTTTGAGCAGCAAGTCAGAATATTAAAATGATTTCTGAAAGATCATGTGACTGGAGTAACGATGCCAAAAAATCAGCTTTTAAATCACAGGAATAAATGACATTTTAAAATATATTGAAATAGAAAACAGTTATTTTAAATGGTAAAAATATTTCAAAATTTCACAGTTTTTGCTGTACTTCGGATCAAATAAATGCAGGCTTGATGAGCAGAAGAGACTTCTTTAAAAAATCATTAAAATCATACTGTTCAAAAACCTTTGACTAGTAGTGTATAAATAATTATAATTAATTATAATAATTTACTAGGACCTTTTATCACAAAATTGTATAAGGTCTGCAATTTGTCAGCTCAGAATATATTATATATACAAATAATGTGTCATATAATTTCCTTCCTAAAAAAATTCAATCTGGAAATTATAAATATTATTTGTTTTTTATGACTCAGGTTAATGCCTTTACCTATTATGTTGCATCTTTTTTCCCCAGCATTTTGGATTTTTATACTATCTAAATATATAGTATCTAAACAGCTTTTCTAATTTACAGTATTTCTAGTATTGTCCATATTGTGATAGTGTTGTAAAAAAAAAATCTAATATATTCACTGACCAGGTCATTCAAACAAATCTTTTCCTACCCAGTGTTACTGAATTGTTCAAATTAAAAGCACATAAGCTTTTAACATGCATAAATGCAGTGTGATGAGAGGGTGATCTGTGCACTAACACCCATTCGAGTGGCTGTTTATGCATTAGCGTCAATCTCTTTTTGCCTTTTTCAATATTTCTCTTCCAGATGTTTGGAAACTGGACCTTTGGGACACTTGTATTCACTGTCCTGGTGTTCACAGTCACACTGAAGGTAATACATCTGACACATGTGTTATGTTGCCAACTGGTGTCAGCATCACCAGCTGTGTCTTCCCGGTTTCTCACTGTGTCTACATGCTTTAGCTTGCCCTGGACACACATTACTGGACGTGGATCAACCACTTTGTCATATGGGGGTCACTGCTTTTCTATGTCATCTTCTCCCTCCTTTGGGGAGGCATCATTTGGTACGGCCTGCCCCATTACACACTTAATATCGCTAAATCAAATACATTCAAATCTAACATGATTCCTCTGGTGTCTTTTTGTTCGTTATAGGCCTTTCCTGAACTATCAGAGGATGTACTATGTGTTCATGCAGATGTTGTCCAGCGGTCCTGCATGGCTCAGTATAATTCTGCTGATTATAGTCAGTCTGCTGCCTGATGTGTTGAAGAAAGTGTTGTGTAGAGCTCTATGGCCCACCACCACAGAGAAAATACAGGTACGACAGCACTATCTACATGTGCATACAGATGCAAGAATACGATTGGCTCACATATATGTAAATGTGTCTATTAGAGCATGTAGCTCTAATACATGTAGCAATGACGGAATAATAATTAGTTCAAATAACGTATCAAAAGCAAGTAATCATATGGTTTTATTGAATAAAACTGTATAAATGTGCATAATGTATTATAATCAATAGAGCTAATGTACATTACGCATTATAAAAAAATGACTGCAGAGGGCGCCAACGGCTAAATAACGTTTAATTCAGATGTCCACTTAATCTTTAATATTTATTCAATTCTTAAAATGCTGCAGCCACTGTAATTTCTTGAATATGTGGACATCAAAACATGTAAACTCAGGATGAGGGTTTGAGCTTTTATTATTATTACAACAAATTGAGAAAGACATTTATGTATTCTTCTGTATTTGGGTAGGTTTATAAATTAATTACCTTACAAATCTGAACTCACAACAATATGCAAAGATGGAGTTTGAGACGCTCCACACTTTTATATGGTAACTGTTTGTGTGGAGCAGCATTAACAGTGAATGGAGCTGCTCTGAGATGCACCTACGTAATCTACATGCATGTAATTAAAACACATATATTAAACCCACAGTGCATATTTATCGAATTGAATCATAACGTTTGTAAATTCACAATTGCATTATATTTATTATGATTTTTAAATGGGTTTATTATATCGTGTATACTTGGAAATTGGTCTAAACTAATGCATTTCATAGATTCTCGTTCATGAAAAGTGCCACTTCCATTTCGTATTTTGCAGGTGGGCAATTTTTTTTCTAAATGGAGTACTCGATTTAAATTGAGGAATCGTGACAGCTATTTAAAAGAAACAATATAATATACAATGATTATTAGTTTGGGTAGATGCCATGTTTCTTTTGATGAAAATGAAAACAAAGCTGTGAGGGATAGAAATAAATTTTTTGTATTGTTTAAAACTGTAGGCTGTGTAGCTTTCATAACCTGTTTTCAGGACATTTTGTAATTTAGATTTTTTTTAAATATTATATATATATTTTAGCTTTTCTGCAGCTGAGGTGTTTCCGAGTCACTGCAGCTTTGTTTTAATTGGCATCAACATCAAAATCAGCCAAAAATGTTGTTTAACTCTTTAAGAATACATCTATTTCACAGAAGTATTTGTGTAATTTTCAACCAAGTAATTGTTGATCTGAAGCAGCTCAATAGTGCTATAGTTTGTGATCATTGCTACTAACTGGTCTTCAGATTTACACTTGCGTCGGACTGGTTCCCAGTGTGCTTGATGTAAGTGGATTCTGGATGCAGTTCACAACTCTCTTCATCTGTAGATTTTTCTTTACGTTGGATGACTCTTTGAGCCATTCAGTGGTGACCCGTCGACTCTTTGTCAGACAATATATGACACAATGAATACTGTGTATTTTACTATGTGTGCACACATAGTATGTAAGCATACTATGTTAAGAAAAATTTCAAAAGGAAATTTAATGTGTGTGCGTGTGTAAACTGCCTTACCACTGGTTTAACCCGTGTGATGCTTTTCCTCTCACTCATCTTCCCTATTAGAGGCACAATATGTATGATTTTTTTATTAAAATATCCAAAAACCACTAGAACAGTGTTATATATTTTGCTTACTGAATGTTTCAATCCAGAGAAATAGCAATTTTAACTAGTGTAATGGACTGTGAACCTCGATTTTTGCATTATAACACTACTTCAACACACTCAAATGTGTCTAGTATGATTAAATGGCGCTACTTTATCCCGCATACGCATGACCGGAAGAAGCAGAAGCGGTCGACTGTGGCATAATAAAAGCTCCGCTGCTTTCGATCTGTCTGTCTCCCATGATTCTCTCATGAACTCCCATGATTCCACACTTGATTACAGCGTCATCAAACTACGCCTTTGTTTCTTGTTTGTTTTGAATATGTGCCCTCTAGTGGCAAAAACTTACATATTGTGCCTTTAAACTCTAGAATGCTAATGTTTTATGTCAGTGTGTAAAATAATGTATAGGATTTACCGGTTTTAATGAATGTAAATCTATACTGAACATATATATTTTAAAAAATTGAAATAATATTATTTTAAGTTGTATAAATTATCATTAATGTATTATGAATGACGATTAATTAGTAATAAATTGTTAATTTCTAAATGATTATTAAACTAGATTAAGCAATACAGTAAAACCCCCTCATTATTAGTTTCTGATACCTAATGAATCAGACAGTTATTTTAGTTTTATTTAGATACTGTTATATTCGTATTTATGATTAACTTTTCTGTTTACATTTTAATTTTAGTTTAAGTTTCAGTCATTTTGTTTTGTGCATTTGTCCATTTTATCTTTACTATTTATATTTGAGTTTTAGTAATTTTAATACTGCAGCTTAAAACTTTTTATTTAAGTTCAGTGCAAAAATGTTTCATTTGCGGGCAAGTTAATTTTTTTTTTTCGTCCAACAATTGTGAAGTTTTATTAATAATTCTGCAAGAAAAAAAACGTAAATAAGTAAAATCCAACACTAACACTTGCACTTCCTGACACTTTGAATGTTTTGAAAGCTGTTGAAGTTCCTATATTAATCTCTGAGGTGTAGACAGGTTGTTAACCTCTCTAAACCCTTTCTTTTTATTCCTCTTCCATCTCTCTTTTCTCTTCTGACGCTCTTCCTCTCTGATGCTTGACCTTCCCCTTCCCCTGTGTGTTTAACCCTTGACCTGTGGTAACGGCAGACAAAGCGGCAGTGTCTCACTGCTGAGCAGTCCACCATCTTTATGCTCTCCCAGACCTCCAGCAGTGTCAGTTTCTGAACTGAGCCGGAGGTGAACCTACACACTCTCTCTGCATGTGCGTGTGTGTGTATCAATGAATGGTGACACAACAGGGTCACGAAACTCTCAGACCTACTGAACGTTAATGAGGCTCACAAGCTACCCAACATGACAATAACATGCGTTGCAGAACCCTGTGGTGTCTCTCTTTATGTTTTAAGCCTATGTCACTCTACATGTTTGCATGCATGAAGTGTGCATGTTTATGTATGTATGTACATGTATATTTTATGTTGCAGATATGAAGTTGTTCAATGCATTTTCTGCTGCCGTACTTTCAGTTTCAGCAAGACTTCAAAGTCAAGACCCGTATTGTCTGTTATACCACATTTGAGTCTGTTTGTGTGTGATGTTTCACAGAGAATGAGGGCTGACAGGATCTTTGACAGGGTTGAGACAAACATTCATGATTCACTGCTAGATGGCGTTCAGAACACCACTGAGGCCTAGCGGCTCCATGGTAAAGAGAATGTGAAGTTGAAGACTAAAGCCAGAAAGAACTAATCCACACTCAACTCAAGTGGAGCTCTAGAGTTCTCAGATGACGTCAGTCTGAGAATTCCAGAGAATTCCTGCTAATTGGCTTTTCCAGTGAAAGCAAACTGGATTTAAATGTCTTTGGTGCACCTGTGTGGGTCTGTTGTTTGGTGTGAAACCTACAAAGTGGTTTGGTTTGATTTTAAAGCTTCAGAATGAAGGTATTGGGTTGTGGTGTGCAGTATATGCAGCTAACAGGACATGGGGACTGTGGGTTCTTCGGACACATACACAAATACACACAGCAGGCTTGACATACAGTTTAACATCTAACACTCTGACATGCATGGGTATTTTTACTTTTCTTCAATCTTTCGTTCCGTTTGTGTCTAAATCAGTGAAAATATTGTCATATATTTCTAAATGTCCATTCCTAGAACTTGCTTATGATCAGTAAATCTAAAAAAATGTTTAAAGATCTTGTTCTGAATGATAATGTTTCACTACAAACTCAAAAGACAAAAACAAGAAATTAGATATTTGCTTTAAAAAATAAAATTTTCATCTAACATGAGCAATTAAAGTGAAATAACTGAACATAAATATAGGAGCCTGATAAAAATGCTAATTTAAGAGGAAAATTTCAGATGGCACTTAGAGGCTTTTGCATCTGAACTCTTCAAATATAGAATGTTTGTAGAACAGTTTAGTTTTTTTTTTTTATTTAAAAAAACATTGCAGTGGAAGTTTTTTAAAAAAAAAAAAAACATTTTATTACAGTGTTTTACACTTTACAGTACAGTATATTTTTCACAGTATTATTACTAGCAAGAAATGTTTCTTGAGCACCAAGTCAAGTAATTATTATTATTATTATTATTATTATTATTATTATGTCCCAATTCTGCACAGTTCTTTATTGAAGGATTATTAGACTATAAGGTCTAGAGTAATGGCTGCTGAAATTTCAAAATAGGTTTTAAATATATTAAAATAGAAAATAGTTTTTTATTGTAAAAATACTTTACAATATTACTTTTACTGTATTTCTATCAAATTAAAATAAAAAACTTTTATTATTATTTAATTACCGTTCTTTTTACAATAATTTATTACAATTTTACAGTAAACTTTACAGTACATTTTTCACAGTATTATTAATTTGATAATAAGAAGGACTAGAGTAGTGGCTGCAGAAAAGTCAGCTTTGCCATAACAAAAATAAGTTAAATTGTTAATATATTAAATTTTTTATAAAAACAGTTTTTTAATATTACTGTTTTATTATTTTAATATTTGTTATAATATTACTGTTTTACTGTATTTCTATCAAATAAGTGTGAAACTTCCAGAGCATAAGAGACTTCTTTTCAAAAACATCAGAACTCTTACAGACCCAAAACTTTTATTATAAAAATATAGCTTTTTTTTTTCTTTTAATTTTTGGGTGATGACCTTTTACCCTCCAGATAAACAAAAGGAAATCTAATTTCTCACTAAATTTCTCTCAGCAGTTCAATCGATCAGTTTAGCATCTTCTGGGACTGGGCTTGTGCATGTGGTAAACATTGAATATGTGATTTTTTTTTTTTATGTAATCTTTTGTTCTTTTTTTGCATTGCTTCTTGCTGGGGCTTTGGATTTGTGTTGTTTCAGCTTGTGACGTGACCAGTGCCTGCATTTACAAGCTTGTATACAGTGCACTCTGCTAATTCACTCTCTTTCTCTCTGTTCCTCGTCCTACTCCAGAATGCCGATAAGTTGTACAAGGGCCACCTGTCCGAGTTCACCCCCCTGTCCTCCCTCCATGCTCCACCTACGCGGAAACACGACAGACATGGCAACGAAAACCAGAACCACACCCACCGCAGGTCTGACTCCTCCCCTCCCAAAAAACTGATGTGTACCTACTGGGGGGGCAGGCCTGATTACTGCACCTTCAGCTCTTTTCTCCGAATAGGAGAAAACCCGAGATTCTCTGGGGCAGCTTACGCCTACAGCGCACCGGGGCCCGAGACGTCCGTATGACAGTCTCTCTAAAAGAAATAGTCTACTTATCTAATCAAATTCGGCCCTCAATTATTCCACAGTCAAGATTGGGACACTATTTCGAGACCAGTCTTGGCTTGTTACCCTTTATTTAAAACAAAAGCACTGAAATGCGTCCTTGTGGTATACGCTAATGGGCTAGCGATGCTGTGTGTTAATTTAGAAGCTGGAGGAAGGCCAAACAGAATTGGCTGCGCCATCTGCGAGTATGGCGTACTGCGCTAAGCGGCCTTGGGACCTATTTACCTTGTTTTCTTTGCGTGTACGTTTAAACGTGAGAGCGTGTTCCCTTTACACTGTGGGTTTACGTGTTTGCTTACCTACCCTTGTAATCCTTCATGTGAAAAATTACTTGAAAACAACACTGGACAGTAGTAGCACAAACCTTCCCATCTCAAACGCAACCCCTACCACTAAATATTATGTGGATGACAGTTAAAATGGCCTTGGATGCTCTCAAAACTGACCGTCCTGTTTTTTTCTTCTTCTTTGTTCTCTGTCATCTCCCCTTCCTTCTTTTTTTTGTCCTGTGCCCCTTCTCTTTTCTTGTCCTACTTTTTTATAGAACAAACTGGTGTTGCCTTTGCGCAAACCTGTTATCGAGGAACACTCCATAGGCTGCGATTGTCTTTGTCCGATTGCATTGTAAGTGGCTACATTTGGCCATTTCTGTTGCTGCACTGTACTAGAGTGAACTACTGTAGGTGTGTATGTGCACGCGTATGCGTGTGAACGTAGGCCTTTGTTAGAACAACTACGAAAAGACAAATTGTAACTGGACTGTCATTATGCTTCACCCTTTAACTTTCAAAAAAGGTGGAAATCCACTCATGTTCCAAAGTTTGTAAAACCATTGACTCGTGTCATCGTGACAACCAGTTACTCTTTCCTAGCTGCTTGACGATTTGCTTTAAGACTCTGTAGTTCCCTACATATAATCAGTCCTTTAGTTTTTTAGTGTAGAACCAGATACAGGATGCTAAAGGCTACGCTAGCCACCTTAGCTTGACTGTTCTGCCTTAATGCTAACATTTCCCATCTTTTACACCGCAGTTTGGAACCAAAGGTTGTGACATACGGAGTATATAAATGTGCGTTAGTTGCCTTATGTTTAAAATGAAATGGCGGTAAAGTGTTTGATGGCATTAGAAGAATTCCACCACACTGCCTTAAGTTGACATTGCACCAGCTGAGGATGGAGTGCGATAAAAGTAGTATTCGACATCTTCCAGTGTCACCAACACAGCCCAGGGCTCCTGAAGATGAACAAATGAAATGTAGAAGTTCTGTTGGTGTAAACATTTTCACAAAAAGTACAAATTAACTTCTTTGTCATGATTGTAACTTCCTATTTGACTGTTCCCAAAGCTGTATTAATGTAAGTGTTGGAGCCCTGTGCTGGGTTGTTATCATTTCTTTGTTGCACACTAATTTATGATCTAATATAAATAAGTCAGATGTAATTAGCCTGTGATACTGTTCACAAACAACTCATTAAACTAACAGCCCAATCAAGGTCAGCATCACAGATGGCCTATCTTGGGCAGTGTGTTCACAGAAATGGCTCCTTTCTAGTGTGCAAAACACTGAAAATGAGCTTTTTAATATGATTTCCAAGAAATGTGCCTCACGCCTGATGACTTACCTATTTAAAATTACATTTTCATAAACATATTGTGAAGTACATTCAGTTCCATTGCCATCCTATCAGTGAATTAATATTCACATTGATTTGAATTGAATTTGAATGAGTGTGAATGCAATTCAGTTTAAATTCCAGGTAACATGATAACAAATTAAACAAACACCTGATGTTTAATATAACATTCTCATAAAAAACATTGTGAAGTGCATTCAATTCCATCTCTGCCCTGTCAATGAATTCAAATTTAAATTAAGTGTGAATGCAATTTAAATTCCAGATAACACTATAATGAATTAAATGAACACCTAATGACTTTCTTGTTTAATATAACATTCTGATAAAAAACATTGAGAAGCAAGTTCAGTTCCATTTCCGTGCTGTCAATAAATTCAAATTCACATTAAATTTAATTGAATTTGAATTGACTGTGAAAGAAATTTGGTATAAATTCCAGGTAACACGATAACAAATTAACCGAACGACTGATAACTTACCAGTTTAATATAACATTCTCATAACCAGAACCAATATAACATAACCATCTCAGTTTCTTTCAGTGAATTTAAATTCACACTGATTTGAATTGAATTTGCATTGAGTGTGAATGCAGTTCAGTTTCAATTCCAAGTAACACGATAACGAATTAAACACCTGATGACTTACCTGTTTAATATAACATTCGCATTAAAATATTATGAAGCACGTTCAGTTCCATTTCTGCCCTGTCAATAAATTAAAATTCACATTGATTTGAACTGAATTTGAAATGAGTGTGAATGCAATTCAATTTAAATTCCAGATAACACTATAGCAAATTAAACAAATGCCTGATGACTTGCATGTTTAATATAACATTCTCCTAAAAAAACATTGTGAAGTGCATTGAATTCCATTTTTGTCCTGTCAGTGAATTCAAATTGATTATGAATTGAATTTGTCTTGAGTGTGACTGCTATTCCGTTTAAATTCCAGATAACTCTATAACAAATTAAATGAACACCTGATGACTTACCTGTTTAACATATTTCTCATAAAAATGAATGCAGTTCATTCTCATAAAAAACATTGTGAAGTTCATTCAATTCATCTCCGTCCTGTCAATGAATTCAAATTCATTGATGTGAATTGAATTTGAATTGAGTGTAAAAACGATAACAAATTAAACAAACACCTGATGACTTACCTGTTTCATATAACATTCTCATAAAAGCATTGTGAGGTGCATTCAATTCCATCTCTGTCCAGTCAGTGAATTCAAATTCACAGTGATTTGAATTGAATTTGAATTGAGTGTGAATGTAATGCATTCCAGGTAACACAAATTAAATGGATATGGAACTAAACCAAACTAAATATCAAACAGTGTGATCATCAAAACCACATCTGTTTGTCTGCATGACTCTTTCCCTGCTGTCCTTCACATTCCATGTCTGTGTTTTTTTTGTTTGTTTTTTTTTTTTCATTTTGTTTCTGCTCACATTGATTCTGGAATGTAGTGTTGCTTTCCTGGAGCATCATCTCTTCATCTTGACTTCTTTCCTCGCACGTATTTTCTTCGCTCACCCCGTCATTCAGTTCTCATGATGAGGCCAGTCAACCATTTCACCATTTTAACCATCATCCATAACAGAGAGAAAAAATAGGTGATGTCAAAGACTATCAAGACCACTGTTTTGATGGTCACTCCAAGCTTCTTGTGGGTAGGTGCCTTCTGGAGCTTTTTAACCTCAATGTATGTTCATGCATTCGGTTCAGTGAAGCGGTGCATTCTGGGAAACTCCAGCGTGCACATACATGTGTTTTCATTGCCCGTCAGTCGGCCTGCAACAGAGAATGTCAGGTTAAAGAATGGCGTTATGGGTATAGCTAGATTGTTAAAAGGTGTAAGAGTCATTTTTGAACAATTTTTTTTTCGGTTAATGTTAATAAAATGTCACAGAATAGTAAAAACAGAATGTCCTTTTTCATGCACACATTATATCTAAATATAGATTATATTGATGAATATATTGATGTCAAGGTTTACAAAGGCTGAGTGGATGAGTGAATGAATGACATCTAACATGTCAAATGAATAACTATGTTTCTAGTCCAAAAGTGTATTATTTAATTTGTATGAATGTAAAATCTGTCTAAAGTCAAACACTGTTTTATGGATTGTCGAGGTCTGAACTTTGCATGCCATGTGATGCCGTAGTAATGGACCAACCACTGAGCTTTATCAAGCATTTGAGTCATATTCTCATTTATATAAACCACTTTGGTTTAAATTTTCAGTCCAGTCCAAGTGATTCACGTCTACAATACCAAGTACTAATCAATGCTGGCAAATCTGAAACAAAACAAGAATGTGCTTATACATAGATTCTCAAGTTATGATTTTTAAGTAGCCTAGATTAATATAATAGTAAATGATTTTAATTTTATGTTTTTTACTGTTTGTTTTGCATTCTACTGTATTTCCTATTTTTGTTCAATTCTACAGTTCTCTCTGGCTTCCTGAATGTAACCAAAAAAAGAAAAAAGCCACTATTGTGCACTAAACAAATTGCATAGCGTTAATTGGATAGCCGTGAATGACAACTACAAACTACCATAGCTAAAAGAAGGTGGTTCTAGAACAAATGTCCCTTCACAAATGTGTTTTCTTCTTGTTACTGACAAACTATTGTTTTAAATCAGAACTATTTTTTGTAACGTAGGAATAATTTGATCACTGAACGCTGTCTGCCTCAGGGGTGCGTTCAGGCACTGGCAAACACTGTATTCTGTCTGTCTAAAAAAGGCTATATGAAATAGGTATTTTGTATATCTTGTGAAAAAAAAAATGTCTTTTTGCTACTTTTGTATTTAGAGGATGAAGAGGACTACTTAAAGATACAGAATCAGAATGTTACTGTTAAATTTTAAAACAACCAAATGTAAGGTCATGGGAGAAGTCAACTTCAGTAAAGATGAAAGTTAAAAAAATAGCTTTAATGGTCTGTTTTTTTGTTTGATGATTTTAAATATGTTTGAGGTAGTTTTTAAGATGACATGCATGGTCATTGCTCACACTGACTGTAGGAAATACACTCACTGTTTTTAAAGCAGGTGTGACCAAATATTTGATTAGACGTCTACTGCTGTAACTGAAGGCTTTATTGCCTGTAGTGGGGCTTAATCTGTGCCAGCCTATTCAGATTAACTAAATATCTAAAGCTTTCTTTTTTTGTTTGTTTTATCTGCACAAAGTGTGATGTTGCTCATAAATTTATTATATATACAGTATATATATGTACACTACTGTACACTTTACAGCATATATGTAGTAATATTCATGTACAGTTTGGGCTCCTTTTGTATAAAGTTTTTAAAAGGTTGATATCTGTAGATATGTGGATTTTTGCCAGTTTTTTTCTGTAGCTATTAACAGCAAGAAAAAGTAAATATGCTTGTAATAAAGAAAGAGATTTAAATGTTCGAAAGCCTTCGGTCTTTTCTCTTTAATTATGTCAGAAGTGATTGTCAATGAAATATCATGGCAACTAGTTATCTACCTCACATTAAAAGGCAAATTCTTCTGGTGTTAAAGTGACTGTTTACCATGGGAGTAATAATGGTACTACATGTGTAGTTATATAATATGACCACAAAGTGGCAGCAAAGTGCAACATTAAAGCTGCTTCAACAATTCACTCTAAACTTTAAATACAACCAGCTCCTTATGGATACTTGATACCAGTCTTAAGTAGGACAGGTATATTTGTAGCAATAGCAAAAAAAAAACAAAAACACATTTTATTGGTCAAAATTATTGATTTTTCTTTTATGCCAAAAATCATTAGGATATTAGGTAAAGATCATGTTCCGTGAAGATATTTTGTAAATTTCCTACCAAAAATATATCAAAACTTAATTTTTGATTGGTAATATGCATTGCTAAGAACTTCATTTGGACAAATTTAAAGGCGATTTTCTTAATATTTAGAGTTTTTTGCACCCTCACATTCTAGATTTTTAAATAGTTGTATCTTGGCCAAACATTGTCCTATTTAAGCTTATTTATACAGCTTTCAGATGATGTATAAATCTCACTTTTAAAAAAAATTTACCCTTACGACTGGTTTTGTGGTCCAGGGTCATATAAACTAGACATACAAACATAATCCGTTTTACTATGCAATTTGGTGATACACGTTTCCACTTGCAAACATTTAATCATTTAACATTTAATCTTCACAGTTAATATAAGTTAATCAGTCAGAATACATCCAAGAGATTTTAATAAAATCAAATAAGATCTCTCTATAATAGAGAGAACCTTCATTCATCATAAACTTTGACATAGCGGTATTATATCCCAAAATCCAAAACATTATGGCTTACTTGTGGATTTGGATAAATATAGGTGTGTCTGTGTCTTCTTATTTGAAGTATCCACTTTATTCGTCAACGCGGAGGTAAGCTTATGGGCGAGACTTCCGGTTTATTAACAGCTACAGGAAAATAACGAGAAGAATAACAACATAAAGTAAACGGTAAAACTATTTCCACTACAAACCAGTGTGTTCATAATTAAAATAATAGATGGTAAAACACAAAACAAACTGTTTTTGCCGGTGGATGCACTCTTGAAATAATACTGATGCTGAAAAAAGGTGTTTGCGTTTTCTGTCGCGAAATTACAGTAAAGGCCGGTTCAGACTACAGGTTTTTTGTTTTTTTTTTGTTTTTTAGTTTTGTTTTGTCGGTCAGGACAGTCAGTGTGTCAGATGACTCCTAAAATCTCGTCCTGACCTGAACAAGAATCATGTCAGTCTTGGCATCTTTAACGACGTGCGTTCTTGACAGATGTTGCCCTTAGCATAAACAAACAATGTTTAGCAAACAGCGTCCTGTAAGTTAGTCAGAAAAACCCCAAAAAGAAAACCTGACAGTGGACACAAACCTGGATTGCCTGAAGAGTACAGTATGGGCCATCAGAGAGAACTTAGGTGACGTATTTTTATTTAACTTTTTTTCACTCTGTCGCGGTAACGTTAGTCACAAACATTTCATCCACTGTAAAATTCCAAATAGCAGGACCGATACCATTGTCTCTGTTTCGTTTCGGCATAGTTGAAAACATGTACGAAAGCGCTTCTGTGCTCCAGTCACAGATTTGTGCCAGAGTCATAGATGTGATGAAACTAACTACAACAGAAAATAATTCTGTGGTGACGTCGTGAAGCGTCGCAGTGGTGGCATCGGATGTCGTCCATTATGACACATTACACGAGATGAAACGACTGATTCTTGCGTCCCGACGTTCAGTGTCGTTTAGGAATTGCCACGACATTCTACGTCCAGCAGATCGTTTCAAAACCGGGCTAAAATCGTGTAGTCTGAACCGAGCATATGTAAAGATAAAACCCGGAGTGGAGCTCATGGAACAGAGCGATTGCAGAACGCTTTGAGCGGGATCCGTGTCGCTCCGCTCCACTCATAGACGTGGTTCCATACCGGTTTTTACTCTGTGCGTTACATGGCAGTGCACATCCTTCGGCTTCTAGTAGTTGAACTATTTTCATTGGCGGAGAAGAATATATACTTTGTATTAATTACTTGTACGAAAGTTGAAGTATTAACTGTTGTGTAAAGCAATATCACTCTTGCAAATAATACTGAAGTACTGAAAATTGGAAAAAGTTGCCTGCGGCTTCTACGACTAAATAGTTGTGTGATATTACTTAAATAGACCCACATAAGAATGTAATAATTTTAGCAAGTATTGCTGAAAACCAGGTTATAATAATATTGTCATGTATCATGCTGATATATCCTCTAGTCAACACTCAACAGGTAAGTGTCAAAATATCATAACTGACCATTTAATTAAATTAAACTAAATCAGGATAAATAAAGACTGCTGCCCACAGACACTGCTGGAGGTGTCTCGAAGTTGTAATCCTCTGACTAAGTCTTAATTCAAAATGTTTAATGGAGTGTACGTTTATGTGTTCTTAGATGTGTGTAAATGTGTGTGTGCAGCCATGCTCATGGACTTGTGAAATCGCTCTATTAGATCTGAAATTGCTGTTATTTGCTAAGATTATTTATGAGTCATTTAACTTTTTGCGCTCTCTCTGGCAGCACTAGATGGTTTGATGGTTTGGTTCATTATTGATTTAAAATGTCTTTCAACGGTCCAGAACACATTGAGGTGCTGCTGAAGACCTCGTACTTGATTTGAGTTGGATGTCATGATGTGATGACACTTGAGTGGGGACCACCTTGGCTCCTGGAAAGGAATTTTGGTAAACGTTTACAATTTGCAAACCTTTCATCCAGTTTATTGGTGAATGGATTTTAAACAAAGCTCTTTCTCTGCTAATACAATCCCCCTTCTGTGTGTATTTGTGTGTGTATATATATATATATATATATATATATATTTATGTATGCATATATGTAAGGCCATTGGTTAAGAATGCTGTAAATGCAAAGGAAATCAAGGACTGTGAAAGTATTTTTCCTACCTATTTAAAAATGTCAGGTTACATGCAGCAGGCTCATTCCACTCGCCCCATCTTCACCCCTACATTTCCGTGGCAGAAAGCATGTCAAACGACAGTGAAGATTCTGACCTTGCCGTCACAGTCGTAACCTCACAGTTGCCTCCAGCACTGACCTTGAGCAATGAATGCAGCAGAGAGCAAAGCGAAGGATCGAGAAAAAATGAGAGAAAGGGCAAGTGAGTCGTCAAACGCTCCCCTCTTAACCTCTTATTATAAAAGAACAAATTGCTCTGAAATTTCATTTGATTGTGTTCCTAGATTTCTCTCGTTAGTTTTGAAGTGTGCTGATAGAGATGCTGAACAAGCTCACCGATGCTTGTTACACTCTTAAAGCAGACAAGATAAACTGTGGCATGAACCACAACGCTGCATACGAAAGAAAACTTTGACTGAAATTTGGTTGATAATGTTGAAGGTGCTATAAGTGATTTTAGAATTGTTATTATTTTTTAATATTCAACAAACAAATCCACTGCTGCACTACATCTAAGTGATTTTTTTCAAACCAGAGGCCGGTTTATCACCTTTAAACTGCTTTATCAAAGACCTTATTTAGTCTATGTTAAATACACCTTCATTCGGTCTTTAAGTGTCCGTGAGGTTCTCTTCTGATGAAGAAGGACATGCATGTATTGCAATAAATTATATCAGAGGATTACAGACATCACTTTCAAAAGCAAGGATGGATCAAGTTGAAAGCCATCTTGATTTGAAAGCCACTATTTGCATAAGCAGACTTTAGAAGATTGAATATCAAAAGAGAAATACGCTATTATATTCATCATATTAAAGGGCCAAAACACGTAAGTGTTTTTAAAGACCAATATAGAAAATGAAATCCAGCTGGAGGAATATTGCAAATAAAAAGAACAAGTCTGTGCTACAACAGATTGTTTTGGCTCTTTTAATTGACACAGACACTGTATGATATTTTCAAAGTATGATTGAATGTTTACTCTTTGGAAGTCCTAATAAAATAGATTTATTTTTGACAGACGGCCTTATTTAAAGCTGCTGGTTTTGTCAATAACAATCTGCGCTGACAGTGTTCTCAATGTATGAGAGACATAGGCTACAGTCTGCTTTATATAACGCATAACTACCTGTTATTGATCTGTAAAACGATTGAGCTAACAGGCAGGTTTCTCTTTCAGTCAAAACATGTTTTCCGGCATTGCCAGTGGAGGACGCTCTGCTCCTGACAACCACTCCAGCCTCGGAGACATGAAATGTGCTAGATATGAACAGAAAGACAAGAAACCTTTGTTTGTTGTGATTTCTTTGTAAAATGATTATTTTACAAAGAAAAGAAATGCGGATTGCTCACAATATTGCGTGCCACTATTATAATGTAAGCACATAGGGACAGTCTGTAACTGATGTCATAATTTAAGATAATGAAATTCAATTAATTTATTTCCAAAGGTTTTTATCTTTTTTTATCATTTATCTTCCAGCCATCAACACGTCTGAATGTAGTGTGTTTTTGAATCACGCAGATCCATGACAGTGGACACATTTACAGTAAAACCTATAATTAAAATACTAAATCTTCCTGTAATTTTATCCATGGCTTACCAAGATGAACTGACCTATTTGTGTTTGTTGTGAGCATATAAACCAGTCCTCTAATTACTGACATAACGAAAGGGCCTCCGACGTTGCACCTTGGATTTTACGCATTTAAGCCTAATATGAGCGAAACAACCTCCAATTGAAATTCATTAATAACGATCATTCGTCGAAGTAATTAACATCCCCGATGATAAACACGGGAACAATACCCTAATCAGCGACCGGTCTGAGTTTGACTACCCACGGTGCTCGGCATGGTCCGCTCGCAGCAGGCCTGCTGGGCCGTGTGTGGCTATGGAAACAGGGCGCGCCTAATTAGACGGCGAAATCCTTCACCCGCCCGAGCGAGCGGAGAGAGGCATTGTACGGTGTCGCTTTTCTTCCCGTCAGTCTTTCAGCACGGGGCTAGATTGGCGCTGGCCCCGGGGTTTGTGGGAACCGGGACAGCCCTTTCACGCAAGCCCTCCTCAGGTCGACATTATTACACGGCCAATTAAGTCAGTTCAACGGGCTCGAACTTGAGCAAACAGCAGGGGCGATTGTTTTCCGCGGCCCTCCCCGACTAGCTTGCTAATTACTCCGTGGACTGCCCCTAACCAGGATGCATTTTGGAAGGCTCTGACCCCCCCTAATTAAAGCTTGAACCTCTCCAAAAGGAAAGTCAGAACGAACGGTTAGGGGTCTTTAAACTATACATTTATTTTTACATTACAAGTATGCCTTTATGTACTTTTGATGTAGGCTGTTGACATCTTTTTGGGTGTGTTAAGATGGGAGGGTGTAAAGATTTCTTTTAAATATTTTTTGTGCGTGTGTAAATACATTTATATGAACATATAAATTCATAAAACTCAATGCAAACTAGATGCTCCTTATTCTTCAAGGCAAGCCTAAGGGCGAGACTTCCGGTTCATTAGCCGCTATAGGGAAATAAGGGGAGGAATAACGAAGTGCAGTAAACGGTAAAACTGTTTGCACTACATACCAGCATGTTCAAAATTATTATAATACATTAAAATAATATTGTAAGACACACCAGTTTGCAACATCAAGCAGCAAAACAAGCTGTTTTGTACTGCTAAAAATAGCATGATGCAGATGAGACCGGAAAGCCAGACCTGTAAAATTTACAAAAGGCCAATAAGCCAAGCTTTATGGGAAAAATAAGGGGGATACGGTACATCTATATTCTAAAAATTATATATAGTGCTAAGTAGATAACTTACAAACTGTAGTCCGTTATTGATCTAGTTTACTAGAATATTATCTAGGTTACTTGTTTTATGTAATGTATTCTGACTACTTTTTACTTAACTTGTGTACCTACCATTGCTTTTTTCCAAATTCAGAAGCATGGATTGCAAAAATACTTACATGGCCATTCTATATTGTGAAAATAGTAAAAAGCATAACCATAAATGGTATGACACACAATACGATTTTTGGAGACCAAACATTAAAAGAAAGAGAAAAAAAGGATTCTGGAGAATCAGTAAACTGTGAATAATTTACTGCCATTTTATGAATAATATGTAATCATGTAATCCATAAAAAGTAACTGTAATCTTATGAGCATTTTAAAATGTAATATGTGATCCTGGACCACAAAACCAGTCATAAGTAGCACGGGTATATTTATAGCAATTGTATAGATCAAAATGATCAATTTTTTTATGCCAAAAACCATTAGGATATTATAATCCATGATTATATTTTGTAAATTTCCTACCGTAAATATATCAAAACTTAATTTTTGATTAGTAATATGCATTGCTAAAAACTTCTTTGGACAACTTTAAAGGTGATTTTCTTAATATTTTGATTGCACCCTCAGATTCCAGATATTCAAACTGTTATATCTCGGCCCAATATTGTCCTATCCTAACAAACCATACATCAATGTAAAGTTTATTTATCCTGCTTTCAGATGATGTGTTCAGTTATGACTTATGACTGGTTTTGTGGTCCAGGGTCACATATAATCCAATTACTGTTACTTAATTTTTGTAATCTGATTACATAGTGCAGATGTCATCAGTTACTACCCAGCATTGTGTATATTCATAAAAGCAATGTTAATAATTTAATAAAAATTATGTTAAGTTAGTTATCCCCAACTTAAAAAATATTTACTGATTTTATTAACTAGAATATGATGCGCAGAAGTGATGTTTGCTTATATGTTTTCTGTTCAAATAATGGTTTCCATTACAAACAGGCCCTGAGGTGACCAACTTAACACAGGTGACTCGTTTTGGAAGCAAAACAAACACAAGAAGGGGATTTGGGTTGGAGGCAGCTGTGGATCCTGCACGCTCAGCTGGTGACACACAAAGAAACAGGTGACGACGTCGGGATGTTTGCCCTGCAAGGGTGCCGCCACGTGCTCCTTTCCCCTGGAACGAGCTCTCTCAGTAAAATCTGCACCTGGCCTGGTGGTCTTGGCAACATCGGACAACCTCTAGCAGATGTTCGTCTCCCTTTTGTCGATGACTTCGCGGTGGCTGCTCCGCGAGACAAAACTGCGGTGAGAGGTGCTCCTGCCACAGAACGCTAATCAAAAGATGACTAACATTCTTCCCCCTTTACCCCACACTTCCAGAGAGTGTGAGAGGCCACTTTCGGAGTGGGGAGCTTGGATGGGTAATTGTGCATGATTAGCAATTTTAATTACCAGGTGCTCGGGGTCCCATCTGAGAAAGTGTAAACAGGATAGCACTCAGAGCTCCTTGAACATCCCACACGACAGTCTGATGCTGTGTGTGTGTGTTGACTCGCAAAATAGAGGAACATATTCCCGTTTACAGGGACAATTAAGACTCTGTTACGTTTCCTCAGGCCGTGACCCTTTTGAAACGTCCCATTTTTGTTTACAGTCCCACAGCTTATTGTTAATGTCTTTGCCTTGAAAGCAAACCGCTGCGTGCACTCCTTCGAGAAAAAGAGACAGCCATGAGCACAGTCCAAGTAAATTGGGCTTTCGGTCTGTTCGGTCTCTTTTCTTTTCCAGGTCTGTTAACCTTGCAAATTCTGCCGTTGTTTTTTTGTTTGAAGGATGTCTTCTCAGTCAAAGACTTGTTTTCACTGCAAGTTTCTAATGGAGAAAATGGGTGACAGTTCTTTGTTCGGGAATATCTTGCTCTCGAATCAAAAGAGCGAAGATTGCACAAGGTTGAGGTGCCTCTTTAGGTGAAAAGAAGTACAGTCTCATACCGACACACATATATCTAACACAATATATAAAAAGAAATGTGTGTGCGGATTGACCCTATCAACTACTTGTTCTCATTTGGAGCAGGAACGTAGCCTTGAGCGGCATTCAGACCATGGTGCGAATGACCACTATCGACCAGACTTGCTCTTTAAAGAAAAACTCAATTCATCAACACAATATGCAGAATTTATGTATTTGAGCCCTGCTGCCAGAGGTCACCGCAGGGCAGAGTCATTAGGATACAAACTCTCCTTTTCTCACCGAGGTCTCTCTGATCTCACTGTATCACATAATAAAAACTATTCTGAAGAACCTGAGGGAGTCTTTTGTATCAGTCCAGTGAATACAGCTGTAGGTCAGGTGTTTAAAGGTGAGCAGAAGAATGTATTTCCACAAACACGGGATGATTTCTGTGAAGACCAGTGTCCTTGCGTTATATTGTGATTGCACCGTGCTTTCTCAAATAGTAATTTTCTCTACACAAGCAGGGGAAAAACTTAAGAATCGTGTGTTATTGAGTTTAAATGTGTGTGTGTTTGTGTGTGCAGGATCATCTCGTGGGTTACTCTGCTGCAGAGATCATACGTGATGAAGTTTACTCAGTCACCTGATCCGGGATGAAAGTTGCCCTTTGGCTATGTGGCAGACGGGAAGAAAGGCACACTCACGCTCGTGTGAAGGTATAGTGAATTAAAGGAACAATACGGGTCAAATTAAAAGCTTTTACTGCAGGGAGTCACTCACATGAACAAACAAACCTGTTTTCGGATATACTGTACACAGTGTGTAGATTCATGGACAGTTCATTTTTCAGCATTGTTACTAATGATGGACTTATATATATCGTCCAGGCTGATTAATTAGACGTTATTTGGCAATTTTGAGATAATCACCCACTCTGGATTTGGGGTTATTTAGCCAAAACTGAAAACTCTGTCATTGATTACTCACCCTCATGTTGTTCCAAAGTGTTAAGACCGTCGTTCATCTTCAGAACACAAATTAAGATATTTTTTATGAAATCCGAAAGCTTTCTGACCCTGCATAGACAGCGATGCAACTACAACACTCAAGGTCCAGAAAGGCAGTAAGGACATCGATAAAATAGTCCATGTGACATCAGTGGTTCAACCTTGTATTTCATTGAAAATATCTTAATTGGTGTTCCCAAGATGAACGAAGGTCTTACGGCTTTGGAACAACATGAGGGTGAATAATTAATGAAAGAAATGTTCATTTTTGGGTGAACTATCCCTTTAATTAAATTATATTTTAATTAAAATTATTATTAAATTGTTATGATTTATTGACAGTCCTGTCAATGGATAATTGCATTTTTAATGAATTTTAAATTAATTTTGTGTAAAAAAGTAATAATTTAAGAGTTGTATATAACTCATTCATTGTGATTAAATTATATTAATTACACAATCGTTCAAAATCTCAGTGAGTGAGATTTTTTTAAAGAAATGAACAAGTTTTCAAATGTGACAGTAAAGCCACTTATAATTTTACAAAATAATGCTTCTTTTGAACTTTCTATTCAATGTATCACAGAAATATACACTACCAATCAAAAGTTTTTGAACAGTATGATTAATGTTTTTTCTGCTCACCAAGCCTGTATTTATTTGGTCCAAAATACAGCAAAAGCAGTAATATTGAGAAATATTTTTACTATTTAAAATAACTGCTTTCTATTTGAATATATTTTAAAATGTAATTTATTCCTGTGATCAAAGCTAAATTTTCAGCATCATTACTCCAGTCTTCAGTGTTACATGATCCTTCATATGCTGATTTACTGTTCAAGAAAAATTTGTATTATTATTGTTGTTATCAATATTTAAAGAGTACTTTTTTTTTTTCAAAATTCTGTAATGAATAGAAAGATCCAAACATTTTATCCAAGCATTTATCTGAAATAAAACAAGGTTTTGTAACATTATTCACTGTACCATTCAAAAGCTATATATATATATATATACACACACACATTTTTTTTGATAAAGAAATTATAGAAATTAATACTTTTATTTAGCAAGGATGCTTTAAATTGATCAAAAGTGATAACAAAGACATTTATAATGATACAAAAAACATCTATTTCAGATAAATGCTGTTCTTCTGAACTTTCTATTCATCAAAGAAACCTGAAAAAATTTTACTCAGCTGTTTTCAACATAATAATAATAATACATGTTTTTTGAGCAGTAAATTAGAATATTAGAATGATTTCTGAAGGATCATGTGACTGGAGTAATGATCCTAAAAATGTTAAAATATATTCAAATAGAAAACAATTATTTTAAATAGTAAAAATATTTCAGAATTTTACTGTTTTTGCCATACTTTGGATCAAATAATTGCAGGCTTTGTGAGCAGAAGAGACGTTTATAAAAATATTAAAAATGATACTGCTCAAAAACTGTTCACCATTAAAAAAATGTAAACAGCACAACTATTATTAACATTAATGATGCGCCATGATGCGTATAATGATTTCTGAAGGATCATGTGACACTGAAGACTGGAGTAATGGCTACTGATAATTCAGCTCTGCCATCACAGGAATAAATTACATTTCAAAATGTATTATATTCAAAAATGCATTAAAATAGAAAACCATCTGTTTTCAATTGTAAGAATATTTCACAATATTACTGTTTTTACTGCATTTCTGACTTGGTGAGAATAAGAGACTTCCAAACTTTTAAAAAGTACTTTATATACAGTAATCAGCAGTATTTAATCTCACCTCTGTTGTTGATCACCAGTTTGAGTACTTTTGTTTATTGTATTAACATTTGGAGAATGTTTTTACAGAGGCATGTTAACACTGACTTGCAGTAAGATGAGCGTTTGAGAAAGGTGGTTTGACTAAAGCCCAGTTTGTGTCAACGGCTCAATTCCTAGCTGTTTGGCTTGTATTAGTGCATATGGCGTGTCAGTCTAGTGGCCATGCTGATAGCTAATGGCCTAATCCATATCACATTACAAACAGGATGATTAAGTGCTGTCTCACAGTAGGATTATCATGGGATTATTATGGGATCAGTGATATCTCTGATCTGCGAGACACTCTTCTCTCTTCAAGTACCCTCCCTGAGGTACATCATATCGCATCAGATACACATCGACTCAAGAGGCTTCAATCAGGTAACCTGCAGACTGAACATTTCCATTGCTGTCGTAATTGAAACTGGTGATGTTGACTCATGGCGTATTACAGGATGCGGGTGACACTATAAGACATTTTCAAAATCATTCAAAAGTGAGTTTGAGGGTTACATATTGTAAGACTCCATAAAGATAATCAACACTTTAAATTGGTCAGACCCATTGACACAGGTGGAATTGTAAAACACTGGCTCTCTTGGTTGCATTTTGTCATTATTGCCTTCCTGAAAGGTTTTATCGGTTTCATCAGAGGCAGGTTAACGTGAGATGGTTGATGTTTGACTTCAGTAATCGCTGAAGGCCGCTTGGTGCCGTGCAGATCCGTAGATCCCAAACCAACCAGAATATGATCCCTGGAACCCTCAGACTCTCATGTTGGATTGGTTTACAGATGATTGACATCTTTTGGCAGGCTCCCAAGATCCTAGGAATTCTGGGATGCTTTGGCTAGCGACTTGTCACACATCCCAGGTATACGTGATGTTTTCATTTGTTCGTGCCAACGGTTAGTATCACCTGTCGCTGTGGAGTTGCTGTCCGCTCAGCTGGTTTGCTAAACACGATCGTTTAGGAGGAAGTAGACTGACAGGTTTTGCAAAGTAGATTTAATGCATACTGTACTGTATTACAGATATGTTGCAGCACTTGAATCCGTAGATGAGGAGAGGTTATCAACTCATTTGCTTTTCTCCACTTAATAATTTTAAACGGTTAAAATTAAAAAGTTTCAAAATGAATAGATTGCTCCAGAAAGGAAAGAATATTAAGTATTTCTGAGCTGGTTCAAGCATTTCTCGCTGGTTGATATTCATAAAAGCCTTACAGAAACTATAGGAGCGCACACACTCACCCACAGACTCGTGGTCTATTTTAAGGTTACAGATCAAGGGCCTCTCCACTCAAAAGGGGGCACTGTTACTGCATTGCAGATTACAGAGTATTATCAGGGAGCTTTCTGAATTACAAATTAACATCACTACTATAAACATTCATGTAATAAAATGGTTTCTAATATCAGGCCAATCACTTCAGCCATTGAAATATGATTCCACAATAGCCATTAAGTACATTTTGTTAACAAAATGAGGACTGCGAGTCCCATCCTCCTAGTTTTAGACAGTTATCATTTTAGTCATGCTGAGAGGTAAAATTGAAAAGAGGAATAGTTCTTCTAGCACTTCTCAGGTAATGGCTATGATAGTCTAATGGAAAAAACATTGCTTTAATTCAAGATTCAGCTTCATTTTTAAACTGCAAGATCAGATAATTCTGAAACCTATGATCTGAAAGAATAACAAGTGCATAATGACAGTGGGTTTTAACATGTACAGTGCTAAACTAAACTTGATTGCTTAAAATGCTTGAAATCAAATGTTCTCAGCAAAATCTTTCCCTTTCAATTAATGCTAAAACTATTTTAATTCAAAACATTATTTTAATATTTAGAAACATGAAATTTTTTATTCAGCAACAACATTAAGTGTAGATATTTATAAAGTTACTTTTTAAAAAAAGTTTAAATAAATTATGGAAATTTGTGTTAATCAGAAAATCATAAAAGTAAGCATTACAACTGTTTTCAACATTAATGATAGTAAGAAATGTTTCTTCAGCAGCAAATTAGCATATTAGAATAATATGGAGTCAAAATAGGGCCATATATATCTGCAAAATAAAACAATGTTTTGCAAACAAAAAATATGTTTTGCAAATAAAAATAGAGTATTGAGAAAAAAAATTGCTTTTTTGCAAGTAAAAAAAAGTAATTGCAAAAGAAAAGTTAACCCCTGAGAGAAAAAATAAAGTTTAGCAAAGTAAAACTTCAGCAGCATTGACTTTGCAACACATATTTCCCTTTGCGCCGCTCCTTTAAATCCGCGTTTCAGTCATCCGTGCCTTTGCGGCGCAAGCTTTCCTTTGCGCTTCATTTTTCTATGCGCCTCGCTTTGTGTCCCTGATTTGACGTGGGGGAGGGGTCAAGAGGTTGGGGTGTGTACAAGGGACGAAGGCGCGTCCCTCTCGTTACGTCATCAGCGCGAGCCCCGGATTTCAGGTATGTATTATTGATCGCTTTCTTCTTATTATTATTAGACTCCTATATTATTAATAACAGATACTTAAGACCGGCCCAAATAAGGCTATCACGATTAACAGACATTATATTGTACATGATTTATGAACAGCTTGTGGGTGAAAAAGGTAAAATAGTGTTGCACCCGAAAGCTAGAGGTCGCTCTCGTGCGAAAACTCAAAATAAGCGCAGTAGAGGAAGACAATAACGCACATAACGCATATGGACATCATTTTATCAATATTCCTAAAACCTCCTCAGGTATTTTCATGATAATAAAGTATATTAATAATAATTATTAATAATAATTTTGCACGAGAGCGACCTCTAGCTTTCGGGTGCAACAGTATTTTACCTATTTCACCCACAAGCTGTTCATAAATCATGTACAATATAATGTCTGTTAATCGTGACAGCCTTATTTGGGCCGGTCTAAAGTATCTGTTATTAATAATATAGGAGTCTAATAATAATAATAAGAAAGCGATCAATAATACATACCTGAGATGACGTAACGAGAGGGACGTGCCTTCGTCCCTTGTACATACCCCAACCTCTTGACCCATCCCCCACGTCAAATCAGGGACACAAAGCGAGGCGCATAGAAAAATGAAGCGCAAAGGAAAGCTTGCGCCGCAAAGGCACGGATGACTGAAACGCGGATTTAAAGGAGCGGCGCAAAAGGAAATATGTGTTGCAAAGTCAATGCTGCTGAAGTTTTACTTTGCTAAACTTTATTTTTTCTCTCAGGGGTTAACTTTTCTTTTGCAATTATTTTTTTTACTTGCAAAAAAGCAATTTTTTTTCTCAATACTCTATTTTTATTTGCAAAACATTGTTTTATTTTGCAGATATATATGGCCCTATTTTGACTCCATAGAATAATTTCGGAAGGATCATGTGATAGTAAAGACTGGAGAAGTTATGCTGAAAATTCAGCTTTGCATCACAGGAATAAACTGCATGTTAAACTATATTCAAATAGAAAACATTTCCTTTACTATGTAATAATATTTCACTGTTTTACTACATTTTGATCAAATAAATGCAGCATTGGTGAGCATAAGAGACTTTTTTCGAGAAATCCTACTGATCCCAAACATTTGAATGATTATACGTATTAAGTGAAACTGCAGATAGAAGGAAGGAATGAAGATGTTAGAGTAAAAACAACAAAAAAGGGGGTAAAACAGAAAGAAGCTGCTAAGAAATCAGCACCGTAGCACCATTTTTGGTCTCCTCCTGATGTTTCTTCCTCACTAAAAGCAGAGTACCCTGGGTCGCTCACTCTCTGCCTTACTGCATATTCCTGTTCACCTGACATTAGGCCCCGGCTCAGTCCCAAAAGCAGCCTGCACCCCGCTGGGTCCATTCCATTAGATACTCCCTACACACTTTGTCTGTCATACTAAAAGCCAAGCCTGGGGAGCAAGGAGAGGTTAAAAGGTACGAAATGAGCCTTAGCCGAGTGGTTTAGCAAGCTGATTGCTCTGATCTGATTGGGCAGATGGTTGAATTGTGGTATCTCTCATCTCACTCTGCAGTATATGGTTAGATTGGATGATGAGGTTCAGGTCATTGTCTTTACTTTGAATGTAAGTCATTATGAGTCCATTTAGTTATTTCCTATTGTTACAGTGGTAATTAGCCTCCCTTGGTGTACCTGACTGCTTGCAACTAAAGAAAAAAGCCCATCAATGTCTAAAACCATTTTTTTCCTCTCAGGTAAAAAAAAAAAAAAAATCTGTGGGGAAATTATAAGTCCTGTTTTCTTTATTAGACTAATGGACATTTATACCTAATAAAATTGCTTTTCAGGAATCAGACATCTTATACTGACAGAAATTCTGAAATGAGATGATAATGATTTGCATGTTTGTGATGACAGTGCATAGAGTAAAATTAATGTCAGGATTAACATCCGCTCGGGTTTTTTACTTCATTGTCGCCGCTGGTCAGAGCACAGAACTGATGCATGGTGTCAAGGAAAAGACAGGAAGTAATATGAAAATGTTTTATTTTTGTTTTATTTATTTTCAATTTTTTGAAAGAGTGGAGAACAGTATGTTGATGAAGTTCTTTCAGCGACCAAAAGCAATTTCCTCTTGTAACATCAGTACAGCAATACTTTTCTCTAAACAGCACTTTTCAAGGACCTCATAGATTGTTAAAAAGATGCGCAACACTCAACTTGATAGCATCAGTGTTATTAAAATAACTTTGAAAAAAAAAACTAATATTGTGAAATATTATTACAATTTAAAATAACTGTTTTCTATATGAATATATTTTAAAATGTAATGTGATGTAACAACTGAGGGACTCAAATTCAACTATTACTGAAGGTTCAAACACTCACTGATGCATTAAGGGGGTGAAAACTTTTTGAATTTGAAGATCAGGGTAAACTGAACTTATTTTGTCTTCTGGGAAACATGTAAGTATCTTCTATATCTTCTGAAGGGCAGTACTAAATGAAAAAAATATGATATTTAGCCAAAATAAGAAAAATAATCATATCTTTGTTCTGTTCAAAGGTTTTCACACCCCGGCTCTTAATGCATGGTTTTTCCTTCTGGAGCATCAGTGAGTGTTTGAACCTTCTGTAATAGTTGCATATGAGTCCCTCAGTTGTCCTCAGTGTGAAAAGATGGATCTCAAAATCATACAGTCATTGTTGGAAAGGGTTCAAATACACAAAAATGCTGAAAAACCAAAGAATTTGTGGGACCTGAAGGATTTTTTCTGAAGAAAAGTGGGCAGTTTAGCTGTTCAGGACGAACAAGTGACTTGTAAACAACTTTCACTAAACAAAAAAAAGACAGCTGTGGATCATTCAGGTAATAACACAGTATTAAGAATCAAGCGTATGTAAACTTTTGAACAGGGTCATTTTATAAATTCAGCTATTATTTTCTCTTGTGGACTATATGTAAACATCTTCTGTGTGAAATATCCATTTCAGGTCAGTACTAAATAAAAAATAACATTCATTTTTTGTCTTATTTTGATCAAATAATTAACATTTTGCAGATACTGCAAGGTGTATGTAAACTTTTGACCTCAACTGTATGTAATGGCAATCATCACTGAAACATAAATTAGAGCATCATTTATTTGTTTCTATCTGTGTGAACTGGAAATGTAATTGCATTCTTGATATTCCCCCTTGACCTTTATTGCAGAAGTTTGTAGGTGTTTACATGTATACATTTGGCAGACACTTTTTATTCCAAATGACTTTCATTGCATTTGTGGTATACATTTAATCAATTCACACATCTTGTGAGAATTGAAGCCATGACCTTGGGGTTGCTAGCGCTATGCTTCACTATTTGAGTAACAAGAAAGTTGAACAAAGCATTCAGAGTTTTGTACAAGTGGTTCTAGTGTGTACAAAACTTGTGGGATCGTTGCTAAGCTGTTTCCATACTATGCTCTAGATACTCTGGTCCCTATCCTTCTATCTTAGAAATCCTATGGAATTTTTTCACTAATTTTAAGCGTTGCAAGCCAAACGTCCAGTCATTTAAAACACACCTCTCCTCAACAATCCACACAAACTCAGGTGTCATTCATTTTTGTAACACAAAGGGTACAGGACAAGTTATATTTTGAAGAGTTGAGCAATAGAAATATTGATGCTTGCTTAACTACATCCACCTTCACATTTCAGCGCAGTTAGATTCCTCCGCTCATGCAGTACAGCACCTGGTGAATCACACGGGTGACAGAGAGGTCAGGGTCGGACTGTAGACAGAGGATTTTGTGTGGAGATGAAGGTGACTGTCTCTCACACAAAAGACAAATACTGCTTTCCCTGTAAAATAGGCATGTGAAATGGTTTCACAGCCAGCCAAACTTCCTGAATCCTCTTTTGTGGAGAGATGCCAAACCACAGAAGAGAGAATAAGGGAAGCCAAGAAGAGAAAGAAAGAGCTGAAAGACAAAGATAGAGACAGGTGAGGAGTGAAGAGAGACAGAGACTCTGTGTTTTTGGTCTCTAATTTGTATTATTCTGAGGTTGCATTTTCAAAGCTCACATAGCTTAATGGAGTTTTCAGTTACATTTGATTTAGACAAATTGTATACATTTTTTTCTTCTTAAAAGTTAAAAAAATATGCTTGAGATCTCTTCTGAAAATTTAGAAAGAAGTGGAATGCTGAAAGACATAAGTCGTAGGCTGAACTCTCCATTTGCACTGTATAGAAGAAACAACAGAGATCTTAAAATGATCTCATTTGTGAGTTTTCTGTTTCTGGATCCAGAGTTTTCAACCAGAGGGTCCATAAAGATCTATAAAACATGAAAAGATTTTAAAAATCGGTAGGAGCTGAACATTTTACGAACATTTAACTTTCTAGAGGCTTCGTGAGAAAGTCTGGCTGATAGACTGGAGAGAGTTTTTAAAAAACTGCTGTTCTGGATGGATTTGCTGTAGTTTATAAGGTTTATTTTGATGCATTACAGCTGACCAGTAAATTAATAAGCAAGCGGAGAACACCCAACAGGCTGTAAAAGTGTTTTCCATTATATAGGTATTTAAATAAGATGTATATGAATAGCCTATTAGTGTCTGAGCATTAAAAGTCGAGAATAAGAGGTAGAATATGAAATGGCCATAAAAAATAATAGGCGAAGTTTGAGAAATCTTCCACCGCCTGAAACACATGTTGATTACCGAGAACGAAGGGCAGCCGCACGCAGAGTTCAATTAGTCAACCAATTAGTGCTGGTCCGAGCGCGGCGGGTGCGCGGCTCTGTGTGACCGACAGGTCTCGCCGAGAAGCCGTTACAGCGCTAGCGTCCGTAGCAGGCTTGATTTCTGGGGCTCCGGTGGGCAGTCAGGATGTTATTATCGAGGTCTGGAGTCAGCGGCTTAAAGTGGCGACCGTGGTTTAGATTCGAGACGCACGCAGCGCAGCGGTGCGGTACGCGCTAGATCAACGCCATTTATAACGTGCGACAAATGTGGACTCTAGCGCACGCAGGGTGGGGTCCAATGCCGGGTGACTTCTAAGAACAATAGCACGCGTCAAAATCTGCATTTAAAAAATAGATTAGCCGCGATCTCTCATAAATTCATCGAGTTATACTATTTCTGTAACCTAATAAAATCCCTTAGGACTTAGTGACAGCCCTATAAGAAGAACGAACGTCTCGAAGACTCGAAACAGGTGAACTAATTCCAGTACAGAACCTCATAGGATGTTGCGCATGCAGGACTGAACAAATCACTCCCCGAGACGACTCATTCTTCCCGAGTCACATTAAAGATTCCTTCAAAATGAACAAATCGTCACTAGAACAACCCATCAGTAATTTGTAGCATCGTGGACGCGCATCCCAGAGCCTGTGCTACATAAGCTTTTGTGCTAAAAAGTATACACATTTTTATTTTTCGAAATGACCAGTTGTTTCACTAGATAAGACCCTTCTTCCTGGGCTGGGATAGTTTAGAGCCCTTTGAAGCTGCATTTAAACTGCATTTTGGACAATCAAATTCGGGGCACCAATGAAGTCCATTATATGGAGAAAAATCCTCAAAAACCATAATTTCTTTATGACTGAAGACAGAAAGACATGAACATCTTGGATGACAAGGGGGTGAGTAAATTATCTGTAAATTGTTGTTCTGGAGGTGAACTTCTCCTTTAAGTGTTTTAACTACAAAAGCAAACAGTAGCAAAACACATCTTTAAACCGTGTGTGCGCACGCTACTTTCAGAGTGCACTACTTTTTCTCCAACATGGCAGCTGACTCAATGGGAAAACAAAGGTCAGAACTTTTAGGAAATGTCACTCATTTCGTCTCTTGCCACTTAGTGGCCTGTTTGGCAGGAGGGGGCTTGGCCTGCTCCCGGTCACCGGGGGCAACGGAATAATGAATCACCACGGCAGCGAGGCTCTGCTCTGCCTGAAAGCACGGAGGCAGCCGGAGCAGCGCGGCGGGACGCTATTGTGGCTCGGCCTGCACTATAGGCAAACCAAGCAGGCAGGAGGTCTGGAAATAGTTACAGTCAAATAGAGGCATACTGATCAAGAATACAAGAGGTCTGCTATCCCCACGGGCTAGAAGAGGGATTTCTTTTACTTTCCCCATCCCTCTCCCTCTCTCTCCCGGCCCCCTGATCAGATAAAACATACTGTAACAGCACTTAGTCTTTGGCAAATTGCCGATTGTCACAAATTTTAGAGATGTCAGTCATTGTGTTGAGGCGGAAGCTTGCCGTTATACGGAGGTGGGCGACTGCTTAGTGTACGTGGTAGTATATTAGTATTGCAGCAGTTTTGGTGTGGCAAAACAGTCAGCGGAGCAGTGACAATGATAGGGGAGTTACAGTAGGTTGTGCCAGCTCAGTGCTCGTTTTGCCCCAGGTGAGGGCAGACTGATCAGATGATTATTTCTGAAGGGGTAAACAGCGTCTGAAATAGAGCCGCTGCAATTACCTGAGTTTCAGGTAATCAAGGTAGAGCTGAATAAAGGGCGCAGTCTGCGGTCCTCCACCTCGCCTCAGACTCCATTACCTGTTCTCTTTCAGACAGCATAATAAGAGCAGAGTAACCCTAACCAGACCATCGGCAGCTAAATCTGGTTGTCTGTCAAGTTCATTGTGTCAAGCAGCACAGATATGGTTCCTCTAGTCTGAAACAAGACCCCTGGTTTGGGGTTTAAAGAATCAAAGAGCTTCCAGATTGAGACTTGACCCCAGATCAGGGATAAACTGTCACTTGAATGTGTGTGTGTGACCTGAACATCTCTTTAAAGCTTCATGATTGCAAATCCCTGTAAGTGTTTGTGTATGAGGGTCAGAAAGTTATTTACATTGTACATTTATTATGTGCATATGTGAAAAGTTCGGAATAATTATCATTTTTAAATGTTCTTGGAAGAAGTCTCTTATGCTTACCAAAGGTGCATTTATTAAATAAATATACAGTAACACAATAATATTGTGAAATATGTGGTCTTCAGTGTCACATGATTCTTCAGAAATCATTATAATATGCTGATTTTGTGCTCAGTTGTTATTGGTGCTCAAATATTAACAATGGTTCATTTTATTATCATCAGTGTTTTATTATCAAAAAGTTTTTGCTGCTATTAATAAATAGAAAGTTCGAAAGAACAGCATTTATTTAAAATAGAAATCTTTTGTAACATTATAAATGCTTTTACTGTGATTTTTTATCAATTTGTTGTGTGCTTGCTGATTTAATGTATTATTATTTTTATGTACATCAAACTTTTAAATGATTTTAAACTGGTGTATCATGGTTTCCACAAAGATGGCTGCCTAAAATTCAGCTTTGCCATGACAGAAATCATTTAAATTTCAAATATATTCAAATTGAAAATAATTATTTTAAATTGTAATAATTTCACAATATTACTGTTTTCACTGCATTTTTTTATTAAATAAATGCAGCCTTGAAAAGAATAGGAGACTTCCTTCAAAAACATAAAAATGGTTATTATTACCACCTTTTATATCTTTATATATTTTCTTCTGATACCTCTCTCAAGGTTAGACACATTTAAGATGGACTTCAGGGATAATTGCCATTTACCTTTATTATTCCTAGGTCATGCACACTATTTTTTCCTTCTCTTTTGATTTCCTCCCTCTGCCTTTGTTGTCTGCTTTTTCCACTCTCTCTTTCTTATACTCATAGGAAAATTGTCAAGCTTCTCTCATCTGTTCCAGTTCTGCTTAATCCCCACCCAAACCATTTTAGCAATGCCTACAATTTGGACTCATGCTAAAAAAACAACATATACTTTCCCTATTAGAGGATGAAATGCATTTAAACTGTCATATTTGATCAGTTTAAACAGTGTATTTTACTTAATGGATTGAAGTCTTGAACATGCTCCACCAGAACATTAGCAAGAAGATCTATAGCAGCATCTACATTTAACTAGAACATCCTCAGTTTTTCAATTAAATTTGTTCCTTATAATACCATGAATGTGTAGACTGAACCAGTTGACTAATTTACTAAATATTACTAAATATTACCAAAATAATTTACAACACGCTTATTGGTTTGGAATCTACAACCATTTCGTTTTTTCTTTGCACAGTATTGGCTGTATGTGTGTCTAAGGAGAATCTCACTAACACATGGTTTAGTAAATCTAAGGATTTACATATACTGTAGAAACCCATGAGAAATTCAAGAAACATGCACACGACTACACCCACACAAATACTCGCAGGCGTCATGCCCATTGGCCACAGTGGGGTGTTTACTACCCTAAACTCCATCCCAACCAAGAAAGCACCAAATTGCACTACACAAGAGGAAGACTTTGACTTCATCTCATGATTAAGAGGTTATTATGTGCTAATGAACTGCCCCACGGGGCAACAGAATGTTCTGGCTGTTTTTTTGTACCCTCACCCACCGGCACTTCATGGGAAGCATCACAGAATTACACGCTAGGCATCATAAATTGGGCTAATTTACAGCCTTTTATTTTTTGGCAGCTCTGACCAACCAAAGCCAAGAGCCAGAAGAGGTGAGGTTTTACCCACCGGCCAACTGCAAATTGCAGTCAATTGCAAATGGTGGAAGGGTGATAGAGAAATAGAGAGAGAGAGCACTTAACAACAACAACAAAAAAAGGTGAATGGAGAACTTACAAGTATAACTTGAGGATGCCCTTTGGTCAGAACTAAAGGAAGGCCAGCATCGTTTAATTGCATGTTATGTGAACATAATTACTTGATTTTATGCCCTAACCCTTACAACAAAAAGAAAGAAAAAAGAATCTGAAAATTGAATTTAGGACAAAACCGGAAATGCTCAAATGCAAGGCAATAAACGCTAAAACTATTTGCGCTACAAACCAATGTGTTTATCATTACGATAATAAATTTTACATTTATGTGATAACAAATAGCAGTTTACCGACTGTATAACCGACTGTTTTTTGTGCAGCTAACGTAACTAAGCGAATGACACCGGAAGCCGCGCACATTCAACTTACAAATAGTTGCGCCTGCTCTTACATTAAAAATACGGTTCTGAGTCGTCGTTTGAGCTGTCATTTTAAGTATGTATGTTCTGGTCACTCTGTATCATATTTTGCAGCTAGACTAAACAGATTTTAGTAGCAGACCAATGTTTTAAAAGTAAAACCTGGTGTAAGAAATAGTTTGACACGTTTGTAAACCACACCTTTCAGCATATTGGATTTCAGCACCTGGACAGCTCCATCCGCACACTTACTGACTACTGGTCGCTGTTAACACTGTTTTGCTTTAATCTTTTTCACTTTTTACGTTTTTCTATAACAGTAACATTTAAATCTTTTCACTTGCTTAAGGTCGGCTGTTTCAGATGCCTGTTGAGTTGAGACCTTTTAGGCTTCTGCTCGCGAATGCAAAACAGTATTCTGGGTAACTACAGAGATGCAGCTGCGAGAGGAAAGCTGTGAAATCCAAAGAACAATTGAGAGCACTGTTCGCCATCTTCTCGCCTTCTCCGGGCTATTTGCATAGTCCGTTCTGGTTGACTGCCTGCCATAGACCGTCCGGGAGACCTCTTTTGTCCGTTAATCAGCAAGTGACAGTAGGGTGACAACTCTCAGGTGACGGATCTCCCTTTAAGGAACGTGATGAAGAGGAGACATCAAGAGATTCCAATGATCCAGTGATCGCTCTCGGTTTGAATCACACTTGTGTGACTATGTAATTCTGTTCTGAAAACGTTCGATCAATCAATCGATATTTAAACCCATAATTGTGGACTTTAGCGGCTGCTGTCAGCCCTTTAAAAGTGGGGTAGATGCAAAATAATTAGCCTACTATAAAACTATAGACGTAAGGCTATTTAGACTTTGACTTACGGTTTAAAAAATGCATTATATCTTGAACTAAGGAAGTCTGAGATAATAAAAAAGATCAAATAAAAGATTAAAAAAATCAAATTATACACATTGTTCTTTAACGCGGAAGTATGCCTGTGGTGAGACTTATGATTCATTTCCTGCTTACAACGTTCAGTAAAGGGTTTGTTCATAATTAAGATAAATCATTTAAATAACATTTTTAAGACACCAATTTGCAATATCATGCAGCACAACGAGCTGTTTTGTACAGCTAAAAATAGCTGGACAGGGATGAGAAGGGAAGCCAGACCCATACAATTTACAAATGGCTGCATCCGCTCTAACGGTAAAAAAGTGGATAAAACACGTGTAACGTGTTCTAAAAAATATTATCCTCCTTTGAATTTCAAAACATATTTTTCAAGGTCAAATATTTTTGAGTCATGAATATCCAAAAGTTTTCTTGGGCTACTCCACTTGATCCGATCAAAGCGTAGCCCACTTTTTCTTAAAAAAGTACAAATACGTGACGCACAGTCATAAGGACTTTCAATGATATTTATTTATTTGTTTGATGACACGTAATAGTAAAATAGCTTCCTGCATGTTGTTTATGCCACACAGACAAAGGTTAAATATTATTTATGTTTAAAACAAAACTTATTTTTACTTCAATATTTCAGCATTTTAATGATCGCAGGAAAACTATTTCTAAAAAAAAGAATGACCTTTAAACTTGTTTAAACTTATATTAATTAGAATGTCTAATTTGGATGTATTCAAATCATTTTCAAACCGAGGATTGTCAATGCCACTATGCTCTTTGTCCAGTACTGTAAGTTTCCCAATAATAGAAAGGGAAAAAAAAAGTTCATATCAGAAAAAGTAAATATTTTGTACTTAAGCTCCTCAGATGGACTGCATCTCAAAGTCTTATTGGGTGAGGCTGTTTTGGGTGTTCACAACTTTCAGCTAAATCCGCGAATGTTCCAACCAGGAACTTACCCTCTCGTGCACCTGCGCCTCTCATTGCCTTCAGGAATTCGCTGATGCTTGTAATCAGCTTTGTAAGGCCAATGAGTGCACGGATGAGCGACACTTCCCAACGGCACAGTGAGTCGCGCAGGCCCGCTGAATGACAGTCAGCGTGGGGCGCCGTTCCAAAGCCGCCACGCTGCCAAATTCCAACAGAGTCCCTCACAATCACTTCGCCGCAGGCCCCCGCACAGGCGGACACTGGTAACAGGGGAAAGTAAGAGTGTGTGTATGCGGGAAAAGAGACCGAGAGAAAGAGATAACTCGCTAACTACCAGTGCCTGGGCTTCCCAAATGCGCTGAGCAGAAGTTTAGTCGCACTTTGTAGCCCACTTAATCTCTACGGCACGTTTCGAGCATCACTGCCTAAGTAGAACGTAAAAACGTTCATAAATTAACCAGAGACTCGGACCACTCGTAAACCCATTACGTGCTTAAAGGGATCCTTCTCCTTGCGTTCAATTTGTCAGAAACAAAGACACGCTTATTAAATTATGCATTTAGCCCATTTTTAAGTCATTGCAAACTACAAAGGCAATTTAAACTATACGAGTCGGTTACAACAGCTTTTACAGATTCATATATGACAAACGAAGGCATTATTTTATGTAGGACCTCGGCTTAATAGGCTAAATTGAGACAGACAAAACCCCAAAAACCAGTCATAGCACGGGTGTATTTGTAGCAATAGCCTGCAATACATTGTATGGGTCAAAATTATCGATTTTTTTTTATGCCTAAAGTCATTAGGATATTAAGTAAAGACCATGTTCCATTAAGATATTTTGTAAATTTCCTACAGCAAATATATCAAAACTTTTTGTTTAGTAATATGCATTTCAAAGAACTTAATTTGGACAACTTTAAAGGCGTTTTTCCTCAAAACGTTTTTGTTTTGTTGTTGTTTTTTTGCACCTTCAGATTTAAGATTTTCAAATAGTTGTATATCTCGGCCAAATATTGTCCTATTCTAACAAATCATACATAAATGGAAGGTTTATTTATTCAGCTTCAGATGATGTATAAATCTCAATTTCGAAATATTGACCCTTATGACCGGTTTTGTGGTCCAGGGTCACATATATTACATAACAAAGGACATTTGAGTGAGAGTGTGTTAAATGTCATCATTCTCCCCAGTGTCAAGTTTAGATCTCCATTGTAATGTCTTCATGACAATCACATGTTGTATATTTTTGAGGGCACTTCCAAGTGTAGCTTAGGTCTCAATGAATGCACGGAGATCTGTGAAAGACAAACATATAAACACATTAAGTACGAAGTAAAGAAAGATTATCCTAAAAAGCAGCATTTGCAACGTTATCGCGAATCAGTAAACAGCACAGACGAAAAATACATATTTGTGTTTCTCGCGATTTAAACATGAGAGAAGAGTGTTTAAAACCGTCTCCTAAAATATGATATTTTGTGAAACATGTTAGCACAGTTCTCAGGTTTTATTCAGTAAACATTTAACCACGTCTGAAACGACTGTAGCACGTAACGTCTCTTGCCTCTTGGAGGGTTTGTGGATTAGGAAAAAAGACCGCGAGATTGTTAAACATGTCAACGTGTAATTGCACGATAAGGCCCGCGCAAGGAATTTATTGGCCCAGTTGCTGTTTCTATTCCCCGCTAATCTGGCGCCGCACATTCGTCCTCTGCAATCTGTCTCCGTAATCTTCCGTAGCAGAACGGCAACCAGCTTTTTTCCGAGGAGGCAAGAAAATATGCACGGGTATGATAAACCCGATGCTAATTAGGAACATTTAGGACAGTGAGTGCAAAGGATCGCCGGTTTTACAAATCACAAAATACAAGCCCATTTTGACAGTTTCGCTTTAGAACGTGGTGGTGTAAATGTGATAAAAGTCTGGCTATTATAGATTTATTGGTGAGATTTGCGGTTGTATTCTTTTTCTTCTGCCGGGAAACGCTGAGGTGAATAGGGTGAGGTTTGCCAGTCTGTTGGACGGGTGCCCATGCTGGGCTCACTCGTTTTGTTTCTGAATGCAAATCCGCGTTGCTATGAACAGCAGTGTTGTGTAGTGCACTATCCTTGCGAGTTCAAGGCTTAATATTTAAAATTAGCAATTTTTTAAAATGTTTGAATATAGGGGAAATGTGTACAGAAATTATGTACCTAATGTTTAAGTGTCGCCTTAACCAAACGGCTAAAAAAACCCCAAATGTTTTGCAAACAGACTAGATGTAGTTGTGTAAAATAGAGTTTCGTTATTTGTTCGTAAACTAACCTGTTTGATAAACTTTTTTCCCCAAAAACATTCAAGTGAAACCTCGTCGACATTCTCACGGTCGTCTGCGGAGTTTAAAAAAAATTGAGGTCCAAAGACCTCCCTGAATCCTGCTACTTGTTGCGGGAAAGCTCCGCGTCACGTCACTCTTCCGGTGGGTGTTATTGTAATAAGAATGAGACTTGTCGCTGACCCGGGGGTTCAGCTTTTAGGGTTGTTTAATCCTCCTCTTTCCCTGACACAAAACACTCTCTGCCACGCACTCTGCATTCATCTTAATCCCACTGACACCCCACGGAGGATACGAGCAACATTTGCTTGACGGCCCACCAGCGATTCAATTATAAGAAAATTAGATTGTCAATTTTAGTGCAAAAAATAAGCCAGAGGGCGGAAAAATAGAATTCTTCTTAAAACGCATATCAAAAGTGTAAAAAACTAACATTTTTAATTCCATTCATGGGTTTAGAACGCAATTATTCCATATCCGGTAAATATAGTCATAAGTGGCTCGCGGGTTACCCAGGCGGATTTAATTGAAGTGGAGCGGATTTAAAGCATATGTCTGCACAATCCGGGGCTCACAGGAAAAAAACAGGGGTTGGTCCGTTGAACAATGAATAATGTGGTTCGCTCTCTATTTGCTGTTCTTCGTTTTTCATTGGACACTCTTTATTTTGAGAGGTCTTGAACTTTGACCTTCATCATATGCATCAAGACACAGCAACAACGTCAGGGGGATTTCTAAATGAAGAAAATTACAGAAGGTTTCCTTACTGTAAAATAGCTTTGTAAGCCTTTCCACCATTAAAGCAGCGGATCACGCTTGACAAAAAATAGTGACATCGAATAAACAGTAATTATCCAGCGATCTGAATTAGTTTCATTTAGACAGACACAACCACGAGCTTCAAGACTAAGTGGAGAGCTCACAAGTGTCTAAAACTAATTTAAAGAGAGGAACACTCAATCAAGTGACATTTTAAACATTAGGCTTTCACTTCTTCATACCCGATTACTGCAGATGTAGTTCTAAATAATTTGCCAGAGTAGATGTTATAGCAGTGTAGCCTAATTGTAAATTCAGTGGAAATAAAAACGTGTTTTATAATAATAATAATAATAATAATAACAATAATGTATCCGTATAGTGTCTCCTAAAATTGTGGGGGGGGGGTATTTTTTTATATCTTATTTCTGACATGCTAAAGTATGTATTTATATTTACACCTATAATGAAAATAATCCTCTGCTGAAGAAATGTCCTCTTTAAAAATTTGTTCTTGCACACTGTTCTGTCCCAATGTACTTAAATAAAAAGGCACAAATTTGATCAAACAGACAGTTCAACTAAATACGCCATGTTTCGTTGTTTATAAAATTGAAACATTAACTCTGTTCCATCTGCTTAATCGCATGGGATAAAATCAAACACAGCAAACTAACTTTCCAGAATCAGCAAAAGCAGTGAAATTTATTCTTCTCACATCAACGCAAAACTTTTTCCTTTTTCTCCTGGCAAACCCGAATTATATTTACAGATGTGTATCAATCTTTCTCTGTAATATATTCACAATGTACAAGAAAAAATACAACAAACAAAGAATAGATCAAATACAGTAACTCACGTGGTGACAACTCAAAGTGGGATCGAGAAAAATCTTAGAAAACTTTAAAAACGTTGTCATTTGACTATATTTTACACTGTAGCACCCACTCTTTTTCATGTCTTAAACATAGTACCATCTCTCTCATTCACTTTCTCTCTCTCTCTCTCACACACACACAAACACACACATACAAAAGAAGAATTAATCCCTCGCAAAATGTGTAAAGCTCACGCATATTGTGTAATTTCGGACAAATTATTCAGACAACATCCCCTTCAGTTTAAGTATTATATTTAAATAATATCACCTTCAAATTTACAAGAACAGACATTCTGTACAAAAAAAGGTAGTTATGCTCTAAAAGAGGTAAATATTTGGTTATTCGAGTCTGAATGCGTAGTTGCAAATCTTTTCATATGTGTGTCAGTGGAACGGTTCCGTTTACGCTCGTCGTGGAACTTTGATAGTGCTGCGGTACAGCGTGCAGTCTGCTCTGAACGGACGGGTCCCCTGCCTCCGCCGTCGGTAAATACATACTTATCATCTCCCGCAAGTCTCCGGGACAAGGGGCTCGAGAGTGAGCAGTAACGGGAGGACTTACGCTCGGCTCCGATTTCACCAGCGAGCTCAGCGTGCCGATGGCCCCAGATGAAGCCACGCTGGAGTTCTGGTGTTGCGTGTAGGATATTCCCCCATAGCCTGACGGCGAGGCGCTCATGTAGCTCTGAGAGTTTGAGATGGGGCTGTACTGGAGAGCCGTCATTTCGTAGCGGTGCATAGGCTGGGGATTATGTGGATGGTGGTGGTGCCCGTGGTGGTGATGCGCTCCGCTGCCCGGGTGCTGGCTGTAGGCGAGCTGAGCCTCCTGCATCATCGCGGCTGCAGCCGCGGCGGCCGCCACCTGGCCGGAGTACGCACCGTTGGTCCAACCGTTCATGTGCGCGTAGCTCGCCGCGGTGTTGCCGCCGTGACCCACCGGACTCTCTAACCTCTGTCCGACCCCCGCTCCCATTCCCAGCCCCACGCCACCTCCGCCACCTGATCCAGCGAGCAGGCCACCCGCCAAAGAGTACTTGTCCTTCTTGAGCAGGGTCTTGGTCTTCCTCCGGGGTCGGTACTTGTAATCCGGATGCTCCTTCATGTGCATGGCGCGCAGTCTTTTCGCCTCGTCAATGAAGGGTCGCTTTTCCGCCTCGGACATGACTTTCCACTCCGCTCCGAGGCGCTTGCTGATCTCCGAGTTGTGCATCTTTGGGTTCTCCTGAGCCATTTTCCTGCGCTGACCCCGAGACCACACCATAAACGCGTTCATGGGTCTCTTGACGCGGTCTTGGTTAACTTTGCTGCCGCCGTTGGGACCCGTGTGGCCCGTGTTTGTGTTAGTCTGGGGTCCCGGGGAATGCAAGTCCGTTTCCATCATCATGCTATACATTCACCTGGCTTTAACTTACTCAGTTCACACACAGAAACATTCACCCGTCCCCGTTCCCTGGCAGGCACACACGTGTAGAACCTCTTAATAACAAAAGAGGCCACTCGAACCGGAGAGATCGGTACAATCCAGACAGAGGAGAGATAGATAGATGGTAACTTTGCGGCTGCTCGTCTCCCTTTGTTTTATTCGAACTTCCTCTCGGGGTGATTTTCACATCCAGTGCAGAATTGTCTTTGAGCTACTTTCAGCGGTGGGCTTGAAAAGTTAGTGGGAGAGCGGCCATATGATGCGCGTTGACAGGGAATAAATGAGTGAGAGAGAGCCAATGGCGTTTGAGGACGGGGCCGATTTGCATATGGCTCACGGTCAGGTGACCCGCACGGGGAGAGAGCGAGCTCGCTACGTGCGCAGCTGAAGGGTTTTTCTGCGACGCGCGGAAGGTAAACAGTTGGCTACAAACCACTGCTGACAAATGTTATTTGGGGTAACCTAAATGATCTCCAAATGATCATTTTCGCTGGAATAAACAATAAATCAGTCATTTTTTACTCTGTTTACTGATTTTTTGTCACTTTTGAAACGATGGAGCCTGAACATCAAAAATGTGAGCAATGATTTTTATTGTCAAGTAGACCATATGGTTTCTATCAGAAGAAAAAAACATAAATTATATTAATAAACTGTTTCAATCATTTTATCCATAACAATATGTAAAACATTTTTATTCATTTAAAAGTCCCAAGTAGGAAAGAAATAAATGTTTTAGCAAATAGACAAACATTTTTTTATACATAAATTCGTTCTCATTTACAGTTTCTCTGTACCTTTTTACAGTTTTCCTGTATTTATCACAATCCTTAAAAGTCCCTTTGAATAAACTGATGCCACAGGTGTTTTCCTGTTGTGACGGTTGCTAAGAAACAGGTGCCTCACACCCAGTGCATGTGCCATGTGTGCCCTTTTGTCATCAGGTACAAAGTGGGGAACAGCTAAAATTGTTAGTGTGCAAAAAAAAACAAAAAAAACTGGTAATTGGTGTAACCTGCCATATTCTTTTCTAACGCTGGAGTAATTTCCTAGCACATTTTCATTGGTGTCGGAAACGTTGACTTACTGCAATATCACAACAAGTATGAAGTATGAATTCATCCCAATTAATTAAATAATAATTCCACAACTGACATGTAAAATTTAATTCGACATCACTGGAAAATAAGGTGACAAGATCGTCCACATTTAAGAATGCCATTTTATACGTATAATACGAAATAATACAAATACAAAACGTTCACTGGATTTGTTTTGACTTGACTGACATTAATCTTGTAAACAAAAGATGCCGATAAAAAGGCAATAAATTGTCACATCGTTCTCTACATTAATTTATAGACTGTGATCGCCGTCTACTGGACGCAAACAAACGAAACCCCCCAACAAGTTCCGTTTCCTCAGTACTGTTAAATCACACATTTATATTTACGAGTCTCCCGAGACAATCTGTAAAATAGTTATGGAAAATTAAAGAATCAAATAACTTGGAATATGCTGTGTGGTTCTCCAAAACCCTGTTCAGACGTGAAAAGGTGCATGGCATTGAACGGAGGCGTTGAGGGAGTTGCAGGCGCATCACTCAGATTTCACAGAAGAGTTGCTCAGAATATCTCCATTAATTGTGAAGTGAGGCGAAAAATAAATATCGCCGAGTTAATGTGTTAATCATCACACCCATCAGGCAAAGTGGAAACGGCGTTGCCATTAGTCAATTATGCATATTTGTAGGATTACACAACTGGTTTAGATACAGATCATTTAAATGAAGCTAAATGAAGGACTGACTGTAGATGACGTCCATCGAAAAAAGTGTGATTCCAGTCGAGATTAAATTAGATCATAAATCAAACTTTAGAAAAGACGTTTTCCCCAAAAAACGAGTCCAGAGAAACAAAATATAGATCTATTATTATTATTTTACAACAGGTAATTTTTATTTAATAATGATCATTGTAATGCACATCAGAGGTCCTTTTATTTGTGTAATGATTTATTTAGGAACAAGTTTGAGAGCCACTGATATAGAAAGAGCACAAAGTGCAAAGAAACAGAAAACCTATGAAAGCTAAAAATATGATTGAAATCACACTGTAAGCTTAGTGAACTGCAAGTTGCCTCTACCCTGATCTGAGCTTCACGGCACTAAAATCCTGGCGTGTTGGTCTGTGCTCCAAAAGCTCAGTAAGTGGCGGTCCTCCGTTATGTCCCGACTGCAAAGTGAATTAGAGAGTCTCTTGAACTTGTGAGAGCGAGCAGGGTTTAAAAATGGTCAACATCTGTCAGGTGCGCCTGTTCTTGCTCTCCACCGCGTTTTAAGCATAATTGGACAGGAAGGGAGGGGAGACTCGAGCAAGGGCTGCGTGGGGGGAGAAGGGGCTGTCTCATACACACATTTCCAGCTTCGTTTTCAATTTTCAGACTTATTTCCGTATGATTTACACGTTGACACTGACACTCTGAGTGCAAGAGGAGGATAAAGGGATGATAGGGTTATGCTCAGGAGAAGAAGCAAATTTGCACATCTGTGACCTTCACTGAATCAACAATCACACCAAGTGTGTGACATCCATTTTACACTAGATCTCAGTATTATCTCCTTTTATTCAGGTTGATTTCCTAAATGCATGAGGCACTATCCTAGTTACTACGGGGGTACATAACAAAGCATATACAGGAAATGTGTATTAATCCCTTGTGTATCTCAAAACAGCAGTAACAGAAGCCAAATGCACTGAGGTAAATATTATATGGGTTACTCCATCTGTATCAGATTCTTTGACATAGCCTCTTAAGACATCAGTGCTAATGGATAATTTTGTGTTTTCAGCAATAATTCATAAGCTTAAATGCATCAAATCAATGTCTTGAGAGATGGGTTTTGCTCCTATGCTGCTCTTAAAGTGTGATTTCCATTATTCTTAATTTTCAGTTTCATTGCAGTTTTTTGTCTTCTTATAGTGGCTCTCGATCTATTTTTTCTTACTTTTAGGCATAAGTCAGGCTTTACGGATTTAAAAATGAAAGTTTCTTCATCCTTTAGACCTTTATGATGTATGATTTTTTCAGATCATGACTTTATTCAATGGAATGGGGGGAGGGAAACATTTTCTTTTTTCTTTTTTTTGACATTTTAAGAATGTTTTAACCATTTTGTGACGCCGGACCACAAAAACAGTCATAATAAGGGTCAATTTTTTAAAATTCAGATTTATACATTATCTGAAACCTGAATAAATAAGCTTTCCATTGATGTATGGTTTGTTAGGATAGGACAATATTTGATACGACTATTTGAAAATCTGGAATCTAAGGGTGCAAAAAATCTATTAAGAATCTATTAAAATATTAAGAAAAGCACCTTTAAAGTTGTCCAAATGAAGTTGTTAGCAATGCATATTACTAAATCAATATTAAGTTTTGATATATTTAAGGCTGGAAATTTACAAAATATCTTCATGGAGCATCATCTTTACTTAATATCCTAAATGATTTTTGGCATAAAAGAAAACCCATACAGTGTATTTTTGGCTATTGCTACAAATATACCCATGCTACTTAAGACTGGTTTTGTGGTCCAGGGTCACATTTTTGTTCATGCAATGACAGTCAATGGCGTCCAAAACAACAATGAACACTGATTTTGACTTCAAACTAACTATATAATAAATTAGATATTTTTCAAAATATCTACTTTTTAGTCCCTCAGAGTAAAAAATGCATACAGGTTTGGAACAACATGAGGGTGAGTAAATAATGACAGAATTTTCGTATTTGGGTGAACTGTTCCTTTAAGAGTTAAAATAATTAGTTATCATAAGCCATACATATGCTAAATGTGTTTCAGAACATGATTCTCAGTGGGTACAACAGGATAAACAAATCAAGGGAAATGACAGAAACACGTTCACACACACACACATACACTCAGTGTTGCTTACTAACTGGCCTTGAGACCAAATTAGCAGCTCATCAGAAGATCAAAGGTTGTGCAGATGAACACACACACACGCACGCAGACTATGATCACTGTATGGTTTTCCGCCTGCATGCGCACATCTCCCTGCTGTTAGCGCAGGAATCTCTAAGCCCACAGTCGTCTCCCACCACAGCCGGCTTCACAGGATCAGCTGAAGCTTCTAGAAACAACATGTTAGCGCGCCACGGGGGCTAATGGTATCAAAGGCATTCTTTTTACAGCAGATGGCTTGCTTAAGCTACCCGTCACAGCTGCTGTCAGCTCTACTGTATGGGCGGAAGGTAAAATCCCAACGCCTCAACTATAGTTAATAGTTCTCCACATGGTTTCGGATACGTGCCATGGTATAGCTGCATGAATGCTTAAAAGATCTTTGAAAGCCATAAAAAATAATATAACATCATAAGATGATGTTCAGTGGCCTCTGTGAGAATATAATGTGTTCACATAGAAAAGAATGGGTTCATGTTTAGCACTCATTTGAATCATTAAGCTATATGGGATAAATATGTTGGGATTTAAAACTGATCTGGTAGAAGGAATCATTCATTATTTTGAACGTAGTAAATGGAGCATTAAATGAATAGTTCACCCAAAAATTTTTTTTTGCTGAATTCAAAAAGATGTAGGTGATTTTGTTTCTTCATAGAAAGACATTTGGAGAAGTTAAGTATTGCATCACTTGCTCACCAATGGATTCTCTGCAGTGAATGGGTGCCGTCAGATAAAGAATCCAAACAGCTGATAAAAACATTACAATAATCTACAAGTAGTCCACATGACTACAGTCTATCAGTTAATATCTTGTGAAGTGAAAAGCTGTGTGTAAGGAACCAATCTATCATTAAGACGTTTTAACTTTAAACACCGCATCTGGCCAAAATGCCAGTCTATTTCCTATAATAACACTTCCTCCATTGAAAAAGTCAATCTCCTGTTGTCCTCTCACATCAAAATCCACCAACATATTTGTTTAGATCTGTTTTGGACTGTTTTAGTTTGTAAACAGTGTTTGATCTGTTCGTGTTTTTCTCCTAATTCAGACGAGAGGAAGAGTTATTATGGATAGTGGATATGTATTTTAGGTTTGGTTTTAAGGTAAATACATCTTAAAGATGGATTCGTTGGATTATTGTAATGTTTCTCTCAGCTGTTTGGACTCTCATTCTGACGGCACCCATTCACTGCATTGGTAAGCAAGTGATGAAATGAAATTTCTCCAAATCTATTTTCAATAAAACTCATCTACATCAATAAAAACAAGATCATGGCTTATGTATTATATTCCAAGTCTTCTGAGGCCATATAATGACCGCTTTATGAAAACATGCAACTTGGACTTGCTGTAAAATTGTGCTATAAATCCATTGGTGCTCCACTGAAGAAAGAAAATCATATGGGTTTAAAAGAAATAAGGGTCATTTTTATAAATTCAGTTATTATTTTCTCTTGTGGACTATATGTAATGGTCTTTTATGTGAAATATCTTATTCAGGTCATCACTAAATAAAAAATAAGTGTGAATCAATGATCAGTTTCCAGGTGAACTAGTCAGCCAACATTGCAAATACACATTCCGTGTGGATAATGAAATGTAATACAAAATGAATGGTTGCTAATTTTAGCGCAACAGAAAGCACAGGTCAAGCACATGAATACAAGAACATTACAGATATTGTTAACGCTGAAACTTACAACTTAGAATATCAATATATATATAAATCTAAGTGTAAATTTAAATTTACATACACCTTTCAGAATCTGCAAAACACCAAAATAAAGGGATCAGACAAAATGCATGTTATTTTTTAGCTGTTCACAAGTCCCTTATTGTTCTGAACAGTTAAACTGCCTGGAAGTGCCCCACAAATTCTTTGGTTTTTCAGCACTTGTGTGTATTTGAAACCTTTCCAACAATATGATTTTAAGATCCATCTTTTCACACTGAGAACAACTGAGGGACTCATATGCAACTATTACAGAAGGTTCAAATGCTCACTGATGCTTCAGAAGGAAACACAATGCATTAAGAGCTGGGGAGTGAAAACTTTTTGAATTTGAAGATCAGCGTAAATTTAACTTTTTTGTCTTCAGGGAAAGTATCTTTTGTAGCTTCTGAAGGGCAGTACTAAATAAAAAAATATATGATATATAGGCAAAAAAAAAAAAAATGTTTTCACCCCCCGGCTTTTAATTTTTTTTTTCCTCCTGGAGAATCAGTGAGTGTTTGACCCTTCTGTAATAGTTGCATATGAGTCCCTCAATTGTCATCAGTGTGAAAAGATGGATCTTAAAATCATACAGTCATTGGAAAGGGTTCAGATACACAAAAATGCTGAAAAACCAAAGAATCCGAGGGACCTGAAGGATTTTTTTAAAGAACAACAGGCAGTTTAACTGTTCAGGACAAACAAGGTACTCATGAAAGAAACAAACAAACAAAAAAAGGCTGTGGATCATTCAGGTAACGACACCATATTAAGAATCAAGTGTATGTAAACTTTTGAACAGTGTCATTTTGCATTTTGTATGATCCCTCTTATTTTGGTAAAATAATTAACATTTTGCAGATTCTGCAAGGTGTATGTAAACTTTCGACTTCAACTGTAGTAACCTAAGAATAACTCCCTTAATTGATCATGTCATTATTAAGGATGTTTGGAATAATCAGGAAAAAATAGCTTACTTTTCTAGGACGAGAAGCCATTCAGCAATTCACCAAGACATAAATCTGTAAATCTATTTGAACCATTTTCTAATCTTCTTCATTCACCATTTTTATTGATACTCAATAAGCATAATGAGCAGTCAGCAGATTTCACTCAGGTTACTGTGTTAATGTCTGTGCTTATGCTGTATTCAACAATGTCAGCTTGCACCCAATTATGCTCAGGCCTCACATGGTTCATTAGAGGGTTATGATGGTGTCATTCCATTGGGTGTTTGACAAAGCACAAGTGTCTTCATACAGGAGTTTTGTGGCTCACGCAGTAAAATAAAAAAAAAGAAAAGGCTTTTTGCTCTGCACAGTGGTTGCTATGCACCAGTGAAGAGAAAGAAAGGTATCTTTGGTTAACCACTTTGCAGCTGGGCCTTGTTAGCTGATGTACTTTTGTATTTTGTTGCCACTGGATGGGACTCCAAAGGTGGATGGCAAATGAAATAAGGACTTGAAGGTGAGTGAGAAAAGGTCTGAGCTGGATTTAAATGATTCAGTTGCATTTCGCCAGAAATGGAAACTACCACACTCTAAGAGCCGATAATGTCCTGTCAGAAAATTACAAGTACCTTCCAATGGATTTTTCTCGCACAGTGCAGTTTCAACACACTGGCATTTGAATTGAAATGTGTCTGGAGGTGAGAAGTAGCAGTGTTTCTTCAGTAGCAAACATCAAAGAGGCCTCAGATCAATACCCCACTTCTCACAGCCATAGCGTGTTATTACCCATAATCCCTCTGTAATCCATGTACAAGGGTCAGCCATCCTTGTCCAAATAGCTACAATCTCATTACGCCTCAAATAAAACTTTCCTATTTATCTACAGATTTCAAATGAAACTAATAAGGCTCTAATATACCCCTCACACCCCCTCCTTCTCTCTCCTCTCTCTCTGCCATTCCAAAACCCTAATTATATTTCTCCCTATCTGAAAGCAATCAGTGATTGTGTGTGCCGCGGTACGAAACGTGCTGACAATACCAGCCAATGGCGCAAGTGCCAGTGCAGCTGGACTAATTAAATTAAATGTGATGCTGCCCTGCCACTGCGCTGCTCAGTGAGAGAGAAATGAGCCACAGCAATAATGAGTACTGTAGTCGAGCAGGGAGGAGGGAGATATTGTACTGGAGACCGGACACTTGCAGTGATTTCGAGATGTGCTTGCTAAAGTACTTTAGTCACAGGCATACATAGGTTTTTTCGGAAATGTATAGAAATAATTTGCAGCATCATATGTACTGTCTGTCTGTGTGTGTGTGTGTGTGTGTATACACTACCAGTAAAAAGTTTAAAGAAGTCTCTTCTGCTGACCAAACCTGCATTTATTTGATCCAAAGTATATATATATATAATATATAATTTTGACATATTTTTACTGTTTAAAATAACTGTTTTCTATTTGAATATATTTTAAAATGTAATTTATTCCTGTGATTTCAAAGCTGATTTTTTAGCATCATTACTCCAGTCACATGGTCCTTCAGAAATAATTCTAATATTCTGTTTTGCTACTCAAAAAAAAAAAAAAATAATAATAATAATAATAATAATAATAATAATAATTATTATTATTATTATTATTATTATGTTAAAAACAGCTGAGTAGATTTTTTTCAGGTTTCTTTGATGAATAGAAAGTTCAGGAGAACAGCATTTATCTGAAATAGAAATGTTTTGTAACATTAATGTCTAAATATGTCTATTTGTTAATGTCTAAATATGTTTAATTTATTATTTATTAATGTTTAAATATGTTTATCATCACTTTTGATCAATTTAAAGCATCCTTGTTAAATAAAAGTAATAAGTTATATAATTTCTTTGCTGATCTTTGGATCTTTTTATTCATCAAAGAATCCTGAAAACAATGTACTTAACTGTTTTAAATATTAATAATATAATAATAATAATAAATGTTTCTTGAACAGCAAATCATGTGACACTGATGACTGGAGTAATTATACTGAAAATTTAGCTTTGATCACAAAAAATAAATTACATTTTAAAATATATTCAAAAAGAAAACAGTTATTTTAAATAGCAAAAATATTTCAAAATTGTTACGTTTTTGCTGTACTTCAGATCAAATAAAAGAGAATTCAGAAAAGACTTCTTCAAAAAACTTTAAAAATCAAAAACTTTTGACTGGTAGTGTATATATATATATATATAAATATACTCATTCTCATTTCTATAAAAAAGTTACTTTATACTTCAATCAGCAAAAATTAATAGCAGTTCAACAAACACTACAATGATATATTGTTACTTTACAACTGAAGAAAAATATATACTACCATTCAAAGGTTTGATTATATAAGATTTAAAAAAAAGAGATTTTTACAATTTTTTTTACAATTTTTTTCTTAGTTTTTTCTTAGAAATTAATACTTTTATTCAGTTAGAACACATAAAATTGATCAAATGTGACAGAATATATATATAAAACAAAAATTTCTTTTTACACTTTTTTAAACTTTCTATTCTTCAAAGAATCCTGAAAAAAAAGTCACTGTAAAAATATTAACTAGCATGACTGTTTTTTTAACATTGGTATTAATAATAAATGTTTCTGAGCAGCAAATCTGCAAATCATGTTCCACTGAAGACTGGAATAATGAAAATTCAGTTTTGCATCACAGGAATAAATTACACTATAAATGATATTTAAATTATTTAAAAATATAATGTTTCACAAAATGCATGTTTTTTTTTTTGTTCAAATAAATGCCTTAATAAACACAAGAGGCTTTCAAAACACCAAACTTCTGAACTTTTAAAGTTGTGTATACATATTATTATTATTATTTTGATTATTATAAAAAAAATACAATTAATACCATAATGCAAAAAATTACAATTTCATCTTCACAATAATATATTCTTATTTATTTCAAATAAATTCAAAGCTACTTAAAAATAAACATAAAGCACATGAAAGTCACTGGACAAAATTAAAGCGAATAAAAAACAAAATCAAAGCTAAACTTGTTTTTCTGAGAGACCCCTGCTGAGAGGAAAAAACAGCTGACTATTAACCTACGGTGAAATGTAGGCGGCAGCGGAATCTAGTAAACGTGTGTAAAGCTGCTAATCTTATTTAACCCTGCCCTGTAAGCCCTGCAAATTGGACCTGACACGCTAACAACACTCGTAAAACAGTCCTTGGCCTCAAATGTCAGCCCTCAGAGGGAGCCCCTGACCTCAGCTCGCTCTCTCTCTCTCTAACTCTCTCTTACTCTTTTTCTCTTCTGCTCATTCTCTGAATCTTCCAAGAATTTTGTACATTTTTTCAAGGTCTCCCTTGCTCAAAATCTCACCCGTAACTGCCACCTCTCCCTACAGTACATCTCGAGCACTTCACCCTCAGTCCTTACATGGGCCACATTAGCCGGCCGCCCTCCCTCTCTTTTCTCTGGAGTGGAACTTTCAGTGGACCTCTTTCTTTTCTCTTTTGGCAGAAAGGGCAGGGAGGAGACAACTAGACCCCCCGTCTGATGCTAGTTTGGGCCCTGATCGGATCCCAGCGGGGCTAAGTGTGAGGCGCTCAGCGGGACGGCCCCTCTTCAAACTCCCCACCTCTTCCTTTTTCTCTTTTAGTCTTCAGACATTGTAAATGAGGTCATCTCTCCTGGTCCATCCAGGCTGATGCCCAACGGTGCTCAAAGCCAACCTCTCACTACCTGGCCTTTCCTTCCCTTTGTTTTGTCTCTCTCAGAGGCTGTCCATTAGTCCCTTAAGACTCTTTATATCTCTCTACCTCTCTCTCTCTTTCTCACTCCCTTCATAAATGATTTCCTATGCTATCACAACTAGGTTCTCAGATGCTTCTCAGAAATAAGAAAATCAGTTGTAGAAAATAGTCAACTTGCAACTATGTTCACATGCTAGGGCTGTCAAACGATTAATCGCGATTAATCGCATACAAAATAAAAGTTTGAGTTTGCCTAATATATATGTGTGTGTACTTTGTGTAATTATTATGCATATATAAATACAAACACATTTAGGTATACATTTAAGAGAAATATGCTATTTATTTACAAAATATTTTATTTATATATAATATAAAAATTATAACAAATGCATATATTTGTAAATATTTCTTAAATATATACCTGAATGTGTTTGTATTTATATATACATAATAATTACACATAGTACGCACACATATATTAGGCAAACTCAAACTTTTATTTTGTATGCGATTAATCGCGATTAATCGTCTGACAGCCCTAGAATAAATATAAGATTTAAAACTATAAATACAAATTTAAATCAGAAAATAACTGGTATAAAAGTGAACATGCTGAATCTTCTGAAAGGACTCTTAAAAATAAAAGTCTTTTATTGGTACCCATAGCTCCAACAAGAACCTTAAAAAAGGAGCCATTTCATTCCACAAAAGATTCTTAATATAAAAAATATAATATAAAAATAATTTAGAAAATGACATTATAAAATATAAAAAATATTAAAAAGTCACAAAAAGTGGCTCTTTTTTCTATGGCATGATTGCAAATAAAATAAAAATAAATAACTAAATAACTAACTAACTAACTATATATATATATATATATATATATATATATATATATACACAGAACTAAAACCACATGATATCTCAATACAGCTCAAATACATGAAATTGAAAAGCAAACGTCATTTATTTATAATTCATAAGTTATTCCTAATAAAGGTCATGTGTAAAGGGTCACTTTTAAGCTCCACTTGCACCTGTTGCTTCTACATCTGTATTCAAAAATGGGAAACCATTACAGTATGAAGAAAAAAAGTTTGATCCCACAACAAACTGGCTAACATTTAAGTGTCTTTCGAAAAAGTCTGTATGATTACAAACCCTTTAAACAGCTCACAAACACCCTGAAGACCGAAAACTCAACAAAAAGCAAAGAAATTTCCAGCACAAAGAGTATCATAGCATAAAGACTTCCTGTATTTCGTAACATTTGCATAAAACTGAGTCTGACACTGAGTAACTCTTCCTCCGTCATGGCTGCCGTGCACTTTTCTCCTGACATTTCTCCTTCCGTCTGAGAAGCCGGTTCACAATTAACCTATCCCCAGAAGAGGTCTTCAGATAAACCCCTTTTGTCCCCCCTACAACTGCCCCAGCATCCCACGACCCACCTCGGGGGAAAAAAAAAATCCATGCCCCGTACCTGCTGCCCTTTTGAGGAGGGGGGTTGGAGGAAGGAGAGAGCTCCTTTGTCCTTCTCCCCATCTCCACTGGAGACAGAGGGGTGGGTGGGGACCCTTCGCTCCCCCCATCCACTCCTCATCCTCCGCTTCGTCTCAAACCGTTTCGTTCGTTCAGCCTGAAGAACCATGAGCGAGGTGGAGTAAAGCCCAGCGAGGTGCGCTCTTTCCCAGCGTGCACGCCTGCCTCGCTCCCCTGGTCCTCACAAACTAGGCTGGTTCAGTCCGGGCCCCAGCCTCTTTAGGCAATGGAGTGGTTTATTTAATTTGCCGCTATAATGGAGAACTCTGAATGAGCCGCCGGGGAAAAAACGGCGAGAGAGAAGAGAGAATGCGGGGCGGGCGCGAAGCAAAAGAAAAAAAGAAAGAAAGAGAGCTAGACGAGTGAAAGAAAAGAGAGAGAGAGAGAAAACAAAAGCTAAAAGCTACCACTATTTTGATTCACCCATCCCTTTTTTAAAAAATTACTTCCAAAGTGTGATATCTATTGTACGGGGAATAATGCGGAACAATGCGAGCGGGGGTCTTGGCAATATTCAAAGGGGCTTATTCAGAGCAGGGCCGGTGGCTGGCTGTACATTCAGGCCCAGAACACTCCCATACAAGCTTGTTCGGCAGCCACTATAGCGCTCATTGTGAGGGCAGTGTAAACAAAAAGGCGCCCCAGAGCACGGTGGGATGTGGGAAAAAGAGAGCAGCTTTATTCCCCAGAGGTCCTGCATTATTATGGGGTTAGAACATGTTGGTTTTGTCTGGTGTAGGTCCGACCCCTCGCAGTCACGCCGGCATCGGACCGCAAGAGTATTTAAACCGAGTTACAGGAGGGAAACCTGTCAGAGGGTCTCTGCTTGGTTTGGGCTACCGAACTCCTCATCCTATCTGTATATGGTGAAAGTCGAATAGATGCATGGGTTTCAACAAAACTTTGAAAGGAAAAATGTTAATACTGGTAACAGTTAGGTTCCATGTGTTAACTTTAGTTAACAAACTAACAGTGAAAAATATGTATTAATAATATTTATTCATTATTTGTTAATCTTGATGTTAATTTCTGTTAATAACTTGTGTCTATTATTATTATTTAATAGACCTGAGCTAATTAACAATAAAGTCTTTTTTTTTTTTTAGTAATGGAAAAGAAACATCTAAGGGATAGTTCATCCAAAAATTACATATACATTACAATAATTCACATTGAAGTCTTTTTTAAGAGTCGTGGGGGAAAAAAACATCCAAAAATGCACATTTAAAGGGATAGTTCACTAAAAAAAAAAAACACATGTTATTGTTTACAATAAAGTCTTTTTTAAAAGTCGTAGAGGGCGGAAAAAACATGCAAAATGCACATTTAAAGATGTAGTTCACCCATAAAATAATATTGTCATTGTTTACCAATGAAGTTTTTTGTAAGAGTTGTGGGGAAACCATCCAAAATGCAAATTTAAAGGGATAGTTCACCCAAAAAAATAAAGAAAATTGTCATTGTTTACAATGAGTTTTTTTAAGAGTCATGGAGAAAAAAAAACATCCAAAATGAACATTTAAAGGGATAGTTCACAAAAAAAAAATTTTTTAATATAATTTACAATGAAGTCTTTTTTAAGAGTCGTGGGGGAAAAACTTCTAAAATGCACATTAAAAAGACAGTGCACCCAACAAAAAAAGAGAAAACTGTCATCGTTTACAATAAATTTTTTAGGAGTCATGGAGAAAAAAAAAATCCAAAATACACATTTAAAGGTATAATTCATGCAATAAATAAATATTTTCATATTTTTTTTAAGAGTCATGAAAAAAAAAATGAAAATCATAATTCATAATTTACAATGAATTCTTATTCAAGAGTCATGTGGAAAAAACATCCAAAATGCACATTTAAAATGCAAAAAAATTGAAAATAGTCATCATTTACTCTCCCTCATCAATTAGTCCAAATCTGAGTTTCTTTACTGAACACAAAATAAGATATTTTGAAGAATGTTGATAACAGTTGACAGTAGAAACAAAATACAATGGAAATCAATGGCTACCGTCAACTGTCTGGTTACCAACATTCTTCAAAATAGTTTATTTTCTACTCAACAAAATTGGTGAGCTATCCCTTTAAATGTTTCTTTTATAACATTTTATCTCTTTGTGTTTTTAGATATCTTTTATAGTAGTTTTCTCAGAAGATGTTTTTTTCCCTCATGCACTGAGCCATCTTTACTTCAGTAGCACTTACATAAAATTCCTGTTTTTACATCAATATCCATTTTTTCCCTAACAATATTCCAAAGTTTTTTACTGAGGGGTTTGTTCTTAAATAATTTGTCCGGTTTGGACTGTTGACAGTATTTTCTGATTCATGGGGCAAAAAATAAAAAGTTTTCCAACATTCCATCTTTAAAAAATGTAACGTTTATATGGCAACAAAATGAAACAAGCATTTTGAACCTGGCTTTATCCAATATTCAGATGTCTGTGTATGCAAATTAGTGCACATTTAAAAAATCTTTTATATTTGTGTAATTGCACATAAGAAGAACGTCTTAACAACTGTCTTAATGTACTGCAATTAATCAACTGGAAAAGTATGGTGATATCTATCTAGTTAAAATGTTCACATGTCTTGCCTTAACTAACAAATATGAATAAATATAAAAAACTCATTGCTCATTGTTAGTGTTAGTAGTGCATTAATTAACAATAACTAATGAGGCTTTGTTATAAAGTGTTACCAACCTAAATCAAATGCAGAGGAATGACTAAAGTTCAAAGGAAGATTCATAATTGTAACAGTCAGACTGTTGCTTTTTTGTGCAGCCTGAAAGGCTGGAGCTCCTGATTGCAGCCTGTTTCCACAGATAGACTCTTCTCCCATTCACGTGGACTGACACACACGGCTCTCTGAGACCTCACCGAGACTGTGTGTCTCATTCATGCGACTCCACCTGAGAGACGCGCTCGGTGTTTACACAAGATTATATTCCCCGTGCTCAACACATATACAAACACACACACGGCAGCCGATGCGATGGCTAAACAAACAGCCCCTATGCACATAGAGAAGCAGACATATCATTATGCCACATAATAGAGACGGGCCTTGAATATCAGAAGTCTGTCTGTCTGGGATGTCAATCAAAACACCTTACACAAGAGCCCAATGTTTACATGCACTCTATAGCTTCTGTTAAGATAGAAAGATATATATATATATATATATGAAGAGTTCAGATGCAAAACCAGCTAAAAGCCATCTCGGTCAAAAATGAGAGAATGATACTGAGTGAATGCTCTTGACACATATTATACGTCCATCGAATAATTTTTCTTCAAACTCGCTAAAATACCAGCCTCAGCCCAATCAGAATTACGGTCCATACTTACATAGAATCCTATACATCTGAGCCGGATAAAAATACATATATATATATAAAAGATTTAAATGCTTATTAAAAGATGACGACAAGGAAAACAATGTTTTGGGGAAATCGCAGAAATAAGAGGAATAATAAATACATTGCTGAACATTTCTGCATTTTCAAAACTGTGAAACATAAAACAAATTATGGAGGAAATTTTCTGGAGCTTCACTGCCGCTTCAATATTCTAATATTCTGATCTGGTGCTCAAGTAACATTTCCTGTAATTATCAATGCTGAAAACAGTTTTTGCTGCTTAATATTTTCCAGAAAACATCCGTTTCCACAAAACTATTAGCACCACAACTGTTTACAACAATCATTATTGTTTTTATGTTTCCTGAGCAGCAGATCAGCATATTAGAATGATTTCTGTAGGATCATGTGACACTGAAGAATGGATTAATGATGCTGAAAATTTAGCTTTGCGTCACAGGAATAAATACTAAATTTAGATATGTTCATATAGAAAACAGTTATTTTTAATTTATAACTATATTTCATAATATTACTGTTTTCCTTTATTTTTGATCAAATAAATGCAGCCTTGGTGAGCAAAACAGATATCCAAAAATCTTATATACCACAAACCTTTGAACAGTAGTGTTTATATTAACTGAAAAATATGCAAAATAATATAATAAGAACATAATAAGAACATATTTGAACATAGAGCTTGTTAACGAATCTTGTTTCTGTGCATTGCCTTAACACAATAGGTCGTTCATTCTGCTGAAAAAAGACTAAACCGAGCCAAAGAATAGCCAGGATGTTTTCCTCCTACAGAATGGATTACGCAGGCAGTTCTATACAGGTTTCCAGCAGGCATTAGAACCACAGCCTGCTCTCCAATAAAGAGAACAAAACGTAGTGTGTGTCACAGTGCTGTCACAGCAGACAGAAAGACAAACAGACTGAGAGAAAGTTCTTTGTCATTCATCAGAATAGAGAGTTCAGCACTGAAAAAAAAAAATGGGAAAACTGGTATTTACCTGTGCGTTAAAAATAAAAAACCATGCTGACAGACACACACTGGATTATACTGGACAACTGTCAAGCCAAAGATGTTTTGTTCAGTTTTATAGATTATTTTATAGAAGCCAACAAAACATGTCATGGACATTACAACGGCAACATTGCCAAGGATGTGTCTGTTTTTTTGGGCCAAACTTTTAAACTGCTGTGAAAAGTTCAATTAAATTTTTCACAAAGGTTATTTGTATTGCCCAACAGAATCCTGCATTCATATCTGGAGACTGCCACAAATATTGTCTGTCGGCATTGAATTTCTTCGATTCTCGGTGCCTCGCGCCTCGCCTGCGACAAAACAATTTCAGCTCTTTTTTTTTTTAAAGTTGGGTCAGAATAATGCTGTTTCATCCTGTGATTTTTAAGCACTGCTTAATTAGTCCTCCTTCCCTGCTGCTCCTTGCTCGCAGTTAATTAACTTGAAGGCGCGAGTAATTAGCTGGAGACGCTGAGTGATTCACGTGCTGTCCCTCCTATTAAACACCTCGCGAGAGCAGCACGAGCACAGACTACAGTGTGAAATGTTGAATCAGACTCATCTTATAGAGGACAAACACAGAATTTGCGATAATACACTGCATAATAATGTTGAAAGAACGACAAAACATTGGTCTTGCTGACTTTCTTCAGCACACTCAGCTATTTGAACTACTGGCTAATTGTAACTGGTGGCTAATTTGTATGGTTTTGTTGAATTGATTCAATTTATTGAATTAGGCCAGTATCTGGATGTGCAAACTTCCCGTATATTAGGTACAAAACAGTATGTGATTAAGTAGTATATCCAAATTTGTGACCAGTTTCATTGACAGGTGATCTGACCAATAATAACGCTGAATTTGAAATTTCGTCCGACAAACAAACCAGACAGGAGAGCACATTAACGTTGGTGGACTTGAAATTAAAAAATGATGTGTACTGATGTCTGAAACAAGATACTTTCTTATGTTCATTTATGTTTATTTTGTGCTATAACTAGTAAATAGAAGAGATGATTGATTCACAGTGCTTGAACTGAGACGCTAAAGCAATCTGTCATGACACATTAAAGAGCCACAAAACAATATTTTTTTGTTTAAATTTCTATATGAAAAACACATTTTCATTATTCAAACCTAAAGTAACCTGCTCATTCTTGTCTCTCAGCACTGTCAGTTTTCTCTTTGCTTTGCAATGTATTTTTCACAGTGTGAGAACAGCAATAACATAAGGGGGTGGGTCTTTGCGAAGGGTCAATTGTTCACCTGATGGACATTTTACTATCCCATGAGGCTACGGGAGAGAATTTATGAATGGCAGTGAATCGACATAACTGACGCTGGTAGGTCACATAACAATGACATAGCAAATGTAGTATGTCCAGATTACATTCATACTATCCATCTTTTTCTTCACATAAGAGTGGGCATGGCCATTTGTAAATTTTATGGGCGTGGTTTCTGGTCTCATCCACATCCAGCTATTTTTAGCTGTACAAAACAGCTCCTTTTGCTGCTTGCTATAGCAAATTGGTGTGTATTACCATATTATTTTTATATTTTATCTTAATTATGAACACACTGGTTTGTAGTGCAAACAGTTTTACCATTTACTGCAGACTGTTATTCTTCTCGTTATTTCCCTAAAGCGAATAATGAACCGGAAGTCTCATCCTTTGGTTTACTTCCGTGCTGAGGAAAAAGGTAGATATAGAAGGTATTTTGTAACGATCATGAAGTAATAAAGGAAGTAAAAGAGTATTTCTGACCTGAGGACTTTGGTTCAGGATTGGACAAACCTGTTTAAACATCTTTGGATCACTGTTTTTCTATCTAACAATAGCAAGTAGTTTTATTAGACGATATGCATGTATGTACAACATGCAGAACAGGGATACAGAGTATGTGTGAGACAGACTCCATGTGTAAGAGAGATAATGCTTAGAGAATAGGTCGTAATGGGGTCTCTATTCACAGTCTTTTAAGGTAAAACTATGCTGTTATGGCATCAGAGGGTGAAGAGGAAGCAAAGGCTATAATCACTACAATTACCCAGCGCTCTCACCTAGACCAGCACTCTTCAGTTCTCACTTAAATACAGTCACTCACTCACCCTTTCTGTCTTGTCATTCTGAAACACTCTTTACACACAATTTTGAACTAAAAGGTGCCAGTTTCGCAAGTTCAAATCTGGTGGAACTGGCATTTAGCAAAATAGAGGTTGTCTCGCTTAAAACGGCCGGCGGAAATTGATAATGGGGAAGTGATATAAGAAACAAAGACCAACAAAAAAGACTTGCTGCAAAATAACATACCTCTGACAGCTAAGTCTAAAAAACGACATATGTAACAGTGTAGATGATATTTATTAAAATCATTAATGAATGCTGTCATGCTAAAGCCAACTGCTACACCTAACCCTAACCGTATTGAATGTGCTGATCAGTAAATGTGCCCTTAAAGGGGTCATTGGATGCTAAGTTCACTTTTTCATGTTGTTTGAGCATTAATGTGTGTTGGCAGTGTATGTACAAATCTACCCTATAATGATAAAAATCTATGCAGTGGTTTTTAATTAATCTGTAAAAATAATATTCCCTTTTTCAAATCGAGCCATTCTCAGATGCCTGTCAGTGTGCCGTCACACCGACAGAGGTCACTCCCACAATAGTTGATTGACATGAGCTCTTACCTTAGACCAGCTGTCACAGTCCAGTAACTTTCCATGTTTTGATGCCAGACTAGGGATGTAAGTTAGACAAGAATATCTCAGATTGAGGTGTTGTGTTGCTGGATTTAATAATGAACATAGTGGTCGTCATTTACTCCCGACATCTGAGCCGCTGAACATGCAGTAGATTACATTTGTTTGTGAAGGGAATGCGCCTCCCGATCTACATATATCCGTCTATGTTCACGCGAATCATTCATGATCCAGCTTCACTTACAGCAGAAGTGTGTATAAGCGTTTTTTTTAATGAATCTTTGCAATGGCCTTTCCTTATAACGTGGTAGTTAGGAAGTTTAGCGGCTAAACACAGCTAAATGCGGCTAATGTAAACAAGACCGTCTTTCCACAGAGAGAAGAGAGGGGCGGGGCGAGCAGAGCTCATTTGCATTTAAAGGAACAACCCCTTAGAATGAGATGATTTTTGCAGAGCTCATTTTGACAAGGTAAAAAGGGTGTTGTTTTACAAAACCATTGAGAATTTTTAATCAAAGTATATTAGAGACTTTTCATTAAGACCCTAAAGAATCATATCAACTTGTGGAAAATGGGCATCTGATGACCCCTTTAAAGGTCCAGGAAAGGAACAACAGTTCCACTCACAGTGAATGAACAAGCCAATAGTCTGACATCACAGTCAATTTCAAATATACGCCTATTAAATATCTGTTAAGGATAAAGAATGGGGTTGGAATGGGAACTTTAAAGGGGTCATCGGATGCAAAATTTACTTTTACATGTTAAAATGATGTAAAAGTGTTTTTTTAATCCTATAAATAAAAACCCCTTTCTCAAATCAATCTGTTCTGAGATTCCTGGCAGAATGATGTAGTTCTTCACAGGCCATTTCCATGATTGTTGATTGACAAGGCCGATTGACCCTAAACCAGTGTTCGAATTGAAGGGGGGCTGGGGGGTACCCAGACCTCCCATAAGCATTATGGGACCCCCCATAACACCCCTGGTTTTTCAATAAAACTATAATCCTTCAAACATGAAACTAGTTAAAATGAAAATTAAATGAAAAGATTTGATTGCTGTATTAAATTTAGACCTGCTCACGTCACATCATATTTTATTTTTGCACATTTTTACAGCATTGCTCATTATAACCAATCACACACGACTCTGTTGAGTTTAGAATGCAGTGGCCAATCGGAGGCGTTCAGAACAGTCATAGCTGAAACCCTGAGTCTTGTTCAGAGTGCATCTCGCGAATAAGCAACAAAGTGCAGATGTACGTACGGTGTAAGTAAGAGATTAATTTATCATACAGTGTATGGACAGCTGCATTTATTATAAGAGGAGTTATGAGTGCTTAAACAATAGCTAGACTGACTGTGCTGATTTAAGAGCGTGTTCTTTCACTGCATGATTCAGTCTAATAAAATGCATTTAGAATGTTCACAAAATTCAAGGTATGGGGGCAGAAAATGTATATTCATATCATTTCATATAGTTAATCAATATCACACAAAGTCACAAAAATCACTAATGTTCACTAATGATACAACAGTTCAGTAAACCAGACGTTAATATTAATGTTATGTTTTAGACACCATATTGCCTATTTTTGCTCTATTTCGCCAACAAAAATGGTTCCAAACACAGCAACAGTACTGTTTTATGTCTCTGAACAACATGATGTTTTTTCTTTTGTGAATGAATCAACCGTTTGAATGATTAGGTTTCCTCTGCATTGAAATTATGAATTTAGTTGATAATGATTTTATTTGGTTAGTAACAGTCTAAAATGTCTTAATATTTGAATTGACTTTATTGATTGAATATACGAATCTGACATTTAGAAAAAAGAATGGCTTTATAAAGGTGCCCATAAAAGGTAAAAATCACTTTAAACTTGTTGGAAAATATTAATTTCTGTCACTGCTGTGAACTGACCACACTGAATATGAAGAATATCAAGAACTTTAGGAGTCACCTGTCCACGGCAGTCCTGTAGCATAACACACTTAGGAAAATACTGTCTGATTATCATTATCAATAAAATCTCTCAAAATATTGAAATATAATTTTTTGTCAATATCGCACATTCCTTGGCTATGAATCATATTTATATAAGGTTTTATTTATTGATTTATTTTTTATTGAACACTGCCCTAAACCCACCCTGAGTGAGCTGTAAACAGTCCGCCATTGTGTCGACTCCGGTGCAGGGGAAGACAAGAATGTCTCAGATTAAGAGATTGAGGTGTTTTGTTGTTGGATGTAATAACGGTCCAGAAAGGTAGTAAGAACATTGTTAAAATATCCTTACTACATTTCTTGGCCTTGAACATGTCAGTTGCATTGCTGTCTATGCAGTGTCAGAAAGCTCTTGGATTTCACCAAAAATATCTTAATTTGTGTTCTGAAAATCAGTGAGGATCTTATGGTTTTGGAACGACATGAGGGTGAGTAATTAATGACAGAATTTTCATTTTTGGGTGAGCTATCCCTTTAAAACACCCACCGGTATTTAGTATTCTATAGTAAATATATGAAGTAAATCATATGCTGTTCTTCTAATCACTTGGGTCCAGTTTCAGACATTTTTTTTCATCTACAGTGCTGTCAAGAAAAACATGGGATTGAGGTGTTTTGTTGTTGGATATAATAATGAACATAGCAGTCATTTACTCCTGACATCTGAGCCGCTGAAGATGCAGAGGATTAAAGTTACTTTCATTTTTGAAGGAAATGCGCCAATTCTCGAGCTACCTAAATGTGTCTATGTTCACATGAATCATTTGCAATCCAGCTTCACCTACAGAAGAAGTATAAGGAGTTTTTTTATCAATCTTTGCAAATCGCCTTTCCTAATAATGTGCTAGCAAGTTTTGCGGCTAAATGGCTAAAGTTTATAGTATGCTCATCACCCCACGGAAGAGAGGAGCGGGGCGAGCAGAGCTCATTAGCATTTAAAGCGACATGCAACAAAACGGCTTGCTCTGAACAGAGCTGATTTTGGACAAGGTAAAAAGGGTGTTTTTTTACACTACCATTGAGAAATTTTAACCAAAGTATGTTATAGACTTTTTATTAAAACCCTAAGGAATCATGTCAACTTATGTAAAATGGACATAGTGGGAACTCTCTGTAATTTATAATATATATACATGTAAATTAGAAAGTTATATTAAGTTCTTCTTCTGATGAAGCAAAAACTGTCGCACACAGTGGACATACACAGATGGAGTGTTACAATCTAAAAACACAGACAGTGATTACCTGAGCAGACAGTTGCATCGATCTTCAGTCTGCTAGTATTTCTGGAAGATTTCATCGCATTGCATTTGGAGGGAAAGCAGACAGTTTGATGAGTAAATGACAGATGATGTTTGGACTGAGTTTGACATGTTTTCATGGAGACGTTTGTGTGCAATATATGAATGACTGGATCACATGAGCTCTGCTGAAGTTCCACAAGAGCAACCGAAGGTGCTCCTGGATTTCACCAAAATATCTTAATTTGTATTCCAAAGATGAATGAGGATCTTATGGTTTTGGAACGACATGAGGGTGAGTAATTAATGACAGAATTTTCATTTTTGGGTGAACTAACCCTTTAAAACACCTACTGATATTTAGTATTCTATAGTAAATATATGAAGTAAATCATATGCTGTGCTTCTAATCACTTGGGTACTGTTTCAGACATTTGTTTTTCATCTACAGTGCTGTCAAGAAAAACATGGGACACAGGAAAAGGCATAGCATCCCTCACAATATAATATTTCACAAACCCTGTTATCGTCTGTTGTAGATGTTGAAGAGAGAACACTGGAAACAAAGCATTCTTTTACAGTGCGTGACATTGGAAGGAGATGTATTCCATTGTGCCGAGTCCAGCGTTTAATCACGTACACTGTTCTGAAATCAGAAGTTCTAAGGGACGCAAATACACAAAGAAAGAGGGGCTCTGAAAGGAAGCTCAGGAAGGGGATTGAGTATTTTGTCAGATTTTGTGTTTTTGTTCATGTTTTTCAATTTTAGTTCAGAAAAAATATCTGTAATGATCTTGAAGTTTTAAAAGTTGTTTTTGAAGTCTATAGACGCAAGTTTAAGGTGAGGGAAAGATTATGACTGAATAATAAACATCTGTTCAGTAACAAAAACAAACAAATCCAACATGACAGAATGAGACTGAATAAATGCTAACAGAATTTAAATTTTCCTTTAAAACCCTTCCTATAAGTTCATTCGAGAAAAACACGAGTTCCTGGAATTTTCCTCGACATTCAATTCTCTGTGTTCTCGTGTCATCATACACTCCGCCATCTCTTCTTCCATCCTCCCTTTTATCTACCACGTTCACCTTCTCCTCCGCTGTTTTACACAGTTTACGCTTTGTCTCTCCATTATAGTTTCTCTCTCAGCCCCTCTGCCTCTCCAGGTTCACTCTCATCTCTTCCAAGGTCTGCAAGCACAATAGCCAAACAACAGATTAGCATTTTCTCCCAGACGTGCGTTTGACATTGTACGAGAGAATGAGCGCCGCTTCTCTAGGCCACTAACCTTGCTATACAAGGCTAATTATAGTCTTCACAATTAGCACGCTAATGCTAGTCGCAGCATGAATGTCATTCACCTTTAATAAAAGTCCCGGCCTTGCGGCTAACTGCTTGTGAGCCAGTGCATTATCCCATGTTATCCGTTCAAGCCATTTGAAGTTAATGAGCTTTGATTTATGCGGAATTCGATGTAAAAGGGATTTGGTAACCTGGTCAAGCAGGCTTGCCAAGTATGCCAGTGTAGACCTCGATTAGTGGAGGCCCACCAGTCTGGCTCTGTCTCCAAATTCTGAAAAAGCCATGAAAAAGCACTCCACATATCAAAATTACAATCAAATGAAATTTCTGGGACCATCAGATAAGCAACACAGAGGGAAAAATTGGACTTCCTTTTGTGAGGAGAGATACCACACACGCACATCACACTCCTAAATGGGACCAGCTTTGACAATGGCATTACAAACTGGATGACAGTTGTGACCTAAACTATGACAGATGGAGCACTGATGGGCAAACCAAGTTATGTCTTGCTCCCTATGGGCTAATCTGTGTGAAACTGATTCAGTTAACTCTCTGTCAGCTGGACATTAGCTCAACAAAACAAATCAGTGTTTCTCCCATACATCACACTTATCCAGACAAGAAATTAGTTGAGGATTTTGTGGTAACCTATTACTGTCTGGTCAGATTAAGGCACATTAAAATGATTTAATTTGGATAAACTGCTTTTCAGAATTCAGAAGATCCTGTTTTGTCTGTTTTAGTCTTTTTAAGGCTGTTAACAATATTTTTGTCAGCTGCTGAGGCCACAATGCCTTTTCATACCAAGAGCCAGTAATGTAAACTAATTAACATTTGCACAGATTCTGCAGAGCTGCTCCAATAACAGCTGTGCTCCTTAAAATTCAGTTAGACAATTGTTCAGTTCACTTCTATGACATGTTTAAGTCATGGAAGACAAAAGGCAACATGGACTAACATTTGTTTTATGGTTTTAGTTAGGGGTTGACTGATTATGGGCGGCATTATTATGCACTTAATGAAAAGTCCACTTGTCAATTTGTCTTGAAAACGACAGATCGCTTCACTAGGTAAGACCCTTCTTCCTTGGCTTGGATCGTTTATAGCCCTTTGAAGCTGCATTTACACTGCATTTTGGAAGTTCAAACTTGGGGGCACCATTGAAGTCCACTATATGGAGAACATTCCTGAAATGTTTTCCTCAAGAAACATAATTTCTTATTGACTGAAGAAAGAAAGACAAAAACATCTTGGATGACAAGGGGGTGAGTACATTATCTGTAAATTTTTGTTCTTGTGAACTTTTTTTAAATTTTTGTTTTTGTGAACTTCTCCTTTAAGCATTTTTACGGTTATCGGTATTGGTTATTTTCAAAACAGACTGGCTAAAAAAAATTAATAAAAAATCATTAAATTAGGTTTTAATTAGGGGTTGACCAATTATCTGCGCCAGTATTAAGCATTAAGCATTTGAATGGTTATCGGTATCAGTTATTTTCAAAACCGATTTGCTAAAAAATAATAAAAAAAGCATTAAATTAAATTTTAATTAGGGGTTGACCAATTATCTGCACCAACAGTAAGCATTTTTATGGTTATCGGTATTGGTTAATTTCAAAACTGATTTGTTAACAAAAAATAAAAAAATTAAATTTGAATTAGCACTTTTATAATTAGCGGTATCAGTTATTTTTAAAAAAGATTTGCCGATAAAATAATTAATGGCATTTAATTAGGTTTTAATTAGGGGTTGACCGATTATCGGTGCCAATATTAAGCGTTTTTATGGTTATCGGTATTGGTTATTTTCAAAGCAGATTTGCCGATAAAATAATTTAAATAATTTAAAGAAAGTTATTGTTAGAGCCCTTGTTATTCTTAATTTTGAAATTAAGTTTATTTTTACAACGGACATATATATCAGTTCAAAATATCAGTTATCGGTCTACTTGATCTGTAATGTTCAGTATCGGCCCAGAAAAACACGTCGGTCGACTCCTAGTATTAATATTTTTTATATAAAGAAATTAATACTTTTAATCAGTAAAGATGCATTAAATTAATCAAAAGTGAATAAAGACCTTTTTAATGCTATAAAAGATACCCATTTTAAATAAATTCTGTTCCACAAATATACTAAGCAGAATTAAAATTTTCAACAATGTTAATAAGAAATGTTTCTTGAGCAGCAAATCAGCATATTAGAATTATTTCTGAAGGATGAAGAAGACTGGAGTAATGATGCTGAAAATTCAGCTTTGCATAAGATGAATAAATTACATTTTAATATTTATTCAAATAAAATAGAGTTATTTAAAATTGCAATAACATTTCACAATATTGCTGTTTTTAATGTGTTCTTGTATCAGCCTCGGTGAGCATAAGAGGCTTTTTCAAAACCATAAAAATCTCTCAGATTTTGGACTGTACTGCAGATATGATATATACAACTATAATATATATATAATAAGTTATATTTAAAAACTTTAGATATGTATTAGATATGTGTATCACTTTTACCCACAGAAACTCCACCTCTAATATGACCTTCATTAAATGCAGAAATATAAGATGCTGGGTAAAAAAAAAACAGACGGGTAAACAAATATTTCGGCTGCCCGAGAAACATCACAACTTTGCCTCCCCAGAGTGCAATCTGTACAAACAACTCTCTCAATTTGCAGAACATTTTAATTAGACAAGGGCTCTATGGATGTAAAGAGAGGGTTATGTAAATCCAGCACGACTACAATGCTGTTAAATCAATTTCATTTTGTTAAACAGTGGCACAGCAGCTGTACCTCGAAGGTCCTGCGTGAGATACCACTGTGCGGGCCTGAAAAAACAGCGTGGCCTCAGAGGGACAAATGCAATCACATGCAGTCCTAAAGCATCCAAACTTGAATTGCAGAAAATAATTGCTCTCCTCACAGTTTTATAAAAAATTGTAACTTGCATAAGTTGTCTGGGACAATCACAGGACATTCGTTTGCTAGGATTTATGCCACATGTTCTGGTCGCGTTCATAAAAGAAGAAACCTTTTAGTGAACAGTTTTTCTTAATGTAAAGAACATTTTAAAAATCTAAAGAATCTTTTTCCACCATAAAGAAGCTTCTGTGGAATGGAAAGATTCCATAGATGTTAAAGGTTCTAATGGAAGCACAGATGCCAACAAAAAACCTTTTTTCTTGAGAGTATAAGTGCTAACCTTCAAGTGAAGATAAACTGAAACCTTCATTGCAGGTGGCTTCATTTCAGAAGAAACCCAGTCAAAAACTCTTTTGCTTCCAGCTGTAACACACCGAGGGTTAATCAATGAGACAGTCGCCTCGTGTTTGATGTAAAAAACCTAATTACAAATGACTCGTATTAGTGTCTGACAGGGTCAGCAGGCGGGTGTCCTCTTGGCCCGTCTCTCTACGCTTTCCCCCTGTTGCTCACTCTCCCCGCAGATGTTTTCAGACATATTAAAACAGCATCAGTAAATCTGCCGAACGGCCACCCTCGATCCTGCCGACACCAAGAGTCGTTTCATCACCTCGCCTGTAATGAAACGACGGGCCGACGGAATCCGCTCAGCACGGCATTAATCAGAGCTTTCCTACTCCATGTGAAATATCAGACCTCTCCTGACAAAGGCCCCCCTCTGCATGAACAAGCCGATCATTATCTGCTCCTGTAGGAAATTAAATACGGGGCCCTCCGTCTGTAATATGCGGATATGCAGATTGGCAGACGGAATGGAGGGACGAAACTGGCCAACGCCAGGGCGACTTGATTAATATGTGCGGTATGAATACGAAATCAGACAGCATGTCTCATGTTGTTGGGGGGTGGTGGGGGCGGCAAGACGACGACACCCACATTAAAATGTCACCACTGGCCGCACTCACACGCTGGTTCCGATGAAGAAGCTAAAATATATTGCCTTTAAAAGGGCACACGGGGGGTGATTAAAAGAGCCTTGTTTGCTTGTTTTAAGACGAAGGCCTGTATTTGGGGTCATGGGGAGATGATTTAACCCCTCTATTGTCTTCAGGTCAGTTTTGACCTGTGGTCTAAATACCACAGTTTTGGTGTTTGGAACCAGGCTTTGTGACATCAAACAAGCACAATAAAACCAAACTTTACCAAAGTTGGTAACACTTTACAACAAAGTCCAATTACCTAACATAAACGCATTAATATTAACCAACAATAAGCAATATGTTTGTTACAGTATTTATTAACCTTTGTTAGCATTAGTTTACAAAAATACAACTGTTCATTGTTAGTTCATGCTAGTTCGGGTTCATTAAACTATATTAATAGACAGCTTTTGATTTTAATAATGTATTAGTAAATGTTAAAATTAACTAAGATTAATAAATGCTTTAGAGTTTTTTTATTGTTAGTTAATGTTAGCTAATCCAGTTAACTAATCTCAACAAATGGAACCTTATTGTTAAGTGGGTAACACTTTATATATTTGTATGTTAACTAACATGAACAAAAAATAAACAATAGATTTATTACAGTATTAACGTTCGTTAATAAAAATACTCAAACTCTCTACAATAAGGTGTCATTTGTTAACATTAGTTAATGTATTAACTAACATGAACTAACAAAGAACAATACATTTATTACACTATTTAGCAATCTTTGTTAATATTAGTTAATAAAAATGCAGTAATTTATTGTTTGTTCATATTCATTTACAGTCCATTAACTAATGTTAAAAAACACAACTTGTGATTTTCTTATGCATTAGTAAATGCTTTAATTAACATTAACTAAGATTACTTAATGCTATAGAAGTATTGTTCATTCTTAGTTCATCTTAACTAATGTAGTTATCTAATGTTAACTAATGAACCTTATTGTAAAGTGTTACTAAAAGTACAGTTGTTCATTTTTAGGTCATGTTCGTTTACAGTCCATTACCTAATTTTAACAAACACAACTTTTGATTTTAATAATGTATTAGTGTCTGCGCCAATAGCCTCGTGGTTAGTGCGTCGGCATACAGCCCGAGTTTGATTCCCGTCTCGAGGTCCTTTGCTGGTCCCGCTCCCCTCTCTCCTCCCAGTGCTCTCTCAACTGTCGTATCTATAAAACATGCATAAAAAGCCCATAAAAATATCTTATTAGTAAAAAATAATGCATTAGTAAACGTTCAAATTAATATTAACTAAGATTAATAAATGCTGTAGAAGTATTGTTCATTCTTAATTCATGTTAACCAAGCTAGTTAACTATTGTCAACTAATGAAACCTTATTGTAAAGTGTTACTGTAAGTGTGACCAGCATGTTTTATAATAATAATAATAATATTTACAAAAAAAAATTTCCTAATTGTTCTCAAATATTTGGACTCAAATTTGACTTTAAACATTAACAGCCATTACTTTGACATTTCAGCATGTTACGCCATTTTATATGTAGTTTTTCTTTTTTTTCTTTTTTTTTATAGATCAACATGTCAACTAAAAACACTTTCCTACCTGTAGTGCCACAACAAACAGTTTTGCCTAAGTATGGAGGAAAAGAATTCTTTGGGGGTCCACATTGACTGCTTTAGTCAGGGATGAATGAACTAAAAGTGTAGCTACAATGTTCATTTATTAATATTGCAAAATGCCAAATGTGAGTTAAAATCTATATACACACAGAATATGTAATTATGTTATATTGTAAGTTTTAGAACCCCCAAGGGAAATTTCAAGGAAAATTGTATACTATTAATTTCTTTGTGTTTTTATGTGTCATTGGCACAAGCATCACAGGTGGTGCAATTAGAACAATATGATAAGCAGAAATAAGATTAATAGTTTTACAAGTGAACTGTAGCTGTAAGATGCACAATATTCATTTTCCAATATTAGAATTTCAAAAAAGTTGTTATAAAAATGTAATATTACGAAATGCAAGCAAGTTATTTTCTGTTAACTCAAATTGTGCATCAGCATCTAATTTAAATAACATTAAAATAAAAACTATATGCATATATTGGTAACCAGTGTTGGGGTAACGCATTAAAAGTAATGTGAGTTACATAATAATATTACTTTTTTCAAGTAATTAGTAAAGTAACGCATTACTTTTGAATTTCTACGAAACTATTATTTTTTTTCCCCATTTATTGATTGACAAGTCTCCTGTCTGAAAATTGGGAGTAAACATGATGTTACTGTATTCTGGGCTAAATGTGAACATGCATTAATTTATATCACTCACAAAAAAACAGATTCATTATTTCTCAAAATTAATAAAAACAGTGGAATGCAAACTCAAGTATGACGCAACCCTGCAATAATTAAATATGTTAAATAAAACAAATATCCTTTATGTATTTAATCCCATTTTATTAACCAGTATCTTTGCTGCTGACTGCTGACTGCTGATGCAATTCAACCATACTAATAAGCTAAAATTACTTTAGATAAACTAACATTTGTGCTTCATTTTTTTTTATAGCTGAAGAGTGATCTCCTGCATAAATTAACTTTTCTTTCAGCCCGAGGTGAATTCATTTCACTTTTGGTGTAAAAGGGTTTTTACATTAGAATTGTTTTATATTAAAAACAAAGAAGCAAGTCCTGCCCACTTTTAAAAAGTAACAGAAAAGTAATGTAACACATTACTTTCCATTAAAAGTAACGTAATTAGTCACTTTTTCAGGGAGTAACGCAAAATTGTAATGTGTTACTTTTAAAAGTAACTTTCCCCAACACTGTTGGTAACACTTTTCAATAAGGTTCATTAGTTAACACTAGTTAACTATTTTAGTTAACATAAACTAAGAATGAACAGTGCTTCTACAGGATCTGTTCATTTTAGTTAATGTTAATTTCAGCATTATTAAAATCACAAGTTGTGTTTGTTAACAATAGTTAATGCACTGTGAACTAACATGAACAAACAATAAATGATTGTATTTTCTTTGACTAGAATACTGTAATAAATGTATTGTTCATTGTTATTACATACATTAACTAATATTAACTAATGGAACCTTACTGTAAGGTGTTATCAATAATATTATGTATTATATTTATATAATACAATTTTTTTAACCCCCCCCCCAAAATGGGTCTTTTAGGGAAAATTGTACCCGAACTATGAATTTCTTTGGTTACTCACATGTCAAATTTAACACAAGCATCACAGGTGGTGCAGTTAGAACAATATAAGAAATAAAAATAAGATTAACAGGAAAGAAACAATGCAAAAATCAGCAAATGAATTACCATATGGTGATGTGCAAATCTGAACTGCAAGCTATAAACTTACAATGTTCGAAAAGAAAAAAAAAGATAAATTCATGAGACACTTCCCTTGTTTTTCTCTTCTGCTAATCCTCTGCCCCCTCACATTGGGAGAGAGGAACCAGAGTGATTTTGTATGAGAGGCCATTTCTCTGGTATTGTTATTAATAAGGACCTGCACTGACACCTTCGCCAGGCCTGATTGTGGGGCTCATCTGCATTGTATAGAGAAATAGGGGGGATTCTGCAATATTACCAAAGCTGTAATTTCCTGCAATATCATTTCACATTCGTCCTCTTTTCTAGTCTTTTTCCACCGCTTCTCTTCTGGCCATTTCTACCCTGTTGGAGTGTAATTAAGAGTCCTGACCCCGTGACCTCCTGGTTTTAACAAGCCATTTGGAAAATGCTCTGAAAAAGCAGATCTTTAACAAAATATCTCTCCCCCCCATCTCTCTCTCTCTCTCAGGGGGTTCGACGATAGAATAACATGATTAATCCAGTAATTGTACAGCAGGCAGTAGTTGTATTTCTCTATCTGAGAGCTGGTTTTTCTCTTTCTGAGAGGATGATTACATGAGGAAGGGATGTCCCATGTTATCACCTCTTCTGAATAAAATATCTGTGGGGGGCACGATTATATTATGCCAGCTAATACTCAAGTCGCAAAACTCACAAATGTCAGAAAAGATGGTGGAAAATAAAATAAAAAGCATGAAGAAAAGTAAAGGCATATAATGATACCACACTCTAAAAAAAAGGCTGGGTTGAAAATAACCCAGCACTGGGTGAAATATGGACAAACCCAGTGACTGGGTTGTTTTGACCCAGCAGTCGGTTTAAATGTTTAATCCAACCTTTTGGGTAGTTTTACTTAACTCAACTATTGCTTAAAAATTACTACATATCTTATTCGAGAAACTCGGATTATTTGTTATCAATATTTGGGTGAACTACTTATACTAAATTCTTACTTCTAAAATTAGGAAAGTGCCATTAAATGAAAATAATCCACTGCACTATCAACTAATTTCACATGAAATACCCACTTTTAAAGAATAATGAGTGCTGTCTTGGATGATAGTGCCAGAGCTGTGTTAGGACACCGGAGGTTGGCGTCAGGCAGAGTAAGCTGAGCAAGCAGCAGTGCGGAAGACAGCATCTCTGGCATTCTTTGTTTTTAAAAAAGGGATTGAGGCAGAGACTTTCCCTTATGACAACACGCTGACACCTCAAACGTTAATGGCAAAAACATGCACTAACTCTCTGTTCCTTTGCCCGTCTTTTGTAAAACTAGCCTTTGTTAGCTTATGAACAGTACACTCTCAGAAAAAAGGTACAAAAGTGGTTGGTGCGGTACTACCTTTTCAGAAGATACTAATACTGTACAATTTTGGTACTAATATGTACACTTGAGGTATTAATATGCACCTTTAAAGTACTAATATGGACTTTTAAGGGTAAGTACAAAGGTATGCCTTTTGAAAAAGTACAACCCCAGTGACAGAATCACAGCATAAATCTCTACCCAAATTTTGACGCATGATGTTATAAAAGACTGGTATTTCAAACAAATGGTGTTCGTTTTAACTTTCTAATCATCAAAGAATCCTGAAAAAAGTATCACTGTTTCTACAAAGGAGGAGTACTGCTTTCTGCTTTTCAGTAACTGCTTTCAACATATTAATAAGAACTGTTTCGAAAAGGATTACTTCACTCCCAGAACGAAAATTACCTGGCAATTTATTCACCCCCATATTGCCCAAGATGTTCATGTCCTTCTTTCTTCAGTCAACAAGCATTAAGGAAATCATTCCAGGATTTTATTCCATATAGTGGACTTCAATGGGGATCAGTAGGTTGAAGTTCCAAACTGCAGTTTCAATGCAGCTTTAAAGGGTGCTACACGATCCCAGGCAAGGAATAAGGGTCTTATCTAGCAAAAAAATCTGTCATTTTCAGTCAAAAAAAAAACATTTCTATACCTTTTAATCACAAATGCTCATCTTGCACTAGCTCTTCAATGCACATGTGCGACTTCACGCATTATGTAATCACGTTGGAAAGTTTGCGGGTAGTTCTTCGCCTGTGCACTTTGGTTCAGAAAGGTAGGGTAGTACGAAGCACTCTGTCTTGGACCTTCAAACCATTGGCTCCTATTCAAGTACACTTTATGGAGAAAATCCTGGAATGTTTTTCTCAAAAACCGTCATTTCTTTTTGACTGAAAAAAGAAACACATGAACATCTTGGATGACACGGGGGTGAGTAAACAATCAGGAAAATTTTATTCTGAAAGTGAACTAATTCTTTAAGCAGCAAATCAACATATTAGAAAGTAATTTCTGAAGGATCATGTGACACTGATGACTACAGTAATGGCTGCTGAAAATTCAACTTTGCATCAAAAGAATAATTGACATTTTAAAATCTATTTTAAAAAAATCAGAAAACAGGTATTAAATTGTAATAATATTTCATAATCCAGTATTTTTGTTCAAATAAAAGCAACTTTTTTGTGGATAAGAGATTTATTGCAAAAACCCTAAACCATAACTCCAAATGCTTAAATGGTAGAATATATAAAATATATAAATAATAATGAATAAATGGGTCATATGTACGGGATAATCAACAGCTAAATGGATGGATGGATTTGAAGTCATTAGCTACACTGTAAAAAATGACTGTGAAATTAACGGAAAAAAACTGTAAAAATGCTACAGTAAAAACCTGCTAAATGGTTCACGGTAAAAGACCGTAAAATTTATAGTGAAACACCGTAAACTGACATTCCCAGAATTCCGTTACATTTTTTTTCAATTTGATGTTTTTTTGTTGAAATAACTCTTTCTTCTTAGTTTTAAGTGTATCAGTGTATTACAAAGGTACAAAACAGATTTCAGTACACCAGTATGTTGGTACATTAACATTATATCAGTTAATGAAATTACGGTATTTACCTGTAAATTTAAGTGAAAACTGTAAAACGTTGCTACTGTGTTTTTACGGTAAAATTCTGGCAACCAGCTGCCGTTTTTTTTACCATAAATTTTTACAGATTTCCTTTTTACAGTGTAGAGAGAGATGTGTATGTGAACTACCTGCATCTGTGCAGCATCTCTCCACTAATAGTGAAGCTGTAAGTTTAATTGCTTCAAAAACAGTGAAGTTTTATACAGGCGCATTAATACAGATCAGTCTATAAACTGACTGGAACTACTTGTGGATTAAACAGTTTTAATGCACACTTTCCAGGCAATCAGGACCAAGAATTCAGATGGATCATGGGTGTTTGCACTGACACTGAAAATGTTTGCAAAAAAGATTGCTTAATTAAAAGATCATGCATTACCACTCAAAACAGTAAACTAAATAAAGTTTTCACTCATTTCCATATATTTTAGCAACTAACAGCCAAATTCATTAATACATTAATGGTTCTCAAGATGACAATCAGATACATCTTGAGAGGATATCTCCATCACACCAGTCACCAATCCATCTTTATCTAGATTTAAAGCAGAGTCATTGTTATGGCAATTGTCAACAGAATTTAACCTCATCCGATATCACATACTGTAACTCTTTGATGTGTGAGGCCTGCTTTGACTTTCACAGCATTCGAGTGATAAGCTTCCTTCCAGCTGACACATATACTATAGACGCTTGCAGTTCAGACTCCCTATTAATGAGCACGCTTGTTTGGCAATGATAAGAAGCAGACTGTGATCTAGTGGGAACAGCAGTGTATGTGTGCATGTATCTGTGTGTGTCAAAGGAACATGAGCTCATGCCTCCCAAGGTAAAGGAAACTGCATATTCTTCCTACTAAAAATACACAGACACACATGCACACATTTACTGATCTTTAAATCTATCACGTCCTTATTCAGGTAGCTAATTGTACTGACTGCAGATTATTAGACATCATAATAAGCATTAGACATTTTTTGAATTTAGGAAAAATATTTTATCAATACTTTTTTTGAGATATATCATGTGACACTGAAGACTGGAGTAATGGCTGGTGAAAATTCAGCCTTTAGCACTGAAGAATTTGAAAACAGATTTACATAATAAAATATAATAATACTGAATTACATTACATTTTTTTAAATAAATTTTTGCTCAAATTAATGCTGCCTTGGTGAGCATAGGAAATCTGTTTCAAATAATGCATACATGCATAATAAATAGATTATTTAACTGGGAATATTTTTTCAGAAGTTTTCAGTTTGTGTGGTTATTGTGCAATTAAAAATTACTGAGAAAATATGCATTCATCTTATATATATAGCTATGCTGTTCAGTCCTCTCAATTCCCTAGTGCTCCATGAAATAAAACAAATAAATAAAAAAAAAAATGATGAAAATGAAATGCATTTGCAATTTTCCCTTTTTCTGTGATATGAGGTATTCTTTCTCTCTCCCTCGGCGTCAGACACGACGCCCCTCTTTTCTGGCGGCTACTTGAGTCTGAATGCACTATTATTATAGGCATTATATGAAATTGGGTGTTTTATGTGAAGGCGGATTATGGATCAATAACGGTGGTGGATGTGGTTGGGATAACTGGCCACTGTCACTTCTGCTCTATTGCTGCTGTCAGGGCTGATTTATAAAGTATGTGTGTTTGTGTGTGTCCTGCTTCTTTCATTTATTCCACATCACTCACTCGAATGCTTGTTGCAGTGCGTCTCAATTTACCCTGGAAAAAAACCTGATTTGCGAGACGTAAATGCACCTACATGAGAGGGGACAATCTACATGTGCTTATGGAGGTAAGGAGAGTGTGTGTGTGTATGTGTGTGTGTGGAGGAAACATGAAAGTGAGTTTATACACAGAATTTCTTGATTTTGAGACAACGTCTCACATTACCAAAACATTTAGGAATGTGAAAAGATGTTTTTGTGTTATGGAATGTCAGTTTTTATGATTAAATGCTATGGAATTTCAGCATAATTAAAAGCACAGAATGCATACACCAAATTTTTGGGCTACATTTTTCACATGAAATATTCTTTTCATCTGACATTTCTTAAATACATAAATGAAGGTGTCTTTAATCATGTAAACGTCTATATTAAAAGGTTTCATACCCCTAGTTTTCATCAGTTATCTATATCTACTACTATATCTATATGTAATAAAATCCATTCAATGTTAAATAGCATGCTCAGATTTATACTTCTAATTTGAGCAACTTGACATAGAACCGATTTTTATATTCAAAGCGATTTACAATATATAATACAGCATGCTGTATCACAGAGACGAACCGAGGTGAGCAAGGACGCAACTGTAATCGCTCATGGATCAGTCCTTGCCGGGTTTGAACCTGAAACATTTCTTTACCAACAACAAAAACAGACGTTTTACATTTAGGTTTAAAAGGATGTTATAGTGTCACTAGTTTTTTAATAATCTTATCAGTAGGAAATATTTGATGATGGTATTTTTATTTCATTACTTTATGGCACTGTGTTGTGTTATAAGATTCTGGATACTGTTCACAGTATATTCAAATTATATTTTGTCAAACCAATGAATGAAATTACCTCAATTTAATTTAATGGAAACCTGGAATTCATGGAACTAAATTTAATCTTCATTAAAATTAATTTTCCTCATTGACAAAACAGAATCTGTCCATACGTTAAAGAGTAAACCACTGTGTTTTTTCTACATTAAATCTTTTGAAAATAAATAAATAAATAAATAAATAATGTAAAATGTTAACAATCACTTTGATAGCAAGTGAGTCTAAATTAGTCAGGGTTTGTGTGAACAGGTCTGTTTAAGGTGGATCTGTGTCTGTGTGAAGGAGTTATTATAGACAGTCTGACAGGTTGAAAGAGAAGATGCATTACCTGTGATAAACTACTCTAAATTTAACTACTAAACTTAAATAAGACTTGAAATAGTGTGAAGTGAAGTTCTCTCTTCTTCCAAGAGGAGCTCTGCCCCCCAGTGGCACAAACAGACAAAGGTAAGCTCCAGGTCTATGTGGAGTTTTAACTACTGATCAAAATACGTTCAGAAAGGCATAAAAATGTACATTATTGGGGAAATTTGGGGTGCCTAGTTGTATATTCCTTAAAGCTAATAGAATTTTTTTTTTCTTCCCACAATACAAGTTTTTGAACTTTTAAATAAAACAAGCATTAACAATGCAGGTTTTACAGGAACATACAATTTCTGTCTTTCTAATTCAAAATCTAACATTTGTTCAGATTGTTGCTTACAGTTTCTTTGTAATTAATTGTGAAATCTACCAGTAATTTCTGAGTGCCAATTGTATCAAAGTAAATCCTACAGCATTTATTAATTTTTTTTTTTTGGTAACACTTTACAATAAGGTTTATTAGTTAACATTAGTTAACTAGTTAACATGAATTAAGAATGAACAATACTTCTACAGCATTTAATAATCTTAGTTAATTTCAGCATTTACTACTGCATTGTTGTTTTTGTTAACATTAGTTAATGCTCTGTGAACTAACATTAACAAATAATGAACAACTGCATTTTTATTAACGCTAACAAAGATAGTGTAATAAATGTATTGTTCATTGTTCATGTTAGTTAATAGATTAACTAATGCTAACTAATGAACCTTCTTGTAAATTGTTACCAAAAACAATGTTGTAGGATTTACTTTGAAACAACTGGCACTTTTTTCAGTGAAGGAAGCTCAGTAGCTGATACGATACAGAAGAAGCCTTGTTTTGGTTTCTAAAGAAACCAAAAACACAAGCTGTTGTCACCATGGAAAATAGAGAAGATATCTGCAACCCCTTCACAGCCCGTAACAGACTTTAACAGTTTAAGTGGTAACACATTACAATAAGGTGTTTGTTAACAAACAATGAACAATACACTACTATTTAATAATCTTTGTTAATGTTATTTAATAAAAAATACAGTTGTTCATTGTTTGTTCGTGTTAGTTCACAATGCATTAACTAATGTTAACAAACACAAATTGTGATTTCAATGATGCATTAGTAAATGCTGTTATTAACATTGCCTAAGATTAATAAATGCTGTAGAAGTATTGGTCATTCTTAGTTTAACTAATGTTAACAAATGAACCTTATTGTAAAGTGTTACCATTTTAGCAAACATTATTATCCCTACAACTCTGTTTTCAGGTTTTTATAAACATTATGAAATGATGGATAATTTATTCACTGAAATTTTTATTATTAACAACAGCACAGCAGCAATGATAGCAAACTCACTAAAACCACCAAATTCTTGTTTTTTGCATGCATTAAAAAAAACATCCTAAAAAAACAGCTTGAATTTATCAATTAAAATGTGAGAATGAGAGAAAAGCAAAGTTGTGGCTTGTTGTGGCTTCTGGAAAGAGCAGCGCATAAATTGCTGTTTAAATAAAGGGGAAGGCTTCTCTCTCTCTGGCTATGTCACTTTTACATAAGACCAAAATATAGGGGAACAATAGCAGCAATTCTCCTCTGTGTATATCGAGCCTGGTTGCCGCTTCCCGTTCGTTTCAGTCAAACAAGTAGGAAACAACTAAATTATATGGCACACGAGGACAGTAGCGCCCATAATTTCAGGATCGACAAACCCTGCAATAGAATTACCCAAATTACCAGCACATGAACAGTGTGAAGTGGCGTAATCCTTTGATGTTACTGACACTGCTGACTGCACAAACGTCCAACTGCCCTGCATATTCTCTCTCTCTCTCTCTCTCTCTCTCACACTCTCACACTCTCTCGCTCTCTTCCCCTCCCTCTCTCGCCCAGTCTCTCTGTGCTGCACTGGTACCATCACTTTCATCTCTTAACCGCTCTCATTTTACATCATTTAGAATCCATATCTTAATAGCAGAGCTTGAATTTTAAATGATGCAGCTATTTACGGTGACATCAAGAATATTAGAAGTCAGCCAAGATGACTCTGACTGAAGTGATGTTAGAATAAACCAGAGTGTTTACAAGTTATTTAAATGAAGATGTAAACTAAAAAATGGAAAAACTGACCCTGTGACCCTGGACCAAAAAAACAGTCTTAAGTCGCTGGGGTATATTTGTAGCAATAGCCAAAAATACATTGTATGGGTCAAAATTATGGATTTTTCTTTTATGGCAAAAATCATTAGGATATTAAGCAAAGATCATGTTCCATGAAGATATTTTGTAAAATTCCTACTGTAAATATATCAAAACTTAATTTTTGATTAGTAATATACATTGTTAATAACTTTATTTGCACCTTTAAAGGTGATTTTCTCAATATTTTTAATTTCAGATATTCAAATAGTTGTCTCGACCAAATACTGTCCTATCATAACAAACATATATATATATATATATATATATATATATATATACACATATATATATATATATATATATATATATATAAATTTATATATATATATATACATATATATATATATATATATATATATATATACACACATATATATATATATATATAAATTTATATATATATATATATATATATATATATATATATACACATATATATATATATATATATATAAATTTACAGTACATTTTCATAAATGAATACAGTAATATCAAGGCTATATTACTGCTCTATTCACTGTAGCCCATCATATCTCTGTCAGTGTCTCACACTGTGTTCAATCCAGATCTGACCACTGGTTTCAAGTGGTTTTAAAAATACATTAGCAATTTTATATTTACTCCTCATTAAAGTAATTTCAGCATGCATGGTTTAAATGGAGTAAGCCTGACCAAACTGAAAGATGCAGGTATGCGATTCTAATGCATTTGGTAAGTGTTTTAGTCAATCAGATTTCTAAATGTAATACAGTGAGCTGTTAAAAGAAATATGTGGCCCTGGACCACAAAACCAGTCATAAGGGTCACATTTTTGAAAATGAGATTTATGCATCCTCTTTAAGCTGAATAAATAAGCTTTCCTTTGATGTATGGTCAGGATACGACAATATTTGGCCGAGATACAACTATTTGAAAATCAGGAATCTGAGGGTGCAAATCTAAATATTAAGAAAAAGAAACTTTGAAATTGTCTAAATGAAGTTCTTAGCAAAGTAATATTACTAACCAAAACTTAAGTTTTGATATATTCACAGTAGGAAATTTACAAAATATCTTCATGGAACATGATCTTTACTTAATTTCCAAATGATTTTGGCATAAAAGAAAAATCCATAATTTTGACCCATACAATGTATTGTTGGCTATTGCTACAAATGCATAAGTCCATGCGACTTATGACTGGTTTTGTGGTCCAGGATCACATATACCTTATAGACATCATATTAAAAATCCTGCAGGGACAGTATATTTAATACACCATTTTAAAATTTAGAGGGACGCTTTCTAAAGACAAGCATGAATTTCATTACATTTGGTTAGGAACATTTGATTTTGAGACAAAAAAATCTTGGCCTGCACCTGCAAAAAATACCTCCGTATATACAAATCAAGCTGAACAGACAACAATGGGAGCACAGCTCCTTTTATGAGCCGGAGTATCTCCTAGAGCAGCGACGCCTGCTTTCTTTTGAGGAAGCGCCACTGTGTAAACAATAACGGCTTGAAACGGCACGGATTTCTGTTTAGCGCTCGCGGCTACCGCAGATATGCTCTCGCATCCTCCTACGGCAAGAGGGAGGGAAGTTTTAAATGACAAACATAGACAATAGAGGAGCATGAGAAAACAAATTAACCTGTCAGCCCCTAAACAACACGTCAGCACGCCACACTTGACATGTGATACTAATCTTTTCAGTCTCTGTGGGTGAAACAACAACAACAAATAAAATACACAAGACATGATTCTCTTCTGGTGTTTTTTGTGAAAACATTGTGTCGTGTGCATAAAAGAGAGGATTGTGTGGATCTGATGAGGATGTTTAGGGCTGTGGATACTGGTGCGGGCAGTTCTCGTTTTAAAATCGTAAATATGCAGGTGAAATAATCACATCATTTTCTTATCATTTCTAAACACTGCTTTAGGTTTAGAAAACAAACCACAGCAAATTGCTTCAACGACAAAACGCAACTCTCAGCCAGAATTTCTATACACATGCTGTTATACCGATATGTTTTATTTTGGATGTCGGTGTTGAGTCAGAATCCAAATTCCATCGCTTGTGTTTTCAAAAGCGGATCTTCCCATTGCACTCCTCCGTCTTAAGACAAATGAAACATTTAAAGACGTCCCTTCTTAAAAAAAAAAGCAGTCGCTGTAAGATTCTGATCAGAGGAAGAGAGAGCGCATAATGATAACACTGCTATCTTTTAGTCATTTCCTGTCACGTAACCCTGCCCCCATCTCACAATAAATATAAAGGGTCGCTTCAAGACAGCTGAAATTTAAGTAATTATCCGTGCATCAGATTATGGGTCAAACCTACTCTCTCTTAATCTTGCCTTGTCTCAGAGCACTTTCATTCACAGGCCACTTTTTATTCTGTTGGGCTACATATTAACCAGAAATTCACTAGATGTCACACAGGGAAGTTGTCAGCAAGGGCTTTTGTCTTAAAAATAAAATTACTTAGGCCCTAACAGTGATTATATGTTGGATTCATTTGAATATATGAAAATATAAATATTAAATCAGAATAATTCTTAAGAATTCCATCCTCCAAACTACACATAACACTTTTTAACATTAACACTGTTATTAATACATTATTCATATTAGCTAATATGAACAGATACAGCTTTTAATTTTAATCATGCATTATTGTTCAAATCAACATTAACTATGATTATTAAATGCTTTAGAAGTACTTCTCTTCTTAACTAATTTTAACAAATGGAAACAAATTGTTAAGTGTTATAAAGGCAGATTTGAACCTAACAGACAAGCATATTTTTCATAAATATCACAAAAGGGGAGAGTTGTCAAATGTTTTATATATTGTAATTTTAATTTGATCTACAATCTAAAAAATAGATTGACAACCCAGTGCTGGGTGAAATATGGACAAACCCAGCAACAGGGTTGTTTTGACCCAGCGCTTGGGTTAAATATTTAACCCAACGTTCTGGGTAGTTTTATTTAACTCAACTATTGATTAAAAATTACTACATTTATTGCTTAAAATGAACCCAAAATAGGTTGTAAATTAAAAAAATCAGACACATAATTACTAGAGGCATCCGCTATATTCAAAAGATAAACATTTATTAATAAGCAATTAAAAAATGTTTATTATTCATTTATTATTTATTCAGCTCACGTATTAAACATATTAATAAATGTTAATTTCCAACCTATTTTGGGTTCATTTTTAAGAAGAAATATAGTCATTTTTAAGCAATAGTTGAGTTAAATAAAACTACCCAGAAGGTTGGGTTAAACATTTAACCCAACCGCAGAGTTTAAACAACCAAACCACTGAGTTTGTCCATATTTCACCCAGTGCTGGGTTGTTTTTAACCCAGCATGTTTTAGCATGTATTAATTAAATTTTTTTTCTGGCTTAACGATTAGCTTTTTTGTTTTACTTTCATTTTTTTCTGAATTATTTTGTTTCTTAATTGTTTTACTGTTTACATTTTGCTGAAAAGCCCATAACAGGCTGTTGCATGTGACATTATATCGGGCGATCAATCATGCATGCAATTAATTAACTTTATATTCAATAGCTTCATCTGTAACCATGACTTCTGTATGTGTTCCTATCCAGAAATTAACTATTTAATATGAGAAATACTCACTGAAGTAAAACGTGTGACAACTAGGCCTGGACTCCCACCTTTCTTTTCTTTATTTATGTTAGGGACTTTTACATTATTTTCTTTCGACGGAAACTCAGGCAGCATTTTTGCCACCTAATTAACCCAGATGCACCACATTAATGAGTTCTCTCTGGTGGCCTACCTTCTTTAAAGAGAGAAGCCTTGCCTACGATCTCCACAGGGCCAAACCATCAGGACATTGTCAGGGCAAACAATAGCCTTATCTGGCTCCTATTCAAGCCACCTGATTAGCTGAGAAAAAGGGAAAGAGAAAGAAAAGGCCATGTCCTTGCCCAGTAGCTGTAAATGTCAGCAAAAGGCCAGGAGACCCACCGCTTCTTTATATATGTTAGCATATTTTACAGACGGCCAGTGGCACAGGGAGTCATACGGATAACATATGCGCCTCCTGTGCTTCTTGGCACACTTACTTCACTCATTCCACTAAACTGTCCAAAAGACTGTACTGTATTCATATTAAACAATACTAAAAATAGTTCATTTGTAATTAATTTTTTTCAAACTTCGTGCACATTTTAATAAATTATTTTTTTTATTAAAACCAAGTCTATTGACTCAGTTTGGTCTGATTTGTGCAAGGTTTTGTGAACCAGTTTTAAAAGATTAACTGAAAAGATTCAAAAGAACAATTTGCTCAAGAATCTATTGAAGCCTGTTTCTGCCACTAAAAAAAAAAAAAATAATAAGTTATTGCTACTTTTGATCTCACAAATCTTTTTTTTTTTTCAGAATTGATGATATAAACTTGCAATTGCAAGTTATAAAGTAACAACTGTGAGATATAAACTCACATTTCTGAATTTGTCTCAGAATCTTGTGATATAAACTCGCAATTATGACTTTTTTATTCAGTGGCAGAAATGGGCTTCTATAAGAATTGGATATAGCTGATATGCATAATTACTTTTGGAAGCATGTTTCCCCCCAAATGTGACAAAATTGTGAAATTCCCAATTCAGACTTTTTGAGAATTGCAATTTTGAGAAAAAGTCAAAATTACAAGCTATGAACTTAGAATTCTGACATTTTCTCACAATTCCGAATTTACATCTCAAAATTCTAAATTTGTACCTCGCAATTCTGATTCTGACTTTTTTTTTGTTTCTGCCACAGAATAAAAAATAAAAAGATAATTGTGACTTTATTTCTCACAATTCTGACTGGTCATATATAAACTCAGAATTGGAAGAATGTTTTTTTATTATTATTATTAATTATTAACATGACAAGCCAAATAGGAAAATTTAGCATTTTACTTTCAAAATGTCTGGAAAATGGATATTTTGATGTTTCATGCTCTTGTCAGAAAATACCCTGCTGAAAAAAAACCCAATAAAAACCATCACAGAAATTATAACAGTTTTCACTACAAATACCATTACAAACATTACAAAGGTCAACTTTAAACCTTTAAAACCAATAAAAAATGGTTTCCTGTAGTGTGTTTTGGGACATATTCCGTTAGGATTTAGTGGTTTTAACAAGCCACCAGTAGAAGGTGACCAATTACCAGTAGAGACCAATAGGCACCATTACAGTTTCTATTAAAACCATTTTCTATTAAAACCAGTTTTTTTTCAGCAAGGTAATTACTTTGCTGCAAGTTAACCTGTATTTAATATAGTTTTCACAGTTTTGCTCATAGTTTTAAATGATAAAAGCATGCGAAGCAACTTGTGCATGCTTGCACCTGTTTATTTTAATTAACTAACAAGAACAGATACATTTGCATCAAAATACCACAGATTTTAATGGAAAGCTGAGCCTTTGATATCAACTACAAACGATACTGTATCTCCTTCCTTTAAAAAGTTGATAAGCCTGTATAATAATACACAATTATATGACTTTATATTATTTCATTTAACATAGTTAAAAACCACTGCCACACTAAGGCTCAAAAATATACAGAAATCAGTGACTGGGAGAAAAGAAGCAAATTCAGTGCAGAACGATTAGAACACATTACACTGAAAATTATTGTATTAATGTGCGTTGATACTTTAAGTGGTTTAACATATTGAAATTTATTTTAAAAGGTTTTATGTGATTTTCAACCATTAACAGGTTACATGAAAGTGTAGACTGGTAAGTACTTTGTTAGAAAGAGTAGGTGTAACAGCTAAAGACAATCGAGATGGTATACTTTATTAACAGTATTAACTAGAAAAAAAAGAGTGAGTGACCTGCATTAACCCTTGACAGAGTGATCATCCCTTCCTATGATGGAACCTCAATTAACATAACAATTTAGGATAACAGGCCATTAGTAGGACACGAATTAGGGGATTATTAGCAGCTAATTTTCCACCAATTTAGCACATTAGAGTGTAATTAGAAGGCACTGGAGTTGTTCTAACTCGTCTGGAGAGAATTTCTGCACTGAGTTATGAGAGCAATAGGTCAGCACTTAAAGTCTCCAAGAGATGAATACAGTACAGGTGTGACCCTGCTGAAGTGGATGTAACAGTCAGCAACTCACTATTCCTACTTCCTCAGGATAAAAATACATCCAAAACCCCATCAAATCAGGTTAGTATCCTAAGCCTTTTACACATTTAGATTCATAAAGTGTCATTTGTGTTTAGCTACAGCTGCTGTAACTCCAGGTTTCCACCACCAAGCTCAAAGCTTCAATTCTCTGCACACTACATCCATTCACCGCCTAGTTAGCAGCTCAATTACTAGCGCTAGACCGAATTCCCAGGCTAAAGATGGGCCACCCACAAACCACCAGCTAACAAAGACATCTCTGTCTGCCCCGTCCTCTCGGCATGAACCCCCTCGAGTGGACAGTCAACACTGGACGCCCCACAGAGATCATTCAAGCGCGGAAGACTTGCTACACGCTATACCGCTAATTATTCCGCCAGATTAGAGAGACAATTATTATTGCACTTGTGCTAATTAGAAATAATTTGAAGCATTTGTAAATTAGTCCTTACAACCGCCGACGGATTGAAGAAACTCATTAAAAAGACTAGTGTAAAACAGGAACGCAGGAGGTGGGCTACCTGTTATCCACTGCTGCGCTGAGCAGAGTGTGAAGAGCTGCACAGTAAATAGATATGCTGTAAAAAATAAAATTTAATTGTGTTATAGTGAATATATACAGTACTTAGAACAGGGCTTTTGGAAGTTTACAATGTTAATGCAGAAAATTTTCATAACGCAGTAACAGCGCCAACACTGCAAGTGAGAAAAATTGGCTTCAAGTTCTTCCAAATTATTTTTGATTTATTCGTTAATCATATTTCTCTCTCTAGTTTAGCACAGTAGAGCAAAACTGGTGTGTCAAAGATCTGATTTCTAATAAGCTACAAACAAAAGTGTTGGCGCCAATGGCCTTGTGGGCAGTGCGCCGACATGCAGCGATGTTGCGATATGGGGGTCCTGAGTTCGAATCCTGACTCGAGGACCGTTCCTGATCCCACCCCCTTCTCTCTGTTCCACTTTGCTTCCTGTCTTGTATGACCTGTCCTATCATAAAAAGACCAAAAATAAATCTTTAAAAAAGAAAAAAAAAAAAAAAGTAGCTAACAACATTGCTACTTACGACTAGAAAATTATGTTTGCATTGGCATGGTTCAAATCATACTGATTTGACCATCATCTATTCGAAACAGTGAATGAAAAGGTATATTGACCACAAGTGCAATATGGAGTACCACAAGGCTCAGTACTAGGACCGCCGATTTTCACACTTTACATGCTACCCTTGTGAGATCTCATCAGGCAACACGGGTTAGCTTTTACTTCTATGCTGATGATACTCAGCTCTGTATTTCTTCGCGGCTGGGTTATTTTTTTAAACCCAAATGCTGAGTTCAGCCCATTGGGTAATTTTATTGCGTTGTTTTTACTATTTCTAACCAGGTGCTAGGTTATTTTTTTAACCCAAATGCTGGGTTCAACTAGTTGGATCATATTATTGGGTTATTTTTAATATTTTTTACCCAGGAGCTGGGTAGTTTTTCTGTAAGTTGCTGGGTCACTTTTAATGCTGGGTTATTTTTTTCTACCCAATCGCTGTCTCTTACAAAACAACCCAGCTGCTGAGTTACAGTCAGCCAGAGTGCGGGCTTTTTGAGTCCTCTACAGGAGAAAGCAGTTCTCAGCGCCACCGATTTGGTGAATTTCTTCAGCTAAATAAAGTTTGTATACACTTTATTTCATTTATAAAGTCTTTACTATGCGGTAAATTGTATTATTTTACGCAACACAACAAAGTCAAGATGTCAGTCAACTGCATCAGCAGCGGTCACTTTGCATGATGGAAACACCTATTGCCTTGCATAAAATAAATAGATTTTATTCGTTATAGTACTGAGTTTAATTTTTAATTCTTTAATGTCAGTACTGTTTAGTTATGGGGAGGTTTTGTAGTCAGTCACGGCATCTTTCAGCTACTTGTGAAACGCAAGTCCACGATCTGAAGTTCGGAGTTACCCCGACCAACAGCGGCCCTTCATCGGCTCAGATTTCGGCGACACACTGGCACAAAAAGCACTAGTTCAATAAAAAGCGATTACAGAGAATGGTTGTATTCACCCAAATAAATTGAATTTGTCCTGTAGTTTGTCCATGTGTTCTTGTTTAATAATAAATGTTCATCTTTTCATTATCTCTGTTGCCTTTAGTAATTCTGTGTGTTTTTTGTAAGTTCCAGTCCATTTTAAGCCACCAATACAATAATTTTTAAACAATAGCTGACTTAAAATGACCCAGCATGTTTGGTAAAAACATTAACCCAGCCAGATGGGTCAAAATAACCCAGCATGTGTTCTGTCCAATATTTACCCAGCACTGGGTTGCCAAATAACCCAAGTTGGGTTGTTTTTAACCCAGTGTAGATAATATAAAAAATGGATGACTAGTAATTTCCTACGGCTTTTTCCTACTTTTCCTACTCCTAAAAACATCTGCATGTAATAACCTTGGGTCTAACACTTGGCTCTGACAATTCTTAATTGTCAACACTTAATTTCTGGTAATACCGTCAACTTGATTGCACAGACTATTTGGAGGAAACTGAATGAGGCTGGATGATGACATCACTAAATCAACAATGAACTGACTTTAACTAAAAAAAATAGACTGCTTACTATTGCCCTCCAACATTATCAACACACTATTTTCCTGTTTGACACTGTTAAGCTGCTTTGACACAATCTGTATTGTATAAAGCACTATACAAGTAAAGGCGACTTGACATGACTACTTAAAGGGAAAGTTCACCCAAAAATGAAAATTCTGTTATTAATTACTCACCCTCATGTCATTCCAAACCTGCAAGACCCTCGTTCATCTTCGGAAAACAAATTAAGATATTTCTGATGAAATCCGAGAGCTTTCTGACCTTCCATAGACAGCAAGGAAACTACCACGGTCAAGGCCAAAATATCAAAAATATCTTGTGTTCTGAAGATGAACAAAGGTCTTACAGGTTTGGAACGACATGAGGGTGAGTAATTAATGCATTTGGCCATGGTATGAAGCAAAAAAAAAAAAAAAAAGATTTACAATTTATGATGGATTGCTGCTGATGTACTTAAGTACTTGGATGCATACCTGCAAACCATACCTGGGTTTGAACAACTGCTTTCAGTCAAACCCTCTGAATCTAAATGAAAATGAACGGCAGCAAAAGCTCTAGTGTGAAAGCGCCATAAGACACAGTCTTTGTTTTGCATCTTTTTGGCCCGGGCACTCTAGTTGTTCTCTGAATGAGGTAAGATTTCGTCTTTCTAAGCAGGATGTGAAGCAGGTGGCATGATCCCAAACGGTTTCTAACATACGGAAGGACTCTTAAACCTTTTCTACTGTATTCAGAGCCCAGCTGCCAATCACCGAATAGATTCTGGGTGCAGAGTGGCTGCTGAAGGGGCTTGAAGAAAAGCAGGGGGGGCCTAGAGGAAAACCCTAGCAAGGCTGGAGATTTCTTTAGTAGCGTCCTTTATTACTACAAAAGGACTATGATTAGCGTGGCTACAATAAGGGCGGTCAGGAGAAGCATACCAATTAGGTTACTGTGAGCACTTTTGGTCGCAATTGCTATGGAAACCAGCCCCACTATCTCACAAACACACGCACACACCGCCTAAACACATCTCACATACACTCTTTGTGTAATTATTCAAGAGGAGGGTAGAGTGGTAAAATCAGAAGCCTGCAGTGTTGCCAAGCTCATAAACATAAGGGATATCAAACGGGAAATATTCAGTCAGCTGCGTTTGGAGTAAAAACACAACCGTGGAAACATTCACTAGGTCAAGGTTCAACACATAAGGGTCAAATATGAGAAAAGACCTTCTATTAATTATTACGTCATTAACTTTAGAATCTGTCACCATTTTTGAAAACGTAAATCAATATGCGACCCTGGCACGGGTATATTTGTAGCAATAGCCAACAATACATTGTATGGGTCAAAATTATAATTTTTTTAATTGCAAAAATCATTAGGATATTAAGTAAAGACCATGTTCCATGAAGATATTTGTAAATATATATAAACTCAATTTTTGATTAGTAAGAACTTCATTTGGACAACTTTAAAGATGATTTTCTCAATATTTTGATTTTTTGCACCCTCAGATTTACAGATTTTCAAATAGTTGTATCTCGGCCAAATATCGGCCTATCCTAACAACCCATACATCAATAGGAAGCTTACATTGATCAAATGACGTATAATTCATTTTCAAAAAAATGGACCCATTTGATTATTGATTCATTTTAAAATGGCCACAATTATAGTATTTTTTAAATGCATGTATTTAGTCTTAAATAAAAGACTAATTTATGGATGTTATTTAAAAATGGCTATTGGTTTAAATTTACCAACAGACAAATATATTTTATCATTTTATCAAACTTGCATTCAAAATGTCACAGTTATGATATGTAACAACAACTCCATTCTAACAGGACAAAATCAAGCCCAGCCAACATCTTTTACCACTTAATGCATTGTTAAATATTTCAGATTATGAAAGTAAAATGAACAGCAAATTTACATTGACCTCACATGTCCCATGTGAAATAATGACATGGTTCAGCACTGAATATAAAGCTTCAGCACAGCCTCAGTTGAATGGTGTCAAGCCTTGTAATTATTGGTCAAGACTCCACTATTAGGAATATTTAAATCTCATTATTAGCATACAGGCGGGGCTTGACTGATTAATGCGGAGAATGCAATTTTGTGTGCTATAATAAACAAGCCCCCATTTCTCTCCCTCTTCTGCTCAGTCACCCTTTTGTGTTCTCAAAAAGGTGAAAAGCTGAGCTAACACTGGTACTCCGTCACCTCACTATTAGTATCCCGTTTAATCACTTTAATTAATTTTCAGCCTCACAGTGGTAAACTAATCAAGTAGATGCCAAAAACAATGACAACCCTTTGAAGGATCACACAGAAGGAGCAGTATTTCATTAAATCAAGAGAAGAAGACAACATGTGCAGGACAGACGGGCAATGTAGAAATACAGCAAGATCAAAGTGAATGTTCTCGACAAAAACAAAAAAATATATACAGTATCAGTCAAAAGTTTTTGAACAGTAAGATTTGTAATGTTTTTTAAAGAAGTCTCTTCTGCTCACCAAGCCTGCATTTATTTGATACAAAGTACAGCAAAAACAGTACAATTTTTAAATATTTTTTACAAATTAAAATTACTATTCTTTTTTTGAATGTATTTAAAAAATAATTTATTCCTGTGATCAAAGCTAAATTTTCAGCATAATTTCTCCAGTCTTCAGTGTCACATGATCCTTCAGAAATCATTCTAATATGCTGATTTGCTGTTTAAGGAACAGGATTCTTTCATGAATAAATGATCCAAAGATCAGCATTTATCTAAAACAAAAGGTTTTGTAACATTATACAGTATACCATTCAAAAACTTGGAGTCAGTATTTGGAGTCAAGTTTTTTGGGGGAGAAATTATAGAAAATTAATACTTTTACTAGGATGCTTTAAAGGAATAAAAATGTACAGATAATGTACTCACCCCCTTGTCATCCAAGAAGTTCATGTCTTTCTTTCTTCAGCCGTAAAGAAATTATGTTTTTTGATTAAAACATTTCAGCATTTTTCTCCATATAATGGACTGATATGGTGCCCCGATTTTGAACTTCCAAAATGCAGTATAAATGCAGCTTCAAACGATCCCAAATGTGGTTGTAAACGATCCCAGCCGAGGAAGAAGGGTCTTATCTAGCAAAACGATCGGTTAATTTCATTTAAAAAAATACAATTTAAATACTTTTTAATCTCAAACGCTCATCTTGTCTTGCTCTGAACTCTGTATTCTGACTCAAGACAGTTAGGGTATGTCGAAAAACAATCGTATGTTCTCCCTCAACTTCAAAAATCATTTCAAAATCATCCTACATTGCTACAGAAGTACCGACCCAGTGTTTGCAAAGTGAACATGCAAAGAAGATCAAAGCACCTTAACAAAAAAGGTAAAACAGCGATATAAGACAAATGTTTGAAGGTGAGGAAAAACATGAGATGGGAATTTTTCGACACCCTAACTGTCATGAACTAGAAAAAAAACAGTTCAGGCAGAGTAAGACCCTTCTTCCTTTGCTGGGATTGTTTATAACAGCATTTAGGATCGTTTGAAGCCGCATTTAAACTGTATTTTGGAAGTTCAAACTCGGGACACCATATCAGTTCATTATATGAAGAAAAATCCAGAAATGTTTCCCTCAAAAAACATAATTTCTTTATGACTGAAGAAAGAAAGACATGAACATTTTGGATGACAAGGGGGTGAATGACTTCACTATGGAAGCCCGTTCCCGCCACTGTTGAGAGAAAAAAAACAAAAAAAACAAAAAAAAAACAAAAAAAAAAAAAATCGGTAAGTCATAAAATTCTTGTTAACGTGCAGTTCAGCGCGTTGCTTTCATATTATGGGTCCATGCTTGCCTGTACATAATGTATTTTATTAATAACCCGAACCAAGTCATAATTATGAGAAACTTTCTCATTATTACGAGATACTAAGTCATAATTATGAGAAAATTTCTCGTTATTATGAGATGTTAAGTCATTATTATGAGAAAGTTTCTCGTTATTACGAATTAATTTTTTCAGAATCTTATTACTTTTTAACTCATTATTGCGAGAAAGTTTCTCAATATAATGAGATACTAAGTCATAATTATGAGAAAATTTCTCATAATTATGACTTACCGATTTTTTTTTTTTTTTTCAACAGTGGCGGGAATGGGCTTCCATACTTCTCCTTTAAACTGATCAAAAGTGATGATAAAAAAATTCTACTCAGCTGTTTTCAATATAATAATAATAAATGTTTCATCATTTAATCATAATATTAGAATGGTTTCTGAAGGATCATGTGACTGGAGTAATGATACTAAAAATTCAGCTTTGAAATCACAGGATACATTTAATACATTTAAATGGAAAAATGTTATTTTAATTAGTAAAAATATTTCAAAATTGTACTGGTTTTGCTGCACTTTGGATCAATTAAATGCAGGCTTGGTGAACATTAAAAATCTTACTGTTCAAAAACTTTTGACTGGTAGTGTATATATATCATCAGGCTCAAAATGTACTGTGCTGAAAATGTGCTGTTAAATATGCACATAGCTGTGATTACTTTTTTGTTGTGCACATTCATGAAGGTTTTTTTGTCTTTTTTTTTTTTTTTTTTAAATGTAATAATATTACATTTTTGTTTGAAATATTTTTTTGGAAAACTTACTGCACTTGTAGTTCATGTAAAACTTAATTGTGAAAATACAAAGATAAACATCATCCTAATCATTTCAAAACACTTCAAACACCGCATCGTAACTCCAGGATGCAGCTGGATTAAGGATTTTCGTCCGTAATCTCTGGGCACTCCGGCTGTTAAACGGATGCATGCCTGGCTTTGTGTGGCAAATATATTTAGCTCTCTGAATTTCATTCACTGGTGCTCCAAAAGCATCGATTCCTCCCTCTTCACCACCCTCAGCTGGCTGCATTAGTGCCAGCACAAATAATACAGTTTTACAGCTCTGAGACCCTCCTCAGGGCAAAAGATTAAACCCTTCCACTCCTCAGAGGATCGGAATCGTACACACTTCACAACACACACACACACACACACACATACCAAATAAAAGACAAACACACACATTGCATCAGCAACATACCAGATATTTACACTCAAACACAGCCAGATACACACATGCACGCCACAAACAATTACACTTGATTCAGAAACAATTAAATTCACAGGGAGAATTTTCTCCAAACCTCACACTCAGTAAGGACTCCAGAATATTGTTAGAAATGGCAATTTACTCTAACTAATCGTTTGTTTAATTTACCAAGAAATTGAGAGTTCAAAGTTTGACCAAGATTTCACAAATACTGCAACTACTAACCTCACTTTAAGGTGATTTTATTTTATTCATTCTGGAGCTTGACAGACCCTTTTCCCCATTCATTTTCATTGTATAGGTAAAAAAGCTAAACGTCTTTTGCGTGTCACAGAGGGAAAAAAGGCATAGGGTTTGGTAGAGTTTTGTTTGGCAAGATTTTTTGTGCCAATAACCCCTTTAATATTTACTGCATTTACTGAATCTGAGCGTAAGAGAACTGTGAAAGTTGAGCGGATGACAAAACTGTTCCCAGTGCCTCCAAATCACACATGGAATCATAATTTCTTTTCCATCACTCACATTTCTGAGAGTAAAACTCCCTTCATTATTTAATAGCTTTGTGAATTTGGCCCTAATTGTGCTGATGAGGCGGGGAGGAGAGACATCTCTCAATTGATTGCTGAGGATCAAAACAATGCTAATTGGGTTTCTGTAGAGTCTTTGATCATAATTCAATTGAGTGGTCGTAATTAATTTAATGAGAATGAGTCTGACTGTGACTGGAATTGCAGCTGACAGTTTGAGGAAGATGAGGATGATGAAGGGTCCGAAAGGAAGAAAGAGTGTGAGAAAGACGAGGTGTGCTGCAAGAATGCTTGAATTTCGATGTCTTTCACCTGCCTTTTGCTTGTCAAGTGTAAATGTACTCGTTGCTTTGCACAGTGAGTCCCATTTATATAGAGAAATGCTTCTTGATGCTTATCTGTTCAAAAATTAATTAAAATGAATTCAAATGGAATTGCAAAGCTTTATTTTGCCAACTTTTTTGCCAAACAGTTGGTAGCTGTAAAATCCCCTACCCAGAGTTGTTTTATTTTGGTAAATGAGCTGTAAACATTACAAATCCGGGAAAAAAGACACCAGAAAGAATTACTTTTCACACAGGCAGCTATTGAAATTTGTTTCTGCCTCAGAGCAAAAACTTAAACACGTTTAACATTAGAAATCATTTCAGATATAAAGTTGCAAAGTCAAAATTATGAGAAATAAAGTTGCAATTACCAGCAATAAAGTCATATTTTGAGATCTGAAATCACATTGTAAGATACAGTTGGACCTGCAAGATATAATGTTCAATTTTGAGGTAAAAAGACAAAATTATAACAAATAATGTCCTAGCTATGAGATATAGACAAATAGTGAAATATAAAGTCAAAATAATAAGAAATCAAGTAGCTACAAGCTAAAAAGTAAAATAAAAAGAAGTCACAGTGAGATACAAAGTTGCAACTTTGAGATGTGATTATGAAATACAAAACTTGCAAGTTATAAGAAAAAGTCATAATGTGACAAAGTAAATATTATGGGAAATAAAGTTGCAATTTCAAGCAATAAAGCCATATTGGGAAATATGAAGTCATATGCAACTATTACAGAAGGTTCAAACGCTCACTGATGCCTCAGAAGGAAACACGGTACATTAAGAGTCAGGGGTGTAAACTTTTGAACAAAATAAAGATGTGTGCATTTTTCTTATTTTGCCTAAATTTAATTTAGTACTGCCCTTCAGAAGCTACAGAAGATACTTGCATGTTTTCTGATCTTCAAATTCAAAAAGTTTTCACCCCTCCCCCGGCTCTTAATGCATCATGTTTCCTTCTGAAGTGTCAGTAAGTATTTGAACCTTCTGTAATAGCTGCATATGAGTGCCTCAGTTGTCCTCAGTGTGAAAAGATGGATCTCAGAATCATACAGTCATTGTTGGAAAGGGTTCAAATACACTAAAGTGCTAAAAAACAACTACCACAAAAAAAACTAAACAAAAACAAAAAAAATTATCATTGTGGATCACTGTGGATCATTCAAGTAACATCACAGTATTAAGAATAAAGTGTTTGTAAACTTTAGAACAGGGTAATTTTTATAAATTCAACTATCATTTTTTTCTTGTGGACTACATGTAAATGTATTTTATGTGAAATATCTTATTCAGGTCAGCACTAAATAAAAAATAACATGCATTTTGTATGACCCCTCTTATTTTGGTAAAATAATTAACATTTTGCAGATTCTGCAAGGCGTGTGTAAACTTTTGACTTCAACTGTAAATGTGTGATTACGATGTATAAAAGCTGCATTTATAAAGACTAATTTTTTTTGTATTTGAGGAGCAGAGAAGAGTGTCTTAGTCTAGCATTTGTTGTCAAGTCACAGTCAAATAGCTTGTGCGAAGCGCTGAATCTTTTATAATATGATATTTCGGCCAAATATTAATAGAAAGAAAACGGAGCACCCACATTGTGACAGAAAATGGTATAACCTGCAAGTTTATGGAAATGTAAATAACCTGCAAGTTTATGGAAATGTAAATAAAGACAGGAAAAAACATTTGCTGGCCAAAAACTGGACTTAAGATTGGTGAAATGTCAACTACATAATGACACATGTAACGATGCAAATAAACATAGCATGTAGGCCTATACATCTATATGGTAACACTATACAATAAGATTTCATTAATGTTAGCTAATGTTTTAACTAACATGAGCATACAATGAACAGTTCATTACAGTATTTATTAATCTTAGTTAATGTTAGTTAAAGAAAGTACAGTCGTTCATTGGTAGTTCATGTTAGTTCACAGTGCATTAACTAATGCGAAAAAAGTTAAAAAGTACAACTTTTAATTTTAATAATGCATTAGTAAATGTTGAAATGATCATAATAAATAAATGCTGCAGAAGTATTGTTCATTCTTACTTCATGTTAACTACACTAGTTAACTAATATCAACTATGCCTAATGAACCTTATTGTGAAGTGTTACCATTTATATAAATGTATCTGTATGCAATAAAGCCACAATACCAACTAGGCTACCAGCAGGTGGTTTCCGGCCGACAGCAAAAATTTCACAATATGAGGTAAATGTACATGATACTGATTTGTGTTGCTAAATTGGTTTGGAACAGTTGTTGAATAAACAATTAAACTAGACTATTATGCCTGTCTATCTGCTTGATTGACAGTTTTACTGATCACTGAGAGAGCATTGACTTGGTATGATGTTGGTTCAATATAAAAATGAATTAAAAAAAAATAGCTTAGATGTAGTAAACTACTTTTGCCATGTTGCTGTAGCTTAGCTTGCTACACTTCCCAGGGCTGTAGCTTTAGTGTAGTGAAGCTTCATTTAATGAAGAGTAACCGTCAGCTTAGCTCACTACATTTTCCAAGTAGCTTGCCCAACAATGGGTTTAGGTTAGGTTTAAAGTTGGGTTAAGAGGAAGAGGTGGGGTTAACAGTGTAAGTATAGATGTAACTACAGAAATTGATTACAGATGTAAATACAGGACATCATTTTAAACTATAATGTAAAAACGTGCATGTGCACAATGAGTGCATTGTATCAACTGATTAATTTAAACGTAAGCACATAGTATAAGGGCATTTAATATAAAGTGTGTCCTCTTATTTGTTTCTTTACTCTGAGGTGGCTGAGGTGGGTTTAATTGAATTATCTGACCTTCTTCTAATTGAATGTTTAAATCTAGAACCAGAGTAAATAACAAAACAAGAAGAAAGTAAGTGCTCTTGCTGCATGGGAAATCTGTAAATGACAAATCCCCAGGCGGCGTTACTTCAAAACAACCCTGAATCCAAGAGAAAGTGATCCAGACTGTGTTTACCTCTGATACTGTCTGTTTATCTCGCTCTCTTCCCTAATCTGGATATAAACAAGAGTCATGCAAAGTACTTAATAAAGGAGTTGGCTTGCTCCAATATGACAGGCCAAACTAATAGGATTTAATGACAGTCCATTTACATGTCAGTTTGTGATGTTGTGAAAGAATGAGAGGGATAGGGTTGGGGGGGAAGGGAGGGGCGAACGGGGATATTCTGGGCTGCTTTTGACGCTGACAAACGTAATTACATTAGACGGGTTGCGTCTTGGCGGAGTGTTGCAGCATGTATCTGTTTTTAAAAAGAGGGAGCCTCTTTACTCTGGATCTTGTCAGGTCTCATCTCTTGCATCTATCCTCTTAGGTAGAGAGAGCTCATCCGCTTTTGTGCACGTCTCACTCTCCCGCCCGCCCGCTCGCGCACACACCGCTAAGGCCGAACGCCAATTGGCTTCCATTTCTCGATTAGCTTTGATGTCGAAGACGCAGCTCATCTCCAAATGCTTCCATTACTGGTATCACATTAAAGAGGGAGTTCAGCGACGGATCTGAGCGTGGTACACTTTCATGTGCATTCTCTTCATGTGGAATACTTCACCTCTCTCACCGCCACATGTAATTTCACATCTCTTAGCGCACACCGTCCCTGCTGCTCTGGAAACTCGGTTCAAATGGAGCAAGTATACTGTGCTTGAGATGAGTGTGGAAGATTGTAAAAGCCAAGCTTCACAGTCTTGCTGGAGAGCAGAGAGCGAGAAATGTGATTGGAAAAAAACCCAGAGCTATAAAAAAAAAGTGTCTAGATCAGGGCTTTTCGATGATTAAATATGTAGATTCCCAGAAAACCGCTATCTTGTTGTTTGCTTCATTGTTTCAGAAAGTCTCACCTGTACCTCCACATCACCATCTCTCCAGGTGTAAGACTGAGCTTATCCTATATGATGTCAGGGTTTAGGTGGTTAATACACCATCTGATTCTGACAGCCATGCAAAATTAGTTTCTGTTGAGTAGATTCATCAGTTTTTGAATAAGTGCAGAATAAGAGTTTCTAATTTCTAAACCAATATGAAATTTGAAATCACACACTGGATAAACAATTGGAATATACTGATAATATTTAATAATAATTTATCTTTAATTAAATCTTTAGATTCTGTTTGAAGTAAAAGGGAAGAAGTAATAATAATCATTCAGCAGGACACTGCCAGTGCTGCAGAGTGTCTTTGCCACCAAAATCGTAATTAAATTACTAAAATATTATTTCAGAATCACATTTCCATAACAAATGCAGAAATGTGTTGCTCTTCAGCACTTTAATTGACTTTTTAAACAGCTGACTTTCTCAGCAAATCATAGATAGCAAAAGTAAGAAACAATTTATCAACAACTTGAGAGAACAAGATCCGGTCAAGACCATCAAAAAGACATCTGATAATCTGACTCAAATACAGCAAAGTTAAACATGTAAATAATACAGAAAGAGATGATTGATTCAGTCAGATTTTATTTTGATTTGGAATATAAAGCCTCATTTTTTCAAACCTTATTAGAAAATGTTTTCAAACATCTGACAATACCCAGAGAGTAACACAACACTAGAGAGTACTCTCTGACATTGCTATTAAAAACACAGTTTTTTTGACTGTTTATAATCTGTTAAGATCTGGGCATTATTAATGTACTTTACCATTTAGTATGTTTTCTTCTGTTTGTTTATTTAGTTTTTTAAATAAATTAACACTTTTATTCAGTAAGGATGCATTAAGTTCATTAAATGTGTACAGACTTTATTACAATTATTACAATTAATTTATATTTCAAATAAATGCTGTTCTTTTGAACGTTCTGTTCCCCAATGAATACTGTAAAATGTATCTGTTTCCACCAAAATATCAGGCAGCACAACTGTTTATAACATTCATAATAATAAATGTTTCTTGAACAGCAAATCAGCATATTAGAATGATTTCTGAAGGATCATGTGACACTGAAGACTGGAGTAATGATGCTAAAAATTCAGCTTTGCATCACAGGAACTTTGCATTTTTGTAATTTTTTTTAGAAAATAACCGATCATTTCACTATAAGACCCTTCTTCCTCGGCTGGGATCGTGTAGAGCCCTTTAAAGCAGCATTTAAACTGCATTTTAAAAATGCATTTAGCTGCATTTAACTGCATTCACAGGCACCATAGAAGTCCACTATATGGAGAAAAAACAAATTCTTTAATACTGAAGAAAGAAAGATATGAACGTCTTGGATAACAAGGGGGTGATAAAACTATCTGTAAATTTTTGTTCTGAAAGTGAACTTCTCCTTTAACAAAAATCAAGCTTTAATAATAATTTTATTATTAGTAGTAGTACTATCATTATATTAAGTAATATATTTCTGTCACACTTTCTTCAAGTTAAACCAAACTTTTATTTTGACAGGTTGCTGTGAAGACCTTTAAGTTTCTGTTTGTATATGATATGGCAATATAAAAAAAAGGTAAAATTCTCATGAAGTCACTCTCAGAGCAGGACTAGAGATTGTGTTTATGCGTTCATGTGCTCATATTGAGGTGGCAGAGGCTGAAAAACCACGAGCATCACGCGCTTCAGTATGTGTGTAGTAAACAAAACCGCTCGTCTGTGCTATTCATTCATACAGAAACACGCAGAACATGCAGGATTCACATTTAAATAGTATTTTTGCAGCTTAATATTTACAGATACTATTCCATATCATGACTTAATTAAAGTGTACTGACCTACTTTCGATTTATTTGTCCAAAATCTGGCAAATTCCTCCTTATATAGTAAATTCCATTCCACTTACGTTTTCTGCATCACGGAAATCATAGGGCCCTATAAATGACATTTTAAAACAGTGCATTTAAATTGTATTGTAATATTACTGTATTATTGATCAAATAAATGAATTGCCTTATTTATACCATGATGAGAACAAAAGATTTCTTTCAAAAAACATTTTTTTTTTAAATCTTACCAGCCCCACACTTTTTAACAGTAGTTTATGTATATATGTCTGTGTGCACATCATCACACGCATCCCACCAGAAATATTCTCCACTCAGCGCTACCATCAAATTAGTTGTTCTTCCATTTTTCCTTCCCTCTTTGTAATTTCCATCACATGTCCTGTAATATAACTTTGATGAGTATACGTTAAAGGCCCTAAACTAATAGCGCTCCTAATACCGGAAAACGGAATTAGACTTGATCGCTCTAATATCATGACGAACATTCCCTCCTCCACCGTCTGTCAATTTTCCTCTGTCCGCTGTGATCGCTAAATTGTCGTTTAGAAGACAAGAAGGGGCCCTAGGGACGGCACAAAAGAAGCGTGGAGCTGACCACCGCTCAGGTGGAATTGAATTGGAAATCTTCCACAGGGCTGTTAGCATAACAAAAGGCCTTGTTGCTTTAGACAAAAGCAGGCGGTTTAATGTAAAAAAAAAAAATCAATCTCTCAGTGGAGGGAGGTATTGTGCCGGCAGACGTACAGGTGTTCTTCTACCGCTCCTTAATCAAAAGTGTCAAAACAAAGTTGGAAAGTTATCTTTCCTCACGCCAGCAGAAGTGGCACGTGTGTGCATGTGCAAAAAGTGTTCGTCTATTGTTAGAAAGCGCATAAGCTGGGTATAGGTACCAATCTGAGCACCCGGGGGAATGCATGAATATACATTATGAATGTTTGAATAGGAGCTAAAAAGCAGCAAGGGCAGAAACTCTAGGGGTTTCTCCTTTTATAAAAAATTACACTATATAAAACAGATTCGTAACACAGCTAAGTGTTTACAGCTGTGGTATATACGCAACAGTGTGCCAATTTTTTGGTGGCCTTGAGACAGGCATTTTAGAAACATTTTCAATAAAGAGCTGAACGAAGACCTTCAACACGATAAATCCCACTACCACATCTGATTCAAAGCAAATAGATCAACAGTCTTCACTATTATGACTGCATGCACAAAGCATGGAAAAACTTCATCAGCAAAGAAGAATACGGGGTGAAAAACCAAAAGTGAATGACAGAGACTGTCAGTCACTAAGAAGGATTGTCCAAACAACACCAATTTACTGCAGCAAAGAGACAGCAACATGGCCTCAGCCAGCTATAAAGTCCAGCCCTCGATAAATTTTTCATGTTCAAAAACAAAATTTGTTTTCTGAATGACTAATTTGCGGTTTAAAATCCCTTTATGAGTGTCTGCATGTTTAGCATCCCTGGTATGAAAATAATCGCTTCGAGACGCTGGCGATGTGAACGATGCTTGAGAGAGTTGATGGCACGGGCGCCAGATCTAGCTATTCTAAGCGTCTTCGGACTTGTCTTTTCCACTCAATTTGATGTTTTAGAAAGTTAATAAAGTGGGAAGTTGCAGCTTAGAGTTAGCAATATTTGAAGATTTGAACTAATTTTGGTTTATAATTTTTATTATTTTTTTGTTTTGTTTTCATAGCAATATCTGGCAACACTGCATCACTGGCACTCAAACTGGCAGTAATCAAAAAATCCCAAGGATAGGTTATTGCCGACAGGATACCACATTCGGTAAGGCAAACACAAAAAACATCATGTTATTATCTGTCAGAAATATTATCAGTGCTATCAAAAACAGTAGCATTTAACACTACTATACAGATCTGCAGAACATGTCGGTTAGAGAATGAAATATATAAACACTAGACATGAATGAGTCTATGCTATTTCATTCACTATATAAGTTCAATTTTCACAAACTCACACTAAATAAGAGCACTAGACAAAGACAATGTTATCATATATATAGCAATGATTATTAATGAAAACTAATATGTATTGTTGCATGAATAATAATCAATTGATAACATAAATCCACCCCTAACCTATAGTAAGGTATTAACACATTTTGATGGAATTAATATGGTATAATTTAACAATGCTCATCAGAACTTGTATCTAAATGGCAAATGGTGGTAATTGAGGGAAATGTGAGCCTTGAATCACCTGTGATCAATATAAATATTAGGAAATCAAAGATGGGATAAAGTAAGTGAGGATCGCTTTATGTAAACAAAAATAAAATATGCGAAAGTGAATGGAAAAATCATTATGTACATGAAAAAAACATCTTGATCAAAAACCACATCGAATTTCACTTCAATCAAAGTATACAGAGAATTTTTCGTCTCAAAATAACGTCTTGAAATAAAAAATCTAAGAGGCATGTCAGCCTTGAATTGCCTGCTTATAATACAAATATGATGAAATCTAAGATGGTAAAAAGTTAGAAGAAGAAAATTAACGTCAAGTGGAAATTCCAGCGAGAGATCTGCACTTAAAGGTGTTTGTTAAGATAAGGTGAGTCTTTATTTATCAGCTCACACCCAGCTACGTATTATCATAAAAATGATTTAAAGGCTCACTAATCCCTTCAAGTTAATGAACGTCTTCATTTTTCCAAGCCAGGAAGTCGCGGGTGTTAATGCGTGTGTCTATCCAGCAGGTCTGGCAAGCCGTCCCGGTGGGATTGTGTTGCGTGTGTGTGATACCCAGAGAGTATGATGGGTAATTTTCCAAATTACGCCCCTATCGTTCATCCCCATTCACGTTCCCACATTCAGTGCATCACCCCTTGCTATTGTCCCCACAGCCACACATGGATAATTTACCAGTGTTTATGGGCATTAACCTGCACACAAAAAGCTGACTATTCATGGTTGCCACCATCCATAATGCTTAACTACACCATAAATAGTTTGCTGGAAACCCAACTTCTTGTAAAGCGTCTGAAAGCGTTAAATGCTAATGCTTTTGTGTTGAATCAAGCTAGAAGGTGAAGTTAACCGCCCTAGGGTTCCCTCCTCCCATTCTGGCCACCCAGTCAGCTGTGTAGGAACCAATGCCCCCTTATTCTCTGGGGAAGTGACCCGTGGGGACTCCATATGCAAACCAGTTGATTAAAAAACAGTTAGCGAGACACTCAGCCAGAACGGTATGCGGCAGGATGGAGAGGGGTTGACGTGGAAACGGGTGTCAAATGACTCCACGCCACAACTGTTTCATATCGCCTTACAGCTTAAAAGAATTTTAACTGACTGATTAATGGGCCTGATGAAAATTTAATCATTTGGTATGATGACACTTTCTGAAAAAGTTGCAGGTTCACTCAAGCACTCCATAAACTTTAGGAAATTAAAATTCAGTTCATAATTTACTTGCATTTCAAACCCTTATGATTTTCAGCCTTCCAATGAACAGTGGTTTTTGTACAAAAAACAGTTGTTGACTAGACCAAAAAAAGTTCCAAAATATGTTCTTTTGCGTTTCGCAGTTGCCAGATATCAAGTTCAAATTAGTGTTAATTTTGTTACTGAAAACAATGATGAACTTTTTCCCCACATGCAATATCCTTGACGATAAAAGACGAGACACAAGTGTATTTCAAAAAATTCAAGCTACACAAAAATCTCTTTTTATTTTCGCTGAAAAAAAGGAGACAAAATATTATTGTGTACTGCTGTATGTGCCTCTATAGACAAGCTTGCATATGTGCGGTTGCCTGATATCAAGATTTCAAATGAGTGTTAATTTCGTTAACAAAAACTATGATGAAAAATGTTTGTTAACGAGCCTTTTTGCAATGACTAAAACAGGACAATGACGAGATGGCAATAAGGTCAATAAACAATAACTGTGACTATATCAACATGCAATATCAGGTGCATTTTCTTCCCGATGTTTTGCTGAATTTTTGCAATCTGGCAACCATACACACATGCTCACTCTTCATTCACAACAGTTTACTGCATGTTGTTATTTTTATTTTCCTATAGCGGATAATGAATAGAAGTCTCACCCATAGGATTACTTTCACGTTGAAGAATAAGGTGGATAATATTTTTTGTTTGTTTTTAACAGTTTTCATACTGTAGACAGAGAGAGTGCATTTTTAAGTTAATATCAAAGACTTAGATATTAAATAGATAATAAATCAGTACACTAGATGAGGTAAAATATACCACATGTACACTGTAAAAAAAATATTTGTTGAGTCAACTTAAAATAATTCGTTACTTGGCTGCCTTTACAATTTTAAGTTCAGTTAACTCAAAAAGTTTAGTCAACTTGAAATGTTAAGTTGTACTAAGTGACAACTAATATGAGTCGATTCAACTTAAAATTTTAAGGCAGCTGGGTAACAAGCCCAGCTTTTAAGTTTAACAAACCAAATTTCTAGTTTAGTCAACTCAAATATCTAAGTTGTGACTTAACATTTTAAGTTGACTAAACTTATTTGAGTTGACTGAACTTAAAATTATAAGGCAGCAGGGTAACAAATTATTTTAAGTTGACTCAACAAATTGTGTTTTTTGTTTTTTTCCAGTGTATGAGTTCACATTCTATTGGTTTGTGCTTAGAGGTGAAAGTGCAATACCTGAAATATAAATATAAATATACATTTCTCAACTGACAACAATCATTGTGATTATAATTTTGAGCATTTTTTAAATCAGTTTAACTATTAAACAGCATGACGAAAATGTGAAAAGTTTCATTGACTAAAACTACACTAAAATGTTCAAACATTTAGTCGACTAAAACTTGATTAAACAAAAACAGAACAATGCTGACTAAATACGATAAATAAAAAGTACATTTGACACTGGCTGACAAAATGAACACTAGAGTGAATGATAAATGATACACATTTAAAATATTCAGCTAACAAGCAAGTTTTTTTTTTGCTTACTCTAAAACTGCACCAAATGATCAAACTAATTGATATTCAATATATAATTTCTTTCAATATTTCCAATCAAATCAAAGTAAGTGCATAATGCATATCAGTAACACAGAGCATAATAATTCCCCACTTGACATGCTAAAGCCACGGTGTTTGGATGACCATACTGGTGTGGGGATTTGTAATTGCGTTGACTGGAACATTCAGTGGATTTTCAGGGTTTTAGCTTGGAATGCTGAATGGCATTCCAGAATTCGTTGGCAAGGGCCCTTGTGCCATGTAAAAATAAACTTGGCTTGGCTGATGCAGGCTGGATTAAGGATTAGGTTTAATTGTTCATTTATGCCATGTAAAGTTGGAGAACCTTCAGCTTCGCCGACAAACACTTCACACGCCCAGGTTTACGGTTTCAAAGATCCCAACGTGAAAGATTCACATACAAACCCAGATTATCTTGTCACTTTGATTTGGTAAACCAAGTGAGGTCTGAAGACAGCCCCGCCAATTTGGATTCACGGCTTACAATTTGATTTAATTAGAAGTACAGCGAAAACTGTGATTTAAACATTGAGAAAATGATTTAAAGTGTGTGCCGTCAAGAACAATGTCACCTTAGTATTAGCAAAATCTGTCCTTCGAATCCAGCAATGTCTGCTCTGCGTGGTAGGTTATCTTTTGCTAACGTGCAACTGGCGTCCTTGTCCAACTCAAACAAAGACACAGACTGGCAGTACGGCCCTCCTTTGACACGATTCTTATGGAATCTATACTTCAAGGCCCGTCCTTCATCATTATAAACATACACAAAAGAATCACATCATACATTGGAGCTGCAAAATATAGCAGGCTTTCAACCTCAATTACCTCCTCAGGGTTTTTGACAGGGCTAGAGAACATGAATCAATCTCTAATAAATTAACCGTGTTGTCTCATACAAAGACGGACCGTTTTTGACATGACAGAGGCCTCATTGGCCCAGCAACAGCTGTGGATGACAAGGGTGACTTTGCATTGGTCTCTGTGCCCATCAAGAGCAGATGGTAAGCCGCTTCTTAATTCAATTTCATCTAAACTCTGACGCTGTGCATATAAATCAGGTTTATGCCATCATAACATACTTTACCTGATTTAGCAGGTAAAGATCTTAATCAAAATATTGAAATATTCTGTATTGTTTCTTTGCTTATGAACAAGGTTGATTTTCAGTGCATGGATTTTCATGGTGCTTTTGCATCTTTTATGATGTTTTGAAGTTCAATGCATGGAAGAAAAAAAACTAGTGTGGGTTTGAAAAGACCTGAAGGTAAGAAAATACATGGGTGAATTGATTCTCTATGGTAATCTCAATATCACCTGTTGAGAGAGACCTCTTGTAATATCGCCGGCTTATATGCAAACAGAGTACAAATCACTTAATACGCAATGTTTCCCAAAAGACTACGCATTAATTGAGGGACAAGTCAATATTGACAAAGGGAAGAGCGGTCACGCCATCTCTCTTCCCTCGTTCCTCTCACTCCGCTTTCTCTGTCTGTTTCTCTCGGCATTGGATAATTAGATGCTGACCACACTCACATATTCTCTGGCAGGTGTGTGTGTTAAAGACAAATAGTGGTCTCCCGAAATGAGGTTCCAGCAAATGCTAAACAAACAGACCTCAGCTCCAGAGCGCAGCACGGACACGGTCTCCTGTTCACAATCAAGTGAACTCAGTGTTCATGGTCATATGCAAGAGAAACAGGATAGAGAGCTCTTCTTTCAAAATGTAATTCATATTGTATGTTCATGGTCATATGCAAGAGAATCAGGATGCAAAGCTCTTCTTTTGAAATGCATTTCAAATTGTCTTTTAATTAATACAAATCTTTTCAAACTGTATCCTCCAATATAAAAAAACCCTCTGAATTCTTGTTAAAAAGTCCTTTTTGTAACATTTCCATGCCTGTCAAGTTTGGTTTGTAGACTAGCTGACAGACCAGCAAAACATACAAAAAAAGTTTGCATGGCTGTTTTTTGGTTTAATTATTTATTTATTTATTTATTTTTGTGAATTTCATTTATTTAGTGAAGTTGAGATGACTGGCATCATTATAACAACTACATATTTAAATTTTATGAATTTATTCTCACATATTTATTCTAAGAAGCTCTATGAGTATTTGACTTTTTTTAACAAAAATATTTTCAGTTTAGACCTACTTTATTTTCTTGCAAAATAAAATAAAATAAAATAAAATAAAATAAAATAAAATAAAATAAAAAGATGGATTTCTTGTGTTGCTTAAAATGGCATGTTTTTAAAAAAAATCTTTTCTGGTGAATATGCTTTTTTGTCATTTTTTGTCAGTATTACTAACCTTATCTAAGAATCTTTCATTCTGATTCTAATTTTAATTCTACAATTTTAAGAATTTATTTTCACATATTTTTTCGAAGAAGCTCTAAATTCTACAAATGTTTTTTTTTTTTTTACAAATTACTAATTTTTTTTTTACAAAATACTTGAAACTTGAACCTTTATTTTCTTGCAATAAAATAAAATAAAATAAAACAAAACAAAACAAAACAAAACAAAATAAAATAAAATAAAATAAAATAAAATAAATGTATTACTTGTGTTGTTTAAAATTGCATGTTTTTAAAAGTATATTCAGAAAAACTATGAATCTTTCATTACTAATTCTAATTGTATAATTCTAAGAATGTATTTTCACAAATTTATTTATAACTCTAAACTCTACCAATACTTGCTCATTTCTAACATTTCTAACATTTTTTTTTCAACTTAGACCTACTTGAAACTTTATTTTCTTGCAATAAAATAATATAAAATGTAGATGCATTACTTGTGATGCTTAAAATTGCACGTACATTCACCAAAAAAAACAATAATCAAGTAATTTTTTTTTCAGCATTATTAACCCCATCTAAGAATCATTCATTATAGTGAATTGTTGATGTTGGCTGACCAATATTGTACAGTCTCTCCAGTGAAACCAGTTGACTTGATGGCTTGACCAGCTGACAAGTCTTGATCGATCAGTTATAGTGGAAAAGCACCAATACACAAGCGTCCCAGCATGACGATGATTATCTACGAGATGTTATAACTGAGTGTAATTTACCTGTCCCTCACTGGAACAGGTACAACCAAGGAAGAGAATACACATCCACACCTTAAGATAAAGCCGTGCCAGAAAATAAAAAAAGACACAAAGCAAGTGAAGGAGAAGAGACGACAGATGCAAAGAAAGATAGAGAGGCCATTCCTCTTCATCACCTTTGATCTGTTAGTTCTCAAAGATCAGAGGGTAAAAGGTGTCAGATCAATCCCTCCTGTTGTAATAGAGCACAGCAGAAACATGCTATTTTAAAGAGGGATGACCACAAACCCAGAAAAAAGTTATTTATTGTCAGAGAAGAAAGATCAAAAAATGGGTGTGAACTCCATGTCACAGGATTGTTTGCACCAGTATAAGTCTCGAAAAACAACATGCATGAAGCAACACGGGTACAAACAATGGTGAGTAAAAATACAGAGAAAGCAAAAGCATGCAGAGAGTCTGATTGAACCACTCTGTAATAATAGGCTTCCCAATGACTAAATGCCAAAGCCGATTTGTTTCTGTCTCTCATTGCAATGTGTTTGTATCTGTGCTGTTGATGCCTGGCATTTCCCAGCATTCTGTTTGTGATAATCAGTGCAAAGGCACCAGCCAAAAAGACCACAAACACAGGCAAACACGCAGAGCCAAATAGAGAAATTACATATCAGTCTGGAAAAATTCAACCACGCATGACTGCCACCAAATATAGGCTATTAGCGAGAACATGTGTGTGTATGGACGTATTAGCAAATGTAGACAAGGAATGGAGAGAAATGAAACACGCTTCCAGATCAAGTCTATTTATGAATGAAGGGTTAATATGTGGTTCAAGATGGAATAACTGTACAAAAAAGGCCTCCGGAGACAGAACTGTAGTAGTGATAGGTGAAAATTAGATGTGTTAAATGTTTTCAAATGCACTTCAGTAAAAGAAAAGTAAAAGAAATGACATTATAAGCTAAAAAAGCGTTCTATTTCAGATAAACAATTCATAATCACACTCTTTACAGAACAACTGTTTTCAACATTGATAATAATAAATGTATCTTAGGAGCAAATCAGCATATTAGAATGATTTCTGAAGGATCATGTGACACTAAAGACGGGAGTAATGATGGTGAAAATTCAGCTTTAGCATCACAGGAATAATTTAGGGCCGTATTTTTTCCAAACTCTGCTTTATTTTTTTCCAAATTCAGTTTTACGACACTGTTTTAGTTATATTATATTAATTAATATTAATAAATATTAATATATATATCGTAATATTTCAAGAATAAAGTCAAAGTGTCTCGAGAATAAAATCAAAATGTTTTGAAAATAAAGTCAAAATATTTTGATAATAAAGTCAAAATTATGAGAATTAATTTGTAGCAATTAAAAGATTAAAGTTATAATGTTTTAAGAGTATATTCTAGCCTATTGTGCATGCAAAGAGCCAGATTGGGGGCACCGGAATATATTACAAAGTCCATTTAATAGCGAAATACAAACAATATGTGTAATACAATTCTTGACTTTATTCTCAAAACATTTCGACTTTATTCTAATAATTTTGACTTCATTGTCAAAATATTTTGACTTTATTCTTGTAATTTCAGCTTTATTCTTGAAACACTTGGGCTTTATTCTCGTAATTTTGAATTTATTGTCGAAATATTTCAAGTTTATTCTCATAATTTTGACTTCATTGTCAAAATATTTTAACTTTATTCTTGTCATTTTAACTTTATTTTTGAAATATCTTCACTTTATTCTCGCAATTTCTAATTTATTTCTAATTAAAGTTTATTCTTGAAATATTTTGACTTTATTCTCGAAACACTTTGGCTTTATTCTCATAATTTTGACTTTGTTGAAATATTTTGCCTTTATTCTTAAAATATTTTGAATTTATTCTCATAATTTCGATTTATTCTCAAAACATTTTGACTTTATTCTCATAATACTTTGACTTTATTCTCGTAATTTCGACTTTATTCTTAAAATATTACAACTTTAATCTCGATCTATGATCTTAGATTTTTTTTTTTTATAACGCGGCACTAAAACACTGTTGGATTCCATTTTAATGGTTTTATTAAATATAAACAATCAAAAGCATATTTGAATAGCATTTTTGCAGCTTAATATTCACAGCCACTAGTCCATATCTCATTTTGACTTGAATGTCCTGACCTACTTTTGATTTGTTCATCCAAAATTTAGCAAATTTGATGACGTTTTTATGACTGGATTCGGCGATTTCATCCATGTGAAGCTACATAGTGACTATTATATAAAACACAAATGAAATTAGCCTTTAGTTCTTAGCTTTAGTCAAAGCATTGTGTTTTTATGTGCACATGAAACTACTCTGCCTCCAGCGGCTCTTAAATAAGTGCTTGTACATTAATTAGCCTGATGAAACACACTTTCAAATTGGTTCTGACACACAAGAGCACCACTGACCCTTCTAACTGTTGCCTTAGGCCTCATCAGCCATATTTCTGAGACACACACACACACACACACACACACACACACACACAAAAATACCCCACCTCCGCCCTGGCATCTTGCCATCCGTATGCCCCAGGGGCTGCTGGGAGCTTAGCGATACTAAACACAGACAGAGCAAACAAAACACTGGCACCAGGTGGTGAGACCCGCGCTGATCCCGGATCAGCTCACTTCACCAAAACATTCTGTTGCCTTCTAACATAAAAACACAAACTGACTTCAGAACAGCATTTACAGCAGTAGTCTTCTCTTTCTTACACAGCTGCAACAGCTATTATACACCATATTGAGTCATCAGCGTATTGCTGCAATGCTCTGGGCTTTGGAAAGACAGAGAGGGCTCTGGGGAGCCACTGAAAAAGAGCGAGGCCTTCAAATGCTGATTATTTACCTCCTAATTGAAACGCTGATGGAGGGATGCCGATCTCCTCCTTCCCTGGAGCGTCTGCCCTAGTGATAGCTGGATAATTGATTTCAGCAAACGCAGGTTAAATGTGACACACGGGGGTTTTAATGAAAATCTGGAGACCGCAAGTCATTTATCATCTGCTGGTGAGAAAAAAAAAATGCGGGGAAAAGGAGGTACCGGCTGTTGACAGTTTGGAGAGGATGAGTGAAACAGTTTGAGGTTTTAGGGAAGCAAAAGAGGAAAGTAAAATGCACACAGCTTTAAAAGTATGTACATATAATCTACTTAAAGTTGTACAAAGATGTATAGAAGTCTACGATATGATCATATTTTTTTCTACTAAGAACTGAAAAATTATCTTGTTAATGATCTTGTTAAAATATGTTTAAGTAATTTAAATAAATATAAATCGACTTTGGGATAAATAGTTTGGTATAATGTTTAATTATTACTTATTTTAAAAAATACAGTGAAATTCTTTTTATTTTTTTAAATATTATTTATATTTTGTCAACCAAATCAAAGTTAGGGTGGTGTAAAATTTGTAATAATAACAGTAATAATGCAGAAGAAAACATGATATTAATTTTCTTTAAAAAAAAAAAAAAGTTAAAAATACGTTTTACTATAACAGAATACCGTTTGAATTATGTTTGAATACTTTTATTACTTGAAGGTTACACCACCTTACATTTAAAAGTAAAATAAATAAAATAAAATCTTTTATTATATTATTTTTTATAAATCTTTTATTATAACTTTAATTCTTAGTTTATAATTTATTCTCACATATTTATTCTAAGAAGCTCTAAACAATAAACAAATATTCGCTCATTTTTAACAAATTTTTTTTGCAATAAAATAAAAAATAATCAATAAAATAAAATAAAAATAAAATAAAATGATGCATTTTTCTTGCAATAAAATAAAATAATAAATAAAATTAAATTAAAAAAAAAATGATGCATGACTTCAAATTGTACATTTTTAACTCAAATTATATCAAATATTTGTAAATAAAAAAAATGTATGAAACTAACTTTAGTACAAAGATACACTGTCACATTTCTAACTATGCAATCATCATTAACGTGCCAAGATCTTGTGTTTATTAGAGGTTTAGAACCAGTCATAGCAGCTGCTTCATTCCTTTTAAAAACATGCAATTACTATGTATACATTTACGCTCATTTAAACTATACTGACGGAGACAACAATGGTGATAACCAATAAATGTGCCTCTGTCCAGTCAATGTGCTATGGCATCACATATTTACAACAAACATGCACTGGCTCAGCTATCGTGCCTTGCATGTGAACAGCGCATGAATAATTATTGCCTTTATCTTGGGAATTTCTGTATTTCTCTGTTCATTGTATCTAAAAGGGACACTGAAAAAATAGACATAAAATCCAGAAGACCTTGAATAAATGAAAAGGTCCTTTACCTTTCTTCACTTCATCGCTCCCTACCCCCTCTCTCTTTTCTCAGTTTTATTTTGCAACATATAATGGTGTTTACATTTAAAAAATGAGTCTAAGTGTCATTCTTTTGATTTTACTGCACCAACACAACCAAAAATTAATTAAGATTCAACCACTGGAATTTGTTTTTCAATTTAAATTGTTTTTCATATGTCTACTCTCGACGTTAGAGAAAGAGAAATGAATGTCCTCAAAAAATGCATTCAAGGGCAGCTACGTTTTCTCTCTCTCTCAGCTGCTATATACTGAATATCTAATGGATCTGCTATTAAAACTGTAAATGCAGGAATAAAAATGTTTAAATCTACTTTATCTCATTTACTTATAAGTACTTATGGATATGAATCAAAATATTTTAGACTGAACTGTACTGATATATTAATGCATGCCTTAGAAAACTGAATGTCAGTTCATTTTATACAATGCATCAGTGTCCATGAAGAGACTGCAATCTTAGAATCCTAGAATATTTCCCAATGTGTAGAGATAAAAAAGGTGAGAGAGAGAGCTGAGTCTCACAGATGGACTCATATTACACTGGATTGCCTGTGAATCCATCAGGACACCTTAATTGGTGTGCAGCCTGCAGGGTTGCACTTGAAGTCTTTAAATTGTCCATTTCTTTCTATTGGGGTCATGTTAAAGTGCACCCCCAGGCAAATGGGCAGGATGTCAATGGTTCCCCCGGCACAAGCCTGCTGTCTCGTTGCCTCTTGATAGACTTGCAATTACACACTGCATCGCTCACTGTCATTTCATGCCCTTTTACTCATTACTACATCATCCTTCACCATATCATCATTAGTTAGTACGACTGCCGATTTTCACCTCAGTTCTCCGATGACTATTTCCACAACCTGTTAGTGAGGATCAGGATGCTTGAACATTTAACTGTGGAAAAAATGCAGTAACATCTTATAAATCATTTAATCACACTGAACTATGTGTGTGTTTTAGTCATTACACGGCCTTGTGTCATGGTGTGTGTTCTGGACAATAACACCCAGCGCAATCAATGGCCACACCATTACCCATGATTCAGCTGCCTGCTGCCCTAGTAAAATCTGCATAATGGCTAGTCATAGTATGTCAAAGGAAGCGTTGACCCCTCTCCATGGTTCTCACCCCTTCTGACTAAAGAATTTCTATGACGTTTCCTGTTACTTATTAAATAAGGATTTAAAAATACAAAAAATAAATGCAAACACATAGACATTTACATTTTTTTAAGATTTTAACTTCAATGACTTTTCCTAGTTGCCTATTAAATATTTACAGAAAGCATATTTGTGACCCTGGACCACAAAACCAGTCTTAGGTAGCACGGGTATATTTGTAGCAATAGCCAACAATACACTGTATGGGTCAAAAATATTGATTTTTCTTTTATGCCAAAAATCATTAGGATATTAAGTAAAGATCATGTTCCATGAATATATTTTGTAAATTTCCTACCCTAAATATATCAAAACATAATTTTTGATTAGTAATATGCATTGCTAAGAACTTCATTTGGACAAATTTAAAGGTGATTTTCTCAATATTTCGTTTTTTTTGCACCCTCCAGATTTCCAAATAGTTGTATCTCAGCCAAATATTGTCCTATCATAACAAACCATACATCCATGGCTTTCAGATTATGTATAAATCTTCATTATAAAAAATGGACACTTATGACTGGATTTGTGGTCCAGGGTCACATTTTGTATTTAATAAAAAAATTTAAAAAACAATGCTAGAGTTGAACCATTGTTTTTTTTTTTTTAATTAATTTCCATTACTTTTCTAGACCTGGAAATCACGCTATGACAACAGGACATATGCCACATATATATATATATATATTTTTTTTTTTTTTAGATTTTCTTCAACCTAAATTGCCTGATACTTCACTGTTGCCTACCTTTTTAAGTGCTTTTGTGCCTATTAGGGATGCACAATACTGGATTTTTGCCAACATTCAGTATGCGATATTTTACAACTCATTTTGGCTGATAGCCAGTGCCGATACAGATATATTACCTTTTGTTTGGAAAAAAACACCAAGTCTTCCTGAGCAGAGATTATTCAAATACTTGAATTTTGGTTAATTTTAAGCAAAAAGTAACTTATAAGAACAAAAAAAACAACAACAAAAAAAACAAACAAACAAGAAACAATAATAACAATTTTTTATACTGAAAGTAAATTGAAAGATTTTAATAAATCACTTTTTGTTTTGTTTTGTTTTGTTTTGAGACAGATGCAGTGATAACCTTAACATTAAGTGTCATGTCTGTGATTTTTATTTGTGTAAGCTATAGCTTCTGAAATTAGAAATTAATACAAATTTGTGATTTTATGACATTATTTACTGCTTTATTTATTTACTGATTTTATTTAGTTTAAATTCTGCTAATTTTCCAATAATATTGTGCATCCCTAGTGCCAAGAGTTTTAACTTGTTAAAATGATCACTGTTGATCAACAAATCAATAGATTCTTTATCATTTATTAGAAGTTATCTATTATTATCATTTACGTTCAACTTTATGTGTGTGGCAGTGACTGAAATCTAAACCGGTCTTTATGTGAACTAAGTTGAAATTCGCTGCTATCAAGCATCAGCAGGTGACAAACGTAGCCTTTCCGCACCGCTCTCTGTGACGCTGTGAGTAACAGTAATAAACATGGAATATTTAGCCCGTCCTCAGTGTTTGTACAACTGCCCCAGGTTGCCAGATCCCCATTAGCATATTTGGGCTTTGGTCTTTGTTTTACTTTGACCTGTATAATAAATGTCACATCCACAACACAACAAATCAAACGTTTGTTAATTTCCCTGGCTTTCCTCTGCAGCTGCGGGCTCCCATTGTGCCACCAGTTTTTAATTAATGTGATAAGTAATACTTGCAAGGCAGCAATGTGCTTTTTTTCTCCTCTTTTGCTTTTTAATTGGGTGGGCTGAGAGGAAGGAGGGGACACAAGCAGGGCTGAGGAGGGGGGCTCTGAGCAGTTTTTAGAAAGTAAACAAGAGTAAATCTAAGCCATCGAATGTTGTCCTTTTACCTGAGGAGGTAGAGATACGCAGACAATGAGCCTGACATGATTTCCTGTGGTATTGTGTAAACTGATACGCTCAGAATTATGTCTCATAATCTAGAGGCGTTTAAACAAGGGCTCAAATTGCTTACAAAGAGCACGGAAGCTCAGTCACACACACACACATACGCTCACAGTCTTGAAGAGACAGCTGACATTTTCCCTCCCCTAAGAGGTTCTCTCCACAACACTCATCCTCATTTGATTTTACACACACATACACATACAAAGCTGGCCATATTTCACTCTACACTTACTTTATGAAGCTTTAAAGGATCTACAATGAGTCTCATGGGCAGAAAATGCACATATATACCAATTAAGCTGTTTGTCAGAGTAAAATAGAAATAATGATGATAAAATCCAGCCTCTTTGACTCAAAACAATACTCAAATGCTCCCAATATAAGGTAAGGTATCTCTACTCTAACAAAGCATTTGCATTAATAAAATCACAAGTTGTGTTTGTTAACATTAGCTAATGCACTGTGAACTAACATGAACAAACAATGAACAACTGTATTTTTATTAACTAACATTAACAAAGATTAATAAATGGTGTAATAAATGTATTGTTCATTGTTCGTGTTAGTTAATACAATAACTGAAGTTAACAAATGACACCTTATTGTAAAGTGTTACCATCATAATAATATAAATTACAGTAATATATTACTTTAAATCATTTAAAGTCATCCTCTGGCCCCCTTGGAAGTTTGCTATGGGGCCCCGGGCCTCTGGTTGAGAGCCACTTGTTTAAATGATGATGTAAAAGGTAGCGCCCTCTGGAGGTGAGTAAGAGACGTTTACTTCAGAGAAACCTCAGATCCTCTCAGATCAAACAAAAACAGTGAATACTTCCTCAATGCGCAATAATAGAAATAGAAGAAAAATTATACAGGAACTAAAGAATACATTATATAGCCCACATATATTTGGTGGTATGTTAAACAAACTGGTCCACTGGTTGAGTCCTGTTGAGAGCTCCTCTGTAATAACAGCAAAATGCCTCAGCAAGAGTCACTCTATAGCTGGAATCACCACTTCTGACTAACAACGGCAATTATCAAACTCTACACAAACTACCACCGATCTCTCTTCAGGTAGGGTTAGAAACAAGTGTCACCCACTTATCAGGAGGGCTGTTGATCACAACCACAAATCGCTGAAGAGGAAGAGGAGGACTCACCCAAACAACAGACCAGTGCTGCAGAACTAGTACTGTAGATTGATGCATTGGAAAGCCCAAACAATACAGAGGGAAAATCAGATTGGGTGGAATGGCTTTAAATGTGGTATAAATGTGTTAAATAGAGCCTGCGCTCATACTGGAAGATAAAAGCGTAATCCAATTAGCCTAAATATTTAATTAGATAAACATGCAAAGGGCAGGGGATGTGGAGAACTTTATGAATGACAGGCTTTTGGATTTTACACTAATCAAGTTCTGAGACACGTTAACCATGAAGTTCTGCTAGCAACAAGTCATTAAAAACAGCCAGTGAAACCTTATACTGTACAATAATAATAACAGTCATAATAATATACAAACCTCTTTTTGTAACCTCAACTCACATGAAAATAGCCAGTGACTATAGCAAATAGTTGGCATAAATATACAAGTTGGCGATGCCCATAACGCTTGTCTTATGCAAATGTAATAAATGAGTTTAAAAGAGACGCAAATATATTTTTGAAATCTTGATTAGCGGAGAGCGACTTAAAATCAGATAATTATAATTATTTTTTTGTAGTAATAAAAATGTGAACAATAGCCTTTAAAATGACTTAAAATACATATATAATAGCAATGAGGCAATAATAATAAAGTATCAAAAGTAAGAAATCATATGGTTTTATTAAACAAAACTGTTAAAATACATAATGTATTATAAACAACAGCTAATGTACATTACGCATTGTAACAAATGACTGTGGAGGGTGCCAACAGCCTGATGATTTTTTGACACTTTTTTACACTGTTTTTACACTTTACAGCGTAATCTAATACATGTTTAATATTGATTAAACAACATATAATTCAAATGTCCACTTAATCTTTAATATTTGGCCAGTTCTTTATGATAGAAAAGCTACAGCCACCGTAATTTCTTAAATATGTGAGCTTTTATTTAGAGATCACGACGAGCAGCTAGCATATTGAAAAAGATATTGATGTATTCTCCTGTGTTTGCTTAGGTTTATATATGATTTATCTCACAAATCTGATGAAATAGCGCACGTTGTGTTCCCAGATGAAAGTTATAATAAATCCAAACTGACAACAACACGCAGAGATGGAGTTTAAAACGCTCCACACGTTAATGATAACAGTTTGTGTAACAGCACTTAGGAGCTGCTATGAGATGCACATACATGACCTACATGCATGCAAATAATTAAAGTGAATATATTAAACCTTAATTGCATATATTTATTTAATTTAATCATAGCGTTTGTGAATTCTTAATGGCTTTATGCTTTATTATGATTGTTAAATGGGTTTAATATGTGGAATGCGCCACTTCCGGTATTTTGCCAATTACTCGACATGGGCAAAATGCAATCTAATATTTTTTTTTAATCGAATACTCAAATAGAATCGAGGAATCGTTGCAACCCTAAACTGGACAGGAAAAAATCTGTGTGCCTTGGTGAATTACGGTTTTGAACAGTTCAGATTCTAGTTTGCTTAGTTGGGGTCTGAAAGTCACTTGAAGGGATAGTTCACCCAAAAATGAAAATTCTGTCATTAATTACTCACCCTCATGTCGTTCCAAACCCATAAGACCTTCGTTCATCTTTGGAACACAAATTACAATATTTTTGATGAAATCCAATAGCTTTCTGACCCTGCATAAACAGCAACACAACTGACACATTCAAGGCCCAGAAAGGTAGTAAGGATATTGTTAAATTATTCCATGTCGTTGTGTGTGTTTAAATAGTCCATTAGTATCGTTGGCATTCTGGAACAACATGAAAATGAGTAATTAATGACAAAATTTTCATTTTTGGGTGAACTGTCCCTTTAAGTGACTTTTAGACCCCAACTAAGCAAGCCCAGTTCAGATCAGTAACAATGTGAAATGTAGTTATTTAACACAGTAAATATTTACAGTACATAGCACATGTATCAGTTCTGTCATAAAAAGTGATTGTCACTCTGACTTGTAACCAAACTGTGTAATCGTAACATTATTTCGCATCCTGATGCAAGACTGACACCCTTAGTCTGCTGCTGTGTGAACACAGCCTCAGAGCAATCTTATTGACGGCTCTCGTGCGAAAAATGCCTCATTCGTACAATTACACCCGGCTCTGAAACACTATCGCACGGCATCTTTTAGCAGTCAGCAGATTGTCTGCCAACCCGCCAATAATCAGCTCGGTCTCTTCCATCTCTCCTCTTCAGACCCCATTGCCCTGGTGCGGCCACATCAATGGCAGGATCAGACCGGCGCGCTAATCACCACTGTCAGGATGAAAGAGGCAAGGTTAATGTCCTCTGACAGAGGCATGTACACCAGCGATCTTGATAAGAAAGAGGCCAGTATTGTTGCCCCAAGGCTACCCATTTCCTAGTCGTGGACGGGGTATTGTGGAAGGCAATCGATGTCACAGAGCCCTGGTCATGTGTCTTGTTCGTAACATGTATATCACGCCCTTCAGATCAGCCATTGAGGAAACGGCAAGATATATGGGTAGGGGTTGGGTCAAAGAAAGACAGAAATAACATCGCTTTGTATCACTGCCAAGGCCTCTTCAGATTTATGATGCCCAATTACAAAGGAGTGTGCGGCCACCTATTTTCCATTAGCCTATCAAAATCTTTAGTGCTTGTTTGTGAATAGGTTATCAAGCCTTTCAGAGGAGACAATGAATTTATAACCCCCTCGCATTCCTCAAAGACGGACGTTTAATGCGGGGTCTTTGAAATGCATGTCTCTCTGTCCTATGTTCCACACACACATGCAATTAAAAGGACAGGTAATGTGCGTTAGATGCCAAACTTAATTATTTCAATTAAACCAGCAATGCAACCTTTAACTTTATCATTTGAGCTTCTATTCTCAGGCGAGCAAGGGAATAATTTTTGTTTTGTTTTTTGATCATTGCTTTTCAATGATTCCTACCACTGATTGGCTTTAGAGCAGTTAGTGCATAATAAATCTAACCCTTTTAAACAAAGACTATCAGCCACTTAATCTGTTTTTCATTTCCTCTACCCCGTCTCAAGAGTAAGAATTGTTCTTGGCGACCGCAGTAGCGGATCTAACAGTCCATCCCGCTAAAAGAAGTCAAGCTGATCTTATTCTGTCATGTTTGTTGGCAAGTTGCCCTCGGTCTATGACAGCTAAATAACACAGCGGAGGAAAATAACCCAGAGAAGCGGCACCTGCTTCAGTGAGACACATCCAGAGGGAGCAGAGCTTTACAATATAGACACGAAGCTGTATGAACGTGGTTTTCTTTAAAATACGCTTTAAAATGCACATTTTGGCTCAATATGAAGAATAATATTAGCAAAAAGAGTAGCATTTACACAAGTTTCCCAAACATAATATAATAAATTATACACCTACATTGTAAAACACATTTTTTTAAAGTTGTAAATAAAACAAATTCATTAGATTACATTTTACAAATACAATTTCAGTCTTCCTACCTCAAAATTTCACATAGACAATTCTAATTTTCTAGCCATTTCTGAGTGAAAGTGATTTTTTTCAGTGTAGTGAATGTTGGAGATCTTACAAAATATGTGAAAACAAAAATGCATGTTGAGTTAAAATTATTTGAATAGTGACTATCAAGAATTAGGTATTGGAAGAAAAAAAAAGTCTAATGTACAAATATGTAGTAGTGGAGGGTGACATAGCCAAATACCATATCTCTATTTTTTTTTGGCTCAATTGTGATAAAAGGTATATTAGGGCTGGGCAATATGGCCAAAAAAAAAAAAATCCTATTTCTGTATATTTCGGCTGAATTGCAATATACGGTATATTAGTTTCACATCCTGCCCAATGGTGTCCAACAATGTACATATTAAAAGCAATGAAAACAAATAAAGTGAATGCAACTATGCAGGCTATGCTATATATTGGGTGCAAAAAAGGGTTTACATTGCAAAAAGTAACATTACCTCATAGCATTGCAACATTACAATCTGAAAACAAAAAGAATGTTTTTAAAGCAGAAATTAATCTCTGTTTTAAATTCTAAATAAAATTAGTTAAATTCACTAAACTGAAAATGAAAAAAAAAGCACAGACAAATTGTATTAGGTTATTTTGATAACCCCACCCTTTACAGCCACTATATAGTTAGTGATATCATAAAATACACTTGCTTTTAGATTTAATCTTCTGTATATGGCACATTTATTGTCCAATATTTTAGCAAAATGTATATTTTAGTCAGAATTATTGCACTCCTATTTCGTGGCACTCATTCACTCAAGTCTGTGAAGCACTTCTGATTTTTTTTAATTGAAAGCTGAATTAATAAGATTTCCAATGATGTATGGTTTGTTAGGATAGGACAATATTTTGTGGAAATACAGCTATTTGAAAATCTGGAATCTGAGGGTGCAAAAAATAAAAGTTCTTAGCAATGCATTAATCAGAAATTAAGTTTTGATATATTTACAGCAGGAAATTTACAAAATATCTTCATGGAACATGACCTTTACCTAATATCCTAATGATTTTTGACATAACAGAAAAATCGATAATTTTGACCCATAAAATGTATTGTTGACTATTGCAACAAATATACCCGTGTGACTTACGACTGGTTTTGTGGTCCAGGGTCACATATTTTCATGGCTTTCTAACAGATAGAAAGAATATACCTGTGAAATGTAAGTTATACACTCAGAAACACATCTCAGTTGCATTAAACAGCGCAAGTAGCATCTCTGTCAGCAGCACATGTATCTGTCAGAGCATCTGATGGGGCAGGCTGCTTTAAACTACATGTTAACTATACCTTACGAGTTGCATTAAAGCCCTTAAAATAAAGCATGTCTCATGTTTAGGACAAATTGGATTTTGCACTCTGTGTCCTCTGCTATTTTTCAGATGCGCTCGTATTACACTACTGTATATGGATGCATTAGTTTTGGAAAAACTAATGTTGTGTGCTAAATGTACTTTATGTAGTAGGCCAAAACAAATAACACTCACACACATATCTAAATCAAAGTTTTAAAAAATAAATAAGATTTATTTAAGACTAAATGATTAAGCGTTTGACATTTGGATACCTGTCCTTCTTGCATTCACAGAACTGGGGGTGGGGCTGTACTTTTAAGCAGGAAGCGCGGGGGGTGAAAAGGCAGAGCGGGCGCCAGCGGCTGTCATGGCAACCGATGGTGGAGTTTGGGGCATGCTGTGTCACGGCCATTTCTCCGACATGGTTTAAGAGGCTCAGTGGTTGGTCACATCTCAGTTTTAGGAGTTTCTTTCGTTCTCCTCTCCATTGTCCCTTTCTAACTGCCACGTGTTGTTAGGCAATCAAAAAGCGAACGGGGAAAAGAGCCGAGATGGTGAAGGAATTCACAGACAGTTCAGAGACGGCACTTAAACTTCAGTAGGCCCGTCCATTCCTGCCTGTTTTTAACCCTTCCAGTAAACCCAGGGGTGGATGTGGAAAACCCACACGGATCAGCTAATTGTGCTAGATCTATAGATCAGCCAGGCGGCTGTCCGCGGGGATAATTGTGCTAAAAGTACTGTGCTGTTTGCTCCCGCTGTGGTCCGCTATGAAAGCACCTTTTTGCACATGCAATTCAAGCCAGAGCGTCTGTCAAAAACAAATGCGCTCGGGTCGCATTGTGTCAGGGTTTCACCCACAGTAATAAAAACGTCTGACTCTGCTAGACGGCACCGGATGGCAGCGGTGGCATCGGACCAGTTGGAGACTTGTTTACAGTAATCTGTTTACAGCTCTTGCATTTGCGCACAATGTATAAAATAGTAGGACATCTGATGGCGGCCAATTCCGCGGCATTCAATGGAGCGCCGCACGCGCTTCCCGCGCCTGTACTTTTCATGCTGCATGTCACAATAGACGCCACGTAGCGCGTGCTGCAGTAAGTCGTGGTATTATTAGCAATGCATTTGAAATCTGCGCTGTGAGGTTCTGCTTATTTATTTGAGTTTCTGTCTGCATGGGCCCATATAGAGGTGTGCTACCAAACAGGTAATTGAATTATTGATTGTGTACCTACATGTTCTGTTTTAAACAGCTAATGTCATCAAGAAGGAATTCTGTACAAGTGACAATTCCTGAGGAACATTCTAGCAAAATGTTAATTTTAAGCTAATTTCTAATAGAGTGAATAGAGCTGAACATGATGTCAGTTTGCAAGTCAACCCAGAGGGCCAATTCTCTATAGGTTCTCTCTGGAATTTTTAAAATAGTATTTCTGATATTTAAATAAAGGTCTGTACTTAATTGTAAGAGTTTTGTTCAAGCATGTAAACTCTCATTCATGTCCTTATTTACCATCTTATTAGTGATAAAAACACTTTCAAAATGTTGCTTAACTTGAACAAAACATACAAACAATGTTTTACTCATTATAAACTGCCATTCTAAAAATCCACAGAATGTCTGTGAGGGAACTCATGCTTGATTCTCTACAGGTACTGGGCAAGTTTAATAGATCTGACAATTGCAATGTACAATTAAATTGCTGGATACCAAAATTTACAATGTAGACCAAAAGTTCTGAGCTAAAATGTAATCACTAAAGAACTGCATTTTACAAACTATTTTTTCCCAATTATTAGGAGCAATTTCTCTATACATGTTACTTTTTCAAAACAGCAGTCTTTGAGGGATAAACACAGACTTTTCGGGTTCCTTGCTGCCTTCTGTTTTGCTTAGCTGTGGTCTGGAAGACACTTTAAGTAAATGTAAACTTTTAGTCATTTTGACTGCAAAAAGTTGAACTGAATTAAGCTGAATGACGACACTATCATCTTCTGTAGAGCCACTTTACAACTGAATCACATCCTGCAACATCGACAAATGTACTGAACTGAATTGAATCAACATTGAACTGACTCATGCTTAATAATAACATTGCTGTCTATTGTAGAACTGCCTATAACTGCCTGTTCAATTACATTCACACTATTATTGATCTGTGTAATAAACCATAGAAATAAAGATGACTTGACAAGACCAAACCTTTTCTATTGCTTTGGCATAAAATGCATTCACTGATTCATTCATTCATTAGTTATTAGTGTTTTTTGTGTTTGTGTTTTATGAGGGACAAAGCGTGTTTATAGTGTTATGAAGACTGGCTTGATGTGAGAAGATGTAGGCTGTGAAGTGTTTGGTAGTTTTAGTGCATTTTGAAAATGAAATTTTCTGTTGTGCCAAGCTGAAAGTTGCCAAGGAGAATTGTGTTAAGAATTCTAAAAAAGTGACCTATTTGAGAAATGTGTCCTAGCGATATAAACTGTTCAGCGCCAGTTCTTCTGACGGCTTTCAGCAAACGAATATTTGACAGAGCAAAGGCGCCCTCTTCTGGTTAGATAACGTTACAGTTTTTACCTAACAAACGGACTTTGTCACTCATAAAACGTTGACGTTTTATAACACTAACAACAGGTAGCATTATACAGTGTTTAGTAAAAAAAAAACACTTTATAAAACAAGAATGACTCTTTCATGTTTAGAATTCACTGCAGTGCTTTTTACACAGGCTAGTCCATGCTTACATGACAGTACAAAATTAAACATACGTTGTCTTCATTTGTATAGATGTAATGAAATTGAAAGACGAACACCTGTGTAGGTGTTTATCTACATCTAATTGTTTTTATTTATTCCAGTATTAAATCACAGCATTGCAAATGTTCAGTTTTTTTTATATAAGTTTCGAACATAAATTTAACAGTTTTGAAAAGAGCATGTAAATGTGCAAATGTGAATGCAAGTGTTGTGTCTGAGTGAGAAAATAATTTAAGCTGAAAGACAATCACTGAATGCATTTTGTGCCTAAGCAATGGAAAGTGATTCACAGCTTAACCAACACAGACTGCTGTTGTGCACATTGCGTGAAAACTTGTGAAAACTTTTGAAAAAGTGACTATCATGTGTCAGTGGCTGGCCAGCATTTGAACTTCTAAAGCATCACATATATAACATTTGGTTTAAATGTCACATACATAACATTTGGTCTTAAATTTCATTACATTTGGTCTTACATTTCGGTCTTGCTATTACTTCGATCAGTACTGATCTTTAGGTTTGTTTGCTTAAAAAGTTAAAAGTCAGTTTGAGTGAAAACAGCATCACAGTGCTATAAGTGTATACATACTATTTGCTTAAATGAGATCTAAATTTTCTGTTTGATTTAATTAACTAAAAAGTTATTCAGTTTCTTTAAATATTTTCATCCTGACTCTGAAAGTTAAAAAGGTTTTTCCAGGAGCCACACTACACTCAAGTCATGGAGGATACTGCCATCTTCTGGTCATTTCCTTAAGTTAAATGCAGCAGTGCTTTACAGTTAATGAGGTTTTACAACATTCAATGCTTCTTTAAATTGAATACATTTTGGGGAAAAGTTTTTAATTTTAACAAATCTCACATTAAAAGGAGTTTACTCTTTACTCTAGCATTATTAAAATGTTTTATGATAAACCTCTTGCAGAAAATTTAATTTAGAAGTTAAATTAATTACATGAAATGGCTAGATTATAGATAATGATGCAGACACTGCTCAGATGCCATTACTACATGTATAGATAATTCACTGAACTATGTGCTGCTCTTTTTACTTGCCAACATTGCTCTAAAATATACCCACAAAAGTACATTTTCTTCTCACAACCACCCTCTCTCTTACATCCACTGCTTCACACATGCATTTTCACCATTCTCTCTGGGACAAGTGAAAAGATTACCTCTCTAATCCGCTTTGCACAGTCTTATCTGAGTATTATTTCCCTTTTCTTCTTTCATTCCTCACTCGCCGGCCTTTTCTGTCTTTCTCTCCCTCTGTCTAATTCTGTTTTCCTCAGGCATTCATCCCTACAACTTCCTGAGACCTGACAAACACTGATCCTATTATAAAAAGGAAACTAATGATTAGACAGTCCTGTCTAGAAACCAACACTGTCTTAGAAAGTTCACCAACAAAGCTATGATGGAACCCAGCTACTTAAGAAAGTAAAAGAGAATGAAGAATGTCACACCTGTTTATAAGGCTGGGTTTCTCTCAAACTGACTCTCACTTTGAGTTGTTGTACATAAGTGACAAGCTTCTCCCATTTTTCACATGATTGACAGTGTCAAAAAAAGAAAGCGGGTGCATGTTCTCATGCGAATAGGCAATTTACCTTAAAATACACCCATGTGCCAATCTCTGCTCTTTGAGGACTGTCACATGAAACAGAGATCTATATTTTAAGGCTCATTGCAAAATTCAGGTGTGACATTTAACTGATTTGCATTGTTTTGAAATAAAATAGCATTCTGAATTTTCTCATTTTATTATTTTTTTTTAAATAAAAGACACTTAGATATCTGATGTGTGTGCCTAAATGTTAGAAAAAGACAAGAAAAAAAAGAAATACAGTGAGAAATGTGTAAAATACTTGTTGTGTGAGTTTTGTAATTGGTTCACTAATACAGCAATGATATACAATAAGTATCTAATCCGACAATCAATATCATCAGAGCATGCATTTAGAATGAATGTTTTTTAATACAAATGAACGATGCATGCAAAACTGACACTACTATGTGTCCTACCTAATAAGCATAGCAAATAGATTATATATGAATGCATTTAGACTAAAATGTAAATCACAGATCTGTCCATGCATGCACGTCAATAAGCCATCAGGTGGAACAGTGCAGGTAAGTGAATCAGACTGGCCACCTGAACTTCCTCAGTATGACTTTTTCAAGCACCAAATGAGGAACAGAGTCAGTAGCAAAGCTAAAAGCCAAAGCAATTTTAGAAATTACATCACAACAGCACAGAGAAAGATCAGTTAGTTATTGCAATACTGTGTCTTTACTGAAGTTACTTGTTTCATAATTGCAGTCCCGGATTCTGATTGAATCGCTCATAAACTTCAGAGAAACGTTAACAGCTGTCAAAATCAGCTCCTACTTACCACTGGTCTCCGCAGAGATAAAACAGAAGAACTTTCTCATCCTCCCAGGTGATCTGAAAAGTAGAGTGTCCTGTCTGAAACATCCCACAGAAATTCACCTTCATTCCAGCGAATATATCCAATGTTCATGTTCACATTTTTTATGAAGAGCACTTTAGTTTGAACCTGCTGATGGTCCACGCAGCCTCCAATCCAGCACTGAGTTCCTCTGCAGGTAATTCAGAGTTCCTCTGTTCAGCTCACTCCCTCTGAAGACCAACTACCTCCAGTCTCTGGTATTCCTGTCAAATACCAAAAGCCAGTGACAAGGAAGTTACGGAGAGAGAGAGAGAGAGAGAAAGAGAGTCAGTGTGAAAGAGAGAAAATGACAGCGTGAGACAGAACGAGAGAGAGGTGACAGAGAGTAACATCAGTTATTGCTCTGGCAGTAGTTGAGACGCACATAAGCCAAACCTCTGTAGCCCTTTATTCGCTGCCACACCGCCTCTCCTTCTCTCTCTCGCTCTCCTGTTCCTTCCTTTTCTCTGAGAGCATGAATATGTTATTATGCTCACAAAAGCCTTACGTATTGTTTATGAATTACCAGCCTTCCAGTCAACAAAGGCTATTTTCATAAGAAACCTCCATTTCATTTCAGCTTCAATTTGATTACCAGCTAAAGAATAGAAGCCCTTCGGCCAAACCCCCAGCGGCTCCCCTCTGTTCTCCCTGGTTTTATTCATGCCCATTGAAAGACCTTTATTGCTTTCCTTTCATACTGACAGAGGGAAAAGCTTTTAGAGTAAACCATTGACAAAAAAAATATTGCACAGCTATTTTGCACAATAACCAAATGAAAGAGAGCACCCGGTGTATGCAGTGTGCCCTAGCTGCTCTTCTTTCTTTCTCTGTTTTATTTATATATTTCGATATTTTTTAAGCACAAGAATGGAGAATGAATGGCAGTTTGTTCAGAGAGAGGAGATAAGGCATCTTGCAGTCCCACAGAACATGTCATTTCAAAATGATCACTAGGCTCTCTATTGAATGGTCCAGGACAGCGCAGGAGTTTGGCGTAGGGCATCAGGTTTCTTTTGGAGCTGGTGAGTTAAACTGCCTTGCTATGGAGAGTGCAGACACATTTAACAGTTTGACCTTGGTGTTTTGCACCTCAAATATTTGGTCCAATATTTGTTTTCTTTTTTCATAACAATACCATAAATACATACATACATACATACATACATACATAAATACCCTAACGTCAAGAACACTTTAATAATCTAAAGAACCTTCTGTGTTGCATAACTTAACATTACTTAATGCATTAATAAACAATAAAGCATGTATGTTTTTTTTTTTTTACCTTGAAATATCAGTTTCAGCATCACTGTGATGGTTCACTGACTAATAAGGCGTGTGACTTCCGTTTCTTTCCCACGCTCCCTACAAACATACTTCTGAAAATATTTAAGTTTAGTGAGCGGGTACGAAATTTCGCGAAAATGGCAGACTGCTTTACGGCAGCAACAAATACACGTGTACAGCACGTGACAGTGGTGTATTTTCGCCCGTTGAATCGCGAGTTACCGTTATTACTGTTAGTTACTAGCGAGCTATGCCTTCATCACGTAAATGCATATTACCTGGTTGCGACCATTTACAAAGCACCTCAGTCATCCATTCAGGTTGTAGCGTATTTAACAGCTGAGATAGGCAACTTTCCCGCGAGTGGGCGTGGTTTTCAGCGCCGACCGTGGACACGCCCCCAGCGTTAAGCCTACGGGTGAGACTTCCGGTTTATTATCCGCTATTGGTAAATAGGGAGGAGAATAACAGCCTGCAGTAAACGGTAAATCTGTTTGCACTACAAACCCGTGTGTTCATAATAAAGATAATACCTTAAAATTATTGGTAAGACATACCAATTTGCAATATCAAGTAGCAAAACCTGCTGTTTTGTACAGCTAAAAATAGCTGGATGGGGATAAGACCAGAAGCCACACCCATAACATTTAAAAATGGTCACGCCCACTCTTACAGGAAAAAAAGGTGGGTACTGCTTATTTTTAAGTAGCTGGTTTTAGCTGGTCTCCCAGCCTGGCCAGGCTGGTTTTAGCTGGTTGGTCAGCTGGTCTCCCAGCATGGCCAGGCTGGTTTTAGCTGGTTTAAGCTGAAAGTACCTGGTTTTAGCTGGTCTCCCAGCCTGGCCAGCTAAGACCAGCCAGCCTGACCAGCTAAAAATGAGCCTGACCAGCTAAAAAAGGTCTAAAACCAGCCTGATCAACCAGCTACGACCAGGGTTAGCAGGGTAATAACAAATTTTTTCTGTGATGTGACAAACTCTGAACACATAATTAGTATTGCTTTACGTGCACTTTAATAAAAATACAACTCATTGTCAACAGATAGCCTACAAGTTCTCATTTTAACAATGTGTAGGTGAATGTTTTAGAAATATTTTCCTTGCTAGTTTGTTTTAACAAATGGAACCTCATTGTAAAGTGAGAAAGAAATTAATCTGTGACAATTCTGTTATATTCTGTCGTTATATTTACATTAACATCATTCCATCCTGCATTATTTTTTCCCTCTAACACAAATGGAGATATTTTGAAGAATGTTCACATTGCTCTTTTCCACAGAATTTAATGAATGAATTTAATTTTGGTCGTTTCCCACACAAAGCTATTGTTTGACCTCAGCATACTGCTTGAGTCAACTTGAGTGAACTACTTGAGTGAGTGAACTACATTTGATGATCAGTCCCCATTCATTTTCATTGTATGTAATTTTGCTTAACATCTCATTTTGAATTCCATGGCAGAAAATCAAACAGGTTTGCAACAGCAGAAGGGTGACCAAACTTCCTTAAAAATCACTTCTTAAACCTCTTTCCCCCCAAAACCCTGTGTGTGTGTGTGCATTTGACTCTCTTTAGCCTTTTGCCTCTGTGTAAGTGTTAACGAAAGCCAGGCGAAACACGCAAGACAGCAGTCAAGGCTAAATCCGACGTTTGTTCCAGACACAAGAGACAGGAACGAGCACAAAGGTGTTCTTCATTTACCTGCCTGTCGTTAAGAAAAACGGACTGAACGCCGAGTTATCGCACCGTTTGATCTGTGCGTTAAAAGATGAATTAGATGCTCTTTTATGTGTTTTATGAGTCTTTGTATTTATGTAAGAATATTCAGCAGTAGACAAAGGTGACTGATCCATTATTCATCCCTGTGCTAAGGCAGGTCTGGCAGTTTGAAAAGAGGCTGACATTTGAGCTTTTTCACCAACATCTGCAAAATTATATCCTTTCCATTGTGAGTCAATGAGGGGCAGTCAGAGCCCATAAAAGAATTAAATTTGGCCTGTCACTTTTATAAGGGCGAAAGTATACAACCTTAACCCTTATGTGGTATAAATGGAAAGGAGACAGAGCTTTTGTCTTTCATCAGTGTTGCTCAGTCAAATGGGGTTTAAAACCTGATTATAAGAGTGCTTAAACAGTATTCTTAGTCATGTAAGAATATTAAGTAGGCCACGCTACATAATCAACTTCTTAACCTGCGCTTAATGTATTTAAACATGACTAGGAACCAAAGACGGTTCTGTTCTCATTCATTTTAATAAAAAAATTTAGCAACTGACTCATAATAGCATATTAAAATGATTTCTGAAGGATCATGTGACAATATAAAAGTTATAAATTATTTTTGATCAAATAAATGCAGTTTGGTGAGCATAAGAGACTTCTTTCAAAAATCTTACAGACCCCAAACTTACATTATAGAAATGGTAGTGACATTGCCCATGTAAAGATACTATGTGTGCAATAACTTCTTTAAGTTCATTCCTGACTGTCCACGTACGGTCAGTGTTGCTGGAAATTTGATTTGGTGTACACAATTAAAACTTTTGAGACAGCACAGAGCAGCTCAATTAAGTGACATTTAACATTTTCTGTCTCTCTGTACCGTTCTCTTCAGTTCTCTAGGCTTTGTCCTTATGTAAATGTGTCCTAAACGTCAGTCTTTCTCAAAATGTCAAAGTCGCCTCAGTTCTCGCACAAAAGAACAACCTGCCTCCTTCTGCATGAGCCTCAGCCAGTGATTAAATCTCCCACAATGCCTTGCTGTCCCTGAGGATTGTGAGTCTTTGGAAGCGTTTGGTGCGAGTCATTGTTTGCCGTAATAGGGTTGTGGTGGAGGTAGCGATGTTGGAAAACAGATGTGAAACACACACAAGAGGGTTTGCCACACCTGCATCGCAGCCCCGTGGGTTGAAATATTCCTGTGCCAGCGTCTCAAAACAATACAAACAATGCTAAAAGTACGAGCAATCCAGTGACATTTTCATCATAATCCAGATATTCTTTCATACAACACAAAGAAATAAAAGAAACAGCAGAAGAGACAACAAGCCAGGAATTTAGATTGCCAATGAATATTGAGTTGTGTTGGAGAGACGGTACTGAAATACTGTATTTTGTGTCATTACTGAAATTGCTTGATGTGGAAAGAAGGAGAAACATTTGAACACCCATCACATTACCGGTTTACGCTAAGCACAAAAACAGTCCAAAATCCACCCACTTCTCAGGAGTTTCAGCCTGTTTGTTCGGCAGCTTCCATCTGCATCTGTTGCCATCTCAGCTCTGGATTACACAGACAATGAGAACAAAACAATGGAGGAATTAACAGAAAGAAGGTTTGGCTTGTGCCATGTCTGTATGGGGCAGTGCATACTGGGCTTGGGCCAGATTTACTACATGAACGGCTTAAGTTTGTCATGCCACTTTACTATGAAATACCAGTTGACTAGCAGTGTGTTTAATCCCCTGATTCAAATTTACAGCCAAGTACAAGCTACAAGACAGAAACATTTCACACCAAATTATGCTGCGTAAAAGTAGGTGAAAAATTCAGAGAATCACTGAGACTGTTTAGTAGCAAAATGTTGTTTTACTATGTTTTGTACTACATTAATGATTCGGGGATAGTTCACCCAGAAACGAAAATTCTGTCATTAAATAACTTCGTTCATACACACACAAATAAAGATATTTCTGATGAAATCCGAGAGCTTTCTGACCCTGCATAGATAGCAACAACTGACACATCAAGTGGCACACTAAAGACATCCTTATAGTAGCTCATGTGACATCAGTGGTTCAACCGTAATGTTATAAAGCTACAAGAATAATTTTTGTGCGCTAAGAAAACTAAACAACGACTTTATTCAACAATTTCTTCTCTTCCGCGTCAGTCTCTGCCGCGCGTTCACGAGAGTAACGTACCACCAAGACGCATGCGCGTGTCATTATTTTCGTTCTCTTTGTTGCTTAGTAACATTGTGGTTGAACCACTGATGTCATATGGGCTTTTTTAACGATGTCCTTACCTTTCTGTGCCTTAAACGTGGTAGTTACGTGGAGTTACTGTTTATGCAGTGTCAGAAAGCTCTCTAATTTCATCAAAAATATTTTCATTTGTGTTCCAAAGATGAACGAAAGTCTTACGGGTTTGGAAGCACATGAGGGTGAGTAATTAATGACAGAATTTTCATTTTTGGGTGAGCTAACTTGACTTTTGTCGGGTTTTTATTAGTTTGTTTTATTGTAAATTAACATGTTCAACCCAACTGACATCCTCATTGTTTGTGCAATATTATATTGTTATAACTACTATTCAGAAGTTTGGGCTTTTTAAAGAAATTAATACTTTTATTTAGCAATATTGCATTTAACTGATCAAAAGTGACAGTAAAGACATTTATGATGTTACAAAAGATTTCTATTTCAAACGCTCTTTCTATTCATCAAAGAATCCTGAAAGGATCAAATAAACTAATTTATCAGTTTAATAAATTACATTTAATTTTATTTAAATAGAAAAGTTATTTTAAATTGTAATATTTTACAGTAGTAATGCTTTTTAATGATTTATTTTTATATATTTTTGAACTATTTAATTAGCTGGCAATACAATACGAACAGGGGGAGAGGTCTGGCGACAGAAGAATAAATTTAAAGGGGTCATGAGATGGATTTTTAAAATTATTTTAATATGTTCCTTGAGGTTTACTTATAATGTTAATAAAGTTTTTTGAACAAAAAAAAAAGATAAATATGTGGAAAAATGATTATTTTCAACCCTCATTCTGTCCCTCTGTCTAAAACGATCTGCTTTAAGGATTGGGTCCTTTAAGGCTTGTCAGTAATTGGCCAGTTATGATTGGCTAACATCATGACAACATGATAAAAATAAAACAGTAATTTCCAGACAAAGCATTATGAAATCATTTACTTACGGTTTGTGATGCAGCTGCAGTCAGATCAAGTACCGCTTCATCTTTCAACAAATGTTTCTTTGTGAACTTTGTGAACAATGATGCAAACAAGCTGTTTAAACCTAACAAAGCAAACATTCTTTAACTTCATTTGCCCTATTGACAACAGAATCAAGCATGTGGCCTGTGTTAGAAAGCAGACACGCATCTGCACTGTAAAAAAATTGTTGAGTCAACTTAAAATAATTTGTAACCTGGCTGCCTTAAAATTTTAAGTTCAGTCAACTTAAAAAAGTTTATTCAACTTGAAATGTTAAATGACCCATCTGTTAAGTTTAGCAAACACAAATATCTAAGTTGTTACTTAGTACAACTTAACATTTCAAGTTGACTAAACTTATTTTAGTTGACTGAACTTAAAATTTTAAGGCAGCAGGGTGACAAATTATTTTAAGCTGACTCAACAAATTGTGTTTCATATTAAGCATATATAGATCTCTTCTTTGTCAAAAGATCAAGGGAAATTTGGTTTCTCATGTCATGGCCCCTTTAATGATGCAAGAAAGCAATGAGACACAAAATCCCAGAAGGTCCCAGAGTCACAGTAAGAATTTGTATTTATTTAATTCAATCAGCAAGAAAGAGTAAGATAGAGAGAGTGCTTTGGGAAGAGAAAGTAGTTGAGGTTATCTGGAAATTTCACAATACACAGTCATTTAGCAGTAGACAATATTTCATTTAAATACATAAATTAGACAGACAACATAGACAACTCTCAATCCGTCGGTTTCCAACCACAGATTCAGTGTTAATTTAAAATCACTCTTGCATACATTTTTCTTAAAAGGTTCTTTGAAATGCTGACAGAGCTAGAAATGCTGACAAAGTTCTGTAAATCTTTTTAATTTTTCCCCAAAAAGGCACATTTCTGAGCATTAAATACAATAAAGGATTATTTCTGTACAAAACAAAAAAGGTCTGTGAATGCACAATTAGTGTAATGGATCATCATAAAAGTCAAAAAAAAGATACAAGCTGCAAGGTGCAAAAAGAGCAACCGGACGAAATTAAAACTGAGGTTATTGTAAAAGCAACTTTGAAATGACAAGCCAAAAAAAAAAAAAATCTAAAAATAAGACTAGTTCCCTCAGAATTGTCTCCAGTATTGTATTGCAAGGTTTTCCATTGGAAAAAAATCCTACTGAATGTCATCACTTATTGAACATATTGGCTAATGATTGAAAATGTCAAAGGATGCAGGCAGTGATGCAGGCCTGGCAACATTTGTAGGTACAGTGTGTCTATCATCCCTGAGACTCCTAGTTTTACACTAGGAACCAATGACATCTGTGACGGTGAGCTAAGTGGTCAAACTGCAATTATTTTGGCAGCTTTGCCAGACCACACCTGATCCTGTCGAGACGTTTCTGATAGATGATGTCCAGGCTCAATACATTTCTTTATCATCAGCATATCTGAAAATGAACTAGATAATTGGCACTGGCAAACAAACAAACAAACAAAAAAAGGCTTGAAAAGGATCAGGTTTAAAAGGCGTAATACTGTGACTGCAGGGATCGAGTCCAGTTTTGTCACAATATTTACAAGTATTTTTGGTCAGGAGTTAAGACTGATACTACACTCAACAACACACAATTATCAGATGCAGTTTTCATTTAGAAATGCACAGATGGGCTCACAAATTAGTCTCATCCCAGGACGGGTCGTTCATACTCTTTAACACTTTCCTGACAATCTTCTCCAGCTCTTTCCGCGCCTTTTGTTCTTCCTCAAGAGTTCGTTTCATTCTCTTGTTGTCCTGGTGATGCAAAAATCAGAGAATCCGGGTCACGGCACCAGATTTTGACTTTCAACATGACATCACATTAAGCATAAAGAAATGTATGTATGTGGCATGTGGACTGACCTGCTTAAGTTCTTGAACCTCATCCCTCAAGGCATAAACTGTATCCACCAGACTCCTGTAATGGACATCCAGATGAGGCGTTTTTTATTCGAAATATTATTAGAAGATTAATCACGATAAATGAATGCATAAACTGACAGCCCTTATAATGAAAAATAGTAAGGAAATCGGTGAATCAGACACAGAAATCTGAGATCTAACCTTTCTTCGATTACGGTTTGACCATTGCTCTTTGTCTCTTCCACAATGATTTTCTCCTCTTCAGGAAAAAGCATATGTGGCCCTGATTCCTTCCTTGATCCTGAAAAAAGTTTAACAATGTTAACAGATTAAAAAAAGAACAGTAACATGTTGAACAACTCATTGACAGGCTATAGAAATCATACCAGTATTATTTCAGTATAACTGAGATGCTATTATAAATTTTATTAATATTTTTAATTATTTTTTTTCATTTTCATGTTAATTTTGGTTGAAGTTTTAGTCATTCTGTTGTGTGTGTGTGTGTGTGTTTTTATTATTATTTCAGTTTTAGTTAACTATAATAATCCTGAATTGCACATAAACAGAATTTTGGGATGATGCACTATTAAATATCACAAACAAAAAACAAAAGTATTGAAAACATTCATCCATGTCTTCAATATGTTCGCAACCTTACATATTAACTTCAAAACTTATATCCAAACATTCAAAAAGAGCTTGCGACTTCCAATGCAAACAAAATAAAGAAAGGTGTTTTAGTTTTGATGTGTATATACGAGCAGCAGCTCTTACGGGACATAGAACCCATTCTGTTAGTGTGAGTTATCCATATACTGTCATAGTCCGAGTCTTCGGATTGATCAGAGGAGGGAAATCCGCTGCTACGGCAACCCACAGCATCCAAACACGACTGGTCAACATCAGCCAGCACATGATTATGCATCAAATCAGTGCCCTGCCATGCTAATTAGGGATGGGGGGGGGTCAAACCAATCATATTGGAGAGGACAGGTGGGTTGAGAGGATGGACCAAACCAAGAAGAGTAAGGTGAGGGAGAACCCAAGATGCCCAATAATTTACATGTGTACAAGTAATAAAATAAAATATAACAAAAAGCAATAACAATGGTGGGACAACATAAGAGAAGGGTGATGAAGAAATAAATGAATGAAGAAGGATGGAAGGAAGAGGAAAAGAGACAAAGATGCATGTTAAAAGAGCAGAAAATATTAAGAGTGATCAACGCAGTGGTAAAGAGTTTAGTCAACACACATTTGTATAGCTAATGCCACAACAATTCAGTAAAGATGTTGTAGTATTTTATAGGCATTTGTAAGAATGTTTAGCAGAGACTCCAGGACAGATGAAGACATTTTGTAGGAATCAAAATATGGGCCTCCTAGGCCAAATACACTACCATTCAAAAGTTTAGGTCTGTAAGATTTTTAATGTTTCTGAAAGAAGTCTGTTATGCCCTGCCAGGCTGTATTTATTTGATCAAAAATGCAGTAAAAACATTATCATTTAAAGTAACTTTTTTTAATTTAATATATTTTAAAATGTAATTTATTCCTGTGATGCAAAGCTGAATTTTCAGCATCATTACTCCAGTCTTCAGTGATCCTTAAGAAAACATTCTAATATGCTGATTTACTGCTGAAGAAACACTTCTTATTTTCAATGCTGAAAAGTTTAAAAGAAAAACATTCATTTGTAACGATGTTAGTCTTTACTGTCACTTTTGATCAATGTAACGCTTCCTTGCTGAATAAAAGTATAAATTTCTTTCAAAGAAATCATACCGACCCGAAACTTTTAAACTGTACTGTGTATTTTAGAAAGAATTTGAAAAAAAAAAAAGAAAGAGAAATTTAAATGTGACAAAACTGCTAGTATTATGTGGTACCCACAGTCGTATAAATGCACAAATCCATTTACATAGTCTGGGACTGAAGTGAGATCTGAAAATTTCAAAACAAATGAAAATCAAAAGAAAATACATAAACGTGTAGAGTACATACTTGAGTTTAGTGTTTGCCGTGTTTTAGCGCTTGTACAGTACGCTTCGATCACTTTCAAAATCTGAGCATCCTCCTCCAAAGCTACAGTACCTGATTGAAAACAAGAAGAGCATATAAGGTAACGTAACATTGTAAGAATATAACAAGGCACTATGTTTTCTTACATGCAGTAGACACAAAAGCAATACTGTATGTGTAAGGCTAGTTCACCCAAAAATGAAAATTGTGTCATTTTTTACTTACCCTCATCTTGTTTCAAATCTGTAAGACCTTGTTCATTTTCGGAACACAAATTAAGATATTTCTGATGAAATCCGAGAGCATTCTGACCCTCCATAGACAGCATTAAAGCATTAATTAATATCTTAATGTGCGTTCCAAAGACGAACAAAGGTCTTACAGGTGTGGAATGAGATGAGGGTAATTAATGACAGAATTTTCATTTTTGGGTGAAATATCCCTTAAACGTATGCATATGTAAAAAGTAACAGGACTTTCAATTAAACATTATTAATTTATAAAGTCATTAGTGTCATACTTTTTCTCACAGCAAATTCCTCATCAGATGGCTTCCTTTCAGGTTTTCGTTTGGGCAGAAGCTTCTTCATACTTTTGGGACTTTTACTGAGATCCTGAAAGACATAAGAAAATTAGATGCAAATAACCAAATAAAATGTATGCAAAATAAGTTTAGTTAATAAGCATTGCTAATAATTTGTTTTGATCATCGGTCAATGCGATTCTTCTTCTAGATATGCTATTAATGTGTCGAAATTCAAAAAATACGTAACATGGCACGATACCTCTTTGTAACACAATGCAGCTGAGGGTTTTAGGGGTGGTGCAGGTCGGAGACAGCTGAGACTCCAGGGCTTCTGGGTTTTGGGGGGTTCGAGGGGCCCCCACATCATACCGCTGTGAGGGGTTCCAAGTGAAGAGAGGTGAGGAAGAGTGTGGTACACTGGAGATCCACTCACACCTCGATTCTCTGAGTGTCTGGACGGGGTGAGAGGGTGAGATGGCAGCTGAACGGAAAGGAGAAAGACAGGTGAGTGACACTGAATTGTAATATGCTATAATAATAATAATAATACTTTTTTACTGTATTTTTGATCAAATAAATGGAGCTTGGTGAGAATAAGAATTTCCCTTCAAAAACATTAAACGTTTGTACGGACCCAAACTCTTGAATGTTAGTGTGCGTTTCTCACCGTATGGCAGGGAACATTCTGTGGTTTCAAGCTGCTGGTTGAAGTGCGTTTGGTTTGCCGGTGTAGATGATCCACCCAGTCGTGTAGATCTTGCTGGTTGTTACAGATCACCTGGATCCGCTCAATCATATTTCCTGTACACACACACATCATTACTGCTCAAGCATATCTAGCAATAGTAACATTTGACATCAGGGCAACTGGGTTGGAAACTCACCAGATATTTCGAAAGCATTTTTTGTGGCGTCACTGTCCTCTATTTTATTTACAGCCATTCCAGTCAGAGGCAGCTTTCCCTGTGTGAGTCAATCAACCAATCAGCTGTCAGCAATTTGAGTGTTATTAATACATGACTAAACAAACAAACAGCTGAGATCCATTCCGAGGTCACTCTAATAGAGTAGAGTAATATGAAGTAATAATAGAATAATATGGAGTACAAAATTCAGCCCTGTTAGGATTTTACTGCTAAACTATCAAAACATGACATAATATAAAACATGTAAAATATATAGTATGTAATCAGTTACAGTGTGGAAGCAGCATCTAGTTTTAAAACAATTGTTTATTTTTTTAGGAATATTTACATACCATAATTACATACTATAATATATACCAGTAATTATACAAAAAAAACCTAAAAACTGAAGGTAACTGAAAAAAATACTAATTACATAAATACATAATGATTGTTGGCGGGTTTTCACTGCAACAAACACATGAAATCAGCAGTGGTCATTTTTGCCACAAAAAAAAATCTGAAAAAGTGATGGGACTGGAGAATGAAGTTAATACTACAGTGAAGGATTGATTTACCTGGTAGATGAAACCACTCATTCGAGGACTAGCAGACAACATTAGAAGAACATGAGGAAACAGCAAAAGGTATCGCTCGTTCTTCTCCTGATGAAGCAAAGTATTGCAATTAAGATTTAATTTTAAAATGATCATTTTCATTATACTGAATTCAAAATCAGTCAATTAAAATCTAAGAAACAACATATACAATGAAAACGACAGAAGATTGCTTTTAAACGAGAGTTCATGGAGAACATATTAAACAATTTGATTCTTGAAATTTGACCTTTCTAACTATAAATACTTCACATTCTTTTTAAATACTGAGTGTCTCTGATGGTTGGTTAAGTGCTGAAAACACCTAGACTATTTGGTAACATTCACCTCGGCGCCGTGGTTCTGGATGAGGACTTGAGACATGTAGAGGACAGAGCCCAGGGTCTTAATGCCCTCCCCTTCCCATCCCCGAATAGACTCCATTAAAATCTGCAGCTCAAGTTCCTTCCTCTTCCTCACTTCCTGACACTGGGCCTGAAGAGACAACAAGCACACACGAATAAGCCCAGCATCCCATTCTGGAAAATTATGCAACTTAAACAAACAGCTTATCATAATTTCACACATCTTTCATCCTTATATACAGGTGAAAAACATAGAAAATTTATGTGTTGACCTTATAATACTCACTGAGAGATTTTTAAATACTGTCATGCTCTTCTGAATGTCCGGATAATCTGGATGAAGCGCCTGGGCAGAACAAAGAAAAATACGAGTGAGTAAAAATGGTATACTATATATACACTACCAGTCAAAAGTTTTTGAACAGTAGGATTTTTAATGTCTTTTTAAAGAAGTCTCTTCTGCTCACCAAGCCTGCATTTACTAGATTTAAAATACAGTAAAAACAGTAATATTGTGAAATATTTTTACTATTTAAAATAACTGCTTTCTATTTGAATATATTTTAAAATGTAATTTATTCCAGTGGAAAAAGCTAAATTTTTAGCATCATTACTCCAGTCTTCAGTGTCACATGATTCTTCAGAAATCATTTTGAAATCAACTTTCTATTCATCAAAGAAACCTTAAAAAATTATACTCGGCTGTTTACAACATAATAATAAATGTTTTTTGAGCAGCAAATCAAAATATTACAATGATTTCCGAAGGACCATGTGACTGGAGTAATGACACTAAAAATTCATCTTTGAAATCACAGGAATAAATTATATTTGAAAATATATTCAAATAGAAAACAGTTATTTGAAATAGTAAAAATATTTCAAAATTTTACTGTTTTTGCAATACTATGGATCAAATAAATGCAGGCTTAGTAAGCAGAAGAGACTTATTTAAAAACTGTCCAAAAACCACTGACTGGTAGAGAGTGATTTAGTTTCATTTGTCAGTAAGATTTTTTTAAGGAAATTATTAATTTAATTCAACAAGAATGTTTTAAAAAAGTTTAAAAGTGACAAAGACATTTATAATGTAATTATATCAAAACATTTCTATTTTAACTTTCTATTCATCCAAGAATCCTGAAAGTATTGAACACTGATAATAAAAAATACTTCTTGAAAACTAAATCACCATATTAGAATGATTTCTGAAGGATCATGTGGCATTGAAGACTGAAGTAGTTTGCCATCAAGTACAATATATAAAAATATAATAAAATAGCCTTGATGAGCATTAGAGACTTCTTTCAAAAACATGTAGTGTACATTTTAACATTTAACTCATCTTAGCCAAAACATTTTGACAACGAGAGAGGTTCGGTACCTCCATGTGGCGCTCCATCTCTTTCAGTAGTGTAGGGTATTTTTCCAGTCTCAGGAAAGGTTTGCTCAGGCCCGTGGTGAGTGTGAGGATTCCAGGGCTGTTCGCACCTTTACTTTCCATAAACTCTCCTAATTCCTCACTGAAACACACAAACATACACTGACGTCATTAATAATGACCCATAGACTGTATTACTGAAACTTAATGGTCACAATGTGTTTCTGTAAGTGTATTGCGTTGTCACGCACCTGTGTTGTGTGAGAACGTTAACCGCAGATGGATGATTGGAGCAGTAGGTCACATACAGACTCCTCATCTGAGGAATGAGGGACAGAAAGAAGCTTCCTATCCTCTGCTGACTCTCTGGAACTCTGCACACAACACACACAAGTTCATATAGAAATAATAAATGTTGAATAAAAAGAAATGCTAAACTTGAACAGATCTTTAAGATCTTTTAGTGTAAATCCAGATAAGAATTGCAATGTATTACCGGTACCTGCCACTAGATGTCAAACTATGACAAACAGTGAGTGAGTGAATGAAAGAATAGGACAGGGACTCTTACTTGACGCTTTCCTCCAGTGAATGCACCAGTGTTTGCTGAAATGAGCTGATCTCCTCTAGATTTCCCATGATGTGACTGATATCTGACACGCTGAGCCTAAAAAGAGAGAGAGATCTGTACTGAACTGCTTTATCTCTGATTATGTTGCACTCTCAGGCTTGAGTTCTTACCTGTCAGTGGGCTGTAATGCCCTCAGATACGTTGAGAGGAGAGTTTGCAGCTCTTTACAATACTCTGTCTCAGTTTGTACGATATTCTGAACCACCTGTGCATGTGTCAAAAACAAACAGATGTTACACATGCACAACTTAAAAGAAAAAAAATAATTTTGTAAACAATCAGTATTAGTTTGCAAGAGTGTAATGATATAAGATATAAAGACAAGACACATTTTAACTGAACACACCAGACGCTGTGTTGTTTAAATGTTTAAATGTCATCCATCTATAATATAATGTTGTCTATGTATTGTTGTAAATGTATATATATTGATTCATAGTTAGCGTAAAACATAGAATGCAACTTGAAATGCTTAAAGCACCAAATGGTAAAATCATCAGTATGCAAAGAAAAAAGTGGCAAGTTTTTATGATTGGTCTCTTATTATCACACACACTTAACATTTAACAATCGGACAGTTTTAGGTGAAAGAATGAAGTCGGTGCAGCATATGAGGCTATACAAACAGGAGAAGCACATTGTCCTTGGAAAACTAACAGGTCTAAAGCAAAGAGACTAAAACCTGGAGTCCAAATTAATATGCTTATTGTCCTTGAAGACAAAACACTCCAGGCATACAAAGAAAGTGCGAGAGATAACAGAACTGGGCCAGTCCTTGAATGTCATCATAAATTCTGATTTCAGTCTAACTTAAGATTTAATGACATCCCTTTTTGGACTAGGCTAGTTGACTTCTATGAATACATCCTGGCGGTTAAAGCCTCACAATGCTACAATAAATCTTTAATCTGTCCTCAAACAGACAGCAGATGAACCTTGAGATGCATCCATTATATGGAGAAGCATAAAAGCATCAATCAATTCAATCAAACAATGACTTAACCTGTGTGACTTGTTAAAAAATTGTATTATAAAAACCTGCTGCCAAAAGCTTAGGAATACAAAGCACAAAACTAAGGATTCTGTTGGCCAAGTCCATTAAATGAGTAAAACACATTTTAAATTTTAATTGTAGAATTTGTAAAAATATATTTATATTTTATACAAACACAAATGTGACCATGGACCACAATACCAGTCATAATGGTATTTTTTTTTTTATTTATACATCATTTATACTCTGAAAGCTGAATAAATAAGATAGGACAGGACAATATTTAGCTGAGATGCAACTATTTGAAAATCTGGAATCTGAGGGTGCAAAAAATAAAAAGCTCTCAAAATGAAGTTCTTAGCAATGCATATTACTAATCAAAAATTCTGTTTTGATACATTTATGGTAGGAAATTTACAAAATATTTTCATGGAACATGATCTTTACATAATATCCTAATGATTTTTGGCATAAAAGAAAAATCTACAATTTTGACCCATTCAATGTATTGTTGGCTATTGCTACAAATATACCCGTGCTACATTTAACTGGTTTTGTGGTCCAGAGTCACAAATATGAATTTGAGAGTTTGCAGGAATTTTTTTGCTGCTGCTCCAATTAAATAAATAAAATTAATTTTAATCTAAAAAAAATGCAAATATTTTTCCATCAATATACAGAATTATAAAGTAATCATAAAATTCGGCAGAAATAGAGCTTTCACATGCAAGCTGTTTGTTCACATATTGAATGTGGGTTTAAAGACATATCAATAAGTGAACATACAAGAAAAATATGTTTTTATGGATACAGCATTGGTCACATAACAGTCTAAATATGAAAATGCCAACTTTTTTCTTTAAGAATTAGCCAGGACCAAGACCAAAGTTTGTCTGTAAACACATGTACAGTATGTAAGCACCCCTAGTGTGAACTGCAACACTGGACATCTGGACAGTCTGACAGTTAAGGCCGTTTCAAACTGTGTCCTTAGCTTGAATGGATCTCCTCCCCTAACACTGCTGTAAAAGACTGAACTTTGCCTGACCTCAAACTAGCGTCCTCCCTGAAACACAGTCTTCAGAGGAGTATAGGGTCAGTTACTGCACATTCTTATCAAACATGACACATAACTAACACACAGACGCACAGACATAGACAGCACAGGGCCTCAGGCACAGCTGTCCCCCGAGTCAATGAGATGGAAAAGATGACCTATATTATGGCACGAATGAGAGACAAACACGCACACACCAGTGAGAACTGATAACCAAATACAGACATTCATAACAACATATTTACATATGAATATGCAAATATAACACCAGACACACTCTTCCTCTGTCAACACTTTTAAAAATTCACTTATGTGCTCACATAGACACATTCACACATAAAAATGTTTGTTTTTCTATCAAATTTTTATACTGAGCTAATGATAGAGTGATTTTTATCTCCAGCTCCAAAAGCCATCCTTCACAGACCTTTCTGCATTTTGCAAAGATTATTTGTTTACCAAGCCGTTTTTCTCATTCAGACAGCGTTCACAATGTAGGTGACTTTAATTGTAATATCCTTGTGGGGACATTTGGTAAAAGCAAAACCTGACCTACACACACACACACACACATTAACAGCTCACTGAGTTTGCAGAGGCTCAGAGGGAGGCTCCTGGGACACGTTGCATGAGGAAATGGAGCACAATAAAGGAAATTCGCATATATAAATGATCTGAAAATGACATTTATTAACAAAATTTGTTATTATCAGGATGTTTAAGTTGTGCGTCTTTTAATTACTGACATTAAACCAAGCTCAAACCCGGAGCAGCATCTGCTGGTGGGTGTTAAACTTGGATTATTAACTCTTAAGTAAGTCTAGTTTGGCGAGGCTTTTGAACCCAGATTAAAGCCTTATGACTGTAAATTCAAGGATTAGTCGAAGGCTAAGTCTGCGAAAACTGGACACAGCACTGTTTCATTAAAAACCCTTACACAAATCGAATATCCTCGCAATGCACTGTTTTAACCTCAATAAACTAAAAAAAGAAAATGAGTAGCATTGAATTATCTTTAGCTTTAACTAGTTCATGGATGTGTCTGTAAGATTGCTTTTAATGCATATGAAATGTTTCACATGCTCACACAAAAAACAGTAAAACAAAACAAACAAACAAAAAAAACCCCCAGTAATTATTATTAATGGTCCCACCCATTTTGAGATCCATTTTTTCACACTGAGGACAACTGAGGGACTTATACGCAACTATTAAAGAAGGTTCAAACGCTGACTGATGCTCCAGGAGGAAACACGATGCATGAAAAGTTTTTGAATTTGAAGATCAGAGTAAATTTAACTTATTTTGCCTTTGTAAAACATGTAAGTATCTTCTGTAGCCTCTCAAGGGCAGTACTAAATGAAATAAACATGACATTTAGGCAAAATAAGAAAAATGTACACATCTTCATTCTATTCAAAAGTTTAAACCCTTGGTTCTTAATGCTTTGTTTTTAACTTCTGAAGCATCAGTGAGCATTTGAATTTTCTGTAATAGCTGCATATGAGTCCCTCAGTTGTCCTCAATGTGAAAAGATTGAGCTCAAAAATCATATAGTCATTGTTGGAAAGGTACACAAAAATGCTGAAAAACCAAAGAATTTGTGGGACCTGAAAGATTTTTCTGAAGAACAGTGGGCAAACAAGGGACTCATGAAGAACTATCACTAAACAAACAAACCAAAAAAAAAAAAAACACAGCTGTGGATCATTCAGGTAACAACACAGTAATTAAGAATCAAGCGTATGTAAACTTTTGAACAGGGTCATTTTTATAAATTGTGGACTATATGTAAACGCCTTTTATGTGAAATATCTTATTCAGGTCAGTACTAAATAAAAAATACCATGCATTTTGTATGATCCCGCTTATTTTGGTAAAATAATTACTCTACAAGAATAATGTAAACTTTTGACTTCAACTGTATATAATGACTATATTGATGTTTATGTCAACCAGGATGTGAAGCGAAGGATTTGCATATTATATTTACATAAACTGAATCTGTTCTTCATAGTTAAAGGGATAGCTCACCCAAAAATTAAATTTTGTCATTAATTACTCACCCTCATGTCGTTCCAAACCCGCAAGATTTTTGTTCATCTTCAGAACACAAATTAAGATATTTTTGACCCTCCATAGACAGCAACACAACTGTCACATTCAAGGCCAAGAAAGGTAGCAAGGACATTGTTAAAATAGTCCATGTGACATCAGTGGTTCAACCGTAATATTATGAAGCTATGAGAATACTTTTTGTGGTCAAAGAAAACAAAAATAGTGACTTTATTCAACAATTTCTTCTCTTTCTTGTCACTGATGACACATGGACTATTTTAACGATGTCCTTACGACCTTTCTGAGCCTTGAAGGTGTCATTTTTGGGTGAGCTATCCCTTCAAGTCTAAAAGACACGTGCAACCAGTATAAAAATCACAAAAATCTGTTGCAGTGTTTCGTAACCCTCTAAAATGATTCATAATGCTGCTATAACAATGACTCCATAATATCTTTAAACCTTAGTCTTATAAGTTAAGTATAGGCAGGGTTTGTGGTGTGTGCTCGCTTATTTGGTTAGGGAAATATCTGTGCAATACAAACTCCCCAGAGGCACCACTTTCACTCCACGCACATCATAAATAATCAACTCATTCCGCAACACTACAGCACATCTCTCTTACCACATTGTAGTAAGTCTTGCAGAAGTTAGAGGTCTCAAAGCCCTTGGGTGGACTCTTCAACGTTCCAGACTTCGGTGACACAGGTTTGTCTGTTTGAGAGAGCAAAAACAGAACAAAAGGTAAGGAGGTCAGCTTAGACCAACATCTGGAAACATTTTGTTTCTGTTATTGAATATTAAAGTACATCTCTCCTGCAGAGAACATTCAGGACAGCAGTATTAGATTTAGATACCTAGAGGGGAAGATCTGAGTTTACAGGAAAACATTACACTTCTTACTTCAGCAAGAAGATGGTTTGAACATTTAACTTCGTTTGATCCATTATGAGTAACAACGTATGAACTTCCTAGAATCATCAAAATTATCAGCTTTTCTCATCACGCTTTTCCACAAGAAAACAATCAGTTCATTGATTAAAACCATTATTCTCCACTTGGCAAATGTGTGATTTTTGTTTCTTTCCCTCCCCCAAGTTCCCCAGAGCTCTACATCTCCACAAACCAAACCACTCATTAGTGGTGCTTACCGAGGTATGCATCATATTTACTACTGCATATACTTAGGATTAGATATTTGAGCAAATCTAGTTTTAAAGGAATGATTCACCCAAAAATTACCCTTGTCATCACATATATTTACTCTCAAGTCGTTCCAAAACTGTATGACTCTTTCTTCTTGTTTGAAACAACATGAGGGTGCATAAAAGCCAGAATTTAAATTTTTAGACAAACTCTCTCTTTAATCATGTAAGCTGAACCCAAAGAAAACAATGCATGCATCACTACACTCTTCCCAACTGCAGCCATTTTTCAGATGACGTATGAAATCAATATACTATTAATGTCTGCAACAAGTAATGTTCGGCATGCTTTTAACACAAGTAAATCCTATAAAAGAGTCTGGATGGCTAAGTGCTCAGAGAGCTGAATAAACTCGAGTGTGAAGCCATATTCAGAGGAAAGGGGAAGCGCTGTCTTCTGGCTGCTGCACTTCCTGTCTTTGTTGTTGGATGGTGTTTCCTTCCTGTTAAGCCCGGGATGTTCAAGCTCTGATGTCATCCTAAATTATTTCCATTCAAGCTGGGTCGAATACATATTAAGGTCGTTTCCCCATACATGAGAGGGAAGCATCTGTTTGGCATCATAGGGTGTATATGCTATTTATGTTTGGACTGGAGAACAAGGGTCAGGGGGTTGTGTTTATGCTACAGCGTGCATACAGTGAGATAAGGCTTCGAAAAGCTGGTATTTAAAATACACGCTACTGTTCAAAGGGTATAGGTTTAGAAAGTTTTTTTTTAAGAAATGTAAAGATTGGTTCACTTCTAGAATGAAAATTTCCTGATCATTTACTCAGCCCCATGTCATCCATCTTTGTTTTTTCAGACAAAAAGGAATTAAGGTTTTTGAGGAAAACATTCCAGCATTTTTCTCCATATAGTGGGGTTTAATGGGGATCAGCGGGTTGAAGGTCCAAATTGCAGTTTCAATGCAGCTTCAAAGGATCTACACGATCCCAGCCAAGGAATAAGAGTCTTATCTAGCAAAACAATAGTCATTTTCTCACAAAAATAAAAATGTATATACTTTTTAACCACAAATGCTCATCTTGCACTAGCTCTGCGATGTGTGTCCGCAACTTCTGTTTGAAAAGGTAGGGTAGGAGAAAAAAAAACTCCAACTCACTTTCTCCTCCAAATTCCAAAATCATCCGACATCATTGTTTTACCTTTTTTTTGTAAAGGGTGTTTGACTTTCTTTGCATGTTTGCTTTATAAACAATGGGTTAATACTTCCGCCTACTTCACACTAGACCCTTCCAGCATGACTACGTAATGCGTGTAGAATTTGTGGTTAAAATGTACATACATTTAATACATTCTGACTCATTTTCAGCGAGGGCAAGTGTTTGGAAAAATATTATATTAACTATTGATCTTTTGTTATTATAGGAAGTTGGGGTGTGCCCAAATAGTAAATCCGTATTGGGAAAGGCACAGAAAACAGCCGCTAGCTAGTGGTAGCCTGTTACATTAGAGTAGCCTATGTAATATATATTTCACTTCCCACATAAACAGAGTAAGGAAGAGACGACCGATGGGACGATGGCGAATGATTTGCAGATCTTGAGCACCACTGAAAAAAATCTTATTGGAAAATATGTGGTAAGCAGGCCTACTGTCACTCCATGTGATCGCGAATCTTGAAAGTGAAAGTAAAACGCAAGCACGCAATTTATAAGCGGTTTCAATGCCCTGCATATTAATAACGGCTTCCTTACGCCTGCACTTTTCCACCGTAAGCCTGTGATGGTCATATAATCCCACAGTTTTTGGCTTTTGCAGAGAGCTGCCATTCAGTTCTCTGTTGGCACATTTTCATTAAGCCTGTAAGTCCTCTTTTAATCGGCCATTTAATGGACCCGGGCTGATTCTACATCTTCATAGTGCCATATTGCCTCATAGACACAATTACAAAGAAGGCTTTTAAAAAAGTATCACCCAAATATTTTAAGCTGTCCGAAGTGTTGACAGCCTAACGTGCAGCTGCCCATAGCAATTTTCTGATCTATACACATACTCAGCAGGTCTTTTATGAAAATATTATGGTAATACTAGGACATAGAAGAAATTCAGCAGGTAAACGGGGTCTACAAAACTACATCGCTCATGCTTTTCTTGGCAGTCTATGAGAGGAATATGAGTAAGACCAAACCCTCTAGTTCGCTTGTCTGGTCTTGCAGGAGTCTAGATTAGTTCTCTTCCTACAAGAGTTTGTCAGGTTTCAACTTCTGCTCTTCAACTAAATTCTTTCAAGGTTTAAAGTGGCAAATACTAACCAGAGCCTTTGATCTCTTTAACATAGTTGCTAGGAAACCAGCCGGTTTTGCCATTGAGAGACCCCTCCCACCAGCCACCCTCTTCCTGCCGTGTCACCTGGATGATGTCACCCTTATTGAAGGACAGCTCATCCTCATTGGTCTGCTGGAAGTTAAACCGCGCTTTCACCAGCACCTGAGGGGCACTGTTCTCAGACATGTCCTACAGAGAAAGAGAGAAGTAGTTTTTAAACTCAAAAAGGTGTTACACACCAAGAATTAAGTAGTACATTTGACGGTTATTCTTAAAGGAACAGTTCACCCAAAAATGAAAATTAACCCATGATTTACTCACCCTCAAGCCATCCTAGTAATGTAAGACAATAAGCAATAAGACAATAAGACAATAAAGCAATAAGAGTTAAATATAAAAAAAATGTCCTGGCTCTTCCAAGCTTTATACGCCTACATCCTACGTCATCCACTGGAACGCCACTTTCTAATGAATGTGAAAGTGCAAAAGCAAGATACTACGGTTTATAAGTTTTTTAAGTTTTAAATATGGATATTCTTCTTACACAAACACATTTCACTTCAGAAGGCTTTTATTAAGCCCCTGGAGTCATTTGGAGTACTTTTCATGATGGATGGATGCACTTTATTGGACTTCAAAATCTCAACACCCATTCACTGCCATTATAAAGTTTGGAAGAGCCAAGACATTTTTGATATAACTCTGATTGTATTTGTGTGAAAGAAGAAAGTCATATGCACCTAGGATGGCTTGAGAGTAAGTAAATCATGAGGCAATTTTAATTTTTGGGTGAACTGTCCCTTTCAAGTCATTTTATTCTGTTTTCCAGCAGTTTAGAAAAAGTCATCTTATTCTACATAAGGGTGTGGAGTAATTGTGATGCTCACCAGACTGCGGTACTGGTTGTACTTGAGTCTGGATGATCTCCTATGAGTGAACGAAGAGTTGATCGAGTCAAAGGACTTGATCCGAAGAGAAGACGAGTGACGAGAACACACAGAATTACTCTCACCACCGGACTCTATAACCAGAAAACACTCATTAACGAAACACACACATTCACTCCAAGCACACGTTTACTTAGCTATCTAAATGGGGACTTTCCATTCTATTGTCTTTATTTTTTATTTTTTTCTTCAATATATTTATTAACTTTTTAACAACATATATTACATACACACCAGGAACAAAAATACAAAATGCAGTATAGACACATATTGATGTCTTCGCATCATTACAACATATCTCAATTTGTACAGGACTCACATCCTCAAGACTAATAAATTAAAACACAAAAAAAAAAACACATACAAAATATTAAGACCTCCTAATACAAATACATCCTATAATCTCACATATCTTCAATTGTCTCCTTAAACATGTCACTATCCTCCTTCTCTATGAAGGATCTAAAGGGATTCCAAACATCTTCAAAAGTCTTACCCTTTCCTTTAATAACATATGTTATTTTCTCCATTGACATATTCAGTACCATCTCCCTGAGCCACCTTTTTATGCTGGGTGGTTCTAGATTCTTCCATTGTAATGCAATGAGGCGTTTAGCTTGTAAGATACACATAGAAATAAAGATACATTCCTTTGACTTAAGCTTAGGATACAAATGCAGTAGAAAAATCTTTGGTCCAAAAGGAAGATTCACATTTATTATTTTACCAATCATATTATGCACTTCTTTCCAGAATTTCGATATTTCTTCACATTCCCATATACAATGGAAAAAGGTACCTTTACAAACATTACACTTGGGACATGTATCTGGTATATTTTCATTAAATTTGTTTAACAATACTGGAGTTATGTATACTCGCATAAGCCAATTATATTGCAACAACTTTAATCTTGTATTAACTGTTTGTACTTGAGCATCTTGACAAATCTCACTCCATTCATCTGATGTGATCTCCTCATTAAGATCCTTACTCCATGCTCCTAAACGAGAGCTAGAAGACTCCGGTGAGCCCTCTACCAACAAATTATACAGAAGTGAAATCCGACCTTTATCATAACAATCTTTGGTGACTACTCTTTCCAAAATTGATAATGGTGGTATATTTCCAGTACTTTTTTGAATTCTATTGTCTTTATACACAGCTAGACAAAACCTTAAAGGGATAGGTCACATAAAAGAAATTATGGTTGATCCACTAGTCACAGGGACTATTTTAACAATGTCCTTATTACCTTTCTGGGCCTCGAACATGTCAGTTGCACTGCTGTCTATGCAGGGTCAGAAAGCTCTCAGATTTCTTAAAAAATATCTTAATTTGTGTTCTGAAGATAAACAAAGGTCTTACAGGTTTGGAATGAAATGAAGGCGAGTAATTAATGACAGAATTTTCATTTTTAGGTGAACTATCCCTTTAAGTCTATTTTACAAATAATGACCTCATCCAAAAGAAGGCTTTGGGCAATTATGTCAGGTCTAGCTCACTTCTGAGTGCTCAAACAAATACAGCTAGGCCATGCTGGTAATAAACTAAATGACTCTTTATGATTTTATAAACATCCTGTCTGACGGCACTTATAATACAGGTGTTTTAGACGTATCTCACCTGAAGTTGCTTTGTTGAGTGCAACCAAACAATTCAAGACCTTGGAGAAGTTCTGGCCCTGAAGCAAGTCATTAGCCTCAAATACCTGCAGAGGGAAAATGCCACAATTACACATGCGAAAAATAAAAAGACATGCATAAGCGCATATATAAAGTGAATAAAAGTGTAGGTCTGCTCCTGTGAGGTCATAAACATAAACCTATACAAAAAGAAATTACATCTTAGAATCGCATGTTTTGGTTTGATGCACAAGATCTTAAATCCTGATGACCCATGTCTGAAAAGGATGAATGCTGTTTTTCAATCTGCAATACAAGACTGACTTGATTCATGTTTAAGGTTAGAAAGTTTTTTTTTTTTGTTTTTGGTTAATACTTTTATTCAGCAATGACACATGAAACTGAGTAAGTAACAGTAAAGACTTCCATAGTGTTACAAAAGACTTAAATTAATATTATTTCAAATAATTACTGTTCTTCTTTTGCATCAAAGAATCCAGAAAAAAATTGATCAGTTTCCACAAAAATGCTAAGCAGCATGACCATTTTCAACATTGATGATAATAAGAAATGTTTCTTGTGCATCAAATCAGTATATTTAAAAATATTTAAAGCATTTGAAATGAAATGAATCAAGGGATCAAAATACGATGAGTGATGCGGATCCAAGCATTAAACATGGTGAAAAGCTTCAAAAATATTAAAGATGGATAAACAGTTTTAGCAGAGGATGGATTGTAACTCAAGTCATTTAATGCTACATATGCAAATTCAGAGGCCATATGCAAAACAGCAGAACAGTAACAGCTATTCATTAAAAATATGCATATATTCTGCAGAATAAGCAAGTACATTACAGAAACATTGCCACTGGGGTGAATTTCGACCTCTTTGTGACTGACAGACCGTATTTCCAGTCACAAAAACCCATTTATGATGATCACAGATTCTCTATAATGAATCTGCTTCACTCAGGGAACATAAGAATGTAGTTTTGCAAAGCTAGGGCAATGTTGTGTGTGTGTGTGTGTTTCTGGCTCTCAGACTACCTGCTGCTCTCTAGGCCATCTGGACACATAAGCTCATCCCAAGTAAACCCAAACTGGCCTGATCTGACACCAACTTGATCTGAACTCTTCAAATGATATACAGGCAATAAAATAGAAAAGTAAAGTGCATCTGGAATGCATTTTACAATGATGATTATAATTTAGAGAACCATACCTTTTGGGGAAATCAACATATAAATGCTTTACTTGTTGTTTTCTCTTCCCTGGGAAGCAGGGTATTTTAACATTAAAAAACATCATTTTTCCATGTCCTATTTTACTTCAATAACAAAATGCAGTTTAAAGTAAAACACTTGATTTCATGATGTCTAAATATAAACAAATATATAGTAAACTGGGTAAATTTGGATTTCATGTGGTCTTAAAAGTAAACTATAACTTTAATCAAAACTAGTGCTGTCAAATGATTAATCATAATTAATCACACCCAAAATAAAAGTTTTTTTGTTTACATCATAATTGTGTGTATACTGTGTATATATATATTTTTTTACATGTATTTGCATATATATATTTATTTTCATATTCAATATTATAAATATTTTTATATACATGTATGTGTTTATTTACACATAATAAAGATACAAAGTACACATATATTATGTAAACAAAAATTTTGGATGCGATTAACCACAATTAATCATTTGACAGCACTAATCAAAACTATTTTTTTTCTTTTCCTACCTATTGATCGGAAAGACTTGGGGTTGGTAAGATTTTTCTTTTTAGAAATGAATGCTTTTATTCAGCAAGGACAAATTAAATGTATTAAAAGTGACAGTAAAGACATTTAGAATGGTAAATACTGCTTTTTCTAAAATTTTGTATTCATCAAAATTCCTGAAAAAAATATATCACGGTTTTCACAAAAATACTAAAAAGCACAAATGTTTGTAACATTATGATAATAAAAAAATATTACTTGAGCACCAAATTAGCATATTTAGAATGAATTCTGAAGAATCACATGATCATATAAACACATATAAGCCTTATAACATTAAAAACAAAAAAATCTTGCCAACCCCCAAACTTTTATTTTTTTGCAGTTATTACTATATCTGAGATTTTTTACCCATGGCAATCAAAAACAGTCAACGATGATTTGAATTTATCAGAAACTGACGAGGAATCCTTTATCCTTTCAGTGAATCAACTGTGTTTATTTGCTCCAATATACACACAAAGACATTTCATTAATATTCAGTACTTGATACAGGCCTAAAGTCCAGTCCCCGACACTCAAGCACCATCAACAATCATCACACACATCTAAGTCTACATTACATCATCTGCCATCACTGTAGTGGAATTAAACTCCCTCCTGCTCACTCTCTCTTTAAACCAGTCACCCAAACATGCCATTTGAAAAAGCAGTTTTAGTGTGGAGTGGCTCTCTTCATTCTGGCCTGTGCCAAACCCCACAGCACCATTAATGAGCTGGCAGCTCTGCCCATTCAAACACACAACTCCATTCACCACAATAGAGGGCTTGTCTGAACCCCTCACAGCTGGCTAGAAGAACCGAAGACATTGGCACTCCTGAAACACACACAAACACACACAGAACTATAACCGTCCTACACAACAACACTCATATAGAGCAACACAGAGCAACATACGCACACAGGACCCCTGTGGGCAGAAAGATCTCAGTTACACGATCACGCTGCCAAACGTTAACAAGCACAGAAGTGTTTGTGAAGAAACATTTCCAAAAGTGACAAAAAATGTGACATTCAAAAATTAAAAACAGCTTTTACTGACAAAACAGCACTGTCACTTTCAAAATAACACGCTATTATCGCATTAGCCAGTGCTTGATTTTAGAGATTGCAGTAAATCAAAGGTCATGTGACAATTCATTCCACTGTAATGTGAATAATTTATGGCTGCATACTGTGCTGTCTATTGCATGCTTTTTCCAAGAACCGACATGCATTTGCCTGTAGATATCTGCAGAGAAAAACTGGCAGAACACAAAATCTAGCCTTAAAAAATTGGTTTAACAATAGCACTGCCTCTAATTGCAATAAAAACACTGTGACTGTGTGGGTGAAAGATCTGATTCAATCTCACACCAACACCTATTGGACTTGCGTGAAGACTGAACCAACAGAACACTATGTTTACAAACATATGAACTGTTAATAGCAAATCAACAGTGTAAAGCAACTGTTACAATCGTCAGTAAAGAGCATTTCTTGATAAACAAGTCTGAACAACTCTGAATTCATTTTACCTGGCGCTAAGCATTGTCAGGTCCAACGCCCGGTAACAATTGACTACACCCTGTAAATTACTTAAGTGGAAGTGATTATTATGAAATGTTACACTAAATATTAGACATTCACGAACAGTCCAGTTCACCAAGGTCATGATTACACAGCCATGTAAACTATATATTATTGCACAGCTCTAGAAGTTAGATACACGAGTAAATCCAACTTTACCCATATACATTCAGTATATTCACGTAAAGCACAATATACTAAATAGCAAAACTCAACTGCTTGTTTATATCTTTGGATCTTTCTATTTGTCAAAGAATCCTGAAAAATATGTACTCAACCTTCTTTCTGAAGGATCATGTGACACTGGAGTAATGATGCTGTAAATGTAGCCTTGATCACAGGAATAAATCAAATTTTACAATATATTCAAATAGAAAGCAGTTATTTAAATAGTAAAAAATATTTTACTATTTTACTTTTGCTGTACTTTGGATCAAGTAAATGCAGGCTTGGTGAGCAGAAGAGACTTCTTTAAAATCGTACTGTTCAAAAACGTTTGACTGGTAGTGTGCATGCATATAATTTTCAGTTTAAGGCCCACATTTTGCTTTATTCTGGAAAAGATGTTTCGATTAGCTTCCAGCTATTTTAATACATTTCTGAATAATATAAAAAAATATACATTATTTTCATGAAATAATTGGTTTTGGCATTTATTGTGTCACATTTGCGTGTAATTTTGGATAGTTACATCTCAATCAGTTGCAAAATACAGGCCACAGTGCCCTTATAAAACGTTTATTGATTGTGATATCATGTCTTTCAATGTTTTTAATGTTCACAGCGGAGTACAGCAAGCTAGAAATGAGACATTGCAGAAAGAACATTAAATGTTGTATGAATCATTTAAAAAATTGTCATGGTAACACAAGTCAAGATGCCGCAATAACACTACATTTCATTGTTGCCGATGTAATAATAACTCTAAAACCAAAACACACAGGATTACTGTGTTCCCAACTCCAGCTGAGACTCAGTCTGGCGACCTGATTTGCCTTCAAACCCCACAAACAAGCCACTGAATCAGTGATTATAAATATGAACGAGCATGCAAATGAAATGAACGACTAAAACAGAAGCTCCAAGATCATGCAGCACTCACCTCTATGTGATATAATCCACAGCCTTTCACAAACTCTCTGATATTACTCAAACACTCGTCTTTCCTCGGGTCCTGATAGATCTGGAAATAAAGCGAACAGATAAAATGTCTTCCGAGCCGTACTTTCTAGCTGGTTGGTCACAGAATAAACAAAAACTCGTGCGAATACGCCATTTGTTTATATCACAGCTCATCGCCCCGTTCCTGCAAAAAGCCACTTATTCTTCATAGGGAAGTTGGCGAAGGAATAGCGGAAATGACGTGCGCTAATAGCTTGCGGTCGGGTTCAGCGAGAGGGGCATGCTGGCACAGGCAAACACTACCTGACCTGTCAGAGCAAGGTCTAGCATCTTCCTGATGGGCTGTAACTATTTTGTTTATACAGTAGAACCTGTTAATGAAACTAGACGTTTGATCGCAGTATCCCACTTTCTCAGAGTTTATCAGTGTATTTAGCATCAGACATCTTATAAAATCATACGATTATGCGATCATATCAACATCGTAGATTTCAGACTATATTTTATTGCCTACAAATTAGAATCACTGATTTACACTACAGTCAAAAGTTTTTTAACGTTTTTTAAAGAAGCCTCTTCTGCTCACCAACCCTGCATTTATTTGGTCCAAAGTACAGAAGCAGTAATATTGTGAAATATTTTTACTATTTGAAACAACCGCTTTTTATTTTAATATATTTTAAAATGTAATTTATTCCTGTGATTTCAAAGCTGATTTTTAGCATCATTACTCCAGTCACATGATCCTTCAGAAACCATTCTAATATTCTGATTTGCTGCTCAAAAATACATGTATTAATATGTTGAAAACAGCTGAGTAGTAGTTTTTTTCAGGTTTCTTTGATGAATAGAAAATTCAGAAGAACAGCATTTATCTGAACATTATAAATGTCTTTATCATTGCTTTTGGTCAATTTAAAGCAACCTTGCTAAATAAACCAAAAAATGACTGACTCCAAGCTTTCAAATGGTATAGTGTATGATGTTACAAAAGCTTTTTAATAAAAAGATCAGATAAATGCTGATCTTTGGATTTTTCTATTCATCAAAGAATCCTGAAAGAAATGTACTCAAATGTACTGTTGTAAATACTGATAATAATAATAATAATAATAATAATAAATGTTTCTTGAACAGCAAATCAGTATATTAGATTAATTTCTGAAGGATCATGTGACACTAGAGTAATGATGCTGAAAATATAGCTTTGATCACAGGAATAAATTATATTTTAAAACATTCAAATAGAAAGCAGTTATTTAAAATAGTAAAAATATTTCACAATATTACTGCTTTTTACTTTCGTTTAAAATCAAATAAATGCAGGCTTGGTGAGCAAAAGAGACTTCTTTAAAAAATATAAAAAATCTTACTGTTCAAAAACCTATATTAGAATACATTATCCTAATATGCGGTCTCTGAGACTGTGGTTGATACAATCCACGAAATGTTTATTAATTATTAATAAATTAATTATTAATATTAATTATACATCCACATTATATATCATAGCGTATGTGGATATACTAAACTATAACATAAAAATAATACTAAACTCCATAAATTGTAACAGAAAAATAATACTAAACTCCATACAGTTACAAATAAACATCCTATCTGCAAAATAACGAGAATTTAAGAATGTGTCGAAATGTGCTCCAATTCAATTACCCTGCTCAATTAATTAAACTTGCCTAATTATGAAAAGTAATGTTTCACAAGCGACACTGTTATTAGAAATATTTCTAGTGATGAGAAGTTCAATTCATTTCCGCGAATCGGTTATTTCGAACAATTCGTTCTAATGAGCCGGTTCAAAAAACAACGGTCCTTAACGTCCAATGATTATTCACTGGAAATTATACCGTCCCAGTTTAATTATACAGCCACGGTTCTGCTCATAAATCGGGATTTAAGAAGAGTTCGTAGTTGTATTTGTTCATTCACCAGTTTTTGGCTCATTAACTCGAACACGCCCGAATGATACGGTACGGTTCAAAGAGTCAAATTCGCGAACGAATCATTCAGACAGATGCTCAACTGATTCACTGAAAAGATCCAACTCAACAACAATTCGTTCACAAACCGGACATCGCCGTTTCCTCTCTCTCTCTCTGCCACAGTCAATGGCGGTCGACTTATATCGACGAATCCCAAGGTTAATTTCCGTTCATATATTTGTTGCCACACAAAATTGCGCTTTCATTATGATTATTGTTAAAATACCGCTCTTTCCCCGCCACCGCAGATCATACAAAATTTTCTCCAACGTTTTCCCACACTAACCGCTTTGACTTACAGATAAAAGAAATTAAATTAAAAGCTAAAAATCAAAGTATGTTAACATATAAATTTACCCTGGTTAATTGTAGCGCGCTCAGTGATCCCAAAACGCGCGCTCGGATGCATACAAAGGTTTTGTGTGTCCGATTCACAAAAAAACATCTGCGCTTTTGTGTCATTTATTTACGTTACGTTACGCTATTATGGAACTGCGTGAGGTTTACAAGCAACGTCTTACCGTGTGAACCGAACCGGGTCGCAGTCGTTCCAGCAGTTTACACAAAACCACTCCATCTCTGAGAGATGCCTGTAAAAAGCCTTCGGGGTCCGATAGTGTCTTTTTGGGTGATTCTAGGACACCCAGCGTTATTAACCATGTGATAGTCTGTTCAGCCGAATTCATGACCTCATATGCGTCTAAAGCTCAAAAGCGATAATCCATAAGCAAACGAATATGCAGGCTGTATGAAATGACAGATAGCCCGTGTAGTACAGCAGCAGCAGCAGCAGCAGCAGGATATCTGGAGCGAGGGCTCTGATCCCTCCTTTTCCCTGGATGTTAGGGATGACGATTTGTTTAGGGTTATCTGGCAGGTCCGGTTTCTCTCTCCTCTTCTTTCATCTGGCAGGATGTCAGCTAGTGTTAAACCAAAATCAACAACCTGCAATTGTTTTCCGCCACATGACACCCAATTCACCCAGCTTGGGTCACTGAATACTTTAAAGACTTTTGAAACAAACGCACTGACATAGGCATTTTGAAACACTAGACTGGATATGAAAGACATTTGGTCGTGTGTTATGAGTGAATCGAATATATTTAACACCACACTTTCACAGGTGGAGAAAAACACAAAAATCTTTCATTTGTATGGTCTACAGACCACAAGCATCTGTAAAGGTATGCACTTTTTTATGACACCGATCAATGCATCTGATTTATTCAAAAAAGGCGCTGATGCAAAATACTATTGAAATCCAAATGCACCTCTAGCGCCACCTAGCGGACTTTTATTCAAATACAGCTCATAAAACCAATAGATGAATTCAAAATTAAATCAAACCTTCTCATCCTCCACCAAGAGACATCATAGCATCACTTGGACTGGATTTCAAAAGAAAAAAAAATTTTTTTTGGAAGACGAGGCTCTCTACCTGGAATTAATTACGTTTTACATATAGAAAAAAAGACCATTATTAAAGGGCCTTTAGGATTTTCAGACATTATCATATTACGAACGCCTCAAATTCTCAATGCTGTGATAAAATAATAAATATAATATTAATATACACACGTCCTATGTAATTAATTACTGAAAATTGTCCCTTCCAGACTATTTTTTAACGAATTCAGCATGATGTATTTAAAATTTTATTTCACATCACAATAATGAGGATGAGATTTTTCCACATTACAGCTGGCTACTTACATTTTGGAGCAAAAATAATGCCACAAATCTTTTGCGGTCCTCAGAAATGTTATTTATAGAGAATAAAATCTAACAAAATCTTTTGCAATATACACCTACAGTTGAGGTCAAAAATTTACATACACCTTGCAGAATCTGCAAAATGTTTATTATTTTACCAAAATAAGAAGGATCATGCAAAATGCATGTTATTGTTTTATTTTGTAATGACTTGAATAAGACATTTTACATAGAAGACATTTATATATAGTCCACAAGAGAAAATAATAGTTGAATTTATAAAAATGACCCTGTTCAAAAGTTTACATACACTTGATTAATAATACCATGTTGTTACCTGAATGATCCACATTCCCCTGGACAGTAAAACTGCCTGCTGTTCTTTTGAAAAATTCATCAGGTCCCACAGATTCTTTGGTTTTTCAGCATTTTTTGTGTATTTTAACCCATTCCAACAATGACTGAACGATTTTGAGATCCATCTTTTCACACTGAGGGACTCATATGCAACTATTACAGAAGGTTCAAACGCTCACTGAGGCTCCAGAAGGAAACGTGATGCATTAAGAGCTGGGGGTGAAAACTTTTGAAAAACAGGGTTTTGAATTTATTTTATTTTTCTTCTGGGAAACATGCAAGTATCTTCTGAAGCTTCTGAAGGGCAGTACTAAATGAAAGAAATATGATATTAAGGCAAAAGAAAAATGTACTCATTTTCATTCTGATCAAAAGTTTACACCCCTTAACCTTTGTTTTTCCTTCTGAAGCATCAGTGAGCGTCTGAACCCTCTGTAATAGTTACATATGAGCCCCTCAGTTTTCCTCAATGTGAAAAGATGGATCTCAAAATCATACAGTCATTGTTGGAAAGGGTTCAAATACACAAAAATGCTGAAAAAAAGAATATGTGGGACCTGAAGGATTTTTCTGAAGAACAGCAGGCAGTTTAACTGTTCAGGACAAACCTGGGACTCAACTATCACTAAACAAAAACAGCTGTGGATCATTCAAGTAATAACACAGTATTAATAGTCAAGCATATGTAAACTTTTTAACGGGGCCATTTCTATCAATTCAACTATTATTTTCTCTTATGGACTACATGTAAACATCTTTTATGTAAAATATCTTATTCAAGTCAGTACTAAACCAAAAAACAACAACATGCATTTTGTATGAGCCCTCTTATTTTGGTAAAACAAATAACATTTTGCAGATGTTGCAAGATTTATGTATACTTTTGAACTATGTAACTTATCACCAAAACAAAAACTTAAGAAAGAACAACATCTATAAATAGGCCATCTCTTTATTGTTGATGATTTTCACGTATCAATTTCTTTGATATTTTATATCCAAAACCAGTAAGGGAAGGGCCTTTCATCCACGATCACACACTCTGGGTGAAGGTGTCAGGGGGTACAAAGGAAAGAGAGTCCACATCTGGTTTTAAAAAGGACAATTTAAGAACTGCACTCCAGTAAGGAAAGAAAAAAGCAGGGCAAATGAAAATACTGATAAGGTGTTTTTTGATATCTAAAATCCTGGCGAATCTCCAGCAGTCATCACAAAAGCCACACTGACTTTACTTTATACCCTTTGATTTAGACCTCAGTGTACATCTAAGATCAGACCTCAGGTCTAAATCAGCAGCTCAAGTTTAATCCAGCCATACAATGAACTTTGAGGAGAAAACCATGAAATGAAAGAAAAAAATAAACTGGATTGATCAGAGAGAACAGGCACGTTTGGAATAATTGTAAAGGTCGTCTAACATCTTCTAACATTTGTCACTGTTTAAAACAGTGGTAATAGTTTCAGTTTCTCACAGAAAAACTTTTTTCTTCCTTTTTTTTTTTTTCTCTTTTCTTTTTTTTTTTTCATCTTTTTTTGTATTCAACACTCCCCACCACCCAAAAAAAGAGTTGGAGAGGAACAGAGGAGTGGTGTGAGTTTTCACCCATGCGCACACGAGAAACTAGTCCTCGATACGGGACTGTGCAAGGCTGTGTTCTGAGTACAAATGTCCTTAAATGTATGATCAACACTGATGACTCCATAATCACACGTGACCTTTAGGAGTGTACGACGTATAGCGTTTGTATGTGTGCATGGGGGGCGTTTAAGATCTACGATCAGTCAGTCACAGTCACTGGTGGTCACATCAGATGATTTCAAAGGTTTTCTTCAGTTCCATGATTAATTGCCAGTCCGATTTCTGCATCTCGTCTCTGAACCAGTTCTTCAGAGCGTCGATTGACTGACGGGTGATCTACAAGAGATGGAGGACATTTCAATCACATTTAAATATGTGCTGTAACATTTGTATTAGTTTTTTATTATATATATATATATATATACACATATATATACATATATACACATATACACATATATACATATATACACATATATATATATATATAGAGAGAGAGAGAGAGAGAGAGAGAGAATACCTTGCTAACAATGAGGTCTACAGCCTCAAAGTGTCGACCGTACATCTTGGGTGATTCTCCAGGTATTGGCTCTATTTTCACACAAATCTCCTGTCCTTTCTTAGCACTGTCTACAGACTTGTGATTTATTTCAATACCGGTTACAATGCCAATATCTACAAACTAAGAGAAAGAGAGAAAATGTGGAATAAATTAATACAAACAATACAAATTTAGCTGTAAAATAAACTGTTAAATTGTAAAAATTGACAGTAGAGGATAAGAGTTTCTCTGCTTCTTTCATTGTTGAGCTTAAAGTGCACACACTCTGAATGTCTTACCCCTTTGCTGGGCACACACACCGGAGTGCCCGTTTTCAGCACTCCAGCCTCCACAGTGACACCCATGACAATGGGATCTCTGGAGTTGAAGATGAACTGGGGCAATATACGCAGCTTACAAGGGAACACAGCTATGTGTCTGAAAAAGAGGGACAATTTCAGATATTCAGACTGCAAACATTTAGGAGCAATCAACAACACTAACCACAGTCTTAAAGGGGAAATTCATTTCTAGAACAAAAATTTACAGATAATGTACTCACCCCCTTGTCATCTAAGATGTTCATGTCTTTCTTTCTTCAGTTGTAATGAAATTATGTTTTTTGAGGAAAACAATTCAGGATTTTTCTCCATATAGTGGACTTCAATGGTGCCCCTGAATTCGAACTTCCAAAATGTAGTTTAAATGCAGCTTCAAAGGACTCTAAATTTTTTACTTTTTAATTTCGTACTTTTTAACGTCAAACGCTCATCTTGCCTGAACTGTTTTTTCCTGTTTATGACAGTTCAGGTATGTTGAAAAACTCCCATCTCATTTTCTCCTCCAACTTCAAAATCGTTCTACATTGCCATTTCACCTTTTTTTTTTTTTTTGCATTGCATTCTTGTTTGATTTTTGCATATTCACACTTTGCAAACACTGGGTCGGTACTTCTGCAGCTATGTAGGACGATTTTAAAGTTGAGGGACAAAATGAGATGGGAGTTTTCCAACATACCCTAACTGTCATAAACAGGAAAAAACAGTTCAGGCAGACCTAAACAAGACTGGCGTTTGAGTTCAAAAAGTAAATAAATTGTAATTTTTTTTCAGAAAATAACCGATCATTTGGCTAGATAAGACCCTTCTTCCTTCGCTGGGATTGATTAGACCCCTTTAAAGCTGCAATGGTGCTGGGGCCACCATTAAAGTCCACTTATATGGAGAAAAATCCTGAAATGTTTTCCTCAAAAAACAATTTCTTTACAACTGAAGAAAGAACATCTTGGATGACAAGGGGGTGAGTACATTATCTGTAAATTTCTGTTCTGGAAGTGAACTCCTTTAAAGAATTTTTGGCTTTTTTGGTCTGTGCTGTAAAGTGACTCAATTGGTCAAAATGTTTTGGTTCAGGTGAGCTAATGATAAATTGTACACTACCATTCAAAAGTTTGGGGTTGGTGTTTCAAAAGAAGTCTCTTATGCTTACCAAAGCTGCATTTATTTAATTCAAAATGTAGCAAAACATTTCTATTTAAATATATTTTTAAGTGCTTCAGTATCACACGATCCTTTAGAAATCATTCTAATATGCTGATTTGCTGCTCAAGCAACATTTCCTATTATCAATGTTGAAAACAGCTGCGCTGCTTAATATTTTTTATAGAAACGGATACATTTTTCATAATTTTTTGTTGATCTGAAACAGCATTTGTCAGAATCAGAAATATTTTGTAACACTGTAAATGTCTTTACTGTCACTTTTGATTAATGATAATCCTTGTTGAATAAAAGTTAAGTTTAGTATTAACTACAAGTATGAACTTTTAAACATGAGTATGTCAACAATTAAAAAAAAAAAAAGGGAGAAGGGAGGAAGAGGGCAGTAGATAACGCACTTGAACTCATCCTGTTTCTGTTTCTTGTAGTCTTCTCTGTATTTGGTGAAGGCATCAAACAGATGGTAGATAATCTCAGCGCTGAAAATGCGCACACCGAGACTGTCGGCCAGCTCCTGAGAATCTCGCTCTATTTTTACATCAAACGCCAGGATCACTGCATACCTATAGGAAAAGAGAGCGAATGATTAGGATAATAAACTCACAAAAGGAGTTTTATCATATATCGATCAGAATACATACTGCGGATCATGCTCCAACATCGTGGAAGCTTTCATGACGTCCTTCTTGTGGACAGGTCCAATGTTGATGCCAGCATACTGAGAAACAGAGAGACAATCTCACTACAACTTTATTACATTGTGAATTAGCCCCATAGGGCTATTAGTTTAAAGGAATTCCAAATACTGAGTGATATATCAGCCATGGTGATATACTGGTTGACTAGATTTATAAAATGGGTTTTATGAGCGTATGTGTGAGCGTATGAAAGCTTACAGGCACTTTGGATGTACGCAAGAACTCCAGCAGAGCTTCCAGAGAGCCAAGTGTGGAGGCCTGCACATATACACCCTTCTCCTCCAGTTTTATGGCATTCAGAGTCTGTTTAAGCTCTCGGATCAACTCGTCCTACAAACAGCAAACATTAGAATGGAGCAATACTGTTAATTCTGATTTCTGAGTAGTTCACTTCCAGAACAAAAATTTACAGATAATTTTCTCAGCCCTTTGTCATCCAAGATGTTCATGTCTTTCTTTCTTCAGTTGATAAGAAATTGTTTTTTAGGGAAACATTTTAGGGTTTCTCTCCATATAGTGGACTTCAATGGTGCCCGCGAGTTTAAACTTTCAAAATGTAGTTTAAATGCAGCTTCAAGGGGCTCTAAACGATATCAAAATTTTACACTTCTTATGTGGAAAACTACCGTCATATAATGAAGACCCTAAAGGTCTTCACAGCAACCCGTCAAAATAAAAGTTCGGGTTAACTTGAAGTCAGAAATATTGTATAATAATGTATTACTTAACGTAAAGATAGTACTACTAATAATAATGTATTATTAATATTATTAAAACAATGCTTAAGGAATATTTACCAGAAAAAAACTATTTACCAGAATTTATTTACAAGAAAACTGTAAATACACAACACAGTATTACTGAAAAAAAGAAATAAATAGCCTATAACAAATTAATTCTTTTTCAAATCTAATTATGCTTTATAAATTCATTAGACATGCTTTTGATTACTAAAATGTCATGAAAAGATTCAAATAGAATCCAGAAAATGAATGGAAAACAGAGATTCACAAACAAAACTGAATTTGAGAAAAATAATAAAACGTATTTCATAGGGCCTTAAAAACATGTAATTTTAATGTAACCATTAAAATTACGAGTCTAGAAAAATTATGGAATTTAGCAAAAAATAAAACATTTCATAGGGCCCTCTGTGTTTCACTTGTGTCTTTGTTTTATTGTAGTTGTCCTTTAGTTTGTTACTTGCATCTAGGTTCTTATTATTAATAACAAAGATAAAATAACATAAAATTATGTTGTGATATAAATTGTTATTGTGAAATAAAATTACTATATCATGAATTAAGATTTGGCTTTATCCTTTAAGCTAATTTACCAATATAGCAAAGATCTCTACATACCTGTAGGCTCGGTAGTTGTTCACCATAATCCTGTGTAGTGGCACTAGCATGTGATTATTATAATTATTTTATAATATTTTTTAAAGGGGGGATGAAATGCTTTGTTCTGATAGATAAAATAACTATGATCTCCATTTGGATCATCTATTATTCAACTATTTTTTAATTTTTCTTCATAGTATCGGTTCAGTAGTAGTATCATGATATTTTAATCAGGTATCGTATCGAAGTCAAAATTTTGGTATCGTGACAACACTACTTGAAAACACAGAGTTCACGCACAGCTTGACAAGACAAGCATTTAAGGTTAAAAAGTATATCAATTTTCTATTTGTTTAGAAAATGCCTAAGACCCTTCTACCCAGGCTGGGATCGTTTAGAGCCCTTTGAAGCTGCATTTAAACTAAATTTTGGAAGTTCAAACTAGCAGGCACCACTGAAGTCCACTATATGGAGAGAAAACCTAAAATGTTTTCCTCAAAAAACATCATTTCTTTATGACTGAAGAAAGAAAGACATGAATATCTTGGATAACAAGGGGGTGAGTAAATTATCTGTAAATTTTTGTTCTGGAAGTGAACTTCGGCTTCAATGTATGAACAAGAAAAAAAAAAAAAAGAGGAAAGACAAATGTAGAGTGTATTCTTAAAAACAGACAGAAGGAAAGCAACACATTTACCCTCAGCACTGGAATTTCATCCTCTTTATGAGCAACGAGGAGGGGCAGACCTGCCAGCGTCTTTTCCAGATCTTTCCCCAGGATCTTGACTCCCTGAGCCGTAGATACTTCTTTATGCTTCTCATACTGATTCTGTATTCAGAAAGAAAAATATAAAAAGTGAGTTAAAAACAAGCTCGCAACACAGCGGATACGGCATTCTAAACATATAACAGTGTATAAGACCTTCACTCGGAGCTCTTTCAGAGGTGGTGGGAGAAGCAACCCTCTGATCTGAGTGACGATTGGTCCATCCACACCAGGGACGATAATAGTCTCGCCTTCCCGCAGAACACCGTTGATCAGGATCACATCTATCGTCGTGCCCATGCCAGGCAGAGCTTTTACCTATGCCACAGAAGATGGGCAGCAGAGGTTATATTACAGTTGATTTCACCATAGTGATTGAACGCATTTTCATAACTAATTTAAGCTTGTCCTTCGTCACCTTACCTCCATGACCTGCGCCCGAAGTTCATCACAGTGAGCCAGTCGACGGGCCAACATAGTCTGAGTGAGATCAACCAGCAGCGCAATGAGGTTTCCCATCCCATCACCTGAGTGGGCCGATGTGGGAACGAGAGACAAAAATGTACGAGGGTCTTTGTTCTCATAGAACAGGGCAGCGTTTAGACCCTGTATATTGAGAAACACACAAGAGAGCACTTGTTAAAGTGTGTAAAGGCAACAGGAAACATGTAGCTGAACAGTAAATGGGGCTGTACTATATAAGATGATGACAAGAGACCTGCTGCGCAAACTCTACGATGACAGCTTTAGCCCTCTCATCAAACTCATCCTTGGTGTTTTTCTTCTGCTTTTTCAGTGTGGCCACCACATCTGTGTCTGGACTCTTCTTCCAGTCATACAGACGGTCAATCTGAGAAAGACACACATTAGTATTTAAATACTTGCTGCGATCATGATCATAAACATTCGGTAGTCAGTATCTGGTACCTTGTTAAGTGCTACTATGAAGGGGCATTTCTTCTCCTTCAGCAGGTTGATGGATTCGATTGTCTGTGGCTCTAAACCGTGCATGATATCCACCACCAGGATGGCGATGTCACACAGAGAACTACCCCTGTTCCTCAGATTACTGAAAGGTGGAGAGTGTCATTAAACATACAATCACTATAAAAAAACAGAGCTTAAAAAGCCATGTTTAGTGGTTGACTGATATGGGTTTTTTACAGTATCTACATTTTTATACATTTTATAAAAGTAAGTTAATAGTTAATACTAATTATATATATAAAAAGACATAAATAACCATTAATAAAAAATTTTAAATACACACAAAACCATTTAGAAGTCTGGAATTTGTAAGATATTTTGGTAACACTTTATTTTAAGGTGTCCTTGTTATACATGGCACATGCACTTACTATTATAATAACAATTAATTACGCGTAATTACATGCAAGTAACCCTAAGCCAAACCCTAACCATATAGTAAGTACATGTAGTTAATTAATTACTCAGTACTTAAATGTACAATTACACTGTAAGAAGGACATCTTAAAATAAAGTGTAATTATTTTTTTTAAAAGAAGTCTCATCTGTGGAAGCCTGTTTCCACCACTGAATTAAAAAAAAATAAAAATAATAAAAGGCAATTATGACTTCTTATAATTCGAACTTTTTTTCTAGCAATAGCGAGTTTACATCTCACAATTCTGACTTTTATCTCAGTTTATATCTCGCAATTTGGATTTTATAATTCGATTGCGAGTTAAGTCAGAATTTTGAGATAAACTTGTAATTCTGAAATTCTTTTTCCTCCTCAAAAATAGACTTCACAACTCAAAATTGCGAGTTCATCTCACAATTCTGACTTTTTTCCTTACAACTGCGAGTTTATATCTCACAATTCTAAGAAAAAGTCAGATTGGCATGAAAAAAGTCAGAACTGTGAGACAAACTCACAATTGTGAGAAAAAGAGTCAGAGCTGTGAGATATGAAATGGCAATAGTGAGAAAAAAAAAATCAGAATTGTGAGTTTGTATCTTGCAATTCTGACTTTATTTCTCACAATTGCGAGTTGATATCACGCAATTCCGAAAAAAAAAGTCAGGATTGCAAGACAGTCACAATAACCTTTTTTTTTTTTTACATTTTTTTTTATTTAGTTGAGGAAACAGGCTTCCATACTCAAAAATACAGTAAAATAGTAATATTTTGAAATGTTACAAATAAAAATAACTGTTTTCTATTTTAATATATTTTATAACTATTGTCAACGTTAAAACAGTTGTGCTGCTCGATATTTTCTGTACAAACTGTGATCATTTTCAGGATTCTTTGAAAATTTAAAAAGAAGAGCAATTATTTAAAATAGAAATCTTTTGTAATCTGTCTTTACTGTCATTTTCAATCAGTTTAATACGTCTTTGCAGAATAAAAGTATTTTTTTCTTTCATTAAAGTAAATCTACCAAAAAGTAAACAGTACAGTGTGTACCTGAAGGACTCGTGGCCAGGTGTGTCAATAATGAGCATGCCAGGAACCTTCACGCTCTCCTTGTCAAACTGATACAAATGTACAAACACACGCCTTAATAACCTTAAAGAATCACATGGGAAAACAGAATGAGAGAATGCGCATTACAGAAAGACACTTACATTTTTCACCATCTTGGTTTGCTCTAATATGGTTTCCAGGGGCACATTAGTAGCTCCGATCTGCTGTGTGATACCACCAGCCTCACCATCCTGAACATGTGTGTGTCTCAGCTGATGGGACAGAGATTAAGAAAATAATATTAAACACACAAATACCACACAGATGCTAAACTCCACATCAGGCACTTTGAAACCCACCTTATCCAGGATTTTGGTCTTTCCTGTGTCCACATGACCCAGTACACAAACCACAGGAGCTCGGAGCTTGTCCAGATTGATGTTCTTTATGTTTTCCTGCCTTCGTTTCTGCATACAAAAGAAACATTGTTGAGTCCACTTTGTTTACTATAATGTGTGTAAATCTGTACAGTTAAGACTGGATTTGTACCTCTATGCGTTTCTTAGCCCTGTCATAAAGTCTCTCCTCTTTGGTTCGGTCATCGTCCGAATCGCTCTCGCTGCTTGACTCAGAGCTTGGCTCTTTTACTGCTTTATTAGTGGTTATCTTGTTGCTGGTGTCTTTGTTGTCCTCCTCATCCTCACTCTCCTCCTCGTCTTCTTCCTCCTCTTCGTCTTCATCTTCATCCTCCTCCTCCTCATCCTCTTCTTCTTCCTCACTGCCATTCTCTTGGTCTTCAGCAGGTTTCTGTGTTGCCGGAGTAGTTTCCTTCACCTCGATGTGAACCTTCTTCATCTCTGTGTGTGAGTGCACAAATGTCCAATTAATCACAACAAATAACCACCAAATTAGTTTAGATTATCATCTAAGATGTTCAAAACATTTAAGGAATGTTCTCAATATAGTGGACTTCAATGGTGCCCATGAGTTTGAACTTCCAAAATGCAGTTTGAATACAGCAGATCCTACTTCCTCAGCTGGGATCATTTAGATCCCTTTGAAGCAGCATTTAAACTGCATTTTGGAAGTTCAAACTCGCGGCCACCATATATGGAGAACATTCCTGAAATGTTTTTTGAAGAAAACATTATACGTTTATGACTAAAGAAAGAAAATAAATTTTCATTCTGGAAATGAACTTCTCCTTTAAAAGACACGTATCTGTAGGAAAACACGCTTTACACCCACCTTTCTCCTCATCGCTGGCCATGGCCTCCCAATCGTCCAGATCAGCAACCTCAGCTTTTGGCTCCTTGACTGTAACAATAAAAATATTTAGAATTTAAAATTAGATCTCATTGTTTAAATAAATTATGAATAAACAAAACCTTATCCATGATCAGCTTTACGAGTCCATAAAAGTAATTTTATTTTTTTTTAAATACACAATAAGCCATATAGATTGTAGGACCCTATTATTTAGGTAATGTAGAAAACTTGGCCAGATTTGTGGAACCCAGGCATTTAAAAAAATGTATTTACTGTATTGTGTGCAATTTCACTGCAATTTCTGGATTAATAAATAAGAAGTAGGGCTTAGATTAAAATTAATCAAATTCAAATTATAATATAGACTGACACCGGTAATTAAACCATAAAAAAAAAAAAAAAAAACTATCAATAGGTCAAAAACTCACAGAAACGCAATGGTTTTCACAACAGAATACCAAAATAAAATTATTGTAAAATTAATTAAATAAAATTAAAAATTGAAATTATAATAGAAATATTACTATTGTACAGTAAAATAAACTTCTTAAAGTAGTAATAATAAAAATAATCAATATTTTAGACATTTTTAATATAGATTTACACTCAACATTTTATAAAGTTTTGTTGTGCGGCATTGTAATTGATTAAAATAATATCTAAAGTTTCTTAAAGGGATAGTTCACTCAAAAATTAAAAATACCTTATGATTTACTCAACCTCAAGCTATCCTAGGTGTATATGACTTTCTTCTTTCAGATGAATACAAATCGCAGTTATATTTAAAAAAAAATCTAATTCCAAAATTTATAATGGCAGTGAATGGCTGTTGAGATTTTGAAGTCCAATAAAGTGCATCCACCCATCATAAAAGTACTCCACACAGCTCCGGGGGCCGGGGGGTAAAGACCTTCTGTCTCTCCTACGTCCTATGTTATCTGATGGAACGCCACCCTCTTTTAAACATGCGTACAACAGTAGCGAAAGCTAGAGATCACAGTTTATAAAGTTTTAAATATTGACATTTTTCTTACACAAATGCATCGCTTCACTTCAGAAGGCCTTTAATAACACCCCGGAGACACATCAAGGACTTTTTATGATGGATTAACGCATTTTAGTGGACTTCAAAATTTCAACACTCATTCACTGCCATTATAAAGCTTGGAAGAACCCAGACATTTTTTAATATAACCCTGATTGTATTCATCTGAAAGAAGAAAGTCACATACACCTAGGATGGCTTAAGGGCGAATAAATCATGGGGTAAATTAGATTTTTGGGTGAACTATCACTTTAATGGCTACAATGTAACTAAGACACTAACATCAAAAAACAGAAAAACTAAACAGCATTTCAAGTGCCCTATATTTGAGAAATTAAAGTAATTACCTTGCTCCGCTACAGGTTTGTCCACTTCCATCTCTGTCGTGATTGGCTGAGGTGTCTCTGATGTGGGTGATGCCACTTCTGAAGTTTCTAACATAAGCAAAGAAAATGTTAGGATGTCTTTAACCATCCTTAATTACTACAGGTAAATACACAGAGCAAGAAACAGGTATCAGATTAGTCAGGATCTAACCTTCAGGAGTTTGTGCTGTTGGCTTCTTTTTTCTCTTGTCAGAGTAAACAGGCTTCTTCTTTGGCATTGCATCTTTGGATGGCACTTCAACACCTGAGAGGAAGGCAATGACACCATCAACTACAAAAATATACTCATTAGTTCTTTCATTGTAAACTGCTGTCAGTTCTCACCCTGAGCCTGCAGAGCTCGCAGCGTTGCTTCAGCTCTGGCTCGAGCCTCTTTCTGGGCCTTGGTAAGGAGCTTCCCCTCCTTTTTCAGCCTTTCTTTTCTCTCCTTTTCCTTTTGTTTCTTCTTCTCTTTTCTCTCGGCCTCTAGACGCTCCTGTGGATAAAGGTTTCAGTGATGAAGGAATCAATTATTTTTGCTAGCATGAGCTTGAGTGACTGAGTCTTTCCACTGACCTGCTCCAGTCTCTGAGCCTCCAGCTCCTCCAGCCGTTTCAGTCTCTCCTCCTCTTCTCTTTTGGCTCGTTCTTCCTCCTCCTTCATTTTGGCCAAGGCCTCTTGCATTGCTTTCACCGTTGCTTTGCTGGGACCCTTTTTCTTGTCCTTGTCCTTCTCTTTCTCCTCCTTCTCGCCCTTCTTCTTCTTCTTGTCCTTTTTCTTTTTGTCACCCTCAGCCTCTTCTGTAGAAAAGCGATAGCAGAACATAAAATGGAGAAAAAGCTTAGGACTTGGTGATATATTGAATATTCACAATTGATAGTTTTATGCATTCTTGCAGAATAAAAGTTTCAATTCTTAATAAAGAAAAAAAACACTCCTGAGAGGACAATCTGACCTTCTCCCTGGACATCAGCTCCATCCTGCTCCACTGAAGCTGCTGCCTCTATTTTCTTGCTCTCTGTTGAAGGTGCGGTAGCAGTTTTCCCTGCCTCCTTCTTTAAGGCCTCCTCTTCTTTCTCTTTCTTAGCCCTCAGCTTGGCTTTCTCCTCCTCTTTCTTCTTCCTATCCCTCTCTTTTTTCTCCGCTTTCTTCTGCGCAGCTGTCTTCACCTTGAAGGCTGATTCTTCCCCTTCGTCCTCCTCGCTGTCTGGTTTGGCTTTGGCTTTACCTTTCTTCTTTTTGCGTGTGGCTTGAGAATCATCGTCCGATTCATCATTGTCACCCTCTCCGCCACCCTTCTTCGCACCACCATCTTCATCGTCCTCTGAGTCAGACGCACCCTTTCGGCCTCCTTTCTTTTTAGCCTTAGGTTTCTGCCGTGATCGCGAGCCCTCGTCCTCAGAGTCTGAAGCAGGCCCAGCAGGAGCGGGAGCCGCCACCGTCTTTGTGTCTTTCGTCCTGTTGTTGTTCTCCATGTTGTTCTGACCCTGATCTTCATCACCTTCTTCATCATCCAGATTTGCCTTTTTGCCCTTCTTGGCCTTCTTCTTGTCTGCTTTACTCAGAGTGGGCTCAGGTTCAGGGTCCGCTACTGAATCGGATTTCTAAAATGGAAACACATGGAGGAATTGCTGTCATTAGCTGGGTTTCCATCTAAAGTTGCAAGTTTAACTTGGAATATTGTCTAATTAATTCGCGAATAAGCACCATTTCCATCAAATGAGTCAAAGAGAACAAAATTGCCACTTCCTGAGAAATTGGCACTAAATATCACTAAGAAAAGTAGGAGAAACCACTAAATAAATGCTTTTGGAGGTGGATGCCTGCTGTTTATGAACGCAGTTGTGTAAGACAGTTCTGGGTGGCAATCATACAGAAATACTTTGACGACAGACTTTGCTTGGGCATTTAAGAATGACCATAAGACTTCTGATGCTGTGCAACAAGATCGTTCCACTGGTTAGTCAAGTTATGCCATCCCGTAGCACAAAGTCACATGACTTCTGTAATGCATATGGAGGAATTTATTCAGTAAATGCATTTCCATCTCCCATTAGTCGCGTTAAATCTTTTTCAAATCAAAAACCACCTCAAGTGAGTGTAAGAACTTCTTGCGAATTAAGTGATTTTTTTTCCTCAAAATTTGGCATTTCTATCACACGTTTCTGATGCAATATTTCAAAATGTGCATAAAACAGGATGACGGAAACATAGCTAGTGACACATGACTTCTAATAGTGCTTGTAAAATTGCCACTATTAGAAGAGAGAGGAAACCAATGTGTGCTGAACCCGTTTATCAGTTTGTGTTACTGAAAATTACCTTTTCTGCTTCTGTAATTTTTCCTCCTTGGTTCTCTAATGACAGCGCCTCCAGCTCTTTCTGTATGTCATCCTCACTGTAAAAAGAGAGTTCATCGTTAATTCCCAAACACTTACATTTAGGGGTGTGTGATATTGACAAAAAAAAAATGGTATCTCGATAGTTTCTGGGATTTTATAACAATAATTAGACAATATTTTGCTGGTCTCTGACTCTTATTTTTCAATAAGTTTTTTCAAATTATTAGTTTTCAATAAGTTTAAATAGATTTTTAACTTTTATGGGCATTTTTACCTTTTATAAAGCTTTACTTTAAATGCGAAATTAAAACTACCAGTAGGTGGCAGCAATTCACTGTTAACAAGTGAGTCATTGCAATTGAACCGAATCATTTAAACTATATATATATATATATAGACAGATAGATAGATATAGATATAGATATATAGATATATGTACACACAATTGCGTTTAAGACAAATATGTTGTTCATATATATAAAATATTTATGCATATATAATTTAAATTACACACACACACACATATATATATATATATATATATATATATATATATATATATATATATATATATATATATAGGCATACATTTTTTTTAATATATACACATTTAAGTATATGTACTTATATACAGATTATAAATATACACAAGTACTCACACATTTTATTTTTAGATTAATTGCAATTAATTCTTTGACAGCCCTAATTTAAACAGTTGATTCATTCAGAAACAAAACAGATATGTTGCTCAGAGACACAAAACAGTGCTGTGGCTGTGTTTGGAATGATTTTTGTTGGGGAAAAAGAGCTAATTTATCAAATATGGTATCTAAAATGTAAGTCTCTTTATATTAACTTCTTGTTTATTGAACCGTTGTATAAAATCAATATCACATTTGTAACCATGTTGATTTTTGAAGAAAGAAACTGCACTCTTCGTGTGATATTGATTAACTATATGAAATGACATAAATATATACATTTTCTGCTCCCATATGTTGAATTTTGTGATCATTTTAAATGCATTTTAATAGACTGAATCATGCAGTGAAAGAACACACCCTAAATGTACACAAGCACAAGTCTAACGAGACTTTGTTGCGTAGTTGCGTATGTGTGCAAATTAACACTTTTAGTTTGCAAGGACAAAAGCGATCAAAAGTGACAGAAAAGACATTTATAATGTTACAAAAGATTTCTATGAAGACTTACTCAAAGTCATCTTTCTTTCCTTTCTTTTTCTTGCTCTTTAACTTGCTCTGCTCCTTGCCTGCTCCAGCTCCTTCAATTTCAGCCGCAAGTGCGTCAATGTCGACGTCGTCTTTGGCACTATGAAAAGCAGAAAAAGAATACATTACATTTTTAACAAAATATTGACAAATATTTGCCATATTCAACCACCGCATTGAGCTATACTCATAAACTGGGACATAAATTCTTTACAGCATATGACTGAAAATTTTTAAATACTTTTTCCATTTCTTTTAGATTTGAAGTCAACGACATACTAGTGTATTTCTAAAAATTAATGACAAAATTCGTTTTTTTGGCACATGGACAACAGACTATAACATTGAGAACTCAGCTTGCATCATAAATTTTTCTCCAATCACATGCTCCCCCCAATGCCACCAGCCTGCGCAATCATCCAGTTTTGAACAGGTTTAATGGTGTACATTAAGTACTGTGCATTTTTAAAAAAAAAGAAATGCATTGAGAAATACAAATGTACATAAAACACAACAAATATTTGATGAACATTCATGTACAGTGCAATAAAACAATTAAACTCAGTAAATGCAGACCACCAGAAATGATTAACTAAGCAATCAGCCAGGAAAACACTCACCTGTTACCAGAGATTCAGAAACAACAACAGGATGTCCATTACTGACTTTAAATGACATTTTCACTAAAAGGATTTCCATTATACACTATTGGTCTAAGACAACTGGTTTATGACAAACTAAATGATCAGCATTACACGAGCATATTACACTCCCAAACACCACTCTAGATAAACAATCTAAAAGCATATAGCGATATTTAAAACAATTTAATTGTTTTAAAAACAATTTAAAACTAATTTTAAAAACTGAGCACATTAAACACCTTACCTATCAAGTCAAACACAGCAATGAGAAAAAAAATGAACTTGTGCTGCTTATATAGTGGAGACTAAAGCCCTCCTTGCATGCTTGTTGCATCAGAAAGGGAAAATCACTGTTTAGGGCCAGTCATCACAGAGCAGAGCCTCACACACATAAACCTGCTGCCCTCAGCAAACACAGAGCAGGTGATGAAACACCAGCTAACAGAAAGATGGACAGATGACTTGAATAAAAGGAGGTGAGAAGGAGAGATGTTTAATAAAAATGCTTTAGCAGGCCACAGTTCTATGACGTAATACAAAGCCTTTTTTTTTCAAAGGAGAACTAATGGTCTTTAAGTAACAGGTAATCTTGTTTTGATGCTACTCAAAGTCGATAATTCATGCCTGGATCGCATGACATCTTTGGAGATTACTGGAACAGGAAATGACATAGCAACCAGCACTGAAGGGTTAGCACAGGTTAACACTCTCATTAGGAAGGTAATCAACTTAACCACCTCCCACAAGGCCAAAAGATGAAGAATCTTCTCAGCATCTGACCCAGATAAATTTAGCCATTCGAGCGACCGAGTTCAGAGCGGGAAAGGAAAACACAGGTCAAACCAGGTGAAACTGCTGTCCCACGTTGGCCAGTGTTACAGCAAATCCTAAAATCTACATAAATTCAACCTAATAAACAAAAAACGCTTACAGAATTTTTTATAAACTAAAAGAGAGGAACATAAAAGTAGACAATTAACTGTTTCCAACTGCCCTAATTCCAGCCAAATTTACTGTATAATTAAATATCAATTTACAAAATGCATGTATGATCTTACAGACAAGTAAATTTAAGATGTTCCAGCAACCCACAAAATACACAGAATACACAAAAAAATAAGCTTAAATTTTAAAATACAATCTGGATTACATTATTAGTAATCAGAAAGTTTGACAGGTGCAGTGCAATTTAACATTTAACAATTACATCCCTTAATCACAATGGGAAAGTCTACCCAGCCAAACTCAGCTGGTGACAGATCGCACAGTCCTGGGAGAATTTTACCATCTTCACAAGTTGTGATTTCTTACTGTAACCGTTTCTACATGACCATAGGTCGATGGCATCCCATAGATCGTTTTACTGAAGACAATGCGCCGGGCAGCACAATGGAAATGGATGAGGTTGCACTGCTAGGCGAGAAATCAGATACGGCATATAACCGCATGTACCGCATGCCCTTAAATACTAGGGTCTTCTGTGGTGATATGACTGCAGATGTGAAGTGCAACTAATCTAACACTCACAGCTGCTGGATCTCGACTCAGGGGAGGCTGGCAAGACCTGCTCGTTTCGCATTTTGAAGCTACAAACGTGACAAATACGGAAGGCTCACGCCAAATTGCAGGTCTAGACACCAGGCTGACTGGTCATCATTAAATGTCAGTGGGCTCCTGATGATATTCCTCTGGTTAAGCGGTCAGTACCGTAATAAGGAAGACAGGCCTAGTTACAGCGGCACATGAACTCATGTCCATCAGAAGCTAGCCAGATGGCTAACAGTGTGTCTCCTCAAACATGAACCTGTCAAGCTTATAAACAGCACGGTCGTTTTGCTGTTTACAGAGTCTGAGTTACGCATTCGCCCGTGTCCTAACTTACCCGTCATCTCCCTTATTTTTCTGTTTCTTTCCCATTATGACTCTATGGCTGTAACCTCCTCGTTGCGGTGCAGTATAGTCGGGTGTTAGCGCTTCAAGTCAGTCGTGCTCGTATTGCGCATGCGCACTTGACAATGAGTAATAGTGCACCGCGGCCCAGCGCAGATCGTTAGCGCACATGGATTGTCTCTACAGCTGGATATTAAGAGAAAATATGCAGTTTGATTGCAATTTTGGGACTTTTGTCTTAAATATAATGTAGTTATTGTGCTAATTTTTAAATTAACCGCACAAACGACAAAGAAAAAGCTATTTTTACAAATATGAGCTCATAGGCCATCCATATGACATACTAGTCCGTGTTAAACTGTGCTTTTTTTGTCAGAAAAAGCGCGTCAAGAGTGCTGCGCATGGCAAACATGTTACCAACTAAATATATGACAAAACCATATAATTCACATAATTTATATTAATTCATATAGATAGATAGATAGATATTAATATGTACATTAATTTAATATTATAATGAATACATTAATATTAATAATATAACGTATTTCTTAAAATATAATTAATATATTAATATTAATAATATAGCGTATTTCTTAAAATATAAAATAAAACACAAAAACTTACTATAAATAAAACTAACTATATATATATATGAACAATAATATATGAACACACACACATATAGGCCCAAAATATATATAAACATTCATTTAATAATAATAATAAATATATATTTATATTAATATTATAATGCATATATATAAAAGAACATTGATTTAATAATATACTTAATATATTATTATTAATAATGTATTTATTAAAATTTAAAATTATGTGTGTGTATATATGAACATTCATTTAACAATATATTAATATTAATAATGTATTTCGTAAAATATACAATTATATGTATATATATATATATATATATATATAACAAATGTATTAACTAAAATAGAAAATTATATATATATATTAACATTAATTTAAAAATATAATTCATATATTAATATTAATAATATAATGTATTAAAAACTGTGTATGAACATTCAACAATATAATTAATATATTAATATTAATGTATATAATGTATATATATATATGATAACATAAATGTATTTCTTATATACAATTATATATATATACATAAACATTAATTTCAAAATATAATATTAATATTAATAATATAATGTATTTTTTTAAAAATAAAGTTGTGTATATATATATATATGAGAACATTAATTTCAAAATATAATTAATATATTAATATTAATTATGTATTTCTCAAAACATAAAATTGTATATATTTTATGTCAGTTTTATATTTAAAAATATTTTTAAATATTTTATGTTATATTTTAAGTCAACATTTGAAGTGGATCAAAACCTTTCATCAAAGTTGTTCTAGGATAACTGTACATTATTATAAAATTAGTAGCATCTTAGTAGCATGTTTGTGTTTTTCATATCAAATCTCTGCATTTGTCTGTAAAGTGTGACTTTAAAGACCACTTTAAAGTTTTGAAACAAGTATCACAAAATGTTCATAAGATTTCATTTTTATTCACATTACTGAAACCACAGCAGCACATAATCTATGAATCTTCTCAGCAACATCCTCTGTCATTGAACGAGTTCTCATGAATGCCGCCACCAGCACTGCCGTTTCATTTGGACAGTATTTGCTGCCATTCAAAGTTGATGTAAACTCATTCACCATCTCTGGAGGAAGCCAGTCTTTTGGGATTTCAATAGCACATTGTTCCACAGTACCATTTTTGATGTCCATATCAAACTTAATAGTCACGTCATCCACCACTAAAGATGTGCAAACACTAAATTTTGGAGTTCTGCCATAAATCCACTCCCACGTCTGCAGATCCTGTGCCATCTTATGAATGCCAGGCATGAGAGCTTCATGAGTAGGGTCCACTGTGATGACCGGGCCGTCAAAGCCAAATTCGTTATTGTACTGGGAACCAATAGCATCCATGATAGTACTGAAATCAAGAGTGGGATCCACATCCAAAAGGTTTTTGACAGGGGAAGGAACGCTTGGAGTAGCATTGCTTTTGATAACTTCAGAAGTGTTACTCTTCAAGACTGAGGACAATACTGAACGGTTAACAGAACATAACAATGTACAATGATGATAAGCAGAGGTTCTGCCTAATTTCGCAGCAGTGCCTGAAATCTTGTAATGGCCATTTAACAAAATATCAAATCTGTCTGTCGCTGCAACATCTAGATTGGGTCTCAGTGCTTTTAATGCACTAGTAACGACGTTGAGGTTTCTGTGACGGTCGTATTTCTTCTTGGAGGTGAAGAAGGTCATATTGATGTTTCCAAAATCGTGGAAAACCGTCCCACCTCCACTGCGACGTCTCGCTAGCGGGATCCCCAATTGTCTCATCAAGGGCAGGTTACACTCTTGCCAAGGGTTCTGATGCCTTCCTATGACAACCACGGGTGAATTTCTCCATAATAACAACATGCTTCTGTTTTGCAGATCAACGTGATCGTGAATCCAGTCTTCTAAGGCCAGGTTTTCAAATATGCTGGTGGACGCAGATTTGAGGATGATACCAGCTTTTCCCACCTCATCGAAGAAGGTTGACAAAGTGCTTTTGAGGCGAACTGATCGAGAGAGGACACATGCCCTGTTTGACAGTCTCAAAATCATCATCACTGAGTTTTAAACTCTCGAAAAGTCTGTGAGGCACAAATACACCACAGGTTATTAATGTTGTGGGGTGTAAGGAAAACGTTTGGACAATAATGCACATGAAATAACGATCTGCAAAGTTTATTCACGGTCCTTTCCCACATCTGCAGCCGCGGAACATTAACGTTGAACCGGGTCGACAAGATCCGGTTTCCTGTCAAAGCATAATAAAAGTCGTGCATGAAGCAAAATTGAGTGGAATGTTAAATATACGCTTTTTAAAAAGTGGAAATGTGGAAAAATACGTGAAAATACTGTATAATGTCTTTGTAATTGAGTTGAGTATAAAAATGTACGGGTGGTGCTCTTTTATTTTGACATGTTCTAAAACGTCTTGTTCAACTTGTCTGTCAAATTTGTGCGTTTACATCAAAGAACAGAAAAAAAGCCTGCTTGAATAGAACATGTGAAATGCGATTTCTAATTTCGGAGGTATATAATTACAAAAAAAAAAAAACGCTGAGAGAAAGAAAAAAACATTTCATCAATGCTCTGCGCACATTTTGTGTCTGTCTTTGAGCAGACGGTACATAAAGATCACCACTAGGTGGTACTAGATAATTCCTAATGCATATAATGTAGTTTGACGGCAGTAATGTGATCACTGCAAAATCCATGTTACTTCTCTCCAAGTAGTTAATGATTAAGTTTCAGAATGACATTAGGAAATTACTAAGTTTAATCAGCATGAAATTGTTTTGGCAAATTATGTGCATTTGATCAATTATCTCTTCAGTCGTCTTAAGTTAATATATGACTTATTCAGAGAATTTAATCTTCCCTGAAACGAACTGCTCTTATCTATGCTCAGTTCCTGGCATAGATCAGTATTAGTGATATGTACCTTAAATTTAGATTTTGCTTTGCTTACGCTTGCTTAAGTCTCGGATGGATACTGAATAGCTACTTTGACCATATTACTTCACACCATATGTTGACATATTACAACCGCAAGTTATTAGTTACTCATTTTCTTCAACAGAAGACTTCGTAAGCCATGTACACTACCAGTCAAAAGTTTTTGAGCAGTAAGATATTTAATGTTTTTAAAGAAGTCTCTTCTGCTCACCAAGCCTGCATTTATTTGATTCAAAGTTCAGAAAAAAAATTAAATTTTTAAATATTTTTGCTATTTGAAATAACTTATTTTTATTTAAATATATTTTACAATGTAATTTTTAAAAATTATTATTATTTTATTTAAAGTTTTAGAAATTATATTAACAAACACAAATGCAAAAAAACATTAACCAACATAGGATAACAAAATATACATATTTACACCCACAGACAGACAACAATTCCTCTGATTTCAAAGCTGATTTTTTAGCGTCATTACTCCAATCACATGATCCTTCAGAAATCATTCTAATATTCTGATTTGCTGTTCAAAATGTATTTTTTTTATTAATATTATGTTGAAAATAGCTGAATTGATTTTTTCAGGTTCATTTGATGAATAGAAAGTTCAGAAGAACAGCATTTAAATTTATATAAATCTTTTGTAACATTATAAATTTCTTTATCATCACTTGTGATCAATTTAAAGCATCCTTGCTAAATAAAAGTGATCATTTTTATGATTTCCCCTCTCCCCCAAGCTTTTGAATGGCATGTTGTATAATGTTACAAAAGCTTTTTATTTCAGATAAATCTTTGGACCTTTCTAATTCTCAAAGAATCCTACAAAAATCTACTCAACAGTTTTAAATATTGATGCTGATGATAATAACGATAATAATAATATTAATAATAATATTTTTTTCTTGAACAGCAAATCAGCATATTAGAACGATTTCTGGAGGAAATGAGAAATGATGCTGAAAATTCAGCTTTGATCACTGGAATAAATTCCATTTTAAAATATTTTCAAATAGAAAGCAGTTATTTTAAATAGTAAAAATATTTCACGATATTACTGCTTTTGCTGTATTTTGGATCAAATAAATGCAGGCTTGGTGAGCAGAAGAGACTTCTTTAAAAAACATTAATCTTACTGTTCAAAAAACTTTTGACGTTTCTGCAAAGACCGTAAAGACCATAAAACATAAGTCATGATTTCATGTCAGAGTAAGCTAACGTTAAAGACTAAAAACGTGTTGTAAATAGCAATGGGGGAGGGAATCAGTAAAAGTCAATTTCCTGAAAACTGATTGGCCGGTTTGTCATGCCTGATTGGTTGTTGCACCAAGTGGGCGGAGTCTACGCAGAACTCTGAGCGGATGTTTCCGGTATGACCATTGCTTGACAGATCAGGACGGACTGTCTCTTTCAGGTATGGTTATCAAGCAAACATTATGTAGGATTTACTGGTTATCCGGATTTTGTAAGAGAACAGTGTGTATTTAGTATTAGTTTACAGTGTGTGTACCGTGAGAGTTTCCCGGTCGAGGTCGCGGATGGTGCGTTGTGTTGATCTGCCGAGGTCACAGCACAGCATCACCGTCAACAGCAGCAGCCCGCCGGCCGGAACACTTTACAGCGCTGAATGCAGAGAGAAAACATCAAGATCTTATGGCTGAGTCATACTTTTCAATAACAGACAGATAAGCGATCAGTTTTTGGTTTAGTTGTCATCCAGGGCTTGTTTACTGACATGTTTGAACCCATGATCAGCTGAGACATCCATGTGATACTGTTTCATTATTCCATCCACTGATGACGTGATTTGCGTTTCATATGACATGGTGATGATGAGCATAAATGATGTTTCATGGATTCTGGCTTCTTGGGTATAGTAAGCTACAGCAGCATGTGGCCTATAGCATGTGATAGTCTTTGGGCAGTGAATGACACAAAGATCTGTATGCTGGACCAGCCTGTATACTGGAGAACCAGGCACTTTTAATGAATAGGGTACGATTTAGTGTTCTGTTAGTGAGCAGAGGTGCTAATTCCATTAGCTGTCCATTTAATATTACATGAGTTAGACAAAGTATCAATAAAATTAACATAGCATGAAAAGTAGCTAGTTTTAAAGATACCAAATGTCCGTATCGCCTGTTAAAATGGTGGTTTGTGGTCCATCCTACCATAGAGAGCTTAACCTTTTTGACTGTATCTGGTAATTAAAATCATATAAAATTGTCACAATTTTCCAATAATGTGCTGAATTTATGTTTAATTAAATAAAGTTTTTGAGCAGTACGTTTTTTAAAATGTTTTTAAGGAAGTACAGAAAAACAGTAACATTTTGAAATATTTTTACTATTTAAAAGATCTGTTTTCTATTTTAATAAATTTGTAATTTATTCCTGTGATCAAAGGTGAATTTTCAGCATCATCAATCTAGTCTTCAGTGTCACATGATCCTTCAGAGAGAGAAAAAAAAAAAATATATATATATATATATATGGTGGGAAGAAATTATTGAAATTAATAGTTTTCTTTAGTAGCAAGGATGCTTTAAAAGTGATAATAAAGATATTTATATTATGTTATTATATTATATTATTTTCTGAACTTTCTATTTATCAAAGAAACGTGAAAAATTCTACTCAGCTGTTTTGAACATAATAATAATAATAAGGGTTTTTTTGAGCAGCAAATCAGAATATTAGAATGATTTCTGAAGGATCATGTGACTTGAGTAATGATTCCAAAAATTCAGCTTTGAAATCACAGGAATAAATTGCATTTTAAAATATATTCAAATAGAGTTATTTCAAATAATAAAAATATTTCAGAATTTTACTGTTTACACTGTACTTTGGACCAAATAAATGCAGGATTGGTGAGCAGAAGAGAGTTCTTTAAAAAACATTAATAATCATACTGTTCAAAAACTTATGACTGGTAGTGTATTTTTAGACTAGTAATTAAATAACAAAAACATGAGTCCTGCTTTTAAGGACACCGCTACATTTTTGTCAGGTCAGTCACTTAACTATGTTAGCCGATGCTAATGTAAACTAAATTTTTTATGTCATTTCAGCTTATAAAATGTAACAATGCACCAAAATGATTTTTTACAGAGACACCAAAGTCAACATTAACTTTTTAGTGTAGCCAAAAAACTAAAATAAAATTTGGGTAATTGGGTGACTCAACTCTGTATGCTGTTCGGTGGACAAAATATATTCTGAACCAGTCAAAACACTATCAGAGAAGGACCTATTTTTCAATCAGTGCTTTTGGCCCTCCTTTTATTTTGTCACTGTTTAGTCTGAACATTTGCTGATTTTTTTTTTTTTAGGTTGCCAAAGTTGACTGGTAACATTTTTTGAATCTTAAACGGAGAGTTCAGCCAAAAAAGAAAATTCTGTCATCATTTGCTCACCTCTCTTCTTTCATCTGCTAAACATAAAAGAAGATGTTTTGAAGAATGTGAGTAACCAAAGAGTTGCCAGTCCCCATTGACTTCCATTGTTTGGAAAAATAATACAATGGAAGTCAATGGGGACCAGAAACTGTTTGGTTACCAACATTCTTTAAAATATCTTCTTTTGTGTTCAGCAGAAGAAAGAAACTCGTACAAGTTTGGAACAACTTCAGGGTGAGTAAATGATGACAGAATTTTCTTTTTGGGGTGAACTATCCCTTTAAGCACCTCTTTTCACTGACTGTCTATTGGAAAAAGAAAAAAATACTATTTTACAGAGTTTCATGGACTATTTTGTACTCTGTTCATGGAACAGTCAGCAGTTGTTTCCATCAACGTCGCACTCAAGTTTATGCATGAGTTGTGACATCTGTATGCATAAAATTTGAAATCAAAGATGTTTGAGTGTGTTTAGGTTGTCAGTCACACTGACTAAACGTGTAATCGTGAAGGGCTCTGCATTGCAGCTTTAACGGTTCTTATTGAATCATTGAGTGTTGTATTTGTCAGTAGGGGGCTTTAAAACAAAACTGTGTCTGTAAGTGTGTGGCCGTCTTTTCTTGTTCTCTCATGCTTAAGGGCGCATAGTAAGAGCATTGTTAACCGAGGACAATGGCTATTAGAAGGTGCCCATTAGTGAGTAACGAATACTGGCGTTTCAGCTTTTCTTTCTCTTCCCCCCTGTCATTATTGCCCTGTGGTTTCCATTCCCTCTCTTGTTATTCTATAGCTTGTTATTGAATGTCAGTTTTTCAATGCTATCCCTGCCTATAATCAATCTGAATGTGATGCAATCACTTGCTACGTCTCTTTCATCTATATAAACTGTCTTGGCTTGGCCGTTACATTTTATACACACTCAGATTCAGATGTGGATGAATGTCTGCTGTGATCTCCGTAATCTAATCCTCTCTCCACCCCCAATGATTGCAGTTGTTGGCCTCTAGATACTGTGATGTCATCAGTGAATGGTTTTAGATGGACTCGTGTTTTTTAGGTGTAGATGGGAGATGTAAGAGAGTACATGTTTTTGTTGGTAAACGCGTTTATGCGCTGAACGTGAAGAGCTTGTATTGTTTGCTGCATATGTCAGCAAAATTAGTGTGTGTGTGGTTTAGTGTGCATGCAGTCTGCTCGTGCAACCCTGATGTGAAAGGAAAATGAAATTATGGTGGAAAAATCAGAATGAAAATCACTCATGCTGTATAGCATTGTGTGTGTTTTACTGAGTGTCTGTCAGGGATGATGACATCAGTTTGGGGAGGGGTTGTGATTGGATAGTTTTCTCTGCTGATTGTGATGCATGACTGACCTGTTTTAAGCAATGTTTACATTAACATTACTAGTATGAAAACAGTATTTACATATTCTCTGCCAAATGCAGTGAATCATTTCTGGCAGCGAACATTTTTAAATACTGGCTGTACTTGTTTGAGTGTAATTGTATGGTACGCATTAAGGGACTGAATTTTATAGTAAAAAAGTTAAAGTGAAGTGAGTATTATTATAATAGTATTTAGAAAATACTCTTATATTGGTTAAGATGTTATAAAATGTCAGTATTATTTTAGTATTATTTAAAAAACTGTTATAGTATGTATAGCTTTTGTTTTTATATTTTCAGTTTTCTTCTCTCTGTTTTTTTGGGGGGTGAGAGAGGCTTTTTATGCCTTTATTCAGACAGAACAGTAGAGTGCAGACAGGAAGGCAATGGGAGAGAGAGGGGAGATTTGAACTCGGGTCACCGCAAGCCCAGTTGCGCTGTATGCCAGTGCACTATCCACGAGGCTGTTGGCACCAACTCAGTTTTCTTTTTAATTTTAGTTTAAGGTTTAGTAATTTTAAGTACTTTTTAAACATATTTCATACCAAGGCAACATTTCTGGTTATTTTAGTATTATAGCATTTTATTTGTACGTTTTCAGTTTTTAATTTTAATTTCAGTGTAAGTTTTAGTAGCTGTTTATTTGTGTTCAGCTGTGCTTTTTCGTTCATTTTTAGTTTTAGTAATTTAAGTACTTAAACTTTTATTTAAGTTTAGTTGCCAAGGTAGCATTTTTAACTTTCATTTAAGATTCTTAAGTTTAAGTGTTTCATCCTATATTCATTTATATTCCATATTCAAGTGGCAATATTGAATTCCAGGGGCATTTTTTTACATTTGTGAGGGCAATTTTTATAATAAGCTTATTATTATAAAAACCGTATGTTGTCTTTAATGTCAAATATTCAAATTTACCAAATTTAATCAAAATTTTAAACTGTTGTCAATAACATTAGACTGCTTAAAATTGTATCTAAATTATACATGTAAAAAACAGGAGCTCATAGGACTGCAACATTATTACAAAAATCATTATTGTAGATTACTGCTCTTTATATATTGTATTAGTGATTATTAATATCGATATAGAAAACAATGTAAAATGTTTTTGTTGTCATGACAAAAATGTTTTGTGTCAAACATGTCAGTCCATGATATTAGTCAAGTCTAGCACAAATTATGCAAAAACTCCCATTATAATCACTGAAACAAAAAAAATAATCATTTATTTACATCGTATCTGCACTGTTGTTTATGATGAGGGAAATCACATATGCACTTATCAACAGCTCCGGCGTTTTCAGTGCTGACTAATCTAAGTGTCTCTGATAGGCCAATGCGTTCCTAAGTTCAACAGAAATGCATTTGATTGGTTAAGGCTCAACGCTGCACAAAATACACATAAAAGGAATCTGATGCAGTGTGAGTGAATCTGAATGCAAATTGCATTCTATAGTGTAGTTATTACTACATTGTTAGGGCCCTATGATTTCCGCGATGTGGAAAACACGGATAGAATCATGGAATCCAGAAATCCGGAATTTACTGAATAACGTGGAATGTCACAGAATTTGTTAAAGTTTGAATGAATTAATCAAAAGAAGTTCAATGCACTTAAACCAAACTGCAATATGGACTAGTATCTGTAAATATTCCGCAGCAAAAATGCCATTTAAATGTGAATCCTGCGTGTCTCTGATTTAATGAATGGAGCAGATGAGCGGTTTTGTTTACTACACACACTGAAGCGCGCTTGACGCTCTCGGTGATTTCAGCGTCTGTCGTCTCACTAAATGAGGACATAAATACATGAACAATATCCACTGAGAGTCACTTCATGAGCATTTGACAGTTTTCCATTTTAGGAAACTAGCATTATATCATATACACAAAGAAATGTAAAAGTAGACACGGCAACCGTCAAAATAAAAGTCCAGTTTAACTTGAAGACATTGTGCCAAATATACAGGGGTTGGACAGTAAAACTGAAACACCTGGTTTCAGACCACAATTAGTATGCCGTTTGGCCTCCTTTTGCAGCCAATACAGCATTATTTCATCTTGGGAATGACAAATACAAGTCCTGCACAGTAGCCAGAAGGATTTTGAGCCATTCCTTTCGCAGAACAGTGGCCAGGTCGCTATGTGATGTTGGTGTATGAAAACATTTCCTGACTCGCTCCTCCAAAACACCCCAAAGTGGCTCAATAATATTCAGATCTGGTGACTGTGCAGGCCATGGGAGATGTTTAACTTTACTTTCATGTTCATCAAATCACTCTTGTCACCAGTCTTGCTGTGTGTATTGGTGCATTATCATCCTAATACACGGCACCACCTTCAGGGTACAATGTTTGAGCTATTGGGTGCACAAAGTCAACCTTCACACTCTGCTCTTATTGGTGGAATGTGCGATCAGTAAAGACTGGCCACCAGGCTGCATAAATATAGCCATGAAACCTCCAACACTATATTGGCCAGTGTTTCAGTTTCATTGTCCAACCCCTGTATATGTTACTAATATTACTACTACTACTAAAATGAGACATTATCTTTTAGGGTATGATCACACAACATTTGTTTTAATTTTAATAGTAAATTCCCCTTTGTTTGCCAAAAGAAAAGTTTGCTTAATTTTCAATAATTAAAAGATAAATGAAATTAATGTTTTATGTCTTCATTTGGTAACTAGAACAATTTAAAAAACAACACAGAATTTCTGAGGGTAAAAAAAACTTTCATAAGGCTATTTTAAGAATAAATTTGATAAATTAAGTATGCATTCAAATAATCAGACGTGCTAAAACACAGAATTTGATAACAATAAAACATATGGTGAGAAAAAATAAAACATTTCATAGGGCCCTAAACATGTTGTTTTTGTTAAACCTTTATTAAATTGATGTGAAATTATGTTTCATGATTTGAATTAATTAGACATGCTCTTTGATTAATAAAATTTTATTTAACCATTAAAAAGGAGTTGAGAAAAATTAAAACGGGAAAAAACAGAATCCAGAAAAATTAAAATGGAATTTGGAAAAAAATAAAGCGGATTTCATAGGGCCTACATTGTGTATTTTAGCATGGCTGAAAAGCTGTAATGTTCAATGTAGTACCAATTTTTTTTTTTATTATTAAAAAAAAATGTATCCAGCTGATCCCTGTAATGTGCATGGACTTGAACTGGATATGTTCATAGCAAGCTTTTTTTTTTTTAAGCCTGTAGCGATTCTTATTGAATGTGTGTGTGATGCTGATCTGTGCATGTTGCATGAAGCCTGTTGTCTTGCTGTGTGTTGCAGTGGCTGTTTTTGATGGCCCAGCTATGCGTTGAGGTAGAATGGGACAGAGCACATCAGGCCCAGAGTCCCCAGAACCTCCACAGGTGAGCAGCAACACCCTTAACACACTTTCCTTACCTTTCACCTAATCTTAAATTAAAATTACCCAATTTACCTTTGTAAACCACTGGTTAATGTCCTAATTTGCATATTCACACAGTACAGCATACAACAAGCAATCTGCCTGTTTAGATAACAGTTGGAAAAATCTGCTTTAAATCAGTTGTCTGCTAAGTGCATGAATATTTTTTGAGGCATTTTATGAATGCTTGTTTGTTGTACTACTATAAAACGTTTCTCAGCCCCGAGTTAAAATAGACATTAACCCATGGAAGTATAATGTGAAAATCCCTGAAGTTTTGGACTCTTTATCCACACACACAGATAAGCAGCTGCACTGCTTTCCCATCATGCACCTTGCACCTCATTTACATTCCTTTAGAATCCCCACCCCTGTTTTCACCAATCTGTTATTTAGTCAATATCAGCAGCTGTTCACTTTTGTTTTACCACCTGCTTTTACGAATCATCTTTGTGTAGGTCATTAACAGCTGTGTTTTGTAGCCTGGCAGATTGTCTGCAGCCAGTCTGATCAAATGACTTGTTTAGAAAGGTTTGTTGGTGTGAAATCTGTTTTTTAATCTGTCATGGTGGGCAAAGTCAGAGTTTAGAACATGCAATTAGATGCCTTGGTGTAGTCATGCAGAATTGCACAAATTCATATCCCTGTGCAAAGGTTACAAATCGCAAGGGTGCATTTGCTTACGACACATGAATGTTGGACTGTCCCTGTATTTTTCAGCCTTTAAACAGTTTATATTAAAGTTTGATAAAAGTGCATTAAGGTGTTTGGATAAAAGTCCAAGTTTTAAGTTCAATAAATTATTATATCCATTTAAGGTGAAAAATGGCCTATAAAAGGCTACATTTATTGTATATGCAGTGGGTCTCTACAGTGTTGAGATCATACTACTTTATCTCTCTACCCCTGCAAATATTTAGTAGACTTTTAAGACATTAGACAGACACTCCTGTAATACAAATGTAAGTTACATATGAGATTCTAATTGCACTCTGAATTCATACAAAATTATGTTGTGATAAAGTCAGAGGATGTGTTAACATTCACATGCTTATCTGGTTTCCACCAGATGCTGATGATAAAACCTACCACTTCTGTTTTCAAGTACTTCTTCATTTCCAAAAATGCTGCACTCAGATACAATGCATACTAAGTTCATTTAAATAACTCTCATAAAAAAAAAACATTACAATCTTAATCATTACAAAGCAAAAAATTATTTTACTGCTCAGTATTTTTGATTATTTACAGTACAAATATCTACACATTTTTAAATTGGGATTTACTTAAAAAGCTAAATTATTCTTCTAAAAAATTTTACAAATTAAGTGGGTTTAAAATCCGTGCCATTGGGTAAAGTGGTAAATGGGATAACTACCTTACTGGCAGATACCTGCTATTTTTAAGAATAAAGTCCTTTTTTTCCCCAAAAAACAAAATATCTTATGCAAAAGTATTGTGTTTAAAAGATGTTGAGGTATTTTAGTAAAAAAAAAAAAAAAAAGACAAAAATTCTTTTAGAAAATAACTGTTGCCTTTCCTTTTTTTATTTTTTGTCTTGTTTTGCAATAAAAACTTTAACATCCCTAAACAAGAAAATTTACTGGAGAAGCATGTCTGCGTAAGAGAGTAAGACTGGTTTTCAGAGAATATTTATTACATTAAGTTTAATTAAATTAATTTAAATTAAGTTAAGTTTATTAAATTAAGTTAAAGGAGAAGTTCACTTCCAGAATGAAAATTCCCTGATGATTTACTCACGGCCATGTCATCCAAGATGTTTGTGTCTGTCTTTCTTCAGTTGAAAAGAAATTAAGGTTTTTGAGGAAAACATTTCCGGATTTTTCTAGTGAACATCAATGGGAGTTGAAGGTCCAAATTGCAGTTTCAATGCAGCTTTGAAGAGCCGAGGAATAAGCCGAGGAATAAGGGTCTTATCTAGCAAAATGATCTATCATAAATACAAATTTATATACTTTTTAACCACAAATGCTCATATTGCACTAGCTCAACTTCACGCATTACGCAATCACACACGTCACGTAGGCGTACAGACCCAAACGTCTTTGTGACTGAAAAAAGAAAGACATGAACATCTTGGATGACATGGGGGTGAGTAAATTATCAGAAATTTTTTCATTCTGAAAGTGAACTTCTCCTTTAAGTCAAGATAAACTATCTTAAAGGCTAGTTCACCCAAAAATAAAAATTCTGTCATCTTTTACTCATCCTCAAGTTGTTCCAAACCTAAATATTTTACAGGAAAGAAAAATATTTTTGCAGTGCCTCTATTACATCTGTGTAAGCTTCATAACTGATTCTCCACTTAATGCACTAAGCTACTATGGAAACAGTTCTGTTGTTCACTTTGGATACACTATGGGCCTTGTTAACAATGCTTTATTGAAAATAAATGAGCTGAGAAAGAGAAGGAAGGAATGAGTGAGTAGGAGAGATTGAGTAGGAATGCTTGAAGGAATGACGGCAGAAGTGGAGAGGAAAGGTTCACATTATTTTGGGACAGAAAAAATGGTTGTGTTCCAGTAACAAATGTGTTTATCTTTTGCATATTTCCCTTCCTGTTCTTCACCTTTTCATTATCTCTCAATTCATGAGCCAGATCTATAGCTAGTCTTTTTTAACTCATGTTCTCATTTTTAACCCCAGCTTAGTGTTCTCATTAAAAAGCTGTCTGTAATAACATCCTGTGTATTTTCCAGCAGGACAGATTTGGAAACATCAAGAGTTTAGTGGAGGATCAGCTGCAGACCAGCATGGTCAGTAAACACTCATTCAACAGTTATACTGAGTCATAGCCTTTGCAGAATTATGCAAATATTTAAAAGTCTGTGTAAAGCAATATTAAACATGAGTTTGTCACACCACAGAAAAATGTTATTAGCCACCCAGCCAAATCTGAATGATTAAAAAGGGCAAGTAAATATAAGTTAACAAAATCTTAAAAAAATAAGTGTTCTCTGCTCTCAAATGCTGGGGGCGTGTCTGCTGTCAGCGCTGAAACCACGCCCACTTGTGTTAAAGCTGCCGCCTCTCAACTGTCTAACCTAAATACATTTTGTATTTCATAAATGGCCACCAGGTAATTTGCATTTATGTGACGAAGGCATAGCTAGCTAGCAAACTGTATGCTGTAGTAACTAACAGTAATGACAGTAACTCGCGATTGATCAGGGAACCAATGATGCTAATGCGCTCTAGTTGTTATAGTGTTAGGGAAGGGCCCATGCTCAGTGGCTCTAATGCATTATCAAGACAAAAATGGTGAAAAACTGTTTAACGGTCTAACTCCACAATTCAGTACTACATAGTTCACAGTCTTTGTGACATGTCCTGTGCAGGATGCAGCTCCGCAGTTAGTTCTCAAAAAAAAAAAACCTCTTAATGAATCGACAGCCTATCTGCTAATCTTCAACATGTTTTACACTAAACAGTACTTTCAGATTGAACTACTTTTCTAATTTAAAAAATGCTGTTTTATAAGAGAAGTCACTGACTTTTTGCGACAGGTGGGATTCAGCTTATGGCACTTCTCATTCATTCCTATGGTATCCGTAAACGGCGATTGGTTGTCGCACAACTCTGAATGAAATTCAATGACGTCAAGGCTGTAATGTGATTGGTTATTAAAGAGGTCATCGGATGCTAAGTTGACTTTTACATGTTGTTTGAACATTAATGTGTGTTGGCAGTGTATGTACAAATCCACCCTATAATGATAAAAATCCATGCAGTGGTTTTTAATTAGTCTGTAAAAATAATATTCCCTTTTTCAAATCGAGCCGTTCTCAGATGCCTGTCGTTGTTGCGTCACACCAACAGAGGCCGCTCCCACGATAGTTGATTGACATGAGCGTTTTACCTCAGATCAGTTGTAACAGTCCAGCCTCCATTGTTTCGATGCCGGAGCAGGGATGTAAGTACAAGAATATCTCCGATTGAGCGATTGAGGTGTGTTGCTGGATGTAATAATGAACGTAGTGGTCGTCATTTACTTCCGACATTTGAGCTGCTGAAGATGCAATGGATTACGTTTGTTTGTGAAGGGAATGCGCCTCCCGATCTACATATATCTGTCTATGTCCGCGCGAATCATTCGTGATCCAGCTTCACTTACAGCAGAAGTGAGTATAAGGGTTTTTTTATGAATCTTTGCGATCGTCTTTGCTAATAACATGCTAGTTAGCAAGTTTAGCAGCTAGACGCAGCTAAAGTAAACAGACTCGTCTCTCCACAGAGAGAAGAGAGGGGCGGGGCGAGCAGAGCTCATTTGCATTTAAAGCAGCCTCGACCAGAATGAGATGATTTTTGCAGAGCTGATTTTGGCAAGGTAAAAAGGGTGTTGTTTTACACAACCATTGAGAATTTTTAACCAAAGTATATTATAGACTTTTCATTAAGACCCTAAAGAATCATATCAACTTGTGGAAAATGGGCATCCGATGACCCCTTTAAGGGACACGTGATCCATGTTGGCCGTTACGCTTTCTCCAATAGTAAGTAATACAGACCCTCTCATCTCCCTATAGTAAGAAAATCTTTGCTCCAAGACCTGAAATGGGTGTGTCATACAAAGTATAGATGCAAAATGTGCAGTGTTGGGAGGGCCAGGAAGCTAGCATACATTTGCTGCATGTCTCATAAAATGTTTTACGACATTTTTGATTTTAAAATGTAACGACGCAAAAGGGAATTCAATTCGGTCCAGTGTTCTGGCCGGCTCTCATATAGTGCACGAGTACTCTTTTTGCACATCATGAACAGAGAAATAACACAAAATTATGTAGTATTGTCCATTTTGTATTCACGTAAACACACTCGGATACGTCTTGGGTGAACGTAAACAGTTGGGAGAATATCAGATGTGTATCAGTACATTGCATCCGTGCATTCGGTTTTAAAGGGACAGCAAAAAGAAAGACAGTAAATCAATCACTGCTCTTGACTGAATCACTCAGTAGCCGTAATATAGATTAAAGTAAATTTATATAGAAATAAATGTGTCTGCTTGAAAGAATGAAGAATGTGGTAAACAAGTTGTGATAAAGAATGCATAATTAGCCTATATAACCATTGGTATTTCATTGAAAAGAAGACCATATTCTTGTTTCTTTATGAGAAGTGGTTTCACTTAATTTCAATATAAAGGCATGTTGTGTGTCACAGCAGTCAAATCTGTGTCTGTCATGACAAAACCTTAATATCAAACCTATACAATGAGTTTGGTCATTGAAGAGAAATGCTTTATAAATGCATTACACTGTAACTAAACACATTTGATTTTAGCTGACTAAATCTACTGCAGATTTAGTTGACTAAAATCTTATATTTAGTCAACTAAAACTAAAAACAATTCAGATGACTAAAATATGACTAAAACTAAATGGCATTTAAGTTAGAAGACTATGACTAAAACTAAATAAAAATTTGCTGTCAAAATGAACACTGGTGTTTAGAAACAATTCTCTGAATTGTCTTTACACAGACTTTAATTTTTTTCCCTGAATTACCAATAAACGGTATTTGGGATATTTTTCAGAAACATTAGGTGATACTAATTAATTTCAATGTCTGACGCATCACTTAATTTACATGACGCGTAATTTAGATATTTGTATACAGTAATACTGTGAAAAATATTACTACAATTTAAAAATAACTTTTCTATTTGAATACATTTTAAAATGTAATTTATTCCTGTGTGAAAAGCTGAATTTTCAGCATCATTACTCCAGTCTTCAGTGTCACATGATCCTTCAAAAATATCCTTCAAAATCATCCTTAAAAAAAAAAAAATCTTACATCCCAAAATTTTGAATGGTAGTGTAAATATAAAATAAAACTTTAAATTTTAAGTCATTATTTATTTTTAGTTTAAATAATAAATGTTGCCATTTTTTTAAATTCCATGACATGATATACATGTACCTCAAACGTAAAGAAACTGATACGATCTTTTTTTCTTGACCTCTCTTTTTGTTTCTGTACAGGTGGTGGGAATTGTAATCGGCGCTGGAGTCGTCATCGTTCTCATCGCTGTCCTCATATTTTTTGTCCTGCGCAGGATGCAGCTCCGCAGTTAGTTCTCAAAAAAAAAAACTCTTATGTCAAATGAATGTTTCGAACATTACTTCTTTCTTGGCTTTGTGAAATAATCAAGTAATCTAATAGCAATAAAGTGCTGCTAATACTGTGTTGTCCTCAGACTTTAGAGAACATTTTATGAACACAGGACATTGTATTCCCTTTCATTTTTTAAAATTGGTCTTAAAAAGTCTTAAATTTACATTTATAAAACGTGCAGAAACTTCTTATTTATTTGTATATATATTTGTTTGGTTTTCTCTCAGAACTTGAAGCTCAGGAAGCCCCAAAGTATCGTTTTCGTAAAAGAGACAAAGTCTTGTTTTATGGGAGGAAGATTATGAGAAAGGTGTCTCAGTCCACCTCTTCGTTAGTGGGCTCCACTTCTTCCTCCAGGCCCCGCCTCAAAAAGAAACAGAAGATGCTAAACATAGCCAAAAAGTAAGTTTCTGTAGTACCATTATTTAGTCATTTTCATTGGGTCAGATGATTAGATACAACAGTATATCTGTTTCTTAGAATCCTGCGCTTTAAGAAGGAAGTGCCCACTCTGCAGATGAAGGAACCTCCTCCGTCAGTGCTGGAGGCAGATCTCACAGAGTTTGACGTGGCCAATTCTCACCTGCCATCTGAGGTGCTCTACATGCTCAAGAACGTGCGGTATGCTCCCATTATATCTGAATTTATTCACACTGAGTGAAATTAAAAAGGTTATGGACACAAAATATGATGTGTAATATATGTATTTGGTCTGGTGTGTCTCCTGCAGTGTGTTGGGTCACTTTGAGAAACCGTTGTTTCTGGAGCTGTGTAAGCACATGGTGTTTCTGCAGTTCCAGCAGGGTGAATATGTCTTCAGACCTGGTCAGCCTGATAGCAGCATATATGTGGTACAGGATGGCAAGCTGGAGTTGTGTCTTACCGCACTGGTAAGTGTGTGAATGCACTGTTGTGGTAAAATAATCACTCCTCCAATGTTATTTTAGCACTGTTGTGATACAATTATAGATTTTATTCATTTTAGTAATGAATAGTTAAACGAAATAGTTTCTGTTTAGTAAACGAAAATGAGAAATGCTTCCTTGGCAACTGCCAGAATTTTTTCCCAATGTTTATTTTATTTTATTTAGTATTTATTTTATTTGAAGCAACATTTATTTTTAGTATTACTATTTTTAACGGTGTCAGTTTTATTAACCGGGGACTCTTCTCTCTGTCATAAGGATGGAAAAGATGGGGTGGTCAAAGAGGTTTACCCTGGAGACAGTGTTCACAGTCTGCTAAGCATCCTTGACGTCATCACAGTGAGTCACACCCACAATTCCATTCTCTGTGTGCTCATGCTGTTTAACAGCACAGGAAATCTAAATATGTGACCCTGGATCACAAAATCAGTCATAAGTGTCAGTTTTTCAAAACTGAGGTTTAAACATCGTCTGAAAGCTGAATAAATAAGCTTTCCACTGATGTATGGGATAGGGCAATATTTGGCCGAGATACAACCATTTGAAAATCTGAGGGTGCAAAAAAATCAAAATATTGAGAAAATCACCTTTAAATTTGTCCAAATGAAGTTCTTAGCAATGCATATTACTAATCAAAAATGAAGTTTTTATATATTTATGTTAGGAAATTTACAAAATATCTTCATGGAACATGATCTTAACTTAATGTCCTAATTATTTTTGGCATAAAAGAAAAATTGATAATTTTGACCCATCCAATGTATTTTTGGCTATTGCTACAAATATAACCCATGCTGCTTAAGATTGGTTTTGTGATCCAGGGTCACATATATTATAAAATGTTACACAACCTTTCCTGTTCTCGTTCCTTCCACTTTTTCTTGCATTTCCCTTTCTCTTAGAAATTGCTCCAGTAGCAATTTTTGTAAAAATGCTCATAGGAAATTACATAGTCTGGATATTATGCATAATTCACGGGTGAAAGTGGTTTGAACGTTTGTGTATTTCAGGGGCACCAGAGACCATATAAAACTGTCTCAGCAAGAGCAGCAGAAGTGTCCACTGTCCTCAGACTGCCTGTCGATGCCTTTCTGTCCATCTTTGAGAAATACCCAGAGAGCCTTGTGCGGGTGGTTCAGGTCTGGAACTTTTTATGGAAAATTGCTCAGCAGATTCCATTGTGGTCTGTAAGGACACTGCACATAATTGACAGTATTTTTCCTGTTGTGTCCTCTCTGCAGATCATCATGGTCCGTCTTCAGAGAGTGACTGTTCTGGCCCTGCACAACTACCTGGGGCTGACCAATGAACTCTTCAGCCATGTAAGTGAACACACATCTTCACTCGATGTACACACTCCTTCTTTATTATGACTGGTTGCTTGTTTTTTTTGTGTTTAGTGATAGTTGTTCATGAGTCTCTTGTTTGTCCTGACCAGTTAAACTGCCCGCTGTTCTTCAGAAAAATCCTTCAGGTCCCACAAATTATTTGTTTTTTTTAGCATTTTTGTGTATTTGAATCCTTTCCAACAATGACTGTATGATTTTGAGATCCATATTTTCACACTGAGGACAACTGAGGGACTCATATGCATCTATTACAGAAGGTTCAAACACTCACTGATGCTCCAGAAGAAAACACAATGTATTAAGAGCCAGGGGTGAAAACTTGAAGTTGAAGATCAGGGTGAATTTAACTTATTTTGTCTTCTGGGAAACATGTAAGTATCTTCTATAGCTTTTGAAGGGCAGCACCAAATGAAAAACTATTATATTTAGGCAAAAAAAAACAAAAAAAACAAAAACAAAAAAAAATGTACACATCTTCATTCTGTTCAAAAGTTTTCACCCCCCGGCTCTTAATGCATTGTTTTTCCTTCTAAAGCATCAGGGTGCGTTTGAACCTTCTGTAATAGTTGCATATGAGTCCTATTTTGCAGATTCTGCAAGGTGTATGAAAACTTTTGACAACTGTATTTACTATTTCCTTCCTCTCAATCTTCCCTTAGGACATGCAACCCCGTCCCTCCCCTGCCTCTCCTCATCCAACACGCTCCAGTCCCGTACGACACAGCAAACGCTTTGGCAGTCTCACCGTTCCTGATAAACATCGTGAGGCCGCCGTCCAAAATGCTACTGGTGAGGCATAATATCATTATATCTGCTTATTTACTATATATGCCTCTAGTTCTTGGTGCTGAGAGATGTGAAGCCTTTAGATTTTTGATTAACAGTAAGTGTTGATATATGATGATGCACCCTGTCTGCAGGTGGTGATCATGGAAAGGAGGGTGGCGCGACACCGACCCTCAGTAGGACCATATCCATGCCTGTCGACATTGCGGGTAAGATGCATATATCTTGACTGGATTTACACTACCATTCAAATGATTAAAGAGTAATCCTTAAAAAAAAAAAATCACCATTTCCATAAAAAGTTTTCAACATTGATGATAATAAGAAATGTTTCTGAAGGATGACTGGTGTAATAGCTTGTGAAAAGTTTAAAGAAAATTCTAAACTATAAACTAATAGAAAACAGTTATTTTAAATTGTAATAATATTCCACAATATTAAAGTTGTTATTGTTTTTTAAATCAAAGAAATGCAGCCTTAAAAACTACAGAAATAATACAGACCCCAAACTTTAGAAAGGTAGTGTACATTATAGAATGTATAAAATATAATATACATAATATTACAGAATGTATGCAGTTACAATGTGTATATAGAACAATTTATACATGTATAGAAATGTATGACGTATCATGCTTACGTTGGTGTCATGCTGTGATGTTATTGCTGATCTTACATGTGTGTTATATAGGAATTCAGAAGAGCCTGCGTTCAGATTTCGACATGGCTTATGAGAGAGGCCGTATCTCTGTATCTGCTGAGGATGGAGCTCCCATTCCACCTGCTTTCACACGAGTGAGGTTTTTTTTACACTCATTTTAACACATTTCACATATTAACATATTTTGTATTACAGTAATGAGTCTAATGAGAATAATCATTACTCACCCTCATATCGTTCCAAACCCGTAAGACCTTCATTCAACTTCAGAACACAAATTAAGATATTTCTGATGAAATCCAAGAGCTTTCTGACCTTGCATAGACAGCAATGCAACTGACACATTCAAGGCCCAGAAAGGAAGTAAGGACATCGTTAAAATAATCCATGTGACATCAGTGGTTCAACTTTAATGTTATGAAGCTACAAGAATAATTTTTGTATGCAAAGAAAACAAAAATAACAACTTCATTCAACAGTTTCTTCTCTTCTGTGTCAGTCTCCATTGTGCACAAACAGTATTCTCGTAGCGTCTTAAAAATTAAGGGTGAACCACTGGTGAGTCACATGAACTATTGTAACAATGTCCTTACTACCTTTTTGGGTCTTGAACGTGGTAGTACTGTTGCTGTCTATGCAGGGTCCGAAGATAAAAAAGGTCTTACGGATTTGGAACAACATGAGGGTGAGTAATTAATGACAGACATTTCATTTTTGGGTGAGCTATCCCTTTAAGAACTACAAAAAAAGACCTTTTGGTTTTACACTAAAATATGACCCACACAATAAGTTTTGAAACACTCATCCTTAAAGACATCATGCTTGTTTTCTGTGACACAGGACCAGCGGGAGAGGAAGGTGACGGTGGATGAGATTCCTTCAAGTGTGTATTTGTATCCTGAGGAGGAGTCGGGGATGGACAACATTTTTTGTCCATTTCAAGGACGACCTAACGCTACACTGTTCGAGGAGGCCCAGAAAGAGATTCTCAGACTCATGAAGATTGAGGTATCTTTTTGTGTTTGTGTGGTACAGTTCATTCTCAAAGTTCTCTGATTTCTGGCGGTCACACCTGTCTCTCTGCATGATACTCTTTCCTCATATGCCCTCTTTCATCATCAGGACCCTGCCCTGCTGAACGGGAGGGTGACGTTTCATCACGCTAAAGCTGGATCTGTGTTAGCCAGACAGGGAGACCAGGTGCTCATCCTAACTAATCTCCTTCCCTTTGCCCAATTCAGTAGGCAAACTTTAGATTGTAGAAACAAATATTGTAATACCCTTCTTCTTTTTCTGTAGGATGTGAGTCTGCATTTTGTCCTGTCTGGCTGTCTTCATGTATATCAGAAGATGATTGACAAGCAGGAAGCTGTGTGTTTGTTCGTGACCCAGCCGGGTGAGATGGTAGGTCAGCTGGCTGTTCTCACAGGAGAGCCGCTCATCTTTACCATCAAAGCTGAGCGTGATTGTACCTACCTCAAGATCTCCAAATCTGACTTCTATGAGTGAGTGTTTTCATACAGTCCTGCAGCTGATTTCACACAGACTATTGCAAATCTCACAGAAATACAAAGAACAAATCTGCATTAGTAGATACCGGAGTAATATTGTCTGTGTTTGTGCTGCCCTCTGTAGGATCATGCGTGAGCAACCAAGTGTAGTTCTCAGTGCAGCTCACACTGTGGCTATCCGCATGTCTCCGTTTGTACGGCAGATGGATTTTGCCATTGACTGGATGGCTGTTGAAGCTGGACGGGCCCTGTACAGGTACCACAACTCTGTCTCATAAATAGTTTTTTCCCCTGTGTAATTAAAATAGTATTCAGGTATATAATATACAATGTTGTTTAAAATTTTACATTTTAACAAATTTCGAAACAAGTCTCTCATGCTCACCGAAGCTGCATTTGTTTGATAAAAATACAATAAAACAGCAATATTATTACAATTTATACATTTAAAATACACATTTCTATTTAAATATATTTAAAAATGTAATTTATTCCTGTGATAACAAAGCTGATCCTTCAGAAATCATTTTAATATGCTGATTGACTTATCAGTGTTAAAAACTGGTTATGCTGCTCATGACATGTTTTGTCGGGATTCTTAGAACAGTAATTATTTAAATTAGAAATCTTTTGTAACAATGTAAAAGTCGTTACTGTCATCAATTAAATTCATCCTTTCTGAGTAAAGGTATGTATTTCACCAAACATGTTCAGTCAGTATGCAAATAATTAGGCCTGGCCTTGACTAAAGATTTTTCTGGTTGACTAGTAGTCGTTCATTATAATTAGTCGACTATTAGTCGCATGTTTCTTAATATAATCATAAAAATGAGCCTTTAATTGCCTACATAGCCTAATAATTAGGCATTAAACGTGCCACAGCGCACCAGAAGATATAGTAATTATGATTGTGTCAGGGAAAAACATTAAGGAGGCTGCATTAACATTTTAATGATTTATTGATAAACTAGCGCGTTCTTTGTTTTCAGCTTAAGTAAGGAATTTGCCGACACCGACTCGTCGCCTCCGCAGTAGTGATGCACCTGTGTGCACATTTCATATGGATTACATAATCTGACAATATTTGTTTTCTATTTGAATTGGTTCATTTAAAAGTAGACATTTCGCTATCTATAGATATTTTTTTTTCTGAAATGTAGGTATACACAGAGTTTTGGAGTTTCACGCTCAAGTTCACAAAGACCAAGAAAGCGTATCCTGGTTGCTTTAATTATTTTACAAAAGCACAACGTTTTGTTGTTAGTCTGAGTGCACACAAATAAACAGAGTCTTAACTCTAATCTGTATGACCAAAAATGACAGAGTATTTTAAGAGCAAGTGACTGCAGCAGCGCCTCCGTTTGTCACGCAGTGAGCACGCTACTATTTAGCTTTCACACTTGAATAGTGCACATTTTCTAGGTTAACATTAGATTGAGCGGCCATGTAAAGTTGCTACTACATACATCTTTTAGAAAAGTCATATTTAAGGTAGATGAATGATAGATGAGCATTTGGATGTCCTGCCCCAAATACGTTACCACATAGACCAGCCGTTAACGATCTGTCCGTCATGGACTGCGTGACTCCACCACTTCCTGTGGATTTTTTTTCTGCGACTAAGAGACTAAAAAAATTTTGGTCGACCAAGCCTCTTCTCGTTGACTAACAGTTAGCTGACTATCGGGAGCAGCCCAACAAATAATTAATCTCATTGAATTTGTTGTGGTCCACAGGCAAGATGATCAGTCTGACTGTACCTATATTGTGCTGAATGGACGTCTGCGTTCCGTCATTCGAAAAGCGAATGGGAAGAAGGAGCTGGTTGGAGAGTATGGACGAGGAGATCTCATTGGAGTTGTGAGTCTAAAGCTCTGGAATGAAGGTTAAAGGGTCTAAACTAATCAAAGCTGAATTTAGGATTGCTAAAATATGTCTCTCTTTCTCTCAGGTGGAGGCTTTGACTCGGCAGCCTCGTGCCACCACAGTTCATGCAGTCAGAGACACTGAGCTGGTGAAGCTTCCAGAAGGAACACTCAACAACATTAAGAGAAGATACCCGCAGGTGGTGACACGCTTGATCCATCTGCTGGGGCAGAAGATTTTAGGGAACCTCCAACAGCCCCGTGGACCTTTCTCAAGTATGCCCAAAAACCAAACATTAATCATTCACATCGCATTTAATGCTTCAGTGAAGTTCAAACATCATCTTAGAAAGAAAATGGTAAGATCTCATTTCTTCTCTACTTTTTCTAGGCTCTGCCCTGGGTCTGCCAAGCATGGCGTCAAGTCCAGACGTCACTAACCCAGCCAGTAATCTCTCCACTGTGGCCGTGCTTCCTGTTTGTGATGATGTGCCAATCAATGCCTTCAATTTGGAGCTCAGCCATGCCCTCAGCGCCATAGGTACACTTGAGCAGTAATTGATATTTAAAGCCCAAGATCTAGACGCATTATCTAACACACTTTTGCTCTTCAATTAGGACCTACTCTGCTGCTAACCAGTGACATCATCAGAGAAAGACTTGGCGCTTCTGCTTTGGACAGGTGTATATATGAGATCAAAACAACATGTATTTATCCCACTGATTTTTTTTTTTATGTAATCTGAAGTGCTTGTGTTTCTGTAGTATTCATGAATACAGGTTATCAGGTTGGTTGGCTCAGCAGGAGGACATTAATCGTATAGTGCTGTATCAGACGGACAGCGGTATGACCCCATGGACTCAACGCTGCATCCGACAAGCTGACTGTATCCTCATTGTTGGTCTTGGAGACCAGGAACCTGCACTTGGAGAGGTACTTGTTTGAGTCTAGTGTTGATTCTGTCTACATTTATGGGAATGTGTGAGGTGGAGTAGTGGTTGAAGATCAGAGCTGGTAACCAAAATGTTGTAGGCTGAAACCTACAACAACCTATCAGATCAATTTTTTCAGAATTTGCTAAAATCATTCTTGAAACAATTTAAGAACTTATAAATTCAGTGTGCAAAGATTCACACCCCTAGCAGTTAGAATGACTTCATACGGAGCTTATCCAATGAGAATTCAGATTCAAACTTAATAGTAAAAGGATCTGTTGTGATTCTCCCATCTTCTTACCTTCTCAGTTGGAGCAGATGTTGGAAAACACAGCGGTTCGGGCCCTGAAGCAGTTAGTTCTGTTGCATCGTGAGGATGGGCCGGGCCCGTCGAGAACCGTTGAATGGCTCAACATGCGAAGCTGGTGCTCTGGACACCTTCACCTAAAGTGCCCCCGTAGAGTTTTCTCACGAAGAAGCCCCTCCAAACTGGTAAAAAAAAAAATATATATATATATATATTTAGCTTTCTGATGATTTAGAGAACAAAGATTGTTAATAACCCTTGTGTTTGATATGAATGTGGTTGTTGCCTTAAACAGCGAGAGGTATATGAAAAGGTTTTCGAGAAGACTGCAGACAGACACAGTGATTTCTCACGATTGGCCAGAGTACTCACAGGAAACAGCATCGCCCTTGTGTTGGGCGGAGGCGGAGCCAGGTAAGTGACTTTCAGCAGTCGCTATACCTGAGATGGTCTTATTATTGGGAGATAAATATATCCGCAGATGTACCTTTGGTCTTAGCATTACGCGTGACAAAATTAATGACCCTGGTTTTTGTAACGTTAATAGTAAACTTTTCAATTTTGCAGGGGTTGCTCTCATGTTGGTGTAATCAAAGCCATGGAGGACGCAGGAATTCCCATCGACATAGTGGGGGGAACTTCCATTGGCTCATTCATTGGTGCTCTGTATGCAGAGGAGAGAAGTGCTGTTCGGGTCAAGCAGAGGGCGAGAGAGTGGTCCAAGGTAATACAACTTTATGCGTTAAAGGGTTAGTTCACCCAAAAATGAAAATTAGTCCATGATTTACTTACCCTCAAAACATTCTAGCTGTATTTGACTTTCTTCTTTCAGACAAATCCAATCGGAGTTATATTAAAAAATTTCCTGGCTCTTCCAAGTTTAATCATGGTAGTAGACAAGTGGTTCTATTCAACAGTCCAAAAGAAGTCCAATAAAGTGCATCCATCCATAATAAAAAATACTCCACACAGCTCTGGGGGGTAAATAAAGGCCTCCTGTTGCATTCGTTGCAATTCAATGCATTTTTGTAAGAAAGATATCCATAATTAAAAGATAGTAATCACTTTTCTCTAGCTTGCGCTAATGATGTAGGATGTCAGCGTTGTGTATGCGCTGATGAGAAGTGACAAACACGGAAGTGCAGAGAAGAGAGCAAAACAAAACAACAGTCACGAATTAGATGTACAAAAGAATTTGTAAAGAAAAATGTCAGAGGATTTCAGTATAAGCCAAGAGGAGACTGGTTTTCCTTTGCTAAAGTAAGGAAACTTTGCTTCCTTTGCTCCTGTATACAAACGCAGGTTTTCATGAGATCAGCGGCGCATGTGCTATGCATATATTCTACGTCATCTGCCCGGAACGGTTTACACGCATAATAGTTAGCGCAAGCTGGAGAAAAGTGATTATTACGTTTTAAATATGGATATTTTTCTTACAAAAACACATTGATTCAGAGACACAGGAGGCCTTTATTCACCCCCGGAGCCATGTGGAGCACTTTTTATTATGAATGGATGCACTTTATTAGACTTCTTTTGGACTGTTGAACAGAAACACCTGCCCAGTGCCATTATAAAGCTTGGAAGAGCCAGGATAATGTTTTTTTTAATGTTGTATTTAACTCCAGTTGTATTTGTCTGAAAGAAAAAAGTCATTTACACCTAGGATGTCTTGAGGGTGAGTAAATCATGGGCTAGTTTTCATTTTTGGGTGAACTAACCCTTTAACTGATACCTTATACCTTGCTCTGAGCAATCAGATAAGATAGAGGATGTTGTTCGTATCTGTTTTGCCCTCAGGCAATGAACTCTGTGTTCAAAACGGTACTGGATCTTACTTATCCAATCACGTCCATGTTCTCTGGCTCTGCCTTCAACACCAGCATCTCCAAAGTCTTTGAAGACAAACAGATTGAGGTGAGAGGTCACCTTAACTCTTTTGGGGGTGCATCTGTTTTAAAAATCTAACCTAGTGCTTCTAAAACATATACGTTTTGTCATTTTTAATTGCTCTGTTACTTTAACTTTTTTAATCTTCAGAATAACTGATCTAATTAGGAAGGGTGATTATCATATGTATAACAACATATGTGTTTTTTGGTTTGTATTTGTAGGATTTGTGGCTGCCTTACTTTAATGTGACCACAGACATCACAGCTTCTTCTATGCGTGTTCACAAAGATGGTGAGTGATGAATGATATTTGTCCTCTTTACTTTAATGTGGGGTTCCTCAAGGTTCCATCTTAGGGGCATTTGACTTCTGGAATATAATACATATTTTAGAAATTATTAGTGATTTTATAATTTATTAATGTAAGTAAAATAATTTTGTCAAATGTTGATATGAAAATATATATTTAAAATGTTTACAGCGGTTATCAATTGAATGCTGTTAAAACTGACCTTTGGTGAACTTTTTATAAACATTTCCAAATGTTTAAAAGGTTATAAATATTAATACAACTATTAAAATAATTATTAAAATTAATAGATATTTGGGATGATCAGGTTGTGTGTTTTTTGGTTATTGTATATGTTCTGAATTTGTAATGATCATAAAAGAGAAGCTAATGTTGCATGTGGGTTGTGCAATTTGCTGAAAAGTCTGAAATAACTGATGGCTTCTGAGAGAGATCTAGAAAATGCTCATTTCATTATTGCCTGTTAACTCACATGCACCTAAGAAAGATTTGAATGATTAATTTTCTTAACTCTGTTTGTCAAATGCATAATGTATGTTGGGATTGACCAGTGGCATATCATGTATCTCTGGATTCTGGGTTTGGTCCCCAAATTCAGTTATCAGAATATCTGTTACCTGATTAAGATACGTTAATTCACACTGGCTAAATCAATTTATATTCATGTTAAGACACTGACTATAGTTCAGTGCTTTAAAATTCTGGATTTGGGGGTCTTGTAGTGCTCATGTGTTTTCTCGTGTTTGCTCAAATGGATTATGGGACTGAATTTGCATGTCTCACTAACTGCAAGGACAAAGCTTGTCTCTGTTTTCTTTCCCACTCCATTTCTCTTCCCTTTCTGTCAAAGTTTCTGTCTTCCTTCTGTCCTACCCTCTGTCCTAACCTGCTTTTGTGTCATAGAAAAGACTAAGCTCTAATTCATTGTTGTTCTTTTCATATATCTTTATCTGTTTTCTTTCTATTATATTCTAAATGCCCATCATGTCAAGTATACACCATTAGCTATTGTAGAAGTTAAAATCCCTGTTAGTGGTGTCTGTAGGATCCAGAATGCATCACCCATTTGCTTCCCCCTGCGCTGTTAATGCCATTTCCTCTTCATTCTGCTGTTGTAGCATTGCTTAGATGCCTCTTATTCTCGCGCTGCACAAATAACATGTTCAGAGACTTTACTGCATATTACAGTATGCCTTCACTCAGCTGTGTATGTTGGTCAGGTTGTGCTATTGTTTTCTTACATTCAAACGGTAAAAGCAAAATATTCAAATTAATTTCACTAATTATCATACAATAGTAGTTAAATTTGAGTAGGGCAATATGGCCATTATGTGGCCATAGGGAGACTATTGGCAGGCTGATAGCCATGTCTGCTTATTGAACAAGAGAAGTTTGTGAGTTACAAGGTCTATTGCTTTGAACATATTCTGTTCAAAGCTGAATTTTCAGCAGCTATTGGTAAAGCGATTTGGTAAAGAATAAGTTCACTATAATAATATAATATAATATAATAAAATTACAGTACAATACAATATAATAAAAAATTCCTGATAATCTTGTAATTCAAGATGTTCATGTCTTTCTTTCTTCAGTTGAAAAGAAATTAAGGCGGTTTTTGAGGAAAACATTCCAGAATTTTTCTCCATATAGTGGACTTCAGTAGGAGTCAACAAGTTGAAGGTCCAAATTGCAGGTTCAACGCAGCTTCGAAGGGCTCTACACGATCCCAGCTGAGGAATAAGGGTCTTAACTAGCGAAACGATCAGTCATTTTGTAAAAGAAAAAAATAAATACAATGTATATACTTTTTAATCACAGATGCCCGTCTTGCACTAGCTCAACTTAACTTAGAAAGGTCATGTGTGGCATAGGCAGAAGTACCGACCCAGTGTATTAAAAGCGAACATGCAAAGAAGATCAAATGCCCTTTTTACAAAAAAAGGTAAACAAAAAACAAAAAAAAAAAAAAACTTTTTGAACTGGGGTCCGTTCTTCGTACGTCGCTAACTCAGTTAGCTGGATTTGATTGTTGTGGATTTGTCCTGATCTTGGATTGTTTCGTTCTTTGATGGGCATCTCGGACTTGCTGTCATAGCAACAGGTCCGTAAGCTTAAACCTAGTCGGGAGCAGGTTTATTTCATGTGAACAGGATTTAGGCTGCGCTCCTGGTGGGTTATGATTGGTTGAAATGGGGAGGTCACATCTGATTGGTTAAAGAGCACGACTGACGAGGACTGGCTCACGTGGGAAAAGAAAAGTATCTTGCAAGAAAGTGTAGAAAATAATTACGACGATTCACACACGAATGATGACCACAGCCACACACACACACACACACACACACACACACACACATATATATTTATATATATAAAATATAAAAATATAAATAAAATAACATATCAAGGAAAAAACATGTAACATGGGCAGCACTAACGCATTTAATTTGTTCGCTACTTTTTGCCAGCCCTCTCTCCTGGCTTTTGCAGCATTTGCTGTTTCCCAGTGTCTTTATTAAAGTTTGAAATTCTCCATAACCCTCTAATAAAAGCTCTTGCTCCGCTTGAGAAAAAAATTGAGCTTGCTCTTATGCCTTTTCGTCAACCAATCGAAGGGGTTGTGATCAGTGTTTCTACTATCGATACATATCGCCTTTTAAACCAATGCACGAACGCGCAATAATCCTAGACAACTCAATCCAGCCATACTAATCATCAAAAACAGGTGTGCTCGAAAAACCAAATTAGCCACATCGTAATTAGCACGATGATCTCATCTTAGATGTGTCAATTCATCTCGGATGTATCAAGCGACGTACGAAGAACGGACCCCTGAAGTACACAGACGCACATGACCTTTCCAACATGATTACATAATGCATGAAGTTGCACATGTGCATTGCAGAGCTAGTGCAAGATGAGAATTTGTAGTTAAAAAGTATATACATTTATTTATATTTTTTTTTATAAAATGACTGAACGTTTTGCTAGATAAGACCTTTACCGTAAACGCGAAGCGTATTTGCACTGTATTACTCGCTCTAGTTTACACATGGGATGTTTTTCGTGTCACTTGCACAAATAAAAACATAAAAATAATAAAAAAAAAAACAATTTCTGATACAACTGGACATGTCAGCTGGAAGCTCTTCGCTGATTGGCTTGCACTACAATGCATTATGTGGATTTTCCACTTGAGTTGAATTTTTTTTTAACTTGCTTGGAAGATGCAATTGAGGCGTATATTGCGCATTCGTGGCAATCGCAGCACCTGGCTTGAATTTGTGTCTATTTGCATTGACTTTGTATATAATCTACTCTTGTAAATACTTAAATTCGCTTTTTTTGTTGTGAACACACCATTATTCCTTGGCTGGGATAGTGTAGAACCCTTTGAAGCTGCAGTTTGGACTTTCAATGCATTGGCTCCCTTTGAAGTCCACTATATGGAGAAAAATCTTGGAATTTTTTCCTTAAAAACCTTAAATTCTTTTCGACTGACGAAAAAACGACATAAACATCTTGGATGTAAATTTTTTGACTTTTTTTTAATCTGGAAGTAAACTAATCCTTTAAGAAAACATTTCTTCTTATTGTTAGTCTTTGATGAACAAAGTTTAAAACAGCATTTTTGAAATATAATTTTTGTAACATTATAAATGTCTTTACTGTCATGTGAATTTGTTGATAGTTATATTTTGAATATTTAAATTATATTATTTTAGTTTAAAATAGTGGTTTTCATGCCTGGAAAAACTTAAAAGTCATTAAAATTTAATAGTAAATTTTATAGTTTTTTTCAAGTGACCCACAAGAAACACAAATCACACTGTTGTAGTTTTGTCAGAGATGCTGCTGTGGTCAACATGCTCTTATCATTATTGTGTGCTATAACACTTAACAGCCTGCAAATCTCTCTATCTCACCGTCTTTGTGCCCTTCCACCTCTCCTGCCTCCGTTCCTAATCTATTTATCTGTCCAATTTGGCATGGCATAGACTGTCATCTCTAATAAATGCAGTTTCTATTCATATATTCAGCATTCACCCCTTCTTTGGTCAGGGTAAACTGTTAGAAGTTTTGATTGTGTTTGACATTTCGAAATGCAATGAACTACAATCAAGTTTAATTTTATCTTGTTTATACTGAATGGAATAAGATGTCTGATTGGCACAGCCCCAATCTCAGCATGATGTCCATGAAACTCTCGAGAACTACAGTCTGAGAAATTTTGGGTCCCCCCTCTCATTCTCACTCATCTGTTTCCTGTTGTTGACTGTCCCTCCCTCCTCTGTCTCTCTCCACGTCTTGTCCAGTTTTGATTTACTCTCCATCTTCATTTTGCCAGGCTGTGTTTGGCGCTATGTTAGAGCCAGTGCCTCCTATACCCCTTATCTGCCTCCTCTCTGCGACCCCAAGGACGGCCACCTCCTCGTGGATGGTTGCTATGTTAACAATGTCCCAGGTCAGGATTCTGCCCCCTTTTCGTGAAAGGAGGTTTTTAAAAAACCTGCAACACCAGTATCCCTGCGACAACCAACCACTCAGTTACCCTTTGCTTTTTATTGTCTCTTGTCCTGTTTAAAACGAATTAACCCCCTGCTTACATTGGGAACCCATGGCTTGGAAGGAACACAGGATAGTTTTCAATGAGAGAAAGAGGCCTTTCATAACCACGATAAACATTACATTCAGCTAAATTTGATGAAAAACATATCCAGGTCTCATTTTATCCCAAAATGATTAAAAAAAATAGATTTTGCATAGAACGTTAGAGGCTAGAACGTTTTTTGGTTTGTTTTTCTATGGCAATTATCCACAATTATTCTCCATTTTCTTATTACCGTAATTTGTCTGGATGTATTGTTTTATGTATAGAATTGTTTTTGGTTTGCGTTTTCTTTTAGCAAAATTTATTTTCTCATTTTTAGGGTGAAATATGACTCAGCCATGTTCTTTATCAGTTTTGTAAAATTCAGTTTTTCTATTTACACCTAGTCCTCCATTTGGCTCTTTTGTAAAGGACACTTTAGGCACATAAAGTCCAGTCCATGGATTTGAAATGCAGACAATCACATGATGCTCAGATTCCCTTTCCTCGTGCATTAGTATGGAATTGAGCCAATATATTTACATATACACTACCAGTCAAAAGTTTTTGAACGGTAAGATTTTTAATGTTTTTTTTTAAGAAGTCTCTTCTGCTCACAAAGCCTGCATTTATTTGTTCCAAAGTACAGCAAAAACAGTACAATTTTGAAATATTTTTACTATTTAAAATAACTGTTTTCTATTTCAGTATATTAAAAAATGTATTCTTATGATTTCAAAGCGGTATTTTTAGCATCATTACTCCAGTCACATGATCCTTCAGAAATCATTCTAATATTCTGATTTGCTGCTCAAAAATATTTATTATTATTATTATGTTGAAAACCAGCTGAGTAGAATTTTTTCAGGTTTCTTTGATTAATAGAAAGTTCAGAAGAACAGCATTTATCTAAAATAGAAATCTTTTGTAACATTGTAAATGTCTTTGTCATCACTTGATCAATGTAAAGCATCCTTGCTAAATAAAAATATTAATTTCTATACTTTTTGTCCCATTCCAAAAAAATATCACAGGAATAAATTACATTTTTAAATATATTTAAATAGAAAAAAGTTATTTTAAATAGTAAAATTATTTTAAAATGTTACAGTTTCTGCTGTACTTTGGATCAAATAAATTCAGGCTTGGCGAGCAGAAGAGGCTTCTTTAAAAAAACATCTTACTGTTCAAAAACTTTTGACTGGTAGCGTGCATATACATTATGTGCATTATTACAATGGCTGTATGTAATATTTATGGCAGTATCTTTTAGTTTTTTAAATTTGATCAACACTAGGCTTTCAGAAAATATGGCATTGATTTTTTTTTTGTTTGTTTGTTTGTTTGTTTTTTAGAATGATATTTGCTGTGGTTGTCATTATTTAATAAGGCCTCTGTGTGTGGTTGATAAATATTGTGTAGCAGTTTCTTTATCTTAACCACTTAGAGTCAGTTTCTTTATCTAAACCACTGCATATGTTGATCTGCATTAAGCTTAATGTATTTTATTAAGGCCTGTGTGTCAGTATAGTTGGTGAACATTATTTAGCAGTCTAGTGTCAGTTGTTCTATCTAAACCACTGTATATGTTGATTTGCAATAAGCTATAGTCAACATTGATGCTGTGATGTGATTCAGTATTGGCAAAGTAAATGCTGTCTGCTGGCCTGTCGATATTTACGTCATTGTTTTTTGTTTGTTGTATTTTCCCCATGCTCTTCTATCATGTTCACATCATGTGCACTCTTGCCATCTACCTTGAGCTTGGCTGTCACAAGCACACCATACACTCTGTGTGCATGCTGCTGCATGTTTATCTATTGTAGGCTGTTATTCTACACGTAAACAATATTTATAATGATAAGGGTGACGGGGAGGTGTTGTTCTGGATCCTACAGATTGGTTAGCCACATAGGATAACTCATTAAGAATGCCACAAAAATTTAAAGGGATAGTTCACCCAAAAATGAAAATTCTGTCATTGGTCACCCTCATGTTGTTCCAAATCTTCGGAACACAAATTAAGATATTTTTGTTCTCACATTTCATCAAAAGCATCTTAATTTGTGATCTGAAGATGAACGAAGGTCTTACAGGTTTGGAACGACATGAAGGTGAGTAAATAATGACAGAATTTTCATTTTTGGGTGAACTATCCCTTTAAGAGTGCCACATGCTGAATGCAAGTGCCTCTCTGGATTTTTCTCTCTCCTTCCAACCCATGTCACTGTCATGCCTCTCCTGACACCTGATGGTCAAGTGCAGTACTACAGGCTGGGACAGGCTGGCAGTGCCCAATATGTTTCACTGACTGTTTTTCAACTCTGTCTCCTCTCTTTGCCTGAGAAATCGATCAATAATGATGTATTTAAGTGAATGGATTATAAGGATATTAGAAAAAAAACTTTTGCATACTCAATGATGAAAGAACACAGTGAAACAGGGTTGAAAGACAAGTCAACCTTACCTCATAGGTGTTCACTCAACCTCTGTCAAGGTTGGGTTCACTGAATGAGGTAGGCCAAACTAAACCACTGCACACCGTCCTTGGGGTGACCACCACTGTATCTCCCTGCTGGTCTGTGCGCTACTAACCAAAACTGTGACTTCAGGGTCGCCTCCAAACGCTGCTGAGGCGTTACGTATACATACTTTAGATGTTATTAAGAGGTTATTGTCCCCTCCCGGTGTGGTAGGCTCCCTGTGGCGCTATGTCAGGGCGAGCATGACCCTTTCCGGGTACCTGCCACCCCTCTGCGACCCTAAAGATGGAAACCTGCTCATGGATGGAGGATACATCAACAATCTGCCAGGCAAGTACGGCCCAGAGTAACCCTAACTCCACTGAGAGAGAGGGCCGCTGGGGCCAGAAACACAATCTGGTTTGGTCAATCACATAATTTTTGGTTTTAAAGAGCTACATGGTTTTGAGTAAGTATACTGTGATTTCTTTGTTATTTTGAGGGTAGAATGAGTGGTTTTGCTTTATCCATTTGAACTCGGGATGTGCGTCTGTTTTAATGCTACATAGTCAATTTGGCATCTTGGAGATTTCCAGACCATTTTAAATTCATTTTAGGTGTCAGATTGTACAGAGACAAATGGATAAAGTTTTGCAGGGATTGGATGGTGTGGACAAAGATGCTCAGTTGTTTGACCTCTTGTTCTCACCAGCCTATTAAAAACATGAAATTTTATCAGACTGCATATATCAATCATTGCACGCTGCTGTTGTTGTCTGGTGTGTGATTGGCCTTAAATTGAGATTATGTTGAAATATGAAATATGTTGTATCTCTTCTTTACAAAATAGCAAAGTGTGATTTAATGTAGTCAAAGTTTCCAAAATATAAAATCAAAATCAACTAAAAAACTAATCACCAGACAGCAATAGCATAATGTCCTTTAGTTTGCAGTGCAACATTTTGGGTAGAAGGATATAGTTCACATAGTTCAAATGTTGCATTTCAACTGGGGACATCTTAATTCAGGGGAAAAAGACAAGATTTTGCATGTGACATTATATTCCCTGTTATAATTTAATGCATAAGTTCATCAAGCAGTTTGCACTGCTAAAGAAGAAATTATTCCTTGCATTAAAATCATCTGTTATTGCCTGTAAAGCAGATATTAAAATTTCAAGGAACAGTTCTTAACTCACTTTTTATTTATTTATTTTACAATGCATCACTTACTTTTTAAGCCAACATTGTTAGGTTTTAAAGGAGTAGTTCACTTCCAGAACAAAAATTTTACAGATAATGTACTCACCCACTTGTCATCCAAGATGTTCATGTCTTTCTTTCTTCAGTCGTAAAGAAATTATGTTTTTTAAAGAAAACATTGTCAGGAAATTTCAGGATATTTCTTCAATGGTGCCCCTGAGTTTTAACTTCCAAAGTAAAGTTTAAATGCAGCTGCAAAGGGCTCTAAACGATCCCAGCCGAGGAAGAAGTGTCTTATCTAGCGAAACGAATGGTTATTTTCTAAAAAAAAAAAAAATGTTGAATTTCTATGCTTTTAATATGCTTTTTAACCTCAAAAGCTCGTCTTGTCTAGGTCTGTGTGAACTCCGGTTCAAGACAGTTAGGGTATGTCGAAAAACTCATATCTCATTTTCTCCTCCAACTTCAAAATCATCCTAAATTGCTGCAAAAGTACCGACCCAGTGTTTACAAAGTGAACATGCAAAGTAGGACAAATGCCCTTTAAAAAAAAAAGGTAAAACTGCGATTTAGGACGATTTTGAAGTTGGAAGAGAAAATGAGATTTTCGTTTTTTGACATGTATTGAACAAGTATATTGAACCGGAAAACACAGAGTTCATGCAGACCTAGACAAGATGAGAATTTGAGGTTAAAAAGTATGTAAATTGTCTTTTTTTTTTTCTTATAAAAAATAACCACATAAGCTACATAAGACCATTCTTTTTTTGGCTGGGATTTTTTAGAGCCCTTTGAAGCTGCATTTAAACTGCATTTTGGAAGTTCAAACTCACAGGCACCGTGGAAGTCCGCTATATGGAGAACATTTCTAAAATGTTTTCCTCAAAAAACATAGATTCTTTACGACTGAAGAAAGAAAGACATGAACATCTTGGATGACAAGGGGGTGAGAACATTTTCTGTAGAACTTTGTTCTGGAAGTGAACTACTCCTTTAATTGCGTCTTGTCTTGTCTTGTCTCGTCTTTTTCCATCCTTTGTTTGTACTGATCACCTGCAAGGCTGTTTTACCACAATTCTCATAATCTCCTTAATTCTAACATTCTTATTTTAAATAATTTTGAAATTATTATTACAACTATTTATTCTTACTTTCAAACATGTATATTTATTTGATTATATTGCTGATAAAAAATTGCAGCTTTTCAATGAGGGGTTTGGTTAAACAGTGTTGATTGGTGATCAATGACTGATTTAAGGATTTTGGCTGAAATATTAACAGTATTTTGATTCTTCCTGCTACCTTGTGGATGTCTGTCTTTGTGTACGTGTGCATTTGTTTGCGTTCGTCTGGCACTCTAACGCCCTGCAGCGGACATAGCTCGTAATATGGGCACAAAAACAGTCATCGCCATTGACGTGGGCAGCCAGGATGAGACTGATCTCTGTAACTACGGTGACAGTCTTTCGGGTTGGTGGCTGCTATGGAAACGAATCAACCCGTGGGCGGAGAAAGTGAAGGTGAGTCAATGTTGTGGGATATTAAAACACTTCTTGAGGAACCAATGCTGCCGTTTCAACTTGGTATTAGAAAGCTTCTGCACTGCTCTGACAGATTACTACTACTTAAATTATTAAGAGATTTCATTAATGTTCATTTTCTGTAACTTTCCTGTAATAAACTTCACAATGTAAAACCCACTAGGTGAATTATATTCTGTACTTCCAGAACTTAAATTTACAGAAAATTTACTTACCCCCTTGTCATCCAAGATGTTCATGTCTTACTTCAGTCATAAAGAAATTATGTTTTTTGAGGTAAGAATTTCAGGAATGTTGTCCATATAGTGGACTTCAACAACTTCAAATTCGCAATTTAAAACATCGCTGTTTTACCTTTTTTTTTGTAAAAGGTGTTTGACCCTCCTTGCGTGTTCACTTTGTAAACACTGGGTCAGTACCTCTGCAGCGATGTAGGACAATTTTGAAGTTGGAGGAGAAAATGAGATGGAAATTTTTCGACATACCCTAACTGTGTTGACCCGGAATGCACAGAGTTCACACAGAGCTAGACAAGACGAGCATTTGAGGTTAAAAAGTATATAAATTGTAATTTTCTTTAGAAAATAACCTCGTTTTGCTAGATAAGACCCTTCTTCTTCTAAGACCCCTTGAAGCTGCATTTAAACTGCATTTTGGAAGTTCGAACTCGCAGGCACCATTGAAGTCCACTATATGGAGAAAAATCCTGAAATGCTTGCCTCAAAAAACATAATTTCTTTACGACTGGAGAAAGAAAGACATGAACATTCTTGGATAACAAGGGGTTGAGTAAATTATCTGTAAATTTTTGTTCTAGAAGTAAACTTCTCCTTCAAGGAAATACTGTGACAACTGATTATCCTAACTTTGCATAAATGGCTTAAAATATCCTGTTTCTCTTAGGTGCCTGACATGGCTGAAATCCAGTCCCGTTTGGCTTATGTATCTTGTGTGCGGCAGCTGGAACTCGTCAAGAAGAGCGCGTACTGCGAGTACATTCGGCCACCCATTGACCGCTTTAAGACCATGGACTTTGGAAAATTTGATGAAATCTATGTGAGAACAATCCCACATCTTCAGTAAACACAGGGAGACATTATTCTATGTAGTCTTACTACTATAATATGAATGGCAGTATAGCATTTATTATAGCGTACGTAAAGCAGTTCTTCCAAATAGTAAATTACCTCAACTGGTATATTTTAAGTTTTTCTATTTTCTCCCAGGATGTGGGTTATCAACATGGTAAACTGGTGTTTACTGAGTGGGCTCGTGGGGACATTATTGAAAACATGCTGAAAGACCATCGCTCAGCGGACTACAATGACAGCAAGAAGACTGATGTAAGTTTTCCTAAAAAGGTAGTTCACCCAAAAATTTAAATTACCCCATGATTTACTCACCCTCAAACCATCCTAGGCGTATATGACTTTCTTCTTTTAGACAAATACAGTCAGAGTTTTATTTAAAAAGTCCTGACTCTTCCAAGCTTTAAAATGGCAGTGAATGGCTGTTGATTTCTTTGAAGTCCAATAAAGTAATAAAGTGCATCCATCCATCATAAAAAAGTACTCCACACAGCTCCGGGGGGTAAATAAAGGCCTTCTGTAGTGAATCGATGCATTTGTGTAAGAAAAATATCCACATTTAAAACTTTTTAAACCATAATCTCTAGCTTCTGTTAAGTGTCATACACACGTTCACAAGAGAATGGCGTTCCAGAGGATGACGTAGGATGTTTTTATGATGGATGGACGCACTTTATTTTACTTCAAAATCTTAACAGCCATTCCCTATTAATATAAAGTTTGAAAGAGCCAGGACATTTTTGTAGTACAACTCAGACTGTATATGTCTAAAAGAAGAAAGTCATATACATCTAGGATCTGGCTTGAGGGTGAGTAAATCATAGGGTCATTTTTTTTTTTTTTGGGTGAATTATCCCTTTCATATTTCATTAAAACAAGCCACCATTCTATCACCATTTTGACAGTGAATATCAGAATAAATATTATCATTCTTTGATAAACAAACTTCAAGTCTTTGTATTAATATCACTCTGTAGTAATTGTGTTTTGTTGCTATTTGTTTCAGTCATGCACGTGTCCTAGTGCAGACTTTACTGATCTAGCTGAAATTGTATCCAGGATTGAGCCGGTGCAGAGCTACTTAGGAGCCGATGGTCAGTAACTCCCAAAAAATGAAAAAAATAATTCTTTACTTGTATAATGTATCCCATTACATTTATTTTTAAGACAGAATTGACAAGCTATTTAAATTTACAGCATTTACTGTACATTGCAGTTGTACTTAACTGATGTTTATGTGTCTAGCAGAGGAGTCTGACTACGCAACAGAGTACGAGGAGGACGGGATGGACACAGTAAGAGAGGAGGAGGGTGAGGAAGAAGAGGAGGAAGAGGCTGAAGACCCTGAGGACCAGTCTCCTGGAGAATGGGGACCAAATGGGATCTTTCCACCAGTAAGTATAAACAGACAACCTTTTATATATGAACTTAAAAGGTAAATGAAATTAAAGTGACATTAAAAACAAAATTATTTGTGTAGGATGAAGAGAAGACAGTCCGTCAGAGGAAGAACCTCACCAGGGACTCCAACGTGGACTTCTCTGGAGTGTCAGATTGCTGAAAAGGGAGTAATGCAGGGTCAAAGGGCACTGGAAAGAGATGCGAAGTCCCACCAGGGGCTGAAGAGTATAAAAACAAATATAGAAGAAAAGACTTCTGAATTAAGATTTCTGGAAAGCCACCAAAGATACTGTGATTTAGACCCTATTAACACTACGTTACCCAAAATTGTGACTCTGTTTTATGCCTTTGGGATTTTTTTTGCTCAAAGACTATGACAACAGGGTCCAGGGATTGTGGGGGCCACCAAGGCAGAGGAACCACTCTTTGAGGTACTTTGCCACTAAAATTAGTGGCTCCTACATCTTTTAGGAGTTTCACAGGAAATTATGTCTACAGTTGGGGCCAGTATACCACTATCCTAAGTTTTGGATTTCCTGTCTGTTTCCAGACAATACCATTTCAGTAGAGTAGTGTGTGGTGTGACTGATTTCTGATTTTTATTTAATTTAATTTAATTTAATTAATTTTTTTTTTGGTGAAAATGTGTTTGTGTGTGTGTGTGTGTGTACGACCACAATCTAAACATTCATTGGCAACTTCTCCCATTAAATGCCTTCTAGACTGAAAATGGCTTCCCAGGATGCATTGTTGAAGGTCTGAAGCTGAGACAAGACTGTGGAGATTCAGAAACGCTTGAAGAAGGAATGATGCTGCTTCATAGAGACCCATTTTAATTACAATGCTTAGATTATGACTTGATGGTATTTGATTTAAGGTTGCAATGCTTGCACATTATTAGAAAAAAATCACTGCAGATTTTCAGTAACAATATGTTCCTGATATCTGATATTATTTTAATGACGGACAACAGAATGGAAAGCTATGCAGGCGGTCAAATGTTGGATAAATTATAATAGGAAAGATCTCAGTGGGAGTTAAAAAAAAATAGTGTAGAGTACAGATGGACTGACTGCTGAGATGGAAATGTGGACAGATGGATACATCTCAGGGATAGGAAATCAAGAATGACAAAAAGTAAAAATTGTACTAAAGTGAAATAGTAGGAAAGAGAAATGGATAAATGTAGAGAGGTTGAGTGCGGTACTTACTGAAGTATGGTGTAAAGAACAAGAGTGAGGAAGTGAGAACAGTATGCGGTGAGAAAACGAGTGAGCATGAAAAAAGCGAGGAAGTGAGTGAGGAAGTGTGTGCAGAAAAAAGTGACTGGGGTAGATAGCGAGGAAGTGATTGTGGTGAGAGCTGTATAGAGTGAGGGAGTGAATGCGGTAAAGGGGGGACTGATTGTGGTAGAGAGTGAGGAAACAATTGCGGTAGTGAGCAAGGAAGTGAATGTGGTAGAAAGAGGGTAGAGCCCTGCATTTTAGCCCGGGCCCAATGGGCATGTAGACCCTTTACAGTTTCGAACAATTTATTACTCTTACCTTTATGAGCAAAAATGACATTGTATTTTTAAATGTTTCCAGTACAAGTGATCGCTTGATCATTTGGTACTTTAAAAAACAAAAACTCACTTTTACGCATAATAAATGCTCTAAACATTTTTCTAAAATAACTTAATAAAATAACGAAACGAAATATAATCACTTTGCCATTTTATATAATAATGAGCTTTTTTAATAGCTGAAACAGTATAAGTTGTTTTGGGAGAAGAGGATAACAAGACGGGCTCGGGCCAGACTCGGGCCAAGAATTCTGATAAGCTGTCGGACAAGGGCCGGGCTAGGGCCTCAGCATCTCAGGCCAGAGCCGGGCTAGGGCCTGGATTTTAGGCCCGTGCAGGGCTGTAAAAGAGTGGGAGTGATTGTGGTAGTGAGCGAGGAAATGATTGCGGTAGTGAGTGAGGAAGTGATTGTGGTAGTGAGTGAGGAAGTGATTAGTAGTGAGTGAGGAAGTGATTGTGGTAGAGAGAGGGGGAATTGTGGTAGTGAGCGAGGAAATGAACGGTAGTAGTGAGGAAGTGGACAGCTGTAGTGAGCAAGGAAGTGACAACAGTAGAGTGAGGAAGTGAATGCAGTAGTGAGATAGGGAGTGATTGTGGTAGTGAGCAGGAAAATGGGAAGGAAGTGAATCCAGTAGAGCTGGGGAGTGATTCCGGTAGTGAGCGAGAAAATTATTGCGGTAGTGAGCGAGAAAGTGGATGCTGTAGTGAGCAAGGAAGTGAGAACAGTAGAGAGTGAGGAAGTGGATGCGGTAGAGAGATGGGGAGTGATTGTGGTAGTGAGCAAGAAAATGATTGCGGTAGAGAGCAAGGAAGTGCGAGCTGTCTGGAGGAAGTGGGTTGTGGGTGTGAGTGTGATAAAGAGTCAGGACGTGGATACAGTAGAGAGCAAGAGTGTAAAGAGTGTGAGGAAATGAAGAGCGGTAGTGATCACGGGAGACAGCGAGGAAGTGAGAGTGGCAGAGAGTAAAAAATTAGTGCCGAATTGAGGAAAGGGAATGCAGAAGGCTTTTATGGGGAGTTTTATTAATGCCAAAAATATCTGATGTGGAATTGGATGCGTGCTTGTCTTTTGCCTGTGTGTGTGTGTGTGTTTTTAGCCTTTCAGAAATGCAGAACTACTTGTGCTTCAGGTAGACGAGGTGGATGCCTTATTTTGTTATTGCACATTCACAAAGCAAAAAAAGAGAGATGAACAAAAACACCTGTAATATAATCCCATGAAGACATGGGGAGTTTAAATTGTTATATTGCTGAATGAGTGCCGAGGACACAGTGTCCAGTACTGGAGCAGATCTTCCTTGCACTCCAAAGCCAAATGTCATACTTCCCGTATTCAATCAACTTAAAAATTGTCTGTAATCAATGTATATTATCTCTGAAACCTCACTGAGATGTACAAATTCCTCAACCCTAATCCTTTTGCTTTGTTTCAGTCTTTTATGCTGAGACTGTTTGTTTTATATGTTTATGAGAACTGAAAGGATTGCCAACTACTATTTAATTTATTTGTTTTACCACTGGCTTTTTTAATAGCTTTTTAAAACACTTTAGAGATTGTAGAGAAAACAGTAAGTGGTTTCTTATTTTGCTTGATTAGCATTTTTGCACTGATGATAATGAAGGAAAAATAATTTTGAATGTCTTAACTGTCTAATATGAGAGGTGGCTGAGGTATAGAGGGGTCACGTGTGCGACCGTTTGAAACCTCAGGAATTAAAGCTCAAGAATGAATAATAAAATCCTATTTAATGCCATGCTGACTAAATTAATTTTTTAAATAAGGCACATGTTCCCGAGTGATTATTTATGTCTCTTTGAACGTAAAGCAACTTTATCCATGGGAAAGACTCAAATAAAACCTATTCTGTTACATTCTTTGTCAGTATAATAGTTATTGCAGATTTAAAACTGACAGGTTTATTCACATCAACAAACCTGAAGGAGGGAATGAAAACTTTCTGGGTCATCTTTACACGGCTGCTCCTTTGACGTGTTCATCTTTCGTTTTTCCAACAGATGGAATGGGTCTGATGTGAGATCACAAGTATCTGTTGAGACTGGTGAAGAGAACATTAATATTAAAAGTTTATGTGTATGTGTTGGTTTTAATATACTTGAGATCTAAAATGTCCTTACTATTCAAAAATGTCCTAATACTGAAACCTGCTGAACCTAGTGAGCCTAGCCAGAGTAGACATTAGTGATGGGTCGTTCATTTTGAACGAATCTTTAATGTGACTCGGGACGATCGAGTCGTCTGGGAGAGTGATTCGTTCAGTCGCGCAACATCCTATTAGGTTCTGTACTGGAATTAGTTCACCTGTTTCGAATCTTCGGGTTTTTCGAATCTTATGGTGGTGTCACGTGATGAACGAACGACTCAAACCCGAAAACTTGTCAGATAAGAGGTGAGGTGAGCTAATCATAGACTAAAGACCCGGGTAAACAACGAATTAATCTTTTCTGTTTCTTATAGCATTATAGTTTTGTCTTGTTTGTAGTGTGATCAACTTTTGTGTAAGCAGTAGATGTGTTAGGGAGGTAATACTTAACATTTTAATTATATTTTGCTAAAATGAACGAAATGAAACGAAAAAAGATTCGTTCGTTTTGCTGAACGAGACTCAAATGTCCGAGTCGGTAAAATGATCCGAACTTCCCATCACTAGCAGAGATTTACTTTTGAATCTGTGTTGGTGATTTTTGAAAAGCCTGTGTACCATTTTCAAGAACAGTTTAACTTTTATAACCAAAAAACAGGATTTCAAAGGTAATATGTACGATTGTCTTAGATGTGTATGGTATAGTGAGCCAGTCATAGCCTACTATTAATAATTCACATATTAATCTGGATCCCATCTCAGTTATCTGCTTCTATATTTAGTTCTGTTTCATCCTTTGTGTCTCTTACCAGTTCTTTGTTCTTTTGCTTTGCTTTCTTGCATTTTAACTGAAGATTACTATGTATCAAATGTTCACCAGAAAAGTAATACGGAAATCCTTCGAGGTCGTTTTATCCCAGACGAAAACCTTTGGCGTCTTGAAGACGCAAACGTTGGCGCCAACCTTTTTAAACCCATTTGCATAAAGAGCTAACGCGGAATGATACAAGAGTCGTAGAAGTAGGACCGGTATGTTTCAGATCGAACCGTTTTAATATTTCTTTTATTTTAATTCTCTTTCAACAAAAGACTAATAAAATTAGCCATTTTCCCTAATGAGAATACACTAAGCCTTAAATTAAACACCAAGGACAATGGAATTTGCCGAAATAATTAAATTCAATGAATTACAACTAAAATGTGTGTGTTTTTTAACCTTCTTTCTGTTTTTTTTTCTTTTCTTTTCTTTCCTTTTTTTTTGCATTTTGGTCCGTGCTAAGAGCTGTTTGCATTAAGACTTTTAATAAATAGGTAGAGTTTTATCACAATATTTTTAGAATAAAGTCAAAATAGAGATTAGAGTTCTTTATATTGTGAATAAAGTAAAACAACGAGACCGACTCAAAAAAAATAAAATAAAATAAAATAATAATTATATATATATATATATATATATATATAAAAAAATTAAAGTTTGTGGTGCTTATCTGAATTATGAAATAAGAGGTTATGTTACAACTGTTATTGCTATTTACAAGTTTACAAGAGGTACAAATTTCAAACACTGATTGATCGATTACATAAGACAAGTTGTTCTGATTTTTTTCATATTTATTTAATGCTGTAACTAGTAGAAAATAGAAAAAGATGCTGCTTAGCGAATTGATCTCATGCCACATTAAAGAGCTAAAAACTTTTTTATTGTTTGAATTTCGTGAATAAAATTGACAGTTTAAAATGATATTATGTGTTATATTAAAAGTAACAAAACACAATTAATTTAATTATTACCTTAGAAAAGACAACAATAGGCTTTGGAGCCCACATTAACCTATAACGCTTTGACTTGCTATGCTACTGATGCTGTAATGTTTAATAATCATATTCAGAACCCACTGTGGCAGAAAGCTCAGTGAATGTTTGACTGTAGTACAAAAATAAACCACACAAACACTTTTTGTATTTTATTTGTTTTAGGGTTTTGAAAGTTTTAATTTTTCCCAAAAGAAAAAAACCTGAGGTATTCACAATATAATGGCATTTCTTTCATTTGAAATGAAAAACAACAAAAAGTGGGAAAGGGGCATCAAAACAATAAACTGTGATGGCTGTCTCTCATACAATACAACAGGTTGGGATACTCTGCCCATATATAATATTAAGATGGTGCCCAAAATAAGGCAAAATAAATAAAAGTACAAAAAATATATGACAAGCTACATTATTCTGCTTGGCTGTTGTAGTTGAGTCTTTTAACATACCACATCAAATATCTTAGTTTAACTCAAACTAATCCCAAAACGTTAGCAAAATGTTGCATCATAATATCTATGTTCTATAACTTTCATATATCCATATACCAGAGAACATATAAGGTTGTCTAAATTTGTTGGCATTTAAGCATTTTTGCCATATATTTTTCAAGCTGTTGAAATTGCCAACAAATGGTTCTTTTGACTTGAACAGCATGTCAACGCCACATCAGAACAAAATTAGCAAGTTTAAACATTTTAAACTCCATCTACCAGTCAAATAGAATTTGGTGACCTACATGGATCTAAACTCCATCATGTCAAATAATAACAATAAAACCTCCAGTGCAACAGCAGCTAAAATTGTGAGATTTCCACATAAAACACATTGTAACCATACAGCAAAACAGAGGTCTAATAACAGCTCCAGGGGAAAAAGACAACGCCATCCAAAAAAAAAATAAATAAAATAAAAATAAAAAAGAGCAATGATTGCTTAGCTTCAACAGAAAAAGACACACCTTTGACGCAACATTCCCCAGAAACATTTGAAACTCGCAGTCTGTCCCACTTTTCTCTTAATTTGGTGTGATCTTAACCCTGCAGATAATAGTAATAATATCCGTAATAAGAGCAAACAAAATGGTAATTGTACTCAAAATGGAAAAAAAAAAGGACCAAAACGCATACAAAATAACAGACTTTTGGTTTTCTAACAGCTGAAGACACAATGTCTTGCTAAAACCTCTTTCAGCACTCATTCATAGATCAATCGAACACAAATACAACATGGAAGAGAAACAAACAAAAGGTTAAGAATCAATACAAACAACACAATATCATTAACAGCTTAAAATAGCCAACAATGATAAAAGTACAAATTCTAGAATGCATATTAAGATCAAAAAGTCAGACATAAAAAGGCAAAAGTGTGTCTTTTTCTAAAAACACATTTTGGAAAAAAAGTACTTTATTTTTTATATATATATGTATATATATATATATATATATATATATATATATATATATATATATATATATAAAAAATCATAAATAAAGATAAAATATTTCTGTATCCCCTCCCCCTTCCAACCCAAAACAAAATGTAAAATCAATGGCAGTTACTTCAGAGATCATAACATGCAATTGATATACTTACAGCACTGGACAAACTATTTCTCCAAACTACCAACCCCCCTGAATCTGACCCCAAATACATCCCACCCACCCCATCCCAGTACAATCCTTAAATATGTCAGCTCATTGAAGAAAAACAAAAGAAAACACTCTCTCTATTGATCGCAAATTCTCTTTCCGCTCTAGCTGAGGACGTGATATTCACTCGCTCATCATGGAGACTCCAGTAGTTGCGTGCGTGCGTGTGTGTGTATATATATATACAGGAAGTTCCGGGGGAAAAACGCAAACGGACTTGATTTGAGTGACTGCATAGTGAGTATTTGGTTTAATTACAGATGGGGCATCATGATAATTTAACAAAACAACAACAATAACAATTCTAAAAAGTAATAAAGACAACATGACGGCAAAGTACACGTCGGAGCACACACTCCAAAAACAACAGTGATGCTGCAACACGCGCACACACACACAAACACACACGCTTGCATACACAGATAAACAATAACTAATGAAACAGCAGCACGCACTGGTTTAGTTAACATTTGGTGTTTGGGACGTGTACGACTACCGTCAGCAGAAATGGGTTCAATATCTCTGTCCTATTCACAGAAACGCCTATTTCAGCAAATCAAAACACACACACATATAAAGAACTGATGCTTTGATTTCAGAAAAGCAAATAAAAAAATAATTACAAATGAAAAATAGTGCCAGAAAACAACAGTGAATGGAAGTACACTTTAAACCAAGCATAAACCATATAGATTAGCATCTTAGATCATTTCCATAGAGACGTGTATGTGTGTGTGTCAGCAAAATAAACCCTAACAGTGAAGGTTGACCCGTCACTGTCTTACAGGAAATTACATCCATGAAGCTGTATATCCCTCAGAATAACAATCCAGCATCATCTAGTATAACAATAATCATCCTAATGACAACAACGCCACTGGTTTGAATTTGTTTTATTGATGACACCTTTGGTGTGTAATGCTGCGGTCGTATCTATAAGGTCTACTGAGAGAATGACGGACAGACAGACAGGCAGGCACCACAGGATCTGTGATGAACATCAACACCAAACAGGAAATCAGTGTTATGTTGACGGCGAAGAGTCCTGTTAGAGATTCTATTTGGCATTTGAGTGAAGAAACTAGTGGGAGGTAAAGAGTTACAGATCATTGTTAAATATAGTGTTAGGGGGGGGAAAAAAAACAAAAAAAAAACAAACAAAAACATTTTACATACAAAACCAGTCAAAAGTTTTTGAACAGTAAGATTTTGGATGTTTTTTGAAGCCATCTCTTCTGCTCACCAAGCCTGTATTTATTTTGAAATATTTTTACTATTTAAAATGACTTCTTTCTGTTTGAATATATTGCAAAGCGTAATTTACTCCGGTGATGCAAAGCTGAATTTTTAGCATCATCACTCAGTCTTCAGTGTCACTTGATCTTTCAGAAATCATTCTAATATTCTGATTTGCTGCTCAAAAACGTTATTATTATTGTAAAAAAAAGCAAAGTAGATTTTTTAGGTTTCTTTGATGAACAGAAAGTTAAGAAGAGCATTTATCTAAAATAGAAACCTTTTGTAACATTATAAATGTTTTTATCATCACTTTTGATAAATTTGAAGCCTCCTTGCTAAATAAAAATATGAATTTCTGTAATTTCTTAAAAAAAAAAAAAATTGGATCTTCCTATTCATCAAAGAATCCTGAAAAAATATGCAAACTTTTTTAAATATTGATGATAATAATAAAAAATGCTTCTTGAACAGCAAATCAGAATGATTTCTAAAGGATCATGCTGAAAATTTAGCTTTGCATCACAGGAATAAAATACATTTTAAAATACATTCAAATAGAAAATTTTAAATAGTAAAAATATTTCAAAATTGTAATGATTTTGCTGTATTCTGAATCAAATAAATGCAGGCTTAGTAACCAGAAGAAAAATAACAGACTAAAAAAAAACACTAAAAATCTTACTGTTCAAAAACTTTTGACCAATAGTGTATTTTCTGACCTTTTGATTGATTTCAATTCAGTGAAAACTAAAGGACTTCCAAAATTAGATCCCAAAGGATCAGATCTGCAAACTGCTAAATTTGGGGGAAAATCTCAACTTCTTTGACTAAAAAATTTAAAATTAACATGATAGCATAACCAAAATAGCTCAAATATTTCTCAAAGAGGAGAATGCATTACGACTGATGAGTTCGATTAGAGTAAAACTCATGAATTCATCCACCGCAGGACGGACACAGGAGGACAATTACAAACATATCTGCCTGCGTGACCCACAGCTAATGGTGTAACAAAAGAAAATCTAGCTCAAATATATATAGATATTACCTGGAAGTAACTGGAAGTCATTCTTATTAGTTGCCTACAGTGAGCGGTGATGCTTGTGTGAGTTGGCATAGTGGCGTAGTTTCAAAAACAAACCATTTAGATATAAATATAGATATAGGTCTATATATTCTCAGTTTACTTCATCTCCTCGCTTGCTTTCTTTTTGCCTCTTAAAGGATGACATTATGCATTTTACAGGTAATTATTTTCGTATTTGGTAAATGTGTAGACATTGCAGTGTTTTATGCATTTGGTTCAGAAACAAAAAGGATTATCCTTTGGGGAATATAATCATCGACAGCAGCATCTAAAGTAAACAGTAGCAGCAAGATAATAAATAAATATAATAATAGTAATAATAATAGCAAACAACGTTTCAAGGATATTGAAAAAACAGTAAGACGCAAAAACTAATCAACCCCTAAAAATAAAAATTGGTACATTGGTTCAAAAAAAAAAAAAATCAAAAGCTTTTATGCAACATCCAGCTAGCGATCTAGAAAACAACCAACCTCAGCAAACCTCTATACATGAGCTGATACTTTCCATAAGACTTCACTGGAGACTTTCTTTAATACTTTCTATATGCCTTCCTCCTATTTTCCTCTCCTACGTTCATGACTCTTTCTTCAATCCCTTATATAGCACCGTACTTCCCGTCTCAACATACTGTTACCATCTGAATCTCTCTTCGCTCATTCGTTTAGTCAAGTTTTCATTCTTTTTGCACTCAGTCTAGCAGTGATTTGGCTTTTTAAAGCAGTGAATCTTACACTCTACAGCTTTGGTTGTGAAAGTCGCTGAACATCTTCAGCGCGACCCACGAGCAGGTGCTGAAATCCTCTGAGAACAACAGCTGGCCAGAAAAAAAGCAGTGCTGTGTCAAACAAACAAACAAACAAACAAACAAACAAACAAACAAAAAAAACAAACAAGCTTTGGTTTGCAGGAACTCAAATGCTCATGGGAAAAAGAGAATGAAATGATGAACGGTTGTCTGGGTAGATGAGCTGGGTGAATCAGAGCAGAAATGTTCCACTCACAAAATGAGACATTTTTTTATTCTCATGGAGGAAACGCTCGAAACAAACCGAACAAACTCCAACTCCCCCGCTTGTCTCTCAACACCACTCTGAGTGACTATGACAACAATCTCATCTACGCTTTTGGTGACTCGATTGCGGTTTCCTCCTCACGCTCTAAGACTGAAACACAGCTAAATCTGGTTAAAATACACATTTCTAACACTCGTCTTCCTGAGGTGTGCACTGTGTACGACTTTACACATTCTGGGCTAATTTTTTTGTGTTTTATCTAGTGGTAGACCGATATAAAAGTCCGATATTTGGGCATTTTGAGATTATCGGCCAATGAAAGTGGTCGGACAAAGCAGATAGTCCCGCCCCAATGCAAGGCTTTCGAAACAAACCAAAATTGTTTGTTTATAGTTGTCGCTGCATATTAAATTAGACGTATCGGTCAACCACTAGTTTTATCTTAACATACGACCTTCTCTCATAGCCAATATATCTATTCCAGTACATGAAATTCCAGACCAAACTAGTTATAACAATCTAAACACCAAGGATTAGAAGTTCTACGACTAAGAATCACTAACGTTACAATTACTGAAATATCTGCTGATGCTTGCTAGCAAAAAAACACTTCTATAAAACATAGTTTTTGATATATCACACTGCTATTATGTTGCTAATTTCTATTTGCTTAGATTCGCCTAACGGCTAAGTGTACTTAAACTGTACAGGAAAGTGAAGAGCTAGGACTAATAAACGGATAACACACACACTCACACACACACCATTGCACAGTGTTGTTCGACTACTCTGTTCAGTCCCTGAGTAAGGGGCTACGGAGGATTCCATGACGTGTGGATTTGGATTTTGAAGTGAACGGACTGTACGCTTTGCTCTTTATACGGCATTCAGCGATCGTGATTTAGTGAAACAGTGTGTTACTGTAAATGTGCGTGCGTGCGCGCGTGTCACAGTGACTCTGTTAGACTGTAACCTGTAATGGTCCATCCTGTTCGATGGGTGGATGAGAAGGACAAAAATATTTCCGATTTACATCAAACCTGCCCAGGATTGTCTGTCGATCAGTCAAACTCCCAAATGAACATTCTCGCTTTCGTTTCAGCCATTTCTCTCTCAAACGGTCCATCTCCACGCTTTCGTTTACATAATTTATATTTCAAACCTGTCCATCTGTGTCTCTAAATCAACCTCTCAAAATCGCATCATTCTTTTCTCTCCCGCCATCCCTCCATTTCTCTTGTTCTCCGCCTGGCTACCTGCTGAAGAGAGAGTGGAGCTGGTGATGGCTGAAGCACTGACTGCTGCGAGGAGACTCTGTGCGCTCCATCACCGTCTGGAACCACCCCGCCACGTCTACTTCTGACACCTCGTAACGACGGATGAAACTGTGTTCCTATGGAGAAAAGTTAAAAAACGATCAGAACAGGCTATGGAAGATGTTTGATGTTAAACTGAGCACTACAATTAATGCTCGATTGAGACTTACAAGCAGCTTGTGGTATTTTGGCCTTTTTCTGTGATCCTTTGTGAGGCTGTAGAGACAGAGAAGACTTAGATTGGAAGAAAACTCAAAAATACAACAGATAGTGATGCTAAAACTTTACCAGGGTTCATACAGATACTGTAAAATAAAATTCCAGGATTTTCAAGGACTTTTCAAGCACTAATTTTTTGATTTTCAAGGAATTTAATCAGAGATCCCACTTATGAAACAATGTCTTTTTCAAATTAAAACCATGTCTTTGTTTTGTTTTATATCTGTACTGCCTTAATGGTTTGTTTTTGACTGTTTAAAAAATCTGAAAAAAAAATCTGAAAAAAGATTTGTGAAAGCACCCTGAAATTCTGATCTAAAACAAATGATTCGCAATCCACACTCTGAAGTCCCGAACTGAATCAAATTATTTGCAAACCTGCACCGATGTCTTGATCCGAATCAAATGATTCATTAACCTCCTTCGAAGTTCAAAATCAAATGATTCACGATCCGAAGTTCCAATGTGAATCAAATGATTCGCGATCTGAAGTTCCGATGTGAAGCAAAAGATTCACAAACCTGCTCCGAAGTGCCAATCTAAATCAAATGGTTCACGATACGCGATCCTATTGGAGCGTTTCAAAACAGTTAATCATTTGGGGAAATCGTTACAAGCAATATTGAAATTCAAAAATAATTAGCTCTTTTAATTTTATCTTTTTTTTTTTTGTGTTTTATTATTTTTTTACTAGTTCTATTAACTAAAATAAGTGAAGAAAGTATTTTGTTTGTTGAATTTTGTGAATTTTGCGTGATAAGATATTGAAGACATATAAAACATTTAACACTTATTTCCTAGATAAATTGTCTTTCAATTATTTTTTTTACATTTCACATTACATTTCAAAAAGTCAATATCAAGTACTTCAAGCACTTTAAGCACCTTGTATGAACCCTGATTTATGTTTGTGTTTGTGTGATTTCATATGAGTGTACCAGTCTTTGACGAAGGACTGAAAGTCAGGGGAAAAGCCCATGCTGAGAGGAAGGACCGGCGGGTCCTCTTGCAGAACTTTGGTGAGAACCTCAAAGTCTGTCTTGCAGTTCTTGTAAGGAAACTGTCCCGTGGCTAGCTCCACCTACAGGTGAAGAGGAATAATTGCTTGTTATAAAAAAGTAAATTATGTTTTAAAATACAGTTATTTACTTACACTGACACTACTGCTCAAAAGTTTGGAGTTGGTCAAATTTTTTTATGTTTTTAAGTCTCTTATGCTCACCAAGACTGCATTATCTAAAAAAATACAGTAAAAAATAAATATAGTGAAATATTTTTGCATTTTAAAATAACTGAAGGCAAAGATGAATTCTCAATTCCTTGCTGAAAAGTATTAAAGGATTAGTTCACTTCTAGAATTAAAAAAATAAATAACCAATCTATTTAATGATTATTTACTCACCCCCATGTCATCCAAGATGTTCATGTCTTTCTTTTAAATTAAGATTTCTGAGGAAAACATTTCAGGATTTTTCTTCATATAGTAGTCCAAACTGCAGTTTCAGTGCAAGTTCAAAGACTCTACATGATCCCATCCGAGGAATAAGGGTCTTATCTAGTGAAACGATCAGTCATTTTCTTTAAAAAATTTAAATTGATATACTTTTTACCACAAATGCTCATCTTGCACTAGCTCTATGATGCGTATGTGATGCCCATTACATAATCATTTTGGGAACGTCACGCGCGGTTAGCTCAAAAAGGAAAGATAAAAATCATCTAATTTTCTCCTCCAACTTCAACATTGTTCTTTTTAATTTTCTTAAAAAAAAAAAAAAAAAAAAAAAAAAAATACTAATTGTTTCACTAGACAAGACCCTTATTCCTCTGCTGGGTTCGCATAGAGCCCTTTGAAGCTGCATTCAAACTGTAATTTGGACCTTCAAACTGAAGCCCATTATTTGGGGAAAAATCCTGTGAATAATACCTTAATTTAATTATAAACATCTTGTTTTGATGACACATGGGTGAGCAAATTATCAGGACATTTTTATTCTGGAAGTGAACTTCTTTAATTTCTTTCGCCGACCCCAAACCTTTAAAAGGAAGTGTAAGTTCCACATTTAAGTGAATTAAACAAGTGATAATATATAATTATGTAACATCCCCTACACAAATCCAAGTAATCAAACAAGTGTCTGCTCAACAAAATGTAGGAAGAAGAACTCACCAAAGAAATGCCAAGACTCCAGACGTCAGCTCTGATGTCATAGTCCGGCTTACTGGGGTCTGGAGGGTCTATTCTCTCAGGCTAGAAAAAAAATGTATGCATGATGAATCATACTTTTAATTTTACCTCATAACATTGATTTATATTACATTTTTCAACTGACTTAAAAACTCAGACTCTAGGACCATGTACTTACCGCCATGTACGCAGCACAGCCGGCACTGCGAGTCTTGGCCTTAGAATCTACCAGTCGGCCACTAATGCCAAAATCACACAGTTTGATCTGCCCTTTGGCGTCCAACAGGATATTAGATGGCTTCACATCTCGGTGAATGACACCATGTTTCTCTTTTAGATAAAGCAGAGCCTTTACAATCTACATGAAAAGAAAAAGAGCAAGATGAAAAGAGATCAGAGAGATTCAACTTACAAACAGACCAATATCCAACCAGTAATAGATTCCATTCTGAATAAGGTGAATTTAAAGAAATACTTACGGCCACGGTCATCTTTCCCAGAATGGCCTCTGGTATGGGCCCCTGGATCCGCTTCTTCAGCTTCTCTGCACACGTCCCCATTAGTTCCATGGCAATGAACACATCCGTCTACAGAAGAAAAGAGGCTTCAGTAATTCAAGTAATTTAATACAATGAACATAAAGCAGTTTAAGTTCAAGAGGTCCAATCTCTAAAACATTTTGCTGGCAAATAAATAAATAAATAAATACACACACAAACATATACACTAACATATATATAAATACAGATTTCAGAAATGTTTACAAAATGTCAGTTTGGCAGGTAAAACACTGTAATTAATCCTAAATAGTCTATTTTGGATTATATCAAATGATTTAAGATCCACTGACACCTTTTCAAAGGTATCAGAGCACTTTCACTATTTTTAAGAGTAGCAATGCCTAATTTATATCTAAAAATGATTACTGTAGCTGAAATACTAATAAAATAAATTAGATCATGATTGTGTTACTCACATTGGTGACTATTGCTCCATAGCACTGAATGATGTACGGACAGTCGTGACTCTTCAACACAACATCCAGATCCATGAGGATTCTCTTGTTCTCATCTTTATTACCCGTCCTCCTCATTTGCTGCAGGGAAAAACACACACGAAGGAAACACACTCATTTAAACACTACTAGACTACACAAACCAAGAGCAGTGATGTAATTAGTAAACAGTAATTACTTCTGCCTTAACTGCTGTTTTAATGACTCGGTAATTACAAGGAAAGTTTAAGATGACAAACACATAGATACACAAACGCCTTCATTCAAAAATCTGAATAATGATATTTGCCAGATAATATCTGAATGTCTTTTGGCTTTAGAAGAGGGACAACATAAATAGCAATTATTTTAATGTTTGATATCACACCTACTATTCTTCTCACAGGGATTTTCTTACAGGGATTTACAAAAACTTCTGGTTACCAACATTCTTAAAAGTATTTTTTGTGTTTTTTGGAATGACATGTTAGTTTTTGGGTAAACTATCCCTTTAAGTCTGAGTAATAAAGCAAGGGATATGATGAATGTAAGAGATTCATTATATTTAGGGGTCATTTATCAAATTTTAGAACACAACAGACTTAGCAGAGAAACCAGGAGTTGAACCGACCTTAACTGCGATGACATGGCCAGTCTTCTTAAACCGAACTTTAAACACCTGTCCACAGGTTCCACTGCCAATCTCTCCCTCGCTGATCAGATCCGTCACCTCTGCGGGGTAACGCTGAAGATAGACACACAAAAGGTCAGACACTTTTCTCCACATTTAATACCTTCAGACTACGACAGATGACTCACCTGTCCGTCAATCTTTAAATATCCTGTTTGTTTCATAATTTCCTGCAGCTTTTGATCAATTTCAGCACTGAAGATAAAAATAAACAGATTAACACAGCAAGACTTTGATATTCTTAAAATGCAAACTACATGCTGTGTGTGTGACTTACTTTTCTAGGCTTTTCTGTAGGCTGTAGGGTGGGGTGGGAAGCGTAAGCATTTGTCGGGGTCTGCTGGGGTACGAGGGGTGTTGAGGAGAGCTTTCTGAGGAGGATGAGCGACTTCCTCCATCGTTGGCCAATGGTAACTGTAGAGCTGGAGAAAAAGATAAGAAGGTTGGAATGAGTGGGATAAAAAGGACAGAAGACAGGAAGTCATTGACCGTCAATTCATGGTCATTACTGGGACAAATAATCATGAATGTTCAAGGACCCTAAATTAGAGTCTCAGATCTAAAGGCCCAGAATACAACAGCTGATCTAGATTCAATCTGAGGTCTATTTTTCCCTCTCATAGTAGAGTAGGCTAGTAGAGTATGACTGGGTGATAAAACAATAATGATAATTATCGCAATATAATTTTCCTCAATAACAATAGTTCAATCGACAATAGTTATCCTCGATAACAAGAGTTCAATAAATGATTATGCATGAAAAGTGGAACAAAACAGTGCTAATGGCACCACACAGACCAGCTGCCAATAAACTTGAAATAAATAAAGATTATAAAGAAATGTATAGTAATAATTATCGATTTCGACTGAAAATTTTATCGTATTTTTTGGGCTATGTCACCTAGTCCTATGTGTCAAATATCATTGTATCATCTAAACCCCATTATTTATTTTATTTACTAATATATATATATATAATAAAAAGCAGCATTATTATTGTTTCATTGTCATTGCTATTATTACATATAATATTAAAACAGAACCAAACAGATTTATCTACAAAATAATAATAATAATTTATTATTATTTACTAATTTATTATTTATTACTAATATTAAAACAAATTATTTTATATAACAATAATAATTTTATTATTATCTCATCTCCCAGCCATACATGTATGAAAATAGTATTGTAGTTTCATCCTGTTTCCCAAATCCCATTCATTTTTTTGATAGCATGATATAATATTGTAATAATATAATGTGAAAAATACAAAAAGATTGGTTTTAATTATTATAATTTTCATTAACAATAATTATTATTGTTATTACTGTTGTTGTTACATATATATAGTGCTTGGCAATGACTAAGCGCTATTAATCGCATCCAAAATAAGTTTTTGTGTACATAATACATGAGTGTGTGTATGGTGTGTATATTTTATATATATTATATTATTAGTAATTGTCTTATTAGCACTATTATTAAAAAAATAACAGTCATTCTTATTAGTTGTAGTTGTAATATATATTTTTTTTAACATAATAAAAATTTGCTTTCTAAAAATAACTATTATTATTATTTAAAAAAATCTGAAATATGATCTGGGTATTTCTTGACAGTTTTTGTGAGATTCACTACACCCTGGTAGTGAGTAGTGGAGTGTTTAATTACCGTCTATGGAGAAAAGTCAAAGATCATTTTACCATCTGACATTTGTCACAATCTAAAATTGTCAGGAAACATCAGTCAAATAAAGAGTGATAAAAGTCCAAGTCATGCCAAGATCAGACACAGTCACACACAGAAATGACAAGGTCTGCCAAACAAGTGAAAACCAGCCACTGGAGTTAGTGTTAGCATTCCCAGCATGCACCGGGACAAGCAGAAGTCACCACCGGGTGACATTTGACATTCGCTCACCAAACCGTGCAAAACTAAACATTTTACAGATTATCTACATGTTGTTTGAGCATAGAAACAACACTGCTTTTTCAGGAGAAATGGAAAACCGTTGAACTTCTGATTCCTCCTCAGCAAAACCTGTTCATGGGAGAGAATCAGTTAGCTTGGGTTAGTCAGTGAGGTCAAGCAACTTGGTGCAGAAACACCTGCTGGACACACATACAGGGGCCGACGTGGCCGTAATCCACATTTGTGCAGAAAACAGAGCCGAAGCCGTCTCCTCCAGAAAGAACGGACACAGAGCTGAGAGACAGGAGAGGCCAGACAAGCTCAAACCCAAGTTACAGTTGAACACAGAACACCCTGTCGAGTGCCGCCATAGCTTTGTGTTTGTGTGTGGATGTATTCGCTCAGTCGGGCCGTGCAGTTATAGCCACAACATGCAAAATGTCTGATCTTCCAACAAATCCTACACACAGGTCTCACACTCACAACACACATACACACACACGCTTGCTGCTCCCTTTTCATGTTGAGGTGGAAAAGAGAATGAGAGAGTAAACTGAAGAAATGAAAAAGAGATTTGAAGTGAGATTTCAGCATGAAAGCAGGAGAATGGTTGTGTTCCCTAAACAAAAATCATGCATTTGATGAAATTTTAGACATGTTTATGTAAGTGCGATTAATGACAGAAAGCTGTTTGAGATTAAAGCCAACATGAAATAAAAACTGACCCTATTTACTTTATTAATCCACTTTTCTGGGATTATTTTGGATTTAAGGTTGGATCAATACCAAAAATTCAGCTTGATACCAAGTCAATAATTATTATCACTTCTTGAAGATAACATGCTCAGTGAGTTCGGCCATTTACACTAGCAGTCAAATGTTTTTGTACAGTAAGATTTTTAATGTTTTTTAAAGAAGCCTCTTCTGCTCACCAAGCCTGCATTTATTTAATCCAAAGTACAGTGTAAACAGTAAAATTCTTAAATGTTTATACTATTTAAAATAGCTGTTTTCTATTTGAATATATTTTAAAATGCAATTTTTTCCCATGATTTTAAAGCTGAAAACAGCTAAGCAGAATACATTTTTTAAAGCTGAATACATGATTTTAAAGCTGAAAACAGCTAAGCAGAATACATTTTAATATATATTAAAATAGAAAGCAGTTATTTTACAGCTTTTGCTGTATTTTGAATTAAATAAATGCAGGCTTGGTGAGAAATTAACTCAATGCAAATTGAGTTAAAACTGAATGCATTCAACTGACAGTAAAGACATTCATAACGTTATAAAAGGTGTATTTGTATTCACAACAATATTTAGCAGCACACGTCTGCAGCATTGAAAATATAAGAAATGTTTCTTGAGCAGCAAAACAGCATATTAGAATGATTTCTGAAAGATCACGTGACACAGAAGAGTAATGGAGCAATGACGGATTAAAATTCAGCTTTGTATCACAGGAAAAAAATTACACCTTATAAATACATTAAAAACATAAAACATTTCTTTAAATACAGAAAACAATTCTTTTGAATTGTAATAAAATATTTTGACTTTTACAGTGTTTTAAACAGCAACTGAGACGTTTTAGGGTCTAGAAAGATAGTAAGGACATGGTTAAAATAGTCCATGTGGCATCAGTGATGAAAGGTCTTACGGGTTTGGAATGACAGAGGGTGAGTAATTAATTAATAAAAGAATTTTTGGGTGAATCAATTCAATCACCCTTGAACACCCTGTTTCATTCCACATTGTGAAAGCAAAAAAAGAAACGAATGTCACTTCATGTTGACTTTGAAAGAGAGAGTGGAGAGAAAGAGAAGAGAGCAAATATAGAGATGCAGAAGGTGATGTAGTGCATGTAACCTGCAAGGTAAAGAGAGAGAGAGGAGAGAGAGGGTGATGCAGCGTGATATAGTGGTGGTGATGATGATGATGATGATGGTACCTGCGCGTTGGGAAGGGGCTGGAGCTGGACTGAGCTGGATCACGATGACTAGATACAGAGGAGAGAAAATACACACACACTCATTACAAAAAGCCCACACACACCTCCTGGAATCACTGCGTCCCTCTCTTCAAACGTTATGATTCACCTTCGACACACTCATCACACTCCACCTATCCTAAATAACACTGACCTGACACCATCTAAAAAAAACACATATGCATCCAGCTAATGACAGGATTTGATATGGGGGGAACCTGTTAATTCAGTCGAATGGATTTAAATATGGTAATACATTTTTGGTAGCTAAAATTATGAGCAGTTATAGGGAAAGTTCACCCAAAAACCAAAACTTTGTCATCATTTACATGTAAGGGTGTACGATATTAACAAAAAATAATATCTTGATATTTTCAGGGATTTGACTATAATGACATGTAAACAATATTTTGCTTCTTCCACGGGAGAAAGCAAGTCATATCATTTGGAGCGACATGAGGAGAGTAAATGATGACAGGATTTTCATTTTTGGGTGAACTATACTTTTAAATTGATCATTAAATAACAAAAATAATATATATATATATATATATATATATATATATATATACTACCAAAAAAGATTTCAACATGAAGATTTTTAATGTTTTTAAAGAATTCTCTTCTGCTCATCAAGCCTGCATTTATTTGATTCAAAGTACAGCAAAAAATTACAATTTTGAAATATTTTTACCATTTTAAAATAACTGTTTTCTTTTTGAATATATTTTAAAATGTAATTTATTCCTGTTAAAGCTGAATTTTTAGCATCTTTACTCCAGTCACATGATCCTTCAGAAATTATTTTAATATCAATATTAATAATGATTTGCTGCTCAAAAAACATTTATGTTGAAAACAGCCAAACAGATGAACAGAAAGTTCAGCATTTGAAATAAAAAAAAATGCCGTAACATTACAAATGTCTTCAGTTTAAAACATCCTTCCTAAATAAGAGTATTAATTTCTATAATTTCTTTCCCCTTGCAAAAAAAAATATTAATTACTTAATTTTAAATGGTATAGTGTATAATGTTACAAAACCTGTTTTAAATATTTAATACATGTATAATGTATAATACAAAATGTTTCTTGAACAGCAAATCAGCATATTAGAATGATTTCTGAAAGATCATGTGACACTGAAGACTCGAGTAATGATGCTGAAAATTTTGATTTAATCATAGGAATAAATGACATTTTAAAATATATTCAAACAGAAAACAGTTATTTCAAATAGTAAAAAAATATTTCTAAATTTTACAGATTTGGTTTTGTTTTGAACCAAATAAATGCAGGCTTGGTGAGCAGAAAAAAATACTTTAAAAACATGAAAAATCTTGCTGTTAAAAAACTTCTGACTGGTAGTGTAAATAAATAACTGTAAAAAAATTATAATAATAATAATGAGTCTTAAACTAATTCTCAGATAAAATAAAAGCCTACCTCACACATTCAACAAAAATGCTTAAAAGGTTAGTCCACCACAAAATGAAAAATGTCATCATTACTCAGTCACCCTGAAGTCATTTTTGTGATTAAATATGGTTTTCATATAAAAGAATAGTGGCTCTTCAGAATGAAGCATCAGAGTTTTGGAATGAACATACTTTTCATTAAAATATTTTCATTTGTGTTCTGAAGATAAACAAATTGTAGGAAGATGAAAAATCATATGGGTTTGGAACAACATTAGGGTTAGTAAATGATGAGTTTTTTTTTTTTTTTTGCTTAAATCCCTCAATGAAAAGGCAGTCTCACACACATACATTTTCCTGACCATTTACCATGTCTAATGTGAATAATGGATAAGGAATCAGTTTGCAAATGTTGTCTACTGGCTTCAATCACTGCCCACAAGCATGTAACAAAATCCAGATGCTCAAAATGATTTCTGCATAATACAAATACACAAACTGACCCTCTGAAAGTGTTTTTGATCAGTGTAAAAAAATAAAAAATAAAGATCCACAAGACAGAAACTGACACGAACACTGAGCGTCCAGGAACGTAATGTACTAGGACATCAGCACATCAATTCAAACACACTGTCAGTGTGTGGAGGAGGTTTGAGAACAGATCTTGCACTTCACTCACGCAGGAACAACCCAAATCTATTACATAAAATTAATGTTAAAATACTTTTAATGTTCTAAATGTCTAAAAACACTCTTGACATGATCCCTTCATGATGGTCACTACAATGTGGCCATGATGTCAAGACGGTTCTCTCAGGAACAAAAACCCAAGACAATAAATTATAAAGGAGAAGGAGAAAAAAAACATGTATTTTCTCTAAATACAGACTACTGACAGTATTTTGGAAAACCAAACCAGCAATTCACAACAATACAAGTCTGTCATGACTGGTGATTTTACAACACTAAACACCAACAGCCTCTCTAAATGAAGATATTCCCACACGAAACCTGATATTGTGTGAGAACGGACATGGAAAAACGGAAAGATACATAGACAGATATGTGAGAACCAGACAGACAGACATACAGACTGATATGTGAGTATCAGGGCCTGCTAAACACAGCTAGCCGCTAGGCTAACGCTGGTGAGCTGACTGCCAGAATTTTTTATTTATTTAATTATTTACTTTAAAGAGCAAATCTAGAGTAAACAATCTGGAGTACAAACCCTGCTAAACAAAACCCCCAGACCTTTAACAGAGAATCACGAGAGTCAGTGTGAGTGAAGTGTCAGGATTTGATCGGTTTGTTTGTTTATATCATGTATTTTGTGTGTTTCATCCCTCCGTCATTACGTTCAATCACTCGTTCACTCTCTCACACACTCACTTGGCCTCGGACGCGACCGCTGCGGGCTCATGTCGATGTTCAGGTCGATTCGTTTGCGGGCTTCTTTATTTTCCTGCTTGAGTTTCTCCTCGATTCGGGAGAGTCTCTGCTCCAGCGACGACATCTTGAAAACTTCAGCAGCACCATCGAGCGCCGCAACTCACTGCCCACTAGCGGCAACGGACGGAAACACTGCCCCTTCAACGCCCTCTAGCGACCAATGAGAAAAAAGCGCCAAGGCTAAATAATCATAAATAGTCACTAATCATAAAATTATTGATTTTTCACATTAAATTGTTGTCTATGTGTCCAGTAGAATCTCCTTACTACCCATTAATGTATGCTTTATTTTAATTTAGTCTATATGTATAGTTGTTATTACATTTATTACTGTTCCTGGCATTTTTTCTTTTTTTTATTTTTAATATGAATTGATGTTTAGGCAATATTGTTTGTAGAACAGCGCCACTTACACGCCCCCAGCGGCCACTGTTGGTAACAACAACACTAAGTAGCAGAGCAAGTTGTTTTTTAATTCAGACAAGTCTGTAAAAATGTATAGACGACACAACAACACAAACACGTGGTCATCTCAACAACAGTTTTATAAATACAGCTCATGTAATAGGTTTGTATGATCGTACAGAGCATGCATTAGTCTGCAGTCAGACAGTAGTTCCCATTTCAGGAAAAAAAGGAGGAAATGTTTTCATCAGTCTTTCATTTACAAATATTTTACGTGTTTTCTTGCAGTTTTGCTACACAGTTTTGTTCACAGTGTGTGTGAGGCTGTGAGTTTTATTTTTTTGGCTTCAGCCAATTCCGTGTGTGATCAAATGCTTTAAAAACTATTTATTCGTCTGCTCCCTGCAAGTAACAGATATGTCATGATGTGCTGTTCGCACAAACTGTCCAATAAAAACTGCACAAAATGTTTCAAAGGCATCAAAACAGCTCTGAGGTAATAAAGGGTGTGAAACCAGAACGAACACATAACAGTCACTAGTCACCATTCATTTGTAACATGACTAAAATAAACAACAGAGATCGTTTTCTTTATAACAGATGCCTTCTCTGATAACAGATATCTATTTAAAAACATGTATACAGAGACAAAGTGTGTGATATTTGAGGCCATTAAGTCTTTAAACGTCTTTTTATACCCTTTTGCTCAGCTTTATCAAATCGTCTAACGTTAAAAATAATTGTTCGCAGAGACTGAATGTCAATGATTGGACTCAAAAACACATTCTTACTCTTATACTCAAGTACAATCACATTTAAACGTCGAATATTTGAGTTCTCAAAGACCTTTAGGTCTGAATTAAAATTATCTGTCGTTTTGTCAGACACTATCTTGAAGTACTCAGTTTTACTTTATTTAACGCGGAGGTAAGCAGGCCTATGGGCGAGACTTCCAGTTCATTAACCGCTATTGGGGAACAAGAAGAATAACAAGGTGCAGTAAACGGTAAAGCTGTCTGCTACAAACGTTTGTGTTCATAATTAAGATAATACATTAAAATAATATGGTAAGAAACACCTATTTGCAACATCAAACAGCAAACCAGCTGTTTTGTACAGCTAGAAATAGCTGGATGTGGATGAGACCGGAAGCCAGACCCATAAAATTACGGATTCTTACGGGAATAATAAAGTGGATAAAATAAACGACATGAATTAATTTGTCAGACAACACGATTCTCACATTTGCCACTGTGCTTTAGAAAAACAAAGCCTCAAAATGTACTTAAAAGTAATGAGTGATGCTGACAGACTAAATTACACATCTCCTTGCTGTCAAATTCAAAATGTGAAACACATTCTGCTTTTTTAATGATTATCCAATCAAGATGTAAGTTTCTAGCTATTTGCTCAAATAAACAGGAAGAAGAAAAACCAGGGCAGACAGAAGCAATATTTTAAGGCATTTTGTTCAAACCAGTTTTATATAAGAGGTTTGTTTGTTTTTGTAAAAATTCATAAAGGTAACCATACTAAAAAAGTGCACTTAATGAATGGAGACCAAGCTGTCTTCAAACAGGACTGATGTACTATATTTCAATCTGCTTGACTTCCACATGTAACATGTAAGAGATGAAGCGCTTGAAGATGTATTTTGGTGAGAACAAGTCTAAAGAGGTTTTACGTCCTTAACCACTGAGAACTCCAAGAGCATGTACACATTCATTAAAGTTCAAGCCTAAATTAGCCAATTAAATAAGCCTGGTTTCAGCGTAACTCTCGTTTTCCATTTAACGTCACAGTGTCTGCAGAAAAGCATCTCTAACACAAGTTCCTTTGGGAATGGCAGTTCTGACAGTATCGTTCTGTCTGAATGGACATCGTATGAAAAATGGAAGGCTGAATGGAGGAAGATGTTGCAGATGTTACCAGCTCCTCAGTGGTCATCAAAGATCATTTTCCCCTAAATGCGAGAATGAACAGAAATGCACTTCCCAATATGCTCTTTGTCGTATCATTTACAACAGTTCACTAAGATGCTTCTGTGTGACCTTTATTGATTTGCTTCAAGTTTTAAAATATACCGTCACATTGTCTTTATTAAGACAAGATGCATTTTTCAAAAGTAGAAATGACACTTGAAGACAAATCAAAAACGTTAACAAGTTTAACGGTGCACTCAATCCTTTTTTTCTTTTTTAAAAACACTTTAGTCCTAATGAAATAAATAGTACTTCTGAACAGTTTAAAAGTATGACCGTTCACATGAGATGAAGACTCCTTAGAATGCTGCTCATTTGTTTTAGTATCACACCTGTTATTGGACACTTTCACTAGTTGAATAATTGAATCGTGGCTGACTGAGAATAACGCTTTTCTACAATTGCATCTGTAACTGAAAACTTTAGTGTGTTGTGTCATCCAAACCACTCAGTCTTGTAGAGTTGAGGCGCAATATTAAAAAAATGATCAAATGCACCGCTAAACCTGCTGGCAAGAAACAAGCTTTTTGTCTTTGATCCGATTCTGTTTTCCGGCTTTGTCTTTCTTCCATCACAGTGTTCAAAGGTCCAGCACATTCACAATTCACGCAGAACACTCTAAATTGGCCACTCTTGTCTTCGTTGTCGCTGAGTCGCGGAAATGAAGTGTCTCTCTATGGCACAATCACAGTGAAGACGCTCTCAGCAGAGATCAGAGACATAGTCAAAGTCACGGAAGCTGTCCTGATCCTTGCGTGATAGCACCCGGGGTTCACGAGGCGGTGTGAGAGTCGGCGCTTCTGTTGTGAATTCCTCGTCAAAGTTGCTGACGTCTTCTTTGTTTCCAATAGTCGGAAGGAAGGGAGGAGGGAGTTTACGGAGGAGGAGAGCCTCCCAGTCCATATTCTGAAAAGTGAAAAGTATGTGTATGAGCATATCAATTATTTTACTTATGTTCGAATTCATGCCGTCATTCCACATGCAAACCAAAAATGCAAGTGCAATATTAAAAAATAACTTCAATATTAAAAAGTGGGCTGCACCGATAATTAAATTAAAACAATATTTCAATTAAAATGATAAATATATTCGTGTTGTGACTCATAAAAGATAAATGGCTGATATTAAAATTCTGTTATAAATTTAAAATGAATAATTAAAAATTAAAAATATACACTACCACTCAAAAGTTTTTGAACAGTAAGATTTTTGATGTTTTTAAGGAAGTCTCTTTCATTCGTCTGATCCAAAGTACAGCAAAAAACGGTGAAATTTTGAAATATTTTTACTATTTAAAATAACTGTTTACTATTTGAATATATTTTAAAATGTAGTTTATTCCTGTGATTTTAAAGCTGAATTTTTAGCATCATTACTCCAGTCACATGATCCTTCAGAAATCATTCTAATATTCTGATTTGCTGCTAAAAAATTATTTATTATCATTATTATAATGTTAAAAACAGCTGCGCAGAATTTTTTTTAGGTTTCTTTGATAAACAGAAAGTTCAGAAGAACAGCATTTATCTGAAACAGAAATCTTTTGTAAAATGATAAATGTTTTTATAATCACTTTTGATCGATTTAAAGCATCCTTGCTAAATAACAGTATTAATTTCTATCATTTCTTTCCCAAAAAACACATAATTTAAGTATTACAAATGAATTTAAACGTCACAACCATATGTTTAATATGGTTTCCTAAACGTTTTTGTCAGCCGAACCCTTTGGATATAAATTAAATATAAATAATATAAAAAATAATAGATATAATAAATATTTCAATATTTTAATGACGCATTTGCATGCTCACAGTTCTCTCATAATAATATATTATATTACTGTTGTAAATTACAATAGTACTAAAAAATAATTGAAATAAATGGATAATTATTTTTTATAATTTTAATAATGAAATATGATGCATTCATCACTCTAAAACACCAAGTGCAGTTATGTAATAAATCTGCAGTTTTTATTTTGATAATTACGCTTAACTATAATCACAAAAATTGTGCAGCCCCATTTATATATTTATTTTAATTTTACATTTGATATAATTAATTATTAGCTTTTAATCAACTGACAAACCTCCCAAGGTCCATCAACCCACAGATACAGTAAGAAAAAGATACTTATTGATTACATTTTAAATTATTAGTGTTTCACATAAAATTACATATTATTAGCGTTGATAAAAGTAAAGATCTCTCCTACCCTGAAGAAAGGCTGTTTCTTTACATCCTCTGCATCTTTCTCACTGGAACCAAGTCGTCTTTCTGGATTTCTTCTTAGTAACTGTTTAAAATAAAATATGTATAAAATAAAATTATCCACACATAAAATTATAAGTAGAAAAACATGTGGGTGAGACATTCATAAAAGAAATGCAGGTAGGCTTAAAAAATCTGCGCTATTTACCCTCCTCATGATGCCAATGGCCTCTGAGGAAAGGAACCGTGGATAACGAACTTCATCATTCACTATGCTGTCAAAAACCTCCTCTTCATCATCACCTGGAAACGGGGACTAGAGAGACAGCTTTATATCAGACGGATGCCAAAACCGTAAGAACGTTCACACATTTCAAATGTTAATGCTCAAAATTCTCACCTCTCCCACCAACATCTCGTATATAAGCACTCCGAGTCCCCACCAGTCCACGGCCCGCGTGTACGATGTGTCTGTTAGAACCTCAGGAGCCAAAAACTCTGGAGTCCCACAGAACGTACTGGTCCGGTCACCAAAACCCATACCTGAGGAAGACAAAAAACATGTCTCACAAATACAAGCACAAACACAAACAACAGAAGGATAAACAGAAAAGTAGGTGAAAGAGATAGAAAAGGAAAAGTATTTACCTTCTTTACACAATCCAAAGTCAGCGATCTTCACGTAACCATCTGTGTCAAGTAGCAAGTTGTCCAATTTAAGATCTCTGAAGGAAAAACACAAAAATATATGCAAATATGTACGCCTGCCCCCCAGTAGTCAACTAACCATTAGTCAACGAGAAGAGGCATAGTCGACGAAAATTTTATTAGCTTAGTCGCAGAAAAATCCACAGGAAGTGACAAAATCACGCAGTCCGGCTGGTCTACGTGGTAATACAGTACAACAGGCAGGACATCAAAACGTTCACCTATCATTCATCGACCTCAAATATGGCTTTTTATTTGAAGAATGTATGTAGTAGCAGCTTTACATGGCTGCTTAATCCAGTGTTAACGTAGAAAAATGTGCGCTATTCAAGTGTGTAAGCTGTATGACATATGAAGGCGCATGTGTGGTCACTTGCTCTTAAAATACTCTTAAAATTTTTGGTCGTACAGATAAAAGTAATACATCTTTTAAATCGGTAAAGACTCTATGTTTACTTGTATGCAATCAGAATAACAACAAAACATTGCGCTTTTGTAAAATAATGAAACCAAACAGGATGCGCTTTCTGTCGTCTCGGAACTTGAGCGTAAAACTTTGAAACTGTGTATGCTTGCCTTACGGACATGAAAATGATTGATTTATATGGCTTATTAAAAAACATGCGACTAATAGTTGACTAATGCTTAAAATGAACGACTACTAGTCGAGCAAAAAAAATCTTTAGTCGAGCGCAGTCCTACAAATATGTATTTAAAACATGTATAACATTCTTTAGACAAAGCTAGAACATACAGTGAAACCAAAAATTATTCAGACACCAGATATCATTTTTGATTTTTTTTTACTAGTGGGTGCAGGACAGTATAGTTCATTTATGTAAGTGAGGATAGCAAAATAAAGTAAACTGTGGCATATTACCCTAAAAATTCTTCATACAGTGGACCACCAGTAAAACTGATAAAAATTTAGGATCAAAAATTTTACCAGACACTTTGACCTGACCATGTTTTGCTTAAGTGTTTTTTCTTTAATTGCTAATGCAACCTTTTTACACCACAGACTGAACAAAATTAAGCATTGCTTGGTAACTGACCTAAATTGGTATTATCTAATTGTGTACTTAAATTTAACAGCTGACTGCTGACAGCTATTCAGCCTAATTCATTTATGAGACAGTCTAACAGAAAAATAGCTTTATCAAGATGAATTTGTTCCGACACAGTTTAACTCTGAATTCTTGTAATATTTTATTACCATTTTCTAAACTATAGCAAATAAACGTTGAAGGTGTCTGAATACATTTTGGTTTAACTGTATGCACACTTTTTTTTTGCATACTCACCGATACACAATCTTGTTGTCATGTAAAAATTGAAGCCCTAAAACTACACAAGCAGCATAGAACCTGAAAAACACAAACACAAATTAAAACAGTAAACACAAAATATGTGAATTTTCTACTTTATCTTCTACCCCTAAACCTAAATATCACATGAAATTTTCTTTAAAGTTAAATGATAAACAAACAAAATGTTTTAAGCTCTTTAAAACTGACCAAACAAAAAAAAATCTAGGGTCAGTAACTTTTTTTTTTAAATTAGTATTTTTTTATTTTTAATTTAGCAAGGATGCTTTTTCCCCTGATGGATTAAAAGTGACAGATACAATGTTACAAAAGATTTCTATTTCAAATAAATCTATTTCGAACTGTTTGATAATAATAATAAATGTTTCTTGAGCTTCAAATCAGCATATTAGAATGATTTCTGAAGGATCATGTGACACTGAAGACTGGAGTAATGATACTGAAAATTCAGTTTTGCATCACTGAAATAAATTATATTTTAAAATATATTCAAATAGAAAACTGTTATTTGAAATGTCAATATCTCACAATATTACTGTTTATTGTATTTTTGATAAAATAAATAAGAATTCTTTTAAATCTTTAAAAAATCTTTTGAACAGTAGAGTAGGTAATTTTAGATTTTTTTTACTTTGTGAAGACAGTTGGTTCCCACATTCTAGGAAACTTTGACAAAGTGGTTTACATACACAGCCCGTGGCTCGGTGAAGACATCTGCGTGTATGTGCATCATGAGGTCGCCGCCTGCTGTGTACTCCATGACAAAACACACATGTTCTGGAGTCTGGAAACACGCAAAGAGGTTCACGAGGAAGGGGTGCTGCGCACAGTTCACCGTCTCGAAAATGCGCTTCTCACACATCAAACTGAGGAAATGACATTAATTAATTAAACAAATAATTTCATGAAAAGAAAATGAAAACAACACGGAAAAAAAAACTACCTTTCTACTTCATCTCTGGCCACAATGTCTCCTTTCTTCAGGGCTTTAATGGCGTACATACTGCCTGACTTCTTGTATTCTGCCAACAGCACCTGACAGACATGGATATGATGTGATCCAAAAAATTCAGGGAGAGAACTAGGATGAAAAAGTTGAAGGATCAAAGAAAGGGCTTAAGATGAAGGAGGCTGCAGATCACCTTTCCAAAATGGCCTCTGCCAAGAACTGCTATTAGTCGGAAATCCTGCAGGCTCAAAGGAGTCTTCTTCTGTTTACTGCACACACACAAACACACACACACACACACACACACTATAAACCACTTTAAAGACTTAGGGAATCCTCATATCATGTGTTTGAGTGTACCTGCTCAATGAATGTGTTCTGATTTGGCGTTCAGGTGTGGTAAGGTCAGGAGCAGGGACGGGTTCAGTGGCTGGTGGTCGCTCCTGTGCAAGGAAGCAGAGAGAGGGGAGGAGTTACAGAGAGATGGGAGGAGTTGAAGAGAAAGAGTAGTTATAGAGAGTCTCTCACTGGAGTGCCTGTATCTATCACATCTCGCCGGATGTCCACCTTCATCGGTGAGTCGTAGTCTAAACTCAGCTTCTCCACTGATATCTCCCTGTAACACAAATGTGTAAGTAACGACAACAAAAACCATATTCCATCTTGTTTGACATCAGGACATAAGCTAGTTATTCAGATACTAATATTAATACTAGTGTGTACTTTTTAGTAAATTAGTTGCAGGTAAGTTGAGGTTCAGACTTGGATAACAGGCAAGTGTTTATGTGTGCTGATTTAAAAGATAATTGAAAGCAAAAATTAGTAATTATTTTATAATCATTTATACTGTTGTTTTTATGAAGTCCATTTAATTTGATATAATAATAAGAAGAAGAAGAAGAAGAATCATTATTATTAATTTATATTATTATTATTATTATTATGATTATCATCACTCTTGTTATTTATTTTATTCAATTAAATAAATTGCACAAACCAATAAAGGTAATCATATCCAATTATTTTACAATACTAATACTAGTGTGTAATAATAATAATTGTTAATAATAATATTATTATTATTTTTATTATTATTATCAACATCATCATCATCATTATCATTGCCCTCATTTTTTATATTATTAAATTACATAAATAAAAAAAAAAACATGAAAACAGTAAATTATTTTAAAATAACAATTTACACTTGTTTTTCTGGAGCCCATTCAATTTGATATATAGTCTGAAATATAAGTTATTATTAATCATTTATAATTATTATGTATTATTATTATTATTAATAATAATAATACTAATAACTGTTATTATTACAATGAATAATAATAATAATAATAATTATTATTATTATTATTATCATAATTAATGGTTTTTATTGTTAATAATAATTTATTTTGTTATTATTATTATTATTATTATTATTATTATCATCATCGTTCTCATTACTTATATTATTGAATGACATAAATTATTTTTTTTTTTTTGTAATTATTTTAAAATAATAATTCACACTGTTGTTTTTTTGGAGCCCATTCAATTTGATATATAATTTGAAATATTATTATTATTATTATTATTAGTCTTTGGAATATTATGAATAATACTAATTTATTATTATTATTATTATTATTATCATCATCACCCTTATTATTATCAATTATATAAATTAAACAAACCAATGGTAATTTTACGATAGTAATAAAACTATTGTAAGTACTGTAAAATACACACATACATTATATATATATATATATATATATATATATATTAAATTTTATTAAATCATATAAATTAAACAAACCAATGAATAAATCTTACGATAGTAATAAAACTACTGTAAGTACTATATATATATCTTAAAAGTTTTAATTTTAGTTAAAAACTAGAAGGAAACCTTTTCCTGTATTTTTCATTACAAATATGAGAAGACTGCACATGCTCAGCGGATGATCCTTTTAATTATTTCTACATATGAATATGAATACACATGCACTATTTCTGTATTTGTTTGTGATTTACCCTGTCTGTACTGAGTGTGCGTGAGGGCTGTAGGTTCCTGTGTTGTTGACGGTTGGTATGGCGTTCCTCAGTAACCTCACCCAAGTGCCGATATCAACATTCATCTGCCGAGCTCGCGAGAACGCTTTACCTGCATGTGACCACAAAAACACACAGTAAAGGGAAAAACGTTTTAACCTCTGACCACTAGATGGCGCTCAACACCATATGAGTCACATGCCAATGATTACAGTCAACATGAAATGGCATTCAGGTCAATTTTAAGTGCACTTTAAATTAATCAGTAGATTCCTGCATTTATTGTAAATAGAGAAAATTTACCCTGTTGCTTAGAGAAAACTTTCTTCTGCCGTTTTAGCCGTGGAACCCTCTCGATCACAGGGTTAAAGAAGGTAACCTGAGGCACACAGATGGTACACATATGTCAGCCACATATTTCAGTGTTGGCCAGTTTAGTACATCTATTTGGTTTGAGTGCATTTCTAACGTAAACGAAACAAAGCATTGAGGCAGAATCCCTGTTTTGGGGATGAAACGTATTTTTGTGTACCTCTGCCAACAGCAGTCCCTGTGGTTCTAGCTCTAGCTGTACTCTGTGTTTCTGGTTGTCCAGGAAATCCTCCAACTTGAGAAATTTCAGCGCACACAGAGATCGGTAGTCTCTCCAGTACACAGCAATCTCCATCTCTCTAGACTGCACACATAAAGACACACATTGATAATTAGCAATATCAGAGATACAGTTTTTTTAGTATTACATTACATTTACATTTTTACATTGCATTGAAAATATACATTTACATTTTATCGGTTCTTAATTATTATTCAATTACTATTATAGTACTTCTTAATATTTTGAAAAGCTTTTATTTTCATATTTTCTGCTTTTATTTAATTTTACTTAAAGGAGAAGTTCACTCCCAGAACAAAAATTCACAGTTAATTTACTCCTTTTACTACCCTCCTGTCATCCAAGATGTTCATGTCTTTCTTTCTTCAGTCGTAAAGAAATTATGTTTCTTACGGAAAGATTTTTTTCTATGTAGTGGACTTTATGGTGCCCGCAAGTTTGAACTTCCAAAATACAGTTTAAATGCAGCTACAAAGGGCTCTAAATGATCCCAGCCGAGGAAGAAGAGTCTTATCTAGCGAAACGATTTGTTATTTTCTAAAACATTTACAATGTATATACTTTTTCACCTCAAATGCTCATCTTGTTTAGTTCTGTGTAATCTGGGTCAACACAGTTAGGGTGTGTCGAAAAACTCCCATCTAATTTTCTCCTCCAACTTCAAAATCATCTTACATTGCTGTTTTAGCTTTTTTTCATATAGGACATTTTTCCTTCTTTGCACTTTCACTTTGTAAACACTGGGTTGTACTTCTGCAGTGATGTAGACGATTTTGAGGATGGAGGGGAAAATGAGATGGGAGTTTTTCAACTGTCTTGACCCGGATTACACAGAGTACACATGTGCATCGCAGAGCTGGATGACAATTTGAAGTGAAAAAGTATATAAATTGTATTTTTTTTTTTTAGAAAACAACCAATCGTTTTGCTAGATAAGACAATTGGCTAGGATCATTTAGAGCCATTTGAAGCTGCATTTAAACTGCATTTTGGAAGTACAAACTCACGGGCACCAAAAAAATCCTGAAATGTTTTCCTCAAGAAACATAATTTCCTTACGACTGAAGAAAGAACGACATGAACATCTTGGATGACAAGGGGGTGAGTAAATTATCTGTATGTTTTTGTTCTGGAAGTGAACTTTTCCTTTAATGTTTTAGTAATTTCGTTATGTTTTTTCAAGGTAATGTTTCTATTTTTAAGTTTAGGTTTTTCATCAAATATTTATATTTATTTCATTTCAGTTAGATTTCAGTTTTATTTTAGCTACAGAAAACTATTTTTAATAGTTTCAGTTTTAGTTAACAACAAAGACACAGAGCAGAGAGATTTAATATTCATTCAGTTCACCCAAAAATGGTAATTCTGTCATTAATTACTCATCCTCATGTTGTTCAAAACCCGTAAGACCTTCGTTCATCTTTGGAACAGAACTTAAGATATTTTTAATGAAATCCAAGAGCTTTCTGAGCCTGAATAGACAACAACACAACTACTGTGGTACTCTCATGAACGTGCAAACGACTGACACGGAAGAGAAAAAATAGTTAAAGTCTTAATTTTTGTTTTCTTTGCTGTATTCTCGTAGCTTCATAAAATTACACTAATGTCACTAATGTCCTTACTACCTTTCTGGGTCTTGAACGTGGTAGTTGCGTTTTTGTTTATTCAGGCTCAGAAAGCTCTCGGATTTCATCAAAAATTTAATTAATTTGTGTTCCAAAGATGAACGAAGGTCTTACAAGTTCTTACAAGTTTGGAACGACATGAGGGTAAGTAATTAATGACAGAATTCCTATTTTTGGCTGAACTATCCCTTTAACAACTAACTGTCCAGGTATTATATATCCTGCCCAAAAAAGACACAGAACTATTCAAGTCAGTTTGCATGGCTGTTAATCATTCTGCATGTGCAATGTGCTTTTTTCCCCTCTTGAATAAAAGAATAGCATGTCTTTGCTTGTGGAAGAGTTATATGAGATGTTCCAGTTAGCAGTTAAGTCACTTATGTTACACAGCCAACGGATTTTGCTTTTGTAATTATAATTACAACCTATTGCCTGGAGCTTTCATTAACGAAACAGACACTGAACCTCTAATCTGTGTAAATCTACTATTAACAGAGCTAAACTCACTCTCTCCAGCTCTATGGTGAAGGTCTGATCCCAGCCCTGTTCTCCAACCATCTTCCATGCCGTCTGTCCCACGACTGTGTTATCCAGCTTCAGCACTGCGCTCACCTCCGCTGCACACACAAACACACACAGACATGAATTCAAATGTATTTTTTAACTGAGATCAAATGAAGGCCTACCTCTGACACTTTCGGAATGATTTTAGTAAGTACAAACTAAGTTTGTTAAATGTGTCAGCCAATCACTCGTCAGCATGACAATGCAACACTTCATGTGTTATAAGCTCAGATGCACAACATCCTGTTCAATGCAAAGCTGTCGTCGCACATGACTGACACAACAGACTGAGTTATATCAAAACTCACACATCACCATCGACTAATCACACTTTGAACGTTACATCGTCCAAGCACACACAAGCACTCACAGGAGAGATCGTCTGTTTTGGGGGGTGTTTTTCCGCTAACGCTGCCACTGCGACTGTACAGGCCTTTTCCACTCCGCATAAAGGACCGTCCTTCTCCAGGACTGTAACATGGCAACACCACCTGGCTGCCGCGGGAACGTCCGGGAACCACCTCTAGCACACCCATACAGCCCAGCAATATGACCTGAAGAGTGCCTATACACACATACACCAAAAAATGATTTCAGAAGACAGTACCTGATGATAACTTTATAAGTATAAATGATGTTTTTGAATACCAGTGAGGGGAGAGGGTTTGGAGAGGGTGCTGTACTGGTTGTGCAGGTAGGGGGCGCCGTGTCGAGAGCTGAATGCTGGTGAGGAGGCTAACACCAGCTCCTCTTTAATAACAGATGCTTTGGGATGATCCTCAGGAAGTTCTGCTAACCGCCGATCTAATGAATCTCGCAGCAGATCCAACCTCTGAGAAGACTCGCTTAGACGACACTGAGCCTGAAGAAGCCAAGAGAGGAAGACATGAGGAATGATATGTGACCCTGGACCAGAAAACCAGTCTTAAGTAGCACGTAATAGCCAACAATACATTGTATGGGTCAAAATGATCCATTTTTCTTTTATGCCAAAAATCATTAGGATATTAAGCAAAGATCATGTTCCATGAAGATATTTTGTATATTTCTGTCGTGTTATCATATTTTAACAAACCAAACATCAATGGAAAACTTATTTATTCAGCTTTAATATATTGTACAAATCTCAATAAAAAAAAAATGACCCTTATGACTGGTTTTGTGGTCCAGGGTCATATATTAAAAGAGTGCAGGGACATCAAAACTACCAGTACTTCTGTACATAGTTGGTACTACAATAATAAAAATTCTTTACTTACTGACTTACTGTATTAGACATAATTACTGACTTAAATGGAAAATGCTATGTTTTTACTTAATTAAGATCTAACTGAAAGCTATTGTTTACATAATATAATATAATATAATATATAGATTTTTTTATGTTTTAAAGTATTTATTAATATTTTATTTACTTATATCGAAATTATAATTTATTCTAATTTATTTGATATACACAAAACAGAGAAAAAACAGCAATACTGTGAAAGATTTAATTTATTTTATAATATAATTTATTCATGTGATGGCAAAGCAGAATTTTCAGCAGCAGTTTCAGCAATGTCACATGATCCTTCAGAAATCATTCTAATATACTGATTTGCTCAAGAAATATTGAAATATTACTATTATAAATAGTAAAATCGGCTGTGTTGTTTAATATTTTTGGAAATGGTGATACATTTTAATAATACAACAGTGTTTATTTAAAACTGAATTTTTTTGTAACAATATACGTGTTTACTGTCACTTTTGATCAATTTGATGCATCAATTTAATGCATCCTTGCTAAATAAAGGGATTAAGCATATTATTTCTTTAAAAAATAAAAAAACGTACTGACCCCAAACCTTTGAACAACAATAATATAATATAATATAATACAATAAATATATGACTCTGGACCACAAAACCAGTCATAAGTAGCACTGATATATTTGTAGCAATAGCCAACAATACATTTTATGGGTTAAAATGATTGATTTTTATTTATTTATTTATTATTTAAAATCAGTAAAGATCATGTTCCATGAAGATATTTTGTAAATTTCCTACCGTAAATATATCAAAACTTAATTTTTGATTAGTAATATGCATCGCTAAGAACATCATTGGACAACCAAAGGTGATTTTCTCAATATTTTGATTTTTTTTTTGCACCCTCAGATTTAAGATTTTCATATAGTTGTATCTCAGCCAAATATTGTCTAATCCTAACTATACTGTACTGTACCATACTGTACATCAGTGGAAAGGTTATTTATTCAGCTTTCAATTTCAGTATTATCCTTATGACTGGTTTTGTGGTCCAGGGTCACATATAATAGTGACCATTTAACCATTAACCAAAAGTAAGAATTTGGGCAGATTAATACTAGAATTTAAAAGGTTTAAAAGGTATTTTAAGAAAAATATGCTATATATGTGTTAACTCAAAGGCGTGTATCGACACATGCAACCACACACCTAGACATATTTCGCTGAGCTTTCACTTAGATAACAATATTGGCAATATCGGATGGTTATTTGAGAATCTGTGAGTGAATGTATTTAAATTCTAAATGAATTATATCCTAGAGAGCGTGCAAACTCCCCTTATAATCAGGATAATTCGGGATCAGCTGTTACTCATTCTGATCTCACAACGTTAACTTGAAGTAATAAAATAAGCACAATACACAGCACAATTAATCTCATATTTACATCATACTTGTCCATTCTATTTTTATTTAATGCAAATTTATTATTCTAATCGTATCAGTTAACGGTTATTGTTCAGATAACAAACAGCGGCTGTCGGTCAGGAAAATCCCTAATATATAATACAATGTAATACCTCTGACATGGCCTTCTTGTCTTGTACTTTACTGGCTCCAAGAAGTCTAAGGACATTTTTTGCTCCCTCAGCGACGGCGTGCTCAACGCGGTAATGGTGTCTGAGCTCCTCAATCCTTAGCTCCATACCACACGGGTCAGGCTTTCCTGAAGAGACACACACAAACAGACATATTAGGGCCATCAATATCACTTTCAGAACTATTACACAAGCTATTGGCTTGAATGGGTCAGAGCCTATTCTGTCTAAAATGGTTTTGGATCAAGACAAGCATGTCACAAGCATGCCATTGCTTGAAATGTCAACTATCCATTAAACATAACGAAAATGAACTGAATGTGAACACCATACAGACATCAAGACTAAGATACAAAAAAAGGTACATGAGGTCGTGTGCATCTGTCTGACTTTAAAGTGGATGAGGGATGATTTCGGATCAGGACAGCGTGTTTCCATATAGTAATTACTACACTTATGCAAACTGGGAGAGATGATTGTAGCTCAGCCGAGGCCTAACATGCTGCCAGCTACAGACTTTTAGAAATAAGAGGATTATTACAGATTATAAACTGAAAGATTAAGATGCTGTGGTGTTACACTATTCTGTCATACCATCAAAAACATTGACATGCTGTTCTGGGTTTCATATAAACATTTATTTTCATCTGTTTGGTTGAGTCTGAAATACAAGCAGTTCAAACCATTCCAGTCAATAAAGCTGAGACTAGAAAAGTGTGTGCTTGTGTGTGAGCTAGTGTATGTAGCATCTTTGATTCATTCATCTCGATTCTTTCCTCATGAGCTGCTTCAAATGACTTGGAGGCAAAAAAAAAAGATGACAAAAGGAGGAATTGGAAGGGAAATATCACTTGAATGAGTGGATATATAAAGTGGTAATGAGACAGAGAAAAAAAAAAACATCAGAAGTACTGAAAGATTGACTGCAGAGGTTTTCGTGTCCTAATAAGGCATGAAGCCGAATGCAGTGACATAATTTCAGAAACAGACTCTCGGGGAGTGCGTGTGTGTACGTGTACACATTAAAGGTGTGTGTTTATACAAGAGTATTAAAGAATGTGTGTTAACTAATGCTGCTGTAAGCCTGTAACTTTTTTGTTTCATATGATATGATACAGTCTCTGGTCTGACTGAATTATGATATAATAAGCTATATTTACTGCAAAAGCATGTACAGCTTAGGTGTGTTTGTGCTCTGTTCATTATCATTATCAGAAATTAAGGTTTTTGGGGAAAACATTTTAGGATTTTTCTCCATATAGTGGACTTCAATGGGGACCAATGGGTTGAAGGTCCAAATTGCAATTTTAATGCAGCTTCAAAGCTTCTTCATGAATAAGAGTCCTATCTAGTGAAATGATCGGTCATTTTCTAAAAAATATTAAAATTTATATAATTTTTAACCACAAATGCTCATCTCGCACTAGCTCGACCTCACACATGATGTAGGCGGAAGTGTCGACCCAGTGTTTACAAAGGGAATGTGCAAAGAAAGTCAAACGGCCTTTACAAAAAGAAAACTTTAAAGAATTATGTCGGATGATTTTGAAGTTGCATGAGAAAATGAGATGGATTTTTTTGCCCATCCTACCTTTTTGGAAAACAGACGAAGAGCTAACCGCGTGTGACCTTTCCAATGTGACAATGCTTAAATAAAAAAAAATATTAACCAAAACGAAGTCTAATTAACTGAAATCATGAAACGTATACAATTTAACAACAATTTATTAAAAGTTTAACAAAAATTACATTTTTAAGGCTCTGAGAAATGTTTTTTTTTCTCAAATTCAGTTTTATTTTTTACCAATTTCTGTGTTTTCCATTAATTTTCTGGATTCCAGATCAATTGTAAACATCTCTAATTAGCTGATTTATTACTATTCTTTTCTCTTTTTTTTCAGAAATACTGTGTTGTGTATTAACATTTTTCTGGTAAATCTTCCTTAAAAATAATGTTTTAATAATAACTGTAGTAGTAGTAGTAGTAGTACTATCATTACATTAAGTAACATATTTCTATCACAGTTTCTTTAAGTTAAAACAAACTTTTATTTTATTTAAAGAACTAACCACACGCGACCATTCCAACGTGATTATGTAATGTGTGAAGTTGCAGATGCGCATCGCAGAGCTAGTATAAGAATAATAGTATAGTATAAGAATGTCTTTCGCAAGACAACACCCTTCTTCCTCGGCTGGGATCGTGTTTGAAGCTGCATTGAAACCGCAATTTGGACCTTTAACCCGTTGTCTCCCATTGAAGTCCATTATATGGAGCAAAATCCTGGAATGTTTTCCCTCAAAAACCTTAATTTCTTTTTGACTGGGGAAAGAAAGACATGAACATATTGGATGACATTGGGGTGAGTAAATCATCACGATATTTCTATTCTGGAAGTGAACTAATCTTTTAATCAAAGAGTGTGTGGGTGTGTGCATGAAGTGTAGAAAAGATAGAGAGTTGGAATCAGCTACCTGACCCTGTTTGATTAATTTTAAGCGAAATGGGATCATAACAGACGCATTTATTGATCTATATGACCTGCGCTCACTGCTTGTGTGTGTGTGTGTGCGTGTGTGAATGCTGTTGTCTAGATTGCATAAACACTGTACACTCAATCAAACACACCCTGAAAACACACACCACTCGTCTTCCACTGGGATTCAGGTGGTTATTGATCTGTTTAGCTCTATGAAATCAGACTCTTAAAGCAACAGCGCATTAGCACATACACACGCTCAGCCATACCCTGTGTATCATCGTTGTGTTCGTAGGCCTGCACTGCTTTCCGGATCTGCATGCGGATGATGTCGATCTTTGTCTTGCTGTCCTGTAGCATCTGCTGAGCTGTCTGCAACATCTTCTTATCCTGACAACCCACACAAACGCACATCATTGTAGTTAGTAAACACTGCGTAAACATCTTTTGACAGACTGGCTCTGTTCCAAAAATCTAGTGAGATGCCTTGCTGCTTACATAAGCTGCACTGGAGTCTGATGTTAGAAATTTGCTAATTTAATAGTACTTTATTACAAATATTAGATAAAATAATTCACACACATTACATTGAACTACATGCATGACATTTTAAAAAATATTGACCTTTGTCGTGCCTCATTCAGCATCTGCCTAGAACACTAAAGAGCATTCTGGGATTGCCTTGACCATGAATATGCGATGCTGCCTTTGATTTTGGATGCAGCATAATTAAGGACTTTTTTAAGGACTGCATTTACACAGTGTGTGCGTCAATGATGCTTTTGTAGGTACACTAACACTACTGTATAAATGTGAGTTGGTTTTTTTTGTTAAAGGAAATTAATACTTTCATTCAGCAAGGACTTTTAGATTGTTACAAAATGTTGTTGCTGTTCTGTTTATCTTTATATTCATCAAAGAATGCTGAATAAAAATATATTTATATTACGGTTTCCACAAAAAACAATTAAGCAGCACAATTGTTTTCAAGTTCAACATTGTTAATTATAAGAAATTATTATTATTGTTGTTTTTACTGTATCTTTGATCAAATAAGTGGAGCCTTGAACATAAAAGAGTAGGGCCCTATGAAATCCATTTTATTTTTTTTTTTAAGTTTCCTGAATTACATTTTAATTTTTCTGAATTACTTTTTTTTTTTCATTTTTCTAGACTCTGTTTTAATGGTTAAATAACAAAATAATTAATCAAAAAGCATATCTAATTAATTGAAATCATGAATTTAATTTGTTTATTGAAAGATTAAGGCTATATGAAATTGTTATTTTATTTCTCAAATTTTGTTTTTTTTCTGAATTCTTTTTTTTCTCGTTTTAATTTTAGATTCTGTTTCAATAGTTTAATAAAAAAATACATTAACCAAAAAGCATGCCTAATTAATTGAAATTATGAAACAGCAATTTATTAAAAGTTTAACAAAAATTAAAGTTTTAAGGCTGTATGAAATCGTTATTTTATTTCTCAAATTCAGTTTTTTTTTTTATTTTAATTTTTCTGAATTCCTTTTTTTAAAACAAAAAAAGTCATGCCTAATTAATTGAAATTATGAAACGTACACAATTTAACTGCAATTTATTAAAAGTCTAACAAATATTAAATTTTTAAGGCTGTCTGAAATCTGTTTGAAATCTAGACTCTTAATCTTTCTAAACTTTTATAGACTTTAAATAAAAAAAATTAACCAAAAAGCATGTCTAATTAATTGAAATTATGAAACACACAAATGTAACAATTCTTTTTTTTTTTTTTTCAAATTCAGGATTAAGGATTTCATTACATTTTATTAATCATAAGCATCTCTAATTATTTATTTATTTAAAAAATTGTATTATTATTATTAGCATTATTTATTTATGTGTGCATTTACATCTTTCTGGTAAATATTCCTTAAAAATAATCTTTTAATAACAATTTTATTAGTAGTGATACTAAGATCATTACATTAAGTGATATATTTCTGTCAAAGTTTCATAAAGTTAAAACAAACTTTTATTTTGATAACTTGTGTAGTGTACTTTCCTACTTTTGATTTATTCATCCAAAATTTGCCAAATTCCATGACATTCCACGTTATACAATAAATTCCATTTTTATGACTGGATTCAACAATTCCATCCGCATATTCACAGGGCATTTCCACAGAAACCATAGGACCCTAGAGACTTCTTTCAAACACAAAAAAATCTTACCAACCCTAATCTTTTTAACAGTAGTGTACATCACTACGTTTTGAAACAGAGCTTGTGTGTGCATCTGTGTACCTTGGTGGAGCCGTTGGCGTAGATGGGGATCATATTTTCCGCCCCCTGTTTGACTTTAAGTTCGATGTTTAACTGTCTTTCCAGTGCAGCGATTCTCTCCTTATGCGCCGACGACCTGCTCTCTGCTCCTGGAGACTGAGGAGCATCATCTACAAGTAAAAAGTAAAAAAAAAAACCCATTACACTCAAACAAGGGCTAAGGGATTTAAAAATTGACTTGCAGTGTGTAAAATCAGGGTTTTTGATGTGAAAACATGAATTAATAATATTTCAGGCATCTATAATTTATGTCTTTAAACATATGTGTTTTTGTTGGATTTAAATATTTATGAGTATTGGAATTATGAATGTGCATCCACTCAGTAAATCAAAACACTGATTCAGAATAATTATTTCTATATATTTTTGTGATGCTAATTCAATTTTAAGTGATATTTTAATGAAAAAATACACTGCCCTCCAAAAGTTTGGAAAACACCCCTGGCAAAGTGTGGTTTTGGACGATATCAGCATAAATCCTTATCATTTTTTGGTGCAAATACATTAAAGTAACTTGACATTATCATTGAAGACCAGCTAAAATAATTTTCATTTTGATTACATAATAATGGAAATATATGCATGTCAAAGTCAGACATGCCCCTTTGCCAGCTGTGATGCCTGGTTACTGGTTTAAACTTGGCCCAGGTTTTTAAAAGATTTTTGGGTCAGCACACCTTAATAACTTCAACAATTGATTGCCAATTAAGTTTAGAATACAATGAATTTAGGCCCAGATTATGCAGAGCTGTAATAGCTGCTAATGGTGGATTTTTTTATTCATTTTTCTATGTATAAACTGTTTATGTAATAAAATATGTTTTCGTAGTTTGTGTTGTCCCTTATCAGTGCAAAATTAAATTAAATTAAATTAAATTAAGAAGGATTCATGCCAATATTGTCCAAAACCCCACTTTTCTAGGGCGTTTCCAAACTTTTGGAGGGTGGTGCATATACAGCAGTGTGCGTCCACTCACCACGTGAATCATCTGTCCCTTTGACGACGATATGAGCGTCCAGCTCTTGAAGCTGAGCGTGCAGCGAGTCCAGACGTCGATTGGAGGTCCGCAACTGACTCTCCACCTGCTGAGCATTTCGTTTATCTGTAGTGGCTCTGCGGAGATTCTCTGCCCCCTCTTTAATCTTCAGCTCCTTCCGGATTTCCCTACGGATTCGCTCTCGCTGTTCATCCAACCGCTGCTGAACGCTCGAGTCAGAGAAATCGGAGCTGTGGTCCAAGCCTAGCTGCTCTAGAACCGACAACCCACCGGGGTCACTCTGCAAAACAGAAAGATGAAGCAACCGCATATGAAAGTCAAATTCAACTTCAGATATCCTAAGTGATCTTAGTAAATCACTGTTGAATGAATGAATGTTGGCATGAGGTCTCATCCACATTGTGGCTTATCTGGCCAAGACGTGCCCACAGGAAAACACCATCTGACCAACAAGTACAATGTTATTGCTTTTACATGCTGTTAGGTTCATCTGAAATTGATGAGATCTGAAAAATAAACACCTATATAACTATCAAGCATTTGTGATTAGTATATTATTAAATGGAAAATAACCAATCATTTTACTAGATAAAAATCTTTTTCCTCAGCTGGGATCGTGTAGAGCCTTTTGAAGCTGCATTGAAACTACAATTTGGACCTTCAACCCATTGGCTCCTATTGAAGTCCACTACATGGAGAAAAATCCTGGAATGTTTTCCTCAAAAAACTTAATTTCTTTAGACTGAAGAAAGCTAAGAACATCTTGGATGACATGGAAGTGAATAAATCATCAGGAAATGTTTATTCTGGAAGTGCACTAATCCTTTAAATATCTCTCAGATATTTACATTTGTGGAGAATACACTTAGGATCTATGACCCCAAACAAGTGCCCAGAAACAAACTAAAAGTGTCTAACACTTCACTTGATTTACACAGCTCTAAAACCAACTAACTACAAATAAACAACGGATTCTAGACATTTGGGGCCTTTTTTCTATTGTTTCCCATCCTGCTAGTTATGACTTCCACGTTGGGATACTATTCACTGCTTCCAAAGATATTCCTGCCTGCCAGAAACTAATTGAACAAAAATGTTTGCAAGACATCAGCTTCTATTGGTTTAACAAATAAAATCCCAGGGCATTTGAAATAAGTCAGTTTATAAACTTTATTTTATTTTGCTCCAGAAGCATTTGAGAGAAAAAAGTAAATACGCTTCAATATATTAAATTTAGAGACAACTCTTAGATAAAAGAGCTTTCTGAGAGCAACCGCAATTGATTTGAAATGAATGCAAACAGTCTGATGAAGTTTACTTTGGTGGAAATTTCTGAAAAAAAAAAAAAAAACAATGCTGGGATGAGAGATATTTTAAAAAGCACATATGTGACCCTGGACCACAAAACCAGTTATAAGGGTCAATTTATCAAAATTGAGATTTATACATCATCAGAAAGCTGAATATATAAGCTTTCCATTGATGTATGGTTTGTTAGGATAGAACAATATTTGGCAAAGATACAACTATTTCAATATATGGAATCTGAGGGTGCAAAAAAAATCAAAATATTGAGAAAATCGCCTTTAAAGTTGTCCAAATGAAGTTCTTAGCAATGCATATTACTAATCAAAAATTAAGTTTTGATATATTTACAGTAGGAATTTTACTAAATGTCTTTATGGAACATGAACTTTACTTAATTTCCTAATGATTTTTGGCATAAAAGAAAAATCAATAATTTTGACCCATACAATGTATTTTTGGCTATTGCTACAAATATACCCCAGCGACTTAAGACTGGTTTTGTGGTCCAGAGTCACATATATGAGATGCAGCAGGAACAGAATGGATCTTTTATTAAAAAAAAAACTGACATTCATATGTAAAAATGTAAAAAATACAGAACAACCGCTTGCCAAAACTTCAAAAGAATACTGAAGATTTAGTTACACACAAAACCACTTTATAAAACCTCAAACCTCAAATGTTTTACAGGTTACAAGAGTTTGCACACTAGTCACACCCACTAAACAATCGAAAACAGTCAGCCAACACGTTTTTAAAAAATTACGTTTTACTATCTACCAGTCATAATTTGTGAAACTGACTACAATGCTGACAATAATCTCCTACAGATTTGCTGTAGCAACTCTTTCCCGTACACAACCTAAGGGAAATGCATCAAATTGGCCAAAAGCCCCTTTTTATCTGTTTTGACAACCAACAGTCCTATCAATCATAAAATGTCACCTGTACGTCCAGATATTCCCAGTGATCCCATTCACCAGACCAACACATTCTCCTCTCTCCGCCAGTGAGACCGATATCCAGTAGCATAGAAACAGAGAGACAGAGGGAGACGGAGGAAAAGAGAGCGAAAGAGATGAGGGAAGGGAAAGCTGTGGTCGAGGGTCGCCCTCCCTGTGCAGGATATCCGGTTAAACCTCTGCACGGTCTCTTCCTGTTTTCTGCGAGGCTTGGCTTTACTAGATGACACCAGTATGGGGAATAAGGCTATTGTGTTTGTGTACATGTGTGTTCGTCACTGTCAAGTATTATTACCCATGTTTCAATAAGATTTAGCTTACAATGCGCAAGTGTTGCTAATTTGTCAGTTTATACAAACTATTAAAGTACTAATGTGGCTTCACTCAGTGTGACAGAAGACTTCTAAGAAACTGAGGCAGGAAGGACCTTCATAAACAATGCAGAGGAACATGGAGAACAGCATTAGTACATGTGTGTGAGAGAGGGAGATAGCGATATGTCAAGATAAACGAAGTTGTGGGGGTGGGTAGAAAAACTAAACATACATGACTGTTCAAAAGTTTGTGGTCAAGTTTTTTAATGTTAAAGTCTCATATTTTCACCAAGACTGCATTTGTTTGATCAAATAATACAGTAATACTGTGAAATATTATTAAAATTTAATATAACTGTTCTATTTTTAGTGTCATTTCCTCCTGAGCTGAATTTGAACACTGTTACTCCAGTGTTCAGTGTCAAGAAACATTTCTTGTCTTTATCAAAGAACTTATGAACGGTATATATCATCTAACATTATATGATAATATATGGGTGGACAATCTGAGGATTTTGCATCATGATTTATCTTGAAGATGTCCACAATCTACTTTAGAAACAAATCATAGAGACAGTGACCTTTTATGTCCTATAAATGTGTCATATTACGTTAGTATGTAAATATATCCACATAGATTTCAGTAGGCAGGACTTTTGGCGTTTCAGAGGAAAAAAGAAACATGAATGAATGAGAAAGAGGGACGTACTGGATATTAAAAATAGTTATTAAACATGCAATAAGCCACGAAAGAGAACTGAATCTGGTAATGGACCGCCAGGCGGCTTTCAGTGCTCAAAAATATCAAAATGTACTCACCGGCTTGGTGAGTATGCACGTAAACACAGACGGTTTTATCTTAAATAATTGTGAACAGCTTGTAAACAGAAAATAAGAAGTGTGTCAGTATATTAGATTCATGTGTCAGTGACAGCAGCCTAATAAACCTGCTGCTGTCTACGTCATTAATGTTAATCAAACAACAAAAGAAAAAGATAAACCCACTCACTGCTCTTAACTGAATAACCTTTGTAGTTTTAATAATTTTATAAAGACCTATACAATTTAATAATAGCCTATATAATAAAGATTTGTTTTTTAAGGGATGAGGTACAGACAGGCTACTATATAATTTGCTCAAGGGCAATTTTTTCTTGCGATATAACAAAACTTATGCGACAATTAGTTAGGGATGACGGTCATTATGCATTCCATTTTATCAGTAAAAGGCCAGTTGGATGGAAATACACCAGCAATAGCAAATTTTGCACATTTTTTTTACACATATTCTTTTTGTTGATAACAAAACAGCAAACAGCAACAAAACAGGAAATCTTTCTATTGTCAAGACTTCACAAAGATTAAGCAGAAAAACAGACCTTATATAGGCAAATCTGAACAAGCAAACCAGTCACAGGTGAAATTAACCAGCACATAAAGAGTTCTTATAAAGGATTCTGGGAAATGTAGTTTGTGGAGAAGCTCAAGAGTAGGAAGAATGGCCTTTTAGCGTGAGAGCGCAATCCCAAAACAGTGGCGACGGGAGGGAAAATTTCTGCTGGAAATTTCTGATTTACTAACAATGCACAAATTAAAAAAACACAGATGCAACATCTAATTTACATATCGATCAACGCAATGTACCAAGCGCAATGCCAATCAGCATAGTCACAAATAAAGAATAAACAAATAAAGAAGCCACAGTATGTTGAAAAGAGGCCAAAAAATGAAGGTTTGCTAGAAGTTTTGATAGACCTGGTATTGCATGACTCCTAGTTGAGGGTTCCAAGTTGTCTTTTATTTCCTGAAGCAAATTAAAACTAACATGGCTTGGGAACTGATTTGTTCTGATAATGTGTTCTTCTGGCATTCCAAATAAAATAATACCTCTCCCCTTGCACGCGCTCTCTGTTCTCTGCGGTGCCTCCTACTAGCAACTATATTGCAGACATTTCAAGTGCAAAATAGTTTAAGACATGCTTTTTTTGTGTTAAATAATAAGTAATTTGACGAGCATGAATGTTAGTAAAATAATGTGTGATTCATTTGAATACTCTCCTCCCATAAATTTTGCGTCTAAGAGGGAAACTCTCACAAATGCATATTCAATAAGGTCAGGCGCAAAAAATGTGTCCACGCCTTTTAACACCAAAAGACAGTTTGCGTTAGCGCAAGCTGTTAGTAAAACTGTCCCCAAATGTCCAAAATGTCCAAATATGATCAAACAAAGGGTCTAAACCGTAGTAGCAGTATTGCCATGGTATATTGCCTGGACATAATACATTGTTTGAGACACCCGCATCAGATTGCTAACAGTTTCTCAGTTTCTCCTTGTGTGATTTGAATTTATCACACAAGCTGTATGACATTAACCTAATTAATTACGACTAGAAAATTTACTCAAATTGCTGGTTTAAAACCAAAGAGCTTACAGCAGCTGCTCTGAAGTCTTTGATGTATTCAGCTATTGTGAAACTGAAACTTACAAACAGGTCACATACGCCCAAATTAAGCCAACAGATGCAAATTTGAATTCCAATAAAGTTTTAATCCTCTAAAAAAAAATTTTCTTTTTCACAGCAGACACCCTGAAGAACTCTCTGTTCGTGTGATCAAACTGATATCTGATAAAAGCATATGAAAGCGAACCAGCCTGAGGCTGATGCAGATAATTGCAAAAACACAGTTTCAACATTAGCAGAGATTTAGCCTCAGATAAACTAGCTCACAATGACTAGACTGTTGCAGTAAAGTTTACCTTGCACAAAAACACATGAGTCATTTACAGTAACAGAAGCAATGAGTGTATGAGAAGAACCTCTGACTCGCTGGCATCAAAATAGCCCTTTACTACAGGAGCAACTTACACTGCTATAGAAATCTTTTGTAACATTTCCAATGTCTTCACTACCACTTTCAACATTTTTATTCATCTTTACTAAACAAAAGTATTCATTTTTTCTGCATTTTCTTCATCTCATCTGAAATCAGACTTAATCTTTGTCCAGGAAGCGTCAATCCTCAATGGTCTCAATCTTACCGCTATAAATAGTACTTTCTTTGTGACCAGTAGGTGAAAGAATGTTGCTTACCACGACCAAGTCCTAAAATGTCAAATGTGATCATTTCCACCACAAATGCCAATTACAACTCAGACACAAACACAGACAGTGATATACAATAAGCCATTACCATACTGGTGATTAGACAATTTTTGGAGATTATCTGTTTTTTTTCCTTTTTGTATTTACATTTTCCTATTTAACTCTAACTGAAAGTTAATATTTAGAAATTATTAATAATTTAAAAAAAACACACACAAATGTAATCTTTAGCAAATCTCAAAATGAATATGCAAAGATGCCTAAACTCTTTATTGGATTTGAAATATTGATTTTCTTAAAGGTGACATATGAAAATGTGAGTTTTTCCGTGTTTAAGGTGTTATAATCAGGTCCTCAGTGCATCTACCAACTCAGAAAATGTTAAAAGGGACATACCAGTATCTTCGTTTTTCTGCAAGTATATGAAAAAAACGAGCACATCAGATTTTACTCCCCCTGTGACATAGAAAGGGGATCTCATTATAATATTACTGCCCCTTAATCTGCATGTTTCCACCCACGACGCCGACATTTTGTTTTTGTGACAACGGTGTATCAGTTCTAACGGCATGGCGAAAGTTTGAGCAAAGCATGCTAACTGTTCTGTCATTGGCTGCACTATTTAGAGTCCCAGCCTCAGAGGAGACAAGAAAGCAGTGAATTTATTGATTTATTTACTGTATATTACGCTGCTGCCACACAGATCTAACATAAGCATGCAATTTATTTCCCAGCTGTTTAACTTCACAGACATAACTGACTGTTTTTGTAGCTCCTGTGTGTTTTAAACATAAACGTGTGTGTATTTGATCGTTTAAGCGCAATAAGACATGAAAGAGAAGTTTAGTACTCACATGCTGTGTGACAGCCGCTTTCTGTGCGTGTGCTTCGGATGTGTGCACTCAGAAATCCATATATCAGAAGTTTGAACAGATAAAATGCATGATTTCCGCAAGATAATCAAACCTAACAGATGTTTTTTTGGCAGAGTATCTGAGGTATGAGCTGTAAAGGCACAGTTTTATTCTTGAAAAGGGGCGTGGAGCAACAGCTAGTTTGCATTTAAAGAGACATGCACGAAAACAAGCGTGTTTCTGCTTTTACAGAAACAGATCATTTTGAAAGGCATTTTCAAAATGATCAGTGGGGTGTTTTGAGCTGAAACGTCACTTACACATTCTGGGAACACATGAGACTTATATCACATATTGCAAAAAGGGGCATAAAAGGTCTTCTTTAAATTTTTTATTCAGAAAAAAATATTTTAATATCTCCCAGTTATCAGGAAATGTATTATCAGTTTGTTTTTTATGCCAGAATTTGGTGCAAATGTGCCCTGGATGGACATAGTGTGTTTAAAGAACCATGAGCAACATAAACAAATATCAAAACTTCAATTCAATTACTAAAACAATTCCAATAACAGTCATAGTACCCAGAACCCAGAGGTTGACCGTAGTACCAGATCAGTGCCATAACAACTCTAAAACTTCTTCTGTGGGACTCTTTTTGTGACACAACATCAGAGCTAAATGCTGTGGTTACAGTGATATGGTTTCAGCAACAATGGTTTAACTCTACAACCACAGCATCCTTTCGACCATTCCACTCGAATGCAAGTCATCAGATCTCAACTGCAAACTACATCTAAGGCCGGTTTTTATGGGCCAGCTCACATGCATCAACTCTCACAAAGGAACAGAAAAGACCTACGAGAGAGCAAGACAGGATACGAAGAGTGTCAGACAGAGGAAGAGCATAAACAATGACAGAAAAGCACAAGGGAGAGTCAGAAGAGGAAGAGGGGGATGAGAGGAAATGACGTGATGCAACTCACAAAGATATCAAACGTTGGGGGAGGGGGGAGGGGGGAGGGTGGACACGGCCCACAAAGAAAACAAAAGTCAGTACACATAAGAATAGTTTAACTTTTAGAAAAAAAAGAGGGGGGAACAGACAGGAAAAAGAAAATTGGAAAACCAAAGATGGTGATGCAAAATAAGACAATCAGCAATTCATGAACAAACACATTTATGTTGGCAAACAAAGTATCTTTATTGCAGGTAAACAAAGTATCTTTATTGAGAAAAACTAAAAAACTATTGATGAGGGAACTCAAAAGTCTTACTGCATCAAGTTAGTTTTCTCAACTATTTGTAAAAACATCTTTGTTTTTTTAAGGAAGTACAAACTGACAAGTGAAGAACTGCAGCCATGCATTTCTTATCAATATATTCAAAAAGAAATGTAAATAATTAGTAAAAGTAACATAATTAAATTTATAAAAAATTATAATTATAAAGCTCATCAATATTTTGCAATACAATACTATATAAATATATTTTAAAATAAAGTTAAACAATTTATTATAATTATAAACGGTATTAATATTTTATTATATATTTACACCATTTTGATTGATTTATTTGAATACTGTAATTTATAACACATTATAGTCACAATACATTTCTTTAATAGAAAGGAAAATAAAATAGTTCTTTGTTTTTTATGGAAAATTAAAGTATTTCATCACAGCATTAGTATCAATATATTAAATTAAAAATTATTTTATTATTATTTACTTTTATAAAATTATAATTAGAATTAAATTATAATTATAATTAAATTTTATCATTTTAAATGCAACTTTAAATTTTAAATGGAACTTTCGTTTTTTATTTTAATACACTGGAATTATAGTTTTGTAATAAATAAATTATTTTAAACTATATTTGAACAAGCTATAATAAGCTGCATTGACACATTGTAATAAATGTAATTTAAAATGATTTAAAACGACATGTACATTTGTTTATTTATATTTAATAATGTTTACTTTCTAAATACAAATAATAGATAAAGATATATATTATGGTCACTTAATTTGTTTTTGCACAATTTGCATTCTTGCGTAACACATTTCACACTACTGCAGCTACAGCACACTAAAAACGAACATAAAATGATCTCTATTCTAGTTTCAACTCTAAAACTTTATTCTAGACAATGCTTTACACAAACACTCAGGATTCGGGGCGTCTTTATCAGGCCTACCCCTTGTGGTGAAGCTGGAGTCTCTGGATGGGTGATATTGTTGTCGTCGTTGTGCTGCTCTGTGAGGGATGTATTTCTTCCCTCCTCGTTAGCCATGTCACACCCTCTATCTCCCTGCATCTGCCCACCCGGCCGTGATAAAGACTGCTAATAAAATCTCCCACTGGAGCGGCGGTCAGTCCACCCCCCTAACCGAGACCCTCTTTATCAAAGCCACTTCACAACAGAGAGTGCTTCCCCCTCGACTAAAGAAAGGCGAAAAACGGAAGCGATGTGGGGGTGAGCTGCAGGAAGGAGGAGAAAAAAGCAAAGCGACAGATTAAGTGAGAGAAAGTGTGCCGAAGCCCCACCCCTCAACTACACTACAAAAGCAAGTCGATCTAAACTCAAACTCTCCAGTCAACCGTGTTACATTTTATGAGCGTGTGTGTCGCACAGATGCAAGCAATTGCACTAAGACGCGATACAAAAATCACCATCATCATCTAAACAGAAAGCAAGAAGTATGTCACTGTAACTGAGGACACAGGAAGTTTTAGTATAATGCTGGTTTTGTGTCAGTTGCTGTGTATTTTCATGTGACCTAATCCTTTAATAACCATATGACACTTCACCCAGTATACCCACAAGCAAATGAGTAAGAATGAGTTGCAATACAAGAGATAGTGCTGGGTGTTTTGACCAAACATCTGTATCACAGTTTCACGGATTCTGGTGGTTTCATGTTTATCAGTTTTCCGCTGTGTCTTTATATGAGTCACAACACATGAAAGAGTTGCAGAACCACTGCATTTTAAACCACCAAACAAACATGCTACATGTATGAGCAGTTTTTGATTGACCCTTTGCAAACAGCTTGACTGACAGGCGATCTGACCAATCATAACACTGAATCCGCCGTTCTGTCCGAAAAACAAATCAGACAGGAGAGTAGATTAACTTTGGTGGACTTGAACTTGAAACATTGTGTGTGTTGACATGTTTCTGCGGTTGAAATAAATACGTTCTGATGTTTTTTGTGCTTTAAGTAAAGACGACGATCGGTTCACGTGTCGTTGATCTAATAAGGCAATACGTTGATCTGCCACAACAGACACAAAATGGTTTTTATGGTTTGGATTTCTTACAAAATGACAACATTTTAAAGTTGAGACCTTGTTTCATACCATAAGTAACCTGATGTGTCTTGTTTTTTGGCATGTTGTCAGTTTTCCCTTTGCTCTGTGGTATATTTTTTAGTTTGTGAGAACATGATGTGTAGTGTCAGAGCAGCACTGTTTGTCGGACATAGCAACAGTAACTAAGGAGGGCGGGTTTTTGCGAACGGTCAATTTGTATAATTTCAAAGCTTAAAGCAAAAACAGAATGGTCTGACTCCAGATTTTATTATTTAGTGCTGTCAATAAATTTTAAAAAATGTAATTAAGTTCACATTTTTCTTTTTTTTTTTTGTTTGTTTGTTTTTGAGTAAAGGTGAGTATCACTGATACCAATATTACTGATATCTCTAAGAAATTGTTCTTTTTTCCTAATATTTAACATTTAAAGGAGAAGTCCACTTTCAGAACAAAAATTTACAGATAATGTACTCACCCCCTTGTCATCCAAGATGTTCATGTCTTTCTTTCTTTAGCCATAAAGAAATTATGTTTTTTGAAGAAAGCATTTCAGGATTTTTCTCCATATAATGGACTGATATGGTGCCCGATTTTGAACTTCCAAAATGCAGTTTAAATGATCCCAAATGTGGTTGTAAACGATCCCAGCCGAGGAAGAAGCACAACCACCTCAGTCATGGTATTGAGGGTGGAGAGAGCACTGGTTATTCACTCTCCCCACCTTCAGTCCCTGCCGGACCTGGGACTCGAACCTGCAACTTTTCAATTGCAAGCCCAACTCCCTAACCATTAGGCCATGGCTGCCCTTACTAAAAAGGTAAAACAGCGATATAGGACGATTTTGAAGTTGAGGGAGAACATGAAATGGGAATTTTTCGACATACCCTAACTGTCATGAACAGGAAAAAAAAAAACAGTTTAGGCAGAGTGAGACAAGATGAGCGTTTGACATTAAAAAGTATTTAAATTGCATTATTTTTATGAAAATAACCGATCGTTTCGCTAGATCAAAAAAAAAAAATCTTCCTCGGCTGGGATTGTTTACAACCGCTTTTGGGATTGTTTGAAGCTGCATTTAAACTGCAAACTCGGGGCACCATATCAGTCCATTATATGGAGAAAAATCCTGAAATGGTTTCTTCTTTCTGAAGAAAGAAAGACATTAAAATCTTGGATGTATACTATGTACGTTATTCAAACTGGTTTACCATTTGAACTGGTATATCACCCAGCACTATGAGAGAAAAAAAAATGATGAAAAGAGGAAAGTAGAAAAATCAAAAAAATGAGAGCTAGTATATAAGCGTTATGAGAAGGTGCAAGAAAGAAGATAATGAATTAATATAAGGTCACTTTTACAGCATAGGCAGTTCAGTAAATGTAAAATAACACAGTTTCGGGCTTTTTACACAGCGTCATTGTTGTAACTCTGCATTTAACTGCTTTTTACCTGGGGTTATAAAGCAACGCCACATTGTGGTGTCAAACGTGTACAGTATGAAATTATGCAACGTTAGAATGTTATTGCTAGATACTTAGCAACCAACAACCAGTCGTATGCCTTATATTCACATACTTAAAAACAAATCATAGCATACAGTATGCATGATTTGGGGTAATTATTATTATCCACAATTCCTAAATTCAGTGTACGACGGTTCTCCGAGGACTACCACAGCAGGAATACTAGCTAATTCCTGTCCCCTGACATTCACAAGCTTTTAAGAAAGATGAAGTGCTCTGGTGTATCAGAAGAGTAGAGACTTGCTAGGAAAAGAAATCCCCAGTGCTGAATACAGGTTCTACTGCTATGCTTAAACACCAGGGGGCGTTTGCTGTTTGAATAGAATTGTTAAACGAAATAAGATTAAAAGCGTCTGTTTGATATCATTTTGCAGGAGAGGCCTTCATTGACGTTACTTTGGAAGACTGTTGCTGTAATAATAACAGCAGACTCTGTAAAAGACAGAATGCAGATGCATACGGAGTCTGAAGAAATATGTTAAAGATAGATAAATAATGAGAAATATAAAGGTATAAAAAAATTAGCAAGGGGTAAAATATCAGACTCAACCCAGTTTCGCTTTAGATCGTGTCCCAGATGTAATTTCGTCACTTTTAAACATAAAATTAAATGCGTCTTCAAAGCGTGTCTAAAAGCCCTAGGTTTAACAAAGATTTAACGGCATGAAGCAGCCAACAAAAAATAGCCTGGATCTCTGTATGTGTGAGGCAGGGAGGTTGTTTAGGGTGTATACACATCATTTCTGACTTGTTTAAAATCCCTAAACAAGCTTCCAAAACTAACACACACTAAATCATTAATAGAAACACGCCTATCCTGTTTGCAAACTCTGTTATGCAAATACTTATACTCACCATACACCATACATTTGACAGATGCTTTCATCCAAAGTAACTTAATGTGTACACAAAATGTACATATTTAGCAGAATTCAACCCATGATCTTGAGAGATGCTTAATGTCAACAAAGCTCTCCCCGCCAGTATACACTTTAGCTACTGTTTGAGTGTCAGGTGATGTTTCTTCACCACTTTTTCTCATAAGAAAGCACATAAGTGTCATGAATAAACATTTATGATAATGGGGGACAGGGATAAAACTGTGCTTCTCTGAACAGCACTTGAAGAAAGTCGCCAAGACAACCCTAATATGAGCTCTTGTGCTGGTCGGCCCAAACTATAACCGAGCAGTGCTCATTGTCAGGTCACGCTTACTCAAACACACACACACACATACACACACACACACACATACAGAGGGAGCTCTATTCAGCTGCTGTGGCTCGTGAGAATGCCAGCAATCCTGAGCTCAGTCAAAGCCCTGAGGCCAAATGACTGTCCTTCCTTCTGTTTCGTTCTCTCTCTCTGCCCAGTCATGAGCTCTGGATTTTTTACCCTCATTTCACCATTTTGAAAAACGTTTACTAATTAAAGAATCAGTATGCAACAGAGACCGAAATAGAGAGGGGTACGACTGTGACAAATAGAAAGGACAACCAAGAAAATTGAGATAAAAATCAAATGTAATCAAACAGGAAAAACATATATTTTTTCAAAAAATGTCCTAGTTGATGGGTTGCCTTAACAGCTACTCTGTTAGTAGTCTGTCTTAAAGGGACAGTTCACTCAAAAATGAAAATTCCAAACATGTAAGACCTTCGTTCATCTTCAGAACACAATTAAGATATTTTGGGAAAATCTGAGTTTTCTGATTCTGCATAGATAGCAATGCAACTGGCTTCAAGGCATCGTTAAAATAGTCCATGTGACATCAGTGGTTCAACCATAATTTTAAAGAGCAGGTCATATGGTATTTTAAAGTGTCCTAATATTGTGTTATTGTCCCCTATAACAGATTTAAATGCATCTAAGGTCAGAAAACATTTATGCATAATCATTCGTTTGATCATTTCTGAGCGTAAGATCTGTAAACTCCTCCCTTCCATAAGCCTACTTTGCTCTGATTGGTCAGCTTGCCAAGCTTGTTGTGACTGGTACAAAGAGGAGTACTCAAGCAAGTTGGCGAGCGCTGTCATCGGTGTTTCCAAGTCCACGGTTGTTTTTGATGCCCACGGGTTGAAGCAACCTCAGTATGTCATATTTAGCTTCTGGAACGGAATTCACCAGGGAAACCCCGGCAAAAAAACGTGTATTTTACACCCCGGAATTTGATTTTTAAAGGAGAAGTCAAAAGTCAAAGTCCACTTCCAAAACAAAGATTCACATATAATGTACTCACCCCCTTGTCATCCAAGATGTTAATGTGTTTCTTTCTTCAGTCTTAAAGAAAGTATGTTTTTTGAGTTAAACATTTCTGCATTTTTCTCCATGTAATGGACTGATATGGTGCCCCGATTTTGAACTTCCAAAATGCTCGTCTTGCCTTTCTCTCCCTGAATTCTGTGTATTCTGACTCAAGACAGTTAGGGTGTGTCGAAAAACTCCAACTGTATTTTCTCCCTCAACTTCGAAAATCATTTCAAAATCATCTTACATTGCTGCAGAAGTACCGACCAAGTCATTGCAAAGTGAACATGCAAAGAAGATCAAACACCCTTAACAAAAAAGGTAAAACAGCGATATAGGGTAATTTCGAAGTTGAGGGAGAACATGAGATGGGACTGTCATGAACCGGAAAAAAAAACAGTTCAGGCAAAGTGAGACAAGACGAACGTTTGGCATTAAAAGGTATATAAATTGTATTATTTTTATGAAAATAACCGATCGTTACGCTAGATAAGACCCTTCTTTCTTGGCTGGGATTGTTTACAACTGCATTTGGGATCGTTTGAAGCCGCATTTAAACTGCATTTTGGAAATCTAGGCACCATATCAGTCCATTATATGGAGAAAAATCCTGAAATGTTTTCCTCAAAAAACATAATTTCTTTACGACTGAAGAAAGAAAGTATATTATATGTGAATCTTTGTTTTGGAAGTGGACTTCTCCTTTAAAGGGGGACCACCCCTCAAAACGCAATTGGGCTAGTTGGAGTAGCAATTGAGCGGGTTTTGTTGTGAAAACAAACACTAACAAAGCATGCATCAAAACAATAATACAGTGCTCCAAACTATTCTTAAAATGAAGACATAAAAACATTTGAACACTTATGCAAGCGCATCGTGAAGATTAAAAAATATAACCACTCATTAAGGAGGCTGAGTCGACTCTTTCTTTTGAGAGACAATATCTTTATCATGCACTTTTTTAATTAACAATTTTGCAGATTGTTCACATTGAAGAATATCTACTGTGGAAGGATACCACTGATGTCACATGGATTATTTCAATGATCTTCTTACTACCTCTCCAGGTCTTAAATGTGTCAGTTGCATTTTTGTCTTTGGAGGGTCAGAAAGTTCTTGGATTTCATCAAAAATATCTTAAATTGTGTTCAGAAGATAAACTAAGGTCTTAAGGGTTTAGAACGACATGAGGGTAAGTAATTAATGACAGAATTCTCATTTTTGGGTGAACAATCCCTGTAGGATAAAGTTTTTAAAGAGACAGTTCACCCAAAAATACTTTTAAGACATTTAAGACATTTTGATAAAACTGACTTCAATTGCACAAACAAAGAAGGCATACTGGTTTTAACCCCTTAAAAAGCAATTGGGCTAGTTTAGGGCTAATTTTTAGTAGCAATTGAGCGGGTTTTGTTGTGAAAACCTGGCAACCCTGGCTATCACTAACAAAGCATGCATCATGCTCTCGGATTTCATCAAAAATATCTTAAATTGTGTTCTGAAGATGAACAAATGTCTTAAGGGTTTAGAACAACATGAGGGTGAGTAATTAACAACTAAGAATTTTCATTTTTGATTGAACTGTCCCTTTAAGACAGACTACTTGAGCAGTTAGAAACTAGAAACTAGAATTAATTACAGAATTCTCATTTTTGGGTGAACTATCCCTTTATTTGGAATGAAATCCAATTTTCTAAATGTATGTTATTGATATGTGCGCATGTGTCACTTTCACTTTTTGTGTGATTTTTAATCAAAATGATTTCAGACTTCCCTCTGGTGACATGCTAGTCTTTTGCAATCATTTAGTCTGCTTCAAATCTCTGCTTCCTTAAAACTGACTGCAAGCGGGCATCGAGATGCCTCCATCCAATCAACAACTTATAAACAAAACCAAGTCCCTGCTTGTTTTTACCATAACACTTTTTTACTCTAAAGTCACATTACGAAAAAAAGATCTGTCGCTACATACGTCTCATCACGACTTTAAGGAAGTCCATTAGGCAGGTTGGGAGTTCGCTGACCCTGGCGCCTTTTTTAAGAGACATTTACATAAGATGCATTCTCACATTCAAAAACAGCAACACAGAGTACAACAATATAGATTTTAAATATTTTTAAAAGTTTACTATTTTGGACTAAAAACGTTTGACCTCAGTGGCTCATCCCAAAAAAATGGTAAGGAAAAGGAAGCTAAAAAAAAGTAAACAGAAGAGAAGTTTCCCGTTCAAAGCTTGCGGTTGGGCTCTTTACTACATATACATAAACACACGACACATCTGGAGCATTCTTGACATTCTCGTGTGGTGAGCGTTAGTGTTTAGTGTCAGATTGATGAATTGTAACTGACGCCCGCAAACACAGGACTGTATTTAGATATATCCAGACTTATGAAGTTTTTAGAGCAAGATCATATTCTGACAGCATACTGTGATAGGTCAGATTGATTATTTTCCAAACTAATGGCTTTTTCATTTGTTAACAATATGATCCAACAGACATTTTGGATATGTGTGTGTGCACGCACATGCGGAGGCAAAGAGTTCCTTAGGAGGTCATTGTGCATTTCGCCATGGGTTTTCAGTGTGTTCATTATGGGTCGAAATGAATAGTGTGTGTGTGAGTGCACTTTGAGTTCAGATGAATGGTTTCATTGTGGCATCAACAGGAAAAAGCCTTCTTAAAATCTCTATTGTACTCACTCAAACTCTCAGACTGAGATATCATTGTGCCGTGGTGGATTACACTCTTAATACTCTTACAACTGTATTTGAACTATCATTTTAAATAACTACATAATGGCTTCATAAACTGATTATCTTGCAGTCAATATATGAGAGTAAAGTTAAAAGCCAGTGACTGCCATTTGAGAGGCTTTTATTTTACAAAAATAATATGAAGGAAGTGAGAGAAAGTGAAGCGTTCAGGAAGTAGGTGTGAGATCAAGGGCGTCCTGACCACATCGGATCTCCTCGAACTGCAAGGGATAGATCTGAGGGAAGATCAGTCCAGGGTCAGTGGGTGAGAGGTGGCCCGGTTCTGCTGTACACAGTTCAGAGGAAAGTTGTTTTTCTGCAGCACCACACACTAAAATTACAAGAATAAGAAGAATATTTGCCAAAAAAATAAAATAGTTTTCCTAAAACTATTTCCAATACCTATTGGAAAAACAGTATATGTATAGCTGACTGACTATAGATGACTGTTTAATATATTCTTAAAAGGATAGTTCACCCAAAAATTTACATTCTGTCATTAATTACTCACTGTCATGTTGTTCCAAACCTGTAAGACCTTAGTACATTTTCAGAACACAAGATATTTTGGTTTAACCCCGAAAGCTTTCTGACCCTGCATAGACAGCAACGCAACTGACACGTTAAAGGCCCAGAAAGGTAGTAAGGAAATCATTAGGGCTGCAATGATTAATTGATTCTATTCGAGTATTCGATTTTAAAAAATCCTCGATTGCATTTCGCCTGTGTCGAGTAGGCGCATTCCACATATTAAACCCATTTAAAAATCATAATAAAGCATAATGCTATTTAGAATTCACAAACACTACGATTCAATTAAATAAATACATGCGATGCAGGTTTATCATATGCGCTTTAATTAATTTACATGCGTGTAAGTTACATGCTTTTCAAACTCCATTTCTGCTTGTTGTTGTGAGTTTGGGTTTATTATAACATTCATTTGGGAACGCAACACACACTATTTCATCAGATTTGTAAGGTAAATCATTTATAAACCTACACAAACACAGGAGAACGCATCAATATCTTTCTCAACTATGCTAAACGTTTAAATCCCTCTCGTTTACACTTGTTTCGTCTTGATGTCCACATATTCAAGAAATTACTGTAGCTTTTCTATCATTAAGAAATGGCCAAATATTAAAGATTAAGTGGACATTTGAATTAAATGTTGTTTAGTCAATATTAAACAAGGATTAGATCACGAAGTAAAGTGTAAAAACAATCGTCAGGCCGTTGGTGCCCTCTGCAGGCACTTGATATAACGTGGAATGTACATTAGCTCTTTTGTTTATAATACATTATGTATTTTAACAGTTTTGTTCAATAAAACAATATGATTACTTGCTTTTGAGACTTTATATGAACTAATTATTACTGCCTCATTGCTATCATATATGTATTTTAAGTCATTTTAAAGCAGGGGTGTCAAACAGGGGTGTCAGTTCCTGGAGGGCTGCAACCCTGAAGAGTTTTGTTCCAACCTTGCTCCAATACACATACTATGCAGTTTTCAATTAAGCCTGAAGGACTTGATTGGTTGGATCAGGTGTGTTTAATTATGGTTGCGTTAGTGAGTGACGTCTAGCCCTAGACATCATTAAAATAGTCCAGGTAACATCAGTCACATTCAACCTTAATGTTATAAAGCTTCAAGAATACTTTGTGCAAAATGAAAACATAAATAATGACTTTATTCAACAATTGATATTCTCCCGTATTAGTCTTCACCGCATGTTCATGAGAGTACTAGGATGCAGCTCTCGGATTTCATCAAAAATATCTTCTGTTCCGAAGATGTACTAAGTTCTTACGGGTTTGGAACGACATGAGGGTGAGTAATTATGAAGACAGAAGTTTCATTTTTGGGTGAACTATCCCTGTAGGATAAAGTTTTTAAGAAGATAGTTCACCCAAAAACACTCCTCCTCATGTCGTTTTAAACCTGTATGCATTTTGACACATTTAAGACATTTTGATTAATCTGACTTCAATTGCATGGACAAAAAAGGTTATACTGGTTTGAAAGAGCACGAGGAGGAGTGCAGGTTTTCAGAAATGGTGAAAACTTGCACCAGGTGTCTCTTATCATCTGTTTTGAGCAGTGTTTCTCACATCGCTTCTTTTGGCTGGGCTCCTATCACGAGCCAAGATGTGGGCTGACTTGAAGATGATGATGATGGAACTGAGGCGGTTTCTTCTTCACAGCATGAGTAAATCTTCTATCGCAGGGGGATAGAAGGCTTGGCTCAGTCAACAAATTTCACACTGCAAATAGCAGATGTTTGTACCAAGAAAATAAGCATAGAGAGCCTCTTTGAGCAGACTGCTCATTTATTTTCTTGGTACAAACATCTGCTATTTGCAGTGTGAAATTTGTTTATATATCTATAGGTTAGTTAATTGTTAAAGGGTCCAAAAAAGTTTTATTTTATGTTTAGGTAAATGTTGTTGGTTAGTCAATTCTTTAACAATTAACTAACCTATATATATATATATATATATATATATATATATATATAGGTTAGTTAAAGGGGTCATCGAATGCTAAGTTCACTTTTTCATGTTGTTTAAACATTAATGTGTGTTGGCAGTGTATGTACAAATCTACCCTATAATGATAAAAATCCATGCAGTGGTTTCTAATTAATCTGTAAAAATAATATTCCCTTTTTCAAATCAAGCCGTTCTCAGATGCCTGTCGGTGTGCCGTCACACCAACAGAGGCCGCTCCCACGATAGCTAAGTGACATGAGCTCTTACCTCAGACCAGCTGTCACAGTCCAGTAACTTTCCTTGTTTCGATGCCAAAGCAGGGATTAAGTTAGACAAGAATATCTCCAATTGAGCGATTGAGGTGTTGTGTTGCTGGATGTAATAATGAACATAGTGGTCGTCATTTACTCCCGACATCTGAGCCGCTGTAGATGCAGTAGATTACATTTGTTTGTGAATGGAATGCGCCTCCCGATCTACATATATCCGCCTATGTTCGCACGAATCATTCATGATCCAGCTTCACTTACAGCAGAAGTGTGTATAAGTGTTTTTTTATGAATCTTTGCGATCGCCTTTCCTTATAACGTTTAGCGGCTAAACGCGGCTAAATGTGACTAATGTAAACAAGACCGTCTTTCCACAGAGAGAAGAGAGGGGCGGGGTGAGCAGAGCTCATTTGCATTTAAAGGAACAACGCCTTAGAATGAGATGATTTTTGCAGAGCTGATTTTGGCAAGGTAAAAAGAGTGTTGTTTTACAAAACCATTGAGAATTTTTAATCAAAGTATATTAGAGACTTTTCATTAAGACCCTAAAGAATCATATCAACTTGTGGAAAATGGGCATCCAATGACCCCTTTAATTGTTAAAGAATTGACTAACCAACAACATTTACCTAAACATAAAATAAAACTTTTTTGGACCCTCTATATATATATATATATATATATATATATAAATATGTGGCAGCACAACTGTTTCCAACATTGATAATTCTAATAATAAATCAGCATGTTGGAATGATTTCTGAAGGATCATGTGACACTCAAGACTGGAGTAACAGCTGATGAAAATTCAGCTTTGCATCACAGGAATAAAATAAAGTATATTAAAATAAACACCATTATTGTATATTGTAATATATACAGGGGTTGGACAATGAAACTGAAACACTGGCCAATATAGTGTTGGAGGTTTCATGGCTATATTTATGCAGCCTGGTGGCCAGTCTTTACTGATCGCACATTCCACCAAAAGAGCAGAGAGTGAAGGTTGACTTTGTGCACCCAATAGCTCAAACATTGTACCCTGAAGGTGGTGCCGTGTATTAGGATGATAATGCACCAATACACACAGCAAGACTGGTGACAAGAGTGATTTGATGAACATGAAAGTAAAGTTAAACATCTCCCATGGCCTGCACAGTCACCAGATCTGAATATTATTGAGCCACTTTGGGGTGTTTTGGAGGAGCGAGTCAGGAAATGTTTTCATACACCAACATCACATAGTGACCTGGCCACTGTTCTGCGAAAGGAATGGCTCAAAATCCTTCTGGCTACTGTGCAGGACTTGTATTTGTCATTCCCAAGATGAAATAATGCTGTATTGGCTGCAAAAGGAGGCCAAACGGCATACTAATTGTGGTCTAAACCCAGGTGTTTCAGTTTCACTGTCCAACCCCTGTATATATATATATATATAGTGTCCAAAAAAGTTTTATTTTATGTTTAGGTAAATGTTGTTGGTTAGTTAACTGTTAAAGAATTAATAATAAGAAGAATTATTATTATTATTATTATTACTATTACTATTATTATTATTCAACATTTGCTGGTGTGACAATGTGAAAATGTTTTTGAAGGCATTTCTATTTCCCTTATTCTAGATGTACAACTGCTCTTGGAATTATTAGGGGGGAAAAAAGACAAATGTATAGCATAACATCACAAGTACAACATGTACTTGAACACTTGAATGACTGATGCATATGAACTACTTTAAAACTTTACTTCTATCTTTTTTACTCAGAAGTTTTAAAGTCTCACATCTTGGCCACTGCTGATGAATTATTACGACAACTAGATTTTCCCTAATTAATGGACTGAGCTAATTAAAGAGCTTTGTTCCTGTTCTACCACCCTCCTGTGAGACAGTATCCTGTGACATCACTAATCATGGTCGCTATGGCAGCAGTTGTCCCGGAAACCAGTGTGCAAACACCTGTCTAGGACCACTCCCATGTCTCACATTCACGACTTACAACAAGGTGCATTTAAGCCGCCACAGCTGATCAAACCCATCTGAGAGTATGTGTGTCTGATAAACGTCTAAAAATAACCAGGAAGAGGAATAAAACAGTCATGTTTGAAATGCACTGGATGTTAATAATGTATTTGCATAAAGCACAAGTCTGCTACATGCAAACTGATCCTATTGGTGAATACAGCAAGACAAAGGCCTGTATGTCTGCATTATTGTACTGCAGTGCATCTCTTTTTTTTATCTGCACTTACCAGGTGTGTGTGTGAATGAGGAAATCAGTCAATTTCTTCCTGGAATGGATTATTTATGGCTGTGGTTTATCACTTTTTTAAAGGTTATCTTAGATTGGATGAATGATGTTATTGTTGAAAGAGCAGTAGCAGCTAGTGTATCTCACATAGAGAGAGCATTACATAGACCAAGTGGCCTGTATAACACTAGACCCACCCAGAGTCAGGGGACTGGGCTGAGACACATTGACCTAGAGAAGTTCTCTCTTTTTCAAAAACACACATTAACACCCATATGTGCACACACACACATGCACATGGTTATGTACACAGGAAGGTGTGTGCACATCCTCCTTTCTAAAGTGACAGACGAAAAAGAAGTGAAGCCTTTCCTTCACATAACATTACTAACAAGAATTTTTAAAAATGTCTCTTCTCGCACTTTTACATTGAGTCAAAAAGAAAATCTGTGGTCTTGACAGGTAAATTACTTTTATATGAAACAGAAACAGAAAATGACAAATATACAACCAAACTACTGTACTGTACTTCATTACAAAAGGTCTCCTGGGAATGGCAACCACCTAAATGTAAACTTGTTGTTAAATAAAACTCTCTTGCACGCTCTACTGTGAATGAGTGTATTATGTTTATGAACTGAAGCGTGACTGCAGTTGAAAAAACTTTCTCCTCACATATTAATATGAAAACAAATATTTGCATAAACTGGTTGTGTAACAGTTCCAAAATCCATAACAGCTTTATTAACGTATAATGATAATTTTGTTGTTTTCAAATATGATCATATGATATGTCTGTGATAACTAGTCTGCATTGTGTAGGTCTAATGTGCTATCATTAAATTCTTTTTGTTTGTAAGCATTAGATCAGCCATAAGCAAACAGACCGGGGTCAACAATGGATGTCCTGATGACCCGGGGTGAGTTTTAGGCCAGCTGATTGAATGGTTGCTAGCTCTTTTGTGTTAATGCAGTTTTGTCACTATAGCTTAAATTCATTGATCATTTGCTGATTGTGACTTGCATGTGTTTTGTCTGTCATCATTTACTGAATATTGCTGTTGCGCGTTCTCATTTAAATATCTCGAAGTACTGGTATCTTTCTGGCTAAAATGTGAGAATGAGAAAAAAATATATATAAAATATATATATATTTTAAATTAGTCTCTTAAGCTTATCAAGGCTGCATTTATTTGTTAAAAAATACAGAAAAAAAACACCAAAATTGCAAAATGTTATTACAATATACAACAATGGTTTTTATTTTAATATACTTTTAATATACTATTATTATTATTAGAATTATCAATGTTGAAAACAGTTGTGCTGCCAAATATTTTTTTGGAACCTGTGATTCTTTTTTTCAGTGTTCTTTGATGAATGGCAAGTTAAAAAGAACAGCATTTATTCAAAATATAAATCTTTTCTAACAACGTAAATCTATGCTATTACTTTTTATTTGTTTAACACATCCTTGGTGAATAAAAGTATTAATTTCTTTCAGAAAAAGAAAGAATAAAAATATAAAAATGTGTGCCCCCACACTTTTGAACAATAGTGTATATTGTTAGAAAATCTTTTTATTTTAAATAAATGCTATTCTTTTTTAACCATTTATTGATCAAATAATCAGAATGAATTAATATAATCAAATAATAGAATGATTTCTGAAGGATCATGTGACACTTCAGACTGGAGTAACAGCTGACGAAAAATCAGCTTTGCATCACATGAATAATTATATTTTACAGTAAATTAAAATAAAAACCATTATTTTATATTGTAATAACATTTTGCAAAGTGACGTTTTTTTTCTATATTTTTGATCAAATAAATGCATCATTTATAAGCATAAGAGATTTCTTTAAAAGTCTTGAAAACGGTCATTTTCTGCCACCAGATAAGCTCCGTCCACAAAAACGCCATTACCGTTTGCAAACACCTAATTGGTCTATTTAAAAAAGTAGGTAAACAACTCACACACTTAAATAAAACCACTCTGTTATGTCAAAATAAGACTTAAAATAGCATGAAAACATAATCTGTGGGAGCTTAATGAATTTTAAAGTAAATCATGTCTGTGAAAAATATTTACTGAGCTTTGATGACTGATGATCCGAAAAATTTAAAAACAGTTAAAGGTTAACTATTAAACAGAATAGCTGAACATAAATTCACAATTAAAATATATTGTTTAAATCGTTACTGCCTTGAGTTATTATTTTGGAATGATATGACTTTGCCTTCTCATTTTAGAACAGCACTGATGTCTGATATACCAACCACTACTTAATTCGCTCCATTTACTTCCAACCATAAACAAAAACACGAGTGACACAATCATCCCTGCATTAACAGAATGACTACAAAGATGATCTTCTGTCAGAGACACAAAACCGGGAAACCCCCCTAAATTCAGGCTCAAATTCAGCTTATTCTCTCAGAGCAATCTGATCTCCAAAGAATCCTAAATTGAGCCTGGAAATCTAAGAGAGCCGGGGGAGTGACGGAGAGCTGACCGGTATGATAAAGGGAGAGACAGACCGAGAGGGGAATTTTGGAGTGAAGGAGGGGGAGAAGCAGAGCAGCTGGTGTTTCACAAAGAGGAAGGGGGGAAGAGAGAGAGATAGAAGCGGAGAGAGAGATTACAACCGCTACTACACCCTGTGGATCAGTTTACAACACCCTAACTGTTGCATGCTCTTGCAAACAAAGAGCAACAGGGCAGTGTGGATGGGAGGGGAGGATGTGTCTTTCTGCAGAGTATGCTAGCTTTCACAGCATTAAATATTCATCGCTTTGGGATGTATTAACAGGATGGCTTCCAAATAAATGATTTCACAGAGCGAGTCAAATTGAAATTCCTGCATGCAGGAAACGGTGGTTTTTAAGTGCTTTATGGAAATCAGAGATTAGCATACTAAGAGAACATTAATTTAACACACACATATATATAGATGACAAAGTTTGATAGTGCACATTAGTGACATTTCTTCCTGAATAACGAATCAAGCAATTACACCGCAATTAGATCAAGAGAAGGAAAGAGAAATGTCGTTCATGTCGTTTACTCCGTGATTGAGTACTTTACATTGAGATCAATGTATGAAAACCTAGCCCAAAGCACTGAAATAATGGAACCGTGGTTTTAGTAACGGAACAGTTATGCAAGCTGCTTTAATGCTACAGAACGCTGGATAATGAGCAGAACTCATCAGGGCAGCAGAACTGATGATGTCACAGAGGGGAGGAGCTGGAACGGAAACAAGGCTATGGAACACATGGCCAGAGTTTGTCTTTATGAGGTCATGAGAAAATGCAGCTGTTTTACACTTGGGGAAAAAATGGGGAGGGAAGCGATCAAGTTTCTAAACCTCCCGTCGGAGTATTAAACCAGCTGTTGATTAGCTTAAGGACAGTAATACACTGGTATTGGATTACATGTTATACCTCAGCAACAATTTGGAGGATGGATATTTACAGAAACCAATGGAATGAATACAATCCCAATCTGAGACTTAAACAATGAGTTAAAGCTGCCCCAGGAGGTCAACACAAACATGACAGAAGCGAATCACCAGGACACACACTAGCAGGGGTCAGTAAATAGGGTGAGAGGGTGTGGCGGTAGAGCCAACATAAAGTCAATGGTGAATACGATTTGGAGCTGTGGTAACACAATGGCCTCTATTATGCCTGAGCATCAGTCTCATGCCCTCCTGATCCCCTCCAAAAACTGCACCATCAGCCAAACACACCACAGCCAATCAGAGCTCAGCAAAAACTTTCCTGGCCAACAGAAAAGCAGACAAGGCTCATCTTTGAGCATCTTCACCAAATCAACTCCAAATGTTAGCTATACTTAAAGGGGTAGTTCACCAAAAAATGAAAATTCTGTCATTGATTACTCACCCTCATGTCGTTCCAAACCCGCAAGATCTTTGTTCATATTCAGAACACAAATTAGGATAGACAGCAAGAAATTGTGGAATAAAGTTGTTATTCTTTTAGTCTTCGCATACAAAGTATTCTTGTAGATTTATAAAATTAACTTTGAACCACTGATGTCACGTGGACTATTATAACAATGTCCTTACAAGCTTTCTACGCCATAAAACGTTTCAGTTGTGTTGCAGGTCAGAAAGCTCAAAAACCAAAAATATCTTAATACCTTAATCTTAATGTGTTCCGAAGATGAACAAAGGTCTTATGGGTTTGGATCGACATGAGGGTGAGTAATTCATGACAATTTAAAAAACCAAACTAAGCACTCTTAAAAAAAATTTTTATATTAGCATCTACATAGATATGTACAGGCAGATGCCCTTTTAGTGGCCCGCTATATTGGAATGGTCAAAGCAGGTCTGTGAACACTTGAAAGTAAGTCGACAAGAATGTTATTCGAGAATGGTTTGACTAATCAACTTGAATTCCATAACGTATTGCCATCATGGTCTGAAGATGATCTGAGCCAATTTTGATAAAAATCAGACAAACCCTCTAGGACGAGTGCAAAAATGTTTTTCGAACTATTAAAAAAAATCATTTGACTTGGCATGAGCCAAGGATTCACAGGAAATTTTCGTTCTAGACCTTATGGTTCAAACATTATTAGCATAAACATGAGTGAAACTTTGGACAAGTGGTGGCACTAGAGAGTTTGAGTTAGAGACACCAAATTTGCTGTGGTTAATGTTGAGACTGTCCTATATGAGCGTGCCAAATTACACAACTTTCCCAAGAGTGGTTCTATGGGCTGCCATAGACTGGAAGAAATGGAAGAGAAAGAATAACAGGAACGCCAACGGATACAATAATAAATTCTGGGTGAACTACTCTTCAACCAGGAGTGTCTACCTGCACTAAAATGTTGTTCTTTGACACAAAATGAAGCCAAAAAGGCAGACCACAAAGGCTGGGCGATAAAACAATAATGATAATTACCGCAATATAATTTTCTTCAATAAAATGAAAACAGGTATCACGAATCCGGTTCGTGGCTTTAATCCGTTCGCCATCAGATGTCGCACTGTCATTATATGGACACTCACACTACACAAACTGTTGCATTTTACCACGGACTACATTTCCCATCATCCATTGCACTGATTACACACACAGATGTAGCCAATCACACGCCTGGATTACTCTTGTGTCTTTCCCTGTTTGTATCTGTTTGCTGGTGTCGACCCTGTCTGTATATGACCATGTCTCTGTCTCAGTTCAATAAAAGCTTGCACTTGGATCCGCCTGATTTACGTCTTGTTTGCTCCGTAACAACAGGAGTTGAAAAATGTTTGATAGAATTATAAATAAGACTAAACAGTGCTGTGAGATCCAGTGTGAAGCATAAAAAACCCAGTGATTAAAACTAGTTTAAAACTATCATTCATTAAAACAAGCAGAAACTAAGAAACAAATTTTATATTAAGACATTTTGTTAAGGAAAAATTACTGGGAATGTGTAAAGTATTCAAAAACATGAAGTACTTGTTATGTTCTGACCAGTAGTTTAAAACCACAATTAACAATCTAGTTTCTACGAGTTTGACTCTGGAGCAAAAATCTGCCTTTAAGCTTAAAAGAAATAATGATTTGAAGTTTATCATGATAATTATCAAAATTAATTGATATGTAAAATTTTATCTTGATAATTGTTTTGGCCATACTGCCCAGCCCTAGTAGAGCGTGTATCTACTTCTATGAACCCACATACAAGCGCATCGATTTGCTGATGGTATGTACTGACAGAAACAATACGCAGTTCTGTTAGGAGCCAGTAAAGACAGGGCAGGAAACAGGGAACTGGCATACTCTTCCAACCCCATTAAGCTGGCCTAATGCATAGAGGGCAGGGAACTTAATAAAACACACAGACACACAACAGGACATCTGAGTTCACAGGGATAAGTCTTTGCAGAACATGCTAGCCTAGCACATAACATTAAGTTCTGTCAGCTCCATCTGTGAACTAGTAATCTAGTGAGCAAATAAAGTGTTAGATTATGTCAGGGAGGAGGTTGTGAGATGCATCTGTGTACAGAATCTCCTGCTGGGAGGATAAGAACGATAAGATCATTGCATCTACGAATTTGAAATTTGACAGAGCTCTAAACAAACCAAAAATATTACGCTCATTATGATAACCAGCTGTTGTCATTTAGTCGCTGACACAATCACATTCTTGATGACTGTTCCTGCTTAGTCATCCTATGTGTGGACACAAGTGTGTGCGTGAGGGTATTCTCCACATTGTTAGTTGGAATCGTGTAGGAGAGACACTTCATTTGAATTTGTGTATGACTACCACTTTGTTGGTGTTTTCCATGCTGCCAGCAAGTATCTAGTCCCTTCTGACAACAAACACTCATATTCAACAATATCATCTTGTATACCTAATATACAGAAATGTGAAAACATTGGTGGCCAGTATAATTTGGTCAGTTTAAGCAGATTGTTCAAATAACCAAATCAGAGGATTAATTAAAGTGTTTTCCCTTGTGTCAATTTCAAAATCTACCAAATTGTCAATTATTTTTCTTTGAAATTAACTAAAACTGAACATCATTTACTCAGCCTCATCTTGTTATAAACCTGTATGACTTTTATATTCTGAGAAATGTCTCAGTGTTTTGTCCTTACATTTGAAGTCAATGATGCCTAAAAGTGTTACCAAAATTCTTTTCTGTCCCACAGAAGACAGTAATTCATATGCGAGTGACCCTGGACCACAAAACCAGTCATAAGGGTTGATTTTTTGAAACTGAGATTTAACACATCAGCTGAAACCTGCATGAATAAACTTTCCATTGATGTATGGTTTGTTAGGATGGTACTATATGTGGTCAAGATACAACTATTTGAAGATCTGGAATCTGAGGGTGCAAAAGAAAAAAAAAAAGAAAATACTAAGAAAATCACCTTTCAAGTTGTTCAAATGAAGTTCTTAGCAATGCATATTACTATTTAAAAATTAAGTTTTGATATATTTATGGTAGGAAATGTACAAAATATCTTCATGGAACATGATCTTTACTTAATATTCTAATGATTTTTGGCATAAAAGAATAATTTTGACCCATACAATGTATTGTTGGCTTTTGCTTCAAATATACAATGCTACCATGACTGGTTTTGTGGTCCAGAGTCACATATAGGCTTTTAATAACATGATTAAATGGTGACAGAATTTTCATTTTGGGGTGAACTATCCTCTTAAAGCTAAATGTAAAAACTAAATAGAAATGTAAAATAATTGAAAAAGAAAATTTTACAAAATGTGAAAATGGTGAGGGAGAACCATCCTTTTAACTGGTGAAGTTGGTTATCCAAATAAAAAAAAAAGACCAAATAAGTAAATCCATCAGCCTGACTGATACGTTGACTATAACTAGTCCAGTTAATGGTGCTACACATTACTCTTGTAAAGCTTTTTGTTATACATGTGTTTTAAATGGCTTTTGACATTCTCCCAAAGAATCTGGTCAACGTATGTGCCTATGTTAAATAACACATGCAGACTTAAAATTAATTGACAATAAATACACAGACACATAAACCTGTTGTTTAAACACGTTCCAGAAGTCATAAAATTGTATAGAAGGCCTAAACTTATGTTTCAGTTCAATGAGATTTCACACGAACAATTTTCTGGCAAACCACCATGATGGGTGTTGGAGAAAGCATAAATATTGGTGTTTAACACAGAGCAGGTCTAAAACAACTCAAGCTACAAAGCTCAACAGGGCTTTCCAGACGAATCGCACTACATTTAGTGTACAACCCAAACACTTTGGCTGTGTTTAGCCAGCAAAAATGTTCCTTTACACCATAATGGAAGAGAAATGACCCCTCAGAACGAAGGGTGGATGAGGGACTCCATCACTTTAGAGATCAACTCCATTCAGATGGCCTTGTTAAGTAAAAGTGAATGCATCTGTTGGGTCTTAAAAGCCATTCTATTGTCCGTCTCCCAAATCCATGGGGATTATTTTAGTATAATAAAACACGTGGAAGGTTTTAGGTAGCAACTTACTTGGATGGAGTCATTTGCCATTGTTGTATCTGGATTGTCGTTTGTGTCAGGACACCCAAATTGTCGATCCCCCTCTTCCTAGATTCTGTGCTCGTCGACAAAGAGATCCTATTCTTCTGTCAGCTCTCAATGCAACAGTTTAAGCTCCAGCAGCGCTTTAACAGCTTATTAAAACTCTGTGCATGAAACGTTAATAAATGCTGTTGCATCACTGTCAGACCAGATGCGGGTTGTCATCTGGACATAACCGAAGCTATTATGCGCTTTCCTTCTATTCAGAATAAAACAGCTGCATGTAAAACATGACATAAAAGCATTAGCTATATAAATGACAACGTCCATTCAAACTATCCTCTGACATATCGACAGACCACTGGAAAGTCGCGTGTATTTTTCCATGATAGCGTCCTGAAATAGTTCTTGTGGTGGAGCTCGATAGAGCTGCATACATGTACCGCACTGGGCAGGGTAACTGGTCAAAAGAGTTCAGTTTTTCTTCTCAGTTCATCACCAGAAAACACGAACGCGTATATTCAGTTCAAGCGCTGCCTCATCATCAACGAGGCCCGAGGAGTTCACATTCACAGCTGGTGAATAATACAAGAATCCGGTCCTCTGTAAAAGATACTGTCGCCGCTCGCCTCTGTGTGACTCGCGCCAGTGATGATTGCTCGCGCGGGAGGGTCGTTTACTATCCCCGGGCGCGAGCATTGTGGACGCAGCCAGTATGCCGGTTGCGCGCTCCTGCGAGTCACGTGACCTCGCATTGTGTCCACAAGCAAATGAATTTGGTTTCATCACTCTCTCGTGGCAGGCAGCATTTCAAACTGTTGATTCACACTGCAAAATCTGTTTAAAGGTCACAGTGTTTAACAAATTTGTGTTTTAAAATGAAAATCTCATTTAACACAAAATGTATTACAAACTAAGACTTGTATTGTTAACATCTTAAATATGATACTTACTACTCTCATTGTCTGCAACTGTCTTTACTTTCTCTTAAAGGAGAAGTCTACTTCCAAAACAAAGATTCACATATAATGTACTCACTCCTTTGTCATTCAAGATGTTCATGTCTTTCTTTCTTCAGTCATAAAGAAATTATGTTTTTTGTGGAAAACATTTCTGCATTTTTCTCCATATAATGGACTGATATGGTGCCCCGAGTTTGAATTTTCAAAATGCAGTTTAAATGCAGCTTCAGACGATCCCAAATGTGGTTGTACTTTTTAATCTCAAACGCTCGTCTCGCCTTTCTCTCCCTGAACTCTGTGTGTTCTGACTCAAGACAGTTAGGGTATGTCGAAAAACTCCAATCGTATTTTCTCCCTCAACTTCAAAAATCATTTCAAAATCATCCCACATCGCTGCAAACGTTCCAACTCAATCTTTGCAAAGTGAACATGCAAAGAAGATCAAACACCCTTAACAAAAATGGTAAAACAGCAATATAGAAGTTGAGGGAGAACATGAGATGGGAGTTTTTTGACATACACTAACTGTCATGAACCGGAACAAAAACATGGATAAGACCCTTCTTCGTTTACTCCACAATGTCATCCAAGATGTTGATGTCTTTCTTTTTTCAGTTGAAAAGAAATTAATGCTTTTGAGAAAAATATTCCATAATTTTTCTCCATAATAGTGGATGTCAATGGGAGTTTCAGTGCAGCTTCAAAGGGCTCTACACAATCCCATCTGAGGAATAAGGGTCTTATCTACGAGACGATCTGTCATTTTCTAAAAAAATAAAAATGCACATACTATTTAACCACAAATGCTCATCTCACACTAGCCTTGCAATGTGCATGTGTGTCTTCACAATTGCGTGATCATGTTGGAAAGGTCACGCATAGTTAGTTCTTTGTGTACTTCGGTTCAAAAAGGTAGGGTAGGGCAAAAAACTCCATCTCATTTTCTCCTCTAACTTCAAAATTGTCAGTAAAGAGCGTGTCACTTTCTTTGCACATTCACTTTGTAAACACTGGGTACGTCACACACAAATGCTTACGTAATGCATGAGGTTGCGCTAGTGCAAGATGACATTTGTGGTTAAAAAGTACATACATGTTTTATTTTTTTAGAAAATGACCGGTCGTTTCATTAGATAAGACCCTTAATCCTCAGCCGGGATTGTGTAGAGTGCTTTGAAGCTGCATTAAAACTGCAGTTTAGACCTTCAACTTGTTGACTCCCATTGAAGTCCAATATGGAGAAAAATCCTGGAATGTTTTGCTCAAAAACCTTAATTTCTTTTTGAAACCTTCATTTTCTCCATGACGTTTTGGATGACATTGTGGTGGGCAAATTATCTGGAAATTTTTATTTTTAAATTTTTATTTAAACCTACCAGGCTTTCCACTTGACCACTTTTTTTTGTTCCCTAGTGTTTAAGTGGGCGTTGAGATTGCGAGTGTGTGTGTATAACATTTTTATGAGACACACTTATAATGTTGCAAGATTGCAAGTAATTTTTTTTTACAGAAATGTACACATCGTAATCCCTACACATACTTATCTGTGCACCAATAAAATAATTAAAACTTTACGTTTTACTATCACTGGAAATTTTCCTCATAATCTCTGGACCTTCCTCCTTGGTGAAAATGATTGACTTCTGTGCAGAACTTCTCCAATCATTTAGTCCACTTCAGAGTAGTGCAAAAGTTGACAAAGAACTAATGGTTTACTAATTATTTATAGAATTTAAAACTATTCATATGTGCATATTACTAATAGCATGGTTAAACTATTGAGATTTTGAGAGACCTGCACCAGCACTACCATGCAAGATTTGATTTTGCACCACTGAATTATAATACAGAATTAAATATAGGCAAATGAAAATGTTCTGCGCCACTGCCTCACCTAGTGGAACTACAAAAATAAAGCAGGTTTTCAAACAACATTTGCAAACACCCTTTTAATATAAGGTGCAACATATTAGGAATAATTTTAACTTGAGTGTTAGCTTACATGTTGAGAAGAAACTTTTTGCACTGAACACCATAGATATGTGGGTCATTCTATAACTGTGGGAACATCCCATGTCTGTGAAGTATATTTTTATTTTATTTTCATCAATATAATGCCCCGATGCTTAATTTTCTAGTACATAATTACATTTTTCCCAATCACAATACTATATGTTGAAAAAGCCATATCTTTTGGTAAAAAATTATGTTCATATCACATACAACCCTGGTATTCAGCTGGCCGATTTTGTAAAGTTGCTCATTCTATTCTGCATTTAAGCATGAAAATGAACTCAAATATAAATTAATTTCATAGTTATCAACAGTTTATATTAGGTTATCAAGACATTTGGGTGTGTGCTTCAAAAATAATAAGTGTTTATTGTGAAATAACTTGTTTTATTTGTGTCCGAAAAACCATTGTCAACTAAGTTACCCAATAGAAAACCCCCCTCAAAAAAGAATGGTTTGTCCCATTCTCACATCATTTGCACAGTATGATGATATTTCCTCTAGAAGCACATAGATGAAACACTAGAAGTTATGTTCTCTCTCTTTCCTCTAATATTGGTTAAACCTGTTAGCAAACCTGTTAGCAAACCTGTGTCAATGAAAATATATTTCTAAACATACCAAATGCTCGGTAGTTCTAGGCTTCCATGTTGAGTATAGGCCCAAAACACTAAAAATGTCAAATAAGTTAGCTGTCATATTTTATGCACATATTCCTACAGATCATCTTTATTTATATAGCACTGTATACAATAAAGATTGTTTCAAAGCAGCTATGCAAGGTCATGTTTGGGTTTTTGGGAAACAGGAAAACCTTTTTCTTCACATTGTCAAATTCTAAATGTACCCCTAATTATAGAATGACCCATGTACATACAGACAACATAGATATACATATCTGTCCTGAAAACCCTCTGGGTCAGCCTGCTACAGTAGCCACGCCCCAAACTGTGAATGATTGGACAAACATTTTATGGTCCTGAGCCATCCACAGAAGATGAATAATGTATCATAATATTTAAATAATACTTTATCATATTTAGGCTGTGAAGAGACTGTCAACCAGTATAACAAAAAACATTAATGAAAAACATTACATACCCTACCTTTAACAGGCAAGTATAACTCTGATTGCAGCAGGATTAGAATAGGAAATACAAATATAGTCATAACGAGTGACCTTACAGCCGTTGAGGAAATACAAATATGGTCATAACGAGCTTGCCAACGGTTGAGGAAATACAAATATGGTAGTGGCACTACAACGGACTATATGCTATGCTTATAGTAAGTACTTAACTCAGTCTTTAACCGCGACAGTTTGCCACAGTTAACCAATTTTTATTTATTTATTTATTTATTAGGCTAGTCACTAGTGAAATATAATGTACAGATTTATATTAATGGACAAGTCAACAATTAGTCGTCAAAGTTTGTGAAACTGCAGGTATTTTTAGTTCTGCTGTCATGTGTATAACGCTAACTGAAGTGTTTACATGTGATTATCAATTGTGTTGCAACGGTGCAGTTGTCAGTTACTTTAAAATGTATTTTCATATACTTTTTTTTCTCACAGAGCTTATTATTTCATGCTAGGTTGATTAACTCATAATGGCTAACACAGAGCAAGCGGAGTTGAAGTCTTCACTATGCGAGGAAAATGAAGCGGACCAGTCTCTGACAGAATTAGCAACGAATACACAGGCTTTTGAAGGTAATCAAGAAGAAATTAAAAGTAATTATTTCCAAATCCCAGCACACTGATGCACATAATATTGCTCTTTTTCACAGAAGACGCAATGGCGCCCTCGTTCGATGATGAGAGGGGTTTCTTAGCTGAAGGTGCAGAAGGCGCAGGAAGTGCATTATCTAATCAGGATAAGAGAATGATGGATGACAAAATTTCTCCGATTGAAAGGCAACTTGAGTACTTGCTAAACAAGGCGGATGAGCTTCAAACACAGCTTTTATGGAGGTACATTTTAGATATTTTTGTCTTTTTTTAACAGACAAATGCTTTTTGAAAAAATCTACTCTTGTATGTTTTTTTTAGCCGAGACTGCCTCCAGAATTATGGGTTTGCCCATATTGTCCCTGTGTTTTTGCAAACTTGTCAGCCATATTTCACTTACCTGGAGTCCACAGCCAGAAACTCCGACCCCTTCCGTCCACCTCTATCCACATATATACGCTCACAGGTGAGAAACTGATTTATTCTGCACATCTTACACTGCACTGTGGGTGAGCACAAACTTCAGGAACCCACATATTTAATGTGTTTGTATCCCATCACAGCTTTTGCAGTTTTCTCAGCAACTGTGTTCTCGTCTGGAACAGCTGGTATTGCTGTATGCCTCCTTCAGTTTGTTCTCACTGGAGGAATCTGATCCGCTGAGGTACAAACCGATTATAAATCATAGACAGATTTACAAATGAATGTGAGGATTCAGTCAGAAATTACCGATTTTTTTTTTTGGCATAAAAGGAAGTTTGTCAGAAGCCTGATTTTAGTATAAGTGTAGTCACAAAATACCGAGGGATTTCACATTGTGTTATTTCTATTATTACTATTTTCAATATTGCAGATGTTTTACTGTGTATCTTTTTTACAGTATCTCACACTTCTATATTGGCCAGTGTCAAATTGACAACATGAAGCTGTCAATCTTCCGCTACTGTTGCCCCACCCCCTTTCTTGCCTCAGCAAATACTGGCCTGTACAAACGTATGCGCTGGAATGTGGAGCGAGAAATAGAGGGAGAAGGAGAAGGACAGACATATGATGGTGCAGAGTAGTAAGTGAGGTTCAGTCAGAAAGAATTACATTAACATTTAATCATTTAGCAGACGCTTTTATCTTAAGTGACTTACAACTGAGGATAATAGCAATTAAAACAACAGAAGAGCAACAATATATAAGTCCCTGTTAGTCTAACACTGTAGTGAAGTGTCAAGTTATTATTTTTCATAATAATTAAAAGGAAAACGAGTACATGAAATGAAAAAAAAAAAAAATAGAGAATACTAGTGTTAGAGGGTTACCTTTTTTATAAATAAAAAGAAAACAAGTAGATAGAATAGATATAGAACAGAGTAGAATTAAAGGGATTCTTCCATTTCTTTATAAAAATGAAAAAAGGAGTTTGCCAATTTTATATGTAATTTATTTATTATTCATAATAATAATAATGTGTTATTATCAGTTAATAACAGCCTTGCAAAAAGGCCTAATATTACCTCATTTTGGTGCTGCTCAGTTCAAAAACATCAATAAAACTTCAACTTCGCATCATATACAAATTTGTCTTTCTTTTTTCATATTATATATCAGCTATGTATATCAGCTATCTGTGGAAGCCTGTTTCCGCATCTGAATTAAAAAAAAAATTATCTTAAAAAATTGTTTTATATTATATTTTATCTTATTTTATCTTACAGTTATGACTTTTTTCTCATAAGTGTGAGATATAGGCTAAACTCACAATTGCGAGTTATAAAGTCAGTATTGCGATATATAAACTATAAACTTTTTTTCTCACAAATGCAAGTTTGTATATCGCAATTTTAACTTTTCTCACAATTCTGACTTTTTTCTATAAATTGTGAGACTTTTTTTAGTTTTAGTTTTAAGGGTAAAAAAAAGATTGATATGTTTTCTGAATTGCAAGTTTATATCTCACAATGCTGACTTAACTCACAGTTTTGTGTTAAGTCAGAATTACAAGACGTAGTCACAGTTCAAAGAAAAAAAGTCAGAACTGTGAGTTTATATCTCACAATTTTGAGAGCAAAAGTCAGAATTGCTAGTTTGTATCACACAATTCTGAGAGAAAAAAATCGAATTGTGAGATGTAAACCCCCAATTGCGTGAAAAAAAGTCAGAATTGTAAGATAGAAAGTCATAATTACCTTTTTAATTTTTTTATTCAGTGGCTGAAACGAGATTCCAGCTATTACCTTTAATGTACTTATAAATAATGTCTTTGGAATCATTAATATTTGTGCAACCTGGCTTAGAGGATGATATGAATCATGTCATTGAAAGCAAAATTTTGTGAGAAAGTCTAATTGTGCTAGAGCAAAACAGCCACTATTTTTGGAATCAGCACCCCAAAATTAATAAGTACTCAATCAAGTACTGAATTTCATTCAGCAAATAGAATGCAACTAAGCAACATTTAGCACATGTTAGATGCAGAGGGAAACAATTACAGGCCTAACTGGCAAGGGATAATGTCATATCTTCGTCTTTACAACGACCATTTCCTACCTTCACAGTTACTTCCTGTGTTGTGAGGATGTCATTGAGGCAGCAGATGATAAGGATGGAGATGGAAGCTGTGAGAAAGAAAATACAGAAACCGATAGAGAGAGTAAAGTCGAGAGGATTTGGTCTATTGGCCAGTGGATCCAGACATACCCTGACCCAGACACAGAGGACGTCACTGATTGGTAATGCATTTTTAACTTAAACCTTCAGTTTCATATGAAAAGATGGAGAAAATGATGATTAAATGAGTTATAGTTACTTATGCTATCATTTAACATATGGCGTCTATACATTATTTTATAATTCTGTAGCTACAGTACAATAACCTACCATAAGTCAAAGAAAAAACAAGCTAATTCTTGATAAACACATATCTGATAAGAGATCAATGTGTGAATATGTAACTTATGAACAACACCTAGACGAAAACTTAATTCTGTGTATATTTTGTAGGGCGCTGTGTTCAATTCCTTGTGGTCAGTACAAGCAGCTATTGTGTTTGGGAAGTGAGGAGCCCTCATCCTGCACTGCCACAGACTGCCTGCTGGGGGTGCTGTTGTCTCAGGAAACAGATGGTACATTTGGAATGAAAACTTGAGGTGGTGCTTGCATAGGTGCCTCACCCATTCTGGAAAGAGCCTTTGGTTTATTGAAATCAGATGTGAGTACAGACAGAAAAATCTAACGTCTGTCAGTTTTTACAAATTTTCAAACACTGTTTTTATAGTTCATTCATGGCTGTTATTGTTATTGTTCCGCCATGTCGGTTTGTTATATGGTAAATAATTTACACTAGCGATAGAAAGCTCATTAAACAGAGTGAAAGTTCAAGATTAAATGTCAAACCAACTTTATTTTTCATGAAAACATTAAAATACAGTGGCCGTCCAAGTAATCCGTTACAAAGTCCAGAAACAAAAACTGCTGGCAGCAAAGGCCCACTGCCTACTTTTCTCTATAAAACAAAGAAATAAAACAAACCTTCCTTTTAAAACAATAAATTACAAAAATATACACAATAAAAGACAGAAGCAGTTAAGTCTTTCCACAATTGGAAAACACAGTAAAGATCAGTGGAGAAGGGTAGACCATTATGAATAACGCTGTTGTATTCCTTCATATGTCTTATTGTAAATCAACCCAGTCAAAGCTATAAAGTTATTTTCAGTGCATTTTTTACTGCTGGTTCGTGTGTCGATACAGTAGATTTCCCTGTATGGTGTTTGCAACTGTGATATGTCAAGTTAAACAACAGTAGTTAAGCCAAAATACAGTGAAAGACAAAATCTACCTGGAATCCCTGTTCCCTGATTAAAATGTAAAGCGGTTCCTTTGATAAAAGTTGGATTTAAATAAATGCTCCTACATTTACAGTGTACAAACACAATATTATACAATCTCTAAACTACTTCACAGCACTAGACAAATAGGCAGTACACACCAGTACAGCACAAATGAAATTAAAACAGTAATCTCTCTTCATAATACAGTAAACAGACTTTATCATTGTCCCTTTAAAATAATATACATGTACCATCACATATGACAAAAAAAACAGATAACAGGGGCTACAATAATCAAATTGTGCTTTAACGTTTCACTGGGCCAAGCTCATTCAATTCATTCGGACAAACAAAACTCCTCACCAGACTCACAAACATCAATGTTTAAACAACATTCAATTTTATCATTATTAGTATAAATTTGGGTGAACATAATAGGCCAACTTTTTTTTTTGTGGTGGCAGAGAAATACATAGAGACCAAACAATTCAGAGCACTTCAGAAAGACATTTTTTCCATTCATACTAGATAAGACCTAACAATTTCTCTAACCAAAGTAGAGACAGTAAACACTTGGGAGACTATTGTGACACAGTGTATGAGAGTGCTTATTTAGCAAAAAGTCCTTCAGGTCCTCTAAATGTCTAAAGAGTCAATCTCAGGCACAGCAAACCGAAAACTGCAACTGCATGAGTGCAGTTATGAGAGCTGCTCCTTTTTCCTCAAATAGATACTTATCATTCATAATTCGGACCGGTAGGGGAGGCACAGTGTTCAGAAGGTTCACAGTAAAGATGATCATTTGATATAGCTGCACAGTTTTTCCTGTGTCATTAAAAATATAATAATAATATAATTAAAAATCCCTGTAATGGCAAAGTGTCTGGTGTCAGCCATTTTTAAAATGCTACAGCAGTGCATATACTTGAGGAAAAAAAAAATCATTACTTAGTACTTCATGAGTCATGCTTCTTTAAGGTAAGGATTAGACCAAAAACAAAACCAAATCAGTTTAAAATTTTGGATAGCTGTGCATGCTTTGGAAAATATGCAATACCGTCTTGTATTTTAGCATTATCACAATTACTCAATGAATTAAACATTTCCATTTGGATCAACTACAGCTGTCGAATCAGCAAATTACTTTAAAATACTCTCCTTAACTCCTGCAAATCGTGTCAAACAGTAGAATGCGCCAGCAGAGAGCTGTTCAATAACTAATCATTTTGTGCAATTGCACAAGAACTAAATTAAACGTGTTTGGGTCTTTTTTTTTGTAATCAGCATAGTGCACAAAGCCTGCTTGATCTGAATTTTAAACCTGCATGTTTCAATTTACCTCAAGGTTTTATCTTTTTCACTAATCTTCTGCTCAACAAAGTCAGAGAAAGGAGCCCATTTGGTTTTAACTTGCTCAGTCACGGAGTTGGCATCTTGCCTTCTTTGTGGGTAGAAGGCTCAATGATGAGCAAGATATAAATGTATGTAGCTCAAGCCAGCCAGACATCTCCATTAAGCCTTAAGGAAATGGCCTTTTGGCATGAGGGCAGGTCAGATATGGCTGATCAATTTGGCAGGGAGGTTGTATCAGCGGCATAAAGCATGGACTGTAGTGTTTCATTGCTTTTGGATGAGCAGGGAGTGGAAATGAAAGCTTGCTGCACTAGAATAACTGTCAGGATGAAGACAAATCAAAGAGAGGGCAAGATGGTGATAGTCCAGCACACTGTGCAGTATCAGTTTCAGGTTCACACAATTTTCTACTCTGAAATACTGCAGAACAAAATTGGATGAACCAGTCAAATCCGTGACTACATCCCAAGTAAGATTTTACCAAGAAAAGACTTCATTATCTAATGCTACAACATGCGCTTTCCTACTGGTGGACCTTCATCTCAAGTATCTTGAGTCCAAAAGTTTATATTTGGTAAGCATTCAGCTTTCCTCAGTGATGTGTCTCCAGTTCTACAACGGTCCACTCACCCTGAGCAGAGCTGCCTGGAGCCTCAGGTGAGAAGCTGCTCACAGACGTCACAGTGGCTGAAGGGGGTGTCAAAGGTGGCAACAAGTTAGGCCACAGGCTGCTTTCAAGAGGGCTGAGTGTCCCACCTGCTCCTCCAGGTAGCAGAAGAAGTGGCGAGCAACCATCACCTGCAAGCAGTAACGTCTGATTGATAAGCTGCTGGACAATGTCCACCTTCTTGCCCCAGTCGAACTCCAGAGGTGTAGGTCGTTCAGGAGATCCCAGGGGAGAAGGACTGTCTTGGTCTGCTGAAGGTTCTGTCTCCTGAAGCTCTCGCTGTGGACCCCGAGTAATAGACTCTGGGGAAGGTGTTGTACATTGTGAATAAAGCTCAGCAGAGTCATTTTCTTCAGTGCATCTTTGCACATCTTCTCCAGGGCTTACATTAAAGGAGTTTTTATCTTCTACTTCCTCAACCGCTCCTTGGCCTTCCTGCTCTTCGTCTTCTGAGTCACTCGTTTCCACAGTTTCATAGATGGTGGTGAGACCTGATGAAGGAGAGAGGACAACTGGTGTATGGACCTTGTGTTTTTGCTGTTGCTGTTGTTGTTGTTCAAGTTCTTGCTGCCACTGCATGATCTGCTGTCGCTGCTTCAGTTCTTGCTCTTGCTGCTTAAGTTGTAACTCAAGTAAAGATCTCCTCTGTTCCTCGTCCTGCTGCTCTCTCTCATTCCTTGCTTGTTTCTCCTCTTTTGCTTCTTCCAGTTTAGCTTGTTCTCGATTACGTTTCTCCTGCCGTTGCTGGATCTCATGAAGGTGCTGTTGGTGTTGCTCTAGACATCGGAGCTGGGTGTTTGACACCACGTTTGGTATTCTGGGAGGGAGGTCGGTGGGAAGCCGCGGTGGTTGGGTCACATGGGGAGCACGTGGCCGGAGACGAAGTTTGGATGACATCGTCATTTGGATGGAAAGCAAGTCATTTGGTTGTGGTGGAAAGTGGGAGTTTCTTTCTGTGAATGAAGCAAACGTGTTAAAAAGGAGAGTTAAGCAGAATGCAATAAAGCAATAATGTCAAAGACTGCAGAGTGTGGTGAAGCAGAAAAAAAAAGCATTGTGGGAAACAAAATTGTTGGATAGAAGATTAAATAATTTTAGTGGAGAAGAAATTAATAATGTAACTAATTGGTGACATTCTCTCAAAAACATTTTGTGAAGATATTTGTGCAATAAAAGTGGCTACACCCTGTATATGCAGTAACTATTGTGAAGAGCAAACAAAAAAAGAAAAGCAGATGAGATAAACAGTCTCCCTTAATGTGACAAGCTGAACACATGCAAAAGTGAGCGCTCACCATGCACAGTACAATACAGCGTGAAGCAAACATTTTTTTTTTACAATGAGAAAACATGACCCATCAATAGACCCATGCATATAAAATAAAACATGCTTTACACAATAAGCCACCCCAGTGTACAGCATATTTCTTTGATGAGGGTGAGCATGCTTAAACATGAAAAATTACAGAAAAGTGCACTGTGCAAAGCAAGTCCAGTTTTGGCCATTAAGAACAACCCAGCGTTGGGATTTATTGAAGTCCAATTAGTCCAGGTAAATGTGTCAAGCCAGGTCCTTTCAAATAGCTTCAGCTCAAACTGTTAATAATCAGATTGATTAAAGCAGTTGCACCCAGTTAGTCCCAAAGTGGAAGGTGTGCAAAGTCTACTCCAGAAGCAGCGGTATCAAAATACAAAGATGGAGAACAAAAAAAAAGGAGGTGGAGGACTTAAAGCACCTTGATAAAGGATGAGATCCAGGAGGTTGGTGGGGTCAGATCTTGTTTTTCCTCCTCTGGATGGTAGGGAGTTGAGAGGAAGGCGGGGTCAAAAAGGAAGGGAGGAGGAATACAAGCAGAAGGAACAAACCGGCATGGAAAAAATACTCTCCTTCTGCTGCAAGCATCCCATTTTCTTTACATAATTTGCTTATAGAAGGTTCAATGTGTTTTGTGTGCAAGTGCTTATGTGCACTTTAATTAGTGTCTCAGCTTTATGTAGTAGTTCTACCTTGTTTCTAAAAATTGAATATCTAATGCAAGGGTCTCAAAACATGGTCCTGGAGGGCTGTCGTCCTACAGAGTTTAGCTCCAACCCTAATTAAACGTGTGAATCAGATAATCAAGGTCTCACTAGGCATACTAGAAACTTCCAGGCAGGTGTGTTGAGGTGGGTTGGAGCTAAACTCTACACGATACCAGCCCTCCAGGACCAAAGTTTAAAGATCCTTGATCTAATGAATATACCATTGAAATCTTAATTGTTACTTAAAATGTGACCAATTTGTGACAGTCCATAGTGATTGAACAGTTGGCATCAAAACAAACCAGTGCAAATAATCTTGAAACCCAAACATCAAGAAACATACAGAGAAAAGAGAAATCATGTTAAATATCTAACCTTTATTTAACGCTAAGACATTAAGTACTCCAAATAAACCAGACATAAAAAAGTAAGGGGTTAGCAAACCCTAAAGTGCAGAAGAGAGAAACGTGAGGACAGGATATGGTGACGATGGAAAAGGGATGAAAGACTGGTATTTAGTTAATAGACAACAGAATACAAAAAGCAATGAATATGCATTTGTTCAGTAAAAAAGAATTGGTAAATACACACAAAATATGTTGAAAGTCCATTACATTGTTCATTTTTCTTCAACGATTACTTTTGTCATTTTGAACGACTCCACAATTTCATGCCAGTTTAGACCAACACCCATTATTAGATTTAAAAAGAACAGTTGAGAAAAAACAGTCACTTTTAGTGTAAATGGTAGTAGCTATTGCACATACAGGTTCTAAGCCATATACTTATAAATGTAATTTCAATAGCTGTATCATATTGTGAAAGTGGCACTGCTGAATGAGCGTTTTCTTAACTGAATAAAAAGACATCATTAACAGGGAAACCCCAAGCTAGACAAAACCCTTATATAGAGATGACATCAACAAGGTACACTGGAAGGTGGATTTTTAAAGTGCACTCTATACGTTACCTGCCAGGGGACTATCAGTCTTTTCGCATATAGTGGAGTAGTAGGGATGCTGAGTCTCAAGATCTTGGTCCTCCTGCAGGTGCTGTGGGGATGAAGGATCAATCAAGCCAGACTCTAATGGTACAGCTCCCGGTACCGAATCAGGCTCAGGCAGCTCTCTGGACTCTCCACACAGCATGTACTGCTGCTCTGGGTGTGACCGGATCTCTCCATGTTGGCTGTTAATAGGCTCAATCTTGTCCCCAGATGCAGAAGTGGGTATTAGGGTCAACTCTTTAAGAAGAGATGGATCCTTGGCCTCATCTGGGAGCTGCTCTTCATTTTCTAGAGAAAAGATGCCAGGACTCTTGGTGCAACTCTCGGCAGACGACTGGGCATTAGAGTTGGAAGTCATGTAGTCGAAGCCGTAGGATGCAGCAGAAGTGGCAGACTGAGGGGTCTCGCTACCACCACCACCACCTCCGTTCTCCCCACCCATTTCTTCAGATTCCTCGAGAGTGGACAAGTTGTGCTCCACAGGTGCTGTTCCAAAGGCATTCCCAGTGCCAGATACCTCAGCTTGAGGGTCACTGATCTGCATTTCACCTTCGGTGTCACTTGCCTCATCCTCAGTTGCTGACGAAGGAGATGATGGGGCAGTTGCTGGACCACCCAGTACATCATCAGCTGGCAGAGTTTCGGGTTCTTCTTCCTCATCAGCACGTTCAAGGTGGATGCCTAGATCCTGCATAATGTCTGGCAAGACAGCGGGGACTGGGTTTAGTGGTTCTGGCTGGAGCTCTACTTTAGAATGAGTCTCAGTATCCAAAAAGTTGTTGTCTTTCAGCTCTTCTGGTATACTTGTGTCTCTGAGACTGTCGAATGCTAGGTCAGGGTCACTGGAAGTATCAGACAGGAACCTGCAGGTTTGAGAGGGTGTTAAGCCTGGTTTGAGGCTAACACTCCCCTCTGCAGCAGCTACTTGGGCTAGTTGAGGTGTGCAAGGTGGAGGCTCTAAAAGGTTTGATGGAGAGCCTCTTTCAGAGGTAACATCAAGTCTTGCTTGAGCAGGTGTCTGCGTTGGGGTTTCTGGGTCTGCTTGCCAACATTCAGGGGAAGGACTTGAAAGAAGTGTTGAGGCAGGTTGTGGTGGCTGGGCCCAGGCATCTGCAAAGTAACTAGGCTGGTTCCACTGGGTTGCCAGAGGTGCAGAAGGAACCAGTGGAGGAGGCTGGATTCGGTTCAAGTTGTCTAATCTATAGTCTTCAGTCAAGTCATCTTCATCTGCATTCCCATAACTTTCAAGTCCACTCTCAGTAATGCCCTCGCTTGCCATTTCTACATCTTCATCTTCTTCGTCATCCTCATTGTCATGATGCTGCCTATTAGAGTCCTCTGCTCTTTCTGACCCAACCTCCATGTCACAGACTCGATCGTCATCATCATCATCCTCCTCCTCATCATCTTCATCCTCATTAGTAAGAATATCAGAAACCTTCTCAAAGTCAGGGGACCCAACAGATGCACCTTCACCATCAGCTCCTTTAAGGCTTGCATCCCCTAGATCATCCATGCTCTCTGTGCCCTCCAGGACACCTGGAGCACTTAGCTCTGATGCTCCCTGCTGGCTGCAACTCACATCCTCAGAGTCAAGCTCAGAGAGCAAAGCTCCTGCCCGCCAAACGGAGCCAGCAAGCCCAGCAGACCCAGGTCGAGACTCTTCAGTAGGCTGGGTGCCACTCATTTCTGATAGAGACACTTGTTGACTGCCTTCCCTCTCTTCTTCTTCCACATCTTCATAACAGTCACTGTTAATCTGTTCAGCTTTTTCAACCGCCTCTACGCCAGAGGACACTATGGCAGCAGCAGAATTATCAAATTGTGAAGCCGTTAAGGTTTCCTGCTCAGTTGCTTCCTGTGCAACTGGTGCCACAGCTGCAACTTTGTCAACTTTTCCAGATGGCTGTTCTTCAGATTCCTGATCAACTACAGTTGATGTCGGACAAACCACTTCAACAGAACCAGCTTCTATTAAGGCCTCTTGAGCCTCTGGCTCCGTGTTTGAAATATCCAGCACATTTTGGGAGTTGACATTAGTGACCTGCACATCTACCTTCTCCTGAACATCTAAAGAAGAGGTTGGGACATCCAGAGAGCTCTCTACAGTTGGAGTAGCTTCAGGCTCTGAAACAGATTCTTCCCTAGCTATTGCTGCAGCTGTGGCTACAGCAACAGTAGCTACTGCAGCTGCCGAAAGCTGCACAGGTTCTGCTGCAGGTTCTTTATCTTCAGGTTTTGCTGCAGGTTCTTTATCATCAGGCTTTCCTTTGACAGACTCTGTCGGTTTAGATGGCTGAAGCTTTGCACTGACCATGCTACCTGGTGGTTTGTGACTGGGAGATGCCGCAGTGTTCTTGCCTGATGCTGGTCGTGAGAGATTGTTTCGTGGACTAGGAGGAACCTTACGTGTAGGTACACTTTTTTTGTCATCTGGTTTGGGTTGAGGTGCTTTGACGGTAGGTAGAGGTCGTTTGGTAGCTGCTGCTGGTTTTGGAGCTTCTGAATTTGAAGGCTTGCTGGCAGCAGGACGGGATATTGTTGAGGCAACTGGTTTTTTCGTAGGTGCTGTAGTAATTGTTTTTCCAACATCTATAAATGACAAATATTAATAACATTATGGAATGAACAAAAAAACTAAACATAAATACAAACATTCCCATGAAAGGTACACCACCTTTCCGAACAGCTGATGCTGTAACCAAGGGTTTAACAGGCTGTTGTGCAGCAGTGCGGCTTGTTCTAGGAACTGCAGAAGTAGATGTAGTTGTACTGGTTACTGTTCTTCCTGTAGCTGAAGTAGCAGCTGGTCGTGGGGCAGAACTTCCAGTTGCCCTACGAGAGAAAACAAAAGAAAATTGTGAGCAGCTTAAAAAAAGTGATACCGGTTTGATGTTTGCCATTTTTGCATGTGTTTTACACATTCAGATGAGGTAGTTTCAAGATGTAGTTGCTTGTTTCATTGGAACGCCTTCCAAGATATTGTTTTTTTTTGCCGGCACATGCACAAAATAGGCTCTTATCAAACCAGCTTCCTGTCTTGGGTAGTAAATCTGTAGTCCGCATGCATACCATAAAGCAATTTCAAGCAGCACTAGAAAACCAATCCACTGGGGCCATTCATCAACTAATGCATCTACATCCCATTTCTCGAACCTGAGAGAAAATGACTTGGGTAGGGAGGAAACAGGAAAAGGTGGGGAGAAGTGGTGTTATGAAGGGAGTAGGAATGGAGATGGGTAAAGCGTTTTGCATTAGGGAGAAATGGATGATGATCATTTCTTTCAGTCCAGCCTACACCTCCTTAATGCAGCTGCTTCCTAGTTTCCCCTTTCATGTTCTCATAGGGGAGAATTAGTCATGAGAAGATCACTTGCATCATCTTACATGCAATTTAATAGATGCTTTTAGGCTTGCAGCTTTGCAGTTCACAAATTGCCCTTAACTAGATGACTGACAGTCATATTTGCCCTAACTGGACCTAACACTCTAATAGGATCTGATAAGGTTCTCGCTTACAGCCTGCTTTATTTGGTGCACAACAGGGTATGCATCACAAAAACAAAGAACGCGAGTGAAAATGCTATGGTCACAGTTCAGTGCCACTGTACACCCATACACCTTGACACTGTGATAAAATCTACTAACCAAAATAACAGGCTACAACTAATGAAACCTAATAGTAATAAGACAATAATTATCAGAGTAATATGCAAGAAAAACTGATGACTTATTAGCATGATATAATTAAAAACAGTCAAACACTGTAGAATGCCATTGGAACAGATTAACGTCTGTTTAAATGTCATGACCTCTGCACTCTGCATTAGCCTTTATGATCAAAGACTCTTTGTAACCAAGAATCAGAGCCATCAGAACCTCAAAAGATAAGCATGCTCAATTCAATGCCAATAACCACAGCTCAAGACACAGTCCAGCTCTCTGCACAGACGATACAGGCAATGAGAACACTTCTATAGTAGCACACAATAGAATCAAATGGCTTGGCCCCAAATTCCAAGACTATAACATCTCCCCCACAAATTATTTAGAAACAACGGCCAATTGTTAAAGAATGAGAACAAAAGAACTGGAGTTTCCCATTACAATTCTGTGACCTACATAAAGTTTATTTGTACTAACAAGGACACGGATTAAACCATCTTTGGCCAAATTAAAGACCACAACTACAGGGAGACATAGGACTGCAATTGCATTACATAAATAGAGAGCAACTAACATAAGAGAGTATTTCAGTATAAAATCAACAACTTTGCTTTTCTGTAGCATTATGCCTATTAAAGGCACCAAAACTGATATGATGCAGATGGAAAGTACAAACCAAGACGTTTCCACAGAAATGTTGACCTCAGGCATCCAAAGGCTTAGGTTTTCACAAAAATGTGAAAACCTCATTATACTTGTGGCCAAACAGAACAAATTGCCACGGCTATGCTTTTGATAAAGAAAAGACTAGCAGACAATAAGATTATGTGTATCTATTTTTCCAGCATATAATAATGTTATGGAGAAGTTTAGGATGACAATAAAAAAAGAGGTCAAAGACGTTCCTATAGGAACAATCTCCTTTTAACACAAATGGAAAGAACACAACATCCACTGGCACAGACATTTGCATATCAATAATTAAGTTTTAATTAAGTAACAGCCATTAGGATGAAGGTACTATTCCGGATTACACAAGTGTCACTCAGCAAAGCTTTGGGGCAATGAATTTCCCTTACATTCCAGTTAAAAATTGTTTTAAAACTTTTTGCTTCTCCATTCATTCTAGACCTTTAAGGGTGTGTGGGCCTTTTATTTTCAACCTCATTAGCACCATTTCAAAATTTATAAGCTCATTCATTTTTAAATATTTGTCTTGTGGTGTAATGTAACAGAAGCCATCTGGTTTACCAGTAATTTTGTGGCGAAGGAAAAAAGGAAAACAAATGTTGAAAAGCTAACCAGCAGTTTGGTTCAAGGGAAATTAAAATGGTCGATGACACAAGAACTGAAACATTCAAGAGGCTCACTTTGCAACATAGACAAAAAACTCAGAATGCAAGGGAAAATTGATTTGGTAAGCACAGCACTTAAGTTCCATGAAGCTACAAACTGAGTAAGCGAGATGGCTGGTTGCAAACAACCCTGGCAAGTAACCTTTTTTTTTTTACCTCACAACGTTACCCACAAACTGGCAAAAAGTCTTCTCCTAGGAGTGCCAGAAATATCTAGCCAGAATATATACATAGAATAAAGTAAGAGTGAAAGAGAAGATGAGAAGAGGGGGAGATGCTGTGATTGTATCATGATGAGACTTTGATGGAGCTAGTTTGCATTTCCCACAGTGGGAGTGTGATTGTGTTTCTGCACTGCAAACATTTCATTTGCAGCTGCAGTGAGAATATATTTTGTGTGACATGAAAAAGGAAAACAGAGAGATCAAATGAGTTCATATTCACACACACTATTCAATGGCCATTGAGTTACAGACATTTCATTCCAGACTGAATTCACAGTCAACGCAGAAACACACAGTGTGCACACAAACCACACCCTATAGTCCTGTTTGCCTAAAACAACGCACATCCAACAAAAGTGAGTCTAAACAGTCTTGTATAGACCTTTTTCCCAAGTAAACGATAAGCACCGTCATTACGAATTCTAACTTCCGATTGGATGCTCTTACACTCATTAAACTTTGAGGAGCGAGGCACTGACAAATGACGGTCATTGCGACATTGCAAGGTGATGGCGCTATGGAGCTATGTGCTTTTTAAAAACATTTTAATTTCACATTAGATTATCAACTCTATACTCTAATTTGACTAGAAACACTGGAGACTGGAATGCAAAGCATGTCTTTCCTTTTCTATGTAATGTGTGCTACTGCAAGATGACCATTTCTGGTTATAAAGCATGTACTTTTTTTTTGATTGATTGATTGTTTCTTTCAGTAGATAAGACTATTATTCCTTGGCTGGGATCACATAGAAACCTTTGATGCTGCAATGAAACTGCAATTTGGACCTTTAACCCATTGGCTCCCATTTAAGTACACTGTATGAAGGAAAATCCTGGAATGTTTTTCTTAAAAAAAAAAAAAAACGTACCAATCCTAATCATTATCAGAATCATATGACTAAAATCTCTAAGTAAAACTGCTAAGTAAAATACAAAATATATAATCTTGTTTGAAAGAAACAAACAAGAAACTGAAGACAACAAAGACATAATTTATAAATGTAGCCAACTTGCATCATAAAAGCCATTTAACTTAAGCGAAGATACCAATTATCATTCCCAGAGAGTAGCATCAACAAAAAGAGCACTGTTGAGCCTATACTCTGGTAAAGCCTGATCTAAGCAGTCTTTCAGGGAGTCTGACTCACAAAAGGACAGAAACTTGAGCCAATAACCACTAGACAAACTAGAGATCATTCACTGCAAAAAAGCACGCCATCGATATTTGTATGACATGGCCACTAAATGGTGTGCAGAACACAAAGCAGTTCCCAGACGTGACTTCATCGAAATCTATGCAGGAAATCTGCCTTATTGATACCTTAAAGCTACATCGAAAGTTGTGCAATTGCATATTCCAATTTTCCATTTAAATGCAGTCAAATGTCCAAGTTCAAACTACTATCTAAATCTCCAAAAAGCTGCTTTACCTGTTAGTCTTGGGAGCTGCAGTGGGTTTGGCTGTGGCTGAAGTGCTGGGTTTGGCAGCAAGGGCAGCAGCTGGCCTTGGAGCAGGAGCTGAGGAAATGAAATTGAAATAAATCATGTTTTAAAGAAAAACCCCGACTGGGATAGCTCAAGAAAATACTGGTGAAATGTAAAGATGAAAAGATCTATAATTAAATAAAATTACATTTCTATTTTACACAATGACTCACTGCATCTTAATAATGGAACCCATAAAGGAACATTTTCTAATTATGTTTAGTCATTGGTATATGCCCAAATCCAAACTTAGAAGACCAGAACTAAACTCTGTAAGTGACATAGTAAACCCATACGTGCCAGGCCATCTTACCTGTGGTTTTGGGTTTGGTTGTAGCACTAGTGGCAGGTCTCTTACTCAGGCTGGTGGCTGTGCTGGCAGCCGGTCCCGTCTTTGTTCCACTGGCTGTGGTGGTTGTCGTTGATTTGCTAATTCCAACAGTTGTGGCTTTAGGTTGGGCCCTTGAGGTTGCAACGGCAGTAGAAGAGCCAACTGGTTTCTTACTTGGACCAGAAGATCCAACGGTAGTTGTGGGTTTCTTCTTGTCTGCTGCCACAGTGCTAGCAGGAATGGGTTTCTTGGTTGGGGTACCTGATGCAGTCTTTGTGACTCCATTAGCCACACGGCTTTGGGTCGCTTTAGGTCGTGTGCCTGGTCCAGTGGCAGCTGGACCTGCAGCAATCTTGCTTTTGACTGGGCCTTTGGGTTTGCTTTTAGCATCTGCTGCTTTCCCAGAAGCTTCCTTTACAGCTGGAGGAGCCGCTTGCTCATTTTGGGGTTCATCAGGTTGTGGGGGTGATGGTGTAGTGCCATTTTGAGATGCCCCGTCATTGCCGGCTGGTTCTGTTACGGGTTCCGTTGCTTCGGCTTCCATTGGTTCAGACGGTGCTGTGGCCACCCCATCAGGTTTCATCGCCAAAACTACCCGACGATCAGTTGATGCTTAATATGCTCGCTGGATTCAGTGCAGCTCACACACTGAACCCAGAGATAACAGATGTGTTCGCCAACTCAATAACCGCCCTGTAAGAAAACAGGAAAGGCGATTAAATGCTATTTGTAGTGATTTTTTTGGCTCTATGCACCTGAAGCAACTTCATTTTAACTCCGTTGGAGAGCAACAGTCGCAGTTTGGCAGAGAAGTGATTTGCTGTGTGTAACAGAATTAAAGAATTCTAAGTAACCATGGAACTGAAAGAGGGTTTAAAAGTAAAACATTCCACTGCAAGAGGAAACAGCAGTTTTTAAAGGGAACCAACCCTATGAAGGGAAACTTAGAAAATACAGGAAATGATACATTATGTAAGAACCAAAATACAAAAAGATTAGGTCCAGGTCAAACATCCGACATAAGTCCAGGTTATCTTTGTTTAGAGTCTAGAATGGAGTATCCTGTTAAATTTACTTTGTACTTTATACCGTGATAATACAGGTGGTTACACATATACTGTATATTATATTTAATGGAAAATTTTGGTAATGTTTATTGCATTAATTTAATGTTTTACCTCAATGTTTTGTCTTTGTGTGTATGACGCTCTGCACTAAATATGAGTATTGACCATGTTTTATAGATGCCTGTCCATTAAAGACCAATACTCATATATAAATGGGTTTAGTTGTACTGTAATTATACAGTAATTCATAGTTTTTACTTGCAAAAACCATAAGGCCATAATTTTAATGACGACCTTACTAACTGTCTGGGTCTTGAACATGTCATTTGCATTGCTGAAGAGTCAGAAAGCTCTCAGACTTCATCAAAAATATCTTAATTTGTGCTCTGAAGATGAACAAAGCTCTTCGGGGTTTGGAACGACATGAGGGCGAGCAATTAATGTCCATTTTAATTTTGGGGTGAACTAACCCTAAAACATTTCTGCAGAAAAGTGTTTTTGTAAGTATTTTGAGTTGGTCTCCAAGACATTAGTCTGAATTCAACAACAGGCTCCATGAATTAAAGTATTAAGATGATTTATGGTTATTTATTTATTTATTTGCGTGGCTCATTTACACAGCATTCACCACCACCTGCTCTACAGAAATATGATGCCATTATCTGGACTTCATCTATCTGTTCATACAAACTAGTAATTTCCTATGTCTGCCAAGTGTAAACAGAGATGGCATTATTAGAAAAGAATCACCATGTCCCAGTGTACATCTTTCTCATGAACACAGATTCAAATCTCCAACTTAATAACCCCAAATCAAAATTTGGCAGAATTCTAAAAGAAACGAATTTCAATATAACCATTTCACTGGAGCACTGGACTACGCAAGTCGTCTTTTTTTCCTTCAGGGACTGACGCAAAACCTTGTCAGCAAAAAGATTGTGGCATGGGATTTGAAGAAAGAAGGATAAAGATTGAATGTGGTGGAGAGGGGGGCTGTGAACCCATTCACCCCTGTCCTTTCTCCAAACTCCTTTATTCAGAATCCTCTTCCCCCCTTAAACAGTTCTCCTTAACCACAACCCCCCCTCTTTCTTCTACTCTTCTTCCCCTCCTCCTTTCCATCAGATCCGTTCCCTGTCTGCAGCCACACAGATGGCCCTAGCAGCTGAGCTATTGTTCTGGCTCTCCAACAAGCCCAAGCCACTAAACCAGAGAGCAAAAAAAGACGGAGAAAGGGGGAAATCGTGGGATGAAGTAACAATGACAAGGCAAGCAGAGAAATCAAATTTTAATGTGGCACTATCCAAGAAACGAGTGGACTCAAGTATGTGTGACAGAATCAAGACGACAAAAACAAACACAAAACTGTGATTAAAAATGACGATAGCTCCTCAGAAATGTCCCTCAGGAGACAGAAAACAAAGAAGGTGCATGACACATGTTCTAAAAACTTGTCACCCTAGAGGCCAAGATGATAAATTGGGAGGTCATCGTTCTGCCCACGACAGGACAAAAATTACCCAGCAGTCCTGCTGATGTGTCTCCAAGGAGATGTGAAGATTAACAAGGGGACATCTGAACAACAACAAAAAAAATCCAATTTATTCAGAAGACAAAGTTTCATTATAAAACTTGCACAGCACAGATCCTCAGAAAACAAGAAAATAAGTTGAATCTACAATTACGAGTACAGCTGTTTTATATCCACTGCTCAGACTGTTTCCCATAAATATCACTCCATTAGTCATTCTCCACAAGAGCAAATGGCCTCATGCATGCAACTTGCGTACATGTGAGTAAATTCGGCATAATTTGCATGTAAAACAGACCTTCCCGAAAACTGTCCTCCGGATTCACAAATGCTTCGTAAACATCATAATAGATAATTAAACGTGTACGTTAATCAATTCCAATCATTTGTAAATAGGGCGTGTGGGCACACTCATCCACAATTAGCATAATCCCCACCTATGAATTACAACTACGTAAATTACGTGTCCAAGAATGCAGTGGAATATTCTGGACTCCAATCTCAGGTTTGGAGTATATTGCATAACTGCAAAAAAGACTAATAGACCATATGCCTAACAATAAATATTCAATTAACATGTCCACCAAACCATTTTAGCCAGTTGAAAAAAAATGTGAGGCGCTCTTCCGAAAACAGCCAGCTGGTGGCGCTTAAGAACGCTTTGGTGGCACAGCATTTTTCCAGCTGAGACACTTTGGTTGCTATGATCCACGACAGTATCTTATTACTAGTTTCACATTTTCAAGAATATTACTGAATAGAAAAAGTAAGTAACCAGCAATATTAACATCTCCATTGTTGTACAAGTAGGATGGTAGGTCAGTGTGGTATTTGTCCCACCCAGAAATAGTGTTAACCGAAAATTGTCCATTATTGGGAAAAAAAACAAAAAACAAATCTGAGACCGAAAAATCTGAAGGCCGTCCGTCACTTTGACAGATTACACTGAGGATTGTAAATTGTAGCTGTAATTCCCACCCCTGTCCAGTTTCATGACAGTTTCATTTTTGTTCTGGATTCAGTGCTCTGTCACGAATCTTTTGCTATGCGTTTGATTAGGCACAGGCAAGTACCCAGAAGCTACAACAATCTATTACGCCACATTAAAGAGCGCCAAAATGGTATTTATTGCTTGAATTTCCAAATGAAATGGACAGAATGTGAAATCTGAGACTTTGTTTCCTATCAAAAGTAACAAAGCACAGAGCTCAGCCTATTGCGATTTATTGGATGGGAGGCGCACTATGTACCGTTCATTCATTAACTGAAAACAGCATAGATCGATTGGGATTTAAGAATAGATACTGTTTCATTACAATGAGAATCCATTAAAAATCCAAAAAAAAAAAAATAAATAAAAATTAAGCCCAGCCCTAGCATATTTTGTTGTGTTTAAACACGGTGCTGTTTTCCCATAGGTTCATGAATAAAAATGTGAACAAAAATAAAAGCATTTAAATGTGTTATTATAATTAAAATATGAAAATCAAAAAGACGGGTAATAATAGTTTATGACGGACAATCACGGACAATGTTAGTCTAACGCAACCTCTTGTCCCGCCTCACCTTTATTGATTGGATGGCTGGGTAAAGAGTGACACTGATGAGTGCTGCGTTTTACCCAAAGTTGAACAGTTACGAAAAAGAAAAAGCAAAAAACATAGCAAATTAACTGAATCAGATCAGAACAATCATCAGTTTGCCAAAAAGAACACAGAACGTCTGAGGGGATTACGTCTCTGACGTGGCCACTCTAGTCAGTACTTGAGTTTATACCACCTGTGCCGCGGCAAATTTTAGAACCAGCTCTCCGCACTGCTTTGCTAAAGATACATGTCTACATCTCCTTCAAATAAAAACAATGGCTAGGGCTGCACGATAAATCGCATGTGATTGTGAGGCGTGCTTAGTAAGTAAAGCCCGTACTTTGATTAGTAGTAAAACTCCATCATGTGCATTCAGCTGGAGCGGCAATTAATACACAGAGCCGTAAATCACTGACAAGATACCCAAAATCTTACTCATAATCGCAGATGAATCGCATTCGATTATGAGCGCCATTTTGCATAGCTTGTCAGTGATTTACGGCTCTGTGTATTAATTGACGCTCCAGCTGAACGCACGTGATGGAGCTTTACTACTAATCAAAGAACTGGCTTCATTGACTAAGCGCGCCTCACAATCACATGCGATTTATCGTGCAGCCCTAGTAGTGACTGCCATATACATAAATCTACCAGCATCAGTCGCCATGAATTATCGCGAGAGGGGGAAAAAAAAACCCTTTCAGTCGCATAACATCGCTTAATAAAAATGCTGTTATTTTGCAATGGTTTTTAATCGACATTCATAAAATATCACCAAAGTTTTGTGCAAATCTGTAATGGAAATGCACCATTAATGATACTATTATTTTAGTATCATTATATATTTATACTAATATTTTGGAAAAGTTTTTGTTGTCATATTTTCAGTTTTAGAAAGTTCATTTTGTTGTCATTTTTATAATTTAATATACGTCTATATTACTTTTATTCATTTTACTTCAGTTCATTTTAGTAGAACAAGTTAAACTAAATGAAACAGAAATTGCCTTTGCAACTAGCCAAAACAAAATGCTGCATTTTTTTTCACTTAACATTTAGTTTCTTTTAAGAAATGAAAAAATGGTCTTATTTGTCGTTTTAACTCTGGTACACATAAAAGAGGGAAAAAGAGTGAAGTATAAGAACAAACTAACAAAACAATAAGGGGAGGGTAAGAAAGAATAAGATATTCTATAAGGATTGCATCTATGAAGCGGTAGGGTAGGTTATTGTATGTGTCCTTGTTTGACTGGATGATGCAGTTGTGAGTGTTCACAATAACAGCGGAAAAGGGTAAAGCCTTCTAACGCAAACAGCTTAATCAAAAAGCACTGGAGATTACATCACACACACACACACACACACACACACACACACACGCGCGCCCGCGCGCATATATACACACACATCTCCATTTCACTCACTTCAAATAATAAGACAGACCTCTTCCAGGGAAATCTAACAGAAAAAGCACTTGTGGGAACTAGGGATGTTCATTTCGGTTATTTTTCCTTACCGACAGCCGACGCCAGTTAACCGATTATTAACCGTTAAGCGACAAGATTATTTTAAAATAGAATTTAATTATTTTAGAAAGGATAAGTGTCTGTGACTCGTTAAAAATAACCAAATTTGTTTTCCAGTGACTAATTTTACGTGTGCAAAAAGCAGCAAACAACAAAACATGAGGAATCGCATGGACGCATCACATCACGCACTTGCAGCGCTTCTGCCAGCGGAGAAAAACATCATAAAGCTAGGCTATATATATAATGAATGAATAGGCCTATACAGTAAATATTTTTACTTAACAAAACGAAAGAAAAAACTGTGCAACAAGTAGCTATAGTATGCAGAGGTTTGGTTCATTTTTGTGATGCGCGAAAGGAAGATGGCTAAAAAGCGTCATCCTATATTTTTCTTTATTTTGCAAAAGCACAAAGATTTGTTTTTATTGTGAATGTACACAAACAAACGCAAACCATTTACAGTTTCGATTATCTGTATGACTAGAAGGAGTCGTTTCCACTGTTAGAAGGAAAAAGCCGTTCCATTATCATAATAAAATACAGTCAGCCAAACATATGGAAAAAAATCACACTGCTTAATCGTTATCAACACACTGAAGTAATATTATGCCAAACCATTTGTTTTATGTGGATACTGGAATGCAAGTGAAGTACAAAACCAGGTTTATGTAATAAATAATATTTTGGCATTTAAATACATCTCAAATACGTAAACATTTGGATTTGTGTCCAATGACAGACCCGACATTAGTTTCAGTTTCACTTTAGCCTTAATGAATTTATTTTGGCTTGTCGTTTATATAGCCTAGCTTCTTATATTTTACATCTTTGTTCTTTCCTGAATATTGTTAAATTGAAGAATTTTTATAGAGTGAGGGGAAACTAAAATAGCCTAGCCTATGTTTATAGTGTTTGTAAACATTTCGCGTCGGCTTCAGAATGTAATAATAAAATGCGACTTATAGGCCTAGACGATCTATCTTTTTTTTTCTCTCAGAAATGCAGGTTTATTTTATTTTAATCATCCAGCAAACGTTTTAAAGTATTTTGATCAATTAATGGGGAAAAAAAGACCTTTTAAACCGTTTAACTGATTGTATTAATCGGTCAAAATTATTTCCGTCGGTTAACGGTTAACCGGTTAAAATGAGCATCCCTAGTGGGAACATTCAGGTGCTCATGAAAAAAAAAACCTGCTTTATCATCCAAACCAAAGCTGTCCACACTTTTAAAAATAAAAGGTTTCTTAAAGGGGGTTTTGCAGTGGTGCCATAAAAGAATCATTTATTTTTAGTGTGAAAAGCATTTTTTCTATTAGTATCCATAAGCTTTTGTGGAATGGAAAGGTTCCATGAATGTCAGAGGTTCTTTATGGAACCACAGATGCCAATAAACAACCTTTATTGTAAAGAGTGTAGATAACCCTTTTCCACCAACAGATTTCCATGGCCTTTCCAGTTGTCCAATATTTTGATTCAAACTGATCGGCCAATGAATTTCAGACAGGTGCATGAACCAATTCACCCAATTTACTAAAAAAAAAAAAAAGAACTGACTCAAATGAAACCGCTTATACTGACGTATATTCACTGTAAAAGTTTCCATTACTTTAACACAATTTTTCTGCCATTTCCAGGATTTCAATGAAAGCAGGAACCCTTTCTGCCTCTCCACCATCAGTTAGCTGTCATTAAACCTCATCCCAATCTTGTCCAATATCGTAATCCATCATTTGTTTGGATTAGGGAAGTTACATGTATAGACAGAGGATTATAAAGGTGCCACAAGGACATTTTAAAACAAACGTGCCCTTTCCTAATCCTAAACCTAACCCCATAATAAACCCTTGGACTTATCAAATCTAAAATAAAACCTTTATAAAGCTGCTTTCCACACAGGGATGTCCTTAACAAAGGGTATCCATCATGTTTTACGCACTGTATTAGCTTGATGGACTGTGTTGTGACGGCTTTCAACTAAGCACTTCAGAAACATCTGCAGGTGACAGCCAGCATCACACACACAGGTGCGAAGCAAATGCCACATTCTAGGTTCAGTTTCGAGAGAACCTTTCTGAGAGAAACTAAAATGAACAAATAAGGAGGCCTTACAAACCCAAATTCCTCCACAGAGCCTCTAGTTCCTCAGGGCCGAGCCATAACCAGCTGTCACAGACAGACATGCAGCTGTAGTTGGCCACATCCTGCATTCTTGTAATAAGACCCAGTAGCAGGCCTTTGTTTATCACATGCGCCATATTCCAATCGACTGGCTATAACTTCTAATTTTAAATGAAAGTTAGCATCTGTAACTTTAACAATAACAAAAGCAGAAAAATACTTAGGATAGTTTAAGAATACCAAAACAGATTTCACCAGCAAGGTAAAAAAAAACAAAAAAACAAAACAAAACCAAAAAAACGCTCAGAAATGACACAAACACATACTTTACATGCACTCTGCCCATACAAGGCAGTGCTCTCACAACTCTACTACTGGCACACATGCTCCAAAGAATCAACACATGAAAACATTGAAAGCGCGCAGCAACACACCCCTCCTATTCCCTCTCTTTTACTCCCTTCACATTACAGTCAATTATTCATCTGACTCCCATAACGACTCCACGAGACCACTCTCACTAAAGACTAAAATGCTGTGCATAAAGCCATTGTTTAAAAGGATAGTTACCCAAAAATGAAAATTACCCCATGATTTACTGCACTAGTTGTATATGACTTTCTTCTTCCAGACAAATACAATCGGAGTTATATTAAAAATTTCCTGGCTCTTTCAAGCTTTATAATGGCAGTAAATGGGTGTTAAGATTTTGAAATCCAATAAAGTGCATCCATCCATCATAAAAAAAAAAAAAGTGCTCCACAAGACTCCGATGGGTTAATAAAGTTGTCCTAAAGCAAACTGATGCATTTGTGTATAAAAATATGGATATTTAAAACTTATAAATCATAATCTCTAGCTTTCGCTAACTGTTGTATGCGCGTTCACAAGAGAGTGCCGTTCCAGCGGATGATGTAGGATGTAGGTATAGCGTAAGCTCACAGGTCATGAATTAGAAGTACAAAATGAAGATTTGTAAAGAAAAATGTTGGAGGATTTTGATATAAGCCAAGAGGAGACTTTTCCTTTCCTTTCTCACCGGAGCTTATGCTACGCCTACGTCCAACACTCGTGAATGCATGTACAACAGTTAAAATAAATTATTATTCATATTTTGAGCTGTGTGGAGGACTTCTTATGATGGATGGATGCACTTTATTGGACTTCAAAATCTCAACACCCATTCACTGCTGTTATAAAGCTTGGAAGAGCCAGGACATTTTTTTAATATAACTCTGACTGTATTAGTCTAAAAGAACAAAGTCATATACACCTAGGCTGGTTTGAGGGTGAGTAAATCATGGGGTAATTTTCATTTTTGGGTGAACTATCCCTTTATGCTTTTAGACTATACAAGAAAATATGCAAATGAAATATAATGGCAAATTACAAAAAGTATTTTGAATAAATGCAATTCAACAGCACTTGAAATCAAGTCTATGCTTACATAAATCATCTTCTCAAGTTGATGATTCAGTGTTCAGCATTCGCACACTTGAAACCAACCGCTGAAATTTGCATGGGTATCAGTCTGTGGGTGTTCACTTTTTACTTTCACTCTTCCCACATAGGAAACAGCAGCCAGGAATAACTAGGCCAAACATTTTCAGTGTTAACACTGAAGGAAAAACTGAAGGAAAAACAGATTAAAGCATAATCAAATTAGCAAAAACATTTAAAAAACAAACAGAACTGTAAAACATTTTACAATGTTTAAACCTAGTGCGGAGAATTTTCCAAAACCACCACCGAAAAAAAAAAAACTGATTCTGTCTTTGCGTGCATATCAGTTACATTCAGAACAAAATGGAACATGCTGTGTAGTGCTCTAAAACCCAGATTCCCATCTTTCTCCCTGAGTAACATCTCGGCATGTTTATGAGCACACCACATTCCTTAAAATGGACAAGAGACGGGAAGTCGCAACATTCATATACACCCACGACAGTGAGAGTGAAAACCACCCCTGTGAAATAGGCTCCTCACAGGAAAGGGGAAATTCTTTCATATGCTCAAGCTAATAAAACAGTTCCCAGCGGTGGGTGTGAGTCATCTTTTTGACTCACTATCACATAAAACCACCTACAGAGACATAATTCTACCATATAGATATTGTACAAATCAACACTTTTAATACATTTTCTCCCCAGTTCACAGTAGTTCAATTAGGAGGTTTCAGTTCTCATTTTGGTCAATCTAAAGCAACAGGTCACCATAAAGGGACGGTTCATTAAAAAAAAAAATTGCTGCTAATCTACTCACCCTCAGGCCATCCAAGATGTAGGTGACGTTTTCTTCAGTAGATTTTTAGCTGAAACTGTGGTCCTTTGATTCAAAAAAATGCAAGACAGCAGCGTCCCATTTTTGAGAATAAAAAAGCACATCAAGGAACACAAATTGAATACCCCTGGCTTCTAAAGATATATTATGAAGCGAAATGATAGGTCTGTGCAAGAAACTGAACATTATTATGATTTCTCATGGTTTATATAAAAAGGCGAGTCCATTATGTTTATTCATATAGGTTTCATTACTGATTATTAGTGATTTATGTAAATAAACTGGTGAATCAATCATTTAAATTTGGAACTGTCTGAAAGTACAAGTTCGCAGAAAAGAATCAGTCTCGCGTAGCCAGACCTTCAAACTGACGGCAGAAGGTCTGGGAACCTTGACGCTTTGAATGGCCAAGGCCCAACAAAGAGACTATATGACTGACAGGTAAAGCAACCAATTGCATTTCGTTTTGTGCCGCGACATGTTTAGGGCGTGGAAATGTCCCCACAATAACAGACCAGTAAACCTCTTGGACATATTTTAAAGATTCTATGCCGTGAGCTTTAAACATTTTAAATATTTCACATACTTTTGAAAATCCAGTGTTTAGTTGATCCTCACAAGCACTCTTCGCCACAGAACGACACAACGGCTTTCTTCTTTCGTGAGACGGGTTCGCTGTCACACCATCTTTGTTTCCAGGTGGAACACGACACAGTTTCCCGGAAATCCTGTATAATTCAATCAATCAGATAACTTCGAAACTCCTGAAGCGTTACCAATTTTGTGTGATACACATCAGATGTTCAGCCAACATTCAGTCTGTGGGCGTGATGTCTGAGGATGAGACTAAAAAGAATTTGCCTGAAACTCTGGATTAATGTTGTAAATAAAAGTTCAGTTTCTTGCACAGACTGATTATTTTGCTTCTTAAGACCTCAATATATTACAACAGCGGTTTAGTGCCACGTTACAAAAAAAAAAAAATCTAAAAGTACAAGATTGTTGTAATCTTTTGAGAATAAACTCAAAATTACAGGAATAAAGTTGAAATGTTAATAACAAAAATAAAAACAAAATGATGAGAATAAAGTCAAAATGTTTTGAGAATAATGTCGAAAATTAAATCGTAGCAATTAAAGTTATAATATTTTGAGAGCATAGTCTGCGCATGCAAATGGCCCAGATTGGGAGCACCGGAAATTGTTTGAATATATGTGGGACTATTAGCAGAAATCATACCATGTGTTTTACTCGCAGAGGCAATATGGTTAGAAATAATATTTCACGTTTTCAATTGCATTCATTAGGCCTATTTGTAGTGCGCAAGCCACCCAATAATAGCAATAAGCTTTGTGCTTTTGGTACTTTTAATATAAAACAAAGTTAGCATGTCTTGCAATAATGTGTTTTTCATGCCCTTTAATGTGGCGGGACAGATCACTGTATTTATGTGAATCATTCATCTTTTCGTTTACAGTGAGACATTCGTTTCATTAAATTATACGGTTTTCTTTATGACAATTCCACCACCTACTCCGCAAAAATGTCTGTGGCGTCCAACTTTTCATTCCTCACATGTATTTAATTAAAAACAACAATAAAATGTTATAAAGGTTAAAGTAGACTCCAAGTAATTAAAATACGTTATTTCGTTGTCTTTTCTGAGGTATATAAAAGTGACTATTCACAAGCAGTTTATTCACGGTATAGTACAGTAAATGAATATAATAATAAATTTACAATATTCTCTCAAAATATTAGAACTTTAATCTCGAAACATTTCGACTTTATTCTCATAATGTTGTCTTTATTCGTGAAATATTACACTTTAGTTATAGACTTTTTTTTTTTTTTTTAACGTGGGACTAAAATGCTGTCATAACATATTGTCAAGACAGTTTCACCTGAAAATCATCTTTACTGTTCTACTGAAGAAAAAGACAACCTGAGGGTGAATAAATTAATAGCATTTTCAATTTTAGTTGAACTATTCTGTTAATGCCCCTAATACACTTTAAGGAAAATCAAAGAACGAACTGGTGGGATGTCATTTCGAACAAAATTAGTCCAAAACAAAGTTCATCTGGAGGACATTTTTACATATATTTATCTCTCCAGGTACTTTTTACCCCCAAGCAAAGAACAAAAAAGAACTTTACCTTAGCATAACAGTAGTTATGTAGTAGTTAGTAGTTTCATTTGCATTGGTGAATGGTTACTAGATGGGTGTAGGGAAGGATAATGGGTCAGTTCTGTGTGTGGGGTCAAACTGAAGTGTTGGACAACCCTGAGAGTGTGAAACGGTAGTAACGATCCAGATAAACAGGAAGAAACGCAACGACCCCGCTCCCTCTCACCCAGCAGGATTATCTCCAGACGAGCGAGTTGTGTGCGTTGTCTCAGTATAGGGTGTGAATGGGGCTTAATGACCCAGCAGGGTTTGATTTTGCAATGCGTAATGTAAGGATTAAGAGAGGACATTCCCCATTGTGTATGGCCCACCATGCTGACGGGGGCTGGGCATGGCTAGAACGGAGCTGCCAAAACACCATGAAAGATATTGGACAAAAAAACAGGCAGCAAAATGGCACAGGACAAAAGTAAAAGTGCTGTAAAAGGACTTTCGAAGAAACTCACATCTTACTGAAGACTGGGAGGACTTGGACTAAAGCAAAAGCTGTAACCGTCTCACATGTTCAAGACAAACAGACAAAAAAGATTAGTGTCATAGAAGATGGAGGGAGTTATGAAAGAGAGAAGGAGAGAAAGAACAGATGGCAAACAGTGGCATTATGGTTTGGGTGTAGTTTGCATACTGGACACGCACCAGGACGCTGTGATGGATAGGGACGGAGCCCAAGAGGATTAAAACAGGACATCAGCTCCATCTAAAAACACACACAAACAAACTCTCTGCCAAGTTATCTAGCAGTAGTTTGCTGACAGTTAAAAGCTCTTTTGTCAGTGCCAGTGTTTTAACAGATTACGGGGTTATAAAACCACCGAAAGAGATTTAATATAATAACGTGGCATTTCAAAATGTTCTTTCCAAATGCAAATCTGATGTCAAGCGCTGAGCAGATTATCCCGATGGTAAAAACTCAGGAATCTGTTTCATAGGAAACAGACGAGTACCACGATTAGACAAAAGTCTGGAATTCACATTACTTCAACTGGAGCCAATTCAGTTTGTATTATCAAATGTGAACTCTATTAATTAATATATTATGGTTAAATTTAGGAATATTTGTAAGGCAGTGGATTGATGCATAAGCAAACTGATTTAACATGGTTTATTTCATTAATCCGCTACAGAAAATTGGGGCGTCTTCCTTGCTGGGCATCTGCTTGTTCAACTCAACCACCCCACTGTGAGGTCACGACTAAGCTGTAGCCAAACAGACATCTCAAAACCTGCTAAATGGTACAATCTGTGACTGATGCATTGGCCAGGACATCAATAGATATTAATACAAACTCCCTTTAGCACAGTTTTATTAAATGAAGTGAATAATTCACTAGGATCAACATTGAATGCTGGGATAATTCACCCATAGATGAAAATTCTGTCATTGTTTACTCACCATGAAGTTGTTCCAAAACTGTATGAGGTTCTTTCTTCTGTTAAACATAAAAGAAGATATTTTAAAGAATGGTGGCAACCAAAAGGTTGACAGTAGACATCAACTTCCATAGCATTGTCTGGTTACCAACATTCTTCAAAATATCTTCTTTTGAGCTCAACGGAAGAAAGGTTTGAACAACACGAGGTGAGTAAATGACAGAATTTTCATTTTTGCGTAAACTATCCCTTTAACACATGGTGGGTGGAGTAGGTGGATTCCTACTGAAATAACTGAATTTCATCTGCGACAATTAGCCGAAATTTTGCTAATGCGACCGCACCTTAACTCAGCAAAGAAACTGATGTGCGGAAAAATGGCTGAAAAACACCAACCACAGACTTGAGAGGGATCAGCGAACCTAAAACACAAAACCACAATGACAAAACCTGTATTGGCTCCAGCACAAGATGACTTAACAAGTGATGAAATCTTTAGCTCATAGGATGCAATAGAAAGCACAATCAATCGCTACATAATGCTAAACCAAATCTAGCCAAGCGGCAAGAGAGACTGGTGTGGGTGTCCTGTTTAAACAAAGCTGTTAGTGCCAGGAGTCCTTCACTGAGGAGTGTGGCTAAAACAACTAATGACAGCAGCTGCCCTGTTCAGCTCCATTCTGACCGACCTGAGCTCAGGCACACGTCTTAATAGATAGGGGCTATCATAAATCTTAGCACAAACGGGCTCTGTTTTCTACAATTCTAGCATCAAATTGGTTTTAGTTCTGGACTGTTCAGTCAAGTCAATCAGGTTTTGGGAACCATTACAGCAGCTGGCATTACAAAGTGGATGACGAATTCCTGAGACAACTGGGAGGACACAATAGACCATTATGGTCTTAGCAAGACATCATAGTGGATTCAATACGGCATTATATGACATCAACAAGGTTATTTTAAAATAAGCCTGCAAAGAATTTGAACTCTTGCAAATTACTTAAATTGAGCTTACGAAGTTTTTGTTTAACTGGCTTTTATTTGACATAAAAGTACCAGTGGTTTTTAGACTTTATAGTAATCCTTAGCAGTTTGGATGCATGCATTTTTTTCCACTTGTACTTTTATTTGGACTGTCTTGACGATCTCACATAACCTGATCCGTTCTATCTGGACTATGCTGTTAAGGACTAGCTCACTTTCAGAATTAAAAATTCCTGATAATTTACTCACCCCAATGTCATCCATGATGTTCATGTCTTTCTTTCTTCAGTCGAAAAGAAATTTAAGTTTTTGAGCCAATGGGTTGAAGGTCCAAATTTCAAAGTTTCAATGAAGGACCAAATCGCAGTTTCAATGCAGCTTCAAGGGGCTCTACACACTGGGTTGGTACACGCCTACATCACGTGTGTACTTTCCAATGTAACTACGTAATGTAAAATTGACGGCATGGAACGTAAACAACGCCACTGAACTGAACAAAACTTGCATATTTTGCTGATTATTGCTGCTGAAAATGGTCAATTATTGTCATGTTTTGGGCTGTACTAATTGGTCGGACTGGAAAAAACATTTGGATAGATACTAGTACTATAGACTGCCAAAAGTTATAACAAATCAAGAAGAAGAGTGCAAAAAACTGTCGGAGGAACAAAAGGCGTTTATGGTTGGCCAAACTGAACCAGGATTTCCAGGGCAAGAATCTTGACAACATTTATGGTTGTTGTTATCATTTCCAGTCAGGTAGATGAAAGATTAGGCTAATATCTTAATACTGCTCTTACATATCTTTATTACCTATTAACTTTAGTTTGTCAAAATATTGCACCCTTTCCTGCTTACTAAGTCCTTCTCTATAAGATTTAGAAGCTTCCACGCATTTTTCCGTGGTTTAGCATAAATTAGCAGAACAACACATTCAGTAGTACATTAACCGTGCAATCTATGCTGTTGTTTACATCCAAGTATCACCAATATGGCTGCGCACCCGAATAACTAACCAAACCGTGGCGCAAGTGCAAACCCTCTATCCTTTAACTTGGTTCGTTTAGAAGCACTTACAAGTTTACGTTCTGAGTATTTTCTAAAATCACTATACAAAGTAAACATAATAGTACTGTTAAAAAACAGTAACTAGTTAATTTTATGATACAGCTGGTCACGTGATTTCACCATGGCCACGCCCATGAGAGGCGACCCCCTCTAGGTAGAATTAAACAGCTCATTTTAATATTTTTAATATTTAATATTTTTCAGCCCACCTCTTAACCCTTTTAATTGACAAAGAAATTAATGAATGCATTTTCAAAATCAACAGTGTCCAAAAAAAAAAAACGACCGCCCGTGAAAGAAATGCTAGTGAATGGGCAACAGTTCCCTCAGGCCGCGTGAATATCCGGGCCATTAGCGTTAAAAGCGGTCGTGAACTTCTCGAACTGAATTCTAGAATGTACGCAGAGACAGGGTGTGATGAGAGACACGCTGTTATCTACAGACCTGCTGGCGTTACAAGGGCAGGGTGATAACAGCATGACATCAACGCGATTCAAACGATAATTTCCAGTCAAAACGAGGCAGCGGCCAGACGAGCTGCAAGAAGTAGCACAGACAGCACCATATCCATATCAAACGACGTCAATCCATGATAGTCCACTTACACTATCGATTTTCTCTGAGGTTTAGTAGTTTACTCGGGTAAAAAGAGGCAAGGCGGGTCAGAATAACACAGGGGACAGCTATGTGGACTGGCGTGTGCACTAGATTCGTTTGTCAAGTGAAGAGATGCTATCCGTGCGCGTTTCGATTCAAATGAATTTGAATTCCTCAACATCAAATCATGAAATTCCCAAGCACTGCACTTCACATTTTAAGCGGAACCCATATCTTTGTGTTTTCAAGACAGATAAATAATTGACGCATTTATATTTGCATTAGAAAATACGATTTATTTAACGGCATTCGTTTAATCCGAAGATGAATCGCTACATGTAACCACAGCAGATACGAGTCACTTCATTAATTACGATGCCCTTTACGCGTTGTGATTAAACGCAAACGTATATTTAAAATAGAATCGATGTTACAAACGGAGCACAGGCCGCTGTTCAGTTCATACCATGTGTGTATAAATCGATGCATCCTCTAAAAGCCCAGCCCAACCCAAACATGCAAAATCGGAACAAAACCAAACCTGATTCCAGAAAATATTCAGAACGGAAACAGAACGTAACCAAGTTGATTGTGACAGAAAATTTTAACCAGCAGGCAAACAGGTTGAAAGATAAGCAAAGTAAACACGCTCCAAAATGTCATTCATTTACCTTCAGATGATTTTAAAAGCGCCCGCTTTCGACTCCTCCGCTTCAGTCTGGAAAAGCGGACAATCCGCGACTTCACACCGGCGACAAGGTGATACGGGAGGCGTGTGGTTTCTTGTGCAAATCGCTTAAAGTATACAAAGGTGCAAAACGCCCCTTATTTCAACCCACTGCTTCACTCTCGCGATTCACCGTGAGCTGAAACCAGTGTGAAGGAAGTTGACCAAATCCTAACGTGGCAATTCAGAAACAAAAAGGATCAAGCCACCAAAATGCTCATCGGACTCTCAGTTTTCATCCAATGGGGTCAAGTACCGAAATTCACTTCAAAAGGGCAGTGATGTCACTTTACAAACTATGGCCCCGCCCTTTTAGCATCCAGCACGCTGTATCACCATCATGTGTTTGAAAAACATGCATGACTGAGGACTACTAACTCAGCACTGGAGTTAACAATTTAATGGGCATGAATATAAAAATAAAAACACTGTTAATGTATTAATATTTTCCAACACAGCTAGGACTAAACATGTTTTATTTACATTTTTATAGGTTGTATCTGCCATGAAAATTACATAAAAACATTAAGGGTTAATTATTAGCAATCAGACAAAAGGAATATTGATTGTTTTTGTGCAAATGTGATGAAATTTTCATTATTTTTTTAAGCAGAAGGGAGAAAGAGTAAGCATTAAATTGCCTTAGTTTTTTCTAAAGCAAATACACTACCAGCAAAAATCGTATAATTTTTAAATATTTTTTACTGTTTAAAATAATTGCTTTCTATTTGAATATATTTTAAAATGTCCCTGTGATTTCAAAGCTGAATTTTCAGCATAATTACCTAATTACCATGATTACATTAAATCATTCTAATATGCTGATGTGCTGTTCAAGAAACGTTAATACTTTTATTAAGCAAGGTATAAAAGTGATGATAAAGACATTTATAATGTTACAAAAGATTTTTATTTCAGATAAATGCTGTTGTTCTGAACTTTCTATTCATCAAAGAAACCTGAAAAAACTACTCTGTTGTTTTCAACATAATATATATAAAATGTAAACATTCATAATACATGAATGTTTTTTGAGCAGCAAATCAGGCTATTAAAATGATTTCTGAAGGATCATGTGACTGGAGTAATGATGCTAAAAATTCAGCTTTGAAATCACAGGAATAAATTACATTTTAAAATATATTCAAATAAAAAACAGTTATTTAAATAGTAAAAATATTTCAACATTTGTACTGTTTTTGCTGTACTTTGGATTAAATAAATGCAGGCTTGGTGAGCAGAAGAGACTTCTTTAAAAACATTTAAACACTTACTGTTCAAAAACTTTTGACTGGTAGTGTAAGCGCATTAATGGACTAAAAGTAGCATTCAGACAGAAAAATCAGTCATTGATAGACAAGCAACACTTGATTTTGTTTACATACATAAGAGAAACATAGAAAACTTTAAAAAAAAAAAAAGAAACAGTCCAGTCTCTACCCCATCACAAGTATGTGATTCTCGTAGGCCTACAGCTGTGCACTGTTCTATACTACAGTGCTGTTCTTGTCTAGTTTTTAAGATCAGCTTTGTCTTTAATATGCAAATGCGAATCTCATATAACACCATTAATACCGATCCTCTTTACCATTTTAAGTCTGCCGTTTGCTATCCTCACCCCTACAAAAAGGTTAACTTAAAATATAAGTAAGATATTGTGAGAATCTGAGCCCATTGGGCATCACAGAACTATAAGTCAAAATTAACCCTTAGAAAATTATTCTTCTTGTTTTACTACTGTAAAACCTGTCTGCGTATTATCACAATGGGCTTATTGAGGTGGTTCAATGAAATCTCTTCCTGTTAAACTCACTCTGTTTGAATTGCTGGGTGTGGCTCATATTCAGACTCCCACCACAGCTTGAGAATAGGAAAGCAAAAGCCTTTATAGAATGGCCACAGGTCTGAGATCAGCATCTGAGGGGGGTTTGCTCTGTTTGAACAGTGTGTAATCTCCTTCTGTGGTTTCAGATAGCCAATTCAAACAATGTACAATGGCTAGTGCAATGGTTAGTGCACCTGCTTAGACCAGCTATTCAAACATGCCTACAAACTCTGCTTTTCCAGGAATCTTGGATCAATATTTTCAAGCAACTTTCATATTACAAGTGCAATTTTAGGTGCCACAGACACAGCCTTTAATTTGAAGCGGTTCAGATTTGTGATAAATGCTCGCTTTGTACCACCTAGTGGTCATATGGTATAGCAAGAAAATGAGTACATGTATTTATTCTTCTGGGCGAGACTTCCGGTTCATTAGCCGCTTTCGGGAATTAACGAGAATAACAACAAAGTGCAGTAAACGTAAAACTGTTTGAACTACAAACCACTGTGCTCATAATTACGATAATATATTAAAATAATATGGTAAGACACACTAATTTGCAATATCAAGCATTAAAACGAGTTGTTTCGTCTGTCTAAACAACTAGCTGGACGTAGATGAGAGCGGAAGCCAGACTCATACAAATTTACAAATGGCCGCGCCCGCTCTTACGGCAAAAATAAGGTGGGTAGGTGGTCAATACAGTGTTCAAAAGTGTGTTTTATAATTCACGCTAATGTGAAACAACAACAGGACAAGAAAAAGACTGTGTCTATATTAAACAGACTTTAGAAAATCTCTGTATTGAACGAATACACATGAACATTAAAAAAAACATGATTCTGTCAAGACCAGCGTTTGGAAAAACGTGCAATGACACTTATACAAGTGTTTAAAACAAATAAAATAAAATCAAGAATTGAAAAATCCTCCAGTTTGAAAAGAAAATAGATACTTATACATAATTTTTATATATAATGCTGTTTGTGCTGCCTTTGCTAGCAAAATTATTTGCACAAGTTGTTCATTACAAAACATAAAAAAAAACACATTCAATTATTAGGCTAAAATGAAATATAAAATATTTCAGGTATCATCTGACAACATTTGCTGTGACTTTTACAGGTTAGTAATAGAAAGTGTGGTCTGTTTGCAGATTGTGCGCTTTAAATTAATTTGAAACAGAAACGCAACAGAGCCAACACGATATAAATAAACCATTACACTACAACATGATTCAATTACACATTAAAACAATACAGAAGCATTACAAGGAAAATTAAATCATATAATATGACCAAAAAGCAATTAGCTGACATCAGAATAATATGATTGATCCCACTTATTGTGTACTTGAGTTCCACAGCCCCCAAAATTTAAATATTTATACTTCCTTCTCTTATCAGTCAAGTATAATGGAAAAGCTAAAATTAGGCTTATTTGTGCTCTGAAGTGAGAGTCACACAAGGGTCAAGCATTTTTGATGAGTTCTATTGTTCTAATATGTCACCATGGTAACAGAACACTGTGCCCTCGCCAGTAATCTTATAATAGCGTTCTTGAAGGCCTCTGTTTTAAAACAAACCGTTTTGAAGGCTGGCCATAAAAGTGTGTACTTCTCTACAAAACACTAGATCTTCAAGGTTAAGGCTTGCTGTCTTACAGAATTTATGAAATTAGATTTCACATTACCGTATGCATTTGATTCCGTTTTCATATAAAACAATGAATCAGTCTGGAATAAAATCATGGAGGTATCATTACTGGTGAAAAGCTCATTAAAATACAAAAAAAGCAACTGAAAGTCATCCTATTTAACAATGAGGTATTACATTCCAAAATACAACCAGCTCTATACATCAGGGAAGTGTTAAGGCTAAGTTTCTCTGTAAATTCATACTAGCAGAGCATGTTTTTTTATTATGAATAAGTGGAGATGATATTAAGACACCGGGGAGTGCTGTGTTCTGCTCTAAGTGCTGAATAGGAGTGATGTTTAAATCACATGGTCTCCTCATTTTTTTGCTGTCTCAGAGGATTACATATGCTAAACACTTAGGCTTGCCAGTCTCCTTCTGATGCAGACATTACACAAGACTAGATGTTACTCAGAGACAACAGAAAAAACTGCAATAGTTATGAATCACTGACCACTATGTCTCTCAGTATTGGTGACTGATGACCCATTTGCACACCACAGCACGTGCACCGAACAAACACGTGGGATTAACCTTAAGGGAATGAGTACTGTACATACTGTACAGTTTGTTATCTAATATTGTCTCAATTCAAACCTTCTGAGTGTTTTTAATCAGACTAGACTAAGAGTGTACTTGGCTGCCTTTAGCAACCACAAGAATTAAGTTAAAACTAGAAACAAGCTGAGGTAAAACTTCAATTTTCTCTAACTGGAGCAGTTCTTCTGTAAAAATTGAATATGATTTTCTCCACTTAAGTGAAGCAGCTTTGACTTCTTGGGTTATTTTGTCTGGAGTTTTCCCTCACATTGCCACTGGCTTTCTTTCTGTTGCAGTACCACAGTGTGACCAAAAGAGGGAGGTTTTGTCTTCAGGCATCATGTCCCATGACTTCACTAGTTGATGAGGTGGACGTCCTCATATGTGGTGGTTCTGCAGGGTTACACCAACACACACCATTACAGCCTTCAGTTATAGTAAAGTAAGTCAAATATGTCATTTTATATGTTAAAATAATTCATGTTAAAGTGATAGTTTACCCAACAAAGACAATTCTGTCATTAATTACTTAGCCTCGTTCCAAACCCGTAAGACCTATTTTCATCTTCGAAACACAAATTAAGATATTTTTGATGAAATCCGAGAGCTTTCTGACCCTGCATAGACAGCAATGCAACTGACACGTTCAAGACCCAGAAAGGTAGTAGGGACAGCATTAAAAGAGTCCATGTGACATCAGTGGTTCAACCATACTATGAGAATAATTTTTGTGTGCAAAGAAAGCAAAAATAATGACTTTATTTAACAAATTCCTTCTCTTCTGTGACAGTCGTTGTGGTACTTTCTTAAATGCCCTTCGAAGACTAATACGGAGGAGAATAAATTGTTGAATAAAGTCATTATTTTTGTTTTCTTTGCTCATAAAAAGTGTTCTCGTAGCTTCGTAAAATGAAGGTAATTTGTGTTTGTGTTCCAAAGATGAACAAAAGATCTTACAGGTTTGGAACGACATGATGGTGAGTAATTAATGACAGAATTTTCATTTTTTGGGTGAACTATCCCTTTAAATGTTATAATATTTTTTCTTATCCCAGTTTAAAGTCACAATGAAACAGTAAGTATATCTTTTCTTCCAAATTTTTACATATATCCAAGTGAAAAAAAAATTAGGGTGGGACTTTATTCTATCCATCAGTTGTTGATTGGAGGTAGGTGTTGCACTCAAAGTATAGTGTAATTTTTTTTTAATTTGTAAATAAAACAATAAAACAATTATTGTTTTACCAGAAAATACAATTTCTGTTTTTCTACTTGTGTTCTTGTTCTAATGTGTTACTTGTTATTTCTGTGAAATTAGCCATTCCTGAGTGAAAACTGGTTCCATACTTAATGTTTCAATGCAGATGCTGAACGCAAGTTTGCAGAGTTTTAAGCACACTAAATGATTAGAGAGTCCTGTATACGTCACCAGAGAAAAGTCTGGGATTTTTACCAGAAAATCCAGTTATGAGATTTTGATTTAACATTACAAAGTCAAACTTAAAAAAAACAAACAAAAACAACACATGCACAGATTAGAAAATAGGGTGAATTTTTACTTCATGCTGACTTGCTGTGCAGTAAAAAACAAAGTCGGTTCATTAAGTTGATTTTGTTAAAGATGAAGTTCACCTCAAGATCAAAAATTTACAGATAATGTACTCACCCTCTTGTCATCCAAGATGTCCATGTCTTTCTTTCTTCAGTTATAAAGAAATTATGTTTCTTGAGGAAAACATTTTTCAGGAATTATCTCCATAAAGTGGACTTCTATGGTGCCCCTGAGTTTAAACTTCCAAAATGCAGTGTAAATGTTTAATTTTACTATTCATATACTTTTTAATCTCAAATGCTCGTCTTGTCTAGCTCTGTGATGCACATGCATACTCTGTGTAATCCGGGTCAATACAGTTAGGGTAGGTCGAAAAACTCCCATCTTATTTTCTCCTCCAACTTCAAAATCATCCTACATCGCTGTTTTAACTTTTTTTTGTAAAGGGCATTTGACCTTTTTTGCACATTCACTTTGTAAACACTGGGTCGGTACTTCTGCAGCGATGTAGGATGATTTTGAAGTTGGAGGAGAAAATGAGATGGAAGTTTTTCAACCTACCCTAACTGTGTTGGACCACATTACACGGACTACGCATGCACATTGCAAAACTAGACAAAACAAGAATTTCAAGTTAAAAAGTATATAAACCATGCTTTTTTTTTTTTTTTTAGAAAAATAACTGATCATTTTGATACATAAGACCCTTCTTCCTTGGCTGGGATCGTTTAGAGCCCTTTGAAGCTGCATTTAAACTATATGGAGAACATTCCTGAAATGTTTTCCTCAAGAAACACAATTTCTGTACGACTGGTCAGTCATGGACATCTTGGATAACAAGGACGTGAGTAAATTATCTGTACATTTTTGTTCTGGAAGTGAACTACTCCTTTAAGGATATAAATAGGATGCTGCTATCAAATCAAAAAGGGCAAAAAAAAAAAAAACACATTTTAAACGATATACATTGCCTTTAAGAATTGGTATCTCTCTTAAACATCAATGTATTTTTGTGTGCAACTGCATTATTTGTGCCCTTCTCTACTGCATTCTAATTATTTTGAATGATACAACAATACATTTGTGTTAATTAGTGACAGCTAAATTTGTATAAGATGCATTTTCTTTGTTTCTATGGTGACAAACCTGTCACAGCAGCAGAAGACGGAGCACGGCGAGGTCTCAATGCCACGGAACTTTCCAGAGTTGGGCGTGTCGGTGCACTCAGCGATGAACGCGTGCAGGTCAGTGATATGGATAGGCTCCTGAGTTTGATGCTGAATGGAAATGAAAGGATATCATCATGTTACTATAATCAAGTTGTTCGAATTGTCTTACTACTTGTCAAATATAACACCTTTTTAAGTTAAAATCAACACTGATAATTTACGATAACAGGAATATAAAAATAAATAATTAAGAAAATTGGGAAAAACGCATTTAAAATAATTTTTAAAAAGACAAAAATTGTTATTAAAAAAAATAAATAAATAAATAAGAAACACAATCACCTACATACACAAAAACATAATTACTGAATTTAGTTCTGTGGTTTACACTGAGTATTATTTTACAAAGACATGCGTGTTTGTACATGTGCGTGTGCTGAAATTATATCAGGAACAAAACATGTTTTTCTTTTCTATCTTTTCATCTACCTCATCTTTCATTCTTACCTTGATGGTCTCATAAGCTCCAGTGATGAGAGCGATAAAGAGAGAGAGCACCATGTAAATGAACAGAGAGATGAACGTGTAAAGGTAAACCTGCAAAGGAACAGAGTACATTTACTGCATTGAATTCTGTAGCATTTGTCGTGTTAGTACCTGTGTGAGGACGTGAGGGTGAAACTCACCTGACTGAAGACCCAGACGAGCATGCTGCTCTCTTGCATGCCACTGAAGGTCACAAACATGTCATCTCCATTGATCAGAGAGAAAAGACACTCAGACACCAGCGAGAGAGAGCGAAACTGAGGAAGCAAAACAAAACTATGAACACCAAATACCATATATAATGAAAGAGAAGACACATGTGCATCTATTTAATTCTATACATATACACTACTGTTCAAAAGTTTTGTTTTTTAAATGTTTCTGAAAGTCTCATATGCTCACTATTATATATGCAAATATGCATATGCAAAAACAGTAATATTGTGAAATATTTTTACAATTTAAAATTACTGTTTTCTATTTAAGTATGTTTTAAAACGTAATTTATTCCTGTGATGGCAAAGCTGAATTTTCAGCATCATTACTGCAGTCTTCAATGTCACATGATCCTTCAGAAATCATTCTAATATGTTGATTTGGTGATTATTGATGTTGAAAACAGTTGTTCGAAAAGATTTTATAACATTCTAAATGTCTTAACTGTCACTGGGTGAATTTTAGGCATCCTTGCTGAATAAAAGAATCAATTTGTTTCAAAAAATAAATCTTATTGACTACAAACATTTGAAACAATGTATTAATATTAATAGACTCTAAAAACATTCTCTCTTTTGGATTTCTCTGAATTTAATTACATCACAGCATGTATGAAATTAAAATCATTTGTCACTTTCTCAAACAAAAAATAATGTCAATGTCGGTGGCTTTAGGAAAACAACATACGGTGAGCAATATGCATTTAAACTCGTAAATATAGGAGGAATATGTCAAAGTGGTGTTATGACTATAACTGAATATTAGCATGTAGATGTCTTCAGGCCAGCACTTTTATCAAATGTGAAATTTGTTACAGAATGAACATGGTATGTTCGAGTTAGTGTAAAACAAGTCATTTCCTGTTGCCAGCAGGTGGCGCTATGATTATAATAGAATATTGGCCTTTAGATGTCTTCAGACCAGGACTCTTATCGAACATTCTTCAATGTTCGATAAGAGTTCTTCAAGATTCTGAATTTTTGAGCATGTTTATGCCCTCAAAAATGCAAGTCATTTTGGAGAAGAAGAAACAACTGAGCAATTCCAATAAGGTCCTTGCACCATCGGTGCTCGGGCCCTAAAAAAGGTCAAAAGGAAATTACATATTGGTAAATTACGAATACTTCTAATAACCAACTGGATACATTTTTCATTTTACCCGAACCAAATATTCCATTTTTGGACATGTCCCATGTATTACCATGTGGAGTTATTGAATTATTATTTGTTTTGCCTCTGTCAGGCCTAAGCTGTGTACCTTAACATGGTAGGGTCCCAGCACAATCCACCCACAGAAGCAATAACCGAGGTAGATTACTGCCACACAGCAACAGAAACGGATCACATTAGGGAATGCAGCTCGTAAAGTGACAATGAGAATCTGAGAAATGAAAAACACCATAGAGTAGATGAAATCCGCACCCTAAAAACATTTTTGTTTTTTTTGTTTTTTTTTAACAAGCAAATCTCCACTAGAGATGTGGTGACATTTTAGGTGCATTTAATGATTTAACAAACAATATTTAAAAAAAAAAAAATCAGCTCTAAAGATCAAGAAAATGTGCAAATGGCTGGTGTAACTGCATGAACACTGGTATGTGGGTGCGTTTGTTTCTCACATTGTACTTCTGAAAAAAGGTGAGGTAGCGAATAACTCCAACCCAAACCAATAACGTTGAGGTGCCCAAGAGGATCCCACACTCATCATAGGATGAGACGTTCTGAGGGTTGAAACAAAGTATCATGAAATATCACTGCTGATTGTGACCCAATGCAATGCCTCCATATGCATTCTGAAGCTGACGGTCATCTGCACTGACTAACCTTTAGCTCAATCCCGATCTTAATGATAGATCCTGCGATAGTGAGCACGTCGCTAATGATGAGCAGAATATACCATCCGTTAATAAACTCCATTCTGTCTCCCCAACACACATCACGCTTCAGAGAGGTCCTGAAGTATTGCACAAACTCCTGAAGCGAAAATACAAGAGAGAACGTTAGGACAGGATTGCCATTTTAATGTGGATTTGTTTGATATAGTGTCTTACATTTTGAAGAAAGATTCCTCTGATGATAGAGCGGCCACAGAGGACCAGAGACAGAACACACACCACTGAAACAGCCACGTCAAACCACACACGAGCATAACTATCAGCTGGAGACAAAAAGACAGCATTAGTACATTATTGGTTGATTATCCACAATGTAAAAACGGCAATGCGGGGTAGTTGAGTCTTACCGTGTCCAGACACACTGGGGTCTCTACATTCCTTAATGGAGGCCTGATTATCAAGAGTGATCTTAACTTTACCACTGTGGGCTTTATTATCCAGCAGAATCTGAATATAAAATAGAACCAATTACATAATTAAAATGATTATAGAAATATCTCACATTGTTAGTATTGAAAAAAATAAATTACTTGGTCAAATTGGAAAAAAGAAAATGTAGATAAATTGGCTCAAAACTGAAAAGTAAAATTACAAATAAAGTTTCCTTTTATAGGCATTTTAAATGACATATTCTTCAAATAATATATTTTTAGATTTTATAAATAAATTAAATATAAATATAATTATATGATAATGTATGCTAGACACTAACATACTTTGCAAACTGAAAACAAAATCTAGACATACTGCTCAAAACTAAAGAATATATTTTTATATTTTATAATTTGATAAATAAAATAAATATAAATATAATTATATGATAATGTATGTTAGACACTAACATACTTTACAAACAAAATTGAGACATACTGCTTTTTGGAAACAAAATCTAGACATACTGCTCTAAACTAAAGAATATATTTTTATATATTTCTATATATGAGATCTATATACGTCTTTTCTTCATATACATTTATAACTGTATAAATACAAAAATATAGAAAAAAAGAAAAAAAAAAAATAGAAAATACAGAAAAAACTACTTATTATGTACCAAATTACATTTTGCCCAAATTAGAAACATAAAATCAAGATACACTGGGCTGAAACTAAAAATGACAGTTTTTTTAATTAAAATGTATTTATAAATAAATAAATAAATTAATAAATTAATTATATATATATATATATATATATATATGAGATCTATATACGTCTTTTCTTCATATACATTTATAACTGTATAAATACAAAAATATAGAAAAAAAGAAAAAAAAAAAATAGAAAATACAGAAAAAACTACTTATTATGTACCAAATTACATTTTGCCCAAATTAGAAACATAAAATCAAGATACACTGGGCTGAAACTAAAAATGACAGTTTTTTTAATTAAAAGGTATTTATAAATAAATAAATAAATAAATAAATAAATAAATTATATATATATATATATATATGCACATTGTTTGTTCTCTATGTCAAATTTCCATTAACAGCCCTGTTAACATGACTGTTTTCTTAAAAAAAATAACGTTTACATTTAGGTAAAAAAAAAAAAAAAGTTATATTTACATTACATTTTTTTTTTTTTGGGTGAAAGTGGCATTTTATGTGTAAACTCACCGTGATGAAGAAAGTGTAACAGTCAGGAATTTCATTGTGGATGATGGTCTGTAGATTTATAGCCTTCAGCTGGAACTGTATGGTCACATTAATGAGCCTAAAAGAGAAAGTGTGTTAAAAGAGTTTTAGATTATCAGTGGAAATATCTGAGAAGAAGAAACTTACATAAATAGTCCTGTTTAACTCACTTGTGAAACTTGAGGGTGAAGTTCCTGAAATCACGGCCCATACCTACTGTGGGAGTGGACAAAGGGTCCACGCCGATACAGTCTATAAAGAGGAAGTGAGAAATTCATCACCAACTAAACCAGCTTCAGTGGTCTTCTGCAGACAAGTTCGGTCAACAACAAGACCTATTTTAGATTAACATTAGAAAGTGATTCGTGTGGTTCTCTCAGTAAGAAGGAACAGCAAGTAACAACAATGAGCAAAAGAGGAAGTAACAAGATCTTTTAGTTTCATCAAGTTCATCCACTAATTAACAGTAAATTTACAGGTGCTAGAAAACGAATATTTCAGGTTCATTGAGTCTTTGCCTTGATCCTACTGGATCCTAACATCCGTTATAGTTAAAGCAACTAAAACTAAAAAACTAAAATCAGAACAGGAACAAACTGGGGTGAAAAAGAAGCTGAAAAACTGTCACCTGTGACCACATGTGGATCGATGTTGAAGGTGTCATTAGCTGGATCGATTCTGCCTTTTTTATAATACTGTTGACACAGAGAAAGCGCACTCCCATTCACACCAACATTGTATACATACGCATAACGGCCCACTGTTGTCTCCGTCAATGCCAGATACTGAAAGACAAGTAAAAAGAATTGGTGTTATACAAGGTGGTAAAAATAAACATGAGCAATGCAGAATATTTGAAAACTATATTAAACTACTTTTAGGCAGTTTTATAGCCAGATACTTTCAGAAGACAAAGAACGACTGTAATCCAGGTTGTGTTGTGATTACACTGAGCTCACTACCCAAATATATCCCTATAAATATATGCATTAGTAAAATATTACATTACCTGTTCTATTGTGTAAAACATGTGGTCATAAACATCACTCTGTGTGTAAACAGCAAGGCCATCATTTGAATCATCATAGTCTTTGAGAAAAAGATGTTTAAATGAAGCTGTGTTTTCCTCCTTAAACGTCACCGCCATCTCGTTGCTTAAGCCAAAAAGTACCAGCTAGAGATATTGAGACAACAAAAAAAAGAGAGAGGAAACATTTTGGGTGCAAAAAAATCTAAATATTGAGAAAATCACCTTTAAAGTTTTCCAAATGAAATTTTTAGCAATGCATACTAATAAAAGTTTTGATATATTTATGTTAGGAAATTTACAAAATATCTTCATGGAACATGATCTTCACAATATCCTAATGGTTTTTGGCATAAAATAAAAATCAATATACCCATGCTACTTAAGACTGGTTTTGTGGTCCAGGGTTACATTCATGCTTACTAGTCAAGCTAGCAAACTCTGTGACACTTCAGGGTGTGAATTTAGATGAGCCCACAGTAGGGCATGTCATAGTGGTTAAAGAATAATTTGAGACTGAGACTTTGTGCTGCAACGCTGACTTTAATAAGCTGTGGGTTGAGTATATGAGCTGTAGGTAGAAAATAAGAAAAATAAGAAAAGAAAAGAGTAATTTAAATACCTGTACAGTTACTATAAGAATCTTCAGTATTTGCAACCCCAGTTTATAAGGTTTTCTGCCTTTGGCTTGGTACTTTTCACAGGGGCTCATGAAGAAATATTTCAACTTCCTGCGCAATGCTTCCTCTTCTTGGTCAGCCCCTACCCAGCCACCTGTTACTGGGGACGGCCTGGGGTTGCAATACTCATCCCTGTGGTCATTCGAACCATAGTCTGTCACCGGAAATAGTAACCTATCCCCTTCTGAAAGAGAAAGAGAGACACATATAGTACCAGTGAGATAAATCACAATGAAATTGTCTCTTCGTTTCACCTTTTTAATTACATTCACTTTTTTTTTTGAGAAATCAATACTTTCTTTCACTAAGGATGCATTAAATTAATCAAATGACAGTAAAGACATTTACAATTATACAAAAGATTTCCACATATAAAGAATCTTGAAAAAACATGCACAAAATTATTAAAGGTGACATATTATGAACCTCTGACTTTTTCTGTTTAAGTGCTATATTTGGGTCCCCAGTGCATCTACCAACCCAGAAAACGTGAAAAAGGACAACCCAGTAACTTTATTTTGTTAAGCCTTTCTCTGCAAGCATGTGAAAAAACGAGCACGTAAGATATTATTATAATTTTACCGCCCCTTAATTTGCACGTTTCCGCCCATGGCGCTGTCATTTTGTTTTCACAAGCAACATTGGTGTACCAGTTCTAACACCATGGCGAAAGTTTGAGCAATGCATGCTAACTGTTCTGTCTTTGGCCTCACAGATGAGCACAGAACACTATTTAGAGTCTCAGCCTCAGAGGAAACAAGAGAGCAGTGGATTTATTGATTTATTTACTGTATGTTACCCTGCTGCCACACAGATCTAATATAAACATGCCATTTTTTTTCCAAGCTGTTAACCTTCACAGACATAACTGACAGTTTTTGTAACTCAAGTGTGTTTTTAACATAAACTTGTGTGTATTTGACAGTTTAAGTGCAATAAGGCATGAAAGAGAACTTAGTTTAGTACTCACATGCCGTGTAACAGCTGCTTTCTGTGCGCGTGCTTCGGATGTGTGCGCTCAGAAAACTCTATATCAGAAGTTTAAACTAACGCATGATTTCAGCGCGATAAACATGATAATCAAAACCAAACATGTTTTTTTTAGCAGAGTATCTGAAGTATAAGCTGTAAAGGCACAGCCCTATTCTGGGAAAAGGGCAGGGAGCAGCAGCTCCTTTGCAATTAAAGAGACATGCACGAAAACAACGTGTTTCAATAGGTATTTTCAAAATTATATAAGATATAATAAATGATCTGTGGGGTATTTTGAGCTGAAATTTTACAGACACATTCTAGGGACACCTGAGACGTATATTCCATATTGTAAAAAGGTGCATAATAGGTCTCCTTCAAGCAGCAAAACAATAAACAACAATGGGACAATAACAAGAAATATTTCCTGAGGATCAAATCAGCATATTAGTATGATTTCTGAAGAATCATATGACTCTGAAAACTGGAGTAATGATGCTGAAAAATTCAGCTTTGCGTCACAGGATTAAATTACACTTACCCTACTTAATGCATACAGTCAAGAACAACAGAACAGTTCATTCATTTTGAATCACAGTTCACACTTAGTTCACCAGAACACAGTGGTGAACTTGTGTCTTGAAAGTGAGAGACAGACTAAAAGAGAAGATGGCCATGACCTTCAGTCTACTTTAGTAAGTCAGGGATAACCTATATGTTCACAACCTAAAACTTGAGATCTGATGAGGGCTTTCTTCTTTAAAGTGATGTGAGATCACTTGAGAAATGTTCTGAAGGCTTTGAAACCATGGCTGGATTGTCAAAGACTACTCAAAAAAGAACAAAATTTGTCAAGGCTTCATTGTTGACCTGCAATGGAGCAAATCTTGATGTTTCACTCCATAGCGAGTCATGTGAAAGGGCCTTAAGCTGGTTGGCTTAGTTAGCCTGTCAAGGACACGTCTTTAAATTAGCACGGCTGGTTTGTGAATGAATGATTTATTTTATTCCAGTCTCTTACTGTGGCCTCAAAGCTCTGTGAGTTCAACAAAACATTATCAGCTTGTCTTCATTTCACACAATGAAGAAGTGTCAATAACGTCAATCCTGCCTATGCACTTCCTGTACTGCTGTTCTGTAGAGTCAAAAATTATGCCTCATTTCTTTCTTTCTTTAAAAAAAACGAGTCTGAAAAAAAAAATCACTGACTAAACACTTTCCAAAAGCATTTCTAAGTCTGAAACTACTGGAAATCTGACTTTTGGAAGGGGTGGCTAAAATATAAGCATGTTTTTCTTGTGCAATTCTGTAAAGATCCTGTGTTATTTATGCAGTTGCTCTATCACAATGACCGGTTATCTCATGACTTTCATGACTATAGACAAAGAACTGCCAAGAAATATATATATATATATATATATATAATTTAATTCAATAAAAAAGGTTTGCTGTGATTGTAGGGATGGACAAACTGGCTCAAAATGTTGCCGAAACATGTTGTGTATGTTTATTTAATTAAATAACAAATGATTTGTGACCCTGGACTACAAAACCAGTCTTAAGTAGCACAGTTATATTTGTAGCAATAGCCAAAAATACACTGTATGGGTCAAAATGATAAATTTTTCTTTTATGCCAGAAATCATTAGGATATTAAAGCAGATGTCCACTTCCAGAACAAAAACTGACAGATAATGTACTCACCCCCTTGTCATCCAAGATGTTCATGTCTTTCTTTCTTTCTTCATGAATATGTTTTTTGAGAGAAACATTTCAGGATTTTTTTTCCATATAATGGACTGCTATGGTGCCCCGATTTTGAACTTCCAAAATGTAGTTTCATTGCAGCTTCATACGATCCCAAATGCAGTTGTAAATGATCCCACCCAAGGAAGAAGGGTCTTATCTAGCAAAATGTTCGGTTATTTTCATTTAAAAAATACAATTTATATACTTTTTAATGTCAAACGCTCATCTTGTCTCACTTTGCCTGAACTGTTTTTTTCCGGTTCATGACAGTCCCATCTCATGTTCTCCCTCAACTTCAAAATCTTCAAAATGATTTTTGAAGTTGAGAGAGAAAATACGATTGGAGTTTTCTGACATAACTGTCTTAAGGCAGAATACACAGGGAGAGCAAGACAAGACTTGATTAAAAAGTATATATATATATATATATATATATATATATATATATATATATTTTTTTTAATGAAAATAATCAATCATTTTGCTAGATAAGACCCTTCTTCCTCAGCTGGGATCATTTGAAGCTGCATTTAAACTGCATTTTGGAAGTTCAAAATCGGGGCACCATATCAGTCCATTATATGGAGAAAAACGCAGAAATGTTTAACTGAAAAAAAAAAAAAAAAACACTTTCTTTACGGCTGAAGAAAAAAGACATGAACATCTTGGAAGACAAGGGGGTGAGTACATTATCTGTAAATTTTTGTTCTGGAAGTGGACTTCTCCTTTAAGTAAACTTAATTTTCCATGAAGATCTTTTGTAAATTTCCTACCGTAAATATATCAAATTTTAATATTTGATTAGTGATATGCATTGCTAAAAACTTAATTTGGACAACTTTAGAAGAAATTTTCTCAATATTTTGATTTTTTTGCACCCTCAGATTCCAGGTTTTCAAATAGTTGTATCTTGGCCAAATTTTGTCCTTTTCTAATAAAAACCATACATCAACAGAAAGCTTATTTATTCATCTTTCAGATGATGTATAAATCTCAAATTCAAAAAAATGATTCTTATGACTGGTTTTGTGGTCCAGGATCACATGTGATAATGGTACTCAGCCAAATTAATTTCTGTTTTATTAAGATTAATCATACCACACACAGCTACACACCTACATATGTAACGGACGTATAGTGGAACACCATTTTTCATGCCTCATAAATAACACATTAATCACAATCCAAAGTGACAGCATCTAATCTAAGCTGAACGGAAAGTGAAATACAAAAGACAAAAGTACGTGGGTCAAGCCACTTAAGTGTGATTAATGATCACAGCGTGTGTGGCCTGACAAAGGGGAAATTTCATGCAGCTGTAGTACTGCACAGCAGAAAAGTACCGATTCATACTCTTAAGTTCCTGTAATGTTCACACTGAGTATTCAAGCTGATGTTATTTCTCTGATTTCTTTACTTTCCTGAACATCTGACCTGCCGATGACTGCATGATTAAGCAAAAACGGAGAGAGACTGAGAGTGTTTCTGAAACTCTACCTACTGGCTCTCATTGGTCTCTCTAATCAAAACCATCGTTCATCTAGCAGCAGATCTGTGTGCCAGTCTGTCTGTCACAGCCAAGATACTATAATCTTGCCTTAAAGCACAGTGCCTCAAACGCAGCACATTTTAGTTTTTGCATAGCAGAAAGATTGTTAATGCAGTCTAGTGAAGCGATAGGAATCTTGACAGCAAAATTGCGGTGGATACGGGCATCCAAAGCCGCTCATAAACCCTGACTACAAGTCATAGAGTCAATCAAATGCCAAAAAATAAACTGAAAAATCTCATCCATCCAGTTTTACAGGTAGCCATGTTTCAGCACACAAGCGTATACTGGCTCCTCACACGCTCTTGCTGTCATAATAAGTCAAGGGTATGACTATCAGCATGTTATAATAACTCTATCGCAGGTGACATCAGGGTTTGTCATTCTGCCTGAGCCACCCATGAACTACACACCGACATGCAAATACAATACAAGCAAATGACAGATCTGTGGGTACATATAAGGCCACACACTTATGAATTTATATATTAAGAAAACTTGTGTTATATATATGCATTTATTCATTCATTCATTCATTCATTCATTTATTTTCCCCATCTAAATGTTTTTTTTTTGAATGCTAAAATTTCAGTGCATCACAAGTATTAAAATGGTTAAAATGGTTTTCAAGGGCCACAATTACTGACCAAAACACTGATGTACAAAAATGTGGATAAACTTCAACAGCTAATCATGTCAGATGTGTGCACTGAATGCACTTCATCTTCAAAAAAACTTCAAAAAAATATGCTAGAACAGCAGTATGTAAAATTTGTTTGGTTAAAATATTGAGAGGTGGCTCATTCCCAAAGAACTTTATGACTGATTACAGAAACTTTATTTTCAGTTTTCAGCTCAATGAAAAAAATTGGTTTCTGTAAAAAAAAAAAAAAACATAAAATAATAAATACATAAAATAAAAAAAAATATAAAATTTTGGTGCAACACTAGAAACAAAAAAATACATTATGAAATATTCTCAATATTTTTTTCTTGTGTGTAGAAGACATTATTATGGACTGATATGGTGCCCCGATTTTGAACTTCCAAAATGCAGTTTAAATGCGGCTTCAAACGATCCCAGCCAAGGAAGAAGGGTCTTATCTAGCGAAACGATCGGTTATTTTCATTAAAAAATACAATTGAAATACTTTTTAATCTCAAACGCTCATCTTGCCTTCTCTTCCTGAACTCTGTGTATTCAAGAGTTCAAACTCAGGGCACCATATCAGTCCATTATATGGAGAAAAATGCTGAAATGTTTTCCTCAAAAAACATTATTTCTTTACGACTGAAGAAAGAAAGACATGAACATCTTGGATGACAAGGGGGTGAGTACATTATATGTGAATCTTTGTTTTGGAAGTGGACTTCTCCTTTAACAGAGAAAAACACTGAAAAACATTTTTGTGTTTAAGAAAAGAGGAGCTTTGTTTAAAAGTTGAACTTCTATTAACTTGAGTGCCACATTTTCTTTTTATTTTAGATGTGGCACTGTCTGTCAAGCGCATGTTTTTCATAGAAAAGGGATCGAAAAGCTGTAAATGTTTAAAGGTGTTCTGTGTGAACTAATGTGAATGTATGCAATCATAATAATTTAACATATTTTTGAGCAAAACATAATTATTAAGAACAGAAATTTGCTTTAATCCATTGTGAATTGATTGGATGTTGATAAGTGTGTATTACATTAAAGAATACAGTTAAAATTAATGAAAATGTTCTATAATAAATCCTAAATAGGTTTTTGACTATTGGTTAACATTATTATATGACCACGAGAAAGTCTTTGCAACGAGGGGAACAAATTGCTAAAGATTACAACATTTTTTTTTTTTTAAAAAAACAAAACAAAACAAAAAAAAAACATTCTTTCACAATAAGACCAAGACTCTTTCACAATAAGACCAGGAACTAAGACAAAAATACAAAAGCAAATACAGGACTTTTTTTTTACTTAATGTTTAGCATGGATATAACTGTATTTTAGTTACAAACCTGAAGTCCCATTCATTGGCTCTTAGATTCTCACATTTAGTGATTTTTATGGTCATTATAAACCCAGTGAAATAGAATTAAAAACAGCTGTCAAATGAAGTTATAATTTGAAAATAAAGTTTTATGACTTCATAAGCACAATATGGTGTTACTATAGAAATAAGGTCAATGGGACACAAATGAGGAAGAAAACACGAAAACAAGCGAGCGGAAAATAAATCACACCAATCCATATACTAACACAGCAGTCTATCCAGTCTCGTGATGAAATACTGAATCATCCAAACCACAAAACTTTCAACAAACATCAAATAGGGCTATCTGCAAATAGGACGCAACCAAATATTTAGGACTGAAGGACCAAAGGGAAGATACAGGTCATTGCCATCTCCACACAAATCCCTACTCCTGATCAATGGTAGTTGTGGGCCTGAGCATAAGTGAAACTGTAAATGGTGACCATATGAATCTGCATTATGAATGAAGGTTTACTAGCTTGCACAATGCTCGAAACGAAATATTTCTATGGGCTCTGAGGGTGTTGGACAAGAAAGACTGTTTAAGACAATTACATGAATCATCATAATGGCACCTAAAATATACATACAAGAGCAACCATTTATTCACTTCTAAAAAATGACATAGTTCGAGACTAAGACTATAAATAACCACTAATGACCACTTGTGATCGCTAATACTCAGTCTATACCCCTGTGTCTTTTACATCTGATATTTTTGTGCATCCTAAGTACTTTTGTGCACAACATATACGATACATTTTCACAAAACAGAAAATAAACGCACTATTTTGAACTCCATTCCCTAAAAATACAAGACTGTATTACTATAATTTCCATTCTTGCGGTCTAACATCCCATCGACGCACCGAAAGGCTCCATTACAGACATTATAATCAACATCTAGTTCATAATCGTCAGATCCGATCACTCACCGGAGGAAATATGATTGACTTTATTCGCGTCCACCTCGGCCATGTCAGCGATTTAAAATCACGTGCAGAGGCTGTCGGCATTAAAATCCCAATTTAATTTACAATACAACGGGACCCGAATCTGTTCAACAGGCTTGTTTTTGTCCCTCTGTGGTTAGTTTGAAGGGTTCCTCTCCGGTTACCGCATGTTTACATGCATCCACAAGCGAACAGCACAAGCAACTTCCGATGAGGTCATGTGACTAGACAGCATCATGTGACAAACTCTGATGCTGCTGAGGTGCCATAAAACTTTCATGGTTTGTTTTGGATACTGTAAACAGAGCTTGCTGTGTATTATTCACATTAAGTGATATGTGATAGTGGAAAAGGGAGTTCTGTGCGGATGTATTCTCAATTCTACTTTGAAATAAATCAGATGATGGAAGCCCGTTTCACAATTGTGACTTTTTTCCTCAGAATTGCGTTGTGGAACTTGCACTCACAGTTCCGAGAAATAAAGTCAGAATTGCGAGATAAAAACTAGCAATTCTGACCTTATTTCTCGCAAACTAACCACAGAGTTTATATCTATCAGAGTGTATAGCAAATTCTGACTTTTCCCCCCACACAATTCTGATTTTTATTTCTCTCTGAAGCGCGGGAAAAAAAGTTTATATCTCACAAATCTGACTTAATAACTCGTCCTATACTAAATTACCAAACATAAACTCGTAATTCTAAGGAGAAAAGTCAGAATTGTGAGTTTATATCTCAATTCTGACTTTATAACTCGCAACTGCGAGTTTGTATCAATCAATTCTGAGGTAAAATGTCAGAATTGTGAGATGTAAATTTGCAATTACGAGAAAAAGTCAGAATTATTAGATAAAAAAATCGCAATTACCTTTATTTTTTTATTCAGTGGCGGTAACTGGCTTTCATACTATACTGGAATGCTAGAACACTGCTGTACAATTTGATTTTCTCTATTTTATTTTAAAAAATACATTGCATTATCCTTCATATATTAAAACATATATTACACTTTCATATAAAGTTTAATTAACAACTGTATTATGTTTTACATGTTCTGTTTTTCTTATATTTACTTAACTGTCACAAATTATAAAAATAGTTTATATTTTTTTCTTATTTGAAGCAACACCAGAAAAATACTACTGCGTTTAATATGATGTGTCAAAAAGGGGTTATTTTGTCAACACTGTTTTCTGACTGTGGTGATTCAGTAATGAACTAAAACATTCTAGATACATATAGAATAAGTATATTATTTTGTATTTGTTATTTTTTTATTAAAATATGACGTAACGTTATACCTTTGAACTTTTTTAAGATTAATCTCTTTAATTTTTCAGTTTTTTTAGCCTGTTTTGTCCCAGTACTCAAAAATCAGTGAGAAGCTAAACATATGACGTACTGCTAATTTTTTACAACATGACAGCAATTACAGGAAATCGAGACTAAAGGTCATGATTACACTTTATTACACAAAACTGCTAAATCCAGTTCCTGACAAAAGTTCCTATCATTTGCTTCAGTTATTGTTAGTGGAATTAAGCTGCTGCAACTGTCATTAAGAAAAAGAAAGTAAATGAAGCAGGCAAAATGTTACATTATGTTAGAGTATTAACAATAGCTATCGTAACAACTGTACAGCATTTAGACAGAGAATATTATCATGGTACATTCCTGTAAGGGACAACATTTCCTCATCTCTCCTTGCAGGCTACAAAGACTTTATTATATTGTCTGATGAAAAATAAAACAACATATGAACAAATGAAACATATACATAGAATAATTCCCTATAATACAAAAATGAAACAGTCCAAATGTAATAATTTATGCTGTAAATAAAACTTCTTTGCTACTGTATATAAGCATATGAATCTCTGCTTGCACTATTTTTTTATCTTGACATATGTACATGGTCTGCACAATTTTGAGACATACTGTAGCAACTAACAGTTAAATGTATATGTGATATTTTTTTTTCACACAATATCAGTGCAGTGATACTCCATTGAGATCCACGCCTAAATTCAATACTGATTTAATTTATGCTTTATTACAATTTATTCATGTCTTACTATGGTACATTTGTAAAATTAACATCCAAAAACTATAATCTTCAAACAGTTCGTAGTTAATTTTATATCAGTATAGTGTATCAGTAAAGAGGTCATTTTACACTGGACTGGACTGGTGAGGTGACTGTGTTGATGTGGCTTTTCCTCATCGATATTCTGTAACATCACAAAAAAAAAAAGAAAAAAAAAAAAAAAAGGACAACCAGAGACAGACTTTTTTAGGTCTGTGCTACATACAGTGAATTTGTAAGCAAAGCTATAAAAAGAAATGAAAAAAACAATATTGAGACTCCACACTCAATGCTAAAACTTAAGACTCAATGTACTAAGCAATCTGCTATCTGCCATCTAGAGTTTTATCACGAGCAATGACTGCCTCATCAAACTTGATCATCAGTGTGGTTCCCTTATGCCAGTGCACTGTGACTTTGGCTGGGAAGCCACTGTGGGTTAAAATAGCCTCCACGATGCCACCGGTGAAGGCTGCACAGTTTAAAGTGCTATTCTCTTTAGGTACTGAAATGTAGGCATTGATCAAAGGCTCCTTTTCAATGATGTAGTATGTTTTGTCATCATCGTTGGCTTGTTCCAGTTTGTCTGCTTCCTTGCCGAATAATGCTTTCCATACATTGACCTAGGAAGATAGAAAGAAAGAGTTAACACTATCGGCTATGTGAAGCTTAAAGGAATAGTTCACCCAAATATGAAAAACAAAAGTTAAAGCATCTTAATAATGAATTTGTTTCTTACAAACATGCAGCTTTTCACATCACAAGACATGGATTAATTTATTACTGTGATGCTTTTATCAGCTGTTTGAACTCTCATTCTGACGGCACCCATTCACTGCAGATGGTCTATTGCTGAGCAAGTGATGTAATTGAATGTTTTCAAAATGTGTCATCAATCTGCCACTGAACGTAAACAATGCCACTGAACCGAATGAAACTTGCATATTTTGCTAATTACTGCTGCTGAAAATGATCAATTATTGTCATGTTTTGGGCTGTACTAATTGGTCGGACCCCGGAAAAACATTTGAAGCACCATTCACTGCAAATGATCTATTGCTGAGCAAGTGATGTAATACTAAATATCTCCCAAATCTGAAGAAACAAACTCATCTTTTATTCAATACATTTTCATTTTTGGGTGAACTATTCAAAAAATATCTACAGTACATAAACAAATAAACAGTAATACCTTAATGAAGAGAAGTATGTTTAATACTTTGGTCTCTCTTTTTCCATTTTTCTCTCTCATCACAAGAACATCCAGAAGACTGGCTCCAACACCTTGGCCCATGTCTGCCAGCCGGGCCTGGAGCTCCGACACCGAGTACACACGGCTCTGGCAGTACTGCACCATCTCAGAGAAGAGCAGCGCGAATGCACTCACGCTCACCTCAGTTTTGGGACGCGTGAGCGAGCGCTCGAGAATCGCAGATTTGCCTCGCGTAAAGCGCACCTCCATTTCGTCCACACCGAAATTGAATCACAATCTGAATTAAAAAATGAACGTGCTCGAGTCCTGGAATATAAACAGTTTTGTGTTATAAAACCAGCACATAATGTTATGCAAAAATATTCCCGAATGCATAAATGTCAGTTAACGTTCTAATTCATTGATTCGTCATTCATTGTTACACTTATTATGTATTTAAGGGTAGGTCTTTGATTGCATTTTAGGTTTTGCAGATTGTACAGGAACTAGATAATACCGGCAAACGAGGCACTTTGTACAGAAATTATGAAATTATAGAGCTGGTATCACAATCAAAGCATATTTCAGGGCTTATTGGCGTTTACCTGATGTTTGGGTTTCAGTTCCGGATGCGTGAAGCCAAGCTTAGTGCAAATCCTTGTTCTTCCATTGTGACCGGATATTTTCAAAATAAAAGTAGGACTGGAAATAGTAATGAATTTATGTTTTAGAAACAAAGCAACGTGTTTTGTAGTTTTAATTAAATTCCAAGTTTTGAAAATGTAATTTTTGTTTTATTTATTTTCGAAAAGCATTTTAAGGAAATGATGATTCAGCGGCAGTGACTTTTATTTTAAAATCGTCATTTAAAAGTTACTGGCCAGGATGCGCTTTGTTCACAGTGCGTGATGCGCTTGTAAATAGTGAACTTGAAGAACCGGCTATTTAATTTATGTCCTTCGTGTAAGTTTGCAATTAATTTGAAAAGTGGAAATATATATTTAACATATGTTTTAAATACATATAATTTCAGGAGAGTTTATAAGCATAACAGCATCGTATTTTATAAATGTTAAATTATTCGAGTTGCATATCTGTTCTGCATTTGTGAAGTTAATCTGAAAACTTTCTTTCTTTGTCTACAAAATTAGAGACAGAAATTTTACAAAAATGTTTTTCCATTAAACATCAGTTTCTTTCTCTCTCTTGTAAGGTGGTTTAAACTGCACTACAAGGTGTGAGAATGCTTCATGCCTTTAAGAGCCTCAGACACTTTTCCACAACTACCATGAGGAGAGCAGGTAAGAAAATGTATTGAATATTTAATGTATTGGAAATTTAAATTGGTTAACATTCATGGTAGTTGCTTAAAAATCAACTATTAAATGCATTTAGAGAGCACTGTTTAATAGTGTTCATTTTTTATAGAATGTACATGAATGTTATGAGTTTATTTAATTAAGACCTTTTGTACTTCAACACAGCGTCTGAGTTCCGAATGACTGTCCCATGGGGAGAGATGAGAGGTCAGGTTTGGGGTCCTTCCAATGGTCGTCCCGTGCTGTGCTTGCATGGTTGGGCTGACAACAGTGGGACATTCAATACTCTGATTCCGCTGCTTCCTAAAGGTGCAGTGTTTGATTCCAGATAATTTATTAACATTTTGAACATCCATTTATTATTACATATCTCATCTACAAACATTGGTTCTCATTTTCTCTCTTTTTCTCCACATCTCTCCCAGACTGGAGATTCGTAGCCATTGATTTTCCAGGTCACGGTCTCTCGTCTCACAGGCCTGATGGATGTTTTTACACCTTCCCTTTGTATGTGGCAGATGTTCGGCGAGTTGTAGAAGGTTTGAAGCGACTCAGCCTTTGTTACAAACCACTAATGAATTATCTTGACTACAAAAAAAAAAAAAACCCAAACAAAAAAAAAATCATTGGAATGAGATAAATATGCTTGAAAAGCAACACTGCTTAAAACAGGAAGACTTTTCAAACGTAAATTTGATTTTAGTGAATTCTGGCAATTCGTTTGTCTTATTTCATGCATAACCAAGAGAGAAAATACACTATTATATAGATACAATCTGTGAAAACAAGATTTAAGAGTTGCTTCTAAAGTAAATTGATTTTTTTTTTTTTTTTTTTTTTTTTAATTTGAAACCAAGGCCACAACTAATTTAAAACATAGATATGACTATATATTTTTTTCCATTTGTTTGCAGCTCTTCAGTGGAAGCGGTTCTCTATCATTGGACATAGTATGGGTGAGTCAGCTTTGTTCCTGCTGTCTTCATTCACTGACAGGTCAAAGTACTCTTTAGTATGTGAAAGGTCAGAGGATCTATGCAAACTGTATGTTAACTGATGATAAATCATTATTGTTAAGCTGTGTTATTGTAGTGCTCTGTAAAGTCTTTTTTGTATTTATATATTTTATAGCTTTTCTTCAATGACATAAATATATGTTAGTAGATCAGTAAGAGAGCATTAGGAGGACACTGGGATGAATGCCACAATCTTGACTTTGTATTCCTCTACTATTTATAGCATCACCACTTCTCTAAATATCACCCTTATTCACGACAGTTGATGATCCAGTTGAGCAGTATTATTTTCCAGAATTCAAGTTTAAATGAATTAAAATGTATTTAAGATGGAAGATTTTAAGATTTCACAGTAGGAAACAAATGTGTGAGTAGGTGTTTTGAGTAATAACTTTGAATAATTTAAGGGGTTAGACTTGGTTAAAGATATGGAAAAACAGAGAGGTGAACATTACCTTACATAAATCTATAAACAAAATTAATGCACAGTCTTGGAGTAACATAAAATAACCAAAACATGATGATAATAATAATAATAATAATTAAGTTGGCTTGAGAAAGCCAACTTACTGATCTACTATTTAAGATGATTATTCTTCTTCTTCTGAGCCAAATTTCGGTATCTATCTCCTCCTAGAGCTTTCAAGCTAGAACCACCAAACTCGGCCCAGACCTTCAGACTGGTCTGACTCGGTGTGCTATATCTTTTCAGACTGATCCGGCTTATGGTTTTCATAAACCAGACAATCAAAACCACCAAAAATCCCATAGACTTACATTGATGGAATGTTCAAATGAGCCAACACTCTTCAAACTCCAACTGACAAAATTCAAATCTAAACTCCCAGAATCCCTTGAGGCTCAATCAAGCTTCCCTTCTATGTACTATTTCTAATCAATTTAGACTCATTTAAGCTTCCACTCTAATATTTGTAATATTTCTAATCTATCTAGCTATCTAAATCATGCTAGCAACATGCTAGTAACATGCTAATCATGCTAACAACATGCTAGTAACTTGGTAATCGTGCTAGCAACATGCTAATTACATGCTAATCATACTAGAAACATGCTAACAACATGCTAGTAACATGCTAATCAGGCTAGAAACATTATAGTAACTTGCTAATCATGCTAACAACATTCTAGTAACTTGCAAATTATGTTAACAACATGCTAATCATGCTAACAACATTGTAATCAGCCTATAAAATACAAGCAACAAGCTAATCATGCTAAAACATGCTAGCTGCTTTCATACTTTTACATCTGCTTCAAACTTTCAGGCTAGGCTTTCTCAAGCCAACTTAAAGTTTGTTCTCAAACTTTATTCGTCTAGTTATTATTATTATTATTATTAAATATAATAAATAATCATGGTTACTGGATAACACTGGAATATAAATGTAATTATAATAAAAAAAATTATACATTTCATATGTCAGTAACATATTCATGACATTTAAGTAAGTGGAAACTATTTGTGACCCTGGACCATAAACCCAGTCATAAGCAGCACGGGTATATTTGTAGCAATAGCCAACAATACATTGTATGGGTCAAAATGATTGATTTTTCTTTTATGCCAAAAATCATCAAGATATTTTGTAAATTTCCTGCTGTAAATATATCAAAACCTAATTTTTGATTAGTAAAATGGATTGCTAAGAACTTCATTTGGACATTTTTAAAGGCAATTTTCTCAATATTTAGATTTTTTTTTTGCACCCTCAGATTCAAGATTTTCAAATAACAAGCCATACATCATGGAAAGCTTATTTATTCAGCTTTCGTAAATCTCAATTTCAAAAAATTTACCCTTATGACTAATTTTGTGGTCCAGGGTCACATTTTTGAACTGGATTAATTATTTGTTCATTTACCATAATTTGATGTTTTTTTTGTTTTTTTTTTAACAGGCGGGAATGTGGCAGGAATAGTGAGTATTCATAATGTTTGTTTTCTATTTATGTAAATGTTATAGTTGTTAGTACAGTATTTCTCAGCTGGTTTTACTTCATGACCCATATTTGACATAAAAGGACAACCTATGACAGAACTAAAATGATGCAGTGTAAACGAAAATGTCTTTATTTAAGATGATGGTCCAACATTTTGTACAATTATTAACTTTTTGCTATCTTGGTATGCATGAGTATAATGCTGGCTAGAATTGCTTTTATCTGCTGTCCTTAAATGGATACATTTTTGGTTTTTGCAACAGCTGAGAACCAGTGTTGTAGTAAATGCAGTCACTGTGTTGTGTAAATGTAGTGTGTGATAGCATTTCCTTCTGGTTTTCTAGTTTAGTGCCTTGTACCCAGAGATGGTTGATGATGTTGTTCTCTTGGATGCTTATGGATTCCTCCCAACACACGTGGTAAGAATAAATTGTCTGTAAATCATAGAGAAGACTTATTCATTGTGCGTGCAGTAATGATAACAACATGCATGTTTTTTGTCCTTTTTTTAGACGGACATGTTTAAAAACATGAGGAAAGGGATAAATGATCAAATCCAGTATGACAACAAGATGAATGAGAGGAAAGAGAGGCTATACACTTATGAGAAAGCCAAAGAAAGGTGAAGTTTAGTTACAGACAAACATGTATAGTGCATTAATGTTCCCGTTTTCTGTTGAGTTTGTCACATTTCTCACAATTTGAGTGTCTTGTCTGTGAAATCACCCAGAATTAAAAATGAACAATTCATATTTTTTTATATTGCAGTGTTTATTACAAATGATTTATCTTAGACAAAATCTATTTATCATTCATCCACCAAATGTTGACTGCAAAAGTGAATTTTCAGCAGCCAGTTTAACATGATCCTCAGATAATTTGAATGTGTTGATTTAATGGTTAAACATGTCTTGTTGTTATCAACGTTAACAGTTGTGCTGCTTTATATTTTTGTTGAAACGGTGATGCACGTTTTTTTTGGGGGGGGGGTCTATGATGAATAAAAAAAAGTTCCAAAGAACAACGTATTATTATTATCCTATTGCAGATTGAAGGCTGCAAGCCCCTTCCTTTCCGATCAATCTGCAGATATTCTGTTAGAGCGAGCGGTCAGAGAAGTTGAGGGAGGTAAGACATACAGCAACTGTACGCTCAATCTAGGGACCTAGATTTTCTCACTTTTTCCTCTCTAAATTACATCCTTTCTCTTAAAGGATTTGTATTTACCAGAGATTTCAGGATCAACCTGGTGAGCATATATTTCTTCATTTCTTGACATTTTAGTTGTTTGTTTACTCACGACAACAAGATTTCAGATTTAGTTTGACTGTTTGACCCATATTTATCTGTGTCATACTCATATCTTCTCATATTATCATATACAGCAGTTTATTCCTTTTATGTCATGTTTTCAGCTATTCAGATGTCTTCTGTTTAGAAAGGAATGTGTAAAAAAACACTATACACATCATTAAAAATGTTCATTTTTGTTTCAGAAAAACATTGTAAATAATAATATGGAACAGTGCCTCCACATGTTGTCACAAGTTAAAGCCAGAGTGATGCTAGTGCTGTGAGTTCACACACATACACACAGTTTTTCCATAGTTTTCATAGTCTTCAAGAGAAACACTGTGCACGTTTATGCGCAATTGTTCGAGATGTACATTTACATTTAATCATTTAGCAGACTTACAAATGAGGACAATTAAAGCAATAGATGCACCATTATTAAAATTCTGTCCAGTACTGATAAGAAGACAATTATTTTCATGTTATGGCTGGAAGCCAAATGGTCAGTTATTAAATTTTCCACTATTATGTCTAAATAAATGCTAAAAGTCGGTTTAGGCAACACAGCCTTATAATGTACAGTATGAAAAATGTATTTCTCTTTGAAATATACTGGTCTTAAAAACTATTAACTGAATATCATTGTAGTAGATTATAAGAGATATAAAATCAAAGTGGCATCCGTGGACATTTAATGTATAAATGTGCACTAAGTGTGGCGTAAGTCTATTTTAAATGGCTAGTTCACTCAAAAATGAAAATTCTGTCATTTATTACTCACCCTCATGCCGTTCCAAACCCACAAGTTCATCTTCAGAACACAAATTAAGATATTTTTGATGGGATTCGAGAGCTTTCTGACCCTGCATAGACAGCAATGCAACTGTCACGTTCAAGGCCCAGAAAGGTAGTAAGTTAACATAGTCTGTGTGACACCAGTGATTCAAGCATAATGTTATGAAGCTACAAGAATACTTTTTGTGTGCATAGAGAACAGAAAAAGGACTTCAGTTTTTTTTTCTCTTTCGTGACAGTCTTTGCCGCACATTCACAAGAGTATCACGACCCATGCGTGCGGTGCTGCTGAGTTTTTTAACAGTGTCTTTACTACCTTTCTAGGCCTTGAACGTGGTAATTGCGTAACTGTCTATGCAGGGTCAGAAAACTCTCGGATTTCATTAAAAATATCTTAACTTGTGTTTTCGAAGATGAATGAAGGTCTTACGGGTAATTGCTGACAGAATTTTCATTTCGAGTGAACTATCCCTTTAAAAACACTGTTTATCCACAACAATTACATGCACTATCAGACTGCATTTGTATCTTGCATTCATGTCCTGTGACATACTTTGTTGCACTGTTTTAAAAATGTGTCTTTCTTCAGGGCAAAAGATGGTCTGTTCAAAACATTTACTCTACCTAATGGATATGGTGATGTGATTCGGAAGAGCTGGATTGATCAAAAAGTGAGATGTGCACACATACACACAAACATAAGTGCAAAATGTCTGTCTGTCTGGTATTAAGTAGATGTATCTTTCTCACTCCTCTGCAGGCCACCGTTGTTGACGTAGAAGGGGATCATCACATTCACCTCAACAAACCAGAGGCTGTGGCCTCCATAATCACAGATTTTCTTCAGTCACAAAATCCTGACAAAAAGGAGAGTGAATCTAAGAAGTCTTCCAAATTATAGCTCACACATGATGATTCAGATGATTAAGTATACTGATTCAAAATATTCACAGCATTAACCAATTCTTGTCATTTTTGTATGATACTGTAATACTTTAAACATCTAAAAGATGTTTTATTAGAAAACGTTTAGAACGTTTCCAGTATTTTGCACTATCCATCTGTCTTCCATTTTTAACAAGATGTTCAGCTGCTGCTGATGGAAATCTCCCTCAAAGCATAATGCCGTCACATTCACACCTCACAGCAGGTATGGTGCTTTTTGAGATGTGGACCATGTTATAGTTGCAAAATAAGCAACTATAAAAAATACTGCTAACATACAATAATCAGTAATTTAAAAAAAGGTTTAGTGCTGAACTGGTTTTATGCATTACTAGATTTAATATGCTCAAAGAAAAGCTGGCTGTATGTGATGAACAAGTAAAAAAGTCTATTTATGTTAATAAATATTAACTTAAACATCAGGTCATTTTACTTTTGTTGTAATGAAGAAAAATTAATATTGAAGTGTGTAATTTAATTTGTGCAGTAATTTGATTTTGTGCCATTACTGGGGCACAGTAAAAGGTCTGTTTCTAGAAATTTTGAAGCTACAGTAGCCCAAAAAAGTATTTAGAAAATTAAATCAGGTTTAAAAATGGATTAATGATATTGAATTGCACTGCAGCTCAAATGTTGTAATTTTTTAAAGGTGCTTTTACTCATATAGTAACAAAATCACAGTAGTAAAACAATAATATTGTGAAATATTATTACAATTTAAACTAATTGTAATTTATTGAATTTTAGCATCATTACTGTGAATTTTAACATCATTACTCCAGTCTTCAGTGTCACATGGTCCTTCAGAAATCATTCTAATATGCTGATTTGATGCTCAATAAACATCAATGTTCAAAACAGTTGCACTTTTTCAGGATTGTTTGATGAACAGAAAGTACAAAACAACAGCGTTTATTTGAAATAGAAATCTATTGTAACACAAATGCTTTGTCTGTCACTCTTGAATAATTTAATGATTCCTTTCTGTATACATTAGTATTAATTAAAAAAAAAAAATTGACTAACATTAGTTTATATGTACTTGAATCTGATTGGCTGACGAACGGGAAACGCACGGCGAACGTAGTTCCAGGCACGTTTTGACCGCATTACATGTCCAGATCACTTCGCCAAACGATTTCGGTTATTTTAAAGGTCCTTATAGCCTAAAACATCAGTAACCAAAAGCTACAACGACACTGGCCAAGTAAATAAATATAGCGAACCATACGATAAAAACGACAGATAATTTACATGTTTCTGGAACAAAATTACGTTTTATCATGCACGGAAAGCACATACTCTGGTTTTCCCGCTCTCTCTCCCTTAACGCATACACATAAGACACGCGGAAACATACACCCGCTTACGCTGTTAGCTCTACTCTGACGATTTATCAGTAAAAAAGTAGACCAACTTAAAAGCTATGACATTCCTCACAAGCGAGGTAACAACGGCGCCGTTCTAGGAGAAAATGAACTAGACGTTTCACTATTAGTAGAGACGTACAGACTCGGAGGTAATTTACGTTACACCTATAACGGTAATTTAACGGCCCGTCGGCATTTATTCCTTTCATATATACAGGGTTGCCAGGTTTCCACAACAAAATCCGCCCAACTGCTGCTCAAAACTAGCCCAATATATAGCGTTAGGTCCCCGTTAAAAATCGCGTTCCCAGGGATAAAATACACGTTTTTTTTCGGGGTTCCCTTGGACGTTATTGGTGTCGCTTCAACCCTCGGCAACTGTGTTGAAGTAGGCCAATTCCGCGGGAAAACCACGGACCTGGTAACACTGCATATAAAACACACTTATTTGTTAGATTGTTTGTTAGTAAAGAAAAATGGGTCTGAGAGAAGTTCCAGTAAAATTTACTGCAGATGCTGGTTGGTTTGACATTTAATTGTCATGAAATTCAGGCATTTTAAGATGACATTTTTAAGTATCCAAATATTTTCTGGGGCCAATATGTGTTTGCATCAGCTGTATTTGTGAATGTGCAGATTGCTGTGAATATGTGTTTCTGTGTTTAAATTCCTTAAGGCTTTGCTGAAAGCTGCACATCTTGCATTTGTCTTGTGCTCAAATGTAGGTCAGTGCTGCTCAGTTTTGCCTGACATTTGAGACTATCAATAACATGATACTCTGAACGCAAACAACTGTGAAATGGGAGCTATTGTGATGAGATTGTATGTGCTTGTGTTTATCAATCTGCTTTATGTATATTCAGTCAAGCATTGCTCACCTCAAGCTAGTAAGAGTCATACAGCAGCTCCCAAGTTTGTGTGTGTGCAAGAAAAATGGCTTCAGGAAGAAAACTATTCTGGGAAGTGTCATTCATGAAATGTCATTCATCTCCACAAAAGGAGATTTTAAAGAGGTAGTTCACCCAAATATTGTAATGAACACAAAAAAGGATATTTTGAAGAATGTTGACGACCAAACAGTTTTGGCTCCCATTGACTTCCATTGTATTTTGTTGTTACCAACATTCTTCTGTTTCTCTATTTAATGGTTCATTCACTCAAAAATAAAAAAATCTGTCATTAATTACTCACCCTCATGTCGTTCCAAACCTGTACGACCCTTATTCGTCTTAAGAACACAAATTAAGATATTTTTGATGCTGTGGATTTCATCAAAAATACCGTAATTTGTGTTCCAAAGATGAATGGAGGTCTTACGGGTTTGGAAAGACATGAGGGTGAGTAATTAATGACAGAATTGTAATTTTTGGGTGAACTATCCCTTTAAGTGAATATGAATAGTCTCATTATGAATAATGGCATGCCAAACTTGATTATGCATATGTTATAATGAGAGATCAAGAGAGCTATGTTGGCATATAAACCATTTTTATGATCATTTTTGTTCTTTTTACAGCTTCAGTGTACAAAGTCGCCATTCACTGAATGCAAAAGAGCAGCATGAACATTCTCTTAAATTTCTCCTTTTGTGTTCCACAGAAGAAAGTAAGTCATACAGTTTAAAAACAACATGAGTGTGATATTTGAACCTCTTTGGGGATATGAAAACATTCCTCCTAAAACCTCACTCTGATTTCCAGTGATATCTGCCAAGTTCCTGTTTGACGTGAAAAGATTATGAATGTAAAAGCAACACTGAGAAGAAAGGGTTACAAAAAAAATTACGTAACTTCTGCTCTGACCCTTTCCTCGTCAGAGATGTCTCCATGGTTACCCCCCCTCCCAACTGGAATGGGATGGTACAGCTTTGACAAGGAGAGCACGAAAGCAAGGGTGCGAGAAAAGCCCTCATTCCATAGCATTGAATAAAATAAAATGTCTTTGTCCACATAGCTTCACCAGCTGCTGTCTGGCTTCGTTATTCATTATTTTAATTTGATGGTTCTACCTGCTCATCCTGGGTTTGAGACTTTAAACCCCAAACTACAGCGCCAGTTCACAGCCAATCAAGGAAAGACTGCAGGTATGTAGAAACACATGATACATATGTGCATGTGTGGAAGTGAAGTTTTACAGCATGCTGTATAAGTATGTTTCATTGTTAGTGTACATCATCTTCATGGTAGTTCATTGAGAGAATGCAGCACTGTTAAGTATGAGTGACAGCACCGTTATATTTTGATATGGATTATGCAGCATTTCATGTACTGCATTGCACAGGTGCATTCTTGTTTAGAGAATAATAAAACTGTCTCTCCGTTTCTCTGTTTTGAGATAACACGATGCCTTGGATGTTTCTGGACTGGTTCGTCCCCGTCTATCTGCTGGTCTCTGTCCTGGTCCTGGCTGGTTTCGGAGCATGTCTGTATTTTCTGGAGCCGGGTCTTCAGGATGCCCACAAGTGGAGCAACAAGTCACTGAGGCACCAGCCACTGGCTCCCACAAGGCAAACACACTGCAGAGATGACGACAGCAACGCCTTGTTATGATGGGACATTTGAGACATTTGTGCCAAATCATATATTGACGCCACTTTATCAAAGTCCATTGTCTTTTCACAGGGTTTCTGTCGTTATATGCAATGATCTGCAATCAGATTACAGAGCAAAACAGTATAATACATCAGAGAACTCAATTCATTTGTTAAACAAAAATTATTTGCATTCAATTTTGTAATCTCAAAAAAAATTTGATGTATTCACCGTACGATTTCAAGACTAACCATGAAAACTGCCTCTACTGTAGTGGTCCTCAAACTTAAATAAAATTAATATTCATCAATGCAAATACAATTAATAGTGATGCATTAAAATACAATTTTACAGAAACCACTGAATTATTATTTAATATATTAAATTAGCAAAAAAAATTTCACTGAAATTTTGGTGCATCACTAACAATTATTACTCATATTAATTAATATTAAACTTTAAACAAAAAAACTAAAAAAAATCTCTTTAGTTTCTGGTTGTTTTCTAATTTTTGATTCTAAAAATAGATTAAAGAACATATTTTTTGTTATAATTATATTAGAAATACTGGAAGAATTATCTTATATATTATACCTTACCATGCTTTGAAAATTGTGTTGAACAATAGGAGTCATTTGAGTCTAAAGGCTTGAGAACCACTGCTTTAATGGGATCATAATATTATAGTAAACAGCTGTCAGTGATGTTTCCCACACAACCTCCCACAGAAGTCAGTGTCAGAGTAAGTTTTGGTGACATTTGGTCAAACTGGAGGAACATCCTTGACACTATGTGAAGGGGTATTGTGTGAAAACACATTACATACAGTGAACAAACAAGAGGGAACATTTCCAGGTCATGACGGTCATGTTCCACATCGCATTTTAGAACATGCCTGAAAAATCTGGAAAACCCACGTCCCAGGATAAATACAGTACACTGTGAATTAAAGAGTATAGTAGGGAACTCAAGCTACTCTGCATGCTATTTGCCATATTAAAAACACACTGTTCAGTTTTTTTTTGGTGGGCTGGTGTTCTTATCTGAGGCCCTGGATGTGTTTATTGGTAGTTACTTTCATGTGCCAATATTTGTGTCATTTGGTCTGTAACATCTAGATTCACACTGATTTCATTAACAAAATGCAACCGTCCCTTTAAATGTGAGTTAAAATCATGTAAAGCTGTTGGTTATAATCACACTCTGGACAATCATATGTAATAATGGTATTTGTAATAAAGTGGATCGATGTATCATCAATTGTAGCACGTTTTTTCCTCTTGGAAATGTTATATTATACATTAAACACAGACTGGACAAAAAATGCTTCTCTTCTCTGTTTTCACTTGATTTTGGAGTTTCACAAATTCTGCCATTTAGCGAGTGTGATGTGAAGAGAGTGGGTGAATGAGACAGTGGAGCTTCAGATGAGAAGAATGGAGGGAATGTAAGTCTAGTTCCCACTATTTCCTGACGCACTCTTCCCCCTTCATTCTCTCGCTTCTCTCTTCCAGTAAACAGACCACAGGATCACAGGTCAGTCATATTATATATCAGTTTCAGAATTTGATGTACTCACTGTATGTCTTAGTAGAATAACCAACCCGCTTTTCTGTGTATTCAGTGAAATATTTGACTTGGAATTGGGGGTGTCACAATAATTTGTGTATCGATTCTGCAATTTTTCGAATGCTTCGATTCAGTCTCGAATTGATTCTGAGCTTAGTTTTTAACAGCAGATGGCACTGCATTCTATAGAAACAGCCGTAGGGGAGAGAGGGGTAAGATGAGCCTTTTTTTACTTATGTGGTTGTTAAGATAAGGGGAAATGAGTAATTTCGGGATGTTTCCTATCTTTTTTAAATGATCAGAATGCACAATTATGGCTTATAAAAAAGTGTTCCTGTGGCTCAATTTGCCCCAGGTTAGGGGTAAGTTGACCCGAGTCAGTGGGTAAGATGAGACAACTGACCATCTGACTGAATCTGATTCAAACCTATGTGACATTTTAAAGATAATTTACCTCTTTTAAAAACTAACTTAATAATCAAATTTCATTTTGCAAACAGTCACATTTTTTTTCTTAAAGCTGACGTAAACAGACTGAAATTAACTGAATTAGAATGAAGGAATAACTCATTGAAACTAATAAACATTTTAGTCAAAAGATTATTGGCATTGTAGCTTTTTTTGCAATGTCAAACAGACCATTAGGAACTACTGGTGGAAAGATCTATTTGATTATGATGTGAAAAGCATCTTCTGGTCCTCAGATAAGGATTTAGTGCACTTGCACACATAATATCTATCTATCTATCTATCTATCTATCTATCTATCTATTATCTATCTATCTATCTATCTATACATACATACATACGTATATATATATATATATATATATATATGATAAACTAAGGCAGTTGCATAATATTACATTAAAATACCAGTTCATACTTTAGATTTAATTTAACTTCAATGCCTTATGGTGAGATAAGTTTAAGTGCTGGTTCAACTTACCCCACAGCATTTGGCTTACTTTGCCCCATAGCTGGCATTTTGAAAAAAAACTAGCTAGCTCACCAATTCCAGGCTAATATTTAGCTAAATGATTAGCATGGTTTTATATGTTGCTAAATCACCTATACTTATGCATCGTAACTATTTTTAGACCTGGACAAATTTGCTTTTATGTAACAGCCGTTACATCTGTAATGATAAATTTTACTTTGACAAGCCAAAAACAGGTTTTAAAGTAAAATATGTGTTTCTCCTTTTCACAGTCTGGCAGAAATTATGTGTGATTCCAAAATACATGGTCTCATGACAGTAAAAGTGTGAAAAGTTGCCAAGATACAGCGGGATACCCACTGGCTCAACTTACCCCACTCTGCCCTACTCTGCTTGCATCCAGTTCCTTCTTCGTGGGCGTTTGAGTCTGCAGTTAAAACTTAACCCAGAGCGCCATCTGCTGTTAAAAACTAAGTTCAGAATCGATTCCAGAGAGAATCGCGAAGCATTCGGAAAGTCTTTGAATCGATTTATCGTTACATCCCTACTTGGAATAAAGTTTTTCTCCTATTTTCAATCATGGTTCTTTGTAATTTAACTACTTACTATATATTTTGTGTTACATGCTCATATTTTTTATGCAATCTTATAGGCTGTGCAATGAACCCAAGGGAGCTAGATCTAACTGGAAACACATTACCTACAGGATCTCCCATCAACTCACCATCTCTCTCCTCAGCAAGACTCTCTCCATGTCTTATCCCTCCTTCTCCTTCCCGTCTCTCTCCATGTCTTGTTACCTCAGAATCTTCTCCCTCTCATCTCTCACCTTTATCCACTTCTCCTTCTCGTCTCAGTCCATCTTCTCACTTTATTTCATCTTACTCTCCTGTTCGTTTGTCTCCCTGTCCCACCTGTGACCCATCTACCTCACCCAATAGAGTGTCCCCCTGTCCCGTGCCTCTTTCCCCATCTGTTGTCTTAAAAAAGCCTATCCATATTTCCTCCTTTAATCAGAGCTTGGAACAAGAGAACCTGATTGATAGTTCTCCACAAAGGTACGTTTCTCTAAGTCCAGACGTTTTTTAAACTTTTTGATGCCAAAGACCACAAAATTTGCAGAACCCCCTTCAGCAACTTATTTATTCTGTGCACAAAAAATGCAATATAAAGCATTGTTTTTGTAAAATTCAATACTAATATACAATTATACATAAACTAAATAGTAAAAAAAATAGTAAAATAAAATATGTAAATAAAAACGTTATTTGTTATCGTTCCCTATACCCCTTTCCCAATATACTACATTATCATGTGTTTATCATGTATCATTTCCAAATATTATACATATTGCTAATGTCTTTAATTTTTGTTAGTATTTTACACTGTTGAAATTTTGTCTATTGAAATTGTTAGTTTATTCATTATACTTAACGCTACCTTGTCCATTTTTGTCTGTTCTACAGCATCATCAATACAGTGGATACGTCCCTAAATTCACCACAGCTGAAGTCAGTCAAGACCATTTCTCAAGTAGAGACAATTAGAGGACATTCTCCTGATATGCGTGGCAAAACATGGCCAGCAGAAAGCAAAATGTCTAGATTCACACCCATTTTATCCACTGAGAGAAGTGTAAGATCAATCCCCATAACCAACACAAGTGGTCAAAAGAAGCAAACTGGCCTACAACAAGAACCATTCAGACCTAAACTAAAGCAAAATTCAAACATCTATTGCAGGGGAGCTACCAAGCCTTCAACATTTGAAAGCTTAAGCCCTAAAAACCTCAGACATGTTGAAAAAAGTTCATACAGACCACAAAATCTAGCTAGCTATCAAAAGAAGCGTCAATCCCAAGACCCTACGCTAGTTCGAATCCGCCTTGGATTGATTAAAACAGGCAGGATTATAAACTCTGGTGCTCAGTTTTCTAATCTGGAGAAGATCAAGGGAAGCTGTGAAGAGAACAACCCCAAAACTCAGAGAGATGGGCATCCTGCTGTTTCGGAGAAGTTAAAACAGCCTATTCCTTCAAAGGTAATGTTAGAGGCAGCCAAGCAGATAATAAGACCCAACGTGGTGAGTGAGAGGAGCTGTGGGAAACCTCAAAACCACCCACAAGTTTCAGCTGAAGGAGCAACACAGTCAGGACTTACATATCCAATCTCATCACCTAAGTCTACCACAAACCAAAAGGATATTTTTCAAGAACTGGAATACAGTGAACTGGTTTCGTCCAGCCCAGAGCTTCGAAACAGAGTTTCAGAGGACTCTTCGTACTCTTCCCAACTGAATCAATCCAGTGCCAATGACAGCCAAGAGTCTAAACCAAAGGTCAGGCCTCAGTCTTCAGCTTCCGAGACAGACACCACCGTCATAACATCCCGTTACAGTAATACAGCAAATCAGTGCAGCCGGATGAGCTGCTTCCAGTTTCCTTTGAAGAATCACAGATCATCCACTGAATGTGGTCAGCTGAGTCGAATCTGTAGACCTGTGATCAAACGAACATCTGACAGTAGACCGACATACTTCAAAACACCTCAGGCATGGAGAAGATCTTCCTCAAACCAAACATTGAACACAAGAAGGGATGTCAGCAATTCATCCCAAAATAGATGCAGCCTTTCGGATTCAGATTCTTCTAAATCCTCTTCAAGCGAAGTGACCTTGCATGAAGATTACAGATTCGCAAGAAGACACAGAGGCTTGCGGTTATACAAAAAGTGTGCTGTTAGCTGTCCAACTAAATTTGCTGGAGAGAAACATGATTCAGCTGTTCACCCGGACCTCTCGGACAGCCCAAACACACACACAAATTCTGAAACTGTGAAATGTTCCTTGACTGGACGGATGCCGCAGTGTCCATTCACTCAACAAGAGTCCAAACACATACTTCATACAACAGATTGTGACAGATTTCAAGACATAGACTCCTCGCGGTTAACAGAGCAAGAAGACCCCCCACCATTACGGCCATCTGTAGTCGCAGACACGAAGAGCGGAGCTGACGTAGAGGCCTGTCCTGAAGAATCTGTGTCTACAGGTGGGTGCAAAGATAAATTGCTGGAATTGCATTAAAAGGACTGTATATAAAGCTGCATAAAGACATGAGGCATCCTAAATTGTAAGTACTGTATATACATAGTAGCATTATTTAGATTTAGTATATAAACAAGCATGTGAAGTATCATGTATCAAGAAGACTTTAACCTGTCATTAGCGATGAATGTTTGGGCGAGAATCACAGTCAGTACTTTTAGGGTTAGAAATTTAGAGAGGATTTCTAATAAATATTTTACTTAGGTGCACAATATGACATTCCAATTTAATACCTCAAATCATGTGTTTATGGAACGTTAGCAACCACCCAAAACACTGCAGCAACTACAAGCAATGCGCTAAAAATCACTCAGAACACTTAAAATGCTAAAATGAATCAAAACATCATAGTAACCACATGCTAAAATCACTCAGAACACTGTAGAAATGGCATAATGTGCTAAAAACAACAGAGTAATGTGCTAAAAATCACCTAAGGAACTTAAAAATGACACAAAAAACTTGCTAAAACATGCTAAAAATCACTCAGAACACTTTAGCATCCACTTAACATGTTAAAATGAATCAAAACATCATAGTAACCACATAACAACATGCTAAAATCCCTAAAAAAAAACCCTAGGAACTGAATAACGTGCTAAAAACAACTGAGCAACATGCTAAAAATCACTCCAAACACTTTAGCAAGCACTTAACATGGTAAAATGATTTAAAACATCATAGTAACCACATTACAATATGCAAACAATAACTCAGAACATACTAGAAACTGCATAATGTGCTAAAAACAACAGAGTAACATGCTAAAAATCACCTTAGGAACTTAAAAATGACACCAAACACTTTTGCAACATGCTAAAAATTACTCAGAACTCTTTACCCTGGTGAAAAAACCAGCATATGCTGGTAGGTATGTTTTGATGCTTGGATGCTGGTTAGGTATGTTTTGATGCTGGTTTAAGCTGGTCCTTTGCTGGTTTATGGTGGTCCTTTGCTGGTTTATGCTGGTCCTTTGCTGGTTTATGCTGGTCCTTGACGCAACCACGTAACATGTTAAAATGAATCTAAAAAAAATATTAGTAACCACATAACAACATGCTAAAATCAGTTAGAACACCCTAAAAACTGCATAATGTGTTAAAAACAACAGAGCAAAATGCTAAAATTCACCTTAGGAGCTAAAAAACGACAACAGACACTTTAGCAATAGCCTATGTTAAAAAATCATTCAGAACATTTTAGCAACCACTTAACATGTGAATCAAAATATCACAGTTACCATATAACAACATGTTAAAATCACTCAGAACACCCTAGAAACTGCATAGCGTGCTAAAAACAACAGAGCAACATGCTAAAAATCACCGTAGGAACTTAAAAATGACACAAAACACTTTAGCAACATGCTAAAAATCACTCAGAACACTTTAGCAACGACATAGCAATGTGAATCACTTAGAAAGCCTTATAACACAGCAATGTGCTAAAAAATAGCTCTGAGCACTTTAGCTAATGTTAGGAACATGCTAAAAATCACTTTAGCAACTACATAGCAATATGCTAAAAAAATAATGAAAAAGTGAAAACCACTCAGAATGTATTAGCAAATATGTAGCAATGAACCCACTGTGCTAACAACAACACCCTTACAAAAAAAGAATAGGAATGTGCTAAAAAATATCTTTAAATACTTTAGCAACCTCATAGCAATGTGCTAAAAATCACTAAAAACACATGCATAGCAAAGTGCTACAAATTTCTCAGAACACCTTAACAATCGCATAACAACACGCTAAAATCACTCTGAACACCTTAGCAACTGAATCGCATTGACTTGGCACAAGTAAGTGCCACTTCCATTTTCACTGAAAACTCTTAAATGGAATTTGCTACTAGCCTGGAACTCTAATAATCCACATTAATGATCTCTAATAGTCAGTTACACTGAATTTCAAGGGAAAAGTTATGACATCTAAGTAAAAATAGCTTGTGGTAGGTCAATGTTTTAAAATGCTCAATATGTATCCAGAGATCTGAACCCTAGAAACCCTAATATGCATACAGTGTGTGGTGAATATTAGCCACTATATAGATGACAGGACAAACTGTAAATGATATAGCATTCAAAATTGGGACTCCGCCTTATCATCAAGCACAGGCCTGTCTAAACCGAGTGAGATAACCCGGTTATGAGGTAAAACACACACTGAGGCTCAACGGCACTTCAGTGGCACTGTATACACCACAAGCATTTCACATGTGAACGGTGCACATGAGACAGGCAGGCGCGGGACTACAAAGCCGTGAAGTGTGAGTAGGATGACATAAAATGTGCAACGGGAAATTAATATTTTGTTTTGTATGTGGAATTATAAATTTAAGTTAATAATTAACCAACTTTATTTGCATAATATAATGTATTTCAGGATATTCAATGAGGACAAAATGTCAGATGGAACAAGGAGGTTGGAAAATAAGCGGACTTGATGACGTCAGCAGAACGGGATAGATGTCAGTTGATCGTTATTGCTTCTTTCTAAATAATTTTGCTCCATAAACATTGTATTTAAGAAATTATATATTATTTTTGCTTATTTTAACGAGAGTTGTTGTAGTCCACATGTCGCATTGTTTTACACTAGTCACCAGTCCTGGAACTAATCAGCAATGGCATCAACATGCATCGCAACGTTTAATATAAATATCTGCACAAATGTAACCTACCAAAAAAAAAAAAACATAGCCAAACGGAAAAGTTTTAAATAGCAGAGTGCCAAAAAAATCACCTAGCGGCCCGAATCCCTAATTTCAGCTCGACCCGTGAACTGAGCATGCGCGCTGCATCACCCAGTCTCCCGTTAGTTTCCTTGGTAACGAAAAAAGGGTGGAGGAAGGAATGAGGTGCATCTAGCTGCGAATAGCAAGGCGAGAGACGGGGTGAAAGAAAGAGGGAGCGAGGAGCGAGGTACCTGAACACATGATCATTCCCTAACGTCTGTTCAACTACTGCCTTAGCCTACTTATACTTCAATAGACTGTAAAACAGCGAGAGGCAGAAAAAGGACGATAAATAAAACATATCCTGCGACCGCTACAAAAACACGAATCGGTAAGTGGGAAGAGTGTTTATTATACGAATCCTTTTGAGGAAAACATGAATCAATAGAACAAAACGGGAGGTAATGTGTGTATTCAGCAGTGTATGTTTATGTTTGGTTTCCCGCCCTTTGAAACAGCTAGTAACGTTTTAAATGCTAGTGATACTAATTTATTCTCTAAATGAAAGACAAACATCATTGTCGCTTGTGAAGGAAACCTCTCATGTTATGTGTTGCTGTTTAAAAGGCGTCTTGGTGCGTGGGAAAGGTCCAGCCGTGGGTGATTAATCCGATAAAGAGATTTGTTGAGTGGCTTCTGTAATAATTCATTATTTGTTGCTTATTTTGGGTGGCATATGGTGTTCATATAGGCCGGCAACTCAGTGGACTAGGTTGGAAAATAGGAGCACTAGAACATAGCATACATAGGTTTTGAAAAGCAAATTATTCACTCATGTCTAATCTTTGTAGTTTTCCCTCAGTTAATCATGTTGTTTCTAAACAACAACATATTGTACATGCAAAACACAGTAGGCTATAGGGGTCAGCTGAGCCACTTTTTACTTAAGTGGTCCTTTAGGCTAAAAGAAATGTGAAATAAAGGTATAGTTCACCTAAAATGAAAATCATCATGTACTCACCATCCACTTCCAAACCTGTATGAGTTACTTTCTTGTGCTGAACACGAAAGAAGATATTTTGAAAAATGTTGGTAAACAAACAGTTGACGGTAGCCATTGACTTGTATAGTAACAGTAGACTTATATGTGACCCTGGACCACAAAACCAGTCATAAGGGTAATTTCTTTAAAAATTGAGATTTATACGTCATCTGAAAGCTGATAGCTTTCCATTGATGTATGGTTTGTTATGATAGGACATACAAATATTTGATAATCTGATATCTGAGGGTACTAAAAATATTGAGAAAATCGCCTATAAAGTTGTCCAAGTAAAGTTCTTTGCAATGCATATTACTAATTAAAAATTAAGTTTAAATTAAGATTTATTTACAGTAGGTAATTTACAAAGTGTCTTAATGGAACATGATCTTTACTTAATATCCTAATGATTTTTGGCATAAAAGAAAAAATTATCATGTTGACCCATACAATGTATTTTTGGCTAATGCTACAAATATACCTGTACTACTTAAGACTGGTTTTGTGGTCCAGGGTCACATATATGTAACAGAGTCATAGATAGGCTGCTTCACAACAGAAAATAAAAACACAAAATCAAATTAGGTTGTCATCATAGTAATAATAAAAATAATAAATCATTTTTCTCACATGCAGGACCTTAAATATATGATCACGACAAACTGTGCACAGTTTACTAGATTTAAGGGCTACACAGTGTGTTATTTACACTCAAATAACATCTAGCCTGATTAAATGTATTTTTCGTTTATCATTTGCTCTTTCACACAGACATGTCAGAAATTGTGCCCCCTGAAGTGAGACCTAAACCTGCTGTCCCAGCTAAGCCCTCTCATGTGGTGCCACCTTCTAGTGTTCCCTTTGTGCCTTCACCCCAAGGAACAGGGGGTGAAGGTCAAGGGTCAGGTCGAGGATCTGCATTGCTTGGATACATCGGAATAGACACCATCATTGAGCAGATGCGGAAGAAGACGATGAAGACAGGCTTTGACTTCAACATCATGGTGGTTGGTGGGTGGGAGAGCAGTTTGTTCACATTTACTTTTTGCTTTGTTCACTTTCTTATTATTTCTCCTCCCTTTCTACCTCCAGGTCAGAGTGGTCTTGGGAAGTCTACTTTAGTGAATACTCTCTTTAAGTCACAGGTGAGCAGGAGGAGCACAGGCTGGAGTCGTGATGAGAAGATCCCAAAGACCGTTGAGATTAAATCTGTGTCTCATGGTAAGAGTTTGATCATGCGACTTCTAAACATTTAACTGTGTCTCATCATATCAAGGATTTACATTACTTGTTCAAAGCTTTTAAGCACTGGTTGCTAACGGACAGACCTTTTACTGGACAAAAATAGACATCATGGGCTAATTAAGAAAGCCTCATTTAGTGTCAGCTGATGTAATCAATACACCAGGGCCTGTAGCACAGTGGCATATGTGCTTGTGAATAAGAAGTGTCTAGACCAGCATGTGTTGTGCCCAGGGCAAGGTGATGGTAAATCCCCTATAGGTAAGTCAACAGCTGGCAAACTAAATGATGTCAAATGTATCCAAATGGTGTTGAGGAAAAAGGCTAGGTATTTATTTCTTGTTGACAAATGTAGGTGTGAAATGGGTGTCGGGAGGAAATATTTAAAATCATCATGATGTCGTGTCAGCATAAACATATCTGATTTAAAGAAATAGTTAACCCAAAAAATGACAGCTGTGTCATCATTTACTCACCTTCATGTCATTCTAAACTTGTATGACTTACTTTCTTCCGTGGAACACAGAATAAGAATTTTTAAAGGGACAGTTCACCCCAAAATTAAAATTCCATCATTTTCTAAAACTTATGTTGTTCAAAACATATAGGTGTGTGTACACCAAACGTATTTATTTGTGGAAGTAGATTACATAAAAAGTCAAAGATGCAAATACATGTGAATTTAGTCATGCAATTGTCATAAGCGTCAAGCAAATTGTCAAGGCGTTTATATTGTGCTTCCACTGAAAATCCAGGTCACCAAAATTCAAAAGATCCAAGACTTGCTTGAAATTGCTTGATTCATATGGATTTAGTTTACCATGCTTTTATGACCTTTTTCTGAGGTTTGGTTATTTGGGCTTTCAGAAACCTCTCAGGTTTTATTAAAAATATCTTAATTTCTGTTAAAAGATTAACCAAAATCTTATGGTTTGGAATGACATGAGCGTAAATGATGACAGAATTTTCATTTTTGGGTGAACTGCCTCTTTAAGAATGTTTCCACTGTTTTTGTCCATATGTGACCTTAAGTAGCACAAGTATATTTGTAGCAATAGCCAACAATACATTGTATAGGTCAAAATTATCGACACAAATCATTAGGATATTAAGTAAAGATCACGTTCGATGAAAATATTTTGTAAAATTCCTACTGTAAATATATTAAAACCTAATTTTTGATTAGTAATATGCATTGTTAAGAACTTCATTTGGACAACTTTAAAGGCGATTTTCTCAGTATTTAGATTGTTTTGCACCCTCAGATTCCAGATGTTCAAATAGATCAAATCTTGGCCAAATATTGTCCTATCCTAACAAACCATACATTAATGGAAAGCTTATCTATTCAACTTTCACATGGTGTACAAATCTCAATTTAAAAAAATTGACCTTTATGACTGGTTTTGTGGTCAACGGTCACATATAATGAAAGGCAGCACTTTGACCCCATTTATTTTATGGACAAAAAGTGGTGTTTTCTTATAAGATTTAACCATCCTGTCACAGAAACAATCACTGTTATCTAAAATGCTGTATCTGTAGCTGTGATAAATATTGATTTTGCAGTGATTGAGGAAGGAGGAGTGAAGATGAAGTTAACAGTCGTTGACACACCAGGTTTTGGAGACCAAATCAACAATGAAAATTGGTGAGTACTGTGTGATTTCTCTGTTAAAGCCAGAGGACTGACTGCTATTTTTAACCGATTTAGTTTTTGCAAATGATTCAAAATGCCACTGCATCCTGCATCACTGAGGGAAACTGAGGACATGCATTTGTCAGCTGAAATAAATGGGGTCAGTTAGGTACTTCATTTCGGCTGCTACTAACTGGCATCAAAAACGTGTTCCAAGTGTGAGGGGCAGTGTTGTGACTTCCAGATTTACACTTAATTTGCACAGACAAGAATCAGATTGCTGGTAGGGATGCCAAATGCGAGTGTGGTTTGGCAGCACGCCCTCAGTGATCACATCCAAGGATCTCAGTTAAAGGGACGAAGTGTTTTTCTTTGTCATATAAACGCCTTAGGGAAAATAGTGCTGCAATGGTTGTTGGGTGCTGTTGTATGCAGCTTTTTATTCATATAGAACCAAAGCTTAAAATCTACATTTCTTTTTCATTATTCCAATGCCACCCATGCTGCTGAGAGAAGCATTTAGATGAATATGTCAGTTTGTGCTGAGTGCTTTCATCTCAATAGCAAAATAACAAAAATGACAACATTGAGAAAACAAAAGTTGATCTGATCTTAGCGATGTGCAGTTCGGCACTCCAGCCAAGTCATGTCACAGTACTTTGTACAATAGATTGCTTTAAAGTGTCAGTGTGGCTTGCTTTCAAGCAGAATTACAACTTCAATTTTAGCTAGAAAGTAAGTCTCCAGTATGTTTGTGTTTTTACTAGTGTCTGGCTAAGACGGAATGAACTGATTTTCTGAAACATTCACTCAAGCTGTTTCAAACTCTGAACTCCAAACAAACTGTTTGGTCTAGTCTGGTTTTTCATTTGCTGTTTCAGAGTTTCATGTGCCCTAGCATAGCTTTCAACATGTAACATCATTGAATATTTTCCTTTTTTGTGCCTAGCTGGGAGCCCATATCTAAATACATCAATGAACAATACGAGAAATTTTTGAAGGAAGAAGTCAACATCGCTCGCAAGAAACGCATCCCTGATACCAGAGTACACTGCTGCTTGTACTTCATATCTCCAACTGGACACTCGTGAGTTAGAATTTTATAATAATGTTTTTCTTAAGCTCATTTACCATAATAGTACCAAATTGTATCAGTATGTATTAAAGTTGTCCAATCTTGTCCAAACTGAAAATCTGGGCAAAAGTCGTGTAGTGTATTCCAGCCTTAAGACAAGCCGCTGTGTTGATTTAAGACCATGTGCATGAGTGCTCCTCATTCAGCCAGATATGCTTGAAAGAGCTGCATTAGGCAAACTGTGAACCTCAGAAAGGCCAGTGTGTCGGTAATAAAATCGGTCTATTAATTATATCTCTTTCCCCTTTCTCAGGCTTCGCCAGTTGGATATTGAGTTCATGAAACATCTGAGTCGTGTGGTCAACATCATTCCTGTCATTGCCAAGTCGGACACACTCACTCTTGATGAGAAAACTGAATTTAAACAGAGGGTGGGAATGAAAGACAGATTCGCATGGTGATTCAAAATCAAGTCAGTTTTTTAATGCAATCAATTACAGTTCACCATACTTCCCTGCAGGTGAGGAAGGAGCTGGAAGCATGTGGGATTGAGTGTTATCCGCAGAAGGAGTTTGATGAAGACATGGAGGATAAGAGTGACAATGATAAGATCAGGGTAAGGGGAACTTCTCTTTCCGTCTCTCTTATCTCATCTTACATCCCATGTGTTTTCATCATATGTTTGTCACATTAAATCTGTGGATTACAGGAGGCAATGCCCTTTGCTGTGGTAGGAAGTGATAAAGAGTACCAGGTCAATGGCAAACGAGTTTTGGGCAGGAAGACAGCCTGGGGAGTGGTGGAGGGTGAGTGGCAGAAGTGTTTGCTGTGTTATTTCACAACTTTTTATGCAGATTTCTGTTTGTTTCAGTGCCAAGCGTGATTAAAATATTTGTTATTTTAGGTGGTTCTATTATTATGACGAAATAGATAAGTGGAGTTATTGAAACAGATTTCTCAGGTAGGAGAAGCCATATCCTGGAGTAATTAATAAGAACTTTACGCAGATGGCTAACAAACCTATAATATTTGGGTCATTTTCTATATTCATTGCATTTTCTGTCCTTGCAGCAAATCATCTTATGTTGCATTTAAAACATGCACTGAAATTGCTTCCAAGAGGATTACGCTTTGGGTTTATATGCATATTTGCACGAAATAATATGAACCTAAGGCATTTTAATCAGTTTATCAAACTGATGACATGTTCTCCAGTTTTCTCACGTGCTATTTGTCACCTTTTGACTTTTTATAAAAAATTAAATCTTAAAATGTTACAAAAACAGACGTTTTCTGCATGTTTTCCACCCTGTTAGTATGTACTTACTGTAGGAAGCATTAACAGTTTACTTTGACCAACCAAGACAATAGTCCTTTTCACATAGTAAATTGCTTTAAAATTACCTGAACGACTTTACTGGTAAATACAAAAATGTGCTGTTCACACAGGAAATGACATTCTATGTTTTTACCAGTAAAGCACCATTCACACATCACTTTCAAAATACCGGTAAATTCTGACATCATTTGTAAACATGGAGGGGTATATGTGGTTAGTGTTTTTGTTGATGTTTTCATTTTTGTGTCAATCTTGTTCTGTGTTCACACAGAGCACAGTACCAGTAAATAATACAGCATTTTTTCTGATTTTATCGATTAATTCGAATTTAATGTTTTGCCACAATGTTATTTTTTAGAAATCGCAGAATCCCAATTTTGAATAGAATGTTAGAATTAGACAGTTTTGACAGTATGCCAGTGATAACAGTAAAGGGAAAAGAACGATCCAACAGCATGTTGGCACACATGATTAACCGCTCACCTGTTTCACAGACAAGGCTTAAGCCTAGTCCCAGACTAAAATGTAAATCTGAGCTGTTTCAAATAAAGAATCTTGCACTGACTGATCTTAAAATATATCAGGGCGTTTGTTTTGTCTTAAGATGGACACCTGTAATGTTTATTTCCAAGGCATGTTTATTTAAATGACTTAAATATCTTAATTGAACTATGGCCTAATCCTGGCTTAGTCTAAACCCTGTCTGTGAAATCAGGCCTATATGTTTGAAAGGGGCTAATGCCAATTTCAAGGTAACTTTGAGGTACTGTGTATAAAGAATGATGTTTTTTACAGTAAGCCTTGTGTATTTCTACTTGTGTACAGTATGTTGTGTTATTACGTACTTTCTGACAAAACATTTTTTTTACCATCTCTGTAGTTGAAAACCCAAATCACTGCGAATTCTCCTTACTTCGTGATTTCATGATTAGGTGATGTATAAAACTTTATTTGATAAACTTATATACTTATTACTGTATTCACTACTGTTCAAAAATTTGGAGTCAGTAAGATTTTTGAAAGAGTGCTTTTATTCAGAAAAGAAAATGCCAGTAAAGACAGTATTACAAAAGATTTTTTATTTCCAGTGAATACTGTTAAAATATTAAGCAGTGTAACTATTTACAACTATGATAATAAAAATAAATGTTTCTTGATCAGCATATTGAAATGATTTCTGAAGAATCATGTGACACTGAAGACTGGTGTAATGATGCTGAAAATTCAGCCATCACAGGAATAAATTGAATTTTAAAATCTATAATATAAAAATAATATTAAACAATATTACCGCTTTTACTGTATTTTTGATCAAATTCACTCTTGATCAGCATTAGAGGCTTCTTTCAAAAACATTTAGAAATCTTACTGTCTCCAAATGTTTGAACAGTAATCTATATAAATATATTTATTCAGTCATTTTTTGATATAGTCACATATCAATGTTCATTGCTCTCTTAATATAAAAATGACCCGAATAATAATGTAATCATATACTCAGGTCTCACCTTCAGGACCTAAAGGAGGTCACTCATAACATCCACTACGAGACGTACCGTGCCAAGAGGCTCAACGATAATGGAGGTCTGCATCCCATCTCCTCCTCTGGCCAAGACACACAAGAAAGCAACCTGTGAGGAAACAAATGAGCGGCATAGTAAGGATGCGAGAGAAGACGAAGATTCATCTTGTAATAATTCAGCTGTGCATGCTCAGAAGATTTCATCGCTGTGGAGGTTTTGTCTTTATACTCCTTTTAACCCTTTGTGGAACTTGTCATCAATTCCCCAGTTGCTCACTCCGCTGACTTTAGTGAGCGAGTTTGCTCGTGATAATCTTGTTCAGGTCTAATATGATGGCAAATAGCCTTGTGCACAAGAATTTGTAAATGGAAATTGCCAAGTGTTGGCATATCACTTGTTCTGCCCTCTACTGGAACCTCTGTTACCCATTTGAGCAGTTTTCTATTGCAAGACGGGAGACTGCACTGCCACTGCTTTCTGCAGCTAAGTGGGCCTTATTTATTAAAACATTTAGCACAATTTTAGTACCTACGCCAATTAAACATACTCAAGTTATGAGTAAGCCTACTAAATTTTAACATGCAAGTGTTTTAATAAGTATTTCATCTCTTTGGCCCTATAAGGGTACAGCAATGTTTCTCTAAGTACTAACTTTTTACCTTTGCTGTGTAGCTCTGCCAAAACAAGACTCTAAAGTGACCACTGAAGTATATTCCTACAGATCATTCCAAACAAACCAGGATTTACGGTGGCAAATGTGTTTAAATAGCTTTCCAGCAGCCAATTAAACTTCAGGAAGAAACTGAAAGAACACTGATTAAAAACAATCAGTGCCTTTAACAAGTCAAGAGTTGTAGTTTCAAGGTAGCTTCAGCACATTTTGTATGGACACCCCATGTTTGTGTGAATGAGTATAAAAATGGTCAGCTTTCTTAACATTATTGCATATGGTAATAGTGATTTCTGTCTTTTTATGTGATGGAATTTTTATTTTCATTTCCCACGTGTGCCAATATTTCCAATTGTGTGTATATGTGTTATTACTTCTGCATTACATCTCACAATATCATTTCATAGATTGATACATTATGTATGGAACTCAACAGATAAATACTGATCCTAAATTAGTTCACCAATCCATTTTTTCATATCACATTTACTTAATGCTGGTGTGGAATAATAAAGCACCTCTGAACAATAATTATGAAACATTATTTATATTGTATTTATGTTTTATTTATTATGATACTTATGGTTTAATTTAATAAACATGTTTGCCATAATTGCCTAAGAGTTTTTTCGCGTTCAAACACAACACTGTTTACCAGATGTCTTTTCCAAAAGAGCAGTTTCGGTTTGACTGTCATCTCTGCATTTCCCACATTTTGCCTGTAGAGGGAGCTGTACGACTAAAGAATAAATTGAGCTAGAGTATTCAAGAGAGTCCAGTGAGAGGCGCGATTCTGAATCGTCACAACACATTCGTCCACTCTACTCGGTTCACACCGCGTTTCACTGGTCCATCCGAATTCTCCTATGTCATATGTCTGGTGCCTGCCATCGTTTTTCAAACGCTGTAACCTGGCTTTGACTAAACGAAACCCCTTTTATAAGTGTACTCACAATCTATTTAGGTGAATCCTTTAAACTCCCCTTCATTAATCTTGTACCAGAGCTCTTTGAGTGTGTTCTTTGCAGAACGCGCCTCACGCTGTGACATTTTAACAAACTCTGAGGTATTAGGCAATTGATTTTAAGTCGGTTGTTATTTAGACATCGCTATTTATCGTGGCTTTTTAGACGATACAGCAATACCGTCAACTTTTTTCTCTCCGCGTGGGGTTTCAGGGTCTTTGTGGCTTGCTTGGAAAGGAGGCGGAGCCAAATGCCCTCCCTGCTCTGTTTTCTGAGAGAAGTACTTGTGTTAGTGAGTGTTGGTTAGGTTAGTCTAGTCTAGTGGACTAATGTAGTGTACTTTCAGTCTATTTTACTCTATATAAATTGAATGAAGCTAAATTATTGATCCAGTTGAGTCCAGCTGAAACTGTTTAGAGCTTTAAGTGGAGAGGAAGAAGTAAGGTGTCTTAATCAATTAGGTTTAGATGTAACTCCTTTAATGATTGACTTATTTAAATAATATTTAATTAGGGTAACATTGTGTACGCAAATATAGAACGTGTCTAGTGACGCTAATTATATACTGGTTACATAAAACGCTTCTCATCTTGTGAGCTCCCCAACAGGTCGCAGGCGGTACTGCAGATAGTAGACATTTCAAACAGAGAAATTCACATGCTGCAAGTCATGACAACAAAATGGCTGACCTTCACAAGAACAAAGCCTCTTAATATAGTGATCGCAATTTTCAATGGATTTGCTAATAAAAAAATGAAAATATGTTTACATGTGAATCAATTTAAAATACATTATTTATTCTGACAACATATAAATGTACTGGGTGTGTGCACTATGTGCATTTTAAAATCTTGTTTTGTTTTGTTTTTTTTTATACCTTAGTTACTTCTGTTTATCATGTTGGTTAAGCAAAAAAAGTGATCTGAAAAACAATATTTAAGCCTGCATATGGGCAGACGAAAATCCTCCCACGGGTCAAAGCTCCCATCCCCCGCTAAAGTCTCCCTCCCCCTCCGTCACGGTATTCATTCCCGTTAATATTTAGGAGCTGTTCCACAAAACAAAGAGCATAAGTAAAAATATAAGAGCAATTTAAGCTCTAATGGTGCTCTGTTATTTGAAAGGTTCTCAAATATGAACCAGTATTTCATGACTGCTAGCAATGCAACGGCTGCATAATAAACAGTGCGAAACATACAGCATGACCAGTACTCGGTTCTGAGTCGGTTCTTTTTAAAACCGAACCAAAATATGCAGAACAACCCAATTTGCGTACGAATGACTCTCTTGAACCTGTTCTCAATCAAATACACTTATGGAGCAATCGGAGCGGTAACTCACTGAGGTAACTCAACTCACACAATTATGTTAAGGTCCGATTCGTAATGAACCACTATTAGTACACATTAAATCAGTATACTTGTTCATATGACAACGCTTATTATGAGCTTTGTGTATCGTGGCAACTCACATTTATATTTAGAAAGGTGGTGCTATGTAGCAGTTAAGAAAGGATTTAAAACTGAGGACATGGATGTCAGTTTTTGTGAATGATGAAAACATAAACTCGAGCTTGGTTATTGAAAGACTCTGTAACGCTAGGCAGATGCTATATGAGTAATAACAAAAATACAGCTAAATTAACTGATTATCATACACTATATTAAACTCAAAAATACTCAACTAAGGAATGAGAACACGGTTGAACCTGTGGGAAACTGAGTCTGACTGTAATCTGTAATCTGCTGATGGATTTTAGAAACGACGTCAAATTTATTAACCGACATTTTGAGTCAACATTGTGAAAACGCTTTTCTGAAAACTGTTCTTACTGGTAGGAGGTGCTTAATTTTCGATTCTCCTGCTGTCCCGCGAAACGCGTGTCTCCTCCCCCCTGTTGTTGTACCGTTGGAGAGGAGAAGAGAGCGCGAATCACCAAGCAAACTACACTGTAGAGTTGCTGTCGCTCCCACTGTAGCCTACAGTCAGTCACCTTGTGCAGTTTTCTGTATGACTGTATGTGATTCCGTTGCGTGACGATAAAGACGTTACCAACAGAATCCGCGTTTGCTGATGTGCTGTTTTTAAACTTATACAATACGAAACAGAGACCGTCGTAGTAACGAATTTTTGGAGATACCGGTTGTAAGACATTCCGACTCATCAAAACACTGGGTGAGTTTTCACACTTACTTCGGAAAAAAACGATTGTTTGTCTAAAGAATATTTGTAACCTTAATACATTTTATTGTAATAAATGTATTGTTTATATACATTTTGTTATGCTGAATTTGGCATGTTTATATTTAGAATGTAATGCGGTGTACCTGTCACATAATTGCACATCAGGTGCAAACTCATTTACAAACTTTATGTAAAGAAATGAATTACACTGTCTATGCTATTTATGTTGAATTTATATAAGGTGAAATTTAACTTGTGTATACTTTTTTTGGGTTTGGTTGTCCAAAGTGATAACTACAATGTAATTTCTATCAGACCTAGAAAAAATCACTTATATTTACAAATGTACAAAAATAAATAAATAATACATAAACATATAATGATTAAAAAATAAAAAAAGTCTACACATGTAGTTATATATATATATATATATAATTTATTTATTTATTTATTTATATTGGCTAGCTGATATTGGTGTAAATGTAGCATTGTTTGCAAAGGTTTTGTCACTGATGTAGAATGTACTAATTGTGTCAGCCATGATTTATTTGTTCCATTAGCGGACATGTCCAATGACATTGCTGACAAAATTCAGTATTATTTCTATGATCGTGTGATCTCAAGATGTTGGGACCCATTAAACTAAAACAGCTGTAATTAGCCTATGGAAACTTTTTTTTGTCCAAAGTCTTCATTTATGTGTAAACACTATAATTATATATAACATTACTATTTCTTTCTTTATGCTTAATATTTTTAATGGGGGGATAACTTACTAACCCTGAGAAATACCTGCAAAATACCAGCAAAATTACTGTGAAAATTACCCGTAATTAAAACTGTAGAATTTTTGTGCCACTAGTACTTTCACAAAAAAGAAAAAGTAGAAAAAAAGGATTAAAAAATTGTTTTCAAACAGGTTTCCCTCAACACTCCCTCATGACTGCTATTGGTCAGTAAACAGACAGCCACACCCCACACTTACGTCATTGGTTGAGCCAGTGTTGCTACGTCAGGCTGGTTGGTATTCTCAAAACAGGTTATTTTTTGTAGCACCAGAGTGTTTAAGAAACCAATTCTTTTTGTATTGCCACCTATAAGAAACCAATACTATTTTAAATGAAATGTATGACGTTGATATTTTGTTGTTTTTAGGTTGTGTAACCAAAATCCAACATTAAGTTAGCGTCAAATTGACGTCAAATACTGACGTCAACACGATTTTCATTCTCAACCAAAATGCAATGTCTGTCCGACACCATGTCCAACGTCAACCTGACGTTATATAGACGTCCAGTGCCTGCTGGGTATGTTCTTTCAAAAAATCCTAAAATGTCACCTTTCTTCGGTGATTGGAGCAGGACTACTTTTTGTCTAAACAGTTCGGAAATTAGCATTATTTTTGCAATTCCATTCGGTTCTGATTGTGGTGCAGAAATGACACACTTCATCTTTAAAGATTCAAGCAATCAGGCCTCCTTCAAGGACTGAATTAAGGATCCACTATAAACAAGTGAGCAATATGTCTTGCATTTTTCCAAGTACTGCATTTCATCATTATTTTATTTTGCTTGCGGTCATTAAGCCTAAATATAATATTAATAGCAAGTTGCATGTTGCATATCACTACAGAAAAGTTTAAACAGAATAGGACGATGCTAGCAATGACATGGGCATTGGTCTGATGATCAGGAAATGAATTAACTGATAAAAATGGGTACCCTGGATGCAGGTCACTTTGAGTTAAAGCATTTACCAAAATAGGCCAAAGTCCATTAGATTGGATAAATTAGGCCAGAGGCCTTTAAATGGTAATTAGGGAATTGTGTTAATCAAACAACAGTATTGACAAAAAAAAAAGATCATATCCCGAAAATGTTCCTTTCTGTACAAAGCAAAACCATATGTACATGAATAGAAGATTTGATTTGTGGTAGACGATTTTTACATACTGTACACACAGCTCTTACATGCACTTTGATTTTTTGTGCGTTAATTAGTTTGCCCCAAGCCGTTGTTTCACAGCCGAAAAAAAAAAAAAGATTTTATGAGGGGCTTGCTTATAACTTTTGGAGAGAAATTGCGCAGACACCAGACAGAGTTGAAAATTTCTAGTGCACGTGTTGACTGCCTATGTTCGCACATGGTGTTTCTTCGAGGACGTGACTCCCGTAAAGAAAACTGACATGCTGCGGCTGGTTTTGGCTTGTGCATTGCTCAAGAACATGGTGCACTGTTGCCCTAAATTTCCTTGAGGTTGATCACCTAAGTAGTAGACTGTGGGATTTGGACTTTGTCCCACTACATCACTTGGCGGGAAACATTCTGTGGACTAGTGAACATCGACATTTGAAAATGAGTAGAATAGTTTGCTGAATCATGTTATCAGGGATTAGACGGCAGTAAAACTATCTTGTTAGACTGGAACAGATCCATTATAAGAGATCATAGAAAAATCTTTGCTAACAACTGTTGATGTCTATCAGTTCTCCTCAGATAGTCCAGGCCTAGAGAGTGCGTTCACTTGAGTTCAGAACCCTGTGGAGCAACATTGAGATATAGTTGGAACAGTAAAGTTGAGCTGTTGATTCACCACCAGAGAGTACGACTGAGTTATGGACAGCTATTGGAAATGCTTAATCTTTAATATCTATAACATGTTTTGCGCAGCATGTGGACGTCGTGTGCCACCAAGCTGAAGTGTCCTACTTCTCTTGCCTGTCTACTTGTTCCACAGCTTTTGTTTTTTAATAGTATAGCAATGCATTATTTTTCCGTTGTCTGGGGAAAAAGTCATTTCTTACAATACATTATTAAACTATGTGCGTTTTTTTTTAGTTCCACCCCTACAGATCTCATAAATGGTACAGCCCTTTCTGTTAGTAATTTTCCACTCACCCATTGACATTCACTAGGGGGGAGGGGAATGACTGTGTTAGTCTTGAGTCGCATGGTAGCTGTGCAGTTGCGCTATGAACTTCCTAGTATAATTTTACTTCTATGCTGTGTGACAGTCGTACACATTTGTTGACAGATGTCAGGTCTGAGTGTACTTGATTAAAATTAATTACAGATGCAAACTGTGCAGTGGCAAGTACAACGTGTTTAACTTGTGGTGCCATGAGTACATGGTTCTGTCCTCCCTTCCCTTTTAAGCCCTGTTAATAGCTACTGTTTTATCACAGGTCCTGGTTATGCTGTAATTTATCAAAAAAAGAGAGAAATATATTAAAATATGTTATTTCTTAATTTTTAGTTTTTTACATCCATATGTTTTTATAGCATAAATAATGACTTGAAAGCACAAACTTTGATCTCAAAGGAAAATACGCCTCTTCTAACATGTATTCTTACGAAAACAAACTCAAAAATTGAAAAATGAAAGGAAGGAGTAAGAGAGCTGATCACATCATGAGTGAAGAAACTAGGACAGAACTGGCTAAAACCGGTTTACTTCCTGATTACACAGTGGCACTGTGAACAACAGCTGTGTCGCTAGCTATCAGTGACACATAAATCTTGTTACTGTTTCTGTAAGAGTCAAACTGTACAAACGATTTTGTGCGTTAAGCGATTTTTAAATTTGGGATGATTCATGATTCTTAATACTGTTGTTGACTATTAATAATTTAAAAAAGGTTTTAGTTTAAAGATTGGTCTTTACTCTCCGCAAAATGTGAACTTTTAAGATATCTCAAAATTCCAACATCGCAGTAAATGCTTAGCAAAACAATATGAAAAGAGATGGAAGGCAATGGAAGAAGTGCTTCTCATATTCTGAGTGTAGAGAATAGGACAGAACTGGCTGAAACCGGTTGTGGTAGCACAGCTTTACTTCCTGAATGCACAGCGGCACTGTGAACAACAAACATTTCAGGTCACTAGCTATTAGTTAGTTAGCTTACATTTTTAACAATACAGCTATTTCGTGCATTAGGTGATTTCACGATTCTTAATGCTGTTTGTTAATTTAAGCAGTTGTTTTAGGTGGATTTTGAATGAGTAAAAATAAATTACAAATTGATATTTTGATTTTTTCAGTAAGTCTGCCTTCTAAAAGGTCTCAGGTTATCTGAAAGTACATTGTATGGGTCAGGGTGAATTTAGAGGTAGGATATTAAGTAAAGATCATGTTCCATGAAGATAGTTTGTACATTTCCTGCCCTAAATATATCAAAACTTAATTTTTGATTAGTAATATGCATTGATAAGAACTTCACTTGGACAACTTAAAACGCGATTTTCTCAACATTTAGATTTTTTTCCACCCTCAGATTCCAGATTTTCAAATAGTTGTATGTCGGCCAAATATTGTCCTATCCTAACAAACCATATATTAATGATAAGCTTATTTATTCAAAAAAATTGACCTTTAAGACTGGTTTTGTGGTTCAGGGTCACATTTGTATCTTAATACAGACTGATGGTATTATGATTGTGTTATATGATCAAGGTTGTTTATCCATGTTGTAGATCAGGGTGAATTTAGAGGGCCACAAATGAAAATTTTGTCATCATTTAGGCCAACTCTTTTCTAAATTGTATCACAAGAGGGTGAGTAAATGACGGCAGCAGTTTCCTTTTCGGGTGGGCTACATTATTTAATTCTACTTGATAAGAAAAATACACATAAAGCATCATAATCTCTGTGTATTACTTACACAATAGTACTGCTAATAGTAGTTGGCTCAACACCAAATATTGGCTTCAGTATGATAACCTGCCACTGGTATCTCAATATAAATCAATAACTTGATACAAACAGGCAGTAGGTAGGCCATGGAATATGCATGATAGATTTGCGTGTTATATAACAGGAACATTTGCTTAACTAATAATTCAAATACACAAAGTATCCATCATGTAAAGGCAGATTCCGAGAAACCCATATAAAATATGAGCAGTTGTGTTTCTAAATATATTCTAGAATAAAAAAAACATAACGGAGCAGGAAAATAACTATAATTAATTCACGTTGCTCACATGGATGGACACCGATTATAATAATGGGACAAAAAGCATAACTTTTTTATTTAATGCGGGCCCCTTTTGTCAGTCCTACATGCTTGACACCTGTTGCAAGCATGTGCATGTAATCTGATATGGTCTTTGTAACATACAGGCCATTGTGTTCACAAAAATCTGTAGTCAATGCATATTTTCAGAGTGAAAAAGCGAGAAAGTCTATAGCGCTAAGAAAGATTACTGACAACATTACCAGTGGTTAGACAACACCTAAAATCTCCTGCAAAGCACATGGTACAGCCCTGTTCCTGCCACCCCTCCCCCATGCTTATATATATATCAGGTGGTGGCTCATGTTTGCCTTCCCCTGACTTCCTTAAATAAAATGGCTTATATATAAACATTACATATGTATAAATCATTAGTATGTAAAAATTTCAACCGGATTTAGACAAAATTGGTTTAAAATGCTGGAGCTTTTGTTCTCATTGCCCATGAGGTATAGACAGTCCCCTATGCACAACTGCATAATGGTATAGCCCGTCCTTTCCTTTAGTTCTTTAACTTCATCTCTTTTTCCGCATGAGGGGTGTTGATTACTATTCATGTATTTAACAACCAATGAGGTTTTTGCTAATTATTAGTACCTGAAAATTTTGGGTGGGAACTATATTATTTTCTCTACAAGACTGCTGTTTACAATGGGGTTTTATTTGTTGTGTCCAATCTTATCTGTGCGTATTTTGTTTATGGTTGCTGACCTAATTAAACCCTTTTGAAGTTTGAAATTAATATATTAATCATACTTAATGTCTCTGTACGGTGCTCGGCTGCTTTCCAAAGCTCATTTTTGTATTTGCATGCCTGTGACCTTGCAGTTTAGCACCATGCTATGCTAGTTATGCCACAGGAACTATGCAGCAGTGTCATGTGTGCATCTCTTCCGTCATTTATATTGAAAGTGTTTGGTGGAACAAATGGTTTGATTCTGGCCATCTGTTTGTCCAACCAGGCTATGTGCTAACAACCAATTTAAGAATTTTAATGGTACCTTACAGACTTTTTGGCTTGTTCTGGAAACCAGCAGCGTACAATAAAAACGTTACGGATTTTTTAATAGTTTTTTAACAATCAAAATGAGGGTTACAAGAAACTAGGAATAGTGTGAGGGAATTATGCTTGTTCATCTGTGCCTCTGCTTGCACATCTGTAAGTCTGTGTGCGTTTGGTGTAGTTTGTGTGAACTCACTACACACACACACACACACACTGTGGCCCTAAACTGACAATATGAATCCAGCACTCGTCTCATAGGGTAAGTGACAAATCCGTCAACTGCGCCATGTGTCGTTTTTGCGCCAGCAGTGGCACTAAATGGAATTGCAAAATAATGACATCTTTGCCAAAGACTTTTACCACCCTTTCTGCCCTACTTCCTGACATTATTTGTGAAAACAGGTAGTCTTGCCCCAAACTTGTAATTTTTTAGATGACTGTATATTCTTCGCATAGGACATTGTGTGAATATCAAATCCGTGACTGATGTTTAACATCTATGAGTCCAGTTTTCAATATGCACCTTAATTAAATGCAGTATTTCTGTGCTTTGATATTAGCACTAAACCTGTAACCATGATACGTTTTTTACCTCATTTATTGTAGCTGGAATTCATAGTTCAATAGCGAGGCTTCTTTTCCTCTCACATTATGTCCTCTGAGAACAAACATATCAGATTTCAGTTTTCTTTGCCTACCTTCTGTCTTCATGCTACATCCTAGCTTAAAAATAAACAACTAATCTGCATAAACTGGGCTAAATTGTCAGCTTCTCATTTCTCATTCTCATTTCTTCATTAAACCCAAGACTTGATTGTATATTTTACAACAACGATCACCTGACTGTACCTTATAAGAACAGGAGCACTTTCCTCAACAATAGCTTTTTCACTTCATGTGTTTTTAAACAACTTTAAGTTACGCATTACATTAGCACTAAACAGACACAGATATTGTATAGAAACTCTCTTCTTAGGCATATCATTTCTTGGCTATTAGTTGTCCGTTCTGCTGGAACTACAGGAGAAGGTAAGGGAGTAGATATTGTTTTTTTATCCTTCCTAATCAATGAAAACTGCAGACTGCTGTTTAATGCTGTTTCCTGCGCCTGGCTTCCTCTGCCGATACAAGTTAGATTGTCTCCCCCTCTCTGTCCATGCAATGGTATCGTCCAGACTGTCCCAGTAATTTTCCGTTGTCTGCTCTGCTGAGTTATTTGGTAGCAAGAGGGTGGAGCTACACTGCAGTGTGACTGTGCTCTAGAACTAATTTCAGCTAGTTTGATATTTTGTGTAGTCCAACTACATTATTTCCAGACAGGTTTCTATTTCAACGCTCTTGCAAAGCATGTTCACATTTGGACACATGTGATTCAAAGACATTTTTAAATATAGCTAATTCAAATAATCAAAAAAAAACAATATTGTAATTATAATACACAGTAATTATATAGACAGAACTGTTTTTTTATTTAGATGAATATGAGCGTCTTTGCTGATAGAAGTATTAATAGTAATATCCCTGCAAAATTAATGGTACAATCCTACCCAGGCCCCTCCCTCACCCATCCCCCAGCCTGCTCAGATTAGCACTAGATTTTTGATTTAAGGCTAGAGGAAGCTTGCAAGTTTAGCCTCCTAGCAGAAGGTGGTCTGCATTTGATGATAGCAGTGTAAGGTTCCAGTTCTCAGTCATCTTGTGTTTTTGTATAATGTTGTGTCTGTGTTATCATTAGACTCTTTGAGTGGATGTGTGGTTGGTTTCCATTGTAATTTTCTGTGAGTGGCTTGTTTGCAATCTGATAGCAGTAGCGGGAAAGTGCTAGCATTTTGAAAACATGTTATGAAAACCGTTTTTTTTGGCAGATCTATTGTGTGTTGGGTGTGCTCAGTCTGGATCTTGGAGAACTTGCTTCAGGAAACATTTACAGAAATTAAAATTACAGAACTTTTTCCTTGCCATCTCATGCCGTCCCTTGACTCGGTTTAAAAAAGGCCACATTGTGATCATTGTCAAGATGTGGGGTTCATTTGAATGTCCCCACCCTTGTGACGTACATAGCTGTTTTGGTTTATTAATAAAGAGAGAGTGCATGAGGTACTCTAAAACCGGAAGGGTTACTATTGTTACTGTATTTTGCGAAGATGTCGGGTAAGGTCCCCAAACAATTTGTTCCTGGTTGTAGAAAAACTATGTCTTTGCATGCCTTTGTAGGGTCCAAAACTTAGGAATAGGTGGCTGAGATTATATTGGTAACATTTGCGTGAATGTGGGATTATTTGTTTGTTTGGTGCATTTTACCAGTGATTCACAGGTTCAACTGTGTTGCAGGTAAGTAAACAATTTCATTCTAATGTTTTAATTTGTTAAAGTTTGGTTGAAGAGCAATATAGCGCTAAACACGCATTATGTGTAGCACTCATGTGCTTATCCTATAAATGGAAAAACTGGTACCAGGAGTCAGATTTATAAACACTTCGCAATTATAGTGCTAAGCTGGGTGCACACTGTACAACTTTGGCTGTCTTAGAATTGTGCAAATCCTAAAAGATTTATCTGATCCTAGGCCAAAATCAGCAGTCTTCCATTGCTAGTTTGTCATATTCGCCAACAGCTGATTAATGATCATTGCGATTTTAAATTTTATCTCCTAATGAAATTAGCCCAGTGTCTGAGGTTTTTAGGCATAGTCCTGCAGCGAGGCTATCACTAATATCTTTTGCAGACTCTGTGCCGATTTAGTTCCGTAGCAAGTTTTAAAAAGTTTGCTTGCTTGTGGAAGAGCAACAACCTTTGGGGTTTCCAGTAAATAATATCACCACTTCAATAATCTGATCCTGTCTGACTTGAATGAATCTTTCAAAGGTGCAGTACTCAGTTAATGTATACAGATTACTCAGCTGTCACTCATCAAACACAAGGAGTTGATTGTGAAGACTGCCTGTGTGGGTTGAAGATAACACCTTTAGGCCAAAAACTTACTGTAAACGTAAATTCAGATGTGAATGCTTGCGATTCTTGCGTTGTTGTGATGTTATCAGAGCTCAGTAATAAAGGCGGCAAGAGTTAGCTACCTTCAAATGACTGTGCCATTGACTGGATCTGTTTTCAGATATGTATTCAGTTAGCTATTAACAGGTCAACTTTAACTTACTTGCTAAACAAGGTTGTTTTTACACTTATGACAGTAATTAACCTCATAGACAAAAAAATGGCTAGAAGACGTTTACACCAGGGCTGAAACGATTAGTCGGCATTATCAACAACACTGACAATAAAAAATTGTTCACATATATTTATGTTGTTGAATAGTTTGATTTCATGGGACGTAATGTAAGGGCCTGCAGTTACGTTGTTTGACCAGTGTGGTGCTGTAGGGCTGCAATTCAACAGAAGGAGACATGCTTATGAGAAGTTACAACAAAGCCGAACTATTAGAGTGTGGGAAGGTTTGACGAAACTACAAAAAAAAATGCTGTCATGCAAGAATACTCATGCCATGAGTATCATGTCAAGGCCCAGATACGCACGTTGAAGAATTGTTTTATTTTTTTTTGGTTCAGTTGGGGGTAATAAGTTTGATATAAGCAAGCAGCACTTTACTGTTAGCAAACGTCCTAACACGAATGTAATTATGTACTAGGGGTGCGACGATTAATCGTGTGTGACGATTAATCATTTGTGTATTGTTTCTGCAACTTATGTGAATACATCGCAATTCTGTCACGCCGCAACAGCTAAAGTCTGTCTACACTGGATGTGACAAAGCAACCGTTGCAAATCTTTTGAACTTTCTGTGAGTACGTCATCAATAGAATGAGGCATCAGTTTACTGTTGGGGATTTGTCGCATTGCGCCGCATCTAGTGTAGTATAGACAGCGTCACTGATTATAATGGGTTCTATAGTCTTTTGTCGCTTCGCTCGTGTCTGGTGTAGACATGGTGTTAGAAACAGCTGTACTCTGCTTGCATCCAGTTCCTTACACACACACACCACTTGAACCTTAAATAATCATTTCTAAAGTTCGAAAAGGTTGAGGCAAATTACAAGAGTGTTCACAGTGGGCTGTTTATACATTAATCTTGCATCATAAAAGCAGAAGTGCAAGTACATTTAACTACTTACATTACTCAGCCGAACGCACAAGCCTTCTTCGTGAGCATTTGAGTGTGCAGTTAAAAACTAACCTAGAGCGCCATTTGCTGTTTAAAACTAAGCTCAGAATCGATTCCAGAGTTGCGTTTTTGAGATTTCTGGATTCCCCCATTCATTTAGATAGGACTCGGTCTTGAATGAGCTGCCTGGAGGCGTTGGAAATATGGCTGCCGAGTGAACAGACTTTCCTTGAAAGGGACTTTGGCTGAATGCACAACGGCTCCTCTTCGTGAGCATTTAAGAAGGGCTGGGAGTCGATTCCAAAAGAAGGGGTTGGGAAAAAGGTTAGAATCGATCCGATCAACGGGAATCGACTCCCCATTCATAGCTGTTTTCAGTTCAACAAAGCTTATCTAATGAAAGGCAGCATCATACGAAGGCTGCATATCTCGGCCGCTGCTAAACATTGATTCACGAAAATAAACTGAATGAAAAGAGTCGGTACTGCGCTCGTTTGAGTTTAAGGTTGCAGCCTTGCTCGCTAATAGTGATTAGAAGTCTGATTCGTTTCCACGAGAAGGTTCTTTCGGATACATTGTTTTAATGAACCAGTTCAAAAACGATTCAGAAGTTATTTTACGGTGAAACGGCCTTATATTGTCCACAGTTTTGAGCACTGCTCAACAGAATAGATCATGGCGTGATCGAGGGTCTTGATCCTATTTCCATCTTAAATAAAATGCTATTTTTTTTTTTAAACCTTTCTATCAGCCAATGATATTCTGAAAGAAAATGCAGAAAGCACACGTCAGTGGCTGAGAGCGCATCTGATTTGACAGATAAACCATGAGCTCTTACATCAGTGTTGTTGTTCTGGTTATTTTGTTTAATTGTACAGTTTGTTTATTTTGCGCAAAGCATACCGTTGAAGTACACATCATTAAGCTGAACTGTGCCTTGTTTAATTCATGCAATAAACGTATGTTCACACTGCGCTGTGGGCTGTGACTAATTTCATGTGCAGTGCAGACAAAATTACAATTTAAATACAGAAATGTATCATAATTTTTAAAAATAAAACTTCATATTATGATAAGGCTAGATAAGACCTTTATATCCTACAGTCATGGCGAAATTAGATTCCTAAAAAAACAAGAATTGAAAAGAATCAAAAACAACAGTGAGGAATCGATTCTTGGAACCAAAATTTTCGGAATCGACATTTAAGCGTGCAGGTTAAAAACTAGCCTAGAGCGCCATCTGCTGTTTAAAACTAAGCTCTGAATCGCTTTCCTTTCAATGACGAACAAACAATTAGAATTACAACTTCATTTTCTGGTTTAAAGTAGCTCTATATGAATGTATAAAATATTTTAACGAATTGCAAAAGCTAAATAATCTATCAAATCTTACTGATTAATCAAGTGAAATAATCAACAATTAGTTGATTAATCTTTTCAATAGTCGTTATATTGCCTGATTATCAAAATGACTGTTAGTTGCATCCCTAGTTTACCCTAATGTCTGCTTCAGCGCCCCTTGTGGCAACACTGAGAATGTGACGCATTTTATGATTATTTTTACTCTGTACTATTGTCTTTATTTAGGTGAGGTTCACGTTAAATTGCTATGAGAATGCGGCTTTGTGATGCGTGATGAAAAATGAGAGGCAGTTGATCTGTCAAGCTGTTTTCATTCTTAATTAGTGAGCAAGCTTTCAGCAACAACAGTCAGTAGTTCTTTAGAGGATGAAGGTTGTGGGATGAACTAGGCAAAAAACACTGTTCCCTCTCTTGAAGTTGTGAGATCCTTAATGGTGGAACAGTATTACAAAATACAAATTTCAAAAAGAAACAATAAGGCCACAGATGACCTTGAGCTAAAGATAAAGAAATGCTAGTGCTGGATTAATTCAGTCTGTAGTCTAAACTAGACAATCTTTAAGATAAGACACTTTGTATGTTTTGTTTCTTCACAGTTAATTCACAGAAATACCACAGTTGCTAGTGTTGGCTTTGCTAGCAGCTGAGCTGGTGGCCATTTTGTGTTATTGCAGTGCAAAGTATGAAATGGCAGAATGGGGGAGGGGCTCTTAAAGAGACTAAAGAGTCTGGCTCTCAGTGGTAGCTGCAGTGTGCATGCTTCACTGCCGTTGTGCCGTGTTTGGTTCTAGTCATTCCATAGGCATTTAAAGCTCTAGTTCATGAAATGTGTTCCATTTCATGCATCTGTTTCACAATTTTGTTGGGTTTCAAAGTAATAACGTTTTATTGCTCAGAAAATGGGAACAATTGACCGTTCTAAAAGTGTAACATTTTATAATTAAATTTTATATGTAGTAGATCAGTTAGTTTATGGATCTTTTACCAGAAGTTTTCAAATTCTGGCCGATACATGAGAGCTCTATGACAGCTAATGACTGAACTAGTCTAAACTGGTTTCAGCCAGTTTCTGCCAGTCATGCCTGTGAGTAGCTGGCTGAGCATACAGTAGCATTGAAAAATGCTGTTTTCTTGCACGTTGTTCTTGCATCAGATTATATTTTTTTTAGATTGTAAAGTATTTAACCAACACCTCTCTCTGTTTTAATATATCTTGAATTTATTATTGTCATGAATTGGCTCCAAATGCTTCTGCTCCCCTAAAATTTAGAAAATGGTATATTCCACTTCCAGACATGTTTCTTCAGTCTCAGTCAGGACTGGGGTGGGGGTTTGGTCATGTTAGCAGCAGATTTTTTTTTTTTTAACAGCTATGTCTCTAGGGAATTTTTATTATATGCTGTTGTAGAAATCTATATAGTAATTTTTAAGCTTTTAAGACTCTTGTGAACAAAATGCCAGTTATGCACTAGCAAACATCAATGCATTGACATTTTATATTTATTCATTTAACAAGTAATTTTATTGAGAGCAGCTTACAAATAAGAATAGCTAAATTAAAAAAAAAAAGACAAGAATAGTGTAAGGTTACGGCAATAGCTAAAACTAGTGCATGGGGAATAGAGAGCATAAATATTGTACTATTATTCTCCATAACCTGAAAAGCATTACAGTTGTTTCTTAATTTAGCAGCAGCTTTAATCTTCCAAAGTGTATGCAATTTAATTTTACACCCTGATGATATACAACCTTTTATTAATTGTTCCTCATCATAACTGCAGTATAATAAGTCCATGTTTTATTCAAGCGACAAAGGCGTTCCTAACAACTGACTGAAGTAATAGCTGCTGTTTGTTAACCTTAAATATAGAAATGATAGAATAGCACCTTTTTAACATTTATTCAATCAACAATGTTTGGTCAGTTCTGTGTAAAATGAGGAGTTTCTATGCATATGTTTTTCCTCTGTCATCTCATTCAATTTAGACTGCAAGCTCATAGCTAGGCAAAAAATAAATAAATAAATTTCTTCGCTGTAGCGTTGTAGGTTCAGCATCGGTGTTGCTAATTAGCAGTGCGGGAAACACTGTGGCTACCTGTTTGTGGAGGGTAAAACATGCATGTGAGCATTCATCCCGAGAAGCAGCCAAAATGCATTGGACCCTGAATGTTGCATGAGGAATTACATTGCTGATACGGAAGAGCTTGATTCAAAATTTCATATGAATCCTCTTTGGCAATTTTGCATAGTCTGTCCTTCCATCAGACTTAAAACAATGTGTTGTATTCACAGTGCGATTATTTTATTTATTTATTTATTTGTAGCGTTCCAACGCCCTGGTTGCTAATTGCAAAGATTTTAAATAGCTGTCATGTTCTTTCTTCCATTAAAAGGAAGTTTTGTGTCACCACACCCCTTTTTTAAATAATAGTACGATCCGTGCCTGCCCTTCCTACTGTTTTGACTGTGCTCATTCTGCAGCAGTGGGGGAGGGGTGAGTCTTCTCACTTCCATGAATTTACCCCCACAATTTAAGTACTTATTTCTCTTTTTCATCTTTTACTTAATTCGTGTTTTTAGACTTGGAAACGCTAGAGTTTGTTCAGTTGTGTAAAGGTCCCGCAGTCTATTCTGGTCACTGAGGGACCAGAGGTTGAGGTTTATTGTCTCAATCTGGTTTTGCAGGATACAGTGGGGTTCCCGAGGATATTGTTTATTGGTGTACAGGGCAACGTGTTTTAAAGACATCTTTGTAAACATGGTGGAGTCCAAGATGTGCTCCCCTCCCCCTTCCATGTACTCTTTGTGTGCTCCTCAGGGAAGACATGCTTGAGTTCTCTCACGACTAATCACAAGCTATGCTTGAGAACTGCTGCGTTACTGATTGATTTTCACAATCGATGTATTTTTCGATCAACAAATCACGTGCGCATGTTCGTTACAATTGAGGGGCGCTGATTAGAGGAGTTGCTGATAATTTCTATGCTAATTGGTGAATATGTCAGACCTCTGAGTAAGTAGACCCCAGATGGAAATGACAAGTAGTTGACACCTGATTGGAACTCAGGCAGTTGTAACGTCCAAGTTGGAGTGCCTCCCCCCGTATAATGGTATGATCCAAACTCTCCCAGTAATTTTCCGTTGTCTGCTCTGCTGAGTTACTTGGCAGCAAGAGGGTGGAGCTACACTGCAGTGTGACTGTGCTCTAGAACTAATTTCAGCTGGTTTGGTATTTTAAGACCTGATTTATATTGGAACAGTTCTCATTTTCAATTCTGTTTCACAGCATGTCCACTGTAAAGTTAATTTAGTGAAGGGAAAAAGTGAAACCTGAATGAAGTAATTGATTTAATTTTTTGTAACACTTTATCTTTTGCAGTTATGTGTATGCACTATGCACATAGTGCCATTGTAAAGTGCGAAGTTAGTGTATTTATTGGTAGAAATTAGTAGAATTAAATAGTGGAACCCCTGTAAAATCCATGGTACAGCCCTAGCTCTGCCCCTCCCCCACCTCTGCTTAGTTTCACTGCTAGGCTCCTGATCGCACGGAGGCTAGTCACGCTTGCAGATTTCTCCTCCAAGCAGAAGGTGGCCTGCATTTGAGGATAGCAGTGTAAGCTCCCAGCTCTCTGTCTTCCTGTCCATGTTCATTTCTTTGTCTTTTCTTTAGTGTCTTTCTGTAAAAGTATTTTATTTAACGATACAAAGTATATGAAATGAACTAAATGTAAATTAACACGGTGAGTGGGGTGTTTGCAAGTTACTTGGAAGTTTTGCGATTTTTAAAGTGTTCACCAATGATGCATGTTTTGCTATGTTGCGATTTTGCTAGCATGAACTGAAAGTAGTTAATTTTGGTAGATGTGTTTCAGGTGTACTTAATCTTGCTTTTGGAGATTTTTTTTTTTTTCCTTTCAGCAGCGGTTGGGCCCAACCCCCCTTAGCACACCTGCTGGCAATTTACAAGATCCTGAGGACCGTGATTAGCTGCCTAGTGTGCTTGTTTAGAGGCCGAAATAAACTCTAGTCTACACAAAGGAGTGTGTGGCATTGAGGGCCCTTGTGTTACGCCTTGTCTATACTGAAAGTGGTACAGCTGCACTTCGCTTTAAAAACTAGTTTTTAGTAAAGTAACTATAAAATAAAACAATGATAACCATTAGCTGCATTTCCATTACCCTTTAAACTGAGCAAATTGAAAATACGCAAACACGTCAATTTTGCAAAAACTCCCATATATTGCAAAAATATTGTTTTTACGCTTGCATGAGGTGCTTTTTCAGGCAATTCGAAAAAGGAATGCGGTGGACTGCAATGGAAACCACTTTTTCGCATTTACAGGTCACCTTGCATACGGAAGTCACATGATCATTCTTTAATGTACTTTGACCTTAAAAAAAAAAAAACACCTCATGTGGCCGCTTACACAAGCATTGACTAAACAATTATTTACAACGCACAAGTCTGCGGAGCTGATGACGCTCATTTTAGTTTCAGAAGTGGCTCTCTACACTGCTTCTGTAAAGATAAATGCTTAAGTCTCCTACAATTTAAAAGTAATGGTTAGTGGGGTGGCTTCGACATATGTAAACCTATCAACATCCATCGGCATGAGTTATCGCAAGATGAAAAAAGTTGCATAACATCAGTTAATGGAAACGGCGTCATTTCGCAAGTTTTTTTAAATTGACATTTATAAAACATAGCAAAAATTGTGCAAATATGTAATAGAAAAGCACCTAGTGATACAAAATTTGATTTATTTTAAATGATGGGAGGAAAAAATACACATTGTTAGTATTCTTTTAGTATTCACCTTTTTCTTCTCGTAAGAGTGGGCGTGGCCATTTGTACATTTTATGGGTCTGGCTTCTAGTGTTGGGCGATATGTTCAATTTTCATATCGTCCTATCGGCAGCCTGTGAGATCGCCGATACACGATATTATTGTGCTAATTTATTTAATTATTTAATTGCTTGGTTTCATTGCCAGCAAATGAACCAACACCAGCATAAGGTGTTACTGTGCCCCCCTTTTGCCATCCTCTCGCCTCCTTGCTCCTTCCCTTTCGAAATGGAAGTAAAACCGGAAAAACAGCGCGCATAAGAAAGCGATTGCATGCTTTCGAGAGTGTCAGCAACTGCACGCGATTACAGATTGCATGCTTCTCACCCGAAACGCACCTTCCCGCTCACTGTGATTTTTGCCTTTGTGTTTATAGCAGCCACCTCGTGGCAAGTTTCTGAAGCGCCCCAGAAGTGGCGCTCTACACTGCATTGTTAAAGTTAGGTGCCTAGTATATTTTTGACGGATGATAATAATAATAATAATCGTCTTGCTATCGTCAAAGGTATCCGCAACAGGCAAAATCTCTGACTTTCATCAATACACGATACTACTGTCTATTAGCACAACCCTACTGGCTTCCGTTCTCATCCACGTCTAGCTATTTTTAGCTGTACATAATGGGTTGTTTTGCTGCTTGATGTTGTAAATTGGTGTGTCTTACCATGTTATTTTATTGTATTATCTTAATTATGAGCTCATGGGTTTGTAGCACATACAGTTTTACCGTTGACTGCATGTTGTTGTTGTTCTTGTTATTTCCCTATAGCGGAAGTCTCGCCCATAGGCGAAGTTCAGAAGTTCTTTTAATATTAAAATACAATTCATATTAATAAATAAATTCTTTTTAAGATGGACAAGGGAACAAGTGACTGGAGTAGCTGTGTAGCTCGGCTTACGTAAAAATGGGGTTAAGTTTTCATGTGACGTGCCACTTGTAGGCAGTGTAGACGACATGTTAGGACATGCTTTTGGCTTTTTCGGTTAACAGTATTTTTGATGCTGCATGACCAACAAAGCTGCTAATGTCTATAAACATTGCTGCTACTCCATAACTGTCACTCTCTGAGCACAAAGTGTTGAAGGTGAAAAACGTCTGTGTGGATTGAAGAGACAACCCTTTAAAAGTGCTCCAATGCAAAGGGATGAAGCAAAGCCAGAAGACTGAAGTATAATCTGATAACTCAGCCCACAACACATCACGCATCAATGGAAACCATCTTTGTTATCCAGAAGACAAAAGACCACCTCTGTCATGTGGCGTCACTTGGTGTGATGACAAGACTTGAATGACTGTGTTCCAACACATCCTCTTGATACAACCTTGATAATTCAGCATGGTTAAAAATTTCAATTAAATTTTAAAAGCGAGAAATTCCGCTCATGTGTGGATGAAGTCCTGGATGTATCTTGATGTGAGGAACCAGACAAGTCTGATGTGAAGAAACATACAGTCCTGAAACTAAAGCCGCTTTATTTTATTTCAGTCATGTCTTCCTGTGATTTGTGCAACTTCAGTTGTTTAGCTTGACAGCAATTGAGCTGGTGGCCATGTTGTGTTATTGCAGTACAGAACTGAGAGTCTAAAATGGCAGAGAGGGGGAAGGGCTCTTAAAGAGATCTCGCTGTAAGTCTGGCTCTGAGAGTGCTGGCTGCAGTGTGCACGTTTGTTGTGCCATGTTTGGTTCCGGTCATTCTTGAAGGATTTTAGGCTTTAATCCATAATGTTTTGTTTCATTTTGTTTCATTTCATGTACTTTTATGATAATTCTGTTAATTTCTGAATGTAGTCATTCATTATACAAGAAGAAAATTCTACATTTAGTTTATTATAAAAGTAAATCTGGTAGCTTGATGCTCTAGTCAGTTTGCGTATGTTACCCAGTTTAGAAACCCAGTTTAGACCAACAAACGAGAGAGATCTAGGACACAACCCAGAGCTAAGCCAGTCGGAACTGGTTTCAGCTAGTTTCTGCAGGTCGTGTCTGTGATAAGCTGGCTGATTACAAGAGGAAAGCTGTTTTTTCCCTAAGGAAGTTACTGAATTTTTAGTTTCTAAGAAAATACAGGTTCTGTTTGAACACATTTCATGTGTACAAACCCTCTCTAATACTATTTAGTTTTTTTATATTTGGCATTGAGTAGCTCCTCCTAATGTTCGTGCTGCCCTGTAATTTAAAAAATGGTATGTTCCATTGAGTATCAGCGTTTTTGCTTAGGTATTTGTCTTCTCAGACAGGATAGGAGGAGGATCTTAGCAAATCTTGTTTTTCATGTTGGTAGCAAATAATTTTAGTGTCAGCAGTGTCTCAGCTGTCATTGTTATACGGTTGTAGGAATCTATTTTGAGTAGTAAGAATTTCTGTTGTATGTATATATTTTTAATGCGCATTTGCAAATACCACATTTACATAGTATTTGTATTTATTCATTTAGAAGTTTTTCTTCTGAGCAACTCGCAGTTATGAATAATTTAAGCACAAATGCTTAAGGAGCCACCAAGAACATCAGCAGTCCCACAATACCAAATTCGAACAAATAAAATCTACAAATAATATATCGATTTTATATATATATATATATATATATATACACCAATATTATCCCAAACCTTAAAAACACACTGTAGTTCTGGCATTTTTTTTTTTTTTCTCAAACTTTTTTTTTTTTCATTTTACACCCTGATGACATACTTTTTTTTGGGTTATCGCTTCAGTATATTGTCTTTGTTGTGTTATTTCCAAGTGACTCATAAGAAAATACATTTTGGATTGCTAACAGCATAACTGACCTAAATGGCTGATTTTAGTTACAGTAGAGAGATTAGACTGTGCACTGCTGTAGTTTCCCTTTTTATGTTTTTGTGTTGCTAGATCAGCAGTGTTCGAATTATTCATGGCTACGTTGTAGCACATACACTGTGGTTTCTTGTGGACAAAAATGATCCCAGAAGCAACAATAATGAATGTCCTTTAAAAAAAATTCCGCTGGCCACTTTTCAGAGGCAGAGATTTTTATGTTTGTGTTTTAACTTTAAAAAATGTAAACCGTAATCACCTGGCTAAAGTACAATACTAGTCAGTGAGTGAGCCGTCATCTGCTCCATTAACACTTACTAGTACTGAGTGCCAACACAGAACCTGCTATTGCATGTCATGTGAAGTCTTAGTCAATTCCTTGTTGATTCTGAGTTGGACATGACTAAGATGACAGTCAGTAAGCAAGTCAGATGTTAATTCATCGAGTGAGTCATTAGACTGATTCAACCCGATAATTCAGGTTTGAAACAAATGTTTGATTCATCTCAAAGAACTAGCACATAGTAGATGCAGTAGAAAGGTCTCTTTAGAATATTTGCATTTTGCAATTCTTGGTCTTTCTCATCACATTCACTTCAGATTGTGAGCTCAAAACTCAGCTCAACTATAATTTTTCCTGCTGTCGTGCTGTAGATTCAGCAGCGTGTCGCTGCCTCTGATTAGCGGTGCAGAAAAATCTGTGGCTACTTATGCAGGGTAAAATAAGCATGTGGGGCTCACTCAAAAAACACCGAAGCGTTGGATACACTGTGTCCTGATCTTGTATGAAGAACAAAACAGATATGAATTAGCATTTAGACAGAAATGTAGTGCCATTTGTGAATTTGTACTTTTGAAATGGCTATATAGGCTCAGAACTCGCTCCTAACCTGAATTGCGGTAACCAATCTGACTAGCAATTCTGCAGCAGTACACTTATTAATTTATGATTGTATGTAAATTTAGGCAGTTGTAACATGTTCTCCCTTGTATAGAAAAGAACCATGAATTTTCACACCCCTCTTTTTAGAAGTGGTACATTCCTTGCTTGTTACTTTCTACAGATTTGACTGCATGTTATGCAGCAGTGGGGGAGGGTAGAGTGTGCTCTCTCACTTCCATGATTTTTATCCCCACTAATATATGACAGCTTTTTTTATTATATACATAATTTTTGTGCCTTTTTTGCAAAGCGCAATTTAATAAAAAGCCTGCAGTTTGTGCCAAGACAAAAGTTTGTCTTGGCTTGTTCAATCATGCAGACTGTTCTGGTCACTGAGGACATTTTTGTTTCATGTCTTTTCTGAAAGATATAATAGTTAGGGTTTAGTAAATGGAAATAATAGTTTTTCTAGCGTAGAAGATAAAATGTTTTATAAAAAGACAAACACAAACATGGTTGAGTCCAACCGATGCTCCCCTCCCCCTCCATGTACTCTTTGTGTGCTCCTTGAGGTAAGGTGCCTAGATGTGCTTGAGTCACGACTAATCACGGGCTACGCTTGAGAACCGCTACATTACAGGTTCGTTTCCCAAATTATTCGTATTTTATATTTTTAAAAAATTCACTGTATATTTGCGCTCCGAGTTGGCTCTGATTGGAACACCTCACTGCTGTTATGGTAGACATAACCCTCAGATGGAAATGACCTGTAGTTAATGTCTGTTTGGAAATCGGACAGTTGTAACGTCCAAGTTAGCAGTCTCCCCCTCTCAGTTTGTACAATGGTATGACCCGTACTCTCCAGTAATTTTCCATTGTCTGCTCTGCCTTGTTACTGTGCAGCAAGAGGGTGGAGCTACACTGCAGTGTGACTGTGCTCTAGAACTAATTTCAGCTAGTTTATGTTGAGACCAAATGTATGTCTGAACAGTTTTCAGTCTCAACTCTGTTTCAAAACATGTCTTCTTTAGTAAGAAAATCTAAAAGTAAATCATGAATAAAAAAGGGGAATTGCTAAGAGAACAATCATGCTTCACTCCTTTAAAATTGTGTGTGGGTGTGTGTGTGTGTGTATACATAGTACAACTCATTTGTCAGTGTCACTGTATAATAGTGTATTTAATATTTATTAGCATAAATAAAAGTAGCACCCCTGTAAAACCCATGGTACAGCCCTAGCTCTGCCCCTCCCCCACCTCTGCTCAGTTTTACTGCTAGGCTTTTGATCGCACGGAGGCTAGTCACGCTTGCAGATTTCTCCTCCAAGCAGAAGGTGGCCTGCATTTGAGGATAGCAGTGTAAGCTCCCAGCTCTCTGTCTTCCTGTCCTCTTGTTTCTTTTTTATTAGTTTCTTTCTGTGAATGTGTGGTTTGTTTTACTACATTGCACTAAATGTATCTACATGTGATTTATCGCAGTGAGAAGCGTGTTTGCGATTTTTATTTTCACTAGCGGAAAAGTGCCAGCATGTTTTAGTGTGGTCTAACATATTTCCTAAAAGTGCATGTTGGTTGTTCACCAGTTTATTTGGGCAGATATAATGTGGTTCAGGGGTACTCAGTCCTGAGATTTTCCTGTCATCTGAATTTAGGTCCAACCCTCACTTTTAACTCACCTGTGGTAATTTACAGGTGATCCCGAGGAGCATGATTAGCTGGTTCAGGTCCTTTTTTGGAACCAATCAGAATCTTCAAAACCAAATCTGCACAGAGGTAAATCTTTAGTAGGATTGAGCACCCTTGTGGTAGAGCTAACATACCTAGGCCTTTTCTCTTAACAATATCACTGTTTTTATAATCTAACATTTCTGAAGTTTAATTTGTGTATGTAGTTAACTAAAATAAATAGATTAGCCATGTCTAGAGATGTTGTTGCTGTTCTATAACTGACTTGTCAAGCGCAAGGTGTCGAAGACAAGGAACACGTGGATTGAAGACTTCCTATAAAAATGAAGAACTTCGGTGCACCAGAATGAAGCAAAACCAGAAGATTGATATTATAGTTCAAAGGAGCGACATCCACCTGACGTGTCAATTGAAAAACCCTTACACTGCCCAGAAGACAGAAGAAGTCAAGGCCACCTCTGTGTTATCACATCAGATTGTGTGGGATCCAAAGCCTTGGTTAATAGAAGATGCCCTGATGAAATTTCGCTACCTTCATGAGGATGGACTGGAAGCCGGATTGGGGGAAAAAAATCAGGCTGCTAAAAGCAACTTCAGTGTTAGAAACCAGAGAGAGTCAAATGCTCATTTAAATTTTACCGCCTATTCTGGTTTACGTCAAAAGGATAGAGCAACTGTAGTTGTTTAGCTTGCCAGATACTGAGCTGGTGGCCATTTTGTGTTACTGCAGTGCAGAGCTGCGAGTGTAAAATGGCAGAGCAGAGGAGGGGCTTTTAAAGCAATCTCGCTGTAAGTCTGGCTCTGAGTTGTAGCTGCAGTGTGTGCACGCTTTACTGCTGAGTGCCGCGTTGGGTTGCTGTCCTTCTAGAGGAGTTTAAATGTTTTCCATTTCACGCACCTGAATGACAGTTTTTGTAAGGTTTTGAAAAGTTTAAATGGGGAAACTGAACATCAGCTAATTTACAAAAAATAAAATTGACAGCATGATCCGCTGTTTAATTGCTTTACCAGAAACCTACAAGTGTTTTTAGATGTGTGAGAGAGAGGTCCATGAAGTCTAAACTCGTTTCAGCCTGTTGCTGCCGGTCGTGTCTGTTATTAGCTGGCTTTGCATAAAGTAGTTGGTGGAAGCTGTTTTTGTACAAACAGTTGTTGTGATTGAGGGTTTCAGGGTGGATTTGGCTTATTTTAATGCTGTTATTTGATCAGTGACACTTACTGTTGTAAATATTATGTATTACATTGCCAGTCGTATGCATTTGTACTTTCGCTAGATTGCGAATCTACTTAGGAAATCGGTATTAAAGCATGATGTGGTTTTAAAGGATTTTGTTGGACCACAAAACCAGTCATAAGGGTCAGTTTTTTTTTTTTTAAATTGAAATTTATACATCATAAGCTTTCCACTGATGTATGGTTTGTTAGGATAGGACAGTATTTGAATGAAATGCATCTATTTGAAAACTTGGAATCTGATGGTGCAAAATATCAAAACATTGAGAAAATTGCCTTTTAAAGTCCAAAAGAAGTTCTTAGCATTGGCATGTGTTGTTGGCTATTGCTACAAATGTACCCGTGCTACTTACAACTGGTTTTGTGGTTCAGGGTCACATATAGTGTAATAAAAAGCAAAGAATGAACATTAGATGTGTGCCTAATGCTTTATGAAATATAGTTAGTTTCTCTAAGATTTATCAAATTAGTTTTCGTAATGAATATTTAACAATGTGTAAACAAAATATTTTTAACTGCAATCAAAATATAATTATAAAAATCTTAATTAGAATAAAACACAAGCCTATAGTCATATATACCCAAATGTAATAAGAAATTAAAATACCAGAATAGTTATATCAGTGTAAAATATGTAGCATAGAGAGCAATAAAAACAAGAGAGAATGAATCTAATTTTACACCCTGATAGCATAGTTTCTTTATTGTTCTCATAATAACTGCAGTATTAAGCTCATGTTTTTTTTTTTCTTCCCATGTGACTGAAAAGGCGCCACACTTCCTCCATATGAAAATGTACAGCTTTGAATTTATCAGATTAAAATCTTAGCGTTCAGCTGCATTCAAAGCCTTCATCAGACATTAGGAACATTGGTATAAAACAACCTGAATTTCTGAAAATTTGAATGATTTCAAGCAGTCACAGACTCCTTGTGTTCAAAGTTCTGCATTTCCACACGCCTTTATTTATCGTATGATCCACGTCTGTTTTTTTTACCATTACGACTGCACATTCTTCAGCAGTGGGGGAGACTGAGTGTTCTCACTGTGAGTTTTACCCCCAGTTAAAATGAAGAACGTCTTTCCCATTTTACACCCTGTGTATGTGTTTGATTTCTCTCCATAGTTTCATGGAATGTGTTTGTAGTTTCTTCCAAAGTTTAAAAACAGGACACTGTTTTCTGCTGTAGAAGTCCACACGTTTGCATGCATGGTAGATATCGAGCAACTCTTCCTTTTCCATTCACACTTAAAGTGAGGTGGCCAGACGTGCTTGCGTTTTCTCACAATCATAGGATGAACCTGAGAAGTATTAGGTTCTTTTTGTGTGCATCATATCAATGCGCTTTTATTGATTGTGGATGGTGGCAAGTGTGGGCACGAAAAGGACATTGACAAGCTTCATGCAGAAGACACCAAACAATGCCATTTCAAAGCCAAACAATCTTTTCTGTCCACCCTGAAAGTAAAAAGTTGCAGTGCAACAAAATCACATCTGATCAGATTATTATGTGGTTTTATTGGTTTGGACATTCTATTGTAGTGTATTTGCACAGTACTGCTGAACGACAAGTCTCTAAGAAAACTAAGAAAAGCTTGTTTTTAAGACTTCCATGCTGTGTTTTCTGTCAGCATCATTTTTTTAAATATCCTTGTGGATCTTGAGGGATTTGTCACATCAGATGTTTCTGAAAATGGGCGGAGATACCCTATGCATAAAAATGGAAACCTAGAGGCTGGTGAAACGCAGTGTCGCTTGTCATGGCTAGGACAGAAGCACAGATTAATGTGGAAGAGCGTTTCGGTCGTGTCGCGTTTGATTGGGAAACTGTGTCAGACCTCTGAGTATGTGTAAAGTCATCTGTATTTACTGTCTGTTAGGAACTCAGTCAATGGCAACAAATGTCATGCGGGTTTTACAAAATTTGTAAAATCTGTTGTGCTAATATTTTTATTTTTTGACTTAAGACTTGTGTTAAAATTGACAGTGGGCATATTAGGAACAGGAATTGATTTGTTTAGATAAGGAAGGCCTTCTGCTTTGTTCTCATGGACTGAATGTAGGCTTTTTTATGCCCTTCTTGTCACTTTTGTTTATAGGCACAGTAGAGAGATGACAGGAAAAAAATGGAGAAAACAGGAGCTTGAAAAGCCAGACTAGAACCTACATCGGCCGCACGAACACTACACTAATCACTATGTCTAATAAAACATAGCTGGGTGACATTTAGCCTGGTTTACTAGGAAAACAATGAATTGAACATTAGGGATTCGCTTCCCCTTTAATCTTGCTTTGGGAATAACTCACAAGAAAATACAAAATTTAAGCAAAATAAATGTGCGTTTTCATGTGATTTTTGTGAAAGCTAATCACAAATGTCTTCACAACGGTGTGAAATGTTCATGAGCTGAGACTGATTCAATGTGACTCGCCTGTTTTTGTAAAAAGGAATAGTCAGAAGTGACCCGATATGCTTAATTGTCTATCACTGTACATTTAAATGGTGAGCTTAGCTCATTTTGTTGTCAAAAGTTGTATGTGACAGCCTTTTGACCTTTCACCTCATTATAATCCTGTTTTGTGCAATAGCACAGCTACTGCCAAAAGATGTTTGCTCTGTATAAAGATTCAAGCTACTGAGTTATTAATTGAAAAATGGAAACAGCATATAGACAAATTGTCACTTAATGATTTTAAAATGCAGAGCAGATTCAGTTTCGCCGTACTCCCTCTTGTGTTGACACGTAGCGGTGCATGTCAGAGACCCCTTTTCTCTTATAATGGTACGATCCACATCGCAGTAATTTTCCACCCTGTTTTCTCTGTGCCTGCAGCAGTGGGGGAGGGGGCAGGGTTTTTTTTGCTTTTCAGCACATGGCTGTTTTTCTTTCTTGCTGCTGAGGTTTTTGTTCTTTATTTTACTCTTGTTTCTAAAGGTTTTTGGTTGAATGTATTATTTTGGAACACTTTCTTCAATCGCAGGTTTTAGAGTACCTCTGGTCGATCACTGAGCTTCTCTGAGGTGATAAATCATCTCACAGTCTCAGCATGAGTCAAAAAGTGGCCTTTTGTTTCATATAACACTTTCCTGTTGGTTGTAACGCCACAATTGTGTGTAGCTACAGTGTTTTTTAAATTTTTATTCTGGTTACAGCCAACACCTTACAAAGAATGTGCTCCGCCTCTCCACACGAGATCCCTTCCCCCCTCCCGTTCTCTCTGTCTCTCTCTGTTCCTCTTTTCTGTGTTGTGTGCGCTTTGAGCTAGTCGGGAACTAGGCATGCTCCTGTTTTCGCGCTCACTACTAATCAAGGCCTACTCTTGAAGACTACACCTCAAGGTTGTTTTTGAGCGGTTTTGGTTCTTGAAGACTTTAATTTTTTGAATTCACATTCATGTTTAGTAGTGTTTACTCAAGATTAACAGACTTTTTGGTGGATGTCTTTATTTTTTATTTATTTTTTTTTTTTTAGATGAATTCTAAACGTTTTTTCACGTTTCCGTTTTATCGTGGATGTTGCCTTTTTACGTTTTTCTTTTGTGTTGCATTCGTTTTCGCTGTTAGTGCGAATTTTTTACATTTTGACAGGATTGGGATCGTCTGTTTTACGTTCGACTAGGAAATTTAATTAACGCTTTGGGTTTTCGTATTTTAAGCATTGATTGCGAAAATTCTGTAAACGAGCATGATTCATTATGATCTTTTCGTATTTAATGCTTTTTTTTTTTTGCTAGGAATTAACTTATTTTAGATTTAACGGTTGCTTATTTAAGATTTAAACTTTTTTTTGTTAGCTTACCATTGAAGTGATTTCAGGTATCAGGCAGGTTACCTTGTTTTCTAGACGAGGTGTGGCGTTTGTTGGTTTGCGGATGGTTCTTTGCTAGCAATCCGCAAGAGGTTGTTTCTGAAATCGGCTTTGGTTGAAGGTGACCACAGATTCTGTGGATTTTGAGCCTCATGGGGAAGAAAGAGTATTGTAGAACTGAGCCTGGCTTTACACCGCAGCTCTGGCGACCATTTTGCAACGAGCGGCAACCTCAGCGTCTATGTTTACAGTCAGGGTGGGGGAGGGCCGCAGTGAGGCTGTGCGGTGTGAACAACACTAGAAGAACAAGCTTTCCAGAAGCTAGCAGCCATTTTTATAAAATGAATGTCCTTTTTATGGACACTCAACTGAGGAGATGGAGGAACACAGAGATGCATTTTATTACTGTTTAGTTTTTGTCAAGACATTTCTCTGTTCTTTTCAGATTGATGACGGGTTGAAATGAAAATGTTACCTCAGTTTGCAGTCTTTCTTTAACTAACTTGACACCTTCATTAGTGTACAGTCTTATCACCTGTCTTGCTCCTGACACAGCAGTTTGTGGTGTTTAGGAGGGAAAATTAATCAAAGCTATAAAACCTTAGGTTGAATTGCGTAAAGTCTTTTTCGTTGTCGTCTTGGATACCAGACCTCCGAGGAATGGCTGTTGACAGGAAGTTGAAGGTGTTGTGAATGTTCCATGAGGACGAGATATTGGTATATATAGAAGCCACGTCATTCACACCTGCCAGGATGATTGTTAATGTAGCAGTGCAGCAATGCGGCGTCTTGTGGGTTTATGCTTGCAGCTGAATGCAAGATATTTTTATGGGATGTGTAGTAAAACAAAGAAGCTAAGATGATTATATCTAAAGTTAATGTGAGGCGTTGGAATGATATCAAGACAGATTAATTGTTCAGATCCAGGTGTTTTAATGCTAATAGCAAGATTCAACATTTCAAAACATAACAATTTGTTCAACTCTTATTCATGGGAGTACTGAGAAATACAGGAAACTGCTTATTGTAATAATTATTTGAGTTAAGCTTCACTGTACTTTGATTTATCTCTGTTTGGTCTTGGCTGAGAGGTGTCATTTTCAGAACAGTTTTAGCGTTTGATGCTAAAGTGCCACTATTTTCAAACTTGATTTTTTTTTTTTTTGTGTATCACATCATGAGTTTATAATTAAAGAGTATGGCAGATGGCTATTCTTTGTGTACTATTTTAGTTTTGACAGTCTCTTAATGAGCCTGAAAGAGAACACCACGTACCGTAATGTATTTTTAAATACCTTTCCTTCTTTTTAGATTGCAAATAGGTTTTAATATTCCCTTGACTTATTAAAATAACAAATCGCAATGTACTTCTGTATCATATAGTGTGTGATGCACTGATTTGTTTCTGAAATAAGTCTTATCTACTTGTGTTTACAGGATGTCATCAGCTTTATGAGGTTTCTTTAGCTGTTTGCTCAAGTTCTTTATTTCTCTCTTTGGGTTTTGCAAAATTTTATTTTTACTCAGATTCCAGTGAGTTTATCTTTTGTTTTAACATTTGGCTACATATTCAGCATGGATTGTAAGCCATACACATAGAACTAAGAAAGTATTTCGACTAGATAACTAGATAATCAAGAATATGCCTATGCTCATGTGTTACGATAAAACTGCTGGGTTATGATTACATAATATTAACATTTTGAGAGCAACTTATTAATTAAAACATGAGGGAGCTGTGCTTAAAAGAAACTGAAGGATGTTTGGATCAGGTTTTGAGTTGAAGAATTATTAGTTAAATACATAGTCATGCAAAACAATTAATTACACTTCAAAGCTAATATTAAATTTTTATTTTTGTTTAGGATCCTCAAGCGACTGGCTGCCAAATCCATGAACAGGAAAGTACGAGACCTCACAGAAGCCTGGTGAGACAAACTAATGTCTTTTTGTGATTTAACACTGAAACATAAGTACTAGTCTAGTTTAAGTACGATAGTAGCTTTGAAAATCTGCATTATATAATGAACTCCTCTTGTCGCTAGCAGATTCTGTAGAGTGCAGCTCTTATTGGCTGAGAATTGCACCAATCAGTTTGAGGGGGAGGACACAAAGTCTGCTCTCCCTCTCAGTATTCTGAAATCACATGCACTGCTGACTGTTACGGCCCTTCCAACTCGCTAGTTATGTCAATTGAACTGAGGAAGGTTATTGGTTTTCGTTAGCTTCAACTACTTTCACTGCAGATGCCAGGCGGTTTGTGGACTTGTTAATCAGAGATGTGCTTCAAGTCAGAATGATAGTGTGGGTAAACGGAACTAAACAGTTTAGTTCTTTTAGATAGTTAGGGGTTTTTTAGATAGTAGTAGTTCAGCCAAAGTCTTAGTCCAGGGTTGTGGTTATGGTTTTGTTACAGTTAAAGAAGGTTTTGTGATCGAGGCCAAGAGAAAATTCTAGAAGAGCAGGAAATGGTGTTTAGATGAGTGACAGTGACACCTTGTGGTCACACAAGTAAATTCACTTGTACTTGGTCAGATTAATCAGATGTGTTGAGTACTGGAAGGAGTTTAGCTAACTAGCCTGTTTAGGATATCAAACACTTGTTTGACCATATCCTCCCACCGTTTTTCCACAGGTGAAAATGGAAGTAGCTGTACCAGAGGAACCTCAGAAGAAAATCTTTCGTGCACGGAAAACAATGAAGATGAGCGATCGGCAGCAACTGGAAGCTCTGCACAACACCTTGTCCACCACAACCACCTCCAGCTCCGCCTCTTACTCCTCTTCCTCCCCACGACCGCAGACACCGCTGGTGAACGGCACCCACACCGAAAAGGAAAAAGAGAAGGTCAAGGAGAAAGACTTGAATCATAAAGAGGCCGACTTGATGTCACCTGTCGCCGATTCAGCCCAGTGTTCCCCTTCTCCGTCTTTCACCCTCTCTCGATCTCCCTCTCCACCCAACACGCAGTCTACCTCACCTTCTATGGATATTGACGACCCCCTTGTGGCCGCAGAAGAGAAAAAGGAGACCAGCAATAAAAGTTCCTCCTCTTCTCTTTCTGCTTCCCCCTCTGGGTTGAACTGTGATCCAGAGGTTAAGGAAGGATTTCTGTGCTTGAGCGAAGAGGATGAAGTCCAAACGGACAAAGATGAAAAGAAAGAAGGTAGTGAGGAGAAGATGAATGTAGATGAGGAGAAAGAGGACCAAAAAGACGAAAAAGACACTTCTGAGGATGTAGGAGGTGAGAATGTCTAGGAACTCAACCTGCCTGCAAACCACCGGTTGATCTTTAATTTCAGGAAGTGGAGTTATTAAATGTCACATTCGCATTTCCGTAGAATTTATTTGCGGAGACTGTAAAAATGCTCATCTGTTAATTGGAGAAGTAAAATACGAGCTTTCCAGTTTTTCCTCAGATAATCCTGTAATAGTTTAAGGAATAAGAGATGAACTAGTGTTTTTTGAGAGAATTACAAATTATTTTGTGGTCATTTAAAGGGATAGTTTACCCAAAAATGATTGTTCCATGTCGTTCCAAACCCTCCTTCGTTTGTCTTTAGAAAAAAAAATTTAGATATTTTTGATTGAATCCAAGGTTGAACCACTAATGTCCCTTGGACTATTTTGTTGATGTTTTTGGTACCTTTCTGAACCTTGAATGTGGTAGGACCCTTGCTGTCTATGGAGGGTCAGAAAGCTCTCGGATTTCATCAAAAATATTTTAATTTGTGTTCCGAAGATGAACGAAGGTCTAACGGGTTTGGAATGACATGAGGATGAGTAATCAATGACAGAATTTTTATTTTTGGGTGAACTTTCCCTTTAAGTAGAAGAATAGTTTACCCAAAAATGAAAATTGCCACATTTACTCATACTCATGTTGTTCCAAACCTATATGACTTGCTTTCGTAGGTGGAACACAAATTTGGTGGAGCATTTTAACTTTTTTTTTTTTTTTCCCCCCCACGATGAATGTCAAAGCTAAACATTTTTCAGTATCTTTTGTATTTTACTGTAGAAAAGTCAAACCGTTTTGGAACAATGAGAAAGAGTAAATTAAATAAATCTTTTGAAGGTTGAACTATGCGGCTGTTGCTTTGGGATATTTGTTATAGCTCAATAGTATTGACATGAAGTTTAGCATTTGAGCTAACGTTCCTTGCACTAGTAGCCCTACCGTAAAGCCTAAACGTTTCCTCTGCTTCTACTCAACAGCAGACAACAGTCCCTCTGCTGGTACAAAGAGATCACTGTCCGAGGAGAAAGATGAAGATGACAAAGAAATCAAGGAGGAGAGAGACGGAAAACGAGCAAGGCTGGAGGGTGAGGAGCTGGAGGCTCAGCTAGAGCTGAAAATCACAGCCAATGGCGGGAGCCGGCATAAACTTGAGAAGGTTTGTTATTTATTCGTTTGTTTTGCCTAAATCCATTTAAGTTCTTACCATATACAACACCACATTTTCATATAATTGCATGGGAAGCAGAGATATGTGATTTAAAAGGGATGGTTTACTAAAAACATTAACATTCTGTTAGCATTTACTCATTCTAAACATGTATGGGTTTCTTTGTTCTGTGGAACTTAATGTATTTTGGAGACTTTTGTTCATGTTTGAAAAACAAATGAAGGTTGTGTTCAGAAGAGAAGTGCTTTTATACAGTTGAGGTCAAAAGTTTACATCCCCCTTTCAGAATCTGCGAAATGTTATCAAACAAAATGCATGTCATTGTTTATTTAGTACTAACCTGAATAAGATATTTCACATAAGATTTTTACATATAGTCCACAAGAGGAAATAATAGTTGAATTTATGAAAATGACCATGTTCAAAAGTTTACATCCCCTTGATTCTTAATACAGTGTTAGCTGAATGACCCACAGCTGTGGTTTTTGTTTAATGATAGTTGTTCATGAGTCCCTCGTTTGTCCTGAACAGTTAAACTGCCTTAAATCCTTTAGGTTCCCCCAAATATTTTGGTTTTTCAGCATTTGTGTATTTGAACCCTTTTCAACAATGACTGTATGATTTTTGACTGTGATTTTTGAGATCCATCTTTTCACACTGAGGACAACTGAAGGACTCGTATGCAACTATTACAGAAGGTTCAAACTCTCACTGATGCTCCAGAAGCAAAATGTTGCATTAAGAGCAGAGGGTTGAAAACTTTTGAACAAAATGAAGATGTGCCCATTTTTCTTATTTGCCTAAATATCATATTTTTTTTCCATTTAGTACTGCCCTTCAGAAGATATAGAAGATACTTACATGTTTCCCAGAAGACAAAATCAGTTAATTTTACCTTCAAATTTAAAAGTTTTGGGGGAAATTTTGGAAATTGTTTCTAAATTGTTGTATTTCCTGGATATTGGTCTATAGCACTCATGATAAACATCCAAAAGTCTTCTATAAGAAAAGAGAAGATTTTGCGTAATTTCCAGGACTTTCCAGACTATCAGACGTGAGAGATTATTCATTTTCTGTCTCTCTGTCTTCCTATTAGATGGTACAGCAGTTAGTCGAGGAACGGTTACGGGTGCTGCAGTTGACTGTGTTTGACCGAAGCATAAAAGAGCTGAAAGAGAGAGTGGAGAAGATTGACAATGCAACCAAACAACAGAATACAATGCAGCATATTAACACACTACAGGTGAGTTTTAAAGTTTTCAAAAATTATCAAATTGTACATCTACAATAGAAACTGTTAAAAGAAAACTTGATACTTAACATTAATAAAACTATGTTTTCATTTTAGGCTAAGATTTCCCGGCTGGCCAAAAAGTTTGGTGCTGCTAATCAGGCCTCGGAGAACTCCAAGCGAACTCAAGAGGTAAGAGCAAGAATCACTGCTAAAAAAAAATGTATTGTTTGATTTGGTCAAATTGGCCAGACTATGGGAGTTATTAAGCCATGGTAAGCCATTAATGGTGCTTATCCATAAATATAATACCCTTTTCAGTGATTAATTGCAAGTAAAATGGGCTTTTCAAATGTTTATTTCACTTCTAAGGTAAAATGCGTTTTGTTTCTTTGTAATCAGGCTCAGGCTGCTGCTCAGGCCAACAATGCAACCAACATGACTACACCGCAACGGTAAACATATGACATCAACCTTTATTCATCCTCACAAGATTATGTTCCCTTCCTTTATTCCAAAACATTAGTCATTTGTTTTTTTTCAAAATTAAGTCTGGCCTATACTGCTGTTATGGGACAAAGTTGTCTGACTTTCAGTCCTCCTTTGTTGCCATTTACACAGAATGTATTTTCGCATTTAAAAAACAAAAACAAAAAAAAAAACGTTTTGTGTGCGAGATGCTGAAAAAGCTGCATGTTCAGTCATTTGAGTATCTAGCGATAGTTTACATAGAAAACCAATAGAAAAGCAACATAATTGAATGCAAAGATGCATTGTGTGAATGGCACTTAAAACTTGACAACATCTAAACAGTTCATCATCCTTTTTCTGCATTGGTTGAGCTAGCTAGCCACAAAACCATTATAGGCACACTTACTCGCAGGATGATTTGGAAAAACGGCACATGTCAGTAATTCAAAAAGCTTTAGTAAATAATATTTGAAATGCTTATGTTGTTGCCATTACTGACGTACGATTTCTGTTTTTTGCAGTACTGTTAAAACATTGGATCCCAAACTGACCAGTCCAGCCTCTGGTTCTAATTCAACTGGTGAGCTTTTCATTCTTTTGTTTTTAATTTATATTAATTCTAGTTCTCATTTTAACTCTTAAAGTAACTTTTTCTTTCTTCGCCCCTCAGCAATTCCAGCCCAGCCGAAACCTCTGTCCACCCCGACTACGCCAAGCTCCTCCGCGCTAGCTTCTCCTGCACCCATTCTACAGATCATCTCCACAACAACAAGCTCTACTTCTTCATCCACTTCTTTGCCTGGCCAGTCTCAGACAGGCACCCTGCTACTAAAGACTGGACCCAGTACAGGGGTCATGACTAGCACCCCAGCAACTTCTGGGGGTCAGTCAGTGGCTATTCAGCCTCTTTTGATTCAGCTGCCTTTAGCGATGGCAAATGGGCAAAGTGGGGCGTTGGTTAATACCGCCAGTGGTGTCGGTTTAATACCGGTGTCATCATTATCTACGGTTAGCAGCAACAATAAGGCAAAGACGACTACACCTGCTACCACATTCATCCTTCAAAAGCCAGCAGGCAGCGTTGTTTCGTCTTCTTCGACATCGGCAGCTCCGGCCGTGTCTTTAGCGAGAGCGGTGTATCCGGGTGGCACAGGGACTGTTAGTTCACCCAGCACGGGGATATCTGTGACAACAGCCCGAACACCTACGCAGAGTGCTGCTGTTGTGGGAGTGTCTACAGCGGCCTCTTCTCCAGGAACCACAGGACCTGCGGCGACAGGATCGGCGGCAGCTGCAGCTGGTCCACCTTCGGCTTCAGCGCTGGCCTCAAAGACAGGTATGAGAGAATGTCAATCGTGCCGACACTTTTTATAGTATTGGCTAAATGTTTTGTAATTTTGATGTTGTGTTTTCTGAATATTTGAAAATCGTATGGGTTGTTTCCTAATGTAGCCTCCTTAATCTCTCATTTTTAACAGATAATCAGGCCTCAACACCGAAAACACCCTCTCAGGTAAGCAATGAATCATTGTAAAACAATGACCACAAATACCACTTTTGTAAAAAGTGCAGTTTTGTACTAAATTCTATTCTTCTCTTTACAGACTGGGCGTCCCAAAGGTTCTGTGATAGATCTGACAGAAGATGATGACGATGTTCAAGGTAAAACACAGCTGCTCTTCATTCCTCCATTTTAACGTGCCAGTTACATTAGCAAAATTTCACAGGTTAAAAAAAAAGGGTTAATTTTCTGTTGTTAATATTGTAGCAAGGAAAGCTCACGCAAAAGTCACTTCAAAACCAAGCAGCTTTCTGTTGGTGAGCTTGAATATAGGTGAAATCCGGAAAATGTTGTCACCCTCACACTTACTAGAATTGAAATTGAATTGAATTCAGTCTCACTGCTAAATTTTCTGACCTGTTTGTTAAGCTACTGGTTAGTTAGGTTTCCTAATACTTTTTTCTTTTTGTGGTTGCTGTCCAGTGACAGGAGTCCAAAAGGCCACTGTATCACCCATGTCTACCCAGCGTGCATCTGGGCCACCTCCTTTAGTCAGTTCTACCACTAATGCTGGTGAGTGAAAAGTAGACATTTTTTCCACTTTCTCATTTTATACTACTTTTTAGGACTGTCACTAATGATTATTTTGGTAATCGAGTAATCGGTTGATTTATTCTGATGATTAATCGAGTAATTGAGTAATTGTAGTTAGTTTTTTGTGGTAGTGAAAATAGTCCTACACCTCATTTTATTCTACTTTTTAGGGCTGTTACTAACGATTATTTTGGTAATAGAGTAATCTTTCGATTATTCTGACAATTAATTGAATAATCTAATTGTTATATTTTTTTTATTTTGTAGTAGTAAAAATAGACCTAAACCTCTCTCCTTTTATTCTACTTTTTAGGGCTGTCACTAACGATTATTTTGGTAATTGGGTAATTGGTCAATTACTCTGTCGATTAATCGAGCAATCAAATTATTATAATGCATTTTCTGTGGTAATAAAAGTAGACCGATGCCTCTCTTTTTTTTTATTCTATTTTTAGGGCTGTTCCTAACAGTTGTTGTGGTAATTGAGTAATCGGTTGATTATTCTGACGATTAATCGAGTAATCAAATCATTATTTTTTTTGTTTTGTGTGGTAATAAATATAGGTATATGCAACCGATAAATTTGCAAAAACGACAAACAAAAACAATTAAAAAAATATATATATTGGATTGGATATATTGGATCGTGACACCCCTACTGCTTTTTGCCTGTGTCGTTCTAAAATTAAAAGCTGTAGACTGACATGTTTTATATTTTCCCTGTTCAGGAGCACGATCGGCACAACGTTCCTCTGTGGTGAGTGTGTTGCCTTAAAAATATATATAACAAAGATACAAAGTCCATAATTTCACTTTTAACATTTATATTTTTAACACGCAGTGCCCCGTATAATCTTTCGTTCTTTCACTCTTTGTTCTCTCAGGATTCTCCGTCTCTATCCCGTCCAAGCTCTTCTTCCTCCACCACTCTTCCACCATTACCACTGGCACCGTCACCACCGGCACGTCTCCCACCCGAGGCCGCCCACACATCCCCTCCGCAGCAGCCCCAGCTTAAACTGGCCCGCGTCCAGAGCCAAAACGGGATCGTCCTGTCCTGGTGCGTTGCAGAAACGGACCGCAATTGCGCCGCTGTAGATACCTATCACCTGTACGCCTATCACCAGGACCACCAGGGGGCAGCGTCGGGCACCGGTGCTTCGGCTCAGTCACTCTGGAAGAAGATCGGGGAGGTGAAGGCGCTGCCGCTTCCCATGGCGTGCACCTTGACCCAGTTTGTGTCCGGGTCGACATATTATTTTGCCGTCAGGGCCAAAGATGTGTACGGCCGCTTCGGTCCTTTCTGTGAACCGCAGTGCACTGATGTCATTAACCCAGCATCCCCTGCAGCATCCTAAGATGATTCCATAAGGGTGGGATGGCACAAAAGGATGTGGCCGACGGAAGTTTGACGGGAGATTTGTAATTGTTACAAAATTGTTAACTATGCGCAGACCACTGGTTTAGTCTTGCCCTTTGTGTTAGGAATTGTAGGGAATTCAAATAGGTTGTCTAATGCAAATGGAAATACAAATAATCATCAGTGCATACAGACATGCGTACACTATTTGTTTCAACTTTATTTTACAATAAGGAGGGAACTATCGGACATACATTGTGCTTGAAATTGTATTTTCCTTGTGCAGAATGTTCAGAGTTAAGTATTGTTTTTGGAATTCTTTCTCTTTCTTTTTTTATTATTTTTTTTTAATAAAACGATATTCAATACATTGCACAGTTGTTCCAATATAGGTCCCGGTCATTAGCTACAGGACAGGAAAGCTGAGGTGTTAAAGGTTTTGTAATGTTTTTTGTCTGGTACCCAGACACTCCAAAATGACACTCAATAAAAGTATTGATATATTTAAAAAGGTCTTTTTTATTTTTTTTTTTTTATTTGTCATAAATGTGAGTTATTGAATGGCATACAAGATCACTGATATATGCTCTTAATTATCTACATGTTTCTTTACATTTTGATTTATCACACACTTGTTCTTTTACAGTTTCAGTCTAATAATGGAGGGGTAAGTCACAAGAAAGGTTAAAGAAGTATTTCACTTCCAGAACAAAAATGTACAGATAATGTTGAGTACATTATCTTTTCTCAGTCAGGAAGAAATTATGCTTTTTGAGGAAAACATTTCAGGATTCGTCTCCATATAATGGACTTTTATGGTGCCCCTGAGTTTGAACTTCCAAAATGCAGTTTAAATGCAGCTTCAAAGGGCTCTAAGCTGAGGAAGAAGGGTCTTATCTAGCTAAATGATTGGTTATTTAAAAAAATAAAAAATAAAAAAAACGTTTAGAGCCCTTTGAAGCTGCATTTAAACTGCATTTTGAAAGTTTGAACTCAGGGGCACCATAGATGTCCATTATATGGAGAGGAATCCTGAAATGTTTTCCTCAAAAAACATAAGTTCTTTATGACTGAAGTATTGGATATGATTTCAGCACATGGCTATTTCCTACATGACTAATGAATCCCTGAGTTCCAGGAAAATTCAGAAAGCTAGTACCACAACAATGCCACAGTCACAACTTAAGAAAGCTGTTAGTACCACAAACGCACAGTTTGTAGGAGAGCTGCAAGGAAAATGGAGTGCAGATGGAGAAAAAAAGCTTAACATTTCTTTCCAGGTATTGTTAAGCACTTGAAGGCTGCAAGGTCAGCATATGATAGCAAGTCTAGTAGGGAAAAAAAAACTGATTAATCAGAGGTATTTTCTTGGCACTGCGACAAGATTAACAAGACTATTATAGGGTAGTAGCTATGTAATTTCCCTTCTAGACAAAGGTATGTTAGAAACATACTTGGAAATGCTTAGAATCTGCTGCCTCAGCTTCTTGGACTACATCATTTACTGATATAGGAAGGAATTCACAAAACGTACTGCAGCTTTAAATCCTCTTGTGTGTTGATAGTCTCTTCCTGCCTGAGTGAGTGGATCCAAGATTCAGTGTGGACCAGACTTCATGCCATTAGTCAAAAGTCTGGATGTTCAATGCAACATTTCCAACATCCACCTCATAAATATAAAAAGGAGGCTACAGAATCGTCTCTATTCATGATGCAGGAATGTTAGTTCATAACTTGATTATTGCAGTGTGCAAATGGCTGGATGTCCAGCTGTCTTCATGAACATGTTACAGTTCATTCAGTTCAACCAGCTCTAAAAAATATCAAGATGCACTATTTTTCTTTTAATTCATCAGTGCGTTTTATTTACAAGTACATTAATTTATAATAAAAGCATTAAATACATTTGCCAACCAGAAGAGGCTGCTGTTGTCTAAGGCTCTACTCTGTGTAAAGTTCCATTAAAATAATAAGTGCTACACAAGTAGAATTAAACTGAATGAAAATTAAAAAAAAACCTTTAATGTCTACATAACGAGAATAATCCGAACAGCACTAGTATAGTTTGCACTGTGCAGATTTTATCTACATGTTCTTCCTAGACTGGCCACAAGAGGGCAGTCCAAGACGAGCAATTTCTGTAGGCTACAAAACGCAGAGCAGACTTTAGATTCAATCACATACTGCAAAACTGTAGTAGGTCTATATTATTTGATATATTTCAGCAAAATTACATTCTTAATTTGATAACTGACAACTGTTTTAGAGACCATGTAAAGAGGAGTTGCTATTTAACTAAGAGCCTTATATTCGTTTCAAAAACGTTTCGTAAGCAAACTAAATGTGCAATGAATAAGTGGCTCATTCTTGAAACAATGGGATCATTTTTATGTTATGATAGTAGCTGTAGTAGAAGTTGTAGTATTTGAATGCTACCGGGAATGTGTTTGGAATTTCAAAGTATTTAGTTCTAAAAATTAAACAGTTTTAGTTTTGTTTCGTTCTAAACAAACTTTATGTTCGTTCTAAATTAAGTTGAAGCAGCGTCAGAGAATGTGACGTATTGACGTTAAATTCAACACTAAAATTGAGATTGGTACGAAGAACAGAAATACGTTTGATTCTGAACACATTTCCACATTAGATTATTCATGAGAAGGAACGAAGGAACGCCCTCTGTATTATTTTATCCAATCGACGCCACAGGTGTGGTGGAAATGACGTTGAGAGCGTTGTCTCCACGCAACACCGCGATAAGTTTAAAATCATTTTTGGACCACTGTCATATACGGACCGAGTGTGTTTTATATAAGGTTTATTTAAGTTTTTTCTCTGGACATCTATGACCTACCAGCTTCCTCAAGCATGAACTATCGTTAAATTAAACATATTCAAACAGGTTCTCCAAATTATGCACATTGTTACTGTAATTGTAAGCATTTGTTCACTTTGCCAGTTTTTCTGTTAACCTTGATGTGAAATTATTAAATAATTTCAATCAACAGATATTCAGTGGAGTATAAAAGTCTTAGACTATTGTTTCTTTAACACTGGAAATAAACAAAACGTTGTCTGATTTGTAAACAGAGCAAAGTAATGATGTAAAAATAAGACATTTGAATTATTATCATGAAATTATTATTAAATCTATCCAGACTATGTCAATCTAAATCCTTTGTAGAGTTGGTCATATTTCATTTCTTTCACTGAAGCCTAAAAGCTTTTTTTCTTGATCACTCTCAACATGATCAACAGATTTCACAGTAGCTTGTGGAGTTGGTGTCATTGAAGCAAAAAAGACACAAAGCGCTAACAAATACTAAGAAATTCTTCAATGAAGGTTGTCGTGTTATTTTTCAGATCAAACTTTCACTTGCATTCAATGAGAACAAATCAAACATTTGCATTTGTGGTCTCAGACATTTGCACCCTAATCTACATCAAGTCTATATAAAAAATATATATATATATATATAATGATATGTGATATATCATATATGTCAATAGTTGCACAGCTCAATTTTACATGCAGAAAAAATCTATTATCTGTTGTAAAATAGCAGGATGTATGAAGCACTGTTCACACAGACGTCAGTTTCAAACCAATAACATTTTTGTTGGTCGGCGCTGTAATTTGCATGACCAACTTAAACATGAGTAAAATCTGCGTGATGAACTCTTTCACCCTTACGTGAAACGCCAGATCACGCAGATTGCTATTAAAATGACTGGATTTTGTTTGCAAGGTGTCATGAGAATTTTATAGAAACCAATATATTACATAAATGATTTATCTCCATAAAAGTTCATGTTAAAATAACTGAACTAATGTAAATCTGATTTCTCTGATATTATTGCTTATAGCAAATCTCCCCATCATGTTTTGTGCATCTAGCATTCAAACTGGTCATGGGAGAGAAGTTACCCAAAATGACTAACGCAGCACATTATTCACAATCTGCTATATGGCTGGTGATCTTGTTCTTTCACATTACCCTTCTTCTCATGGGAATTGCACAAGTCCCATTGGTAAACAACAGCCATCTATTTCCCATCACTCACCGTCAAATAAAACATTCAATTAATGCTCATATCTCTCTCTTCACCATCTGTTTGGCAACATGACGACTATATGTGCCAGAATTGCTGTCTAACTCATAGAGAATACAGCTGCTAACTTGGCTGATCTAACAAAGTCTACCTAATCAAAACAGTGCAGTGGTAGAATGTCAAAAATATTACTAGGCATATATGCTTATATTCTATGTGATAAGGGGTGATAAGGAACAAATTCCCTTTTAAGAACATGGAAGTCTTGCCCGACTAGAGACGTGCTTTAAATTTCTGGGCTCTGATGTTTCTAGTCAACTTAACATATTTTCCGAGCCGATAATATGACGTTAAACCTGCGCACATTTTTAAATTTAGTTAAGTTGTATCGAAAATGTTAAATTCAGTCAATCTTTTTATTTTTAACATTGATTTCAATTAGCCTTTTTCACACTTCCGTGTTTCTGGCTTCCGGATTGGCGATTGCAGGGTAAACGTTTTTCCGGTGACAGCAGCGGCCGTACTGAACAAGAGTAAGTTCGGGAATCAAAGTCTATTTTTACAAAATAGATACTATGATACTATGATATATACCGGTGTTTTGCTCTAAAAATAGCAAACATTTATTCATAAACTTTGTGTCCGCGTCTGGTCATCACAAATACTATGTTTATTTAATTATGAATGTTAGCACTTATAATACAGTACAGTTTTAAGTTTTGCCGTACTGTCTATTTGGTGCTGGCTGTGCATTATGACTCTTTACATCATTTTTTTTCGCGATTAATATTGTTATTATTATTATTATGAAAGTAATATTGTATTTTCTACTTGCTCTCCTTTGCATTAACTTTAGGGTGTAAATGTACGTTGCATAATGTGCCCAGGGATATACATAATAAAATAATATAATACTAAATAAGACATGACTCCGATTAATGGCTTTATTCCTTTTGGATCTGGATTACGTTGTTGTGTTGAGTTTATGCATCATCCGGACTCAGAATTGTTTCATTTATTCTTGGGGAAATGTGCATTTGGATATAAACGCTGCCATAATTTACCATGATGTAGTGATTGGAGGGAAATGACTGAGTAAATTGAGAAAATACGCATAAATATACCGGAGATGGAGAACAGAAACTATAGCTGGCGCTATGTTGCGCATATATTATATTGACGAGTACCGGTCTGAGTGCCCATATAAATTACAAACAAGTAAAATGTTGTTTCTTTGTTGATTATATAAAAACTTGGAAAGCAGACAAAAAAGAAAAGGTAAAAGGCATTATTTGAGACAAGAGCATATTAATATAATAGGCACAGACGTGTAGCGGAACTGACTTTACCCTGCGCTGACGTCACTTCCGATTTTTGTGAAAAAGGCTAATGGAGACGGGAACACAGAAGCACTCATACGGAAGTTAGAATCCTTCATGACGCTGCTCATCTGTTACTCAGGAAAAACCGTTAGTTCCAATCCTCGATTCTGATTGGTCAGCAGCTGTTTTATTCACTGCAAAGCAGGCTATGGACGCTTTACCCAATGGTTCTGTGTATCACTGTACAGCTTAACAGAAACAATCAATAATATAGCGTCAAAAATTTCAGCAAAATTAACTGTTTGTTATTTATTTAATGAAGTATGAGTGACCCCTTCTGGCGATATAGTGCATCGTTTACCTTTAATTTTGAGACCACGCCCTTCTACCGTCCAATAAACTCTTCTGGCGGGTCTGTGTGGTAGCCCAGTTTCCGAACTGAGGAGGGAATATTACTGTATTTGTTAGTTTTGGATTTCAGGTATGATTCTGTTTGTCCATCACTTTACACTGTAACGAGTCTTGCAAACTCACTGTGCCGCTGCTCTGTTTTACACTAAAAGACGGAAAACAGACTTTTTCTCATGCTGAGAGATTAAGCAGATGTATGTCTGTGTGGAAAATATATCATATGTGGTGTTAAAAAAGTCAACGACAGAGCGGATGAGGAGAGTTAATATTCTGTGTTTTTATGTGAGCTCCATTAGATAAGGCAAGTTACCTCAAAACATTCTTGCCATTTACTGTTTCTGTCAGGAACTATTTTATTTAGCGGAAGGACAGCATTTAACGTACTTGCTTATATTTTTATTGTGTGGTAACCGTTTTATAAAATCGTGTCCTGCCTTACAACGCCCTTCAGCCGTATTGACAGTGATTTATATTTTTTAAGTATTTGTTTATCTTTATGTTTATTTAAAGTGTAATTTATAGTTTTTCCAATAGTTCATACAGTGAATCAGTTTGGTTTATACAGTAAGTATGTGTGTTTTTGCATGTTGAAATACAGGGGAAAATAGTGAGACTGTATTTACTCAGTTTATCACTGTTATTGCTGCTGCAATCAGTGTGGATGAAATTACCCATGACAAAAAATGGTTGGGACATGTCCTTGCCATCCCCAATGCAAATGACACCAATGATGCTGCCAGTGTTGATTCAGTAATGTTCAAATCGTAAGTAGGCTACATGAATTCCAAACAGGGTTACTATACAGTGTCTCGCAAAAGTGAGTACACCCCTCACATTTCAGCAATCATTTAATATATCTTCTTAAGGGACAATACTATAGAAGTGAAACTTGGATATATTTTAGAGTAGTCAATGTGCAGCTTGTATAGCAGTGTATATTTACTGTCCCCTTAAATTAACTCAACATACAGCCATTATTGTCAAAACAGGCAAACTGGCAACAAAAGTGAGTAAACCCTAAGTGAACTTATCAAAACTGTGTCCAAAGTGTCAATATTTTGTGTTAGCACCATTGTTATCTAGCACTGCCTAAATCAATCTTGGCATTGAATTCACCAGAGCTGCACAGGTTGTTGCTGGGATCCTCTTCAAATCCTCTACAGTGATATCATGGAGCTGCTGGATGTTAGACACATGGTGCTTCTCCACCTTCCGGTCGAGGATGCCCCATCGGTGCTCAATAGAGTTCAGGTCAGATCACCTTCACCTGCACCTTCCTCAGCAAGGCAGTTGTCATCTTGGTGGTGTGTTTGGGGTCATTATCATGTTGGAAAACTGCCGTTCGGCCCAGTTTCTGAAGGGAAGGCATCATGTTCTGCTTCAGAAATGGACAGTACATAATGGAATCCATGTTTCCCTCAATGAACCGCTGCTCCCCAGTACCAGCAGCACTCATGCATCCCCAGACCGTGATGCTACCACCACCATGCTTGACTGTAGGAGAGACACAATTTTCTTGGTACTCCTCATCAGGGCATCACCACACATGCTGGACAGCATCTGAGCCAAACAAGTTTATCTTAGTCTCATCAGACCATAGGACATGGTTCCAGTAATTCATGCTCTTGAACAGGTTGTCTTCAGCAGATTGTTTGTGGGCTTTCTTGTAAGCCAGCTTCAGAAGTGGCTTTCTTCTCGAATGACGCCAGTGCAAAAAGACTTGTATGGTCTGAGCATTGACAAGCGGACCCTCTACTTCTGCAACCTCTAAAGCAATGCTGGCAGCACTCATGCATCTGTTTTTTGAAGCCAGGTTCTGCACCTGACGCACAGAATGAGTACTCAACTTCGTTGATCGACCCTTGCGAGGCCTATTCCGAATGGAACCTGTCTTGGAAAACCTCTGTATGGCCTTGGCCACGGTAACTCAGTTTCAGGTTGTTACTGAACCTCTTATAGCCTAGGCCATATTTGTGAAGAGCAACAATTCTAATTCTCAAATCTTCAGAGAGGTCTTTGCCATGAGGTGCCTTGTTGAACATCCAGTGGTCAGTATGAGAGAATTGTACTCAAAGCACCAAATTTTAACTGCTCTAATACAAGATACACAACTTTGTATGGTCCTGTCAAGCAGACAAAAACATGAACATGTGACTTTGCATGGTTAAATGACATAGTGCTGTTATCATTTAGGGTGCACTTTTGTTGCCAGCCATTTTGACAGTAATGGCTGTATGTTGAGTTATTTTCAGGGGACAGTAAATATACTCTGCTATACAAGCTGCACATTGACTACTCTAAAATATATCTAAAATATATCTCTAAAATATATAAGTTTCATTTCTAGTGTTTTCCCTTGAGAAAATATACTAAAATGATTGCTGAAATGTGAGGGGTGTACTCACTTTTGTGATTTTGAGATACTGTAGTCTTTTATAGTACTTTAGAGTTAGTATTTACGATCCGTGGTATGTATTTATAGGATAATTTAGCAATCTGTCATTGATGTGCAACCCTCTAATATAGTCCACCAGTATCTCAGTTACGACCCTTGTGCTTCAGGCTTTAGGTGATAAAATGTATTTCTTAACCTTTTCAATTGAAATAATAAACAATTCTAAAATCTTTAGACATGAATTGCACCATTTCCATGATCCCTCTGTAATTCTCCTTTTATTTTTGTCTATTTTGAAATGATCAACAGACAGCAACAGGCAGACAGACTGTGTGCGTTTTAAAAAAGGAGTGGAAGACAGGTGCCAAGAAACGGAGGATCAAAAGCACAAGTGATCAGTAGCTCAAGCCAAGAATCCAGAAAAAGAGAGAGTGAGCCCTTGAGAGAGCAGACATCTGAGAACCAGACATTCACATCTACACAGTAAACTCCGACTGATGACAGATGGAGTGCTGGTGCACCGGTACAAAATCTGTATCTGAGCAGGACTAGGCAATATTTGGAATTAAGAATTGGCTCAGTTTCAATTGATGAGTTGGAATTTTAATTGAATTGCACACATACCACGGGATGTTAAAGTCTGTGTAAAGGCAATTCACATTATAAATGTTAGAAACACAAAGACTGTGAACTATGTAGTACTGAATTGTGGAGTTAGACCCGTAAACCGTTTTTCACCAGAGAATACTGCTTATTTTTTTCAAGATTTTTATTTTTATTTGTAAAAAACTTTTTTTATTTACTTGCCATTTTTTAGTAATTCAAATTTGGCTGGGTGGTTAATAATGCATTTTTCTATGGTGTGACGAATTTATAACACATTTAATATTGCTTTACACAGACTTTAAAGAGAGATTAGCAGTTTATTAAATTCAACATAGTCACAAAACAGAGATTTCTTTTCTGTTTTGAACAAAACATAAATAATTACATAATTTTGGATCATTTAGATTCTAAATGAAGTATATTTAGTATAGTTACTATAAGTAAGGGATAATGTACATCCAGCCAGTTGTTGTCGCAGAATAAAGCCTGACAGATTTATCAGCAGTATAAGTTGTATAAAATTAAAGGGCTTTATTTTGCAATAACAAGCCGGCTGGATGTACGTTATCCCACTTATTACACAGCTACTTGCTGCAAAACTAAATGATTATGCATGAAATATTGATTTGAGCAATAAGCAGTTGCTTGCAAGTGGCAAGTTAAACTAGATGGCATTTCACCACATTAATAATTATGGCGATAAAAGACTTTGATTTACGATCAAACTGTTTTAAAATCTTGTTTGTTAGTTGTCTTACAATCCATTACAATTGATACAAAATGACAGCAGCTGCGTTTATATGAAACAAAAGAGGGTGTGTGTGATACCAGGATGACATAATTAAATAATTGTACACAGAATATTGATTTAAGTTTTAATATTTTATTAGCCAACCAATCTCAAAGCTTCCACGAAGATAAAAATGTTCTTAGCAAACAAATAGTGCCAACTGCAGTTAACCGGATGAGCCTGTGTTATTAGTTTTTACCAGTTGTTATCAGGGAATAAAGTACCTCAGAATATGGACACGGACCAGTCAGAATTGAGTTTTCTGTGTAGCTGTGTAATAATAAGAATTAGTAGTAGTATAATTTATATACTAATTTAGTTTACATTAAAGAATGATGAGAAAAATGTATCCTGGTTTTCATAAAGATATTAGATAACTGTTTGTTATAATAAACTGGGCAAATCAGCATATTATAATGATTTCTAATCACGCAATACTGAAAACTAAAGTAATGATGCTGAAAATTTAACTTTGCATTTGTGGGAATAACTACAATTTTAAAATAGAAAATGGTTATTTTTAAATTGAAATAATATTTTTAAATATCTCTGTTTTACAATTTTTGATCACGTAAATCCAGCTTTGTCAAGCATAAGAGACTTTTTCAAACAAAACAAAATGGACCACAAAACCAGTCTTAAGAAGCACAGGTATATTTGTAGCAGTAACCAAAAATACGTTGTTTGAGTCAAAATTATCGATTTTCCTTTATTCCAAAAATCATCAAGATATTAAGTAAAGATCATGTTCCATGAAGATATTTTGTACATTTTTAAAAAAACTTACTTTTTGCGAAGAACTTCATTTGGACAACTTTAAAGGCAATTTTCTCAATATTTTTGACTTTCTTGCACCCTCAAATTCTAGATTTTCAAATACTTGTAACTCAGATATTGTCCTATCCTAACAAACCATACACACGCACACACACACACACACATATATATATTTTTAATAAAAATCTCATAAAATCCACATATTTTTTAGTAAATATATTTCAAACTTTCATTAGTTGTCATAAATTGTACCATTGTATTTGATTAAAATACCCCATGTTGTATATGTAATAACATTTTTGTTTATTCATACAGAAAACTTGCTTTACTACAAAACTACATATGTGACCCTGGGCCACAAAACCAGTCATAAGGGTCCATTTTTTCCATTGATGTATGGTTTGTTAGGATAGGACAATATTTGGCCAAGATACAACTATTTGAAAATCTGGAATCTGAGGGTGCAAAAAAATCAAAATATTGAGAAAAGTTTTCTTAGCAATGCATATTACTAATCAAAAATTAAGTTTTCATATATTTACGGTAGGTAATTTACATAATATTTTTATGGAACATGTTTACTTAATATCCTAATGATTTTTGGCATTAAAAAAATCTATAATTTTGACCCATACAATGTACTGTTGGCTATTGCAAATACACCTGTGTTACTTATGACTGGTTTTGTGGTCCAGGGTCACATATATTAAACAGCAATGTTATATGAAATTCATAAGATATGTGTAGGTACAACTATACGTTCTAAAAAAAAATCAAATTACAACTTTGCATCCTGTTTGCCTCATTCATATTTAGTTTGATTGAACTGTAATTCTTTATTCTTAGCTCTAACTCTTTTTCTCACTTTCTTTCGTTTCTCTTTCAGTTGTGCAGTGATCCTGTAGAGGGCCCCCTCTCATTCTCCTTTCTCTGCCTCACTCCTACTCCACAGCGCTCTGTTCGTAAGGGAGGGTTGAGAGAGAGCAAGCCAGTGAGAGAAAGAGAGAGAGAGAGAGAGCACAGTCTCGATGTGTGGAATTCTTGGGCAGACATTGCAACCATTACACCTCTTCCTACTGTTCTGCCTCAATCACTGTCTGTGGAAAAGGGCTATTACTTACTGCAAACGGAGGACTCCTTCTACAGAAGCCAAGAGAAAGAGAGGAAAAAAGAGTGAGAGAGAAAAAGAAAGAGAAGAACTAAAGCAACAACTGGACAGCAGGAATCAAACTGACTGCCTTCCCTGTTTAAAAGACAAGAAGAAAGACGGAAGGCACTGGAGTATTTGTTTTTTTCTTTCGTTTTGTTTTTTTCTTCTTTCTCATCGTGGTGCTGGGAGGCACATCATCTTTTCATTTATTCGCTCTCTCCATCATTTGCCTCCTGATCTATTTCTCCATCTATATGGTGTATAATTTTGTCTATTTATGACGAGACAGGAGAGAAGAGAAAGAAGGGGCAAGTTTTTGTTTTTCATTTTTTACTCTTTCGCTCATTTTTTACTATTTATGACCCCCTTCATTCCTTCACCTGTCCCTCCTTCCCATCACTCTCCTCTGATCATCCCCTCTTCCTCCCATCCCTCCCCTCATCCCAAAAGTCTGATGCTCCCTGAATGAAAGTTGCTTAGAATTGTGAAAGAGACTCAAAAACCATCTCCACATCACGTTCTTAAATTCTTTTTCTTTCTCTCTTTTTTTAAACAGTTCTTTTAGTCCTCCACCATCTACCCTCACGTATCACTCTTTTTTTCCCTGGATGCTTTAATATTCTTCTAGGTAGGTTTAACGGCTCGTTTAGTGTCTGTCCGTTCTGTTTGTCTGTGTGTGTGTACTTGTGTGTTCCTTTTTTACATGTACATAAAACACACATCGACACACACATACACACACACACACACACACACATGCATTAAACTAATGGACAGCCAGGTGTCAGGAATCACATATCATTTCTCCATGCCCATTTTTACCCTTCTCCAACTCTGTCCATCTTCCATTTTGACTTATGAACAGCAAGACATTTGATTCCTGTCATTCTTTCTTTTGTAACACACACACTTAAAACACACTTATACTTGAACTGCCCAGTCTGAAACATCCTCCATTCATCTCCAGTGTCCAGTGCAAGCATCTTGTGTCTTATTTTGTTTGAGAAATCATTGCAGACACGTTTCAGATGAGGTTCTGCTTCCGTTCTTTGACTGAGATGGGTGAGGTTGGCGTGACTGCTTAATTTGCGGTTCTTGGACACATTTTGAACTTGTGATTTGTGTTGTTGGCAGCTTCCTCTGAGCTGGTGAAAGATGAAACCTGAATTGTGAATAATAGATTGTTATTTGCTCAAAATATTGATTAGGATTCAGTGCATCAGTCGTTTTTATCCCCCCTCTCGTCTCACCTGCTTACAAGCTCGAGTCCATTTGAGCTGTTATGGTCACTTCTTCGTTTTATTGGGTGTTTAATTTTTCTCCTGTCGCTCGCCAGCTTTTTCTTTCATACTATACACCCATCTAACACCTTTTGGACAGGCTGTCATTTCTCTTCATATCACAACCTTTTGATTTTCTTTGTACTCATTGAGGGTCCCTGTTTTTAGCTGTCGTGCATGACCACTGTATGACCGTGAGCTCATTACAGAATGAAAACTTTTCACTCCCCAGTGTAAGTTATGTATATCCCCTAATTTATCCTCTTAGATTGCACTTCATTTTATACATTATTTTAATTCAGAACTGCCTTCTTTGGTTTAATATTCTCTATTTTGATTTTGTAGTGTATTTTTACCTCTAAATATTACAAAAAGAGTCATACAGAATTGTTTTTTTAAATGAGGGATAGCGATCCAAGAAGTGACGTTGTGTCATAACTCAAGATGGAAGGAAATCTAAACATCATCTTTTACCATTCATATTGATTTTTTAATTTCTATGCATTGCATAGTTCATGTGCTTATGCTTCCTTCTTGGTGACTGGTTTGAAATCTCAATGAAAATTTTTAAAACTGTTGATTTTTTTTTTTAAATAAAATTTTCTGCAGACATCCCGAATTCATCATCTCCATCACAATTTTTTTCTTATATATGGACTATCAAAAACAAAAGGAAAAAGCATCTCATTTGACTGTTATTGGGCGAAATGGACATATCAAAGGAAGGCGACCATCTTGTCTTATGTTTTTGAATGCTTGCACTCGCCCTCTGTCTTGTGTTTCACATTTTTGTAAACATTATCCAAATATTAATGATGAAATGCCACAGGACAGTTAGACTGGTAAGTAACGTGATAAAAATATCACACATAAATATATTTGTATGCATTTGTAAGTGTGTTACTGTGTGTTTGTGAAACAAGCCTGTCCCTTCTATGGCTCTTAATAGACAAAACTTAATCAATTAAGCATTTAGTGTTGGAAAAAGAGGGAAAAAAAGGGAAATCTCACTCAAGCCATCATCAGATTTGATCTTTATTTCAACATCATTTGCTAGAAAACATGTACTGAAGATAATGTCTCTTCTTTTCTCTTTCAATAGTGTCATGAGAAGGACCCAGGAAAGGACGTACATGGATACCTGAACCAATGACAATTTAAGACCAGACGTCATTCCTTCAGCTCTTTTACTACTGGGCGTCAAGCAGCTCCAGAATTTGTGGACTTGTTCATAGATGAAAATGGACTTTTAGACTCCTCAAGAAACATCTTCTTTTCACCTTTTTTCTCTTTATATCCCATTTTGTAGCCAATGTAGGCTTTGTCCTAGACTTTGTCCTGGTTCATTTTCAATTTTAAGTGCATTTCTTAGATTTGGTATAAGACTTAACTTTTCTCAAGCATTTACAGTCTTACTTGTCTTTTGTTTTGTCTTCATTTGTGAGCCAGGCGTCTTTCTTACTTTTCTTGAGTGACTTTTCTTAATAGTTTTGATTCAATAGACTATACCTGTGCTCAGTCATCCAGCCTGGATTTACAGTAGGGGACCATCACTTTCATCTACGGTCAGTCCTGCTTTTTCTTACCAATCCTTCAAACTACTTCAACGGTCAGTCACTCCTCCATCCAGGGCTATGAGAGGAAGAGACAAGTCCCAGCTCACATCAACATGCAGGAGTTGAGGAGAGAGAATGGGAGTTGGGCTGGCAATGTTCAAGGTAAGAGATGAACTCTGTTTTCGTTTCCTCTCTATTGTTTTTATCCTTGCTGTCTCTGGTTATGTTTGTAGCTTAGTACTTAATAAATAATGTACACTACCATTCAAAAGTTGGGATCTAGAAGATTGTTTTTCAAAGAAAGAAAAACTATGTATCATGGTTTCCACAAAAATATTAAGCAGCACAATTGTTTTCAACATAGTTAATAATAGGAAATGTTTCTTAAGCACCAAGTCTACATATTAGAATGATTTCTGAAGGATCATGTGACACTGAAGACTGAAGCTGAAATTCAAGTTGGCCATCACAGGAATAAATCACACTTTTAAATATTTTAAAATATAAAAATGTTATTTGAAATTGTAATAATATTTCACAGTATTCACAGTAAAAAAAGAAAGTAAATATAGGGCACAATGTACTGTATTTTGATTTTGATTTGAATTTATTTAGATTTTTGTGCTTCATTGCATTGAGTTTTAGGGTTAATGGAAATGTCTGTAAAGTTAAAGGATTAGTTCACTCCTGAATTAAAATTTCCTGAATTTAATCACCCCCATGTCATCCAAGATGTTCATGTCTTTCTTTCTTCAGTCGAAAAGAAATGAAGGTTTTTGAGGAAAACATTCCAGGATTTTTCTCCATATAGTGAACTTCAATGGAGATCAGCATGTTGATCCCAGCCGAGGAATAAGGGTGCTATCTAGTGAAACAATCTATAATTTTCTAAAGAAGTTTAAAATGTATATACTTTTTAACCACATCTTGCATTAGCTCTGTGATGGGCATCTGTGACCTTACGCATTAAGTAATCACGTTGGAAAGGTCAGGTGTGATTAGTTCTTCATTTGTGTACTTTGCTTCAAAAACTAATTGTTAGAGGCGAAAAACTAATTTTTTTCATTTAATTTTTTCCTTTCTAACTTTAAAATATTGTAAAGGGCGTTTGACTTTCTTTGCACGTTTGCTTTGTAAACATGGGGTTGGTACTACATCACGTGTGACTTTTCCAACTTGCCTATGTAATGTGTGAAGTCGAGCTAGTGCAAGACGAGCATTTGTGGTCAAAAAGTATATAAATTAGAAAATGATCAATGGTTTCACTAGATAAGACCAACACATTCTGGGTCCTCCATTGATTTAAATAAGAAACCTCTGGCGTCAATATGCAGATGCGAAAGGCAATGGAAATTTTATCGTTATGATTAAACTATATATTGGGTAATACATTACTTTACACTGTTTACACATTTTTGAGCATATAACCTAACCCCTGCCAATAAACCATTTGTCAATAAAATGGTAGTATATAACATGCGGGTACATCTACAGTCATCATTTATTTAAGAAATATTAATATTCAAAGTCTTCTGAGGCAAAACGATTGATTTGTGAGAGGAATAAACGTGATTACTGTCTCCATCCGCCGTAAAGCTCAGATCCTGTGTACACTGCAGTCTGTGCGCAAATTCAATAATTGCCACTAGAAGAAGCGTTACGTCAGCTTTGATTGTGACGTGTGTCTCATGACCGATTGCATAAGAGGGATCGGGATCATTTACAGAGATTAAAGGAGATGTCCACTTCCAGAACAAAAATTTACAGATAATGTACTCACCCCCTTGTCAACCAAGATGTTTATGTTTGTCCTTTTTTATCAGCCGTAAAGAAATTTTTGAGGAAAACATTTCAGGATTTTTCTCCATATAATGGACTGATATGGTGCCCCGATTTTGAACTTCCAAAATGCAGTTTAAATGTGGCATTGCAGTGGATTACGTTTGTTTGTGAAGGGAATGTGCTTCCCGATCTACATATATCCGTCTATGTTCGTGCGAATCATTCATGATCCAGCTTCACTTACAGCAGAAGTGAGTATAAGGGTTTTTTTATGAATCTTTGCGATCGCCTTTCCTAATAATGTGCTAGTTAGCAAGTTTAGCGGCTAAACGTGGCTAAATGCGGCTAAAGTAAACAGGCTCGTCTCTCCACAGAGAGAAGAGGGGGCGGGGCCAGCAGAGCTCATTTGCATTTAAAGTAGCCTCGACCAGAATGAGATGATTTTTGCAGAGCTGATTTTGGCAAGGTAAAAAGGGTGTTGTTTTACACAACCATTGAGAATTTTTCACCAAAGTATATTATAGACTTTTCATTAAGACCCTGAAGAATCATAGCAACTTGTGGAAAATGGGCATCCGATGACCCCTTTAAAACCTTATGATTTACTCTTGTTCTTCGCCTGAAGATATTGTATGGCTTTAGAAGACTTGGAATGAAACACAATTTGTTTGTAATACTTTTATACTGCTTTTTGCAATAAATGCCTGTAACTATATTTTTATTGGCCTGTTTTACATTGTTCAGAAGTGGGTAGGTTTAGGGTAGGGGTGGGGTTAAGGGCTCCAGTGAAAGTATAAATTTATATAAAATGATTTTTATGTTTACAAATGCATGCAAACCATTAAATTAAGGCAAACAACTAAAAGCAATGGAGTACCTTGCACGTCAAAAAGTGACGCTAAAGGGGTACACTTTGCATTAAAAAATGATGCTAAAAGGACCTTGAATGTTAAAAAGTGACGCCAAGGGGTCTTGACTGAGTGTCAATATGTGACAAGTTGGGAGTGAGAACGTGTTGAACGTGTGAAGAAAAATTCCTCAAAATCCTTAATTTCTTTTTGACTGAAAATGTTCTTTTTGACAGTATGGTGCTAATGGTCCTAAACGGACCGTGCTGATCTGGCCAAACTGCTTGGTTTAACTTATCAACTGGCATCCATTTAATATCTTGATTAATTGCTTTTTTAAAACCAATATGGGGCAGGAATGTTACCAAAATTGGCAGTTCAATCAAATGATGAGTCATGAAAGAGATGTTAAAATCATATCTAATTTTGCGTTCACTTATTACAGTGGAAATGGAAGTTGAGTACATTGCACCGTGGGATACAGTACACGCACACAGCATTATGTATACTGTTGAATACTACCCATTTTGACATATATAGTAGGTTATACTTAACATATACAGAAATATTGCACAGAAATTGCCTACCGTTCTCGATCTTTGATGTGCACTTTTAAACCTGCACGTTCTCTCTCTCTCTCTCTCTCATCGCCATTTTATCTTCTGTCACTTGCTCGTAGGCTTTAACGACAAGTCTGTTTTTTCTTCCAGGGCTATAATTTTCTGTTGTCTCAACGAATGTGTGTGTTTGTGATACTCTGTGCACCATTGTCTTATTTTCGTGCAGGCATTCGCCCAAATTGCTCTTGGTCGTGCTGCCTTCTATCCAGTTTGAGTAATGTGCCTGTGGTCTGGGTCAGACATTGTAGCTAAGTGGGTTAATGAAAGAGAGAGTAGGAGCGATAAATACTGAGAAAGAGAGGGGGCTAAGAAAATAGGGTGAGAAACTGACGGAGAGGTCGAGCTGCCTTTCACTCTCCCGCTCTCTTTTCTCGGGCTGCTCCCAAAACGCTCCTGATAGCCGTTAGACTCCGTGTTGGGAAAACAAGAAAGTCGTTAGCGGATCTGAAAATATCTGATGACGCTTCCCCCTCGTATCGCCCTCTTAAGATGCGCCGCTTCTGATTAACGTGAGGTGACAGCGTTTTTTACTCACGTCAGTGGGGTCGAAGCAGCTGTCAATCAAGCTTGACATTGATTGACGGGGACCAGAGGGATGAGGACAGTGTGGAATGTCTTTCAGAGTGAAGCATCACTCAGAGATTCTGTTGGTGTGGTAACGGAGCCTCTGTTGGCATGGCAACGGAACATAGGGACACGAGGGCATTCTAGACTTTCAATGATATAACTGCTACACAGAGATGGTACGAATCTGATTTCGTGTCAGCCGTTGTTTCATAAATAATGATACTTACGCTGTAGACACCTTGCTTGTGTACACAAATTGTCTGACAATGTAGCGCTCCACATCGCGTTAGCGTGTGTACTGAATGAGCAAACAACGAGCCTTAATCTATCATCCTGAAAACTGCGGAAATTTGACTTGTATAAATGTTAGTTTTCCAACAACAAGGATAATAGTCAATAAAAGCCTCTCAGGGATGCAGGGATGGATGATGAAACATGGTAGATGTGTAGTGTTGTTGGTGGTGCTTGTTTGCTTTGTAGTTTTGGAGTGGAGACAGTCAATATAGAGGGCTAGAATATTGTGTGCTTTCCAGTAAAAGTCCACTTATTATATTTATTGTATTATTATTATTATTTTAAATATGAATAATAATATTGACATTTTTTAATAATGAAATAATAAACATTATTATTAATAGCATATATTAAAATGTAATAAAACATTAATAAAAATATTTAATAATAATAATAATAATATACTAATTTTATGCATTTTCCATGGAAGCAATAATAATAATAATAATAATGAAATGTATTAATGCAATAATAATAATTGTTATTAATAACATGTATTAATAATGTAATAAAATATGAATAAAATATTTAATAATAATAATAATAATAATAAACTAATTTTATGTATTTTTCATAGAAGCAATAAAAATAATAATAATAATAAAAAGTATTAATGCAATAACAATCATTGTTATTAGTAAAGTATTAATAATGTAATAATATTAATAAGAAGAATATTTAATAATAATAATAATTTACACATTTTATTATGCATTTTTAAAAGAAGCAATATCTAGGTAAAATGTCTGAAATCTAACATGAATACAATAAAATATATATAAAATATAAAATTTCTACAACAAAACATGTTGTCTTAATTGCACGTTTATCAATATAGTTATCAATATATTTCATTTCAGTTTATTCAGTAGGATTTAAAAAAATAATAATAATAAAAAAAACATATGTATATATATATATATATATATATATATATATACTGAATAAAAAAATTAAAAAGGTAATTGCGACTTTTTCTTCCCCTCAAAATTGTGAGATATAAACTGTGTTTATTTCGTGCAATTCTGAAAAAAAGTCAGAATTGCGAATTTATATCTTGCAATTAAATCTTGTAAAGACTTTATAACTCGCAATTGTGAATTTGTGTCACACAGTTCGGAGAAAAAAAGTTAGAATTGCAAGATGTAGATGTGCAATTTCCAAAAAAAGAGAGTCAGAATTGTGAGATAAAAAGTTTATTCAGTGGCAGAAACAGGATTCCATAGATAGAAGATATAATAGGTATATGCAGAAAACAATCAATAAACTGATAAACAACTGACTTATAAAGAAAAATAGCTCTTAACTCAGCTAAGCTGAATGAAATTGAAAGCGTATTTAGATTTTTCTAGTTTTTCACTTGGGTACAGCAGCATATTGTCAGATAAAACTGAAAAATGAAAGCAGGTTACAGAAGTCAAACTGTTGTCTGTTGAAGTGCGCAAACACATCTCTCTGAAAGTGTTTGTGGCAGCAGGAGAGATGGATTGACATGACATGGAGGTCATTATCCTGCACTGCATCTTTTCTCATCGGCTTTAACGGTATTGACTAACAAATTAAGGGGATTTGATTTCAGTGTGTGTAAGAGGCGCATTTAACAGAGTTCACCTATGTAATCGGGTCGAAGGCAATACCTAATGGCACAGGTCAGTTTGCAGAAAGGCTGTGTGTGTTTTGATTTTCCCCCCTGTGGTGATGATTTACCAGTTTATCAATGTGCACCTGTTGTAATTCACACCTCCATCACCATAGGAGTGATTTTGGCTCTCGTCCCTCGTTCACTAAGATGGTTGAAGCTTAGCCTTAATCACAGCGCATGACTTTATTACGGATAGAGTTACAGTGACTTAATGAGCTCTTGTCCAGTCATGCACAGTGTCGTAAGTCTCTAAGATGAGTGATGTGCATATTTAATGGTGTAATTTCATTATGTCTTTCATTATGTCACTTAATGACATTCTGCTCCTTCCGAATGGAGGATATGGCCGAAAAAGTTGCCAGTAAGCGGATCTGTGCTGCAGACAACAGTCAAAATATCATTAAACCAAACACTGCAGTTCAATACCGTATTTTGCTTTGCTGTTATTTTTTGTGAAGTGTGAAATACTGGATATATCAGATTAGCTGTCACCTTAAAAACGTTTGGTCTGCATTTTCCAGCCGTCTGCCTTTACTGCAGCGGCGCTCAATCCTATTTCTGGAGATTTACTATGCTCTAACGTTTAATATAAAACTTTATTTAAACTCGTCGTAATAGACAGTAAAGTTCTTTATGCCAAAAGGTCAAGATTTTACACGTTAGTATGGCCCAGATAACCCCTGCTGGTAGATATTGTAATTTTAGGGCATAAGCCTCATAAAAATTGCATTTTATTACATGTTAGTAAATGTTTTTGCCAGAGGAGAACTCTTAAAAGTTTTAAATGTACTTCCATTTTTCCCTGTCTTCTGGCATTCATGTCACAACTCAGAATAGTAACATAGGAAAGAGAAAAGATCTGGAAAGATTGTGTAACAATTCATGTTATATAAATGTAATAAAAGTGTTTTCAAGTATTTTGTGTATATTTATCAGAGTCCGAAGTAAACAGGGGCTTGGGGCAAAAACGCCACCAAAATGGAAATCAAGATAAGGGGGCAAAAAATGCTCCTGCACAATTAAGCTAGATGTATTGTGTAATCACAATTACAGTGAAATGTGAATTACCAGCAATATAATCTTTGCATCAGATTTGTTTTGCAGCCTTTAGCATTATAACCAATCACACCCTTTCTATTGAGCTTATGAATGCAATATCCAATCAGAAACACTTTGATTCGTGTCTGCGGAGAATGCAGGAGTTGTTGAGAGTGCGCATTAACTGACTGAATTCTCAATCTGCATTCATGAATTTTCTCGTCATAAACAACAAAGAGTAAAAAAGATTGATTTTGCAGTGTAGACCGCTTTAGTCATTACAACAGCATTTTTTGCACATTTCATATCAGGGTCAGAAATTAAAGGATTAGTTTACTTTCAGTTTACTTCTTTGGTCGTAAAGAAATTAAGGTTTTTGAGGAGAACGTTATAGGATTTTTTTCCATATAGTGGACTTCAGTGGTGCCCAATGGATCCAAAGGTCCAAACTGCAGTTTCAAAGGGTTCTACACAATCCCAGCCGAGTAATAAATAAATAATAATTTAAAAAATGTATATGCTTTTTAACCACAAATGCCATAACATGGGGGTGCGTAAATTAACAGGATTTTTTTTTATTCTGGATGTGAACTAAATGAATTTCCAGGGGCATTTTTTTTTTTTGTAGTGGCAATTTTATAGTTCCCTCATCGACATTTATAATCATTACTGCAATAGCGAGATGAATGATCAGCAATAATGATTTTGTTATAATATTGCAGCTTCACTTTAACATAAAAACAACACATATATTTAACAAGGTAATTATATAATTGCCCTTCCACAAAGGAAAAAAAAATCTCCTTTAAAAATCAATTCCAGAGGGCAAATATTGCCCCTTAAAGGCACAATATGTACGATTTCTCAATTAAAATTTCCAGAAACCACTAGAACATTGTTTTATATTTTGTTGACTTGTGCACTTACATTATCAAATGTTTCCAAGAATTTATAAATCCAGAGATACAGTTGAGGTCAAAAGTTTACATCCCCCTTTCAGAATCATTAAAAATGTTAATTAATTTACCAAAATAAGAGGGATCATATAAAATGCATGTTTTTGTTTTTTATTACTGACCTGAATAAGATATTTCACATAAAGGATGTTTACATATAGTCCACAATGGTCCATACCTGAATGATCCACAGCTGTGTTTTTTTGTTTAGTGATAGTTATTAATGAGTTTCTTATTTGTCCTGAACAGTTAAACTGCCCGCTGTTCTTCAGAAACATTTATCAGGTCTCACAAATTCTTTGGTTTTTCAGCATTTTTGTGTATTTGAACCCTTTCCAACAAGGACTTGAGATCCATCTTTTCACACTGAGGACAACTGAGGGACTCATATGCAACTATTACAGAAGGTTCAAACGCTCACTGATGCTCCAGAAGGAAAAACCATGCATTAAGAGCTGAGGGTGAAAACTTTTGAACTGAATGGAGATGTGTACATTTTTCTTATTTTGCATAAATATATGTTTTCATTTAGTACTGCCCTTAAGAGACTACAGAAGATAGTTACATGTTTCCCAGTTGACAAAATAAGTACAATTTACCCTAATCTTCAAATTCAAAACTTTTCACCCCCCCCGACTCCCTGAGTGTTTGAACCTTCTGTTATAGTTGCATATGAGTCCCTCAGTTGTCCTCAATGTAAAAAGATGGATATCAAAATCACACAGTCATTGTTGGAAAGGGCTCAAATACACAAAAAATGATGGAAAACAAAAGAATTTGTGGGACCTGATGGATATTTCTGAAGATTTTAACTGTTCAGGACAAACAAGGGACTCATGAACAACTATCACTAAACAAAAAAAAACACAGCTGTGGATCATTCAGGTAACAACACAGTATTAAGAATCAAGGGGATGTCAACTTTTGAACCGGGCCTTTTTTTTTTAATAAATTCAACTATTATTTTCTCTTGTGGACTATATGTAAACATCTTTTATGTGAAATGTCTTATTCAGGTCAGTACTAAATAATAAATATCATGCATTTTGTATGATCATTCTTATTTTGGTAAAATAATTAACATTTTTAATGACTCTGAAAGGGGGATGTAAACTTTTGACCTCAACTGTATACAGAATTTTAACTAGTGGCCCAACCCAATCTCATGGCAATTCATACATATTTTACGCGGTGGATTTGTTAACATTCGTATGTATTTTACGAGGTGGCAAATTCGTACTAAAAACATGCAAAGAAGAAATGTTTAATTGCATACTGCTCAACGGGCAGACCAAACTATTAATGACACTGGAAATTGAATGACCAAAAATTTTTTTTTTTTTTTTTTTTGACTAAGTGACCTGCTCATACCAGTAGTAGGAGTCCACATGATTGTATGAGTATTTAAAACACAATCCATGCCCTATTAAAGGATGCACATCACATCACAGGTCATGTTGGTATCTCAGTCTGCTTCCACGTCCCTTCGATGTCCATTACCGAACACTACATGGTGTATTACAAAGCACTGAGGATTGGACGATTGAGTGATTTGGGATGGGGCTCATTGTTTCATGGTAACCATGTGCTGATATTCATTTGGCCTAAACAAGGAACAGCTTGGTAATTAATTACCCATGACCAATGGGCAGGGGGGGTGAGCCAATGCTTGCGTGTGATTGGTCAAAACAGAAGCAGGCCATCACCAAACCCTCAGGGGAGGAAGTGATCTCTCACCCGAAAACCTGCTCAGCAGTGTGTTCGTGTCTGTCAGAGTGTGTACGCTCTGATACAGATGTTATGATCGCAGCCATTCATAACATCTACAGTGTTTGGCAATATATACAGTAGGTAGCACTACTTTTCCTCCACATCTGCTAACAAAAAAACTTTCCACGTAGAATCTCAGACATTTTTGTGTATGTATAAGTGTGGGTATGTAAGTTGGGTTTGTGGGCCCATATGGATTTGCATATGTTAAGGCTGTGTTTTGTGTTTGTGCATGTATATGTGTCATATGCTTGTGTGAACATATGTTTCTGTGTGCATATGCTAGTGGCGGTGTGTTTTTGTGTAATGCATGATTTCATGATAGGGAAGAATACTTTTTGCATTTTAAACGCATCTCAAACTTTGATGTGTACACGCATTTATCTGTTATAGTTTAATGCTGCCTTTAAAGCTACAACTGTGCAAATTCATGTCAAATACATTAGGTAACATAATTACAAAACAGACATCTTTTTAAATTTTGTACAATAGTTTTTTTTTGTTTGGTTAGTCTGATTTGTTTCAAATTTGTGAAACATTTAGTCTTATTATAAATGTAAACAGTTTTTTCCTTTTCCCATTTTTTGATGAATATAGGTTTGAAAGCATTTAACAACATTTATTTGCTTTTATTTTTTGTCGCTTTTGATCAATGTATTACATCCTTTTATTTATCCTCAATGAATTTTTTTTTTTTTTTTGATGACAGCAGTTGTCATATTTTTATATCCTGTCATTTTTCTATTTCAAAATAGTTTTGATAAACCTTTTTGTACACTAAATTTATTTTTTTTCAGGATTTTGGTGAATATAAGTTTAAAAGAACAGCATTTATTTTACTGATTTATTTTTACTGTAACTTTTGATCAATTTATTCATATAAAATGAATAAAAATATTAGATTTTCTTTTTTAAAAATCAGCTGAGATTTAAAAAAAATGAATCCAATACTTTTATTCAGGATAAATAAAAGGATGTAACAAATTATTCAAAAGTGACAGTAAAAAAATTAAAAGCAAATAAATGCTGTTATTTTAAACTTATATTCATAAAAGAAACCTGAGCCTGGTTTTCTTACATTTATTCAAAAAGGTTTATCAAGAAGCAAAAAATACTTTGAAGTAAAAAAAAAATGACAGAATATGAAAAATATGACGGAACTGGTGTCATCTAAATTAATAGACTCCCCTGTTTCATTTCAAAATAATGTTGATAAACATTTTTGTACACATAAATTTAACAAAATCAGGGTCAGGTTTTTTTCAGGATTTTTTTTCAGTGAATATATGTTTAAAAGAACAGCATTTATTTGCTTTTCATTTTTACTGTCACTTTTGAATAATTTATTACATCCCTTTATTCATTCTGAATATATTTTTTTATTTATCTCTGACCTCAAACATTTTAATAGTAGTGCACATCAAATTAAACAGGGGAGTTTTCTGATTTAGATGAAAGCAGTTCTGTCATATTTTTCATATTCTCTCATTTCATACACAGAAATTAAACAAAATCAGGGTCAGGTTTTTAAAAGTTTACAAGTTTAAAAGATCAGCATTTATTTGCTTTTCTTTATTTTTTTTTTACTGTCGCTTTTGATTAATTTATTGCATCCTTTCATTCATTCTAAATAAAAGTATTAGATTCCATATTTTTTTTTATCTCTGACTTCAAACGTTTTAATGGTAGTGCACATCAAATTAAACAGAGGAGTTGTCTGATTTAGATGACACCAGTTGTCATATTTTTCATAATCTGTCATTTTTTTCTACTTCAAAATAATTTTTCAAAATATCCTTTTGTACACAGAAATTTAGAGTTGTCTTGTCACCTAAGACAGTCGTGTCTAACTGTCCTGATTTTACTCCTGTAACGTGTCTAAACAGACCCAATCCCTCATGACATTCACAGTAAACAAAATGATTACCCCCAAAAAAACTGTTTAATACCAGGAATCTTGATTTTAGCATCTGCGCCTCAGTTGCAATCAGAGCAAAGCGCTGCTGGCTGTTGTTTAAGCGTCATTATGAGGAGAGAGGACTTCAGTAAAGGTTACAGCTCAGAGGCAGTAGTTCATAAACACTGCTTAATGGAACCGCGCTCACACTGCTATGACAGATATACCTTAGAGACCGGAGCGTGTGCAAGGTGTGTGTTTGAGAACGTATGCTTGCGAGGAAGCCAAGAGAGAAGTGCTGGCTAAATGTCTAAGTATGAAAATGAGCTTAGTTAGCGGTAAATACCAAGACGTTTCCCTGTGATAGCGTTATTTACGTGTATGTTGGTATGTGTGTGTGTTACATGTACCCTAGAGATTATTTGACGTAAAAAGGTAGGCCGCATACCTCAGTAGTGTTGAACTGGATTACTAGACAAGCCTAATCTCTCACTTTAAGTGTGTGAGTGCATGCGTGCATGTGTGCGTATGGTTTTGCTGTTACAAACCTCTATCATATCTTTATGCTGAATTAAATAACGTATTTGTGTGTTTCGGAATTGAATCAGCTGTCTCGGGTTTATCGGAATTCATTTTGTATAACTGCATCAATGAATGTTAATTCAGTTTCTCGTTGTTATCAAAGCTTTCCCTCCCGCTCTGAAACAGAGCTCGTTTGAGATGGGAGGGAGTCTGTGATGGGCTTTTGTACAAACATTTTGTTGAATACATAATTTATTACTTCGCCAGGAAGAACTGAGATGGAGGACGGCGTAGAAAAACGCCTTATCTGTGTTTCTCAAAGCAATGAAAGAAACAGATGTGTACAAATATACACACTTTCACATCCTCTCTCATCCTCTAAAATGTGCACAGTGCCAGGATACTTTTGAATCACCTGTCACACGTGTTGTGTAGTCTATACCTTTTGCTCGGTTTAATTGTGTCAGTTTTACTAGTAAGTCTTGTTTGGTTTGTTCTGGATTGCAGTGATCATATTGGTTTGGGTGTAGTTTTGATCATCGACTGCTTTTGAGATCAATAAGTCATTCTAAATGGCATTTTAGCTGACACCAACAGACCAGCCCAGGCCTATTGGAAGCTTTCTGACCGTTGTAGCCAATTTGGGGCCCTTGGGGACCGTTCTCTCGTCTTAAGCCAATTGCCAATCAGGCCTTAGGCCGCGCACAACTGTCTCACAGAAAATCAAGAGAGAGCAATCTATCTGAGCAGGCAGACGCATGGATATTATACAGCACCACGGGGAATGTGCGTGTATATGTAACATTTTTTGTCATCTGTGTCAGTTAAACTTAAGCTTTAGTAGCCGTAACAGCAAATGTTGAGCGACTCTTGAATTTTTCACAACAAACACCCGTATACAGTGACAACAGCCATAGATAGATGCAGCTTGAGTATGCTAACATGTATGTATGTATGCCTGGGAGCATTTTCTGAAGAGCCAAATAGTTGGCAGTACAAAAACAGAACAAGTGTTACAATGGATATGTGATCTGTTTATGTAATAGGCTCAAAGACAAAAAGGGGTTTTCAAGCATCAAAACAATAGTTTATTATGACTTTAATTCTTTTGGACATTAAAATGTGTCCTGTTTTTTGAACAATACTAAAAAAAATTTTTTTTTACATCCAAAATCTTAATTTAAAGGGTTAGTTCACTCAAAAATGAAAATTAGCCCATTATTTATTCACTCTCCAGGCATCCTAGGTGTATATGACTTCTTTCTTTCAGACGAACGCAATCAGAGTTATATTAAAAATTATCCTGGCACGTCTAAGCTTTAGAACGGCATAGACGGGTGTTTTTCTTCATCGGTCCAAAACAAGTCCAATAAAGTGCATCCATCCATAATAAAAAGTGCCTCACACGGCTCCAGGGGATGAATAAAGGCCTCCTGTTGTGAACTGATGAGTTTTTGTAAGAAAAAAATCCATATTTAAAACGTAAAAAATCGCTTTAATCTAGCTTGCGCTAGCTGTCGTGCACGGAAGCTGTCAAAACGAGGATTTGTAAAGAAAAATGTCAGAGGATTTCAACAAAGAGGAGACTGGTTTTCCTTTGCTAAAGTAAAGCAACTTTGCTTTCTTTGCTCCTGTAAACAAACATTGGTTTTCACCAATCACGAGACGCAAATGTCCTACGTCATCCGCCCGGAGCTGCTTCCATGTACAACTGTGAACGCAAGCTAGATTAAAGTGATTATTATGATTTAGATATAGATATTTTTCTTACAAAAATGCATTGTTTTGCTACAGGAGGCCTTAATTCACCACCCGGAGCTGTGTGAGGCACTTTTTATTATGGATGGATGCACTTTATTGGACTTGTTTTGGACTGATGAAGGCCCGCCTATGCTGTTCTAAAGCTTGGAAGTGCCAGGATAATTTTTAATATAACGGTTGCATTTGTCTGAATGTTTTCAACACCTCACAACATCTCTGTTCACAGTCAATTAATGCAGTGAGCTCGTTTATTACATGTGTTGAGAGTTTAGCATATGTTTGGGAATGTAACGGCCACCAGTTATTCTTTATTTTCATGGCAGATGATTAGAGCATTTCACTAGATTTGTAGCGAGATGCGTTTTTGTAAGCCTGTTTTCACTAAAGCTGGAGTTTTCTTTCAAAATAAAAGCTCTACTGCCGTTTCCGTCAAAATAAAAGCTTAAAAGGGCAGTATATATTACTGACAGGTAATGTTACTCAAGTGCAAATTCAAAACAACTCTTTCAAGTGTAGAAGTTAGGAAATTTTAATTTCCCTACTGTAGTGGAAAGCAAAAATAATATACCTTTGAAATATTCATTTTCATTTATTTTGCGGTGCAATTGTTGTTGTTGTTGTTGTTAATATTATATATATATATATATATATATTATTTGTTTGGCTTCCTAAAACACCAGTGTGAATGTGAATTAGACTGAGACAGTATACCACAAATAAAAAGAAGGTTGAGTCCCCTTTAAAGTTGAGGTACAAGTCAATTCACTGACTTTTTTCTGACTTTTCTGAAGCTTTCTTAGTCAAGAACATGAAATATCTTTTGTAAAAAATATCTTTTGTATATTTAATTTGATGCAGACACCAAAATGGCACATCTCGTCTTTGACCCAATATATAAGAGCTGAAATAATGTGCAAATTACTAAAATCACTGTGGGCTGAGGAACTACCAAAAACAAAGATTTACATATAACATACTCACCCCCTTGTCATCCAAGAAGTTCATGTCTTTCTTTCTTTAGTCGTAAAGAAAATATGTTTTTTAAAGAAAACATTTCTGCATTTTTCTCCATATAATGGACTGCTATGGTGCCCCGATTTTGAACTTCCAAAAGGCAGTTTAAATGTGGCTTCAAACGATCACAAATGCAGTTGTAAACAATCCCAGACGAGGAAGAATGGTCTTTTCTAGTGAAACGATTGGTTATTTTCATTAAAAAAAATAAAATTTAAATACTTTTAAATCTCAACCACTCATCTTTTCTTGCTCTCCCTGAACTCTGGTTATTCTGGCTCAAGACAGTTAGGGTATGTTGACCCCCAAACATATTTTCTCCCTCAACTTCAAAAATCATTTCAAAATCATCCTACATCACTGCAGAAGTACCGACCCAGTGTTTGCAAAGTGAACATGCAAAGAAGATCAAACACCCTTAACAAAAAAGGTAAAACAGCGATGTAGGACGATTTCGAAGTCGATGGAGAACATACGTTGGGAGTTTTTCGACATACCCTAACTGTCATGAACCGGAAACAAAAACAGTGCAGGCAGAATAAGACAAGACGAGTGTTTGACATTAAAAAGTATATAAACTGTATTATTTTTATTATTTTTATAACCGATCGTTATGCTAGATAAGACCCTTATTTCTCGGCTGGGTTTACATCTGCATTTGGGATCGTTTGAAGCTGCATTTAAACTACATTTTGGAAGTCCAAAATCGGGGGAACCATATCAGTCCATTATATGGAGAGAAATGCTGAAATGTTTTCCCCAAAAAACATAATTTCTTTAAGATTGAAAAAAGAAAGACATGAACATTTTGGATGACAAGGGGGTGAATAAATTATTTGTAAATTGTTGTTCTGAAAGTGGAGTAACAAATAAAATAAAAGTATATGCTATATATAAATTCTAGATTTGTAGTTTAATTATATGTTCAAAACATATTTTACATTGGTTGTGCCATGGTTTTAAAAATAGTATGGTAATATAGGCATGTCAAATACATTGCAGTATTTGTTTCTTGTTTGTACTAAAAAGGCAAATGATGTTCCTTGTGCCTTTAACCCACTGTATAAACATCAAAAGAGTCTTACCACTAAACGCAAAGAGAGAACTTTGCGTTTTCATTTCAGAAGTCTGCTACATACAGATAGTGTGTTTTACATGTGGATCAGCTGTAATTCAGTGCGAGCATTTCAGACGATCCTGTAACATACAGTTTGAAAAAACATTTGTGGAGCTGACATTGAGCCTTTAGCTCCTTAGGAGAAAATGTGTGGGAGGTGTGTGTGTGAATGTGTGTGTTTCTGATGCATTTATTTATTTATTTGTTGCAAGAGGTGGTGGAATCATGTATGTTCACAACTGGTATAAAATGGCTTTTTCAGCTGACTGTGAATAGGTGTTACTATGGACTTTAAGAGCACAAAATCTATATAACTGTGTCTGTATATAGCAGTCTCTGTTTTTGTGTGTGTGTGTGTGTGTGTGTGTGTGTGTGGAGGAAGGTTCATTTGAATAGTTGCTATGGAAACCAAGTGCTGTTAAAATGAGAGGCAGAGCCAAATAGAGCATCTTAGTCTCTCCTCCCTCTCTTGTTCACCCAGCTGCTGTCCTCCTAGTCTTCTATCTCCCTATCTAGTGCTTATCCTTCCGATCTGTGTGCTTCTCTTTGCTTACCTACTTTTAATGAGCTGATGATTAGAACGCTCTCTCTTTTTCGTCACCGCTCTCTTTCTGTCTCTGCTTCATTTGTTTAGTTGCCTAATTTTCTTGTTTTTTTGTTTTTTCCAATTTCGTTTCGCAGTTCATCTCTATACTTTTCCATTCCCCCTCAACCGATTTCTCTCTCTCTCTTTCTTCCTCCCACACTTTGTCCTCCTCCGTCTCTTCTCTCGTCTGCAGCAGAAGAGAGCTAATTCACAATTAGCATGTGTACCTGCAATTAGCACTGACAAACCTCCAATAATTAGCCTTGTAAAAGCAGTCTTCCTTTTTCAAGCGTGTTTGCTTTCTTTCAGAGCAATGCCTCACTTATGTTGTCCTTTCATCTTTTTGTCCTCCTCTTCACCCACCATGTTTTTCTTTCCCTATTTTTTTCTGTGCCTGTTCTTTAAAGAGTTAGCTGGCATGTCTTTTAGTCCCCCCAACATGTACTGTTATATAAAACGGCAGGATGTCATTAATGTTCACTAAGGCTATTTTTATTTTTTCAAACATAGTAAAAATAAATTAATTTTGAAACATTATTGCAATTTAATTTATATTAGAAAATATATTAAAATGTAATTTATTCCTGTGATGCAAAGCTGAATTTTCAGCATCATTACTCCAGTCTTCAGTGTCACATGATCCAATGCTGCTTATTTTATCAATGTTGAAAATAGTTTAATATTTTGTGCAAACCGTGGTACATTTTTTCAGGATTTTTGTTGAATAAAAAGATAAAGAGGACAGCATTTATTTTAAATATTTTTTAGAATTATGCAGGGCTCTACCCTTACTTTTCTTTTTAGGAGACCTTGGTGATTTTTGACTCCTTAAAGTGATTTACAGAGGAATTTTGTTTTTACCTTTGTAATGGCATTTTTCTAACTTCATTAAAAAATGTCATCTTTTATGTCAAATTAAAAAAAAAGAAGTATATTTTACAGAAAAATAACAAGTAGAATAAGAATAAGTTACCAATCAAATGAAATCAGTATTAACAAAATTAATTTGTACTACAGAGATGGCACAGAAGAACACAAATGTGGCTAGGTTTATTTTTAGATGTTTAATCAGTCTCAGAGGTGGCATGAGTGCAATTCAGTTCATAAATTCATGTTGAGATTAATGTTTTAAGTATAGAATTTTGAGTACAGAAATATTAAATGATTTAAATAACGGAAAAGATATATTAAAACTTAAGCTAAAACTGCAAGTAGGTGGTGGCAAGTCGTTGATTTAATTACTGAATCATTCATTCATTTGATTCGTTCGAACGACTAATTCATTCAGGAATAAAGCAAGTGACTGTCTTTATGAATGGGAAATTGATTCATTGACTCACTAGATTCATTTAAAAACGCATGTTCATTCATAAACGAAACACCGCTGTGTTTGAATGGAGATGCGTAGCGGCTCAGCTGTGACTTTTTCAAACTATTTTTGACAAGTAAATAGAGCAAAATCAGTCAACAGTGTTATAGTCAGATGTGTAAGTCACTAAATATTAACTTCTTGTTTATTTAACTGTTGTATTAAATCAATATCTCATTTACAAACTCCCTTAAAAATCATTAACAGCTGTGACTCATCAGTTTATCACAATCTCACAACGTTCCATTATAATCAACGAAGCTCTACAGTGCACAATTAATCTCTTATTTACACTCTCTCTACACTTTGTTTATGAAAGGATTCGTGAGATATGTCTATGATACATTACTCAACGTTGCAAAAACACGTAAAAACCTTTGAAGCTCCCCTCAGCGCAAACACAAATATGCTGATCTGGTCAGCCGCACTGGTGCTCCTAAATATTTGTTTATAGTCACACACGGTCGTTTTTGGTCGCACTGTAGAGCCCAGTTATAAATGTTTTTACTGTCACTTTTGATCAGTTTAATGCATCTTTGCGGTATGAATGGCAGTGTATGTCTGTGCAAACTTCCTATTTCAGTCTAGATGAAAATGAAACTGCACTGATCAAGCAGTTTTGTGTTTTAGAAATGCAATCATTAACCAACAGATACAAACATATTAGCTAATCACTAACTTGTTCCACACCTCTGCTAATGAAAATGGCTTTAAATAACAAGTGTTTCTCAAAGTCTTTACAGAAAGATAATTGGCAAATGTCAGTCACTCCGCGTGTATATGCGTGTTGTGTGTGAATGAATATGTTGTTTGCCGATAAATCAACTTGTATCTTACTCATCTAATTGCATTTGGTATTCAGTGTATGCACACTACTCTTGCTCTCTCTCTGTATACACATACTAGTCTTTCCCTTTCTCATTGTGTTTTACAATCAAGGTCTTTTGAACTCTTACAGCTCATTTTTTAAGTGCATGCATTTGTGGGCCAGACTTTGTGTACACTGTAGGAACCAAATGTCCCCAAAGGGTCAGAAAATAGCATTAGCTCAGTATGAAACAACTGATGTCAATGACAAGTCCCTAGGAGAATGAAAACCCAGAATGCATTGTGATGCATTCCCCAGCATTGGAGAAAAAAAGTGTGCAACAATTTAAGGACCAAATTGTCATTAGAAGTTAGATAAATTTGAGCAAACTGGAGCAAAACCTCCATTTGGGATGTCATCCATGATCATGGCCGCCAAGGTATGACAGATGCAACTGCTACCTTAGGTGTTTTAGGACATTTTAGGTACAAAGATTGTTAAGATGAGGACAAATTATGCTCTGCTATATGAAGCTTTAGACAGATTCTAAAACACGTGTATTTTTAGTGGATAAAGAAAACCCAGAATGCATTGTCAATGATAAGTCTCCAGTATTAAAAAAAGTGTGCAATATTTGAGGGCTAAATTAAAAAAAAAAAACATCCATTTGGGCTGTCTAGAGATGTCATTTAAAGGAGTAGTTCACTTCCAGATCAAAGATTTACAGATAATATACTCACCCTCGTCATCCAAGATGTTCATGTCTTTCTTTCTTCAGTCGGAAAGAAATTATGTTTTTTTAAGGAAAACATTTCAGGGTTTCTCTCCATATAGTGGACTTCTATGGAGTTTGAACTTCCAAAATGCTGTTTAAATGCAGCTTCAAAGGGCTCTAAACGATCCATTATTTTGTAAAAGAAAAAAAAAAAAATTACAATTTACATACTTTTAAACCTCAAACGCTTGTCTTGTCTAGGTCTGTGTGAACCAGAGGTTGCGTTAGACTTTAACATTGTCTGTCATTTTGATGGACAGGGTTGTAAAAATTCCATCATAATCTATTATTGCTCTGCTGCCACACTGGAGCGCACTTGTCACCAACTGGACAGGGGTGGGAATTACAGCTACAATTTACAATAGATCATCCTCAGTGTAATCTGCCAAAGTGAAGGACGACCTTCAGATTTTTCCGTCACTGATAAAAAAAATTCCATCAATGACAGACAATTTTCATTTAACGTGACCTTTAGTGTGAACTCTGATGTGTTTTGTTACGGTTTAATACAGTTAGGGTATGTCGAAAAACTCCCATCTCATGTTCTCCTCTAACTTCAAAATCATTCTGCATCGCTGTTTTACCTTTTTTTTTGTAAAGGGCGTTTGTCCTTCTTTGCATGTTCACTTTGTAAAAACTGGGTCAGTACTTCTGAGGTTTTCGACATACCCTAACTGTCTTGAATCAGAAAAAACAGAGTTTGCACAAACCTACATAAGACAAGTTGTTGAGGTTAAAAAATAACCGATCGTTTCGCTAGATGAGAACCTTATTCCTCAGTTGGGATCGTTTAGAGCCCTTTGAAGCTGCATCTAAACTGCATTTTGGAAGTTCAAACTCAGGGGCACCATAGAAATCCATTACATGGAAATTAATCCTGAAATGTTTTCCTCAAAAAACATAATTTCTTCACAACTGGTTGCACTTGGTGAGCTACGGGCGCTACCTGTTGCTATTTTTACTGCAACACAACACAACACAACTTTACAATAAAATACTGATACAGTGCCACATTGTGCGCCTTTTGGTTGTAATTTTCAGTCGAAGGGCAACAAGAGAAACAATTTAAGTCTTCACTGCTTTCCTAGTGATAAGAAGATGAATGGAAAGATGCCTGTGGATGAAAAAACGTCCCAAAGATCTAAGTTTTTGTTCTCTCCACTTCAGCCCTGATGCCTTTGAGGCTTTTAGTAGACCACAGCTACTGAAATAGCTTAAAAATGGCAGAGACAAGAAACGCTAGATCCCGTCCCGACAGGATGTAAAAATGGCGATGCTTGTCATGACAGAGTAGTTTCAGAGCGCAGATTTCACTCAATATCCGGGGGCGTTTAGACTCCTTGTGGGCAAAAATCAATGGTATGGCATTTGGTTTAAGCCTACGCTTATATCCATCGCCACCTGTAAGCTCTTTCAGTAGCTGTGGTCATCATATCAGTATTTTATTTTCTGAGTTGCATTGTGGTAAAAATAGCAACAGGTAGTGCTAGTTGCTCAGCAAATGCAACACATCATAGTCCACAATATGTATGAAACAATATAGGTTTTTGAAATAACATAAATCGGCTACATATTTTAGTAAGAGACATCATTTACGTTATTATTACGCCATACAAGTCTTAATACCCAGTGCTCTTTTTAAGGGTACAAATAATTCCGCTATATTTTTATCAATCTAAAAAGGCTATAAAATATACAGTTTGATTTGGGGTTTGTCCTACTAAGTTTAATTAGCTTTATATATAAATATTAGAAGTGTTTGTATGTCCTTACTTAGCGTATGTGTGTGTGAGTGCAGCAAACGACCTAATTTCCCAAGACTGCCTATGTTTCTGTGATTTCTGTCCAACATATGTCAATAATGAAGAGGACAAACCCTTGAAATGAGGACACATGCTCTTTTTAAAACCACAGGTCTCTCGTCGGTTTGACTTGCATACTGCAGCTCAACTCTCACCAGCCAGATTCAAGTTCAGACCTTGTATATTTTGTGAATTCAGCTCCCAAACTGAAGTAGTCTCTCTTCTCTTTCTCTGTCTGCAGGGACTGTATCTTCACTCCTCCGCCATGCTTGTCAGCCTCCACCTCTCCTCTTCCCCTTTCTCCGACCGTCGCGTCCTGTCTTTCGTCTCCCTGGCTTCTTCCTCCAAACTGCCTCTCTCCCTGTCGCTCCTTCTCCTCTCTCTCTTCTTCTTCCCCACCTGCGAGTCTCGCCGTGGAGGCGGGATCGGGACGCCCGTCGGGGGCATGAGCGGCGGACAATCGATAATCAGCCCTCCTCATTATCCGCCACCAGGAGTCAATCCAGTGGGTCCTCCATTGCCACCAAAGTTTGCTCAAGGCCTTAGCATCGCAGTGATCCTTGTGGGGAACTCCAGCGAGGTGTCTCTCTCTGAAGGTCTGGAGAAAGAGGACTTCCTCCACGTGCCTCTCCCTCCCAAAGTCGAACTGGTCACGATGAACGAAACCGACCCCAAGAGTATCATAAACCGCATCTGTGCTCTGATGTCACGGAACTGGCTCCAAGGTGTGGTGTTTGGGGACGATACCGATCAGGAGGCCATCGCCCAGATATTGGACTTCATCTCGGCTCAGACGCACATCCCCATCCTGGGCATCCGTGGGGGCTCTTCCATGATCATGGCAGCCAAGGTATGACAAAAGAAACTGCTACCTACATATTTTAGGACAAGTTTTGCTGTCCTATAAGAAACTTTGGCCAGATTCTACAAGTGTTGTGCTTTAGAATCTGATCAAGTTTTTTTATAGGTGGGCATAATTGGTAGTAAATTAACTTTACACTTTACAATAAGAGCAAGGAAAGCCGCAAGAATAGCCATTCATTGTGTCTTTAGTAAATACTGACAGTAGTGTTTTAACACCGAAGGAGGGTTTGTGCTGGTGCAAGCTGTTGGTAAATCTGGGCCTACATGAACTAACATGAACAATCACTGAACAATTGTATTTTTTAAAAGGGACATCGGATGCAAAATGTTACATGGTGTTTGCATATAAATGTGTCAGTATGAGGACACAGTCACCCTACAATGATAAAAAATACTTTTTTAATCCCAAACATTTATCTCAATTCTCTCAAAATTCTCTAAGTTGTCCCAATTTTCAAGCCGTTTTGATTTTCTGAGCAGTATGATGTCATATTGTGAATGGAAAAGTCTTAATTTTTTCCAACATAAGAGCCACTGATGATGCAGTGGATTAGTTTTGCTTTTGACGATAATGTGCCACCAAATATTCAAAAATCAGCAGAGGGGGTGGAGTGAACAGTAGCTCATTATCATTTAAAGAGACATGCACCGAAATGGGTCACTGAACGGAGCTGTTCCTGAAGTAAAAAGGGTGTTTTACTCGACCATTGAGAAATTTGAACCAAAGTATGTTACAGACATTTCATGAAGACCCTAAAGAATCATACCAACTTGTGGAAATTAAGCATCTGATGTCCCTTTAACAACTAACATTAGGAATTGTAACTTAGTGTAAAGTGTTTGATTTATATATATATATATAAATTAATTTTTATATATATATTTTTTTAACAAAATATTGGTTTGGGTTGAGTAATTAATTAATGTATTTAATTTGGACAAAAATTAAAACTTTTATTCAGCAAGAATGCGTTAAATGGATTAAAAGTGACAGTAAATACTTTGTAAATTGCAAATTCTATATCAAATCAATGCTGTTCCTTTGAACTTACTATTATTCAAAGAATTCGGAAAAAAATGTATCATGGTTTCTAAAAAGATTAAAAAAAATAGACTGGAGTAATGGCTGCTGAAAATGCAGCTTTGCCATCACAGTATGAATTACATAAAAATATATAATATAAATATAAAATAATATAAAACAGTTATTTGAAATAATAAATATTATTTTGTAATATTTTACAATATTACTGGTTATATTGGCTATACTATTTGTTCAAATAAATGCAGCCTTGGTAAGCATAAGAAATTTACCCTAAACTTTTGAATGGTATAGTAGTAATACGTGACCCTGGATCACAAAACCAGTCATAAGGGTACATTTTTTGAAATTTATACATCATCTGAAAGCTGAATAAATGAGCTTTCAATTGATGATAAGCTTTCTATTTGTCCGAGATACAGCTATTTGAAATTCTGAAATCTGAGGGTGCAAAAAAATCTAAATATTGAGAAAATTGCCTTTAAAGTTGTCCAAATGAAGTTCTTAGCAATGCGTATTACTAATCAAAAATTAAATTTTGATGGGGAAATGTATAAAATATCTTCATGGAACATGATCTTTACTTATTATCCTAATGATTTTTGGCATAAAAGAAAAATCGATCATTTTGACACATTTTTTGGCTGTGGCTACAAATATACCCATGCTAATTATGACTGGTTTTGTGGTCAAGGGTCACAATATGAAGTTTCTATAGAACATGCTTGTGCATGAGTTAAACTAGCCTGAAAAATACCATTATTTAACATAATTTGAGAAAATGCAGTTGAATTGTATTGCTGATATGTAATGTTATTACAATGCAGTAACTGAAATCTCCAGTTCTGAAGATTGAAGCCTTTCTCCATTCACATCTATATGACCTATATTGTCGTCAACCATGATGGTCACCAGAGAACCAATCAAAGAAGACACTGTGCTGCACTTATTGCACAAAACCTGTTACTTCTTGTGTCTTGCCATAAGTTGCGTATGTAGAGCATTTCAGTGCATTTTTGATTAGGATGCTTTAAAAGCAGCAGCTTGCGAAGACAGTGGACTCACTAGGGTTTGGAACAGAGCCACACTGTCTATTCTTCTTCCCCTCAACGTCTTCCATTCTCACATGAATATTCATACACGTACATCCACATGTTCCTCTCTTTCTCTTTCTCTTGCGCCAAGGTCAGAGCTGTGTAGCAGGTGTACCAGACTTGTGCCTGCTGTTAAGGCAGTGGAGGTCTGAACTGCTGGAAACAGATGTGATGGAACGCATAGTGCTGCGTACTGTCCGTGCCGTCGTTAACTACCTGCAATGTGCTTCATTAAGATGACTATGTTTGCAAGAGGCGGAAGAAAGGGAGAGAAAATTAGAGGGAAAATAATGGCTATGCAGATTTGTTTTTCAAAAGACACTGTTTTTGTTCTGGCCAATAAGAAAGAAGGTAATAAAAAAGATGAGACGGAGGGAGAAAAGTGCAGAAAGAGAAGGAAATGTCAGAGGGACTTTTTGTAAATGCCACACAGTGAAAAACAGGGAGTCAAGTACATTTATTTTGTCATCTTGGAGAAAAGAAAAAACAGAAGGGGACAATAACTGCAGACACTCGCGGTGTTAAATACACCGTGCAAATATATATTACCTAAACTTTAACACAACATTCTCAAGCTTTTTGCAGCAGCATGCATAATCACGGCTGTCCCAAGGAGACCTATTTTGAGCAGTTTTTGCAACTTAGTTCACCTGATGTTCTCAGGGTGTTTAGAGGGGCTGCCATTACTGCTGAAACCTGGTGGTAAATCAATGACCCCCATCCTGAACAGCCTTTGTTTTAATGGAACAGGCTCCATTATATTTATCAAGAGGCACACTATTCATCCAACTCACACTGCAGTATATTTTCGAGAAAAAGTTCACCGAACATGCAGCTCAGATCTGTATTCCTGATTGGTGCTTCTCTGATGTTTATGGCTGCAGATGTGTCAAGATCTTGGTACAGGAAATCGTGCTTGATATCAACTGAAAATTGAAAAGTGAACACAGGACGTGATGCTTTTTTCACTCAGGGCTCTTGAGTCAAAATTTAAAGGACCTTATCTTCATGCTTGAGATTAAGATTTCCAATCAATTAAAAAAATTTTAATGAAGTGCTCTGAATATATTTACAGTTAGTCATTATGTATTTCAAAATGAAGAAAATTCATAGAGATTAAACATTATTTTGACCAATGAGATGAATGAATAGACAAAAGGGGCTTTAGAAGTCAAATAGATTGTTTGTTTTAGTTTTTTATTAACTAAAACTAAAACAAAAATGATTAAAAATGGTTTTCGCTAACTGAAATAAAGCTAAAATAAAATATAAATAGAGGAGATGGAATAATCTAAGCTTAAAGCATTTAATGAAAATGAAAAAATGCTGCCTTGGCAGCCTACAAAAATAAAATACTTTCAGATGAAGTAGTAAAATAGCTAAAACTAGAATAAAAATAAATTTAATGCTAATTATAGAAAAAAAAAATATATATATAAATGACAAAAGCACATAACTTTACTAAAAAAAGTAACAATAAAACAAAAAACTAAAACATAAACATCTATCTATCTATCTATCTATATAAAACGAAAATAAAATAAATGTAATGTTAATTATTAAAAAAAGAAAAAATGACAAAATCACAACAAAATTACTAAAACGTAAACTAAAATTAGATTAATAATATACAAATATTTTATATTTTAATATTTTGTTTTAATATCAAATATTACGCATAAACATACACACAGATATATAACTAAAATAAAAATAATTAATTAATACTAATTAAAAATGAAAATTAAAAAAGTGACAGTACATAAGAAAATTACTAAAATGTTTGCTAAAATTAGATTGAAAATAAACATTTTATATTTTAATATTTTATGTTTTAATATCAAATATTACACACGTACATATATATATATATATATATATAACTAAAAAAAAATAAATGTAATGCTTATTATTAAAAAAATAAAAAAAATGCAAAAATATTTTATTTTATACATATCAATTTAATTTTAGTTTATACACACACAAATGCTCACTCAAAATATTAATACATACTATAATATTATATAATTGAAGTAGGCCATGTGTGCTAAAGTGGACTCGAGTTGACTTCAACCTATAAACTACAATAACTAAATTTTTAATTACGTGATTTTTACATTTCCCATTAATTTTAGATGTACATAGATCCGGTTTAAACGCATTGGGAATGTACAACTCGTCTGTCAGCAATCTCTTTGTTCTAAATCTATTTTTTGCCATATCTGCAGGCTGTTACAAATAGAGGAGCTCTTTTTAGTGTTGGTGTAGGGTTGTTAAAACATGCCACATCCTCTCGTAAGCCACTAAGGAGCTCGATAAGGGGCTAATTGAATTAGCGGAAACATTTTACCATGCTTGATGCCTTTCCATCCAACCACACATACATAAACGCGCTGCTATCTTCGTTTTACGACTCTTTTTCGTTCCCAAGAGCAGTGGAGTGGACGGAGATCTGTAGATTTACATTATATGCACGCCGAAATGACAAAAGAGAAATCAACTAGTATACGTACGTAAGTCATTATGAGGAATATTAAGACTTCTTTCTAATTCTGTGACTTTACCCCTTGACACCATAATCAGTTGGACTCCATCCACCCTGCTAACGCTAGGCGAGCGATGTGCCGGCTTATCCGTTCCGTGTGCTTTACCCAATGTTAATGGGGAGTCATAGGAGCGCTGGGATACTTAACAAGCGCAGCCGCACTGCTAATTTCATGCTTAATGGGAACACACGCCTCTCTCGCTGGCACACGGAAGCATTAGATGTGCATGTCGTATTTAGCTGGGACAGTTTAGACAGGGAGTGTGTTGTCAAACCGCTCATCAGATGCACCTGCCTGGCCGGTTCATGCAACACATTCGCTCACGTGTAATTTGGGATATGCACACACATTGAAAGAAAGAGCACAGTGCAGTCATTTGTGCCTGTAATGTTTTTATATGCCACATCTGTCTGCTTTTTTTTTTTTTTTAACGTTTTATTTAATCAGTGTTGTGTGTGTTGTGAATCCGCATGAATGCATTTTTGCATTTGTGATAATTTGAGTCTGTTATTCTGCAACATTGATTCACAGCGGGTTTCAAAAGTCCACACTGAAAATCTGGAAAACATCTCACGTAATATACTAAAATTAAACTTAGAAATGAATGGAAAATATATGTGGAAAAATGTATTAAGAAAATATGTGTTTTTATTAGTAAAATATTTTCAGTAATTTAAAATGATCATTAAAGATTTAATTTTAAAACCAGAAATATTCAGTAAGCATTTCACTCGCAATATTTCTCGGCCATTAATCAAATAAGCAAATTTATGACACTATGTGAGCTCATCTTGAGTGGAACAGTTCACCCAAAAAATAAAAGGGTATTCACCCTCAGGCCATCCAATATGTAGATGAGTTTGTTTCTTCATCAGAACAGATTTGGGGAAATATAGCATTATAACATTTGCTCACCAATGGATCCTCTGCAGTGAATGGGTGCCATCAGAATGAGAGTCCAACAGCTGAAAAAAACATCACAATAATCCACAAGTATTCCACACCAGTCCAGTCAATCAAAGCTCTGTGTCTGAACTAACTAAATCCATAGAGTTCTCTATCCATAATATTGCTTTCTCCAGCAACGCTTTGAAGTTAAAAGCATCTTAAAGATGGATTTGATTCTTACAAACATGCATCTTTTTGCTGCAGAAGACATTATTGATGGACTGGAGTTGTGTATGTTTTCTCAGCTGTTTGGACTCTCATTCTGACGGCACCCATTCACTGCAGGGGATCCATTGGTGAGCAAGTGATGTAATGGTAAAATTTTCCAAATCAGTTCTGATTAAGAAACAAACTCATCTACATCTTAGAGGTTGAGTAAATTATGAGCAAATTTTTATTTTTGGGTGAGCTATTCCTTTAAAGCAAAATGTAGACTAACCAAATAAAAAAGAAAGAAAGAAAACGCTGAATTTATTTATATAACTGCAAAAAATGTTAGTATTTTCACTGGTGGACTCACTAACGGATAGTGTTTTTAAAGCCTACACTATCAGTGTCAAACTGATACGATCAGTGTCTTGTTTCAAATGATCCTCCAGTCCACCTCTCCATAAATATAGACGCTCTGCCGTAAAAAACCCTTGAGAAGTGTCTGTTATTGATTGAAAGCCTGTTGCTCTGTCAGCATCACAGGGGAAGCCGTGCAGCACTTTCACATTTGCACCTTGCAAGCGAACACTTGTGTGACCCATGTTTCAGTGTGCTGTTTCTCACCGTTTGAAAAGATGTGGTGTCACACAGTGTCATGAATATAGTAGTTATGACACATCGCTAATGTAGAAAAGCATTATAGTGCATGTCGACATCACATCCAGTGACTTTGACTCACTGTTTAAAATTGAAAGAAAACAGTAACCGTAAATGGTAGGGCTGCCCTCTACTAAAGATTTTTCTGGTCGTTCAGTTTAAGCATTAGTCGACAATTAGTCGCACGTTTAATAATAAAACATAAATCATAATAATGAGCCTTTAATTGCTTACATAGACTAATAAGCGCTCAAGCGCACAGAAAAAGCTTGGCAGATATAATAATTATGAATATGTCAAGGAAAAACAGCAAGGAGACTGCATTAACATTTTAATAATTTGTTGATAAACTAGTGCTTTCTTAGTTTTCGGCTTAAGAGATGAAGTCGGAAGTCAGCAGTAGTGATGCGCCTGTATGCACGTTCCATACAGATTACTTAATCTGAGAATATTTATCTTCTATTTGAATTGGTTCATTTAAAAGTAGACATTACACTCTCTACATATATTTTTCATGTCCGTAAGGCAAGTATACACTGAGTTTCAAAGTTTTGCGCTCAAGTTCAAGAGACAGAGATGGCAGAAAGCACATCCTGTTTGCTTTCATTATTTTACAAAAGCACAGCAAATTTATTCCTGTGATGGCAAAGCTGAATTTTCAGCATCATTACTCCAGGCTTCAGTGTCACATGATCCTTCAGAAATCATTCTAATATGCTGATTTGCTGCTCATGAAACATTTTCTTCTTATTTTATATTACACATTTTAGGTAATATAATCAGACTACTTTTTGAAGCACTATAGATTACTTTTAACCTTATTTGTTTATTACATTGGATATTAAAATAGGATAATCTTTTACCATATTGATATAAAAAATACTAAGAGTAAAAAAGTATATTCCAATTATTGTAATTAACAACATGAAGTTCATAAACATTACATTAGTTTCCCAAACTGGGGTTCGTAAAGGAACTGTATGATTACTGCAAGAGTTTAATGAAAAACGAATAATAAATTAAGTCATATAAATGTAACATAAATTGTTTTAATAAAATGTCAGTCAAAATAAAACACTTACTAAAAAATGAATATTTTATTTGTTTACATGCATGCAACATCAGAAAACCATGAACATGTAAATGCAAATGTGATACTTAATTATTCAAATATTTATTTAAAAATTTATATAGTATGTATTTACATTTTAATATGATTAATATGTAACCATGTAATCAATTTGATTACGAGTATTTTAAAATGTAATTTAATCTAATTGAATCTGATTACATAAATTCAGATTATTATTATTATATGTAATAAATAGAAAGTTGAAAAGAACAGCTTTTATTTGAAATTGATTTTTTTTTGTAACAATGTGAGTCTTTACTGTCACTTTTGATTAATGTAATGCTTCCTAGCGGAATAAAAGAATGGCATTTTATCACAAATTCTACTATTGTCATGGCAATTGGAGTAATTTGTGAATGTCTTAGTATTTGTCTCCTTTTTGCTGTAATGACAACAGCTGCATTTATGCCACGGTTTCTAGCAAAGTCTGACAAAGAATGAATTGAGAATGATCCAAAGAACATTGGACCATTCATTTCTAAGCATTTCTAGGTTTAAATTGGTGTTTGAATCGCAGATTTTCAGTGTGGTCTCAGACCAACACATTTCCAGAACCTTCAAACGCAGTGTTCAAAGCAGTTCTTTAGATCATTTCTGTGTGTGAATGCAAGAAAACACTGATCAAACCGCTGCCGAGCGAGTGAACGCGACTGGAAAAAAGCAAGAATGGCTGGAGAGAAGGAAGGATGAATATGACAGCTGGAGAGGGAGGTAGAAAAAGACTGGGAGTGGGAGAGGGAGAGGAAAGGAAGAGGGGACTGTTTTAAAATGAAACACGTGGGTGTGAAACAGAGGAAGAGGAAGGCACTCAACATGCAGTTACAACACGCTTACATCTAAATGGAGGCATTCAAAAAGACAAAGAACAGATTGAAACAGAAGAAACGTGACTTGGAGAAATGTGGCATTAAGGGATGATCACAGAAAGATGAAGAGGGTGAAAAAGAAGTGTTGTAGGACAATTCGATCGAGAAAGCGAGCCTATAAAAGAGACAGTGTGGTTCCCAAGCACAGATGGGGGAGTGAAAGCCTGCATGTGAACGAACGAGAGAGATGTGTGACATGCCACAGGAGGTGGTGGTTAAATAGAGGGGATTGAGGAGTGTTTTCAACCCTGTCTTTTTCTTAATAATTACTTTTACACGCTCTCTCTCGCTTTCTGTCTTTCTCTACCCCACCCCAACCCCAAACACACTCTGTGGGCTGCATTGGTTGGCATGGCAACCGCTGCTACATACATTTCTATATATATGTAGAAGGAACGCGGGAGAGAAAGACAACGAGGGAGTCGGGAAAAGGCAGAGATTCAGAATGGGAACGTTTCAATTGCTCTGCACAAAAATTTAGTCGGTTTAGGGACATCGATATATCACTTTATATGAAGTGGGAAGGGAAATTGTGTACCACCATGGTACTACATGAAATTTGGTCAGTGACGCGCAGTGAAAAAAAAAGGTGGTTTTGTTTACTTGGTTTCTTTGCCGTTCATGGGTTGAAAAAAGGGGTATGGATGCGTTATGATGACACATGATCATTCAGAAAGCATTCAAATTATATAGTCACTTTTGATCAGTTTAATACATCCTTGCTGAATAAAAGTACTAATTTAAAGGCATCAAACTTTTGAACACTAGTGTATATAATTATAGATATTTTAAATATACACAGGGTGTGTGAGCTTCAGAAAAGTGTGTAATAAGAATTATATAACTATATATATATATATATATATATATATAAATCTGTTAGAATTTCAAAAGAGAGAATTTTCTTGTGATTTTCCACTAAAATAACAAAAAAATAATCTATTGTGTAACATTGGAAAGCAAGGGAAAAACAACTAAAATGGTTGTATTATGGTTGTTATATACAATCTTCAATTTTTACATTTAAATTATTTTTTTGCAGTACTTTATAGTTAAATTGTATATTGATATTTCTTTTTTGTTTCATTTTGAAATTTGATTTAAATATAATTTTAGTTTGATTTAATAATAATAATAATAATAATAATTATTTGTTCTGCCTGCTTTATTTTAAATTAAATAATCCTCATACGATTTCATGGCTGTTAAATTTTCTCTTAATAATTATTATAAATCTATAAAAACTTAAATATTTAACATTAACATTTAATATATACACATGAAGGTATTATGTATTTATAAATTAGATTTAGTGCTGGGTAATGATTAATCGTGGTTAATCGCATCAAAAAAAAGTTTTTGTGTACATAATATATGTGTGTGTACTGTGTGTATTTATTATGTATATATAATGGCACACATATACAGTATATATTTTGAAAAAATTTACATGTATTTACATGTATATATTTCTATTCATATAATTTATATTGTATGTAAATATATGTATTATATAAAAAAAATTGTTCTTAAATATATACATGGATGTGTGTGTATTTATATATACATAATAAATGTACACAGCACACACACATATATTATGTACACAAAAACTTTATTTTGGATGCAATTAATCACGATTAATCATTGCCCAGCACTAATTATATTCATTTAAATCTAATAATATTAAAATGTATATATGAAGATACTTAATGTATGTATGCACATATGAATAAGACGTGCGTCTCAATTTTTGCCAACGTTGCAGAATGCCAGATGAGCCGAATGAAGTGAACTGGTCAGTGTGTAGGGACTAGGGAGCAGTAAACACTCCATAGGGACCCTGTGAATTGGAACACAGGTTGTGAGTTATTGAAAGGGCAAAGCAAGCGTCAGAGGTTGCGGTCAGGCTAAGAGCACATTAAATACACACTCTTCAAAGTTCCTGGCTCAGATGGGAGGGTATACGTCTGTGAAGTGGAGGGAATTGTACAGTGTGGTACATAATAAAAGTTAAACATTATTTTTAAGCCACCCAGTAGTGTTCATGGTTGAATACAAGTACTACAAGAACTTGTAAATGTAAATGTGGATTCCACAGATCCAACAACCAAAAAAATAAATAAAATGAATAAATTGATGTGGCGACCTGATCATTAGTTAGAAGAAGTAACCTTGAGATTTTTGTGCAAAAAAAGATTGAATATAGCATTACACAGACTAAAATAAAATACTCACTGTTTCAAAAGTATTACCACAAGACTTTAAAGGAAACCCTAGGTATTTAGACTTGTATGACTGAATATAACATTAATAATGTCTCTTGAAATATGTATTAGGAAACCCATGAAAGATTTGTTATTTTAAAAAATCCATATCGTTTAATGTATATTTTGGACTATGGGGGGCGCCACTATTTTAATGATGTAAAATGGTTGCACTTTGTGTTGCACTACCTGTTGCTATTTTTACTGCAACACAGCTTGGAAAATAAAATGCTGATATGATGCCACATTGTGCGGCTTTTGGTTGTAATTTTCAGTCGAAGGGCAAAAGAGAAGCGATGTAAGTCCACTGCTTTTCTGGCAATAAGAAGAGGAGAAAACAATGGGGAGATGCTTTTGAATGAATAAAATTTCCTAAAGACCCGTGTCTTGTTCTCTCCACTTTGGCCCTGATGCCTTTGAGGCTTTTAGTAGACCACAGCTACTGAAAGAGTTTACAAACTGCAGAGACAAGAAACGCTAGATGCCATCCTGACAGGATGTAAACATGCCGCCTCTTGTCATGATGCCGCAGCCACTGAAGGAGTTTCTCAGCGTGGATTTCACTCAATATCCAGGGCATTTAGACTCTTTATGATGTGGATTTTTCATGGGTTTCCTACTACATATTTCACTAAGAGACATCATTTGTTAAATTAGGCCATACAAGTCTTAATACCCAGGGTTCCCTTTAAGGCCATGACACAGCAAACGGACATTAAAGAGCTAGCTAAAAATGCTGACTGTGTCGCCTCGAGTTGCCTGCAACTGGGCCAAAAAGTTGCGCTTGAACACACACAATGGCCAGCTAGCACAAACCTTCTTTGCCTGCGTCAACGAAAATAACTATCTTTACCAGCAGGTGGCAGTAGTCTATACTTGCTGTTCCAAATGGAACCAAAACTAGGACTAAAGATATACAAACCGCAAACAAAGCAGCCCTTGCTTACAGTTTTGAATAGTCATGTTGATCATTTAGTCTTCTCTTTCTTCATTCTAAACGGCCATGTTGTTACAAAAATATTTGCGTATTGGGATACTCAGGTAAAATGAAGATGTAAAATTAGAACAGCCTTCTGTGTGCCCCCTTGACTTCGCCATTCGCTCGGTTTCATCTCTTTGGCTTTTCTTCTTGTGGGCTGGTTCACTAAGCTGAACAGACAATCAGAGCATTCAACATGCTCAATCGACCAAAAAGCCGCCGATGGGCTCTGACTAGTGTCAACGGTGCAGAACACACCGCAGAAACTGAGCTGACAGACGCTCAGCGACAGCCGACCGTTGGCCATAACACACTTTTAAAACTCTGTTTTGTGAAGTTTACTGCCTTGCCTCATGTACTTTCATTGTAACTACCTTACTGCAGCCTCTTACTGGTCTTGTTTTGAGGTACAAGTCCAAATTATACATATCTGTTGTTATCGACATAGGCCACAAAATGCTGTGAATACAGCTTAACTTGAACCCAAAACATTCAAACTTAAGTTGAAATTGTTTTGCTACTTTGCCACTTCGTATCAGCAATTTAAATTGCATACACCAATATTTTTGTCATGTCTCCAACATAGGCTAGTAAAGTCAGTTTTCTGTGCTGTGTAGCCAGTGAAATGCATTGTCTTTCAGCCCGAATACATATTCTGCATTGGGGAGATAGAGACGGCGCTATTGTTCTCTGTGATTAGGCTGTTGATTAGATCCTGTCCATAAGCCCCTGGTATTAAACCGTCATCATTGTTTCCCAGCTGTTGCAGTGGGGAGCAATAAGGCGCTTGTGAGCGCTGAGAGGTAGAGGCCAAAATTGACGAGCGGGTTACTTATTCATCCCTTCATTCTCACCCTGTGGAGTCAGCTGTATTGGAGGCGAGTGTCGATGTGCACGTATGAACCGTTGCTAGTGAGCTTGAGTGTAATCCTCAGATGGGCTGGTGGTGTTAGACTTGTGCGTGCTGTAAGCGAGAGCGCACGGATACACAGACAAACAAGCACACGCACTGGGGTTTGCTAGGCTATAGTGTTCTGCCGATCAGTTTTATGGAGATAAAGCCTGGAAGTCTCACAAAAACCCTGTGCTACACTCAGGTGCTGAGCAGCGCCTCACCAGAGCTCATGCAGTCTCTCTCTGTCTCCTGAATGATTTTCTGTTTCTTAATTTAGCTTTTCCCCTCTTTCTGCTGGCTCTTATTGCAGCATTTATGAATGTCCCATGACTTGAGGAACAAAAACCTTTTTAAAAGACAGAGGAAGGTACAAGGACAAAAAATGGGTCTGATTTAAAACTGTTCATTTACTTTCACATTGAATTGTTCTCTGAATTGTGTCTCTGATTCTAGTTTCATTTAAGCTTGTCTTTTCTGCCCTCATCTTTTGTCTCATCTATTTGGTTTGCATCTCCATCTTGTCTCTTCTCTCTTTGTCTCACCTGGTCTCTACTGTTCGCATCTTTGTTCATCTTAACTCTTCTTGTTTCTTCTCTTTAGTGGATCATCTTGACTCTGCTCTTTTTCTCTCTTCTTGTCTTACATTGTCTTGTCTGTCTTATTTTGTCTTGTCCACTTTTCTTATCTTGTTTGTCTCGACTCTTCTGTCTTTGTCTTGCCTTGTCTTTTCTCATTTCTCATCTTGTCTTGTCTCTTCATGTCTCATCTTGACTTCCCTCTTTATGTCTCTTCTTAGCTCGTGTTGTATTGTTTCTTCTCTCAGCTTGCCTTCTCTCTGGTTTAGTTTTTTTGTATTGTCCCATCGCCTCTCTTTTCGTCGCGTTTCGGCTTTTTCTCATCTCAGCTTGTGTTTCTCCAAATTTCCTGTCTCGTCTTGTCTCTTCTCTCCTTGTCTCACAGCATCTCTACAATTCTATTTTTTGCTTGGCTCAACTCTTGTTTCTTCCTTTGTCTCTCTTCTTGGATCATCTTGATTCTTGCTCTTTTCTCACATTGTCTCTTCTGTAGTCTCTTCTCTGTTTGTCTTATTTTGTCTTGTACACTTGTTTCAAATTTTGTTTTGCATTTCCTTGTGTCTTCTTTTCTTGTTTCTGCTCTGCTCTTCCTGTCTCACCTTGTCTTTTTTTCTCTTGTCTTGTTTCATCATGTCTTGACTCTTATCTTTGCTTCTTGTCTTATTTTATCCTCATCTAACCTTTTCTCACCTGGTCTCTTCTCCACGTTTCTTGTATGGTCTTATCTTGACTCTTGGCTACTTATTTATTTCTTGCTTTTCTTCTCCTCTTTAACTTCTCCATTCTTCATCTCGTTTTGATCTTCTCTGCTTCTGGTTTTACTTCATTTAGTCTTCTCCACTTTTCTTGTATGGTCTCATCTTGACACACTGCTACTTATTTTATTCTCGTTTTTCTTCTCTTCTCAAACTTCTCCATTGTCCTTGTTTTCTCCAATTTTCCTCTTGTTTATCTTGTCTCTAGTTTTGTTTAATTATGTCTCTTTTGTTCTCCCCTCTTCGTTTCTGTTCTTGTCTCATCTCATGTTTTCTCATGTAGTATCGTCTCATATTGATTTTTGTATTTTCTCATTTCTCTTCTTCCTTCACTTGGTCTCTTCTCTGCTTTTTAGGTATTGTCTCATCTTGACTCTTCTGTTTGTTTCTTGTTTCATTTCGTCTTGTCTCATTTGTCACCTTATCTTGTCTGTCCATGTCTCTTCTTGTGTTTTTTTTACTTGCCTCATCTTGACTTTTCTCCTTATGTCCTTTCTTTGCTGCTCATCTTGTATTGTTGTTTCTCCTCTCAGCTTGCCTGGTCTCTGGTCCAGTTTTTTTGTATTGTCTCATTGTCTCTTCTCATCTCAACTCATGCTTCTCCACTTTTCTTGTCTCGTCTTGTCTCTTCTCTCATTGTCTCACCTTATCTCTACCATTCTCTTTTTTGCTTGTCTTAACACTTGTTTCCTCTCTTTCCCTCTCTTCTTGGATCATCTTGACTCTTGACTCATCTTGTTCTTTTTTCTCCTTGTCTCACATTGTCTCTTTTGTTCTCTTGTCTGTTTGTCTTATTTGATCTTGTCCACTTTTCTTATTTTGTTTTTCTGTCTTTGACTTGCCTTTCCTTGTCGTCTCCTCATTTCTGCTTCTTGTCTTACCTAATCTTTTCTCTTGTCTTGTTTCATCACATCTTGATCTTTGCTTTTCTCATTTCTTCTCATCCAGCTTTGTCTCACCTTGTCTCTTCTCTGCTTTTGTCTCTGCTACTCTATATTTGTCCCTTGTTTGTCCATTTTACTTCTTGTATTCTCCATTTTTCATTGTTTTAGATCTTCTTTTTGTTTTTTGTTATAATGTAGTCTCTTCTCTTCTTCCCTCTTCTTTTCTGTTCTTGTCTCATCTCATGTTTTCTCCAGCAGTCTTGTCTCATCTTGCTTCGTGTTTCTTTTCTTACCTCACCTCATCTCCACTTTTATCTTCACCTCTTCTCCACTTTTTAGGTATTGTCTCGTGTTGACTCTTCTGTTTGTTTTTTGTTTAATTTAGTCTCATCTCATCTTCTCTCTTCATGTCTTATCTTGTGTTTCCTTCACTTCTTTTGACTTGACTTTCCTCCTTATGTACAGTTTTTTTTGCATTGTGTCATCATTTCTCTTCTCATCTTGTTTCGCCTCTTCTTGTCCCAACTTGTGTTTCTCCACTTTTCTTGTCTCGTCTTGATTCTTTTCTTTGCTTCTATTCTTGCATCATATTGTATCTTATCATACTGTATCATATAACTAATCATATAATTTCTCTTCTCTTCTCTTCTCTTCTCTTCTCTTCTCTTCTCTTCTCTTCTCTTCTCTTCTCTTCTCTTCTCTTCTCTTCTTTTCTCCCCTCCTCTGCTAGTTTATTCTCTCATCTTTTCTCCACTGGTCCTTTGTAGTTGACAGGCTCCTAGAATTCTTTATTCACCCTTATTATACAAAAGCACCATGGATGCATAGATAATGCAGAATCTCTCTCTCTTTCTTGGTGTCTAACCCTTTCTCTTTTTTATCATTTGGTGCTTCTTGATGTCACTTGGAAGTGCTACAGTGCCGTCCTTTGTGGGTGTGTGTGTATGTGTGTGTAAGGCTCTCCTCAGAGATCACAGGAGTCCAAGTGTGAGAGTGTCTGAGAGATCAAAGGGGGAAATATGAAGACACCAGGCATGCCAAAGATCACAAGGTCTGTGCGCGCATATGTGTGTGTGTTCTACCTTTCTGCGATATAAAGATCACATCAGGTTGTGAGTGTGATTTATGTCATTGTGACAGTCACACCAGATACTTTACACAAATCTAAATGTGCTCATGTGGTATTGGGTGACTTTGGTTTTGAAAGGTCCTGTCAGTTTCTGACTCTGTTTGTTTATGTTTGTTAGGGCAGCGTAAGATCAAAGTGCTTCTGTCGAAGCGTGTGTGTGCGTGTGTCACCGTTTAGCTCCGTGCTCTTTTGTTCAGGGTGAGAGAGAGGCAGCTGCTTAATTGGACAGACAGTTCTCTCATCTCACACACACACACGGACACACACACAGTCACGCAGTCTGGCACTGACAGAATAACACTTCACTTTCACCACCAGAGAATAACATTTACACACACACACAAACACAAATCCACACTGACCACACAGAATATGCAATCAGACCAGACAAAACAACACACTTAATAGCAATAAACTAAGCCCCAAAACACACTCTTGTTCATTGCACATGCAAATACAAAAAGCAGGTATATAATAAAGCAAAAATCTGTGAGATGCTGTGCATTACAATGTTTTATACCACAGTTAATGGCTGTTATTAGGCACAGCATGAAGCAGTTTGCTTTTATAAAATGGAATCAGAAGTATGAAAAAAAAAACCAGTTCATTTCAGTTCAAATTCAGATTGTTGTACATTACAGTTCAGAAATATTTATATACACTACCTTTTAAAAGTTTTTTTTTCTGAAAGAAATTAATACTTTTATTCAGAAAGGATGCATTAAAGTAATCAAAAGTGACAGTACAGACATTTTATGTTAGCTTTTATCTATTTATCCATCAGGGTTGTTTCCTCCGAGGAGGCAAGACAGGCAGCATCTCCTTAAAATACTGGATGAAAAAACATTTCTAGTACAAAAATAAAACAATGCCAATATTATAAAATATAACATTAAAAAGTGTATAAATCACTCATTTTACTAAAGAGACATTGGCCAACAGTGACACCAGCAGGTGAAGTTACAGTGGGAGTCTGCATCCCTCTTACCTCCCCTGAGCCCATTCAGTTTTAACAGACACCCTAAAGCGTACCATGAGTTTTGTGGAGGGTAATTGAGAATGAGTCCCTTGTTTGTCCTGACCAGTTAAACTGCCCGCTGTTCTTAAAAAAAATTCTTTGGTTTTTCAGCATTTTTGTGTATTTGAACCCTTTCCAACAATGGCCATATGATTTTGAGATCCATCTTTTCACACCAAGGACAACTGAGAGACTCATATGCAACTATTACAGAAGGTTCAAATGCTCACTGATGCTCCAGAAGGAAAAATGATGCCGTGGGGGTGAAAACTTTTGAACAGAATGAAATTTTATCTTTTTTTACCCATTTAGTACTGCCCTTCAGAAGCTACAGAAGATACTTACATGTTTGCCTGAAGACACAATAATCAATAGAAGGTTTTGTCATACAATTTACATTTTGATTTCACTATCAATCCCTGTTTTCAAGCCAAGAACTGCAGTAATGTACCCCCATTTTGTTTATTAATCTACAAACTGCACTGTAAGCACACAGCGTTGTTGAACTGTGATTGACGGCTCAGTTGTAAAGACCCACCACACAGGCTCGCCTGGATAAGGATGTTAGGCGTGGGAACTTGTCGTTGTGTTGGCTGAGGGACAGTGGCGTGATAAATGACATAACCGTGTCTCAGCTGTTGTTTTCATATGCGCTCTGTTCCTTCTGAATTATATTCATATATGCATAAAACACAATACGAATGCACGCAGAGGCATTGCTGCGGTCAACCTGACGCTGAGGTCATACATGCCAGCACAGCATTAAAGAACAAACCTTATAAATATGTAACATCAACACTGCTGTCAGCAACACGCATTATGTGCATCTATTGCACAACATTAGGGAGTTTGTCATGTCTGTACAAATGTGTATGCAATTATTTCCTCTGTGGAACACAAAAGAAGATATTTTGAAGAATGTTCCCACTGTCCATATAATAAAAGTCATTGGGGTCCAAAACAACATTGAACCCAAATAAAAATTTATTTTTTTGGTGTTAAACAGAAGAAAGAAATGCATACAGGTTTGGTTACAGATTTTAACTTGTTAATCATTTTAATGCAAACGTACATTGAAAAAGCAACCAGTCTGTCATTGGGCTTCAGTAAGCAACACTGGAAATCACATAGCAATGCCCTGGCAACCGCCCATAACAGCCTGGCATCGTGTCGGTGAGATTTTCATTGGCAAGCGCCATCATTTTCTCCAGAAACGTGCAGTTTTGAATTGCTCCTTGTTTATTTCTCTTTATTTTTGTCTGGGGGTTTTGTATGCATGTTTGTCTGTTAGCATTTGAATGTGCATATATGTGTTTCAGATTGTGTTTGTGTCTGTGAGTGTGTGGGGAGTATTTTTTCACTCTAATGGCATCTTTAGCTAGAACGTAACGATGGAAACCACGTTGCCACGGAAACACTGCATGTCTCTTTGAATTAGAAATCTCTCCATATACACACCCTTCCTTCTCTCTCTCTCTCTCTCTCCCTCCTGTTACTGTTACTGACAGTGCAGCTGTCCCTAGTCAGGAAGTGTCAGAGCAGAAAGATATTCAAATTCAAATAAAAAATATAGCATAGAGAGATAAACTGAGACGAAGAGATGGACTTCCTTGAAGGGAAAGTTAAAGAAATAATTATCTCCCGCAAAAAAAAGAAAAGAAAGAAACTGAAGTGCCGAGATAAGGAGAGTAGCAGAGGATAACAGCTGTAAGAAGAGGGTTAGTGAGAGAGGAAGAGAGATTGGTTATGCCGTGCTAAACGCTGCAGGCGTTAAGTAACACTGTACAGCTCAGACAGTTTTGCTTAGATCAGAATTAACATCATATTACTGCTACTAGAATAATAATCATAAATACTTGGTAAAGTGATACATATTTTATCAAAATTAAAGCAGGAAAATAACTGTGGTAAAAGAAAATAAACATGTTAAATTAATAAAAGTTAAAAAATGATTTTACTTACTTTACTTACTTTATCAAAACTAAAGCAAACATAATTGTGGTAAAAGAAAATAAATGTGTTAAATTAATAACAGTTCAGAATTAGGGAGAATAAATTTATTTAAAAAATGATACATTTTTTTGCAAGTCTTCTGATATTTCTAATTTTACTTACTGCTTCTATAATTAAATAATAATAATAACAACAACAACAACAACAATACTACTATTAATAATAATAACAATAATAATAATAAATACTTTTATTAACTGAAACATTTTTATCAACATTAAAGAAAGAAAATAATTGTGGTAAAAGAACAATTGTTAAAGTAATAATAATGTCATTTTTTTTCATTTTTTTTCATTTTTTACAATTCTGCTAATCTTGCTTATTTTACTTACTGCTTCTATATTATTATTATTATTATTATTATTAATAATAATAATAATAATAAATACTTTGATAAATTGATACATTTTAATCAAAATTAAAGCAATAATTGTGGTAAAAGACAATAAATGTGTTAAATGAATAATTAAAAATTTGGGAGAATAAATTTATAAAATACTTTTTTCAGTTTTTTACAACTCTTCTAATCTTGTAAGTTTACTTACTGCTTCTATGATGATTATGGTAATAATAATAATAATAATAAATAAAAAAATACTTGTGCATATTTAAACTATTTAAACAAATATAAACTGATACATATTTAATCAAAATTAAAGCAAGAAAATAATTGTGGTAAAAAAAAACTAAAAGTTTTAAACTAAAAACATTTCAAAATTAGGAAGGCTAAATTTATAAAATACTTTTCTTTTTTTTTTCTTTTTTTTTTTTTTACCAATCTTCTAATCTTACTAATTTTACTAACTGCTTCTATATAATACTAGTACTACTACTACTACTAAATACTTTGATAAATTGATACATTTTTAACAAAATTAAAGCAAGAATTAATTAATAGATTAATAAATTAATAGCAATTTAAAAAACTACTACTACTTATTTTACTGAAATAATATTTAAAAATGTATGTAAATGTAAATAAAGTAAATGTAAATAAAATAAAAATGTAAATAAAGGTGCTTGTTTTTTGTTTTTTTTGTTTTTTTTTTGGGTATTTATGTTGAGTATTGGTATATTTTACCGTAAAATAAAATACTAATACTAATGTTGTTTTACCGTAAAATGTTTAATTTCACATTTTTTATTTAATGTGTTACTTATTATTTCTTTGTAATTATTTGTGAACTTTACTAGCAATTTCTGAGTGAAATTTTTTTTTTTTTTTTTCAGTGTTCTATTATTAAAAAAAAATGTTTAGAGTTTTATTTCCAGATCTGTGGCCTACTAAAAACCAATGTAGCAAAAATTATCTTTGACGACCTTAAACGATGATTTGGAGGATTTTTTGTGGGCACCAAATAATTAAATGCTTTTAAACCAAAAAAAGATCTTTAAAATCAATCTATAATTGTGTACTTAATGGATAGCTAGTACAAAAAAATCTAAAAAAGGTTTGATGTTGTAGCTAATGTGTACTACAGCGAGAGAGAGAGAGAGAGAGAGAGAGAGAGAGAGAGATAGATTTGGAGAGGAAACTAGCATGTAAGAGGGTGGAGTGCGAAAGGTGGGGAATGAGGGGGAGGAATAACGAGTAAGTGACAAGGAAGGGAATGACGGAAGCGAGATGAATCGAAGAAGAGAAGTTGGGAGGTGGAGGAAAATTTTGTGTGAAATACTAAGCGCAGGGCTGCCTGAGATGGAGAGACGGAGAACGGCAGACAGAGAAAGCGAGTTGTCATGAACGAGGGATTGGAAGAGAAAGTATAGCCTATGCCGAAGAGAGAGGGTTGGGCTGGCAGATATATAAATGGGAAGAGAAAGAAGAGATGAGGATACTTGAGATGAAAGAAAAGAAAATGAGAGATGGCGAATGTAGTACAGTCCACAAATACAGTGGCAGGGTTATGAACTGAATGACGTTTATTTTACACGGTGCTTGACTCTCACTGGACACACACACACACACACACACACAAACTCCCTCATGTAACACACTCATTATAGAAAGAAACATTCTGACTCGCACACTCTCCTCATAAATTGGAGGCATTTTTCCATATTCAGGCACAGCGCTGTATAAAGCTTGTATTCATTACTCTAATGAAGCTTAATGAAAGCATCGCCTTCACTAGCAAACACCAAAGATCACAACAGAACAACCTGTTCTCTAGAGCTGCCGTTCATGTACGCGTGCACGTAACAACACCCCAGTCAATACAATATTGTGAGTTCACGTGGATGTCTTCGGAGAAAACAGCTCAGATGTAAACAATCCTGAAGATCTATACTTAAAAACGGGCTTTCAATGGTGTAATCAAATGTAGTAAGGTTGATTCAGTTATATTAAATACTTTGACTTAGTAATAAAAAATATGTTGGCAGTCATTCACTTACAATAAAAAAATGTTAATGCATGTTGTTTTTGTTTTTATAAAAATGACACACTGCCATTCAGAGGTTTGAGCTCAGTAAGATTTTAGCTTATTTTGTTTATTCAAGCAAGGATTCATTAAATTGATCAAGAGTTTAAAACAATTAAGACTTATTTTACTTATTTTTACATTTCAGTCCTTTTTGATCAAGAATCCGGTCAAAAGTTTTTGAACAGTAAGATTTTAATGTTTTTTTAAAGAAGTCTCTTCTGCTCACCAAGCCTTCATTTGATCCAAAGTATGGAAAAACAGTAAAATTTTGAAATATTTTTACTATTTAAAATAACTGCATTCAATTTGAATATATTTTAAAATATAATTTATTTCTGCGATTTCAAAGCTGAATTTTTAGCATCTTTACTCCAGCTACATTCTGATTTGCTGCTCAAAAAAATATTAATTAACATAATTAATATTATGTTGAAAACAGCTGAGTAGATTTTTTTTTTCAGGTTTCTTTGATGAATAGAAAGTTCAGAAGAACAGCATTTATCTGAAATGGAAATCTTTTGTAACATTATAAATGTCTTTATCGTAACTTTTGATCAATTTGAAGCATCCTTGCTAAACAAAAGTACTGATTTCTATAATTTCTTTCCCAAAAGACATAAAAAAGATACTGACTCCAAGCTTTTGAATGGTATAGTGTATATTGTTACAAAAGAGTTTTATTTCTGATAAATGCAGATCTTTAGATATATCTGTTCATCAGAAAATCCTGAAAAAATATAATCAGCTGTTTTAAATATTGACAATAATAATTATAAATGTTTTTGAACAGCAAATCAACTTATTAGAATGATTTTTGAAGGATCATGTGACACTGAAGACTGGAGTAATGATGCTGAAAATTCATGGGAATAAATTACATTTTAAAACATTAAAATAGAAAGCAGTTATTTTAAATAGTAAAAAAACTTTCACAATATTACTGCTTTGCTGTATTTTGGATCAAATAAATGCAGGCTTGGTGAGCAAATGAGACTTCTTTAAAAAAGCATTAAAAATCTTACTGTTCAAAAACTTTCGACTGGTAGTGTAAGTGCAGCCTTCGTAAACGTGTTTAAAAAATAAGTTTTATTTTAAAATATTTTTAATTGAGTCAACAGACTGACTTTGATTATTGATGATCAAATTTTCTATGATTTTTTGGGGTTTATTTTTTTCTAACCGTTGAACCAACCTAGGTTCCCGAACACTACCGTAACATATGTAAGATAAGATACAGTTAATGTTGTTAAATCAATTTTTATTGCATATTTGTTGGTTGTCAGTGTATTATAAAGGTACAAAACAGATATTATCACCTCAGTAGGTTGGTATATTAACAAGTACATTAATTCATGAAATGCAGGGTTTTACTGTAAATTTAAGTTAAATCTATAAAACCAAACTCATCGACGGCACTTTGTTCATTTTTGAAGCAAACTTTGGCCTGTCTCTTGAACTGAATGTGATGTGTTTGGTGTATAACCACCTTCAAGTGTAAAAATAAGCTGAAATTTTCAGACTTTTCAGCAATTTATTATCAGTGTATCTATTTACACTAAGTGCAAATAGCATGCTTCGTTGGCAGAGGCTATTTATACTAACTTCGCACCAACATGTGATCGAGGTAGTCAGCACTACAAAAGATGATTGTCAAACAACAGCTTCAGTGGCTTAGATGATAAAGCGCATGCTGTAGTAATTTTTGACGCAATTGACATGGGTTTGAATCTGCCTTTTGCCAAACTTTTTTTCCCTCCCTTTTCAAATCTCATGTAACTTTGGACGGGCATTTGTTTACAATAAGAATGAAGCAAATAATTGAAAAGTTGAAAATAAAGTATCGGGTAGGGTTAGGGTAGGTGTATTTACATAGTGTAAATAGAATAGTGCAAATAGCCGCTGCCATTTAGTATTGTTTTTTGTTAAGTTGTCATATTAATTATAATTCAAATGCATTTTGTTTTATTGACCACAATAAGATTGTTAATAATTGCCGAGAAGGTGCATATATTTTCTTTTTACTTTACCGGTTAAGCATATCGTCTCAGTTTTCTCCTGTATTTTGCTTTTACATCATTTTCAATTTTCTCTCCTCTTTATCTCCTCTCTCGCTACCTTGAGATTATTTAGGCAGTTTAAAGACCCTTGATACATACTAATGCAGCTTGCGCGCATGCACACACCACACCCTGGTGCTTTTGATAAAGATCAAGCATTGAGCTTTCAGCAGAGAATTCATGGTGCGTGTGCGCGTGTGTATTTTGGCTCTTTCACACGGCTTACATGTGTCAATAAGTGACTAATTGCCTTTATCCTCTGTGTTACTAATGAGCTCTATTAACTGAAAAGAGCTGAGAATTTAATTACCATACGGGGTTGAAGGGTATGAAAAATATCAACTCTGCCTCTATACTGTCCCCCTTTCCTCTCCACTTTCACTTGCCTTTTTTGTACGCGTTCTCTTTCACATTTTCTAACCATCTCTTTCTTGCTGTCTCCGCCATTTGCGGTCTGTGTATTCAGCTGAGCCACAATTGACCAGCTTGACGTATTGACATAAAGCATGCATTTTAATGAGACGATCAGATATCATTGCCCTGCCTCTTTTTTCCCTTCATCTTTGACTACAAATATTTAAAGTCAATAAAAAAATCAAAAACCACCCTATTTACATTTTGCGTTTAATACAAGTTAAGTTGAATTGACAGCATTTGTAGCATAATGTTGATTATTAATCCAAAAATTATTTAGGCTTGTCTCTTGCTTTCTTTAGAAAATGTGAAGCACTCAAATGGAAGTAAATCGGTAAATTTAATTTTAAAAAGCACTTAATAAAAGCATTTTTGCAGTCGAATTTTTAGACGAATCTTGTCAAGGCAACAAACTGAATATAATTTAAAGGGGTCATTGGATGCAAAGTTCACTTGTAGTTTGAACATTAATGTGTGTTGGCAGTGTATGCACACATCTACCCTATAATGATAAAAACCTATGCAGCGGTTTTTAATTAATCTGTAAAAATAATATTCCCTTTTTCAAATTGAGCCGTTCTCAGATGCCTGTAGGTGTGGCGTCACACCGACAGAGGCCGCTCCCAAGATAGTTGATTGGCATGAGCGTCTTACCTCAGACCCGCCCTAAATCAGCTGTAACAGTCTGACCTACATTGTTTCGATGCCGGAGCAGGGATATAAGTTAGACAAGAATATCTCAGATTGAGTGATTGAGGTGTTGTGTTGCTGGATGTAATAATGAACGTAGTGGTCATCATTTACTTCCGATATTTGAGCCGCTGAAGATGCAGTAGATTACGTTTGTTTGTGAAGTTGAAGTTTTTTGGTTTCGTGGCTAAACGCGCTAAATTTTTGCAGAGCTCATTTTGACAAGGTAGATTAACTTCGGTGGACTTGTACTTGAAAAATGGTGTGTATTGACGTCATTTCACGGTTGAAACAAGATGCCTTCTGATGTTCATTCATGTTTACTTCATGCTTTAAATAGTAAAGAGGACGAGATCATCGGTTCATGTCCTGCTTGAACTGAGGCGCTACAGCGATTTGTCACGACATATTAAAGAGTCATGAAACTGTATTTATTGTTTGAATTTTTTTAAAAATTACAAAAAGTAAAAGCAGAGACCTTGTTTTATACCTAAAGTAATCTGCTTTGTCTTGTTTGTCATTGTGTTGTCAGTTTTCTCTTTGCTCCGCAATGTATTTTTCACTGTGTGAGAACATGATGTGTAGTGTGAGAATGCCATGGTTTGTCAGACAAAGCAATAGTAACGAAGGGGGATGGGTCTTTGCGAAAAGGGTCAGTTGTCTCACTAGCCATTTCAAAATGTGCATATTGAAATTGTGAACTGAAAATATGCCTAATGGAAACAAGTCAATTTTTGCAAAAACTCCCAAATATTGCAAAAAAGTTTTTACGCTCGCTAGGGCTTGGCGATATGGCAAAGAATTTAAATCTCGATTTTTAAAAAAAAAGATTTTTAATTAGTCAACTTGAAAATGTAACTACAACATGATTCAAGTAATTTTTTCTTTATTAACCCTCTAGTTAACTCTAGTTAAATAAATATACTAAAATTTATTTCATTCTAAGTGTACTACTATTACATTTACATATTATGTACTAAATAAAAATACCCTATAATTGTACTTTTAGTATACTAAACTGGTATATTCAGAGTCTGCTAAACTGGAACAACTAATTTTGTAATTACACTTTAATTGTGCGGAAATAGTCCAACTAAATATATACTTAAGTATATTTGATTGCGCTAAGGTAAAACTATTGCAGGTATACTTCTGGTACACTTTAAATACTTTACATTTAAAGACCGATATTATTTAAAGATCAAACAATCCTCATCATTAGTGACATTAAAACGTTTTTTTGGTTAAGAAATGTGCATTGTGCACAAGTTGTACTCCAAATAAAGTTTAATTACAATTTTTATATCAGTAAGTCTAAGGCGATGTATCATTAAATATGTTAAAAGACTTGAACTATACTTAATATAAAATAAATGCTTTTTAAATCTTTTTTACTAGGGTTGTATTGAACCTAACATATTATTTTAATGCATATTTCACAGTCATTTCATTAAAAAAGGCTTTTAGGCCTCGTTTGGGCATTGTTTTAGCATACTGTACTTGGATTTGTTGTAGCGCCATTTTGGTTTGAGATCAAATCCATTTCAGTGAGTTTTACTCATACATGCATCACATTACGCAAGTAAATCAGGCTGTGAATGGTAATTCATGCTGGCTTAAAAAAAAAAATCCAAGTGAGAACATTGATTTGAGCGGCTCGAGTATTCTGGCGATGTGTAAAGAGCTCTTTGTGATTAGAATACGGGTTAAGCCTAATTTTAGAGAGCGAGGATTGATCTGTTTTGATTACGAATTCATTGGATGAAAAAAGGATAAAAGATAAAAAGAGAGAACATAAAAGAAACAGTAGTGAATCGAAGAAAGCAAAAAAAGGAATGTGAAATTGTGCTTTTTCCCGCTTATCCTTTCATTTCTCTAAAGTTGGCTGTTGAAAACTGGCGGTATCACATATGCTGATAATGGTGTTTAAAGCTCAGACCGCACACGTGTGCGTGACATTCATTATCCGAGAGTTCGGATGCTAAGCGATGTTGGCCGTTGCTTCGGAAGATAAAGTGTTTTTTGGCGCCGTTGTGCGAGTTTGCATATTTCCGCAGGTCTTTTTAATATGAAGTGCTCAGAGCATGTGGTGTGTGTCTTAGGATGATGAAGTGTTTTGAGTCGAAGTGTGTGTTTGCGCGTGTCTTCAGAAGATGAAGTGTTTTTAGTCCCCCCTGTTATTACAGTCTATTTCAGTCTGACTGAGCCTCATACATCTATGTCACAGTAAGGGAGCACAACTGTGTGTGTGTGTGTATGCATGTGTATGGGGTGAGTGTTTTTCTGATGAGGTGAGTCATGTCTGTTTTCATTTTTATTGTGTGTGTGAGTTTGTTCCTTCCGGTTACGAATGTCTTTGTGTTAGTGTGTCTAGGAGTGACTGTAGGTTTCCGTGCTGTTAGTGTATCCGAAATGACACTCTGCATTTATTTATATGTCTAGGAAGCTGTGCTTTGTAGATTATAGGTGTTCTTAAATGTGTTTATCCATAATGTTTTTCGGCTGCATTATGCAAATGTGCCATGCATCTTGCGTGAGGACATGGCACCGAACGTTGCCGAGACACGCTTTGCTTGTGGAGGAGCTTGAATAACGTAGCGATTTGCATAACCACGCTCGCATGTGTTCAAAGGCAGAGGTCAGGAACAGTAGCCTAGGGGTTGCTTTAGTACCACTGGGAAAGTGCGCTTAGATTCTGTGTAAGCTGGTGATAACAGATCCTCATGGCCATTGTGCATGTTTTGTTCTGTTTCCACAGATGAGACGCACAGAAATACAATGCTTTGATTAAATCAGTCATCACCTGAGGAGAAAGCTGGAATGGGAATTCAAGAGTATTATCACTTTATATACAAACCATCGTTGCTTCAAATCCGGATGTCTGAGCAAAAACGCACACAAATCAGTAATAGCGTCTTTATTTCAACCGTCCAGTGTGGGATTTGTTCATATATTAGCGTTAGCGACATGAATGAAGAGATTTGGGTTTCAATTATTCATACTTCATTTCCTGCTGCCCACATTAATAGTGAAACTCGGGGCTTGAAAAGGCCTTGGCATATTAGAATTGTTAGTCGCGCAAATATTGCGAGTTCATTATTGCGCTTGAGTTATTAGTGCGACCGATAATTATAACGGACAACAAAGTCTTGGGTTTTTAATACGGAAATAAATGGGTGGTAATTTAGGAATATTACACATGAATTTAGAGTAAAAGATTAAATAGTTGAAAATTGGCCACGGGGAGAGAGAATTAGAGAGATAGGGTTTTTTTAATGAAGGAAAGGCGATGTATTCTCTTTTTGCGCCATGCCAAGCCTACTTAGTGAGCCAAGAGAAGCATAACTGCTGCTTCTTTATGAGATGCAGGAAGTCTCATTAAATGCAGCAGGAGTGACTCCTCTTGGTCCGCTGCAGATGCTCTCAGCAAACGGGGCTGAGACCTTACACTTCATTTAGACACGGAGGGCAACTGGCTTTTAAAACTATAGATGTTAAACTATGTAAACGTCACTGTGTTATTTTGGGAGGTACAATTAAAGTGAGGGGGACAGAATGTGCAGCAAAAATGTCTGATCTCCACTGTGTTTTCTCTTTCTGCTAACTTTATTTGTGGCAAACTAGTTTCATTTTAGGACTGGTTCATGCTCTTTTGGAGATAATGAAGTCCAGAATCAACTAAATAAAATAACAAAGTTTTTATATTGCACCAAAGTTTGGGATGGGAAAGATTTTTTAAAGTTAATGTTCACCAAGTCTGCATTTATTTGATAAAAATGCAGTAAAACAACCACTATCTATTGCAATATATTTTAAAATGTAATTTATTTCTGTGATGCAAAGCTGAATTTTCAGCAGTCATCAGTCTTCAGTGTTATATGATCCTTCAGATATCATACTAATATGCTGATTTACTGCTCAATAAGCATTATTAAAATAAATGTACATTTGTGACCCTGTACCACAAAACCAGTCATAAATAGCACGGGTATAGTTGTAGCAATAGCCAAAAATACATTGTATGGGTTAAAATGATCGATTTTGCTTTTATGCCAAAAATCATTAGGATATTAAGTAAAGATCATGTTCCATGAAGATATTTTGTAAATTTCCTACCTTAAATATATCAAAACTTAATTTTTGATTAGTAATATGCATTACTAAGAACTTCATTTTGACAACTTTAAAGGAGATTTTCTCAGTATTTTTTTTTTTTTTCAGATTCTAGATTTTCAAATAGTTGTATCTCAAATATTGACCATTATGACTGGTTTTGTGGTCCAGGGTCACGTTTAAATATACAAATGTGTACATTTTTCTTCAGGATTTTTTCAACAGAAAGTTCAAGCATTTCAACAGCATTTGAAACGGACCCCTTTGTATAATTAGGCCCCGAGCACCAGTGGTGCAAGGACCCTGTTGGAATTGCTCAGTTTCTTCTTCTTATTCTTCTCCAAAATGAATTGCATTTTTGAGGGCATAAACGTGCTTGAAAACTCATGAAACTTTTGCACACGCCCCAGAAGTGGTGAAAATTTACATCTGATATGGGTTTCAGAAGTGGGTATGGCAAAATGGCTTGATAGCGCCACCTATAAAACTTCAACAAAGTGCCCCTTGAGCACATGTAACACACCAATACCTACAAAAAAGTCCCTTGGTATGAAGCCCGAAACCCAACAGGAATTTTGAATTTTCCCTGCAAGTTTGCCATTTTCAGGTGTTTTTTTTAAACAAACTCCTCCTAGAGATTCAGTCAGACTAACACCAAATTTGGTGAGTGTAATGTGAAGCACTTCGTGACATTAAATAGCGTAGATCTTGCGTTTTTGTTGAAGGGCGTGTCTGTGTCACCCTGACAAATTTCAATGTTTCGTCATGAAAAAGGAAATATAATTCAGGCATACAATGTCTGATCTGTCCCAAACTTCACATTTGATAAGACTCATGACCTGAAGAGATCTACATGCCCATATTCAGTTATAGTCATAGCACCACCTGCTGGCAACAGGAAGTGGCATGTTTTACGCAGTAAAAAACTCCTCCTAGAGATTTAATGACATCAACATTGTATTTTATTATAGTCAGTCTAATCTAAAGGCCTTTGCAGTGTTAAATTGCAGAGATCTTGAGTTTTTGTTAAGGGGCGTGTCCGTGGTGGCCTGACAAAGTTTGATGTTTTGTAGCCATACAATTTCCGATCTGCCCCAGACTCAATATGAGTCCTGGTCCGAACACATCTAAAGGCCAATATTCCGTTATAATCATAGCGCCACCTGCTGGCAACAAGAAATGACTTGTTTTACACTAACTAAAACATGCAATGTCCAATCTGCACCATACTTTGGATGTTTAGTAAATAGTAGTCCTGACCTGAACACATCTAAAGGCCAATATTCAGTTATAATCACAACGCCACCTGTTGGAGACAGGATATTTCATGCTTTTCACAAACTCAAACATACCATGTTCAATCTGCACCAAACTTCATATGTTTGATAAAAGTCCTGGCCTGAAGACATCTACATGCCAATATTCAGTATTAGTCATAGCGCCTCTAGCTGGCTGGAGGAAGTTTGCTTGCAGCTTGCAGCTTTAATTATAATTGTCTTTCTCTCACTTTTGATGAATTTAATGCATCCTTGCTGAATAAAAGTATTAATTTCTTTAAACTGTCAGTAAAACCACGTACAGATATTTATGCCAAAGTAAGAGAAGATAACAGTCTTTGTCATTATTTTGTCATTGGTATTAAAAAATAAAAACAAAGATACACATTACAAATGCACATAATATTAAAATTAAACAAGCAGTGCTTTGTTTTTCAGGTACAGTAGGTGTCTTTAGCAGTAGCATTCAAGAAATTGAATGAACAAATAAAAAAATAAAACACTATATACACTTCAAGGTATAAATTATACTTTGATTTTTATTAAAGCAGCTGTATTAAAGTTCTTTAGCTGAGAGCAGTGATTTTTCTCTTTGTGTTTTCTTTTATTAGCAATAAAAAGATTGTCATGTCTGTCATCACTCTCAAGTTGTTTTAAAGCTGAATGAGTTACATTCTTCAAAATATCTTTTGTGTCCAGCACAAGAAATAAAGGGTGAACTATCCCTTTAATGACAAGCGGCAACATGTTTAGTGCTATTAGTCTGCTGTTCCTTGAAGACCTGCACGCATCTAATATACAAGCACGCACCTGTTTTTCTCTCAACTGTTTACTTCTACTGTAAACATAACTATGTTTATATGTAAATCTTGTGTGTTTTGACAGTATTAGCACAGTCAGATGCAAAAGATAACTTTTAGCAAAAGAGTTATGAAAGTCTTAGATGTTTACTAGATGGTGACTTTTGCTAATTGTTAATATAGACAATATTCTACTCCTGTAGATTTATACTTGCTAATTAATATGTTTGTCAATCTCAAACACTAACTGTGGGACATATCCAATGTTTCATCATTTTCACAGTGATAATTAACCCCATCATCATTATCATCATTAATTTAATTAGCCACATCCTGATATTTGTCTTTATCATAGCTACCTGCGCAAAAATCAGCATCGACTGATGTCACAAATACACTCTGATACACAATAACCTACACAATAGCATCCATTTTAAAGTTTCTTGAGCAACATGTCTTCATGTATATAGTAGTGTTGCACTTGGATAAAATACATGGCATAATAATAGTCACATATGTGTACAGTATGTGGGTGCGGGAATTGTAGTACGTGTAGTAGCCGGTGTAAATGGCTGTGTTTGTTTCATTCGTGGAACGGGTTTCGAATGTGCCTCCTTTCCTCTCAGACACGGAGAGGAGGGAAATCGCTTAGTTGTCCCCTCAGAACAATTGGTTTTGTTCGGGGAGAGATAGAAATGATGAGGGGTTTGGAAGAAGGTAGAGATGTGAGGGAGGAACGCGTGTTATTGACTTTCCTGAAGAAATAGACATAAAGGAGGGAAGCAAAAGAGAGAAAAGAGAAGATAAAGTCCAGGTTGGAAGACAGAGGGAGGAGGTAATAGACAACAGAGAGAGACGGGCTGACAGCGCTGGTGACAAGACGAATAAGACATGATGCAGCCAAGACTGATAATGGAAGAGAAAGTTTCAACAATTAATGAGCCTGGTAGCACATCTCATTTTCTCTGGAAGAAAAACAGCAAGAATGAGGGATCAGAGAAGTGAGGAGGGGGTGAAAGTCTTTGCTCTCATTTCCCTTAGAGGGGCCTTGAGGCAGGAAAAACTTGAAAAAGAGCGAAAAGGGGAAAGAAAATGAGGTCATTGTGTTTCTGACATAGAAACTTAGGCCATTGCCTATGGCTAATACATGGGCGTTATCTTGCTAAGTTATTAACTAGACAACAGTTTGCATCCCTGAGTGTCGTTTATGTTATTATGCTGAAACAAAGACCTGAATATTTCTTCTAGGTATGCAGCTATTCAATTAATCTGTCAGTTATTTCTTAAAAGTATTAAACGTTTCCCTTTTATCAGTTGTATAAACATAAATGTATACACATAAATCTATATCTTACGTATATGTATTATATTTACATTATTTTTAAAATATATAATATTACATTTTTATACAATTTTCTGTAAATAAATACTAAAATATCAATATTTTAAATGCTACAAATGAATTTAGGCAACAAAACATTATGTCAGAATGAATAATATACAGTATGAAAAATGTATATTCATCCCGATTTGCTTTTTAAGGTTGTTTTTAAAAGGAATATTAAATTATTGGTAATTTTAAAGATTAACTTTAAGTGCATGTTAAATGAGCATGCATATATCCACTGTTGACCAATGAACAGAAATTAGATTTTTTTTTTATTTACTTTTGTAGTTTCCTTCTTAATTTAAGTTGAAGTTTTAATAATTTTGTTGTTTTGTCATTTTTATTTGTTGTTTTAGGGATTTTTTTTTTTCAAAAGTCTAACGTTTTTTTTATCATTTTTAATTACATTTTTGTTATTTTAGGACATCAAGTTAAATGAAAATGGAAAATGTTCTAACTAAAATTAAAAAAAAAAAAATCAGATTAATAAATATATTTTTATGGTTTAAAAAAAAAAGATTGTGACTTTTTAATCTCTTAAGAGTTTTTTCTCAGAATTGTGAGATATAAACTTAAAATTGCAAGTTTTAAAGTTCAATTTTGAAGGGAAAAAAAGACTGAGATGTTCTCAAAAGTTTATATCTCACAAGTCCACATCCAGAGCAACAATTTACAGATAATGTACTCACCCCTTGTCATCCAAGATGTTCATGTCTTTCTTTCTTGAGTCGTAAAGAAATTGTTTTTTTGAGGCAAATCTTTCAGCATTTTTCTCCATATAATGGACTGCTATTGTGCCCTGAGTTTGAACTTCCAAAATGCAGTTTAAATGCGGCTTCAAACGATCCCAAATGCAGTTGTAAACAACCACAGCCGAGGAAGAAGGGTCTTATCTAACAAAACGATCGTTTTTTTTTTTTTTTTGTAAAAATAATACAATTTATTTACTTTTTAATCTCAAATGCTCGTCTTGTCTTACTCTCTGTTTTTCCAGTTCATGACAGTTATAACAGTTATGTATGTCGAAAAACTCCCATCTCATGTTCTCCCTTAACTTCAAAATCGTACTGTATAGCTATTTTGAAATGATTTTTGAAGTTGAAGGAGAAAATACAATTGTAGTTTTTTGACACACCCTTAACTGTCTTGAGCCAGAATACACAGAGTTCAGGCAGAGCAAGACAAGATGAGCATTTGAGATGAAAAAGTATTTAAATTGTATTTTTTTAATGAAAATAACCAATCGTTTCGCTAGGTAAGACCCTTCTTTCTTGGCTGGGATTGTTACAACCACATTGGGATTGTTTGAAGCTGCATTTAAACTGCATTTTGAAAGTTCAGACTGGGGGCACCATATCAGTCCATTATATGGAGAAAAATCCTGAAATGTTTTCCTCCACAAACACTATTTCTATACGCTCTATATTGAAGAAAGAAGGACATGAACATCTTGAATGACAAGGGGGTGAGTACATTAGTGGACTTCTCCTTTAATAACTCGCAATTATGTGTTATAAACTCAGAATTGTGAGATATAAACTTGCAATTCTGAGAAATAAAGAATTCTGACTTTATAATTCCCAGAATTGAGTGTTTATATCTTGCAATTCTGAGAAAAAAAATCATAATTGCGAGATGTAAACTAGCAATTGTGAGATAAAAAGTGGACCTTCATACCCAGATCTCGATAAATGATTTGGTATATATCATGCGTCGTCTACCGTTTTACACTATTTCATAGTGGCTCTTTTCATTTCTGCAAAGTGACGACACTAAACAAGGTTCTCTGTGGATTCTCTGGAAATATTGATTTTACCAATAAGCTGTTTCAGCCCTAGTTCCTTACGTATCAGTAGGTATGTGACCAGCTTTTTAAACCGCTATTTACTGTGTCGCTTTGACAGAGTGTAATCTCCATCAAAAGGCTTTACATTCAACAGCTTACGCAATGATTCATCTTGTATGCGGGCTAGAGAACTGCGCTCAGGAGAGAGAAGTAGCGGCGTCGTGCCACACGCATTAGTACATTATCAATATCCACTCTGGCTGTAATAGAAATGAATGCGAGGGGAGTTTTAGTGCTTTTACGGTACTGTTTACCTCCATGATGTTGATTAGCGCAGATGCACCTTGGGCTCACGGCACTATTGAGACAAGGTGTCTAGACGTCACTCACACCTATGGCTGAATTCGTTCTCGCTTTATCCTTGAAATTCAGGGCCTCGGGTAGAGAGAAGAGAGTTAAAGAAAAAGGGAGACGAGATACACAGGGAGAAAAATAGGAATTATCTCTGCTGGACGGAAATAGCCCCGTGTTTCAATCAAAGACAGGCTTTTTAAAAAATTAGATTTAAGAGCGCCGACGGGAGGGGGCTGTATAATGGGAATTAAGGTTGTTTCACGTTAATTATGCGTCATACGTGACATGTAATTAATTCAGTGTGTGTTTGATTAGAGATTGAAGGAAGGAGGCCCTTAAAAAAGATATGATGATCAAGCACAATGTGTTGATGGTCCAGAATAACATGAAAATAATTATTTCTGTGAAGATTAGAGGAGAAACAAAAAGGCATAAGAAAGCAAGAATAATTGGGTAATTCTGTAAAACCAGTGCCTTTTTGCTTTCAAAAAGAATATTTTAAGGTGAACTTGAGTTTTTTTTTTTTTTTTTTTTAAGATTTAATACATTCTGTCATTCTGCGTAATGACAAATATCTTTATATACCAGTCAAAAGTTTTTGAACAGTAAGATTTTTAATGTTTGATGTTTAGAATTTTCTTCTGCTCACCAAGCCTGCATTTATTTGGTCCAAAATACAGCAAAAGCAGTAATACTGTGAAATATTTTTCTATTTGAAATAACTGCTTCTAATATATTTTAAAATGTAATTTATTCCTGTGATCAAAGCTAAAGTTTCAGCACCATTACTCCAGTCTTCAGAAATTATAGAAATAAGTACTTTCATTTAGCATGGATGCTTTAAATTGATCAAAAGTGATTTATAATGTTACAAAAGATTTCTATTTCAGATAAAACGCTGTTCTTCTGAACTTTCTATTCATCAAAGAAACCTGAAAAAATTCTACTAAACTGTTTTCAACATAATAATAATAATGATGATAATAATAATAATAAAGATTTTTTGAGCATCAAATCAAAATATTAGAATGGTTTCTGAAGAATCATGTGACTGGAGTAATGCTGCTAAAAATTCAGCTTTGAAATCACAAAAACAAATTACATTTTAAAATATATATTTAAATAGAAATCAGTTATTTTAAATAGTAAAAATATTTCAGAATTGTACTGTTTTTTCTGTCCTTTGGAACAAATAAATGCAGATTTGGTGACTAGAAGAAACTTCTTTAAAAAAACATTAAAAATCTTACTGTTCAAAAACTTTTGACTGGTAGTGTATCTGTGTGTGTGTGTGTGTGTGTGTACTATATTTAGATATATTTATGTATAATATAACATTTATAATACTAATATAATATTACATTTAGTAAATTACAAATAAAACACTAAAATCAGTAGTTTTAAATGCTACAAGTGAATTGTGTGGAAACAGTTTTCACTCAAAAAATGCTAGTAAATTTAATAAAAAATTACATAGAAACAGGAAGTAACAGTGAGACAGTGATCCTTTCTTAGAAGGATCAGATCTTCTTTTAAAAAACTGTTTCTTTATATAAAAAAATGATTTTAAAAATTCATATTAAATATATGTGTGTTTAGTATTTATACATTGTCAGTGTAAATAAAAAGTGTATGTATTAGCACATATTAAATGCTTGAATCCACTATTCATTGTTTACATTTTTACACAACTGTACATGAGGGACGCAGATGGCACTTGTTTTGTAGAATGACCCAGGCGGAGAGATGCCTGGCTGTGGGTGAGAATAAGGGAATAAAATAGTGTGCCCATAGAAGTGTAAAAGCAGAAAAAAACAAATACACTATAGCAAGAACAAAAAATAAAGTCAGCACAGCCCAAAGAATAAAACACAGTATGATGTTTATTTGTGCTGGAGCTATAGCAGCATGGGAACTTGTGTGTTAAATGAACAGCTGGACATGCAGTGGAGCCTATTGATTGCTTATAGTGCATATCGCCTGGGGAAATAAGGTGTTTTTAAATAAGAAATAAGATACAGAAGAAGTAAGAATGCTGTTACTTCAGCAACAGAGTGGACTGTATGTGTATTTCAGTGATTTGTGCTTTCACATATGTTTTTGCACAAATGTGTGTTCTCCTGATGCAGTGTTTATAGAAAAAGCTGTTCTAACACTCATTCTTATCAAAAACAGGCTTTTCTAGACACTCTGAGTTGTTTTTCAGGCCGATATTAAAGAAAGATGCTCAGTTGATTTTACAGATCCACCATAATTCACAAACTCCATTAAAACATCAGCCTAATTATGTGAAACACTCACAACAAAAGCAGAAGATTGAGCGGGGTGAATTGTGACGGCCCAGCGTCGCTCTAATCCTTTGATGGCTCGGGTTGTTATGAGCAAGACTCTCGTTTATTGTCGTTTCTCTCTCTTCCTCTGTCTCGTGCTTCCCTCCCTCTCTCTCTCCTTCTTTCTCTTCTTTCCGTTCTTTCTCTAAAACCCCTTGCGTGATTTATGAGTCATCACATCCCTTCCTACAGTACAACCCAAGCTGTGCTCTGTATTACTGTATTACAGTGCTTCGATCTATCTGTCTATCTGTCTATCTGTCGTTCTATCATTCTGTCGTTCTATCTATCATTCTATCAGTCTATCAGTCTATGAATTGTTCTATCTATCATTCTACTGTTCTATCTATCTATCTATTGTTCTATCGTTCTATCGTTCTATCTATCATTCTATCTGTTCTATTTTACTATTGTTCTATTGTTCTATCGTTCTATCGTTCTATCAGTCTGAATTGTTCTATCATTCTACTGTTCTATCTATCTATCTATCTTTCTATCGTTCTATCTATCTATCTATCTATCTATCTATCTATCGTTCTGTCATTCTATCGTTCTATCTTTCTATCTATTGTTCTTTTACTATCGTTCTATCAGTCTATCAGTCTATGAATTGTTCTATCTATCATTCTACCATTCTATCTATCTATTGTTCTGTCGTTCTATCTATCATTCTATCTATTGTTCTATCTATTTTACTATTGTTCTATCGTTCTATCGTTCTATCGTTCTATCAGTCTGTGAATTGTTCTATCATTCTACTGTTCTATCTATCTATCTATCTATCTTTCTATCGTTTCTATCTATCTGTCTATCTATCTATCTGTCGTTCTATCATTCTGTCGTTCTATCTATCGTACTATCAGTCTATCAGTCTATGAATTGTTCCCATTATCATTCTACTGTCTCCTATCTATCTATCTATCTATTGTTCTATCGTTCTATCGTTCTATCTATCATTCTATCTGTTGTTCTATTTTACTATTGTTCTATCGTTCTATCGTTCTATCAGTCTGTGAATTGTTCTATCATTCTACTGTTCTATCTATCTATCTATCTATCTTTCTATCGTTCTATCTATCTATCTATCTATCTATCGTTCTGTCATTCTATCGTTCTATCTTTCTGTCATTCTATCTTTCTATCTATTGTTCTTTTACTATCGTTCTATCAGTCTATCAGTCTATGAATTGTTCTATCTATCATTCTACCATTCTATCTATCTATTGTTCTGTCGTTCTATCTATCATTCTATCTATTGTTCTATCTATTTTACTATTGTTCTATCGTTCTATCGTTCTATCAGTCTGTGAATTGTTCTATCATTCTACTGTTCTATCTATCTATCTATCTATCTATCTATCTTTCTATCGCTCTATCTTATCTGTTCATCTATCTATCTGTCGCTCTATCATTCTGTCGCTCTATCGTTCTATCAGTCTATCAGTCTATGGAACTAGTTCTATCTATCATCTCTACCTGTTCTATCTATCTATCTATCTATTGTTCTATCGCTCTATCTACTGCCCCATCTGTTGTTCCCATTTACCATCGCTCTGCATCGCTCTATCAGTCTGTGAATTGTTCTATCATTCTACTGTCTCTATCTATCTATCTAGCCCATCCTTCTACCTGCTCTATCTATCTATCTATCTATCTATCGCCTGTCATTCAATCTTTCTATTGTTCTTTGTACTATCGCTTCTATCAGTCTATCAGCTCCATGAATTGTTCCCATCTATCATCTTGACCATTCTATCTATCTATTGTTCTGTCGCTCTATCTATCATTCTATCTATTGTCTCATCTATTTTACTATTGTTCTATCAGTTCTATCGCTCTTCTATCAGTCTGTGAATTGTTCTACTTCATTCCCACTGTTCTATCTATCTATCTTATCTATATCTATCTATCTATCTATCTTTCTATCGTTCTATCTATCTGTCTATCTATCTATCTGTCGTTCTATCATTCTGTCGTTCTATCTATCGTACTATCAGTCTATCAGTCTATGAATTGTTCTATCTATCATTCTACTGTTCTATCTATCTATCTATCTATTGTTCTATCGTTCTATCGTTCTATCTATCATTCTATCTGTTGTTCTATTTTACTATTGTTCTATCGTTCTATCGTTCTATCGTTCTATCAGTCTGTGAATTGTTCTATCATTCTACTGTTCTATCTATCTATCTATCTATCTTTCTATCGTTCTATCTATCTATCTATCTATCTATCGTTCTGTCATTCTATCGTTCTATCTTTCTGTCATTCTATCTTTCTATCTATTGTTCTTTTACTATCGTTCTATCAGTCTATCAGTCTATGAATTGTTCTATCTATCATTCTACCATTCTATCTATCTATTGTTCTATCGTTCTATCTATCATTCTATCTATTGTTCTATCTATTTTACTATTGTTCTATCAATGTGTCTATCGTTCTACCAGTCTATGAATTGTTCTATCATTCTACTGTTCTATCTATCTATCTGTCTATCTGTCTATCTGTCTATTTATCTATCTATCGTTCTATCGTTCTATCTATCATTCTATTATTCTGTCTATTTTACTATCATTCTATCATTGTGTCTATCGTTCTATCTGTCATCTATCTATATCTATTGTTCTATTGTTCTATCTATCGTTCTATCTTTCTATTGTTCTATCTATCTTTCTATTGCTCTCTCATTCTATCTATCTATCTTTCTATCTATCTATGATTCTGTCGTTCTATCTATCGTTCTATCCTATCAGTCTATGAATTGTTCTATCATTCTACTGTTCTATCTATCTATCTATCTATCTATCTATCTATCTATCGTTCTATCTATCTATCATCTATCTATCGTTCTGTCATTCTATCGTTCTATCTTTCTATCTATTGTTCTATCTATTTTACTATCGTTCTATCAGTCTATCAGTCTATGAATTGCTCTATCTATCATTCTACCATTCTATCTATCTATTGTTCTGTAGTTCTATCTATCATTATATCTATTGTTCTATCTATTTTACTATTGTTCTATCAATGTGTCTATCATTCTATCAGTCTATGAATTGTTCTCATTCTACTGTTCTATCTATCTATCTATCTATCTATCTATCTGTCTATCTGTCTATGTATCTATCGTTCTATTGTTCTATCGTTCTATTGTTCTGTCGTTCTATCGTTCTATCATTCTATCTATTATTCTATCTATTTTACTATCGTTCTATCATTGTGTCTATCGTTCTATCTATCATCTATCTATATCTATCGTTCTATCTATTGTTCTATTGTTCTATCTATCTTTCTATTGCTCTCTCATTCTATCTATCTATTTATCTATCTATCTATCTATCATTCTGTCGTTCTATCTATCGTTCTATCATTCTATCAGTCTATCAGTCTATGAATTGTTCTATCTATCTGTCTGTCTATCTATCTATCTATCTGTCTGTCTGTCTGTCTGTCTGTCTGTCTATCTATCTATCTGTCTGTCTATCTATGTATCAGTCTGTCTATCTATCTATCTATCTATCTATCTATCTAGCTAGCTAGCTAGCTAGCTAGCTATCTATTGTTCTATCAGTATATCAGTCTATGAATTGTTCTATCTATCTGTCTATCTATCTGTCTATCTATCTGTCTATCTGTCTGTCTGTCTGTCTATCTGTCTATCTATCTCTATTGTTCTATCAGTCTGGCTAAGGTTCTATCATTCTACTGTTCTATCTTTTTTGTTTTTCTATCTATTTACTGTAAGTAACTTTAAGTGTCCATCTATTATATATAAGGGTTCACTTTTAGTGTACAATAATTTTATTTTGTCAAGAGGTTTGTACATAATTCAGATGTCTCTTTTCAATTATTCTGTGCAATTGTTTTTTCTTACTACAACATTTTTTCTCTCTTTGATCTTAAGTGTACCTGTACACTTTAATTTCGATAAATACTTTATCTCCTGCGATCAAGGTTGTGCTCTTTTTCTCTGTAGTTTATAAGTCGGGCAGCTCTGTGATTGCTGCCAGGCTTAACAAGCCAGCAGCAGTAGAGACTGTTAATGCTGCGAGTGACCTTCTGTAGAGCGCGTCTCCGTCTCCCTCTCTGCGGCTCAGCACGAGCTCTGTTTGGCTGTGCTAATGCCACTGGTGTTCTGAAGGCTTGAATCTAAACTATCTTGTCAACACAGTTGTAGAGGAGAGGAGCTGTCTTCAGCAACGGAGGTAATGGTACATCAGCTTTCGCCAGAAGATACAGTGAAGTCAAATTAAGAATTCTGGACTCTTGACTCTCATTTTATCTTGCTCGCTTTCTTTCTCTCCTCCTTTTCATTTCTCTCTTTCTACTTTCTCTCTCCATGTCTGTTCTTTCTCTCATCTAATTTTTATTATTCAAACCTATCTCTGAGTCCGTGTTAAGAAATAGATTTTGGAGCACTACTTGCTGTAAGGGCCTCTTTCTATTGTTGTAGAAAATCACAGAAGGTGCTCTCTGGTTGAGTTTCAATCAGTATTGAGTATAGAAAAATGATTGTCCGAGATACTACTTCTGATACAAACCTTAAAAAGCCTTTATTTTAATTTAATGCATTTCTGGAAAAGAACTTTCCACAGAATGTTCCAGGCTATGAACAGACTGCAGGTGTATCCTAACAATGTGCCATATCAGAATAATCATATTCAGCAGTTGTAAAGTGACTGAATGTTGACATTACTGTTACAAAACAAATGATGAGCTGGTTCTTTTTAGTGAATCAGAAACAGTCTAACTAGCATAATCTGATTCCCAAGCAAATTATTCGATTGATTGAGATTTCACTGCATTTTGTCTAGTATTAACAGTCTTACGTCAGCCAGAGAGGCAGTTGGAGGAAGGCAGGGAAGAGTAGAAAGCCAGAGATGATTAAACAGGACATTGGATGCAAAATTAACTTTTACATAGTGTTTGCATATAAATGTGTCTTAGCAGTGTGGACACAACCAATCTACAATGATAAAAATCCATTCACTCCTTTTTTTTAATCCCCCCAAAAAACCGTAACAGTCTCAATTATCAAGTCATTTTGACTTTCTGAGCAGTATGACATCATATTGTTCAAGGTCTGCCCACGACCGCTGACGGACAGTCCCTTATTAACATATTTCCACACTTAGCCAGTTGTACACTGTCCGCCATTTTCTCTGCGCTCAGGCAGCTGTAGCGACAAAAATGTCTCATGAGCAATGCAGCCGTGTTGTAGTTGGCAATTCGTACATATTTTACAAGGTAGCTAATTTGTACAAATTTGTATGTTCTGTGAAAAATCTTACATTTTTTACGAGGTGGCAATTCATAGGAATTTGTATGGGTGGCCACCCCTAAACCTGCCCCTTATAGGGTTGTATGAATTTGCACGAATTAGCCACTTTGTAAAATACGTGTGAACTGGTAGTGAGATAGCATTGATTTGGATGTAAACGTGAACATGAGAGTCTTCATTTTCTCCCGACATCAGAGCCATTGAGGACACAGTGGATTAGTTTTGTTTTTGATGGTAATGCGACAATGGAGAGGGGCGGGGTGAGCAGTAGCTCATTATCATTTAAAGAGACATGCACCAAAACGGGTTGCTGTGAACAGCTGTTTTTAAAAAGGTAAAAGGGTGTTGTTTTACAGACATTTCATAAAGACCAAGTTGTGGAAAACCCTTTAAATGAACTCAGGGCTCTACAGTGCGACCATTTCAGTTCCATTTGCAACTGAAATCTACTGTGTGTCACTACGAAAAAGTATTTAGGAGTACCATGTACGACTGACCCGATCAGCATATTTGTGTTTGCAGTGAGGGGAGTTTCAAAGGTTTCCACGTGTTTTTGCAACGTTGAGTAATGTTTCTCAAACGCATCTCACAAATCCTTTCATAAACGAAGTGTAGACAGTGTATAAATAAGAGATTCATTGTGCAATGTAGAAAGCTTAGTTGATTATAATAGAACTTTTTGAGATTGCGATGAACTAAGATGAGTGACAGCTTTTTATGATTATTGAGAGAGTTTGTAAATGTGATATTGATATAATACAACAGTTTACAGTTTTTCTCAGTCGCTTTGGTGCATTTCTCAAATCATCCTTAACATTTGCAGAGAAGTATGTGCATTTCTCAAAACAATTCATACAAACAGCACAACACAATGGATTACCTGCAAAAGCCTGTAACTTACTCAAAATCTTTAGTTCATCTGTCAAAGGTAAGTATGCGTGTCAATGAACATATCAGTGCCATCAGAATGAAAAGTCCTTGTGTCATTGTTCACAAACAAGACAGTCAAAATGCTTAGTCATGTTGTCAATCAAACAGTGTACTCTATTAGCATTACCTGATATAAACTATAGCAATAGTTTGCATGACAGTTACTGTATTGAAATGCAGAAGGCTGCAGTTCTTATGTGTGCCATATATCCATTTCAAAAGTACAAATGTACACATTACCGTATGTGAGATATTGATTGAAAGAGACTAGATAGGACAAAAAAAAGAAAAAAGAAAAGAAAAAAACACATTACAGAGTCATTGTGATAGACAAGAAAAAGAAATATCCTTGATAGTACACGTATATCACTAAGACGTCTATTTTACATCTACATTTACATCTGCAAGATTTATTTTTTAGAGTGTTCGCTCATCTGCACGTTTCCTACCAGGTGTCAAATAGACTTTTATTAGATGTCTTTACTGTAAGATGTAAAACTGATACCTTACAGATGTCTGTCAGACGTTTGTACATGGCAGATGCACAAAAGCGAAAATACAAAATTAGAAAGGCAAACACAGGAATCACCCCTTGCTTTTGCATACAGCACTCTATGAGGAATTTCAGAGAACTGGTTTGTTATTGGTTAATCTACATTCCCTTATTAGTGAAAGTCAAGATTCACCTGCACAATGCATGGCAAATTTACAAATAGACTAACAGGAATGTGTAGAAAATATACTTGACAGTTTATGACAACTATATCAACCATTTTGCATGTAATGACTTATACGATGAACTAATGACTAGATGTTTTGAGGGTTAAGACTATTGCACAGAGAACTATATAATACATTTTTAACAACATGACACTAGCAACTGATAATGTAGGAAAACGCAGACAAATGTACCTAATCAATTGCATGAATGTACCAAAGCAATCGCAACTTGTTCAAAAGAATGAGAAACTGCTATTATGATGTGCACAAGTGACTAGATGATTCGGAGGTTGAACAAGTAGTTTTGAGAATTTCATTTCAGATTTGAGAAATGCACCAAAGTGTCTGAGAAAAACTGTAATAAACAAGAAGTTAATATTAGGTGAATTACATTGTCTGACTAAAAAAGTACTGACTGATTTTGCTTCATTTTGTCGACAAAAATAGTTTAAAACAAGTCACAACTGAGCCGCTGCACATCACCATTCAAACACAGTGTTGTTTTGTTTAGGAATAAACGTGTGTTTTTAAAGGAATCTAGTGAGTCAATGAATCAATTTCCCATTCATAAAGACAGTCACTTGCTTTGTTTCTGAATGAATCAGCCGTTCTAATGAATGAACGATTCAGTAATAAAATCAGTGACTTGCCACCACCTACTGGCCGTTTTAGTTTCATTTTTAAAATACCTTTCAGTTATTTAAATAATTTCATTTCTATATTAAAATGTTTATATTTAAAACACTAATCTCAACATGAATTTATGAATTTGATTGCACTCATGCCATGTCTGAGCCTCATTAAGCATCTAAAAATACACTTATAGCCACTTTTGAGTTCTTCTGTGCCACCTCTGTACCACAAATTAATTTTGTTAATACTGATTTCATTTAATTAGTAACTTATTCTTCTTATTGTGCTTGTTCTTATTCTTTTGCTTTAATTAGACATTTTAAAAAGCTTAAAAACAAGTTTTCTAATTTGCCATAAAAGATAACATACTTCTAATAAAGTTAGAAAAATGCCATTACAAAGGCAAAAACAAAATTCCCCTGTAAATCACTTTAAGGAGTCAAATATCACCTTGTAATGGGAAGGCTATTTTTTGATTTAAAGGTGCTCCTGAAATTTTTGACTGTGCTCCTAAATTTTAAGTTGCTTCTGTTTTAATGCTCAGTCAAACTTCATCTGACCAGCACAAATCCAATGGTTATGAATGGTTATGAATGGTTATAACATGTTATGATTAAATGCTAATTATTATAAATAACTGAACATAAAAGAAAAAAATAAAACACAACACAAATGTATGGTTGCTCTTTTGAAGTAGCACGCACACATCTTTCTGGCTGCTAAGTGCCTCTTATTTCCAATCAGTCTGAAACTTGATCCATCATGGCAGATCATCTGATGAATCACTTGAATTTAGATGCATGCTCTCCTAAACGGATCTGATTCTTCTTTCCTCAATCTCCCCTTCCTCCCTTAATGACATGCTGTTCTGGTGCGGTATGGTCGATGGCAGGAGCTCAGCTGTTATCCCCTCCCAGCAGTCAAGAGTTAGTGGGAAACTTATTTTATGCCTCTGCCTCTCATTCGAATATTAAAGATACTTTGCTTATAAACTGCCTCTGCAGGACACAAGTCTCCATTATTGAAGAGGAAGGGAGGAAGGTAGCGAGAGGATAGTAATGTAAGGTCTGGATTGGCTCCCCGCTGCTCGTGCGGGGCCGTATTGAGTACAGTGGATGACTAGGTTGGCCTCTTCATTGTGTTAAACAGGCGATAGAGGAACGGCAGTCTGCTAATTCACTTGCATGGAGAGCGTATGTGTCTGTGATCGCTCATTTTGAGATGAATAGACTCAGAACGGATGAAGAGGAGGAGCAGAGCGAGGGAGATTGATGACAGGGAGGGGGTGAGGAGCAGAAGTGTAGAACGACGGATTAGAGAGGAATGATCCGGAAAACAAATCTGACACATGGTATCCTATATATTATGTGTGTGTGTTAAATGTAAAGTTGAAATGGGAGGCTATGTGTGTCATTTCACATGTGCATCACAGTAAAGGTGTATCTGAAGTTTACGCAGTGTAAACTGCTGTTGCTGGTCGTTTTTGTAAGGGGAATGACAACTTAGAATCTGTTGACTCTAAACATTCTGAAAAGAAATTGTCTGTGAAATAAGCATGTGTCGTCAACCTTGATAGATTTCTCTCCTGTTTGGGATGAAGTAGAATTATAAACTGTATTATTATTATTTTATTATATTATTATATTCTATTTGTACAGTTTATTCTGACATCACAGGAGTTGCTCAAGGTCATGAAACTATAAGGTGCTTCCCAGAATACAAATGCAATGCGGATATAAAACTGGTATACTGTTAATTTTTTTTAAAGAGGAAAATAATTACATGATTGATAATTTTAATTAATTGCAAATTAATTGCATATCAGAACTGGCTGAGAAATTGCCCACAAAATATTGAAAGCCATTATTGTGTTAAAAAAAATAAAGTAGCTTTAGAAAAAGTAGATTTAGAATAGTATTAATTTTGTCAGCAATTTTTACATTTAGTCTTAGTCTTTTAAATTAGTCTTAGTCTTAGTCCGGTGTCAAATGCACTTTTTAGTTTCATATATATTCAACCTTGGCCTGTTTTTGTCGAATAACGTAGCATTTTAGTCTAGTTTTATCTTAGTTACATTTTCATCCTGTTGTATAGTGGTTAAACTGCTAAAAAAAATTTTTGCTCAAAATTATAATCGTAATGACTGTTGTCATTTGAGAATTTTTTTGCATTTCAGGTTACATTCATTGCACTTTCACCAACAAGAGCAAATCAATAGAATGTCGACTCATATACATGGTTTATTATACCTCATCTATTGTATTTAAGGCTATTTATCATATAAAAACTATTCATTAATATGAAAGACTTATTTATTCTCTGTCTAAATTTTAAACCTGCGCATGGTTGCCAGATTGCATAAATTAAGCAAAACATCAGGCAGTAAATATATCCTTTTAATAGAGAAGTTTTGATTTGGGGATTTGAACTCTTGATACCTGGCAACCATACATATGAAAGCTTGCGTAGTAGTTGCACGTACAGCAGTGTGCAGTAATATTTTGTCTTCTTTTTTTGTTGATAAAGTCGCAGTTATCGTTTATTGACCTTATTGTTGTCTTGTTTTAGTCATGGGAAAAAAGCTTGTCAACGAACATTTTTCATCATAGTTTTCATTAACGAAATTAACGCTATATAAAATGTATTACACAAACTTACAACAGGCTACAACAACCATGTTTTTTTTTTGTTTTTTTTTCAGAAACTGGATCTGAATGCTTAGATATATCTACAAACTGTTCATAGCAGCTCAGAGGTGGCATGAATGCATTTACACTGCAATTACATAATTACATTGCATAAATAATGACATGGGTTTTAAATGTGTGTTAAAGCATTTTTATTAGTATGAAAATATGTTTTTTAATGAAATTATACTCTAAATAACAAACCAAACCTGGCTTTTTCCATAACACAGTAACTAAATCATTGTGTTAAATCAACAGCCCTAACGTGTGTGTGTGTGTGTGTGTGTAGCTAGCTAGATATTTGTATATTATATAATATTTTAAAAGAAATGTTTTCTCTTTTAATGTACTTATTTTTTGTACTTATTATAACATGTGTAAAAATGTATTCCTGTGATAGCAAAGCTGAATTTTCAAGAAACATTTCTTCTTCTTACCAGTGTTAAAAACAGTTGTGATACACATTTTAACAGTTTTCTCTGATGAATAGAAAGTTAAATAGAACAGCTTTTTAATTCAAACAGAAATCTTTTGGTACATTATGAACATCTTTACTGTCATTTTTGATCAGTGTAATTCTTGCTTGCTGAGCAAAAGTGCTAATTTCTTTCCAAAAAAGAAAAAGAAATCTTCCTGACCCCATGATTGGAGTCCCACCTCTCCTGATGGGATCAACTCCAAAAGGAAAGAGAAAGAATTAAGCCAGGAAATTAATATTGGGGGCACGTAAATGAACAGAAGTCAGAAAATTAAAGAGGCACACACACACACAGGCAAATCAGGCACGCATTAAACATTTAGTGAAAATCTACAAAACAAAAATAAATACATACGTAAAACATTATACTACAGCCGTTAGATTAACAAGCTAAAGCCCCCCTCCCCGCAGCCCCATCAGCGTTGTTACCTCATTAAAGCCGAATCAAGGTAACGGATCAGTCCATCTCGGACCCCAGGGGAGTGGCTTTGATGTTGAGTAGAGCATGGAGACCTGAAAGAGAGAGAGACAGAGAGACTGTGAGATTTCGGCATGCGGCATGACTAACATGGCAAACGCCCACGACCGACTTCACACATGAGTGCACACACAGAACAATCATTTACAGGCATGTACAGACCTATACATCATTGTGCATGCATTCATGTGCACTGTCATACATGTGTGCGTAGCTTTAAAACATTTTGGCTTATTTGCTACTGACGGCTCACACACACACAAATCTGTGGATGCTTATTAGATGTGAAAAGTTAATTGACATGCTTATTATAAACATTTGAAATCTGCAAATCATTCATTACCAATGCACCGTAGACTTTTGTTTTGACATTGGAACTGTCTGGGATGTAACATTTGTTTCAGGAGTGAAGTGGTCATTTAGACGTTAAGGGAGCAAAATGCGTCTGTTCGCATGCTTTGATGCAGTAGATGTTTGATCTTGTGAACTGCGGTTCATATTTTTCTACCTTCTTTCTACTGATCCTTGTTCCCTTTATCTAAAATGTAACAAGTTACTGTAGTGAAGAGAAAAAAAAAGATACTTAACTTTGAGTTTGTCAGTTTGTCTTTGTAATGGGCTGGAGTCAAAAAGAATACAAGAAAAGTTGAGCTTGGTTTCAAAACAATGATTGAGCAAGCAAATTCTCATCTCTTTCTTTGACACACTGTATATAATGTCCTATTGAAACCCGGTATGAACTATACTTATAACATAATGTGATTTGCTTTGATTCTTCTGTTCTCATGAATGCATTTTTCTTCCTTTTTTGCAGGATGACCATTCCATGTTCTTCCAGTTTGGTCCCTCTATAGAGCAGCAAGCCTCTGTCATGCTTAACATAATGGAGGAATATGACTGGTACATATTCTCCATCGTCACCACCTACTACCCTGGATACCAGGACTTTGTCAATCGGGTAAGAAGCTGTCGCTATTCATTTTTTCCTAATTCAGTCCCATTTTAATTTCAGGTTAACTGTTATTTAAAGTAGCTCTAGTAGTAATACACTGTATGTCAGGTCAACGTTAAGGTCTTCATCTAAACCTGTCTATGTGCATGATTCAGGTAACCTATTTCAGGTAACCTAGGATAGTTCACCCAAAAATGAAAATTACCCCATGATTTACTCACCCTCAATCCATCCTAGGTGTATATTACTTTCTTCTTTCAGATGAGTACAGTCGGAATTATATTAAAAAATGTCCTGGCGCTTCCAAGCTTTATAATGGCAGTGAATGGGTGTTGAGATTTTGAAGTCCGATAAAGTACATAAAAAAGTACTCCACACAGCTCCGTCCTACATCATCCGCTTGAACGCCACTCTCTTGTGAACGCACATATAATAGTTAGCGGAAGCTAGAGTTTACGGTTCATAAAGTTTTAAATATGCATATTTTTCTTACACAAAGCATTTATTCACTTCAGAAGGCCTTTATTAAACCTGCAGCTGTGTGGAGCACTTTTTATGATGGATGGATGCACTTCAAAATCTCAACAGCCATTCACTGCCATTATAAAGCTCGGAAGATCCAGGACATTTTTTAATATAACTTTTAATATACTTGATTGTATTTGTCTTTGGGTGAACTATCACTTTAAGCTTAGAAGACTGAAGGACCTTATCAAACATAGTTTATATTTTAGCTAAATATATATTTACATATACACTACCATTCAAAGTTTGTAGCTGTTGTTTTTTTTTGTTGCAAAAAGTCTCTTATGCTCACCAAGACTTGCACAGTGATTTTGTGAAATAATATTTAAAATGTTTTAAAATGTAAATTACTGCGATTATTCTTATATATATATATATATATATATAGTTATGATTAGTAATAATAAAATTTTTAATTATTATTATTAATGAAAACAGCTGTGTTGCTTAATATCTTTATGGAAACCATGATACTTTTTTTTCAGGGTTTTCTTAAATGAAAAGAACAGCATTTGAGATCAGTGTCTGTGAAAGTCTTCACTTTTTATCAATTTAATGTATCCTTTAGGGCTGCAAAACGATTAATCGCAATTAATCACATTCAGAATAAAACTTTATGTTTACATGCTATATGTGTGCGTACTGTGTATATTTATTATGTATATATAAATACACGTGCATACATGTATAGATTGAGGAAAAATATTTTAGATTTATGTATAAAATATTTATATGTATATATAATATTAATTATATACAAGTATAAATATATATATACATACAAATATTTTTTAAATATATACATATGTGTGTATTTATGTATACATAATAAATATACACAGTACAGACACGTATAGGATGCGAACATAACGTTTTATTTTACAGCCCTAGTATCCTTGCTGAATAAAAGTATTAATTTCTTGAAAAAAAAAAAAAAACCAAAATCTTACCAACCCTGAATTTTGGACAGTATTATATGTATGTGTATTGTTGTTGTTATTACATATATTTATTATTTTAAAGTTATATTTAACACTGACAGTTTTAACAATTGTTCCCTGAATTTTATTTCTGAAGAAATTTGTGGTGCAGAGAAGCATTGGTGTGTGATGTTCTGCATCTTTTTAGTATGTTGCTGTGTGGTTACTAGAGTGGTCACCAGGACTTGCTAGATGATTTCTAGTGTATTTTGAGTGGTTGAGAGAAACACATCTCTGTTTAAATGGCTCACGTTCATAATCCCACCAAACAATCTATTCAGAGCCTGCTATTGTTTATCAAATCACTGAAATGCATCATCAGGGTGTATAAACACTCACCTATCCAGAGCTGCACCAATTTGACCAAATTGAGATGGGGATCTTGCGAAACCCCAGACTGCTGTTTGCTTCACTGCCCCTAATTCTGGAAACTCTAGCTGGTTCGGTTCACACCCTAATACCGACGTTCTAACTCCCGCTGGGGCGCCAGCCGCTGCAGTTCGAGTCTCTTTCATCATCAGGAGTTTGCCAATGCTCCTTTCGCAACTAATGCTCTCTTCCTCTCCTCTATCTTCTGTATTCTGGGGCTCCTGTCAAAACGAATACACCCGTCCTCTCCCCTACTTTCAGTATACGTCGCTCCTATAGGAACTAATGCTACCTTTCTCAATTTTGTCTTATTGTTTCCAATTTCAGGACATAGTTACTCAGAAATAAAAATTGTGTCATTTACTAACCCTCATGTCATTCTCAACCCGTGTGACAACAGAAAAAAGGCCGCAGTGAGATAGAAAAGTCAAACGGGTTTGGAATGACGTGTGTGAGTAAATGATGACTAGTGGAATTTTGCCTGGAACCATCTTTCTGTTCATTCATCACACATTTCTCATGTGCCTTTAGCCTTGTATACAAGCCCTATAATAGTAGTGTTGACCCTTTTAATTCATGCCAGTGAAACAGACTAAGGTTATTATTGTTAACTAAAATTAGAACTGTTAAAAACATTCTGTTAATTGAAACAGAGCTGAAATAAAATATAAATTTTAAATGAAAAGAAGAAAAAAAAAGAAATGTTGCTTTGGCAGCTAAATGAAGCACTAAAATGAACTGAAAAAAACTAACCTAATCTAAAATTGCAGTTAAAATATAAATAAATAACTTAAACCAATTTAAAAACTAATAAAAATGACAAAGGCATTACTAAAATGACTAAAAATGAAAATAAATTGAAAATGTAACAATACATTTTTAAATAAAAACTGCAATAGTATATAAATAACACCACTTTTGGAATTTTTCTTATAGTACTGTACATTGCCTCCACTGGGAAGCAACGACTTCGTCTTGTTGTCACAGACCTCCTAAATGTATGTCTGGCCCACAGTGCTGTGGATAAAGTTCTTAAATACACCTTGCATTGGTCGAGACTGTGTTCTTTGACTTCTACTGTACTTTCAGTAATTCTCCAAATCAGGAGCAACCTCAGGGCGATGCAGGCAGAGCCCAGCAGAGGTCCAGAGGATGCTCTGCTTATTGAGGAGGCTTATGCAGCAGGCTCTTGATGTTCTTGCAGGTGTATAGCAGGCAGGTGTTTGATGTTCTACCAGTGAGACCAGTGCCAGGGCTTTGTGTTGTTGTCTGCTGGGGGAGGAACACTGGTTCAGGCGATTCTAGAAGCTTGAACAAATTGTGTCCAGTGCTGTTACTCTTCTCCCCAGCCACACTTGTGCCTCCTATTTGTGGCCCTTCATCTTCTGCAGCATCCTGGGTTGCTGCAGTACCTGTGCTATTTTTTTCTCATATGTAAATCACAGTGGAAATACCTTGGTATTGAGGAATTCTCAATGTATAATGAAAATATCAGATATCAGCCAACTGATTTTTGGTAACACTTTACAGTAAGGTGTCATTTGTTAACATTAGTTATTGTATTAACGAACATGAACAAACAATGAACAATACATTTTTACAGTATTTATTAATCTTTGTTAATGTTAGTTAATAAAAATACAGTTGTTCATTGTTAGTTCATGTTAGTTCACAGTGCATTAGCTAATGTTAACAAATACAACTTGTGATTTTAAAGGATAAGTTCACTTCCAGAACAAAAATGGACAGATAATGTACTCACTCCTTGTCATCCAAGATGTTCATGTCTTTCTTTCTTCAGTTGCAAAAATTTATGTTTTTTGGGGAAAACGTTTCAGGAATGTTCTCCATATAATGGACTTCAATGGTGCCTGCGAGTTTGAACTTTCAAAACGCAGTTTAAATGTTCACTTTGTAAACACTCGGTCAGTACGTCTGCAGTAATTTAGGATGATTTTAAAGTTGGAGGAGAAAATTTGAAGGGATTTTTTTTTTGTATGTACTGTATTGAACACTCCGGTGTACAGAGTACGCATGCACATCACAGAGCTAGACAAAACGATCATTTGTGGTTAAATAACTGATCGTTTTGCTAGATAAGACCCTTCTTCCTCGGCTGGGATCATTTAGAGCCCTTTGAAGCTGCATTTAAACTGCATTTTGGAAATTCGAACTTGGGGGCACCATTGAAGTCCATTATATGCAGATAATTTCAAAAAACATAATTTCTTTACAACTGAAGAAAGAAAGACATTGGATGACAAGGGGGTGAGTAAATTATCTTTTTTTTTCTGGAAGTGAACTAATCCTTTAATAATACATTAGTAAATGTTGAAATTAATATTAACAAAAATTAATAAATGCTGTAGTAGTATTGTTTACTCTTAGTTCATGTTAACTAAAGTAGTTAACTAATGTTAACTACTTTACTCACTCACTAGTTAACTAATATTTTACTCTACTCACTAGTTAACTAATGTTAACTAGTGAATCCTTATTGTGAAGTGTTACCGTTTTTTTTTTTTTTTAATTGTTGTCTCACTAATCTTTATACAAACTATTAAAAATAATTTTCTGTAACTAAAATAAAATAAAATCTTAAAAATTAGATGAAAAAATGAAAAATGAAAATGAAAAAAAAATTCATTTACTCACCCTCAGGTTGTCCAAAACCTGTATGATTTTATTTCTTCTGTTTAACACAAATGTGGGTAATCAAATAGTTGCTGGTCCCCATTGACTTCCATTGTATGGGAAAAAGAAAATATGATGGAAGTCAGTGGCTGCCAGCAACTGTTTGATTACCAACAAACCAAATATCTTAGAAATAAATTCATACAGGTTTAGAGCAACATGACGATAAGTAAATGATCACAAAAATGTCATTTTTAGGTGAACTGTCACTTTAAGAAATGTAAGAAACTTAAAAAAAATAAATAAATAAGAAGTGTGAAAAAAAAAAACCAAAACTAATACAAATGACAAAAACATTAAACAAAAAATTACTGAAACTCAAACTAAAATAAAAACTAATAATATCGAAATACAACCCAATTCAAAATTAATTAATAAATACATTTTACTAATTGAGAATGAATTGCTGTATGATTGGATATGACTGGTTAAGTTCGGCTGTGATACGTTCATGCGATAAACCCTGCATCTTGTGTTCATGCACGTTCCACATTCGGTCTGAATGAACAATATAATGGCGTTAATGGGAAGACTAGTTTACAAAAGTAAGCAATTCACACACTTAGATATAGCAACTTCAAAACAAGACAAAGTAAGTCAAAAATAAGATTTAAAATGGCATGAAAACATGATCTGTGGGAGTTTTTAATGAGTAATCAGCTTGGTGAAATTTAAAGTAAATCGCGGTGTCTGTGACCAATAAAAATATAAAATAGAATTATTTTAGTGTAAGGAATGTTTATTTAACTAAAAAAAAACAAAAAAAACAAACAAAGTGACTGGGACATGAATTTACACTTGCTTAAAAAAACATTCCATCGCACACCACAAATATAGTGATTATTCAGTATTGTGGAATTAAATTGTAATAGTATCAGTGTACCAGGGTGTACCACACTGATCACAGTCATTTTTCGTAGGTTTACCCCTGTGGTACCGGATGCTCACACTACACTTGACTGGATGTGTGTAATGATACTGTCAGTGCAATTTGCAAGTCTGTCAAATTGGCTGGAAATATTGGGCGATACAGAAATATGCATCACCAGAATTGTGGATACAATAATTTCATCTTCCTCTAGTTCTGACTGCAGTAGATTATAACGGAAAGCATCTCAGTGGACTTGTGTTTGAACAATTTGTTATGAGGAAATGCAGTTTAATTTCACTCTGTCTCCTCAGACAGAACAGAGCAGAGCAGTGCATTTGAAATGTGGGTTAGGTTTGCTTCTTTACAAGTCATAGAGATCAAAAAAACGTTTGCTGGGCCAGTATCTGGAAGAGGTGCATGATGGGAATTTCACTTTTTATGATTAATGTTTTCATTTATTCCTTTAAATGAAAATTTAGCTTTCCCTTTCTGTTTCTGTTTGTCTTTTCGGCAGTTTTCTTTTTAAGCTCTCTCTTCTCTTTATATCTGAAGAACAAAAGCGGACATTTTTGGGAGAGCTGGAGGCAGCAGGAGGGTGTTACAGGACATACCGTTTCTTATCTTTCTTTGTCTGTTTTGCCTTCATCCAGATCCGGAGTACCATCGAGAACAGTTTTGTTGGCTGGGAGCTGGAAGAGGTGCTGCTGTTGGACATGTCAGTAGACGATGGCGACTCAAAGATCCAGAACCAGATGAAGAAGCTCCAAAGTCCTGTTATACTATTGTACTGCACTAAAGAAGAAGCCATGACCATTTTTGAGGTGGCACATTCTGTCGGCCTCACTGGTTATGGTTACACCTGGATCGTACCATCTCTGGTGACAGGGGATGCAGATAATGTACCCAGCGTCTTTCCAACAGGTGAGAAAAGGATTGGATTAAAAAGAGGTTGAATTATAGTAAAAAAAATCATATTCGTAAATAATTCTTAGTTGTAAATAAATATTATTGAAACATTTTTTATGGGAAAAAAACTAATTATGCTTGGAAATTTCACACTTAATTCAGTGTTACATGCCATTTCTTTGTTATTGTTTTTGAAATGTAATATCAATTTCTAAGTGAAATTTGTCTTTACGTCATTTTTGTCAGTGTATCAAAATATTTCAGATGATCTAATCTTTGTAAAATCTCAAAATAATATACATTTTTTATAATGTACATTATTATGTTGTGATACCTAAAATCACTTGTAAATGCTACAAACAATTGATTTTAGTGACATTTTAGTTTTTAGACTACGTTGTATAGAATTTTCATAATAACCCTTTTTTTTTGTGATTATCGGCCATCAATAATGAGCAACTTATCACTATTGGCCAGTATTATTATTGTTAACTAAAACCACAACTGTAACTATTAAAAATAATTTTTGGTAATTAAAATTAAAATTAAAAAAAAAAAAGTTAAAAAAAAATATTCTATCGAAAAAAAGGCTATGATCTGACATATTTGTGTAGGCTTTTTAAATATTAGCTTTAATTTATTTTTATTTCTGTTTTAGTTTTAGTAAACTTTCTTATTTCAGTTAGTTGCCATATATATATATATATATATATATATACAGTACCGTTCAAAAGTTTGGGGTCAGTACATTTTTATTGTTTCTTTTTTTTTAAAGAAATTAATACTTTTATTCACCAAGGATGTATTAAGTTAATAATTAAAAGTTTATTAAAAGTTAATAATAAATAATTTACATTGTTATAAAATATTTATATTTTGAATAAACACTGTACTTTTTAAACTTGTTATTCATGAAAGAATCCTGAAAAAAAAAAATCACAGGTTCCAAAAAATATTTGGCAGCACAACTGTTGATATTATCCAACATTGATCATTCTAATAATAAATCCGCATATTAGAATGATTTCTGAAGGATCATGTGACACTTAAGACTGGAGTAACAGCTGATAAAAATTCAGCTTTTCATCACAGGAATAAATTCTATTTTAAAGTATGTTAAAATAAAAAACATTATTTTATATTGTAAAAACATTTTGCAATATTACTGTTTTTTTTCTATATTTTTAATCAAATAAATGCAGCCTTGATGAGCATAAGAGACTTCTTTAAAGCCTATTACAAGTCTTACTGACCCCAAACTTTTGAACGGTAGTGTATATATATATATATATATATATATATATGCTTTGGCAGCTAACTGAAATAACAAAGTGAAATATATAACTGAAATATATATATATATATATATATATATATATATATATTCTAAAAACAAAATTTAACAAAATAAGAAATATTGCTTTGGCAACTAATTGAAATAAGTATGTTTAAGTAATAAAATTACTAAAACTAAAACAGAAGTATTGTTATTGTTAACTAAAACCACAGCTGTAACTGTTAAAAATAGTTTTTGGTAGTTAAAATTTAGGGAAAAAAATAAAAATAAAATATATATATATATATATATATATATAATTTTAATAATTTTAGAAATATTTCCTTGGCAGCTAGATGAAATAAATAAATAGAAATTTAAATAAAATGAGAAATATTACTAACTAACTTGTAATAAAATTACTAAAACTACCACAACTGTTAAAAATAGTTTTTGGTAGTTAAAATTCAGAAAATAAATAAATAAATAAAAATACAACAGAAATAAAAAATAAATGAAAGCTATATAAACATATAAAAAAAAAACCCTACACAAATATATCAGATGATAGTCTGAAACATTTCAGATGATTGTTTTAAATACTGAATCTACACTTTCTTTATCTCAGGTTTGATCTCTGTTTCCTACGATGAGTGGGACTACGGACTGGAGGCTCGAGTGCGTGATGCTGTAGCCATAATCGCCATGGCAACCTCCACAATGATGCTGGATCGGGGTCCTCACACGCTGCTTAAGTCTGGATGCCACGGTGCACCTGACAAGAAAGGCAGCAAGTCAGGAAACCCCAACGAGGTGCTGAGGTGAGTCAGGCTTAGCAGGGTGCCAGAGTTCAAACACTGACATCTGGGGTCTGCAATCATACACGTACACAGGCAGTCTTGCTGGCATACACACACTTACAACACCTGCTCAGGAGGGTTTCTGAACTAATGGAGTGTTTTGAAAAGGGTAAAGAGCCCTAGACAGGTGCACAAACATACTGTACACACATACATACACATTATGGGTGGCGTTAGATGCTGTAGGAGACAGATCTATAACATACTAGTTGTGTTAAAGGAGAAGTCCACTTCCAAAACAAAGATTCACATATAATGTACTCACCCCCCTTGTCATCCTAGATGTTCATATTTTATTTTCATTAAAAAAATACAATTTATACACTTTTTAATCTCAAATGCTCATCTTGCCTTTCTCTCCCTGAAGACAGTTAGGGTATGTCAAAAAACTCTGACTGTATTTTCTCTCTCAACTTAAAAAATCATTTCAAAATCATCCTACATCACTGCAGAAGTACCGACCCAGTCTTTGCAAAGTGAATATGCAAAGAATATCAAACACACTTAAGAAAACAGGTAAAACAGCAATACAGGACGATTTTGAAGTTGAGGGAGAACATGAGATGGGAGTTTTTTGACATACCCTAACTGTCATGAACCGGAAAAAAACAGTTCAGGCAGAGTAAGACAAGACGAGCGTTTGGCATTAAAAAGTATATAAATTGTATTATTTTTATTAAAATAACCGATCTTTACGCTAGATAAATCGTTTACAACCACATTTGTGTTTAAAAAAAATGCTATTCTTTTGCACTCTATTCATCAAAGAATCCTGGAAAACATCATGATTTCCACAAAAATATTAAGCATTTTCATTTCAGATTCATTTCATTTTCATTCATAATAATAAGAAATGTTTCTTAAGGAGCAAATTAGCATTTTAGATTAATTGTTAATTAATTGTTAAATTGTTAGAATTTTTTTTTACAGTATTAATCTTTTCCTGTTTTTTTTTTTTTTTTTGATTTTATAAAATTGAGCTTTGATGAGCATGAGAAACTTCTTTCGTAAATCTTATCGACTGTAAACTTTTAAATGGTGGTGTATTTTTAAAAAATATATAAGCTTGTTTTATGTTTTTACCTATTTAAAGGATAAGTTACCCAAAAATGAAAATTCATGTCATTCCAAACCCGTAAGACCTTTGTTTATCTTCGACACACAAATTAAGATATTTTTAATAAATTTGAGAGCTTTCTGACAATAGACAGCTTCTGCATAGACAGCAACACAACTACCACATTCAAGGCCCAGAAAGGTAGTAAGGACATTGTTAAAATAGTGCATGTGACATCAGTGGTTCAAACTTAATTTTATGAAGCTACGGAAATACTTTTTGTGCGCAAAGAAAACAAAAATTCTCATTTTGGGTGAACTGTCTCTTTAAGTTTCGGTTTAGCCAGCTTTCAGTGAACCATTGTGCTAAAACATCATGTTTATGTTAAAGATATATTATTATACAGGCTAATTAATCCATTGAATACAATTATCGAAATGCTATCAACATTGAAGATACTGCCTGTTCTTGGTTGGAAAAAAAAAATTAAATCACTTACTATGCTGTTTTAAAGGTTCTAATTTAGTTTTGGAGGTGCACTGGGTGTACATCATATACAGCACAAAACTATGTGTTTAGAAAATATGTACATAAATAATTAATCATACTTACAGATTGTGATGCAGAGGCACAAGATTGTCCAAATGAAAGTAGGTACATCTGGGTATTTTGAACTCAGCAAGATCTGAGAAGCAGTCGTCGGTAAATGATGGGAACACAATGAAAGGTTAGAGGTATACTGCTATGTCACTGTAAAATTAATTTTAACCACTGACTCTTCACATCCTCATCCTTCAGGAGTACATACAAGGATGTTTTGCTTTTGCAGTGGAAAAAACAGTATCTTCTAGACATGAACCATACTCTCCTCATCTACAGCTACAGTTTTTGAGGCCAGCCCTAAATACATGTTGTTTGTGGGGAGCCAGTGAAGAGAATTATACAAATGTTGTTTGAATCAGTTCTTTTACCTTAATTTACCTTGCACTTTGGTCTTTTAGACTTTTGTTTAGTTGAAACATAAATATGATGGAAATAGAGTGCAAAAATACTTCCTTTTATAATGATTCTACATTTATTTGTGAATTTGAAAGGCATGTTACTACCAAGGGGTGTCTGATGGTCCGTCTCACCTGGCCATTCGTGATTGGATCAGCCGACTGGATCCTAATAGCGGGTGTAAAGAGAGTCCTAGATTGAACAACTTTCTATTATAGCTGTACTGTACCCATAGCATCTCCTGAAGAAAGAGCGAGAGTGACAAATGGACAACAAAAGAGAAAAAGAGAGTACATTACTGGTAATGCGGGTCTGCTGTAGCTCCTCGCCGAAGCGTCTGGCACAGAGCACCTTTCACTTTTCTTTCCCCATTATGTCTCCTCTGACATTCAGCCTGCGCCCACGTGTCTGTACCGGCCCGGCTGTTATTTTCATCTTAGAAACATAAATATCCATCGTAATACAAAAGTGAGCTTTTCATCTGAACTGCTCTGTTCTCTCTTGTACTGTTATTTGACATTTAGTATTGAGGGGCATTGATTCCTAAGTATTAATTAGCGTTTAGGCTCGGTCACACTCTCTTTTAGCCAGTCATTTGATCTGCTGGTGAGGAGTTAATTGAATGCTCGAGGCAGAGCAGGATTAGGAAGCCGAATGGAACAACAGTGGGAGCCTGGCCTCTCTCGCTCTCTCTCTCTCTTTCTATCTTTTCTGCGTCTACTTTTCTCTCTTTCTTTCCGTCTGCCTGTCCCCTCCCTTGATTAACTCTCACGCACATGCAAACATAAGGCAGAGGAAGATAATTGTCACACTTTTGGGTTTTTGCTCATTGATCCAGGGAACATTTAGCCCAGAGCTTTACAATTTTGCCACAAACATTGTTAACACATCAGCAATCATTACCTGCGTCAATTAAATCTATTACCTTATTGAGCTGGATACCATTACACACAATTGCGTCGTTACCTTCAGTCATCTAGACTCAGTAATTGTAGGCTTTCTAATGTATTAAACTTTAAACCCCAGAGACAATCTTGAAATGCAACAGTAACAAATTAAAATCTACCTCTCATCCAGACTTTAATATGAACAGTTGTGGCACACGTATGCTGGGCTCCCTCTGTGTATTGTTCAGATGCCAATTTCGGCAGACAACAGACAGTTGGACTCACCTTGTTTAGAGGAGACTGTTACAGTTGTGTATTGTTTACGGTATAGACCACTGCAGATTTGTCTGATACCATATCAGGCCCAAAAACAACTAAATTTTGAAATCATGTATGATTAATTTATTTTAAACAGTTATGACAATATATCTTGCAGTATACTTTTAACTAATAGATAGATCACCCCAAATATTTTGTCAAACTTGTATCAGCATGTTAGAATGATTTCTAAAGGATTATGTGACACTGAAGACTGGAGTATGGCTACTGAAACCAGAGGTGGCGTTAACCGAAAATTGTCGGTCACTGACAGAAATTTTTTTATCAGTGACGAAAAAATCTGAAGGCCGTCCGTCACTTTGACAGATTACACTGAGGGTGATCTATTGTAAATTGTAGCTGTAATTCCCACCCCTGTCTAGTTGGTGGTGAGAGCGCGCCAGTGTAGCAGCAGAGCACAGGATCCAGAACAAAAAACAAAACTGTCACAAATCTTTTTCTGTGTGTTTGATTACACACAGGCGAGAAGCTAAAATGATCAATCACGCCACATTAAAGAGTGCCAAAACGGTATTTATTGGTTGAATTTCCCAATGAAATGGACAGAATTTGAAATCTGAGACTTTGTTTCATATCAAAAGTAACAAAGAGCTCAGCCTATTGCGATTTATTGGATGGTAGGCGCACTATGTACCATTCATTCATTAACTGAAAACAGCAAAGACCAAAAGATCATGTGGGATTTAAGAATCGATATTGGTTCATTAAAATGAGAATCTATTAAAATCGAGAAATCAGTTTTTACCCAGCCGTAGCGTATTTTGTTGTTTTTAAACACTGCACTGTCGTTGTGTAGGTTCATGATAAAAATGAAAATGTGAACAAAAATAAATGCAATTTAATTTGGTATTATAACTAAAATTTGACAATTTAAATGACGGGTAATAATGTGATGGAATTTTTACGACCCTGTCTATCAAAATGACGGACAGTGTGAAAGTCTAGAGCAACCTCTGGCTGTAACTCATTTTGCATCACAGGAATACATTACATTTTAAAATATATAAACTAGAAAACATACAGTGGAAATAAAAAAAAATCTCTGTAGAAAATGACCGTGAATTTAACGATAAAAGGCTGTAAAAATGCTACAGTAAAATCCTGTTAAATGGTTAATGGTAAATTCCCCTACTATATACAGTGAAAAACCGTATTGGACATTAAATGAGTGAATAACCATAAATTGACATTCCTAGAATTCCCTGCATTACATTTCAAATTTGATGTTTTTTTGTTGAAATAACTGTTTATTCTTAGATTTTTCTTGTCAGTTTTGTACATTAGAGTTGTATGTTACATCTAATGTTGTTAAATTAAAGGTTTTTGCATTGTTTCAGTTTCACGTGTGTTACCGTGATGGTGTTCAGTGTTTGTGAATGACACTGTACACCTTCTATATATGTTAATATTTAAAAGCTGCTTGTGATGGGCTTTGGTTAATCATGTGACTTTCTCATCACCACCTACTTTTGATGGTTATCAGTGTATTACAAAGGTACAAGACAGATTTCAGTACTTCAGTATGTTGGTTAACATTACATCAGTTAATGAAATTACGGCATTTAAGTGTAAATTTAAGTTAAAACCGTAAAACCTAAAACATAGCTACTGTTTTTTTTACAGCAAAATTCCGGCAACCACAGCTGCAGTTTTTTTTACCGTAAATTTTACATATTTTTACAGTGATGGTATACTACCATAAAATTACATGTAATGTCTAATAAATTTTTTCACCATACATAGTAGGGGAACTTACCATTAACCATTTAACAGGTTTTTACTGTAGCATTTTTACAGTCTTTTACTGTTAAATTCATGTCATTTTTTTACAGTGCATGTTAGTAGTACAGTGGTATACATACAGCTAATATTCCTTTAAATTTTGAGTGGTGAATTTTAACAATATCAAGAATTTTTTAGATTGTTCTTGATCTTGATCTCCACTATATAGTAATAATATTTTACAGTATTACTGTTTTTACTTTATTTATAATCATGGAAATGCAGCCTTAGTGAGCGTAAAAGACTTCTTTCAAAAACATTTAAAAAAATTTTCCGAAACACTTAAACATATTTTGCAGCATTTATTATTAAAACATTATTTATAGTACTTACTGAGCATTACAGTTATTCCTGCTCTCCCCTACATGTTCTTCATTCATCTCTGTTCTTTTATGGTTTGCTTCTGTTTACTTCCGTCTGATTAGTTCTCGATCAAAGATTCTTTTTCATTTTCGTTTTGAACCCTTATTTTATACAGTTGTCTGTAAAGCGCTGCGGGCTGGTTAGCAGTGAAACATTCAACAAATCTCAGATCGCTCAATTCTGCCATCTCTGAAAACACTTATATAAAATATTCAATCCTAATTTTAGAAGCTGTTTTCTAAAACATGTATGTAAAGGAGCACTTAATTCCAGCGCTTGGACGCGGACCAGTCAATAACGCATTGCATACAAATGCGCCATCGATCATTAATAAAACACTATAGTTAAGGTTTGATTTAAATGCTAAATTAAACATTTATAATGTTTCCAGAACTGCGTGTGTAGCCCAGAGTGCGTGTTATGAAGACATATAGCTGTGTTATGCAAAAAGCTTTGTTTGTTTAGATGAGGGAAACAAGTTATTAAGAGGCAAAAAAACACTTTTATGTAATTTGTGAGTGGTGGATTTACAACAGTTACCCAGCGGACAAAGTATCTGGAAGAACAAGATGGTTGTACTTGTGTAATTAAGGCAGCGGATGTGTTAGGCTAGCCTTTAGAGTCGCTGAAGTGGATTTTTGAATTGGATGATGAGAAGATAAGGACACTAATATCTTATGAACACTGGAGAACAGACAAAAAAAAAAGATGGAACATAAGGAGAAAAAGTAGCTGTAAATACAAAATGGAGAAAATAGTTTTGCTTAGAGTCCTCTGGGAGTGCAATCACCTGCAGTGCACACCTGGGACGCATCTAAATGGCATTCCAAGATTCTATATTATCATTCTGGAACACCCACCATGCTCTGCGGTGGATGTGTCAGCGATGATGGAGGGCTTTTCAGCTGGATGGGTCATGATCTGTGATGGTTAAGGGCCTGAGACAGCCTCTAGGGGTTCCTCTGAAGGTCAACTGAAGGTTTGGGCATGGTTGTAGAAGGTTAGATGAGATACATGTACCCTGTGAAGGTTGAGAGCGGGGTTAAATGAGGTTACATGTACTTAACTCGGATAAACTGATTGCAAGGACGTGTGGGTTTTTCTTGCGAATAAATTGATTTTATTCAGGTCATGCTTTCATTTTAATGATTAATTTAACAATTTAATGGTTCTTCTGTTTTGAATTTTGATTTTATTGTTGTGAAGACAGTTTCCCACATATTTATAGATCTTTGGAATGTGTCCACGTAAAATATCATTAAATATAAAAGCTTATTGATGTTCTAAAACCCTTTAGCATTTTTCATCCTACTGATTTCCTAGTTCACTTTTTTTTTCCTAAATAGACTAAATAGCCTTTGATAATTGTCAAATGTTTTGCATTTTTAAAAAGATAAGCTGTGGTAATGAGGTTGAAAGTTACTGAATTATATAACTTTTAGATATTTATAATTCATATAATTTACAGTAAAAAACAGCAACTGTGGTTTTACAAATTGAACTTAAATTTACAGTAAAAAAAAAAACAAAACCTAAAATAATGTAAATATACCAAATTACTAAAATGTGTTTTTCATCTTTATAATATACTGAAAACCACCTTAAAAACACAGGTGATAAGAAAGCCAAGCTTTAAAATAAATAAAATAAAATACTTGATGAGAAAAAACTATCAAGAATTTTAGTGTAGAAACAAAGGTGACACTGTGACAGAGAGAATGTGGGCAATGTCAATTTTACATTTGTTTGTTTGTGTTTTTTTTTCTTGCTGTAAATTATAGCATGACTTGATTATTTTCACTTACAAAACACTGTAAATTCAACTGTATTTTATAATTACATTAAATCTCTCATTACATATATTACAGTTTTTCACTGTGCAAGTGTAAGAAAACTTGCCATTAACAGGTTTTTACTGTAGCATTTTTACAACCTTTAAACTGTTAAAACTGCATAAATTTCAAATGTGTATATTTATAAATGGAATGTGGATCTATAATTTTTATATTATAAATGTATACTTTCTAAAATGTGTATGTATTTCTTTATAAATACATGTTTTGATTGTTTTTGTATTGACTTACTAAACTCTTCCTTTTAAACAACCCGCCAAAATAAAAGCTTGCTAATTGTAGGTCTGAAAATGTTAATAATTCACAGAAAAAAGAAAAAAAGAAAAAAAAAAAGAAAATGTAAATATTAACATATTTTTTAAATGTACTATAAAGTAAATAAACTGTAAAATACATTTTTATTTAATATTTTATATTAAAATATAATAGCATTATCATACTGTTTTCATAAAAAAAACGAAATAAATAAAGTGCAATAATACTATTAATACTAATAATACTAATATTATTAATTATTTTTATAGTTATCTTTAATGGATCACACTATGTGCAGTGTGAGCACCAAACCAAATCTCCAGAATGAAATGATCTGCTCCCCTATATATGGTCTTCCCAATCTAGAATATATTACATTCTTGCTTGAATCTGTCTACATTTGTTGGTGTGTGTGTGTGATGTTGTGTTTTCCCTCGCATGTGTGATTGTGTGGCTTGTCTCTCTGATGCTTTGACTCCTCTGAGGTGCTTAAGGCTTGTGAAGCTGCCAGGCTTTTATTCTCCACTTCAGTTAATTGTAGCCCCTCAGGCTGCCGCTCTCAGGTTCACTGGGTGGCCAGCGGACCTGATGCCCAGAAAGTTTAATAAGGTGGCCGTGGACGTTTTTATTATGCTTGTGGGCATTGCAGAAGACGCTGACAATAACTCTTCAGAAGTAGGTCAAGATATCATTTGTACACTGGTGAACCCCTTCGGTTTTTCACTCTATCTTCTTTCTCTGTCTATCTCTCCATTTTCTATTCACTGTCACACTCTTCGTTTCGTCTCCATTTATTGTTTGCTTTCTCAGAATGCAAAATGCCAAATGAACAATGTGCCTTTTCGAAATATTTTTAAAGCTTACATGCAGCTCAATTCCCAAAGGTGTGTTTGTGTGCCTTTACACTAAAGGAAGTGTGTGTTCTGTTTATCAGTGTGTGTTTTAGGTCTATCCATTAGAGTGTGTGAGTGTCGGTGTATCGCTGTGTTACAAGGCCCACAGGTTTCCCTGGGGAAGGGGTTTGATCATTACATGGTGTCCTGTGTAAGTAAAGGTAATTAATCTGGTTCACCCAGGAGCCTCTAACTTGCTTTAATTAAAAATGCATCCATAAACACACACGCACTTTTAGAAAAACCTATACACACCTCCCCAACCCCCATACACTTTTATGTATATAGATCGCACTGTGGGTGGCTCAGAATACGGGATACTAAAAGTATGGTTAATCTGAAATCCTGTTTAGGTTAACTCATCGTGATGTTATAATACCATATGTGTTATAAATCCTCTGCAGATTATTGTCGCCCCTCTGTTGATGATGCATTAAAATAATCCAGCGCTGGTGGGCAAACACTGTAATTACTTCCAGACTCATAACAGCCATGCCTCCCTCCCTTAAGACGAGTGACGTGCGGTGGTCTTCTGAAATGAGAAGGCAAGGCCCCCTCTTGGCAGGACTTTTAGTCAAATGTAGTGTAAATTCATGCTACATTTGATGCTTACGAATTTGAAGGCAAATGAAACACCATTTACCTGACATTGTCAACAAACAAGTCCCATATACAGTCACAGGCACCCATATACAGGCACCCTTGCAATTCTGTCAGAAAATGCAACACTTCTCTCAGAAAATTGTTCCAATTGCAAATGTTTTGGTATTCACGTGCTTATTATTTTTGTTTGCACTGCAACAACACAAAAAAAAAAAAACAAAGAAGAAAAGTCAAACTTGATAAAACTTCACACAGAACTCAAAAATGGACTGGACAAAAGAATTAGCACCTTGTCAAAATTGTAAGAAATAATTGCTTTTCAAGCATGTGATGCTCCTGTAATTTGTATTTAGACACACCTGTGGCAAGTAACAGGTGTGGGCAATATAGTAATCACACTTGCAACCAGGAAGTTCCAATGCAAACAAAAAAAAATAAACATGTGAGTACCAAAACATTTGCAACTGCAACAATTTTCTGAGAGAAGGGTTGCATTTTCTGACAGAATTGCATGGGTGCCAATACTTTTAGACATGACTGTACGCACCCTCAAGTTGTTCCAAATCTGTCTGAATTTCTTCCAGCTGTTAAACACACAAATACACACAAAACAGTTGACGGTAGCCATTGACTTCCATAGTATGAAAAAAAAACCCACAGTGGAAGTCAATGAATTTTAAACATTCTTTAAAATATATTTTTTGTGTGTTCAACAGAAAAAGGAATCATAGAGGTTTGTACAAATGGAGGATGAGTAAATGATGACAGAATTTTCATTTTTGGGTGAACTGTCCCTTTAAATGGACGGTTCACCCACTGAACAGTAAATGTAATTTTCGAGTCAACATATCAAGTCTCATTAAAATGTGTTGATGCTTTTTACATCACTTCAAAAGCAATTTAACAATAATAAAGTAAAAAGCGTATTTTGTGTGTCATTTGTTTGTTATTATTAATAGTCACATTATTTTCAGACCATTAGTCAGCTAATTCTCTATGAACACAGTTGGTGTCATGAAGGTTGCTGACACGGAGGTGCAGTATTAAATTAACTGTGTTGAGTGCTTGCTAAAAAACGCCTCATTTAAAGTAATTTCAAGTTCATTTCAATTCGGATGTGACCAGAAGTGATGTGCGAGTGGGTGAGTTGTTTACTTCATAATTAGTCTGTCGAATTCCAACGGTTTGACCCTGCCAGGCCAATTTGTGGGCTGTTTGTGAACATGATGAGAGGGTGTTATCTTATTGACACATTAATCAACCAATCATATCACACATTTGAATTTCTTGTCCAATCACATTGCAAACTGAAGATCACATACTCAGCCTTATGTATGACCTTTAATTAAAAAAATTCTAGCACAAATCTAGTCAAATTTAGGTGCAGTTTTGCTGTTGAATTCAAAATCAGGTTTAAACCTGCAACTGTACCACTAGCCCTACACTTCGTATTCTTATGTAAGGAACTATCAAGTTGTTAAAAACAGTTTTTTTCTTTGGTCATGCCTTATCTCGCCCAAGGCACCAAGTGATCCCATCAAAAACAATATGTGCAAGACATCCGTGTGCTCAGGGGAGGCAAAAGATACACTGCCTCCTTCTGAAACTTTCCATCTGAAAAGTAAATATATCTGATTTGGGTTTCAGAAGTGGGTGTGGCAAAATGTGTCGATAGCGCCACCTATAAAATTTTAAAGTGCCCCTTGAGCTATGTTTCACATATATGTATGAAATTCGGTAGACACATGTAACACACCAATACTTCTCCACTTCACCAAAAGTTCTCCGGTACAATGTCCGAAATCTAACAGGAAGTCTGTTGTTTTGAATTTTCTCTGCAAGTTTTGTGCCGTTTTTGCATTTCCATATAAATTTAAACTTGTTTGCATTTAAACTAACTCCTCATAGAGATTTAAACAGATCAACACCAAATTTGGTCAGTGTAATCTAAAGCCCTCTGTGACGTTAAATTGCAAAGATTTTGAGTTTTCGTTGAAGGGCGTGTCCGTAACGGCCTGACAAACTTCAATGTTTCACCATGAAAAAGGAAGTTGTTGTAATTTAGGCATACAATGACCGATCTGCACCAAAATTCACATGTTTGAGTCCTGTTTCATGACCATATTCACTTATAGTCATAGCACCACCTGTTGACAACAGCAAGTGGCATGTTTTACACTCTAACAAACTCCTTGTAAAGATTTAATGACATCAACGTTATATGTGGTCAGTCTATCTAAAGGCCTTTGCAGTGTTAAATTGAGAAGATCTTGAGTTGAACCCGACCTGAACACATCTAAAGGCCAATATTCAGTTATAATCATAATGCCACCTTTTGGAAACAGGATCTGTCCTGTTTTACACTAACTCAAACGTACTATGTTCAATCTGCACCAAACCTCATATGTTTGATAAAAGTTCTGGCCTGAAGACATCTACATGTCAATATTCAGTTAAAGTCATAGCACCACCAGCTGGCAGCAGGAAGTTTGGCACATATAAATGACTTTGATATATTGATATATTCCTCCTATATTTACCACTTTAAATGCATATTGCTCACTGGAAATTGTTCTTTTTCTCCTAATATTTAACTGTTGACTATAGCGATTCAACATTACAGTATAATTGAGAGCTAAAATGGTTAAAACAGTAAACGGTTAAAAAAATAAACGTTTTTTACATAATTCCATTATTTTCCTGTACCCTTCAGTAAATCAGAAATGTAATAAAGTTATCAAACATTTAATTCTAACTTAAATATAGATGACTCCTTAAAGCTATAAAAGTTATTGATTTCCTCATTTGTCTTTTGTTCTTTGATTAACAGACATAACAGCATCTGGGTCATTAGGTTATTTAGCTGCTATTACTTTAAGAGCTGCCGCTGCCGGAGATGGCGTGGATAGACACGCATGCTCGTAGTTTCATTCACGCTTTAATATGAAGTGTATTTAGACTGTATTTGTGCATACAATTGAAGCGCATGCTACAAGCACATTGTAACGGCTGACAGGACAGGTAAATTGGTTTTTACTGACATATGGCCTGACAACATCTTATCTGACCGCAGTTCACTGTTGTTCTACTGAAGGTCCTGTGACTAGCATCTGTCGAGTGTACGTCTCCTATTTGATTTGGTCGTAAAGACGTTTTGCATCTAAATAAACGCTACATTCTTGTCAAGAAAAAAAGACAGAAGCAGCAGTTGTAAGTGGGGTGGCCAACCATAGCTCCGCCCCTGCATTTAACTACGTTAAATATTTTTAATGCCGTTAAACTTGAAAAATAAATCACCTGCACTAACGCTAATTTTATTGTTTTATTGTTAACAATAACAACACTGCTCCTTGGAGAAAACACCCTTGCGCTAGACATTATTGAAATAATCATACACAGTCCTTACACTCCCTCAAGTTTTCGATGGTTGTTAAAGCTGTTCCCTGTTGACCTGAGAGGCTATTTCACAGCCTTGACAAGTATCATGAAATAGCACGGTGTCAAACCAGGAGATGTTATGTCAGGTCCAAAATTAAACATGAGAGGAAACCCTTGAATGTGAGATCCAGTAATTCATGGATCCTTGAACGGCTGTGCTTTTAAATGAGTGTGCGGTAAATCTAAAGATGAGTTTTCTAATGTCAGATCAATGCTAGAACTGAAAAATGTTGGATACGATAAATCTGGTTGGCTGTCATGTCCAATATCGATCTGTTTGTATTTATAGCGACAGATAAATGGGTCTCTGCTGCATCATGCGTCTCGCTGTAAGTACAAAAGATGCTACCTCTCTCTCCATGTCTCTGCCTCCTTTCTCCCTCACTCTCTTGGGTGAGATTACTGTTCCCATGGCAACACAGCAGATTGCTTGGAGATTGCTATGGTTGTGGGCACCATGGCAACGCATTTTATATGCTGGTGGGTCTCTCTTTCCCTCTCTCTTTCACACACATCCTCTCACTTTCATTCTATCTGTTGGCAGTTTGGGGTTGTACGTACCTTCTTGTGTCAGGAATCAGCACAGACTGCCCTAACATGCCCATTTGGGAATTGATGGTGTGCAAGTCTATGAGACTGTAGGTTAAATGGAGCAGATGTGCATACAGCTATTGCTTTAACTACTGCAGTTTGTATATGTCAGTTTTTAGTAGCGTTAATGTGACAAAAAAGTACAATAGCAGTCCCTTGATACTTTGGGATATATCATGGTATTTGAATACATGTCTGAAAGTCCCAGTTAACAAATCACAGGTCATTTTTGACTGGTTAGCATGATTCAGTTAGCCCCTGCTAGTGGGCATACAATGTATTTTTCGAAAGCAGCTATAAATATATGGTATTGCAGGGTGAACTGAGGTCCAAATGCCGAGCCTTGATGGACCCCATGGTTGAGGGGGAGGAAATGAGGCTTTTTTGCTAACTTTGTATGATCTGTTCAAGTAGCAAAAAAGTCTGTAAATTTATAAGCTATTCAAAAGTAGCTATGTTTTCAGTCCATTTTTGTAAACAAAAATAGGCTAAATTGCAAGTATTTGATTCCCAAGATTTCAATCACATACTATACTTTTGGAGGCACCTGTGCCAGACGAGCTACTGTGATATATATACCATGATACCAAAAATATCATGGCATTTAAATACATGTCTGAAAATAGTCCCAATTTAACAAATCATGAGTCATGTTTGACTGGTTAGCATGATTCCATTAACCGCTACTGGTGCTGTAATTACACCATTCAGTTAGCATACAATGTATTTTTCAATTGACATCTATTCAAAAGTAGCTATGATTAAATGGCATTGCAGGGTGAACTGAAGTACATGGAAAAAATTAAAGGTCCAAATACCGAGCCTTGATGAACTCCATGGTTGAGGGGCAGGAAATTAGGCTTTTTTGCCAACTTTGTATGATCTGTTGAAGAAGCAAATAAACCAATGAATTTATAAGCTATTCAGAAATAGCTGTTCCATTTTTAATACAAATATAGTCTAAATTGCAAGTATTTGATGCAAAGTGCTTAGTGTTGTTTCTCATATACCTCATATACAGTACTATACTTTTCGAGGCTCCTGTGCCATTGATATGCTAATGGTTAGATTTCTCCAAATTTTTTGATGTTAGTTTCTGTATAGATGTACAAGATTGTTACACAGTCTTACTCTGCTGTATTGTACATGCATGAGACGTGCTATTTGTTTGGTCATTCTGCTTTCTAGCCTCTCTGTTTGCATATTCCTTGTTCATTCTCTCTTGTTTAGAGCAGATATTTATTTCTTGTGTGGTGAGTTTTCATGAGGCTGACTGTTGTCATGGCGACAACAGCCCACAGATGGAGGCAAGAGAGCGAGGAGTGCAGCAGAGAGTTTTCACTGGCTCTGACACAAAACTTGTTGACACACATACATGATACTCATGCTATGATGAAAATCTGCGCGCGTATCGGCGCTCAAGGGCACAAACACACATGCGCACCTGACTACAGACTGATTTACAGTCACTGTCTAAATTGGGTCAGTTCTTCTATGTCATAAATTTTATACCCAGATGGAAGAAAAAGGAAATGACTTGTCTATGTGATTCTGCTCCATGATATTTTACTGCTTATGTCTTTTATTACTCTGGGAATATTTATGTTTTGTGTTTGACACAGTAGGGCAGATTAATGAAAAAGTGTACCCATCTAAGCATCTTTCCTTATTTATCTGTAGGAAACAGTGGGGTTGGTTGTCATACATAATATTGGTCAGGGTAGGTTTATTTGAATGAAAATCAATTGCTGAACATCTTGGCTACACAAAAGCTTTTAAACATTTCCACTGTCACTGCCAAAGAAAAACGGGTACAATTCAACACAAATTTATAATAAAAAAATTATTTGTGAAATAGCAAAAGTGTAAAAGGTGTCATTAGTTAACATAAGTTAATGTGCTAACTAACATGATTGAACAAAGAGCAATACATTTATTACATTAGTAAATGCTGAAATTAACATTAACTGAGATTAATAAATGCTGTAGAAGTATTGTTCATTCTTAGTTCATCTTAACTAATGCAGTTAACTAATGTTAGGTAATGAACCTTACTGTAAATTGTTACCAAAAAAAATATATATATATATATATATATAAATTGTATCTTACGATATTTACATTTAATTATTATGAAGGAAAAAGGGAAAACCCTTTTTTAATCACTTTTCAGTATTTTGGTTATATTTGGTAACTAAATAAACAAATCAATACAACTATAATTCACTATAACATATTAATAAGTATATATTTATATAAAAATATAAATATATTTGATTCTTGTCATGTTTTTGTCATTTTATTGTTTTTACTTGTTGACTAAACAACTATACTAAAAATATGGGTCACACTTTAGTTTGGAGATAAATTCTCACTATTAACTACCTATTAACTACTACTTTTGATTTAATAAACTCCTAATTTGCTGCATATTAATAAGGTAGTTGTTAAGTTTAGGTGTACTGTGTAGGATTAAAGGATCTAAAATATGGTCATGCAGAATATGGCATTAATATGTGCTTAATAAATAATAATAAACAGTCAATATGCATGCTAATAAGCAACTAGTTAATAGAGAGAATTGGTCCCTAAACTATAGTGTTACCAAAATATGATATTGAAATTTTAGTTTTGGAGCACTTACTACAGCTACCCGTGGTCTTCCAAAACAAGTATTGTATAATGTTACTGATGGGTTATATTATTGTCTTTGTCTTTATATTTATATTCATATATGATAAATATTGATTTCTTTTTCGTCTTGTTATGAACTTATATATACATATCACGTAAGTGCCAAATGCTGGAACTATGACCGAGAATACTAAGAAGTCAAGTGCTAAGTTAGATCTCAAGGGCAACAAGAAGAACAACACAATATAAGAATGCTAAAACACTGTTGATGCAGTTCAAATGTCTAAGTGCTAGATGAGGTCAGTAAAGACGAGTCACTAGACTCAGACAGTCCATTAAGTACTGCCCAAATTTGTCTGTGGAGTAGGTTAGTGACACGAAAGAGGTTAATTACAACAGAGGTTAATTACAACTCGACCGAAAGCATTTTGCATGAACTCGAAGGGGTTGTTTGAGAAAATCTGGTGGGCCAGTGAGGGAGGAATCAAATTTACACTCTGATTAGATGGCAATGCAGGGTGAACCGATGTAGATGGGAAAAAAATTAAAGGACCAAATACCGAGGCGTGAGGAACTCCAGGGTTGAGGGCTAGTAAATGAGGAACTTGGTGTGATCAGTAGCAAATAAAACAGTAAATTAGTTAACACTGTCAGCACTGAAATGAACAGTTTGTGGCTGACCATGTCAAAAGCTATCCAAGGCAGTGTAGTCAAGATGCTCTGGTTCTTAAGGTTGCGTGACAAGGATTAATTCCTAAGTGATGGAGGTCAAGCATGCTGTTTTTGGAAAAAAGTTGACATTTGGATTAAACTGTTCTCCATGCGGTGCTTGCTGTCTCATCCACAGCATCCATTACAAGCAAACAAAGCCAAACTGTTTCAAGATGCAGCAAACTGGTTTATAATTCTAACACTGAAATGTGCTACTTTCAAGTAAAAAGTAGCTGTTAATGTGTTCTTGAATGACTGATTGAAGGCTAAGAGATCTGTTATTACATTATTATATGTGACCGCGAACCACAAAACCAGTCAATAAGGGTCAATAAGTGTCAATTTTTTGAAATTGAGATTTATGTATTATCTGAAATCTGAATAAATAAGCTTTCCATTGATGTGTGGTTTGTTAGGATGAGACAATATTATTTGGCTGAGATACAACTATTTGAAAATCTGTAATCTGAGGGTGCAAAAAAAAAATCACCTTAAAAGGTGTCCAAATGAAGTTCTTAGCAATGCATGTTACTAATCAAAAATTTAGTTTCAATATATTTACGGTAGGAAATTTACAAAATATCTTCATGGAACACGATCTTTACTTAATATCCTTATGATTTAACATAAAATCAATCATTTTAACCCATACAGTGTATTTGTGGCTATTTCTACAAATATACCCATGCTACTTATGGCTGGTTTTGTGGTCCAGGGTCACATATTTTATTGGGTGCATGACTATTGCATTTTGTTAAGGTGAAAGCCACACCAGCTTCTCAAGACTCTCCAGCTGGGTGGATTTAAAAGTCATAATAGTGACCAGGAGGCTGCCAGATTCACATTTGCTATTGTGAATATAATTTGCTATAGCCTCTAGCAACAAGCCTGCTTTCCTGGATTATAAATGTGTGTGGACATATGCGGATAGTGTGCAGAAAGCCATACACTAGGTACACCGGAAAGCCATGTAAAATGCTGACATTGAAGGATCCTGTAAATTGCTTCGACTTGTTCTGAAAATATATGTGGTCTAAGCGAGGAAGGTGCCTTTGTGTTGATAACCACCAGATGTGTTTGGTCTGACGTATTCGCTTTGTTTTCTCCTCAGGTACCTCATGAATGTGACATTTGAAGGGCGTAACCTCTCCTTCAGTGAGGATGGTTTTCAGATGCACCCAAAGTTGGTTATTATACTGTTAAATAAGGAGAGGCAGTATGAAAGGGTGGGTATCTCTCCTCATTTCTCTCTTTTGCCTCTTGATTTCTCTTAACTCACGACTGCGCAGTTCCCTGATGTAATTATCAACCTTCATTTACTCTTTATCTTAATTCAAGATTTCAGCCGTCCTCAAATTTAGCCCGCACTAATCCAATCGCAGCCACTTCAACCTCAACACCCTCTCATTATCTCACTCGTTATCCTTCTCTCATCTTCTGCTCTCATCTTGCCCTCTTTGCACTTTAACAGGTCGGTAAATGGGAGAACGGGTCTCTGGCAATGAAGTACCACGTGTGGCCTCGGTTCGAGCTCTACTCGGATGCTGAGGAGCGGGAGGACGACCACCTGTCCATTGTTACGCTGGAGGAGGCTCCGTTTGTTATTGTGGAGGATGTCGACCCGCTCAGTGGCACCTGCATGAGGAATACAGTGCCGTGCAGAAAACAGCTCAAACTCCAGTGAGAATCCAATAGGAACAGTAGTGATCAGAAAAACTGAAAAAATGAAAATATGAGTCAAAATGTAATTTAAACAGGAATAAATCTGAAATAAACAGTAGGTTGTAGGATTTGTAAAAAAAAATACTAAGATTTACTAAATGACCGAACACCAAGATCTTTGGAAATTCAAGTAGTGCACTGCACAGTTGAGGTCAAAAGTTTACACACATCTTGCAGAATTTGCGAAATGTTAATTATTTGACCAAAATAAGAGGGATCATACAAAAGGCATGTTATTTTTTATTTATTACTGACCTAAATAAGACATTTCACATAAAAGATGTTAACATATGGTCGACAAGAGAAAATAATAGTTGAATTTATAAAAATGACCCCATTCAAAAGTTTACATGCACTTGATTCTTAATACTGTTTTGTTACCTAAATGATTTTTTTGTTTAGTGATAGTTGTTCATGAGTCCCTTGTTTGTCATGAACAGTTAAACTGCCCAGTGTTCTTCAGAAAGATTTTTCAGATCCAACAAATTCTTTGGTTTTTTAGCATTTTTATGTATTTGAACCCTTTCCTACAATGACTGTATGATTTTGGGATCCATCTTTTCACACTGAGGACAACTAAGGGACTCATTTGCAACTATTACAGAAGGTTCAAACACTCACTGATGCTCCAGAAGGGAAATAGATGCATCAAAAGTTAGGGGGTGAAAACTTTTGAACAGAATAAAGATGTGTACATTATTCTTATTTTGCCTAAATATCATTTTTTTTTTCCATTTAGTACCGCCCTTCAGAAGCTACAAAAGATACTTACATGTTTCCCAGAAGACAAAATAAGTTAAATTTACCCTGATCTTCAATTTCACCCCCAGGCTCTTAATGCATCATGTTTCCTTCTGGAGCATCAGTGAGCATTTGAACCTTCTGTAATAGTTGCATATGAGTCCTTCAGTTGTCCTCAGTGTGAAAAGATGGATCTCAAAATCATACAGTCATTGTTGGAAAGGGTTTAAATACACAAAAATGCTGGAAAACCAAAGAATTTCCAAAGAATAGCAGGCAGTTTAACCGTTTAGGACAAACAAGGGACTCAACAACAAAAAAACAACAACAACAACAAAAAAACAGCTGTGGATCATTCAAGTAGCAACACAGTATTAAAAATCAAGTGTATGTAAACCTTTGAATGGGGTTCAACTACTATTTTCTCTTGTGGACTATAAGTAAACATCTTTCATGTGAAATATCTTATTCAGGTCAGTACTAAATAAAAAAAATAACATACATTTGGTATGATCCCTCTTATTTTGGTAAAATAATTAACATTTGGCAGATTCTGGAAGGTGTATGTAAACTTTTGACCTCAACTCTACGTCTGTGAAGACTTGCTTAACCAAATCCAAGATGGATAAGGCTAGGTGAAATATCTTAAATCTGAAATCAATATGAGACCAGTCATTAATCTTGACTTCCAAAATGCTGATTTGTCTCATGAGAGCACTAAGTATTCAGTTTTTAAATTCATTGTGCTTTGTCACTGTCAAGACTAGATTGTATCATGTAGTAAGAAAGTGTGGTGTGTATGGTACTCTACTGATAATGTAAAACAGATTTATTTATGGATTAAACTGGTATCTCATGTCTATTTTTAATATTGATTATAAAATATCTGTTAAATTAGTGTTAAATTCATTTAGCGTTCTTGTAATAAATTATTGCTAAACGCTCATTTAATGTGAGAAATGATCCGAGATTAATGTGAATTTTGACAAATTTAAGTCTCCTTGTTCCGATGTAGTCAATGCAACAGTCAGTGCAGTGGACATTAGTCATTTTGATGTTATGTTGACTCACTGATTGATTTCTTCAGACGCAGATTTATTATAAAATGGTATTTTGATTAAGAATTGATGAACAGCTAAGGCAAAACTTGTTAAACGCCATCTTCACTATTTAGAAAAATAACTTCCTGTGCTAACATTAATCTTCTCAACTTCTGCCTGTTTTCCTATATTTAGAAATCTGACAGGAGATTCAGGGATCTACATTAAACGCTGTTGCAAGGGCTTCTGTATAGACATCCTCAAAAAGATCGCCAAGTCTGTGAAATTCACCTACGATCTCTACCTGGTGACCAACGGGAAGCATGGCAAAAAGATCAACGGCACATGGAATGGCATGGTCGGAGAGGTTAGTTTTAAAATGCTTTCAGTAAGGGAAACTACTGGTTCTCATTAAACACATAGAGTTTGGGTTGAATATAAGGTGAATGTATGCTATAGGAAGCCTTTGACTACATCAGGGTTACTCAAGGGGCCACAAAGCCGGATCTCTTTTACCTTGAGGGCCGCACTCATAATTTTTGTAGTGCCTTTCTAATTTCTCATTCAAGAGTTTGCTGGATCATACACTTTTGTTCTTTGTGTTGTACCATACCTCTGCATATGATTGATAAGAAGAGCATATACAACTGTATGCTTTGTATTTTTCACACTGCAGTTATGTTTATTACAGTACATTAAAAAATTATATTTTGCTCACAACAGTTGAAATGTATATTTCTGCACTAATTTGTGGTGACTCATTTCTGAGTACCGTGTATATATGTATATATATGTATGTATCTTTTTTTAGTACACCAATGGCACTTAATACACTTTGTGATTAAAAGGGGGAAATTGGATCAGGAAATGTTTCCGAGCCAGACTCAAACTCGCATTGCATGAATGCCATTGACTCCAGTTGTTTTAGTATCATTGATATACTATTATAATTTTAAATAATTTGAATGATTAAATTTACATTTTAAATGTGTGTGTGTGTATATATATATATATATATATATATATATATTTTTTTTGTAAATTTTAGTTAAAATTTTATTAATTTTGTAATTTTGTTATTTTGCTTTTTTAAGAGTCTGTAGATTTATTAACTTAAATTTGTGGTTTATTTCATTTACTTTTTAAAAGTTATTTTAGATTTTCTTTTGTGTCTGTTTATTTTGGTAACACTTTACAATAAGGTTCATTAGTTAGCATTAGTTAACAACATTGGTTAACATTAACTAAGAATGAACAATACTTCTAGAGCACTGCATTTATTAATCTTAGTTAATGTTAATTTCAGCATGTACTAATGCATTATTAAAATCAGTTATGTTTGTTAAAATCAGTTATAGCACTGTGAACACGAACAATGAACGACTGTGTTTTTATTAACTAACATTAACCAAGGTTGATAAGTAGTGTAATAATTAACAAATTGTTCATTGTTTGCTGATGTTAATTAATACATTAACTAATGTTAACAAATGACACCTTTTTGTAAAGTGTTGCCTTTATTTTATTTCAAGTAAGGAAAAGTTTCTTTTTTTATGGTTTTAGTTTTAGTTAACTATAATAACCACTTGGACACAGTTCTGGAGCATCTATGGATTTCTGATTATATATTATTTTCAAAAAATGAAAATCTGAAAAGTATCTCTCATGACAAGAACAGATGAAAGAGAGAGAAAATGTGAGCAAGTGAGTTTGCACAAGCCCAAGGGAAAATACAGCTGGTGCATTAATTCAGATGAGAAATAATACGAGTTACCGGATCATATGTAAATCCACAGTTGGAATGGATGTTATGCAGTTCCCTTTCGGTCCTAGTCATATGAATACTCCACATTTGGAGCCGCAGACTCTTGGTAGCTTGCTTTATGTTTACTTAATGTCTTTACGAGATCTGATGCTCCAAGATAGGCTCATGTTCAGTGATAGATGCAAGAATGCAACACACATGCAAGCAAATATGTAAAATGCAGTTTCATATTTTGAAAAAACAAAGAAAATGGGATATAGAATTGCACTACTCAACATGCAGCCCGCAGGGCTTTCTTGCGGCCTGCATGTTACCATAGTAAATCCACAGTGTAATTTAAAAAATCCGACACCAAGCGGAAATCTATAGTCCACTCTGCAAACTGTGCCACAGATGAGTGCTTACAGTACAGCTTCATTGATTATAATAGGAGTGATTTAGTTTGGTACATGTTTGTGCAAGTGTAGAACACTCAGTAGCCTTATTAATATAAGAGAAGCACTATAAAAATTAGTGTGCGGTCCTTGAGGCAAAAGAGATTCGGCTTTGTGGCCCCTTGAGTAGTCAAAGCCTTCCTGTAGCATACATTCACCTTATTAACTCTGTTTTGTCCCATTTTCCTATATCACTGGAGGCCCCTTATATGTAACTCTAAATATACCTGGACAAGTGATGGGTTTGGGGAAGTGGTGATTAGGGAAAGGTTGAAAAGAAGGAGAAATGGCTATTAAAAGCCACTGCGACCCACTGTAGGAAGTAACCTGATTTCTGGCTTCCTTGGTCTTACAGTCTTCGTTTTCTCATTGACTAGTTCCCATTTTATCCGTCTTTCACCTTTTTACTTCTCACACTGTTGATTTTTCCCCCCTCTGGTGTGGCATGCCTAGACTAGTCCAGGTTCGGTGTAACTCCCTATAACACCTTTTCCTCATTTCTAGGTGGTGTTGAAGAATGCCCACATGGCTGTGGGGTCCCTGACCATTAATGAAGAGAGGTCAGAGGTCATCGACTTCTCTGTGCCCTTCATAGAGACTGGGATTAGTGTCATGGTCTCTCGTAGCAATGGCACAGTGTCGCCTTCTGCCTTTTTAGGTAAGTGCTAAATACACGCTGTAATGGCATTCAAGAAAAAATTCCCAATTCAAGTGCACTCTTCATTAATAATTTCTTTTTCCTTCCTTTTTTGCTCTCAGAGCCCTTCAGCGCTGATGTCTGGGTAATGATGTTCGTTATGCTGTTGATAGTTTCAGCCGTGGCTGTTTTCGTTTTCGAGTACTTCAGTCCTGTTGGCTATAATCGCTGCTTGGCAGATGGACGAGGTGTGCACACACGCTTTTAGAAACACACACACACACATAGTTCTATAGCCTTTATACATAACACCAATATGCAGTAGGTATATATTGTTTTATTCACTGCATTTTATTACAATATAATATTTTTTATTTAATATATATTCATGTTCATAACTATGCTTTCAACTTAAATCATGGTGTTTTATGTATGCTTTTTTTATTTAAATATTCATATACACTACCAGTCAAAAGTTTTTGAACAGTAAGATTTTTCATGTTTTTTAAAGAAGTCTCTTCTGCTCACCAAGCCTGCATTTATTTGATCCAAAGTACAGCAAAAACAGTACAATTATGAAATATATTTACTATTTAAAATAACTGTATTCTATTTGAATTTTTTTTTTAATGTAATTTATCCCTGTGATTTCAAAGCTGAATTTTTAGCATCATTACTCCAGTCACATGGTCCTTCAGAAATCATTCTAATATTCTGATTTGCTGCTCAAAAACATGTATTATTATTAGTATATTGAAAACAGCTGAGTAGAATTTTTTTCAGGTATTCCCAAAAAAATAAATAAATAAAAAAATTATACTGACTCAAAGCTTTTGAATGGTATAGTGTATAATGTTACAAAAGCTTTTTTTCAGATAAATGCTGATCTTTGGATCTTTCTATTAATCAAAGAATCCTGAAAAAATGAAATAATAATAGTAATAATAAATCAGCATATTGAAATGATTTCTAAAGGATCATTTGACGCTGAAGACTGGAGTAATGATGCTAAAAATTTTGCTTTGATCACAAGAATAAATTACATTTTAAAATGTATTCAAATAGAAAAGAGTTATTTTGAAAAGCAAAAAATATTTCAAAATTTTACAGTTTTTGCTGTGCTTTGGATCAAATAAATGGCATCTTGATGAGCAGAATAGATAAAAAAAAAACAAAAAAAAAACATTAAAAATCGTGTGTGTGTATATATGTATCCTCTGAGGAAACACCCCTGATATCTAAAAATTAAATCTAAATTATTATTATTATTTATTATTTATTATTCATGTATAAATGTATAAATTTGTCAATGTGTATATATATATATATATATATATATATATATAGTATAGAGTATATTTTATAAATGCAGTGTCGTCTTTTAGTTTTGGTCATTATATCCATCTTTCCATGTTGCATTGGCTGATTTCGTGCTCGGCAATGTACTGCTTCTCTGAGTATTGATTTATTTGATTGAAATCAAAACTGAATAGTTAATTTATGGCGATTTATTATGGATTTTCTTCCTCTGCCCTTTTACTCCTCTCTGATTCCTATTAAATTATAATGTAATAACTCTCTATTTCAATTTCTCTATCTCTTTACACACCATCAGAGCCTGGCGGTCCCTCCTTCACCATCGGAAAAGCTATTTGGCTACTTTGGGGTTTGGTCTTCAATAACTCTGTGCCCGTACAGAACCCCAAAGGCACTACTAGCAAGATCATGGTCTCGGTCTGGGCCTTCTTCGCTGTGATTTTCCTTGCCAGCTACACTGCCAACCTGGCCGCATTTATGATTCAAGAGGAATATGTGGACCAGGTGACTGGCCTGAGTGATAAAAAGGTAACAGAGTTTATTGGTCAAATTCAGCAGCATGTGCAAAAAAGCAAGGCATGGGCATCTGAAAGTAGTTATTAAAAGGTCAAAATATTAGATCTATTCCACCTCTAGGACATAAAAAGCAGTTTTTTTTGTCAAAAACTGCCTTGAACTGAACGTGACTTGACTCAATACACCAAACTCTACTTTATCCTTGGTGTTTAACAGCTAAGGTTAATTCGCACAGACTAGCCGATAAATGATGCAATATTTAAGGTGAACTGTGTAATTTTTTTGATGTTATAAAATGTTCTTTCGTCTCAGTTTAATGTGCAAAGACAGCTATAAGTAAGCCGTTTGTGGGTTTTCTTTTGCTCTGCTGCTTTAAATATGTTACTTTGTTTGTTTAACCAATCTGACATGTCGACTTCTGGCTCAACCAATGACATGAGTTTAGGGGCGGGACTTTGTTAGTGAAACCTGTCTGACTGGAAATTATGATTTTAAAAGGAATTTATAAAAAAAAACTTCCCACTTCATGCTGTTAACACTGAATCATTTTTAAATTAATGCATGCTTACACGACAATTTTGCATATGACATCCTAATACTACTGTTTATGATCCTCCAACGACTGATGACATATTTGGGCAACCACATGCTGACTGGTTTTGTGGTAATTTGTTTATTTTTTCGTGCCATCTTTGCGTGGAAAAAAATTGGGCTAATGTGAATTATCCAACCGCTATGAAACAGAAAACACGATTTGACTCTGAGAGGGTGCTGTAGCTTGTTTAATAATTGATGTGGTGAGATTTTGTTTTTTACTCTAAGTCATGCTTTACTTTTTATGTCTAGCGAAGCTTTGAGTGTCTAGAGAACATAGTCTGTGTGTTTACACTAGAAATAGTTCTATTATGAATGGTGGGAAAAAAAGATCTGTTGTAACTTTAAAGGTTTTTTGAAATGACACCTCTCTGCACACTTTGTCCCTTGAGTGTTCATTGACAATGTGGACACTGTTGAGTTATATATATATATATATATATATTTCTCTCTCTTATCTAGTTTCAACATCCGAATGACTTCTCCCCTCCATTCCGCTTTGGTACTGTGCCCAATGGCAGCACAGAGAGAAACATAAGGAACAACTACAAAGAGATGCACACCTATATGACCAGCTTTCACCAGAAGAACGTAAACGAGGCCCTCCACAGCCTGAAGACGGGGTGAGAACGAAAAAAGAGAGAGATGATATCTGCATGAAAAGAATATAGAGGGTGGGAAGACAGGGAGATGAAAAGCTTGTAGGACAGCAGTAAGTACAGTGTGTGAGTAAGTGGGTGGGTGGATGAACTCTGGATTGATAATAGCATCAAAATGAGGCATCCTGGTGGGACTTTGTTTGGAGATGCTGATTGGTGAAAGGCTGATTCGATGCGAGACTAGCTTCTGCAGTCCTTAATTTTCAGTACTAATAGTTGACATTTCAAAGGGGCACTCAGTATTTTTTTTCTGTTCATGTTGTGCTGATTGATATGTATAGAAGCCTGTTTCAGCTACTGAATAAGAAATAAGAAAAGGTAATTGTAACTTTTTATCTTACTATTCTGATTTTTTTTTCTTGTAATTGAGAAACAAAAACAAAAACTCGCAATTCAGCAATCCAGAATTGCAAGTTTATTTCTCAGAAATGGGAGAAAAAAGAATTTGGAGTTTTTATCTTGCAATTCTGACTTGCAACTGCAAGTTTATATGACACAATTCTAAGAAAAAAAGTCAGAACTGTGAATTTATTTCTCGCAATTCTGCCTTTATAACTCACAAATGCGAGTTGATATATTCTGAGATAAAAAAGTGAAAAAAAAAGTCGCAATAACCTTTATTTTTTATTCAGTGGCGGAAACTGGCTTCCATAGGTATGACTGTCATGTTAGACTAACTAAAATTGTTACTAGAATAAAGTTAACAGCTTTTAGCTGGTCATGTGATCTCAACATGGCAGCTCACTGGATGCAACCGCCTTTATGTAAAAGCTGTAAAGTCTACTTAAAAGCATTTAATAGGAGTCATTTTTAAACAGTTTTTTTTTAAATGCTATTTTTTTTTTCTGTTTAACAAGATTTATTGGTAACACTTTACAATAAGGTTCTGTTTGTTAACATTAGTTGACTACATTAGTTAAAGGGCCATGAAACCTCCTGTTTCAGCACTGGTTATTTCTCACCACAGTTTTAAACAATGCTGCAAAAGTGGGCATGGTGCGCTGCGGAGCGGAGGGGGAAGAGGGGAGAAAGTCAACTTCGTAGTTGTTCAAATGGTTCAGACAGTTTCATTTCACTCCCATTGAGTTAACAACACAAATAAATACACAGCCATTTGCACTCTGCATCGAAAACATATATATATATATATGAAAGCGCTGTTGCACTTCTATTACCTTTTAAGGCATATTTTGTGCCATTTATAATCCTTTTGATGGGTTGCGTCAGGGAGTTGTAAAAACCGCTATTACACTCACCCTATGAATGAACTGCATTTGTGCCAAACTATTACAAAGCAAACAAAAACAATCACTCTCCTTTGATCCATGAACGTTTATCTCAGTTAATATACGCAATCTCTCAGTCTGAGGCATCTATCTTACCAAATCAACACAGGATAATCAACATAGGATAAGAACATGCAGCCTGATGAATATTTATGAAACACTGACGCGTCATCGAAGTACTATAGTCCTGTCAGGGTTTGGACTCTGTGTTCTGTGTTTTCCCCCCAGCCTTAGTTCCTGTATGCCCATATTTGTTTTTCCTGTTCCTGTTCCCATTGTGTCCTAATTGATTTCCAGGTGTGTCTCATCTCCCCCACCCATTAAGTTGTATACTTAAAAAGTGTTTTGTTTAGAGTTTCTTTGTCTGCTGTTAAACGTCTTTTGTTGTCAGTTCCTCTGTGCCTCCTGAGTTTTAGTTTGTGTCATTGGTTTAGTTTCATTTTTATTATTATTCTACGTCTATACGTGTCTTCACTCCAACGCACCATGACAGAACAGTGGACCTAGAAAGATGAACTGGGCTGAGGACTTTTTTCTTGAGTTCTGGCAGGAGGGAAGATCTTTGGAGCAGTATGTGGAGGAGTTCCTGAGCCTCTTACACCTGGTGAGATGGAATGACTCCATGATCAACGCTTGCTTCCGGATGGGACTAGATAACGATCATTTGTTTTGCTTTCGGACTCCTGACGATTGCCACAGACCCGTAGCGGATTTAATTTAATTATGTCCTTGATCTAAGTAATTCTGAGTTTTTTGTTGATGTGGAGGATTCTAAACCTCCTCCCATCCAGAAGCATGTGCATGCTCCATCTCACCACCAGCCAGCACCCTCCACATACAGCTCCAACGAGCCCGCTCCCTCCATTCCTCCCACACTTCCCCGTGTTCTCCGAAGTTCCTCCCTCGTCTTCGGCCAAGACCGGCCGGCCAAGGTGGCCAAGGTAGCCTTGCCTGAGTCCCCGGCCAAAAAGGAGTTTATGGACATTATGGTTATGGCACTCCCACAGGAGTTTTCAGCACCTATCCTCTTTCCTGCATCTCCTGAATCTCCTATGTCTCTGCTGGGCACGTCCAGCCCTCCTGAGTCTCCTGCGTCTCCGCCTGTCCCGTCCAGTTCTCCTTCGTCTCCTGCGTCTCCGCTGGTCCCGTCCAGTTCTCCTTCGTCTCCTATGTCTCCGCAGCTCCTATCCAGCTCTCCTTCGTCTCCGCTGGTCCCATCCAGGACTCCTTCATCTCCTACGTCCCCGCTGGTCCCGTCCAGGACTCCTTCATCTCCGCTGGTCCCGTCCAGCCCTCCAGTGCCCGCTCCTCCTGAGTGCCCTCCAGAGCCCGCTTCTCCTGAACTCTTCCGGGCCTGTAGTACCCTAATTTCCAAATTTTAGAAAATTTAGGGGGGGGCGGGGGTGTGGCATATGCCTGAACTGCCTGCTCCGTCATGGCTTCCCGAACTGCCTGCTCCGCCATGGCCTCATGAACTGTCTGCTCCACTATGGTCCCCCGAGTTCCCTGATCCGCCCTGGAGGCCTTCCATGTCTCCCTCGGGTTCCAGCTTCCAGGGCGCCCACCCCCGCGCCATGGGACGCGCCTTCCGGGAGGGGGGAGTACTGTCAGGGTTTGGACTCTGTGTTCCGTGTTCTTCCCCCAGCATTAGTTCCTGTATGCCCTTCTTTGGTTTTCCTGTTCCTGTTCCCATTGTGTCCTAATTGATTTCCAGGTGTGTTTTAGTTTTTTAGTGCCTCCTGAGTTTTAGTTTGTTTCATTGGTTTAGTTTTATTAAAGACTGTCTCGTTTATTATTATTCTATGTCTATACGTCTCTTCACTCCAACGCACTGTGACAAGTCCATTGCCACGTCACAAAGTGTGACGTCAGCGCGATGTAGATTTTAAAACCGGAAGATAAAAATAGTGCAAAAAGCTCACAATTAACCAGTTTTCTTCAACAATTAAAAGTACCAGATGATAACATTGTTATCTATGATGTGCAACACTAACACTAATACAGTTGTAGCTATCTGTTGATATTATTTAATAGACTTAAGCTAACATAAGCCAACAATGAACAGTTGTATTTTTATAACAATAAGAAAGCTCAATGAATACTGTAACAAATGTATTGCTCATGTAATGCTTTAACATTAACTAATGAGACCTTATGACTTATTAAAAATTGTTTTTTTTTTAAACAACAGACATATCTTGCAGTAAGTCATCTTTTATTTTATATTTTTCAACATTTTTAAATACCTTTTGACTTCTTAAGTTGGTTTTAAGTGGTTTTCAGATTGACAAATTCATTTGTAAGTACAAATTCCATGTAGTCTCTCATTTAAGATAAAAGCATAATAATGCTATTTAAATTATGTCCTGATGTCCTGACAGATTACCATAAGAAATAATTAACTGAAATAAAGTAAAATATATATTTAAAAGAATATTTTATTTCGGCTAGTTATCAAGGCAACATTATGAATTTTGTTGAAGTTGAAAGACTAAAATAACTATACTATATAAATACATAATAAATAACTGAATAAAACTTAATAAAAACTACACAGACAAACAAAAAAAACAACACTTAAACTAATAAAAGTGACAATTAATTTACTAAAACGTTTAATTTAACTTTTAAAAATTTAAATGAAAACAGTAAAACTAAAAATACAATTATAAACATTAAAAAAGTATATTAGTATATTAGTGATACTAAAATAAAGTTAAATGTTTGACAAGGAGCAACATTTTAACATATTACTTCTCTTCCTTCCCCTGTGTAGTAAATTGGATGCATTCATCTACGATGCAGCGGTCTTGAACTACATGGCCGGACGTGATGAGGGCTGTAAACTGGTAACCATCGGCAGTGGTTATATCTTTGCTACTACAGGGTATGGCATTGCCATTCAGAAAGACTCAGGCTGGAAGAGGGCAGTGGACCTCGCCATTCTGCAGCTCTTTGGAGATGGTAAAGACTGTCTGAATGCTTTTCTTTTCTTTTTTTTCCTCAAATTGTTATTTCATTGGATGATTGTAATGAATTAGCCACCAGTTTTAATCTGCATGAATTAATTCAAGATGAAAGATATTTAGGGGGAATTCACAATGAAGCTGCATTATCTGTGTTCTTTTAGCATCTGATTCATTAAAAAAAAATCTGTGAGTCTGGTAACCCTGCAGACACACCTAAAAATTCAACAGAGCGAAGTACACGATGCAAGGCTATTAAAGACTTGGTTAAATGGATTGTGGGTGGTTAGTGAATAAGACAGGTTTTTGCGACACAATGCTGTTCACAAAAGTGACGCGAATGTGTAAATTCACAGCTTGAGATGTTTACTTCATTCACTTCTTCTTTAAATGATTCTCAATGTGCCCTCAAGGCAAACAGTTTTGAAGAATACCTGGCAAGAGATGACAAGTTCCTACACTGTCTGTTAGAACGCCAACAAGCATGCCACACAAAATGGCATTAGATGTGTGAAAATATGGCATCCTGTTTTTCAGAGCTTCCTTTGTGTGAGATTCACATTCTGTTAAAGCATAATAAAGTGAATATCGAATTAATGTATCCATCAAATCAAGGATTCATCTAATTATATGCTCTGTAGTAATATAAATTACTATAGTTTTCACAGGTGACACAGATTGCACAGGTGATGCAAAGCTAAGGGTGTTTTAGGTTTTACATTAGTCTATTCACAAAATGGATACAACTTTGCGTTTATGATTACTGTATAAAACACAGTTTATAGTTGCATTAAATATGGAGGGACAAATGTGGAAATATGAAGGTACAAATGAAAGTGGTTGATGAGAATGTGAGATTTGCCAATATGAAACTGTAGAAATTTACTGTAGCAATTTAATATATTTATATAAAAAAATACTTTTATTCAGCAAGGATGCATTAAATTGATCAGATGTAGCAGTAAAGACATTTATAATGTTACACAAGAATTATATTTCAAATAAGAATCCTGCAAAAAATATCACTGCTTCCATAAAAATATTAAGCAATATAACTGTTTTCAGCACTGCTAAAAAATTTAGGTTAACCATCACAGGAATTGATTACATTTTAAAATCTGTATAATTAAATTTTAGGGCTGCCCTCAACTAAAGATTTCTCTGGATGACTAGTGGTCATTCATTTGAAGCATTAGTCGAATATTAGTTGCACGTTTATTAATAAACCATTTAAATAATAATAATGAGCCTTTAATTGCCTACATAGCCTAATAAGCGCTCAAGCACACGCAAAAAAAAAAACTTGGCACAGTGTTTGGCAGATATATTTTTCATGTCCGTAAACAAGTATACACAGAGTTTCGAAGTTTCGCACTCAAGTTCACAGAGACTGAGACGGCAGAAAACGTATCCTGTTTGCTTTCATTAATTTACAAAAACGCAACATTTCGTTGTTATTGTGAGTGCACACAAATAAACAGAGTATTTTAAGAGCAAGTGACCACACCGGTGCATCCATCTGTCGTGCAGTGAGCGCGCTACTATTTAGCTTCCGCACAGACACTTGAATAGGCATATTTTTCTAGGTTAATATTAGATTGAGCGGCCATGTAAAGTTGCTACTACATACATCTTTCAGATAAAAAGCCATATTTGAGGTTGTTGAATGATAGGTGAGCGTTTGGATGTCCTGCCTGATGTATTATATTACCACATCGACCAGCTATTAATGATCTGTCCGTCACACACAGCGTGACTTAACCACTTCCTGTGCAATTTTTTTTCCTGGGACTAAACGTCCAATTACATTTTGTTCGACCAAGCCTCTTCTCATTGACTAGCGGTTAGTCCACTATTGTGGGGCAGCCCTATTAAATTTTGTTTTGTAATTAGTATACTATATAGTATACTAAGTAACTATAATAGCTGAACTGTAACCAGCAATAAATGTACAGCATTGAAAAGCGTTTATCTCCACCTCTTTAATTCAGTTTGATTCAAGCACTTTCCTAGTGATCCAGATCCAGGGGACATTTCTAGAAATCATCCTCTCTTCCCCAAACAGCATCTGAGATAACAAGCTCTTTGGAACACATCCAAAGACACATGCAGAACATGCCCTATGCACCCCACACACGCATAAACAGTGGTAATAATTTCAGACACTTAGGATGACATTTGGTAAGGAGATCTTATAGATGCTGTATATAGGCACAGTCATAGAAAATTCAGATTGGCTTGTAGACACATTTATATAATATATATTCCATACTTACAGGGTTGCTCCACCCCAAAATGAAAATGTTGTCATTAATCACTTACCCCCATGTCGTTCCAAACCAGTAAAAACTTAATTTGTCTTTAGATATTTTAAAATATTTCGGATGAAAACCTTTTGACTGTCCCATTGACTGCCAAGTAAATGCCACTGTCAAGGCCCAGAAAGGTATGAAAGACCTATAGTCCATCTGCCATCAGTGGTTCAATTTGAATTTCATGAAGTGACGAGAATACTTTTTGTATGCAAAGAAAAAAAAAACTTTATTTAACAATTTGTCTCATCTGCGTCACTGTGGCACCATTTTGGAGAATATACGGTGGACGCAAAATGTGTATGCTGTTCTGTCAGCTGCACCACACGGATATGCTGTTTTTGCTCAAATTAAAGCATGAAGAAACGTAGAAAACATATCCTTGTAATGCAGCTGACACAGAAAATTGTATGCAGTTTTGTGTCCAGTGTATATTCTCCAAAATGGTGCTATGGTGACGCAGATGAGATGAATTGTTGAATGAAGTTGTTATTTTTATTTTCTTTGCGTACAAAAAGTATTCTCGTCACTTTATAAAATTCAGACTGAACCACTGATGGCAGATTGACTATTTTGACGATGTCTTTCATACTTTTCTAGGCCTTGACAGTGGTATTTACTTGGCAATCAATTGGACAGTCAAAAGCCTCCCGGTTTACATCCAAAATATCTTAAATTGTATTCCAAAGATGAACAAACCTTTTATTGGTTTGGAACAACATGGGGATAAGTGATTAATAACAAAATTTTCATTTTGGGGTGGAGTAACCCTTTAATGATTCCTCAGGCATGCATGGGTATGTCATGCAAGCGGGATGTGTTAGATTTGATTAGTGGCAAGGTGAGTGTTCCTATGCATATTGACAAGCACCTTGGTTTGGCACACTGACAGCAGTATGGAATGGGAAAGGTACAGTTGGGTGTTTCACATGTTGTTATATAAGCCAGCATATGATCCAGGAGCAGGAATAGAGTCCTATTTGCAAGTGTCAAGGGGGCGCTTGTGTTATCTCAAAAGTACACTGCGAAGGCATCAACTGTGTGACATATACATGTAGGTACACATGAATGCACCTGCACAGCATGTGAACACCCGCGCGCACATTCACCCTCACATAGGTGTTGGGTTTTTGACGGATTTGAACGCTGAAGTCACCAACTATAGTTCCCAGTGTGGCATAAAACTGCACCACTGAATGGATGGATCCTTTTGCATGTTTTTTTTAGTGTGAATTATTGAGTATGTGAGAATTATATTTGTGTATATCTGCATTTGTCCCTAAAGACAGACCTGCAGAACACCGAATGGCATTTTGGAGTTTGATCCTATCCCTCCTATGCGGGCTGTCAGGCCCCTCAGGGCCCTTATTAGAGCTGGGAACCAAATCTCAAGTGACTCCCATGAGCAATCATTAATGTGGGGAGAGCGCCAGTGTGTACAAGTTGGATTAATCCATCATGACAAATGTTACACTTCGCAGGGGCCGTAATTTGTTTACTGTGCACAGTTTTGTGGGGGCTCTAAATAAAGGCAGCACTGAAACGCACTGAAAGTGTCACAGATAGACAAACGTGAACAGACACGTCTGCTAACAGTAAAGCTCGAGAGCACTCGAAGCCCACAGATGCACAAAACACACAGCTGGAGAGGCGGAAATAATAATTCAAAGATGCACTAACAATCGCTCTCGTTCTAACCCACATTCAAATGTTAGAAAGTGCAATCTTTTTTTTCTCCTTTTTTGTAGGTGAGATGGAGGAACTTGAGGCCCTGTGGCTGACTGGCATCTGCCACAATGAGAAAAATGAGGTGATGAGCAGTCAGCTGGATGTAGACAACATGGCAGGTGTGTTCTACATGCTGGGAGCTGCAATGGCCCTGTCCCTTATCACATTCATCGCAGAGCACCTCTTCTACTGGCAACTGCGATTCTGCTTCATGGGTGTGTGCTCGGGCAAGCCCGGCATCACCTTCTCCATCAGCAGGGTAAGTGGCAGGTTGACTTTTGAACCTTTGATCTGCAGGGAAACAACCACCAAGGTTGACTGAACTATTATTCTGGAGCCAACAGCCTATTGAGTTTGTGAAGGTTTGGAGATTAAGAGCGCAGACTGCTAATCATTTTCTTTCATTCTGATGTGTTATGGGAATGGGTGAAAATACTTTTCAGTGCCCATTTGCACATATGCAACTTTATAAATCAGCCCCCTTATTTTGAGCTAACAGGGCAAAGCAGCAGTCTCTCATTCTAGACATTCGGACATCAAATCATGCCTCAACTGATTTGAACTGGTGCCATGACCCACATAATGGCGGGGATGAGCACAGAGAGAGTAAATATCAGTTTATGTGACCAAACTGGCGAGTGACTCAAACATAAACCTGGGTTTACCTGAGTTCACAAATTATCAAGGCTAAATCATATCTAGGCTACAAGGAAACCAATTTTTTACTAGATATATTTCCCTTTGAGATGCATGTCTGAACACTGGCTAAAGCAGTGTTGCAATGGTGGGGGTAAGAAGAATCTAAAATGAATAGAGGGGGGGAAGCAACATACAAAATGGAAGAGAAAGGCACCTCTCGAGAAAGAAGGAAAGAGAAAGAGAAATGAGATAACACTGAATGGAGAATATGTTCCAACCCAATCGGATTGAAGGGTCCGGAGATGAATGAGAATAAGAGTCACAGTGGGAAGGATGACCTGAGTTAAAAAAGACAGAAGGTAGGGAAGATAAGAGGAACATAAAGAGAAGAGAGAAAAAAATACACAAGAGTGGACAGACACTAAGCGTGACTAAGAGCGAGACAGGAAACATTTCTGACATGTTGCCTCACTAGAGGGATGGATCACCAGTAGAAGAGTAACCTTTAGCCTTTGAAATGTTTTGAAGAGAATTCTATTTGTTCCACATGTGTTTTATGTATTGTTATGAAATGGTTCTCATGGTTTATATATTAAAAAAATAAATAAATAAAAGACATTCTGTTATAGTGCATCGCAACATTTATAGGTCTTGATATAAATGGAGGCACTCAGCGGTTTAAAAGATAATGAAGTAATTTTACTTCCAGCCAGTTTTACAATAACACATTTGCAATTAAGAAATTAGTTTGATAAAATACAGCCAAAACTACATAGATAAATGGATTAAAATGCAGTAAATCTGCATCACTGGTGAATGAGCTGGAGAGGTTTATTAGAATATTGTGTAATTAATTTGTCACGGCAGTGATGAAGGAGAGACACAGAGGAGTAGACACAGTGGTGTCAGCTGAATTTTAATCACATTGATTGAAGACATTGATAGGCAGTCAAAACCACAGAGTTACTGCAACCCTGTCACCATGTCATTATTAATCAGAACCTCTATTGCCCCTGCCGTTTCTCTTTCTTGAACATATTTTGTTCTATTTTCCTCTTTTTTATCCCTGTCTCTCTCATTTTCCTTTCTCTGCTCTTGTACACAATGTCAAAAGTTTAAAGAATGATGAAAAAACTTTTTTTACAGTTTTTTCAGAACAGTAATTAAAAACAATTTAAAAACATAAAAACTAAAAAAAAAAAAAAAAAAAAACTAAGAGATTTGACTTGAAGGGACTTCAAAAAAGGCTAAGCCTTGAGATTTGACACGAACCTGGTATTAGAATTGTGAATATTAGAAATGTTTGCTGCTAATTAAACAATAATCTAATCCCAAATTGTTTGTTCCTTCTCCTTTCCTTTACTTTTTCCTTTCTCTCATTTTATCTGTCCAACAGGGCATCTACAGTTGCATCCATGGTGTTCAGATTGAAGAGAACAAATCAGCCCTTAATTCACCATCAGCCACTATGAACATGAACATGAACAACACCCACTCCAACATTCTCCGTTTGTTGCGTACTGCCAAAAACATGACCTCAGTGCCTGGGGTCAATGGTTCACCTCGCAGCGCGTTGGACTACAGCCATCGTGAGTCAGCCGTTTATGACATCAGTGAACACCGGCGCAGCCTAGCAGGCCACTCAGACTGCAAGCCTCCACCGTACCTGCCAGAGGACAACATGTTCAGCGACTATGTAAGCGAGGTGGAGAGGACTTTTGGGAATTTGCACCTGAAGGACAGCAACCTGTACCAGGATCATTACCTACACCACCATGGGGGCACGGGATCCGAACTGGCTCTTGGTATGTCGGGTCCCCTGCCTAACCGACCTCGTAGCTTAGGGAGTGCCAGTTCATTGGAGGGTGGGTACGATTGTGACAGCATAGGGGGAGGGGTAGCGCCCATCTTCACCACCCAGCCACGGCAGTCGCTGACACATCGGAACAGGGAGAAGTTTGACCTGATTGCGGGTCACCCGACCCAGTCGAGCTTCAAGTCCGGCCTGCCAGATCTGTACGGAAAGTTCTCCTTCAAGGGCGGGGCATCCAGTTCAGGGTTTATTGCAGGACACGACAGGTATTGCGGGGGAGGTGGGGTGGGTTCAGGAGGGGACGACGGAAACATTCGATCCGACGTGTCCGATATTTCCACTCACACCGTGACCTACGGGAACCTCGAGGGGCATGGCAAGCGGCGCAAGCAGTACAGGGACAGCCTAAAAAAGAGACCCGCTTCTGCCAAGTCTCGGCGTGAGCAGGATGAGATTGAGCTTGGCTTCAGGAGACGTCCCCACCACACAATCCACCATCATCACCACCATCATCCAGCAACGCAAGCACACCGCTCAGCCACCCCACCCGTGGAGCGCAAGAGCCAGAGAGGTGGTAACAGCACCTCCTATCTGTTCAGAGACAAAGAGAATTTGAGGGACTTCTATGTGGACCAGTTTCGAGCCAAGGAAGGGGCATCCCCATGGGAGCATTTGGATTTAAGTGATGCTCCAGGAATGGGTGGAGGAGTGGGACTGGGTGGAGGCGGTTGTGGTGGAGTAGTTAGTAGCGGTGGTGCTGGGGGAGCGTGCACTAGTTTGGTTCCCATGGAAGATTTCCTGAAAGGTAAATCCAAGAAGACAGAATGTAAGGGTGGAATGGGAGGAGGATCGCCTGGGCAACAGGGCCATGCATGCTGGGAAAAGGGCATCGGAGGGGTGGGAGGGTTGGCTGGAGGGGATTGGGAATGTCGCAATTGCCACAGCGGAGGGGTTGGAAGTGGAGGAAGCAAGCCAGTTTGCATGCATGGGGGAGGCGGGGCTGGGGGCTATCCGGCTGCCGGGGAGTTGGGGAACGGTGGAGGGAGTGGACAAATCTCAAGCCGCCCTAGCTCAGCCACCTGCAAGCGGTGTGACTCGTGCAAGAAACCGGGCAACCTGTATGACATCAGTGAGGACAACCACCTCCTCTTGGATCAAACTGGGGGCAAGCACCCTCTGGAGAGCGGAAAGGGAGGGGGAGGCACAGGGGCCCAAACCCAGGTACAGAGGCGGAAATTTGGCCCAGGTGGTAAGGTTTTGCGCAGGCAGCACTCTTATGACACTTTTGTAGAGCTGCAGAAGGAAGGGGCGGGCAGGATGGGTGGGTTCGGAGGCAGTGGCGGAGCGTCTATGCTTCCTCCACCCCGAAGCGTGAGCCTAAAAGACAAAGACCGCTACATGGAGGGCACGAGCCCCTACGCCCAGATGTTTGAGCAGTATGCGGGAGGGGAGCGGGAGACATCATATTTTGGGGACAGAGGGAAGGGTGGGGGTTCATCATTTAGCTTATTCCGTGGGGGTGAAGGTGGGTTGCACCGTCGCTCCGTGGGTGAGAGAGACATGAGGGACAGGGATAGAGGCATGATGGGAGGAGGTGTGGGCGGTACCCGAGGGGTCGGGACTTACTCCTTGTCTAAATCTCTCTACCCAGATAAGGTGAACCAGAACCCATTCATCCCAACCTTCGGCGACGACCAGTGTCTATTACACGGTGCCAAATCATACTACGTCAAAAAGCAGCAGGCACAGCCGCAGCAGCAACAGACGCCACAACAGCAGCAGCAGCAGCAACAGCTCCTCAACAACAGTCGGTCTGACTTCCGGGGCTCCATGGGGGTGACTACCTATTTGCCTGCGTCCGCAACATCTGGGGTGCTGTCCAATGTGACCCCTCGGTTCCCCAAGGAGCTATGTCTGGGCGGGCCTCTTGGCAACCACCACGGTGGAGGACCTAGCAACAACAAGCTGCTGTCAGCAAGGGATGGGTTAGGAATGGGTCAAGGACAGAGACCGTTTAATGGCTCGAGCAACGGACATGTTTACGAGAAGCTCTCCAGTATAGAGTCTGATGTCTGAAGAGGGGAGTCTGAAAATGCAGAAAAGAAGCCAACGGACGTGTGGAATGATGACTGAGAGAAAACTGAAAAGGCAGCATGTAATTAGTTTCTTCATGCTCACAAAAAGAGGAGGAAACCGCGTGTGAAGAACTGACTCATGCTTTCATTAAGTTATGCGGATCATGCGCTGCCAAGCATACGTATGTACATAGAAAGAGGGGACCTGCCCACTGTCGAAAAGTTGAGATTAGGGGGAAAAATCGGTTTATTCCTCTCTTTTATTCTCTTGGGTTTTTTGTATATCCCACTATTTCCCTGCTCCTAACATCAAAATAGCGGCCAATCCAGATGGAGACAACCGTGTACAATCCTTTGTACAATTGTGGATGGAAATCAGTTACTCTTTTTAAGCAACAGGGTAAAACTTACAATAATTGTATTGATAATGTTCTTGATAATAATATTATTATATATTATTACAATGTTTATGATGTTCCATTTGGGCTTGGTTTCTGGATGTTTTATGCTGTTATATATTTGTACTGTAGTTTCAGTTCTTAGTTAACAAACCACTTTGCGGGAGGCTTTTTTGATTTGTCAACTGAGCTTATTTGATTGTTAATTGAGTTGTAGACAAACTTGGATTCCATTAAGGTTCTTTATTATTGGTTATTCAAGTTTATTTTAACAGTATGGAGTGCTGTAAAATGTGTGTACAAGGCATGATTTGCAAAGTACTTCAGCTGTACTTGAGATATCATTGTGAAGGAAATGTATTATCACCTTATTTTATAGTTTTCCGTTTGTTAGGACAATATTGGTTTAATACACAGCACGTTATGTGCCTTACCAAGACTTACAGAATACCTGATTTACAGGTCACATTGCCATGGTAACTTTCTGGTCACTGCACACAGACTTGTCAATGGAGGATTCATATTATTCTGGATGGTACAAGCACTGATATGGAATATCCAGCACTGAGGAGACATAAAGTAGGCTAAATGTGTTTATAGTATTAATCTCGAGAACTAGGTTCTAAAGAAAACCAGATACATTATTATTCTAACAACTTCTAATACTAGGAACATAGGATATTTGAGGTTTGCACAACATTGTACAGTACACAGTATCCTCTCTGAGAGTTGAGATGTGGGGCGTTACATTTGTATGGTGTTATCTATAACATAGAAACAAAAATCAATTAATTCATGATTTTTTTTTTTCTCCACCGTCCCCCGTTTCTGAGCAAGTCTTTGATCAAGCAGCAAAATAACAACTGTGTCATGGATTTGTTTCTTCTTAGAATGCAGTTAGTATTGGATATGCTTATCTGTACTTTCCTTAGGGAGACACCAGTGCACAGTATGTAGGGTTTTGCAAGATTCTCAGCAAATACTTGCATTTTATGTAAATATTCATTTTTTCCACTCTGTACAGTGAATAGACAGAAAGGATGTAACTCTACGGATTTATGTTTTACCATATTGGTTAGATGATATTTTAACATTTTCATTAAAGGTTAACAATCCAGCTTTGCTGCAAAATGTGTCAGTTAAAAATCAATGGATGGACAAACATTAAGATTTTTTTTTTCTATATCCTCCCTACTGTTATTCAGGCTAATACAATTCTTTACTGCACATGTACAACAGAAGTGAAATTTGTAGATATTTTAGTTTATGCCAGTCAGAGTGCTTTTTTTTTTTAAATAACTTAAAGACATGATAATGATGGGGATGACTCTAGTTATTTCCCCTATCCATCTGACGTTAATTTGCAGTTTTAATACCCACTTATATGAAGTAGAGGTATTTCTCAGGAATTTTGGATGGGCACAGGCAAAAACAAACATATCATTTAACTAAATTGCCTAATTACTTAAATCAGTAAACCAGTGAACTCATTTAATTGGATAAATGAGAGCCATGTGAGGTTCATTGCAAGTATTTATGACTTTTTTTAGCGTTTTTGAAACCACAAATGAACTCGTGACAGGGCAGTCAGAAGACGTTGTCTCTTTTTTGAACTTTCGACCCACAGCTTAGATAAAATCCTTTACTTGAAGTTTGTTGTGTTTATTGCAGATTTTCTTTCTACATTTTCTTTGTGAATGAACTGTTAGCCAAACAGATCTCCACTTTAAGCACAATATTTATAATATTTGGTTTATAATTGATGTATAGCTATCGATTTGTGAATTTTTATCTTAACTTTTTGCCACATTCTTTTTTGACTCAGTCGTCTTTGTGTGAGAGTTTGTGTTTAAGATGAGCATGCATGTCTTTTACTTATTTATTGCCATATCTTTAGTGTTTCACACATTTATGTCTTTTTAGATATCATGCCTGCTCTTTGTGGGTGCAATATGTTGATAAACTGCGCATCATACAGGTTCGGGTCGTACAATAGATGTGGTGATTCAAATGAATTGATAAGATCTTTGAAAATGGATATGTATGGAATAATAACTCATTAAGGAAATTAACCGGCAATCTCAAACTTGGGTGACATTGCTAGATTTCGTCAGGAACATTGCCATTAGTTTAGTATAATTTTTAAAAACCATTCTTGTGTCCATGTAAGGCTAATTTTGTCACACAAGATTTTTTCACTTGCTCTCACAATACCTTCTTTGCATGGTACCATTTACCCTTAAGATTTTTACGCTTGGTCTACTTTTCTCATTTTAGTTTTATTTAGTAAATCCTTTAAAGATATCTCATAAGATATCAGTGTGGCATTGCTTTAGGAGCTATAGATATGGTTACAGACTTAGACCACTGCATTTCCTGTCAATCTGTGTTTGTACCGGAGAGAGTCGAGCCTATAGTTTTCAGTAGTAGTACTATGTAGAAGTAGTATTGTGTGCCTGGGTGTGTGTGTCAGGGACAGATGCCTTTGCTCTTCCTGAAAAGCTTTCCAGTTTTATCTTTCATTTTGATTCTCACTTTAAAGATGTGGCCTTGTAAAAGCACGCTAATATCATTTGATAAACACAGGTTAAGTGTGAGACGACATTTGCAGCAGATGATACAAGGGAGGTGGGCTGATAATATGGGCGGACAAGGACGGGAGGGATAGTAGCCAATGTTCGGTGTTATTTCAGTATTTTATTTCCCTTTTCATTCATTCTCGTTTGAACTAATCTCTTTTTTTACGACTGGTAGGATAAGACTACAGTAGTTTGACGCCATTGGTTTGTCATTTTAATGCCCTCCCCAGTTAAGGTACGTCACATATGATTGTACGTGTATCTGAAATCATATGCTTGATTACCTCTGTATGTGAGTGCACGCAGGTGTTTGCGTGTGCACATTTGTCTGTGCACGTGTGTGTGTGTGTGTGTGTGTGTGTGTGTGTGTGAAAAGGAAACAGAGCACAGTGCAATGGTTATCTATTATGTCTGCTGTAAATAATTATGTCCCCTTTCCATAGCCTTTTAATATATGGAGACGAATATTTAAAATTTGAGATACATTTTTGTCTGGAAGATTTTTTATAGCCACATGGGGAAAAGTTATTAGACCACTGGACCAGGAGCACAGTGCCATTCTAATAGCATCCGAGAACCAGAATTCAAGACAAAATTTACACCTCTGTTGTCTTCAATTCTGTCTTTCTTGTATTTTAACCACTTATTTTAAATGTTACTTATGGATCAGAACTGTACAGATTCTGTAAATACGACAACAATGGTTTCTTTTTTCTGTTTTTGTATAGAGAGAGATTACATGTGTTAAGACTACAATAATAATTTAATGAGACATTTCACAATACTTAAGCTATTGAGAATACAGACACAGTGTGAAAATAAGTGCTAAGATATATTCTTCTGTCTCTTTGTACAAAACAGTGTTGACTAAAAACAAAATAAAAGGGAGATATCTCAAGCCTCATAGTCCCTCTGTGTGTTTCCATACATCTCCAGCAGCAAAAAAAATCTGAGGGGAAATGGTGACACTCCTTTATTTTTTGTGCCATCGTGAGCCAAAAATTAATCTCACTCTCACTCAGATTGTGAAATGCGTTTCTTATGTATGTGCAGATTTAAGCTTAGGTTTGCTTCGTGACATAATGTACACGAAACGTGAATGAGAGCTTCTCAGCCACTGGTGTTGCCCTGGATACGTCTGGTTCACCGCATCATGAACAAACTGCGAGAAAATACTGATGTCACTGAACTTACCTCTCATTTCTGTATCTACTGATTCATGTCAAACATATTCTGATTATTGATTCCTGTATGAAACTGCTGTTCCTAATCGTGAGAATGTCGTACATGCTGTTTATTTTTAAAGTAATAGCTGTTTATTTTAAACCCATTTGCAATTCAATATTTCACAAACCTACTCTTTCTATTCCTGTCTCACTCCCCCACTCTCTTTTTCATTCCCCTTTCTCTCTCTCTCTCTCTTTCTTTCTCTCACACGCTTCCTTCAAGCAGCCAATCACAGAATACATTGCAACACATGTAACTATTTCTTGACAATTAACTGTTACCTAGCAACTGGACCTTTAGAGAAAAAAAGAAACTGAGAGAGAGAGAGAGAGTGACGGAGAGAGGAAGATAGAGACAGGAATAAGAAAGATTTGTGTAGTATACTGTGTCTTGGTTTGGGTGCTACAACATATTACACAGAAACAGCAAGTACAGATGATACGCAACACCCACACTTGTCCATTGCGACAGGGAGAAAAAAGACGAAGAGAGCTAAACGTAAGCAGGGAAGTTGAAGGAAGGCGTGACAGGTACATAGATACAGGAAGTCGTGAGTGGAAAGATTCACGAAAGTAATTAACAAGGCACGACGAGTCGCAGTCGTGAGGTTCATTTAAAAAACGACAGATAACGGACGCTCGTTTACGTCAGACGAAGTTCATACGTACCAATATTCCCTCACACCTCCTCACCAGGAGACTGAAATACAAGCAAACATCCTCTCTTGAAGTCTGAAGTGATACTGGTTCGTCTATAAGTCCTGTGTTGACCAAAAACAGTGGCCCACAGACTCAAACGTTCCTGTTAAAGTAACGCGCGTTGAACTAACCGTCGCAACACTGCCACCATGTGGCCGGAGTTACATAACGCTCACATCTGAAGAGGCAGTCTAGCTATGGTTTGTATTTTCAGCTGTTAAAACTACACCACTATGATACTTTTTGTTACGTAAGAGCACAAAAAGTCGATAATCTGTTCTAGATAGAGTGCGTTGTGTTACAAAGCAATTGTGTCCCTCAGTGCAGATGTTCATAATTAGTGTTCAGTATTGTTTGAGGGAATGGATGTCATTAGTGAGTAGCATACTGCTGTTCTCTATTAGAGAGTGTGAAAGGGCATGTGTGAGTGATATTTAGTATTTTATATGCAGCAGGATTTAATGTGTGGTATATAATAGGACCCAGCTCTCTTATACACAGAGGAACAATATTTTAATACAAAATTTGGAAGCCTGAGAGAAATGATGCCAGCCGGCTGACATCATTTATGAAAAGCATGTGAATGGAGATGGTTGGCACACATAGAGCGTAATATGATGATAATTTAATAATAACCACATGCTAACCTCTGCATACATACAGGCACACATGTATAACGGTGGCTATGTAAAGTTGAAGTCGAAAGTTTACATACACCTTGCAGAATCTGCAAATTGTTAATTATTTTAGCAAAATAAGAGAGATCATATAAAATGCATGTTATTTTTTATTTAGTACTGACCAGAAAAAGATATTTCACATAAGATGTTTACATATAGACCACAAGAGAAATAATAGCTGATTTTATAAAAATGACCCCATTTAAAAGTTTACATACACTTGATTCTTAATACTGTGTTGTTACCTGAATGATCCACAGCTGTGTTTGTTTAGTGATATTTGTTCATGAGTCCCTTGTTTTTCATGAACAGTTAAACTGCCTGCTGTTTTTCAGAAAAATCTATCAGGTCCCACAAATTCTTTGGTTTTTCAGCATTTTTGTGTATTTGAACCCTTTCCAGCAATGACTGTATGATTTTGAGATCCATCTTTTCACATTGAGGACTCATATGCAACTATTACAGAAGGTTCAAACACTCACTGATGCTTCAGAAGGAAACATGATGCATAAAGAGCAAAAACCTTTTGAATTTGAAGATCAGGGTAAATTTTGACTTCTGGGAAACATGTAAATATCTTCTGTAGATTCTGAACGGCAATAAATGAAAGAAAATATGATATTTAGGCAAAATAAGAAAAATGTACACATCTTCATTCTGTTCAAAAGTTTACACCCCTGGGTCTTAATGCATCGTGTTTCCTTCAGAAGGATCAGTGAGTGTTTGAACTAGAGTGATAGTTGCATATGAGTCCCTCAGTTGTCCTCAGTGTGAAAAGATGGACCTCAAAATCAATACAAATACACAAAAATGCCATAAAACCAAATAATCTGTGGGACCTGAAGGATTTTTCTGAAGAACAGCAGGCAGTTTAACTGTGCAGGACAAACAGGGGACTCATGAACAACTATCACTATCTATAACTATCACAATAATAAAAAAAAAGGATTATTCAAGTAACAACACAGTATTAAGAATCAAGTGTATGTAAACTTTTGAACAGGGTCATTTTTATAAATTCAACTATTATTTTCTCTTGTGGTCTATATGTAAACGTCTTTTATTTGAAATATCTTATTCAGGTCAGCACTAAATAGAAGGTACAATAATTTTGGTACAATAATTAACATTTTGCAGATTCTGCCACCAGTAAGTAAAAGGAAAATCTCTTTAATCCCCTTGAACCATACTAATCAAAGTATACTGTAAAAAGATTGTAATTTTAAGGATAAAAGACTGTTAAAATGCTACAGTGAAAACGTATTCATTGGTAAACAGTAAGTTTCCTTACTATATACAGTGAAAAATTGCAGTGGACATTTCATGTAATTTTGCGGTAAAATACAGTTTTTGGAAGTGAAAAAGAACCACAGCTGCCAGTTTTTAATTGAAAATTGTACTGATTTTTTTTAACTGAACTTGTTTAGTCATAAAATAGACATTTTATATTTTACTGGATATTTCTTTCGTATTAAGAACGATGCCAACCAAACAAAAAATACGTAAAATAATTAAACATAAATAAGAAAATTAAGTGCCTGGTTTTGTTTACACAGAACTAAGGATTTAATTTGTAATTGTAATATGTTCCATCAGAGATATTCAACATTCAAGAATTAATATTGTGTCAGCCAACCCCTGCATTCAGTTCAATACTTGAGGACAATTAAAAAATGAATAATTAATCATAAAAAGAAGCAAAGATAGAATTATATTTTAAAGTATTAAAATTTATTCACCTGTTTTTATTCCTGTCACACACATGTCTTTGGATATGATTCAACTGAAGATTCTCCACAGAAAATAAAAACTGATTGTATATGGCTTTATTGTTGTTTAGCCTTGTTTTGGAAAGAGCTGGAGTATCTGTTTTTACTCTCAAGTAACTTTTTTTCATTTGATATTATCCTGCTGGGAAGGTTTTCCACAATCAACATTCCCAGCATTTGCTTTTCTGCCAGGGAACTTTAATCGCACCTTTGAGACCCAAACGTGAAGGAGTACAGACAAAAGAAAATGAATGCACACTTTTATAGTATACTAACATTTCTAAAACGTGAATTACGTCTTATCCCCAATATAAAGGACATTTCCTGAATAACATTAATACATTTGATTATAATATTTTCAAATCCTTTTATCTATCCCTCTACCTCTCACTCTCGCTCGCTTTAACCCTTCCATTTTCATTCTTGAACACATTCACTCGTCTGGTTTTCACCCCCTTGTTTACAGGACGGACCACTCGAACGATGTACCGCCGTGGATACTTCGCTTGACTCGGTCCCACAGTCTGAGGAGCCGTTTCCTTGCCATCCCCTCCTTCCTCCCCCTCCTCACGGTAACCATGATGACGGAGGAAGGGTTCCAGGGTTGCTAGGCGATTGTTAAGATCTGTGATGCGCCTCTGTAAGTGGGAGACTTCTCTGAAGAGATCATTTAGGGACTCTGAGAGAGGACGAACCCTGTGAAGAAGGAGAGAGTGTGAAATGGGGCGAGATAGAAGAGACTTCTATGTTTGTATGTATGTGCGAAAACATCTGTAGGCTTACGAGAGCAGAAAGAGTGTATAATCGCTTTTCTGAGTTTCTTTTGTAAGGGTTTGGCACACACTTAACACTCAAAAAAGTCAGTGTATTAAGTCAGACCTCCAGAACAGACCCTATAAATATGTTAATAATGCATTATTGATGCGAATAAGGAGATTTCACATTTGTTTTAGCATACTAAAATGTGGGTCCAGAAAGTCAAAAAACATACATTCACAGGATGTAGTTTAATATGACAAGGCTGAGCTTCTGGTCCTCCTAGCCAAGACCTGCCTCACAAAAACTCAAAAGGTCACACCGCCATTGCCTCCAGGTGTGTTAAAACGCTCTGTGCCAAAGGATGATGAGTCCTTTGTACACCACATTATGACAACTGTCCAATCCTGCCGCTTCACGGATAATAACAAAAGAAAAACAAAGCCTTTTCTCCACAATTTACTCTTCTCTGTGGCTCATCTGGTCTCTAACATTTTGAAAGCTAGACTACTGCAAATTTCTTATGGCAATTGCCATACAGTTTCTCAAACGCATCTGAAATGCTGCCATCCTGGCAAGGCGTTGTTGTTCTATGCTTTTTGCATATGTTTCTACGTAAACATGCGTTTTATTTACGTAACAGTATATGACCGTTGTGCTACTTTTTCAGCCACACTGACTTGCTCAAGAGCGCCTCTTTTTAAACGTCACGTCAGGTTAAAGTACGTTCTAAACCCCGCGTTCTTTTCTGGAAGTTCGAGTCTTTAAACACAAAAACAAGATCGTACGTTTCAAATACAAGTATCCTTTAGCTTCAGCGCTTCAACGGCGGACATATGTCTGTTGAACCTTTAGTTAGTTTCTGTTGTTAGTTTAGTTTAGCTTACAGTTTTTGTTCTTGGTGCTTGAGGCTAAGCTTCGCATGCTTTATGATCATTAGCTGATCTGATTTGATCTCGTAATTGCCATTTGATTCATACACGTAATTCTTAAATCGCTTTGGGATGCCTTATGAAACAAAAATATATGGGAATATAGCCTACTGGAAAATATAATGCAAACGATTAAATAATACATTACCATATATGAGCAAATTGTTTTTTTGTTCCTTCAACATTCTGCAATATATGCATGGACAAGTATGTTTAGCTTATATATTATATATTGCTACTAATAAGCAATGCAGATTACTGCACTAAATTTATCCATGTAATACCTTTCATGAAACAATTTCATTTTCATGTTAATGCAACATATTCATAAACTTTTATCTCACTTTATAGTTTGCATATACATTTCATGTACAGTATGAAAATATTTGTAGTGGTATATAAGAAAAAAGTTTTTGGACAATATATGTAACGTATGTAATGTAAGTAATGAATATAAAATTACATAGGCTACATTACATCACTAAATGTATTGCCACGTTTTCAATATATGAATATTATGTATATTTCAGTTCATTGTAATATATTTACATAATATTGTGTTCTGTATAGTTGTTAATATACATTAAATAATTTAATATATTGATTGTTAGGGACATATTTTCTTTGTGTAATGGATAACCTCTGCATTTATGCATTGCATATATGTAATTTGATCTAATATAAATGTTACACAGATTTATATATACTAAGGAAACCTTTTAAGTGCTGTTTTGATGCTTGTAGCTTAGAATCAGCTATATGAAAACAATCTCCTTAGGGCTAGAGTGTAAGTCTGTTAAATTGCCGACTTCAGAATAACAAACCCCCAAAGGATGGTGCGTTTTTCTAGTTCATATAAAACAGTCCTACAAGCAGCTTTCATGTGCAAAATTTTTTTTTTTTTTTGTAAGAAAGCTTTAGTGAACATATCAAAGAGAAATAAAGTTGGTTTAAAATATTTTAAGTGTTGTACCAAATTGCATGTTATACAAACATTAATTGCTTTACTTGTTTTGTACTTTAACACCATAGTACAAAGTCTTTTCAATGAATTTGTACAGGTATTAGGAAAGACAGCGTGTTACCTGGAGTAGTCTGGCAGAAGGGCATTGGGTTGTGAGTGTAAGAGAGTCTTGATATCTTTGAATATGCGTTTGCCCCAGGCGTCCAACACTCGAGTCACGCTGCGTATGTTAGCCACGTTCACATTCTCCGCTGCCGTGAGGGCAAAGACAATGAGGTTAGTCTCTAATAAGGCAGGCAACCACATGATGAGGCTGTCTGATACTTCAGAATGGTTTTAATCAGGTTTCTTTCACCACACTACAGGGCTTTAACTTTAAAGGGTGGAATTAGGAGATATCTATTTGTGTTTTAGCTAGGTTGACAGAAAAGGGTATGAGTTTGTTGGTGTACATTGGTCGATGTGATTTGTATTTTGATATTATCTCCATGAAATCTGGGCCAGTCCAGACTGATTTACTTTTTCACATAGGCCAACACACCAAGGATTAAAGCTGTTTTTGGGACGCATTTAGGAAAAGGGTTTACAAGACACCTAATATTCAGTAACATTATGAAGTGACCGCACTGACACAATCGAATGAGAACAAAACGTGAAGTAAATTTATCTGGATAATAACAACTGTGTTCTGTAGAGTTGCTTTATAGCTGAAATTTATTTCATTTTTATGAACTCTGCAGCATTGATTACACCACTGTTATTAAACTGAATGAATCAACACTAAACTGACTTAAGGTATAATGGCATTATTGCCTACTGCAGAGCTGCTTTATTACTGATTTGAGCTTGTTTCATAATTTGATTTACTATTATTGAACTGGATTGAATCAGTACTGAACAGAATTGAGCTGAATAATGACACTTATAGAGCTGCTTTATACAGTTGAATTGAATTGGCTTCATAACTAATTAGCTTTGCAACATTCAAACTGTTACTGAACAAAACGGAATTAACATTAAACAGTATTGAAAAAATTGTATTCATTTCATAATTAAAAAAAACTTTGCCAGATTAATACTGTTATTTATTTATTTATTTATTACTGTGAATCTGCTTTGAAATCTGTATTGTATAAGCGCTATAGAAATAAATGTAACTTGATTTTGACATGCAACTTTTCAACAAGCAAAGTACTAGGCCTGCACAGTATCAATTCAAATTTCATCTTATTCACTAAAAATGGGCTTTTATTAATATAATTCTGCTCACCTAACACCACTTGCATGTTTATTTATTAAATATTAGGCTAAATTGATATTACTTTCAGCTATAAGAAAGCAGTCTCACCTCGGTTTAACACATTTTACCATTCTTAACACACTTAATTGTGCACAATTTTACAGATTTTGTAATATTATTATGTTTTGGTTTTTTTTACCTCCCTCTCTGTAGTTCCAGTTCCCATAATCCACTTCATTGCTCATCCCAAGGCATGGAGACAAAAACACCATGACCACAATAGGCACCATCAGTATCATCTTTGCCGTCAAAACGGTCATGGTGAAGTGACTGAGGTTAAAGGAGAGACAGGGAGAAATATCAAAAAGTTAAACAAGTAAGAACACTCCTAATGTAAGGCAAGAGATTTCAACCTTTACCCTGCCAATACATCTGGCACACGGGAGAGCACTTTGTGTTTTTTTTTCCAGGACAAACAGCCAGATGTGTTTTAGGGGTCGATGATACTGTGGAAAATTTCAGTGCAGAGGCCTGAATTTTTATATGATCATCTGTTTCATCATTTCTATATTGTTTGTACATTTCTCCTCATGGTACTTTCCAGGGCTCTTTTTTGTTGTTGTCGTCCTTTTTTTTTTTTTTTTTGAATGTTTAGAATTTTTAAAATTAGAATTTAGTATTGAAGTTAATACACTACACAATTTTTGCGCAATTTTCTGCTAATTTGCACTCTGCAGGGTTGCCGGGTTTTCACAAAAAAACCCCCCAAAACTAGTTCAAAACTAGGCCAATCACGTTTCGAGGGGGGTCCACCGGTAAAAATCGCATTCGGGGGGGTAAAATACACGTTTTTTGGCGGGGTTCCCCTGGTTAAATTTGCATTCCAGGGGCTAAATATCACGTTATTGGGGTTGCTTCAAGAAAGCGTGGCCTTGGCAACACTGCTGTGGAGAAGTTGATGCTAGCTGCCAAAAGTTAGAGAGTCTGCAGAATTACTGGCATAAAGTTGGCTTGACATTGGACGTTGGATATTCGCAAATTTAGGGACCGTCTCTAAAGTTACATACGACATTAGTATACACTTTTCTAACTTCAATAGCATTTATAGCGAATGACTTACAGTCACACAACCAACTGTAAAGTGTTCATGTAAGTGTCAACTATAATGCACACCTTTTAGATTTTTAAAATTAATTATCATAAACTATAAATCATTTGTTAAAAATGCTATTTTTTCACTACCGGATAGGCTCAAAAGCAACATTTTCCATAATTTAGAGCTCAGTAGCATTTGAGGAGAATCACTTACAGTCACAAAACCAACTATAAAATGTTCATATAGATGTCAGCTATAATGCACACTTTTTACATTTTTTATATTTTTAAAATAAACTGTAAATCATATGTTAAAAATGTGTTTTTTCACTACCCAATAGGCTCAAAAGCAACATTTTCCATAATTTAAAGCTCAATAGCATTTGAGGAGAATCACTTACAGTCACAAAACCAACTATAAAATGTTCATGTAGATGTCAACTATAATGCACACCTTTTACATGTTTGATATCTTTTAAAATAAACTGTAAATCATATGTTAAAAATGCAATTTTTCACTACTGAATAGATAGTTAACAGATTCCACAGAAAATTGCATAGTGGATGATAGTCACAGACTCTCAGATTATAATTCCATCCAGTCGGAGAATGCCAGACATGTTTGATATTTTGAGCCGATTATTAGATTGATTTTAATACATATTGTTTTCATTTGTCATGCGTCTCCTAGCAACAAGGTGCATGTTTTTGCGTAAGTTTGTTGTGATCAGAATGACTTTAAAGTCTGGTAGTGTATGTTGGTTTTTTCTCCGTGACTATTACAAAGTCGGTAAATATACGAGACCCAGTATTTTAAGATGTGTTCAGCTTTTAAAAGTCGTGTAGTGTGTTCCAGAGGCACAAATCCCATATATATATATATATATATATATATATATATATATATATAGGTCATTCTATAATTGTGGGTACATCTCATGTCCATTAAGTATATTTTTTATATATTTTCAACAATATCAAGTTATATGTTGAAAAAGCCATATCTTTTGTTCAAAAATGATGTTCATATCACATACAAACCTGGTATTCAGCTGTCCGATTTTTTAAAGTTCCTCATTCTACTCTGCATTTAAGCAATGAAAACGACCTCAAATATAAATTAATTAAAATAATTTTTATCAAGTTTTATTTACCAAACATTATTATTACATTGACAACCATTAAAACTGTTACTCTCAAGATCATTAATTAGTTCTACTTATATCATGGCATATAAACACAGTAAAAAATCTCAATGTTATTATGCAAATTTCCACTCAACATTGGGTTAAGCACCTTCTTCTCTGACCGTTTGAAAAAGGAAAAATTACTTTAATTTATTTTATGGGTTTCATGCCTTCTTTTGTGCCGTATCCATGGAAAGTGCCTCATGCTCTTCACTTCCCAAGAACAATCACACGAGTGTCGGGTATTTCCACTCTATTAAATGACTGCGATCAGATCACAGAATGACTCGAGTTCATTCACGAACACAGAAGGGAGATGGGCGACGGGTTGATTGTCTTGTGACCGGCCTAACTGATAGCAAACTCAATTAGCTTATTTGAAAGAAAATCTCCTTTGTGCTGGAACCACAAGGGCCAAAGCCACAGAGAGCTCTCTGAAGTAAGACTACCATAAAAAGGCAGAACTCAAAAGATGATCATTAGACTAAAACGACTACATTTCAGAGAAATGCTGCAGGAAAGCAATGAGAAACTGGAGTGACTCCACACTGAGAAGGAGTCCAGAGGGGACAGAGAGCTTTACATAATATTGAACTTGGAGATCATAGTAATTGACTTTGCAGAGTGAGTCACTAAAGAGGCATTTCTTAAAATGGCTCCATGTTGTGGCGTAGCAGATATCTGGATGTGCTCAGGAGCTCGAAAATCACAGGATTAATGTTTGATCAGGACACTTCTGTCAGTTTTTACCCATTTCACATGGTTTTTTTTTTTTTCAAATCATGCACGCTTAAAAATGCAGAGAGAAAAAAATGGCATGCAATAGGAATATCAATCACACACCTACAACAGATATAAACAAATCCACTAACATTTGTTTTTATTGATTCCGTACACTTGCTGTAAAATTGATTTTTGATGCTTTATGAGATCTAGACCAACCCCACTGCTAGATATGAAGGCTTTATCCAGCAAAGAGAGGGGAAATAGAAGGGTAGTAAAAAAAAGGAAATATTTTTTACTTTTAAAGATTTAAATTTCACTGAAGTGTTACTAAGTTACTTACTTTTTCAGGAAATGAGATGTGGCTTTTTTTTCTCTATTTGTCCTCCTCTCCTCTGCTGTAATATTGCCGTCCTGTCCACTTCTCCTCTCTGAACAGTGTGTTGAAGTCTGTTGACAGTCAGTGTGCAAACACTAAACTTATGTCTGGCCTGCATAAAAACTATGATGCTGTGCACATTCACCTCTCTCTCTCTCTTCTGTCTTATTCTTTCCCCTCCCTTCGACTCTTTTTTCAATTTTTTTCTCTCTCCCACTTTCCTTTTCTCTCGCATCTCCTTTCGTTCTTTCTCTCCTTCTGTCTCTTTCTCCCCCCTCTCCATCTGTTGGGCTCTGTCTTCTCACTCCCAAACTATCACTCTTTTCCAGATGTGCACCTTTCTTTAGATTTTTGTAAATGTTTTTCTCCCTTCAATCATTTGCCCGTTTTCTCTTATAGTGAGACACACTCACACAAACAACAGACCTTATAATAAATAGTGATGACCTTTCATAGACATAATGGTTTTCATAATAAGATCATAATGCCTTAAAACTAAAATCTCCTGACATTTTGAAGCATTCTAAACCTTTCAAACATTATAAGTGTTTCAAATAGTGATAACCACTTTAAATGTCCTCATCAGTCAGTTTTTGACCCGTTTTATTTTGTGTGTGTGTATAGCCAAATCTGGATGCACAGAGGATCTAGCAGGTTAGCAGAGAAGTCAGTCTCATAAATCAGGTCTCACATGATTTCTGTTATTTAATCAAAAGGCTCTTTAACATCGCCGAGCAACAAATGCATCAACTTGCATGTGCCTTTCAGTCGGAATGCTCTTTATTAAAAACACTGCATTTGTAATTCAGTCTCTGTCTCACAGTATTATTTCCATGGTTACAGTGGGCGAATTTTTGTGGGCCACTACAATAAACGTCTGAATTAAACCTAGATAAAACAATGTTCAGACTTATATCTGCCTTATTTTAAATACACACACACACACACACACACATATATATACATATATATATATATATAAGAAACATAAGATGTACACTTATTCATATTTTTGAATTTAATGCAAGAAGACCATTTTTGGAAACTTCACAGTCAATAGAAGATCTTGTACAGTCACCTCAAAAGACAAACTAGAGGTTCCTGTATTAAGGATATGACCAAAACCTTTAGATACTTAATCTGTTTTATGGTCATTTATATCCAGCAGTCATTTATCTTCTTTCAGTTTTTCTTCCAAAGTTTTTCTTTCTCACAATAATAGCCTGAAATCAACCTTTTCCTTAATGCTATTGTAGTTCTTTGCTATCATGCCCATGCGTTGATTTCGACTCTTATTGTGCAGAAATAAAAAGATGAAAGAGATTGTGGGACGGAAATACTTTTATTCCCTGGTATCCAGATGTTATATTTGTTGTACGTTCTCTCACTCTCACCCTGGTCTGTTTTTGTGGTATGTGAGGTCAGTTTTGCCTGGCTTATATGAGTATGTGAGTATTCCTTACTTCAGCTCAGAAGTCACAAGGCACTCATGCACCTGTTTCTCATTAAACAAGGCAGTTTGTCACCTTTAACTGAATTCCTTACTCTTCTTTTTACCTCGCTCTCCATATATCTCCCTATCTCAGTCTCTTTATCTTTATTAGTTGGAGCTTGAATATTCAACTATTTCAAATATGTAAGGTGTGTGAAATCCATGTTAATGGCTGTATTTTGATCTTATGTGAATCGTCTTTACATCTTTTTTTTACATCTTTTAACACTTAAACGTATTTATATTTAACATTTGAAGTATAAATATATATATATATATTTCTGTTGCCTGTATACAATAATATTTACTTTGAAGTCATACTAAACAAAGGAAAAAGTGGAAAAGATTTTGTACTGCTGTTTTTGATTTAGCCTATCTTTCCTGGCGCTAATTAGGCCTATTTCAGTGACAGTGATGTAATCATTACGTAATTCATTTTTGATGATTTTGGAACTTTATTTGACGTCAATCTGGCGCTTGCCCACAAAGTATCTTGTGCTCTTCTGCTGCCACCTGGTGGTCAGAATTGACTATTTTAAAACCCCATTACTGAACTTGCATACAGGTTATGAGTTGATTGGGTTTGTTTTGTTAAAACACACACACACACACACACTCATACTGATATTCTCATCATTATGGGGACACTCCATAGGTGTAATGGTTTTTCTATTGCAAAACTGTATTGTCTGTCCCCTTACCCTAACCCTACCCCTCACACAAAACCTTCTGCAGTTTTACATTTTTAAAAAACTTAATTATGCATGATTTATAAGCTTGTTCCCTCACCAGGACCAAAAAAGGAAAAGAAAAACCCCACAAGGTCAAAATTTACTGCTATTAATATCCTTGTGCACACATTTGGTTCCCATACACTTTTAAAAATCAAGGTGCTTCATGATGCCATAGAAGAAAATTTTTTTGTTTTAAAGGTTCCATTAAAGGTTCCATAAAGAACCTTTAACAACCTTTAACATAATGAAGGAAGGTTTTTTAGATTATAAAAAGGTAAGAAAGAGATGGTTCTTTAAAGAACCTTTGACTGAATGGTTCTTCTATGGCATCACTGTGAAGAACCTTTTAAAGCACCTTTATTTTTAAGAGTGTAACGTATTCCATATACTGATGACTAGTGCTGTTTTTTTTTATAATAAAATTATGTAAAATAACTGTTGCAATGGTGCAAAATAAATAACTTTTTACCACAACATAAATACAAAATAAACAAAATAGCAGTGTACAGTGAGAGAACTGCAAAATTTTGTCAAAATTGCAACACCATTTCAAACAAACACTACCAGTCAAAAGTTTTTGAACAGTAAAATGTTTTTGTTTTTTTTAAAGAATTCTCTTCTGATCACCAAGCCTGCATTTATTTGATACAAAGTACAGCAAATATTTTTACTATTTAAAATAACTGTTTTGTATTTGAATATATATTTAAAAATGTAGTTTATTCCTGTGATTTCAATGCTGAATTTTTAGCATCATTACTCCAGTCACATGATCCTTGAGAAATCATTCTAATTATCTAATTTGCTAATCAAAAAAACAAAAACAAAAAAAAAAACACATTATTATTATTATTATTATTATGTTGAAAACAGCTGAGTAGATTTTTTTCAGGTTTCTTTGATGAATAGAAAATTCTGAAGAACAGCATTTATCTGAAATATAAATCTTTTGTAACATTATAAATGTCACTTTTGATCAGTTTAAAGCTGTTTTTGCTGTATTTTGGATCAAATAAATGCAGGCTTGGTGAGCAGAAGAGGATTCTTTTAAAAAACATTAAAAATCTTACTGTTTAATTTTTGACTGGTATAGTGTATTTTAAAATGAAAAATAAAATATTTTTCTATTAATCTATTAGTCTGCATTAACATTACTTAATGCATATATATATTGACATTACATTTTCTTTTTCCATACTCAGTATGTCAGTCATTGTAATTTCGAAAGTGAATCCTGCATATATGATGTTGTCATATGTTTGTTGCATGTACAGGGTATGTGACCTGGTGCTCTTATAGCAGCACAAAAAACAAAACTTTAATTCAAATTCAGAATAGACATTATATAGCCTAGAAATAATGTTCCTTTATAATAACTGAAAAGCTGTCATTCATTTCAGTACATCACAATCTCAAATTCAGTTATAATTTAATCTCTCTAGGCAGGATAATAAATTATATATTTATATTTCTTACATTATGTTTACACTCTTTGTTACAATGAGAGGATTGCAATGTCCAATCAGATATGTTTACGAAATCAGCAGAAATGTCCGTGATTGGTTGCATTACTCAACACTAGAGAAACTTTGATGCTCTGGACATACCGGAGAGGTTGCCAAATCTGTTTCGCCAATACCCTGTTATTACTTTTTCAACTGAGGGTGCTTTTACAGCGTGAAAAAATGGACGTGTAGTGTGAGAGCAGTGTCATTTGCATGAGTTGGCAGCCCTATATTCATGTACATACATCTGACAAGAGCCCATAACCATAACCACACCTTAGCTTAATTTTTTTTACAAACATTTTGTAAATAACCTACATTTCAGTGTTAAAACCTTGTTTTAAAAAACGAACAAAATTTAGCTCTAGAATTAAAATTTAGCTCTAGAATTGATCACGCTATCAATACCAAGCAAAAAACAACAGTTCTATAAAAGGAGATAATTTAGGAAGTGATCTTGTGGAGTGAGAGAGGAAGTGGTTTCTGAGGATTGCATGAGAAGTTTGTACCTCATGTGAGAGCCCTGTAAACATCCACTGTGGTGTAATATGACTTAACTTCCCATGCTGTCTGGACAGAAAGCAGTTTTTTACCACTTTGTTTCTGAGCTTTGATGAAACAACAGAGAGAAAGAAAAGGTGGCTCATTTTGTTTCAAAAGAAAGGAAATGTAAATTTTTCTCAAGGATGTATTCAACCAAACTTGTCTTGTGTTGGATCGTAATTTTTTGCTGTTGGCAGGAAACTCAAGGTATTGTTGATCTTTAATTAAGTGTCATTACAGTGTTTGTTTTATTTCATTTTTATTATTGTATTGGTGCATTTCTCACCCACACCATCTTAAGCTGAATTAGAATCCATAAGTTATGAAAATATCAGGAGAGCATAGATGGTTCAATAACACAATGTTCTCTCCTCCGTTCCTCCAGCCAAACCTGCAGTCTCTATGCTGACTAGAACCAGAGTAGCACTAGCAGGAGACACTCTTGACTTCAGCCTGTCAGTCGTCATCCCAGCAAACGCCACCACTAGCAACATTGAATGCTACCACACTCAACCCACCAACAAGATGAGAATTTGGCATAAAGAACTTAAAAGTGAATTTAGTGAAGCTAAAAAAAAGGTAGTAGCACATATCAAAATGTCCAATAGCTCAAGTTCTGGCCATTACTACTTTAGTTATGCAAATCAAAAAGTGCATTGGGTGGTTCATGTGAGAGGTGAGTCTGCTGATCTTTTCATTTACTCCATATCTGAAATGCAGTGGCAATTTATAATCTCTTAGTCACATCTTAAACATTTATACGAATAAATAGAGATTTTTACTTCAGAACCTTTCACTCGATAAGTTCGTGGCTTGTGAGCCAATAAATAGGCTGGACAGAAACATATAGAGGTTCATTACGGATTTCCTTTTAAAAAAATAAAGACAGCATGTGAGTTTGGCTATGTGACACTGTAATTTATTAGACTGAAACTGCCACTTTCAGCAAAAGAAAAGCGATTGTGCAAAAAAAAAAGAGCTGAAACCTAAGTTTCTCTTTTCCGTTCTCTTTTCTCCTTGTTTCTTCACTCTTACCCCAATTCTGGGTTTTCCAGATAAAGGTTATCAGGAGCCACCTATGGAGTTAGAAAGTCCCATCATCACCATGATGGCATTCTCAGGAATTCTTCTCATCTTCAGTGTTGCTGGGTCACTTTTCATATTAAAGAGCTACAAGGTAACACTTGGCCACACACTGTGTCATTAAAACATACTGTAATAATTCAATCCATTTTATTTAAGTTTCTTTAATTTTATATGCTTTCTTTTGTACTTTGATTCATAAATCAGATGATCATGCTGTTAAAGTTCAAGTAATGGATTTCTGTACATCTGAAAGGACTCAGTCTAACAAAGACGGGTTATACAATGATCAGCCACAACTTTAAAGGGCACCTATTATGCAAAATTCACTTTTGTACATGGCAGTGTGTGAACACAACCACCCTACAATGTTAAAAATCCACCCACTCTTATTTTTATGCTGACTTCACGCCATGTCGTAATTACCGTAATTCCGAGATGACAACACGTGACATTTTACTCATAGCTTTCCATGTTGTCAGACTCAGAGGTAGCACCTAAGTAGTGCCAAAATGAGCCTGGCGGCGGTCATGTGGTACATCTGTCACTGGTCCAAGTCGTAACTCTCAAAACATTCTGAGTTTACAAGTTGTAATTACGAGTTCAGGAGCACGTGAGGGCTTTGGCGTTGATAGTGTTGCCATAGAAACTCATAATTCAGAATGTCACGTGTTTTCATCTCGGAATTACGAGATGGCGTGAATGCAGCATCAAATCTCCATTAAACCAAACTAGTCTCATTAGGCATGTGGTTTTGATTCTCAAAGCAGTGTGGCATCACATTGTTTAGGCCCCACCCACGGCCGCTGACTGACCCAACCAGTCTCATTAGGCGTGCGGTTTTGATTCTCAAAGCAGTGTGATGTTACATTGTTTAGGCGTACATTGTCAAAATCTGACTCCAAATAATTTGACTCCGGGCTGCTTTGTGAATGTCATGTCGTTATAGTTCTAGCTAATGTTTTAACCATATTTGTGTACATACTTTATCAAAGTATTTTAATTACATTGCACTGTTACGTCCCACTTTTGGTGTGTTTGGCTTCCCATATGTATGACTGAACACCGGTTTTCTACCGACTGTTTATTGCTGTAGGTATGTGAAGCAGAGATGTATACGCTACCTGCGGACTGTGAAAATGTAGGCTTTTGAAAATGATGACGTTTTAGTTTTGTTGTGATGCATAATGTACTAACAGACATCTATGTTTTTACTGGTTTTACACATGTACAGTAAGGTGCATTTAACGTTTTCCAACATTTCAGTGTGGATGAGAAACTAATGTGGACAGAGAGTGTTTTAAAACTAAAACCTTGTTTTCAAATGTATCCAGATTAATGAAGATGTAGCCTGAGCTGAAACTTCAAAGACACATTCTGGGGACACCAAAGACCAATATTACATATTGTTAAAATAGGTGCCCTTTAAAACTAAACCGACAGGTGAATAACTTTGATTACCAGTGTTGGGAAAAGTTACTTTTAAAAGTAATACATTACAATATTATGTTACTCCATAAAAAGGTAACTGATGCTTACATAACTTATTATGGAAAATAATGCATTTTGTTACTTTTGCGTTGCTTTTTGTCACCTGAGCTAACTTGCTATTTAGATTTGTTAATAACAAAACCCCCAAAAGTTCTATTTTTTGGCAACTCTAAAGACACTCTCTACCAAAAGTGAAAGTAATAAGCTTCAGGCTGAAGGAAGTAATTCTGCTTCTGCATCTCACTTTCAATTTCTCTCAACAACACAGGGACAGGAGAGGCGTGAATGAATAAAAGGGAAAACAATGTAACTTGCATTACTTACTTGACAGAGTGACTCAGAATTGTAAATTTAAAAGTAATCTGTTACTTTACTAGTTACTCAAAAAGTAATCTGATTACGTAACTTGTGTTATTTGTAATGCGTTACCCCAAAACTATAATGTCACAATGGCATCTGTCAAGCGTCCACAATATTAGGCAGCAAGTGAACAGTCTTGAATTGAATGTCTTGAAAGCAGGAAAATGAGAAGAATAATGAGCGATGGCTAGACGACTAGGTCAGAGCATCCCCAAAACGACAAGTCCTGTAGGGTGTTCTTGGTATAGTTAGTACATACCAAAAGTGGTGTATAGAAGGACAACCTGTAAACTGGGCATCCAAATCTCACGTGGAGAGCGAAGGCTAGCCATCTGGTCTGATCACACAGAAGAGCTACTGTAGCTCAAACTTCTGAAAACTTAGAATGGTGTCAGAACTCAGTGTATCACACCTTGCAACTTCCAGGACATAAAGGATATTTTTTATGTCTTGGTGCCAGATACTACAGGACAAGTTCAAAGGTCTTGTGGAGTCCATGTCCATTTCAAATAGCAGCACAAAGGGCACATACACATATTAAGCAGGTGCTTTTAATGTTGCTGTGATTGATCAGTAGATATTGGTTCATAACTAAATGGTAAATTGTCAGTTCAGAAAAGATGAAGATTTTTGTGTTATTATGCAAGTTTATGTAATCCCATGTGGCTCCAGATGGACTGTCCAGAATTGCTTTGATTGCAAGATGGTGCTGTCATGACCAAAAAAGGGCATAAGTGTACTGTCCAGAAAAACACATGATACTGCTCGTTTCAACCCTAGGTTTGCCTCATTTTTTAGGAGCAGGCTTCTTGTAGAGATGACAAAAATGAAGTTGCGGAGCAGAGACCAAGGGAAAGTCATGAAGTGATATTAGATGAGGACGCTGCATCTGCATCATTCTACACAGTGAGACAACAGTCTGTTTCTCTTTTGGATATTAGTCATTTGCTCTTTCTGTGTCTCAGTATTTGACATTACCCTGGCATCCTGTTTTAATAAGGATTTTAAAAGATGTCTCAAATAAATTTATGTGTCACTTTATACTCCCTTTCAACAGGCACTACAATACAGATCAAGCTCAATTTATGATACACTGCATCCAGACACGATGCACGAAGAAAACACAAAGAAGAAAAAATCAGATAAAAAGGTTTGTTTGATAAGTGGTGTAATATTACATGAAATGTATAGCCTATAATGTAGACCTACATTTAAAAATATGGTTGTAAAATTTTTGTGCCGCTTTAAGTATTGAATATATAAGCACAAAGTGTATAATAACTCTAGCATGTTTTACTGAACATATAATCATGCAGCGAAAACCTCATTACATACACTTTGCATTTTTATTAAAACAAATTTTAAATATGTAATACATATTAAAGCAGCAGTAACAATAAAGCATTCAATAAAAGAAAACTGATTAGGTAATCCAGCAGTAAAGCATGTTGAGAAATATGTGACCATGGACCACAAAACCAGTCATAATTGTCAATTTTTCCAAATTGAGATTTATACATCATATGAAAACTGAATAAATAAACTTTCCATTAATGTATGGTTTGTTGGGATAGGACAATATTTGGCCAAGATACAACTATTTGAATATTTGAAATCTGAGTGTTTCAAAAAAACAGAATATTGAGAAAATCGCCCAAATGAAGTTCTTAGCAATGCATATTACTAATCAAAAATTAAGTTTTGATATATTTACGGTATGAAATTTACAAAATATCCTCATGGAACATGATCTTTATTTAATATCCTAATGATTTTGCCAAAAAATAAAATCCAATAATTTTGACCAATACAATGTATTTTTGGCTATTGCTACAAATATACCCGTGCTACTTAAGACTGGTTTTGTGGTCCAGGGTCACATATGAGCAGTCTTAAATGTGTGTTCGTAACAAAAGCATAACTGTATAGCTGATCCACTATGATCATCTTGTTGCAGAGAAAAATTATCATGTCTAAAGTTTAAATACAAAATGTTCAAATATGAAGCCTTAATTGGTTATCAATATATTACTTATAATTCATAGGTCATGATTGCGTTATTTCTGATTATTAATGAAGTCGTGTTTTTTAAAATACCAACCATTTCTACTGATGTGCTCTCTTTCAGCACTGCAAAGAGCAAGAAGATGAAGTATTTGATTCTGTCTATGAAAACCTGTGAATGAATGAACTTACTGGAATGTGATTAGTGTCAAATAAAGTTTTTTGTATAATTTAATAGTTTATGGGCCAGTATAACATAAAATAAATGAAATATCAAAACAACTGAATATGTATCGTTTTCCTCAAACTCAACCCTCTCGCCTTGATGCAGCCGGCGAAAGCCCCGCCCTTATTCTGTGTAAACCAATCAAAAGACACCTTCATATGTGTTCAACCAATGGACCACTCGTATCTGAACTTCCTGTCTGTTTGCTCCTCCTCCTGAGTCCTGAAGTGTCAACAATGGCAGCCGAGGGAGATTTTCTGACGCGCTACCGGGCGGTGTCAAATAAACTGAAAAAGTAAGAGCTAAAATGACATCTTTATATTACTAATGCACGGATCATTTCAATGTTAACTTTGGTAGACAATTAATGTTGTCTTCAATGCGGAGCATAGCCAAAAAATGTCGTGACAGCACTACATAACCCTCACTAGCATGTTGCTAATTACATTTCAAAAGCTACTAAATGAAGTTCACGTCAATGCGATGTATTATTGTAAAAGTACTGAAGATTTAAGTATGGACAGCTGAGGGTGACATCGTGTAGATGTTTAATTTCATGCCAGCGGCTTTGCATAACGAACCATTCCAGAGTATGTTCAGTGGGGATGTTCAACCTGTCACATTAATCTCATATAGTGGCCTTTTAATTTTTTTCTTCCCCCTTAATCACAGACGCTTTCTGCGAAAACCTAATGTCGCTGAAGCAAGTGAACAGTTTGGTGAGTAACCTTACTGTGACAGAAAAGCTATGCTAGGCGGTAATGCTAGTCTGTTTATCATTATGTGACATATTTCCTCAGGTCAGCTGGCCAAAGAGCTCAAACAGCAGGACTGTCCTCAGTATGCTGCCTTCTGTAATCTCGCAATGGCCCGGTAACACAGCATTTCACACAGCTATCATTTCTTCATCCTTTTGTCTGATCTAAAACAACATGTAGCAATGTTTTTTTTCTTTTCGTAGCTGTGAACAGACCCTCTTTAATGCTCCAGGAGAAGCCCTGGCATTGACAGATGCAGCTCGACTCTTTTTAGCCTCGGAACAGGAAACCAGAGCGCTGAGGGCTCCTGGCTTTGATGAGAATATGCAGGCAGCCATGAACTGCTATAGTTTTGCTATTAAGGTATTTATCGGAAACACATTTATTACGAGTTACTTAAGCTCAGGAGATAAGCATATATAAAGCAGGCTTTTATTTTGCAGGATGCTGGCCTCACTTCATGATTTAAATAGAATGAAAAGACTATTTTCAATCTAAAATTAGATGACTCTCCTGCTCAGCGTAGCGTGACACTGTTTTATTTTATTTTATTTTATTTTTTGATATTTTTTATTTTAGCATAATTGAGATATTTTTGTCATGTTTTATCACTTTTTTAAATACAGCGAAAATACCAGTCAAAAGTTTTTTAAGGAAGTCTCTTCTGCTCACCAAGCCTGTATTTATTTGATCCGAGGTACAGCAAAAACAGTACTATTTTGAAATATTTTTACTATTTAAAATAACTGCTTTCTATTTGAATATATTTAAAAATGTAATTTATTCCTGTGATTTCAAAGCTGAATTTTTAGCATCATTACTCCAGTCACATGATCCTTCAGAAGTCATTCTAATATTCTGACTTGCTGCTCAAAAAACATTTACTATTATTATTATATTGAAAACAGCTGAGTAGAATTTTTCAAGTTTCTTTGATGAATAAAAGGTTCAGAAGAACAGTACTTATCTGAAATAGAAATCTTTTGTATAATTATAAATGTCTTTATCATCACTTTTGATCAATTTAAAGCATCATTGCTAAACAGAAGTATTAATTTCTATAATTTCTTTCCCCCCCAAAAAATAATTACACTTACTCCAAGCTTTTGAATGGTATAGTGTATAATGTTACAAAAGCTTTTTATTTCAGATGCTGATCTTTGGATCTTTCTATTCATCAAAGAATTCTGAAAAAGTGTACTCAACTGTTTTAAATATTGATGATGATGATGCTGCTGCTGATGATAATAATAATAATTATAATAATAATAATAATACATGTTTCTTGTACAGCAAATCGGCATATTAGAATGATTTCTGAAGGATCATGTGACACTGAAGACTGGGGTAGTGAAAATTCAGGTTTGATCACAGAAATAAATTACATTTTAAAATAGATTCAAATAGAAAGCTGTTATTTTAAAAAGTAAAAATATTTCACAATATTACTGCTTTTGCTGTATTATGGATCAAATAAATGCAGGCTTGGTGAGCAGAAGAGACTTCTTGAAAGAGACATGTTACTGTTCAAAAACACTTTGACTGGTAGTGTATATAGTTTTCATAAATCTGTTTTAGAAACTTTAGTTTATCAAAGTTAAACGTAAAAATGAAGTAAAACATCTCTATACAATTTATATAACAAGAGTTATGGTTGTTTTTTATGGTTTTAGTTTTAGTTAATTATAATAATCCTGGCCTGACAGAAACATCAGGTGTACTATTTCTTACTATTCACTTTTATTTACTATTACTGCCTTACTCACTGAAGAGAGGACCATGATCAGCTACAAGCAGAGCAAAATATTATCTAAATAGTTATAGTTCACCCCAAAATGAAACTATTTCAGCTAATTGTCGCTTGCATCTAGCTGCAGTTTCACGTTTCATGTTGAAATACTCCTAAAATTGATTTAAGTCATTTGAAGAATACCTCTCTTTACTGGACTAATGAAGTAAAAAGCCTAAAATCTTGCAATCACATGCAGTTTTTGTGTGTGTTTTATACTGCAAATATGTACTTATATATTGTTTAGGTCTATATTGAGATGAATCAGCCTGTTATGGCGGCCAGTCTCTCACTGGAGCTTGGCAATGCTCTGAAGGTGAGACATTAATCATTGTAATACATGGAGCGGCTTTCTGTTTATAAATGAATTAAAATTGCATATTCATCTTGTTCCACGGTGCTTAATCTTGTTGTGGTCCTGTTTATATATTTGTGTGTAGGAGATGAACAGACCCGGGGAGGCGATAGTTCATTTCCAGAGAGCTGCAGAACTGCAGATTCAGACTCCAATTGAGGCCCTGCTGTCACTGTGGGAAATGGCTTCCTGCAAAATACTGACCCGTGAGTGTTTTCCTGTCTGAATGCAATGATTCATGTTGGTATAGATGAACTTCTGTGGTTGTCAGAGCAGTGATGTGATGTTTGATTGGTAGGTGATTATGATGGCGCTCTTGCCGTTCTCTCTGAGATGCAGCACATGTGTCAGGAACGAGGACTACAGCTACCCGGGACAAACACCCCTGTTGGTACGAATATAATGAACTTTCACAACATAATACAATCGATCTTAGTTTTGAAATCTACGTGTGTGAGGTTTGGTGGCCTAAAATCAGGGATTTTCACCAGATTTTGCTGTTTGTTTGGATTTCCTGATCATACCCTGTAATCACACATTAATAAGCAGCAGTCATGTTATGTCTTGTGACTGATTTCCATGCTTGTCAAGGATCTGTTTTGCAGTTGCAGAGTCAGCAGTCTTTTAGTTTATGTGGACATCAGCTAATAATAATGATACCAAGGAAATTAAGCATGTGCTGTAAGATTCTTTAGATTCATGCTTCAGTTGTCTTTGTTTTAATTCCAGGTGCATTTATGGATATCATAGCAAAGTGTGAAATCTCCAGGGTATTGCTTCTTATGCTGCTTGAGGTATATTATACATTTTAAATCTGTGAGGTTTACAAATACAGTTTGTGCATAATATTTAACATTTTACCAATTCCAAACTACACCAGTCTTAATAACTACTGATAATTTTGCATTTAATCATTTATAAGTGATGATATAATTGTCCATGAGGACTGGAAGTGAAAAAAATATTCAGGTGTGTATAGTTATTAAGCAGGTTTTCTTTTACAGATAAAATGAGTCAAAATAACATATTTAACTCAGACTCAAAGTCAAAAATTATTAAATGCCCATGAGAAGGATGCGATACTAATGCAATACTAGAATTTAAAAGTTAAAGAAGTCCACTTCCACAATAACAATTTACAATTAATGTACTCATCCCCTTGTCATCCAAGATGTTCATGTCTTTCTGTCTTCAGTCGTGAAGAAATTATGGTTTTTGAGGAAAGGATTTCAGGGCTTTTCTCCATATAACGGACTTCATTAGTTCCCCGAACTTCCAAAATGTAGTTTAAATGCAGCTTCAAAGGGCTCTAAACGATCCCAGCCGAGGAAGAAGGGTCTTATCTAGCAAAATGATCTGTCATTTTTTTTTTTTTTTTTGAAAAATATTAGTTATATTAGTTATATAATAATAATATTTTTAAACACAAAAGCTTGTGTAGCACTAGCTCTGGGATGCACGTTCATGATGAAGTTCATCGTCTTTGTACTCCGGCTCAAAAAGGTAGAGTATGGTGAAAAATTCCATCTCATTTTATCATACAACTTCATAATCGTCCGACATCGTTGTACCTTTTTCGTTTGACTTGCTTGCACTTCCTTAGTCTTGGCGCATTCGCTTTGTAAACACTGGGTCTGTAGTTCCGCCTATGTTCCGTGTGACCTTTCGACGTGATTCAGTAGTACTTAGCGTCGTGGATGTGCATCCCAGAGCTAGTGCTACACGAGCTTTTGTGCTTAAAAAGTATATAAATTTTTATTTTCCGAAAAAAAAAATGACAGATCGTTTCACTAGATAAGACCCTTCTTCCTTGGCTGGGATCGTTTAGAGCCCTTTGAAGCTGCATTTAAACTACATTTTGGAAGTTCAAAATCGGGGCACCAATGAAGTCCATTATATGGAGAAAAATCCTAAAATGCTTTCCTCAAAAACCATAATTCTTTATGACTGAAGACAGAAAGACATAAACATCTTGGATGATAAGGGGGTGAGTAAATTATCTGTAAATTGTTGTTCTGGAAGTGGAGTTCTCCTTTAAGGCATGACCATTGGACAACAAAATGCTCATTGGGGTCAGCACAGTCAGGGAACAAAAAAAAAAAAAAACACAGATGGAGAAGAAAAGACATGTTAACTGCAAAAGAATTAAAGGGAAAAATTAGGCGTGAAACCATTAGTAACCAAGTGCCACCATTTTCCAAAACTGCAACCTACCTGGAGTCTCTGGAAGTGCAGTGTGTCAGGTTCTCAGAGACTTTGCTTGGGTAAAAAATCCTAAAAATAACCCTCACTTAATAAGAATAACATGCTGAAGTGTTATGAAACACATCAAGACAGGTAAGTTGAGAGTGACTGTTGAAGGACCAGCATCACATCCTATTTTCCAGAATCTGGCATTTCATTTTGGGATTTTATTTTTAGTTCATCTCTGCAAGACCAAGTTTTCACTCCCAAAACTTACTGCCACATTCTGGAAGAAAAATTGTTCTAAATAAAATCTGACCATGCTGACCTAATGAGCATTTCGCTGTCCAATGGTCATGCCTTAACTTTGCAAATTCTAGTATTGCATTAGTATTGCATCCTTCTCATGGGCATTTAATAATTTTTGACTTTCAGTCTGAGTTTAATCTTTTTTTTTTTTCCTTGGCTCATTTTATATGTAACAGAAAACCTGCTTAATAATTATACACACCTGAATATAAGGAGTTTTTCACGGTCACGGACAATTATATATCACTTATAAATGATAAAATGCAAAATGAATAGTACTTTCTAAGACTGATGTGGTTTGGAATTGGTAAAATGTGTTTACTATCCCCAAAACTGACACTATATGTTTGTGTCTGTGTTTTAGCCTCCCCCTCAAAAGCTATTACCCGAGCATGCTCAAACACTAGAGCGATACGCCTGGGAATCCTTCGACTCACATAGTCAGGGTAAGACTTTCTAGCTAATGGAGAACCAGGCACAGTGTTTTCTTTGGTTGCTGATCTTTATAAACTGTTGTTACCCTCTTTGCTTTAGTAAACTTCCTTCCAGAAAATGTGTTCCTCCTTCTACAGTCGGTTGTGGTGAGTATTAAATATCTATTTGTAAAATTAGGTTGTTAAAATACACAGTCTATACAGAGTCCACATTTAAAATCTGCATTCAGAATCAAATTTAGCCTGGAAAATAAAAAAAACCTGGAAATAAACTGAAAACAAATTTTCCAACTCTAAATATTTAAAACAAAGAAGCATTATGACATAAACCTAAGAAATATTTTTACTAAGAAAATACATATTACAGATGATAAGTTTTGTGTCAGTAAGATTTATTTATTTATTTATTTATTATTATTTAAAGAAATAAAAAATTACATAAATACATTAAGCAAGGATGCATTAAATTGATCCAAAGTCAAAGTAAAGACATTTATAACATTACAGAAGATTTCTAAATGCATTTCTAATAAATTTCTGATAAATGCTGTTCTTTTGAATTCTCTATTCATCATGGTTTCCACAAAAATACTAAGCGGCACAGAGATTTTTAATGTTTCTTTAGCAGCAAATCAGCATATTGGAATGATTTCTGAATAATCATGTGACACTGAAAACTGGAGTATCACAGGAATAAATAAAATTATATATAAAAAATTATATATAAAATTAATATTTTATAATTATAATTTGTACCGTTTGATCAAATAAATGTAGCCTTGGCGAGCATAAGAGACATTAAAATAAAGTGAATGTAATTTAAACTTTTTACTAAAATGTTTATATTTATAAAATACAGTTGACGTCAAAAGTTTACATACACCTTGCATGTTAATTATTGTACCAAAATAGGAGGGATCATACAAAATGCATGTTATTTTTCCTTTAGTACTGACCTGAATAAGATCTTTCACATAAAAGACATTTACCACAAGAGAAAATAATAGTTGAATTTATAACAATGACCCTGTTCAAAAGTTTACATAAACTTAATTCTTAATACTGTGTTGTTACCTGAATGATCCACAGCTTTTTTTGTTTTGTTTTTTGTTTTGTTTTGTGATAGTTGTTCATGAGTCCCTTGTTTGTCCTGAACAGTTAAACCGCCTGCTTTTCTGCAGAAAAATCCTCCAGGTCCCACAAAAATTCTTTGGTTTTTCAGCATTTTTGTGTATTTAAACCCTTTCCAATAATGACTGTATGATTTCCAATCTTTTTCACACACACAAGGACAAAGGACAGAAGGTTGGGCTATATGTAAATGTCGTTGATGTAAAATATCTTACTCAGGTCAGTACTAATTAAAAAAATAATATGCATTTTGTATGATCCCACTTATTTTGGTAAACTAATTAACATTTTGTAGATTCTTCAAGGGGTATGTAAACTTTTGACCTCAACTGTACTTTGCAGTGAAAATCGTATGAAATAATTATAAAAAAAAGCAAAATAGATGCATTTCCAATAGTGGTCTCTGACTTTTAGACTGTAATATTGTCTAAAATGCGATAAACCGATTACTAGTAGGACTCTTATTTTGGATTAAATGCTCTGACCGGCCTGTTTACAGATGGCCTGTCAGGAAAAGGACACAGAATCTCTCAAGGCTCTCCAGACAGAACTATGGTGAGCTTTCTGTATTTCATGACCCTACGCATTTATCTACATTACACTGAAGCCTTTGCAATTAGATAACCATCACCTTTCTCTTCTCTCACAACAGGCCTCTGCTTTCGGCAGAACAGAATCATCTCCTCCACTTAGTTGTTCAGGAACGAATTACACCCTCCGGTCAGGGCATATGATTCAGTGCAATACACCCCCACAAAACAGATCTTATTGGAACATTCCTATGCTAGTGCCTGGTGCATTTTGCATGAGGACTGTAGAAGGTCACTGAACCTTACAGAGCTGTACATGCAGAAGGTTTCATTGCTTTTGTGATATAAATGTACATTTTATTCACCACTTTCATATAATGGCAAGATATTGTGTGAAAAAGTTAAATGATTATGTTAAAGCTTATTTAAAGTTGTTAAATATTGATGTTGTAAATAATAAAAGAGCAAAACTGATTCTTATGGCAAGGTTTTTATTTGTGTGATTAGTAAAATTAACGTCCTCCCTGGTTTACACTGTTTGGCTTTGTATTGAAAAAATAAAGTCCTTTCCATTTACTATCATACTGCAACATAAAAATACATCTAGAGCTGGTTAAAACTTTAACCGAACAAAGTAAGCAGAAACTGGATAGCTCAGACATCCATAAGGAGCTTCTTCCTTGAGAGGATGCTGAATAATTGCTCCCATCGAATCATGACTATATATTGACATTTAAAAAACAAAAGCATTCTAAAAATTATTTTGAACATTCTGTGCTCTACAATTAGAATCTTACAAGGTGATCATCTGACCACATGAGCAATCATTTATCATCATTATCATGCTAATCAAAAATGGCTGGCATAGCAACAGGGCCCAGGATGTCATTATCAAGGAAGCTGTTCTCCACACAGAAATTGTAAGTAAATATGGTGACAGAGGGTCTGTACAATGAAATTACAAAAAGATTGTGTATTCAGAAGTCTACATGATCAAGTGGATGATCACAAATTGAACAGCACCATAATGCATCGCAGTAACAAAGATTTGACCCTTATCTTGACCTAGAGACTATCCTGTGCTATTACCATCTACAACACAAAAAAATAAATCCATCGAAATAAAATAAACCCATGTTTAAGACATAATTCTTAAAGTGCAAGTGATGTTTTAAACTACACTTTGATAACTTATATTTTTCTGTATGTACTTTATATGTACAACTTTATCTTTCTCTTTATACATATTATAAATACATTTTTTACATTTCATTCTTGTATATACTGCATCTTCAGCATCTTAACCCCTGCAATAAAGCATGTAGACCCTCATACTGCCCTCAGTGCTTTGAAAAACAAGGAAAGATGACCCATCAAACCAATCTATAGTGTTACTCCAAACAAAAATGTTAACTTCTCTAGTCAATTTTTCTTAAATGCTGAATTAACACACTCTGAGTTTAAACTTTTCTCAAAAGTTTCAATGAACTGCTAATGCTGCGATTTGTTGCACAAGTTCTACAATTCCAACCAACGCCTGTAATATTTGAGACAACTCATTATTTTCAAGTTCTGCATTTTGAAGTAAAATAATTAAGGCTGTACATTAGCACTGAGAGCGAGGGCTAAAGTTTAATCCGCTCGTTTGCGCAGGATGATGTACATAATTCCAGTGAAGAGGGTCAGCAGCCACCCAAACCAGGCCATGATGTAGGACCAGCCATACCAGCCATTCTTCTCGTTCCAGTGAAAGTGATCGGTGTAGACTGATAGAGCCACCATGATGCAGAAACCTACAAGTCCAAGAGAAATGTATGAATGTATGACAAAAATGAATGTCTGTATGTACATTTTCAATAATACCCTAATTTAACCTTGGATTTAAAGAAACAGGAGCTTACAGGAGATGAGCTGCACAACTCCAGAGATGGTGAACCGCTTTCCTTTGCCCAGAGTAAAGAGTTGGAATATAAACACGCACAGAGAGAACACAGCAAACAGGCAGGACAGCACTGCAAACGCCTGGACCGCTTGCAGGTAGTCTACAAGGATGAATTAAAAAGGAATCGTGAATGTCCCAGTCTGTACACTCTTAAAAATAAAGGTTCTTTAATGGGATGAAGAACCTTTAACATCCATGTAACATTTTCATTACACAAAGGGGTTTTTATAGTAGAAAACGGTTCTTTGGAGAACCCAAAATGGTTCTGTGGCATCACTGTAAAAATCCACTTTTGGAATCAATTTTGAACAATGTACAAGCAAAAATATACATGCAAAATGCATACTGTTCCAAGTACTTGTATTACCTTTCCGGTAAGAGGTCGGTATGTCCATGTACACCCAGACATTATCATTGTTCTCCATCACCCATCTGCCCCACAAGTCTGTATAAAGGTTCTCTGTGAACCACCATGCCTGGGAAAATCAAAAACCTATCATTAACTACAAACAAAACAAAACAATGATAGTACAAACACCTTCAGATCACAACACACATACTTTTCACATCTGTTAAAAGGTCACGTATCTTCATGTATGATCAAGACATATGGATTTTATTACATACAGCTGACGTCAAAAGTTTACACACACCTTGCAGAATCTGCAAAATTATTTTACCAAAATAAGACGGATCATACAAAATGCATGTTATTTTTTTTATTTAGTACTGATCTGGACAAAATATTTCACCCAAAAGATGAATAGTTGAATTTATAAAAATGACCCTGTTCAAAAGTTTGCATAAACTTAATTTTTAATGCAGTTTTGTTACCCGAATGGGTTGTCCCTTGTTGGTCCTGAACCGTTAAACTGCCCACTGTTCTTCAGAAAAGTCCTTCAGGTCCCATAAATTATGTTTTTTTTTTTTAGCATGTTTGTGGACAACTGAGGGACTCATATGCAACTATTACAGAAGGTTCAAATGCTCACTGATGCTCCAGAAGGAAACATGATGCATTAAGAGCTGGGGGTGAAAACTTTTTAAATTTGAAGATCAGGGTAAATTTTACTTATTATGTCTTCTGGGAAACATGTAAGTATCTTCTGTAGCTTCTGAAGGGTAGTATTAAATGAAAAAAATTATATTTAGGCAAAATAAGAAAAATGTACATCTTCATTATGTTCCAAAGTTTAGACCCCTTGCTCTTAACGCATCGTTTTTCCTTCTGGAGCATCAGTGAGCATTTGAACCTTCTGTAATAGTTGCATATGAGTCCCTCAGTTGTCCTCAGTGTGAAAAGATGGATCTCAAAATCATAGTCATTGTAGGTAAACGCCTTTTATGTGAAATATCTTATTCAGGTCAGTACTAAATAAAAAATAACATGCATTTTGTATGATCCTTCTTATTTTGGTAAAATATTTAACATTTTGCAGATTCTGCAAGGTGTATGTAAACTTTTGACTTAAACTGTATATACATAAATGAGGAACAATGTCAACTTACATCATCTATAGTTGCCCAAAAAAGGAAGAAAATCGTAGTCAGATGAAGCAAACAGATTCCTGCCAGGGCCTTGAACATATTCAGAGGATGAGGGGGAAACAGGGTGGAACAATATCCTGCTGTAAAAGAAATGTTATAAGACATAACATCATGTGTTTAAGAAATACTCCACATCAAAAGGTCCTGTGCAATTCAGCAGTGTGTTACTGAGAATAGCCATGCTTTGAAATACAAAAGTTGCCTTGTATTTATAGATATCCCAGAAAAAGTCATATTCAAAATAAATCTATGCTTTTTATTCACACAGTGCTTTTAAATGTGTGTTTGATCTTAAATCAAGCACAGTAGATTTTCCCAGTATGCTGATAACAAAGCAGTCATGGCCTATGACATCACCACATTAAAGCTGCAGAAATGCTATGCAATAAACAGCAAATAATTTATCGCTTCTATAGCGTCACTTTACTTTTGAGATACTAGCTTTGTTTCTACCAAGATTTCATGCACAAATCTCCCACGACTGTTAAACTACAATGTCATGTGGGAGGAGGAGATTACTCTGATGCTCTTTCTTTAAGCCAAGATACAGTAGGTGAACTGCAATGTCATTTAAAATGCTGATTCATGCTATTCATACCAACAACAATAACGTTTTAAGAGAAATTACTGTGTTAAATCCCATTCAATTTTATATACTATATCAACAGTTCAGAGCAGATCTTCTGCAATGCATTCCTATTTTATATTCATTTTATGCCTGTTCAAAATACCGCTTGATGGGATAAACAATCTTATTTATTGTTAAATTCTAATAAATCTACATTAGACAAATATACAATGGAAGCTAAAGCACAAGCTCCCGCGAATTACAGATGTCCGACACAGAAGGAATTCGTGTCACGTCATGCGTTCGGGTGCATTTTCATCCAAACAGTTTTCACTCAATTCTAAACGTTCGATTGCAGTTTAAAATATATTTCCCGTTCTTTTATATCGATTCTAATTCCAAGACGCTTAATTGTACTAATAAATAATAACTTTACAACCTCACTGGCATAAGAATTCTACAGCGATGGCACAGATAATAAAAGGTTACCTTAAGTATTTTAAGCTCTCAATTTATTTCTTGATTTTCGTAGCCTATCTGATGCCCCAGCATCCGAGGATATTCGCACTTCCCCGCACCTCGTCCGTCGTCTCGCCCCCCTCCCGCACTCTTTGCTGCATAGAGGACCCCACCCATCCCAAGGACTTACTTTCAAGTCCTTACGTATCCCACATCCAGCGAAATCCTAGAACTGTATTGTCGCTCACTGGAAATTCATGCACGAGATGTAGTAAGAGACACACAAACGTTGATTTCTCTCAATGTCAAAACAGCTACCAAAAACATTTTATTTTTAAATGCCGGGTTGTTTAGATGCCTCCTTAAACGCACTGTAAATTACTTTAGCCGAGTGCTCAATTATGTGCAAGAGTTTGCGATGTCGTCATCCTTTTACCTAAAGCTGTGATGTGCTATACAGCGATCTATCCGCATGCCGCAGCATCTTAACTCAGCTCTTCTAGAGATACATGGTGACCGCAGACTCCACACTCGCCCGGTGTCGCACTCATAACTGCAGGCATAAAAGTGGTTGCAAAGGCCAAACGCAGCACATGGCTACCCAACAATAGGGTGATCTCAGAGCCAGTCAAAACCCATCTCTCCAATCACGATAAAGTAGCGCAGAGGCAGAAAATGATGCGCAGGTACTTTGCAGCGGTTGATGATGAGTCATCTAAAGCAGGTTTGGAGCGACACCTACTGTGGATTTAATGGAACAGTAGGACTCTAGGTGAGATCATTGACCAGTTGCATAAACGGCTTAAAGTTCTATTTTTTTCTTTAATAACAGTGACTTCTGTGCGCAGTAGTTGTGTTTTTCTTTTTTTTTTTAGGCTACAGTTTAAACTGCTGTTTAAGCTTTTTCCGACGTTTAAAGCTTAAACATTTTCTAAATTAAATAAGAGTCAACAAATTCTCTTATCATGATTTTGTGCAACTTCAAATCCTCTATATGTAATACGCGTGTGGTTCGGTGTTTAAAAACGACACCTAATGTCATTGGGCAATTAACCTCAGCTGTGGTTTATTCCATATAATGAGGAAGTTCATTTGCTTGGTTTTGCTTGCTTCAATTAGTAAAACCTTTCGTTGTGACTTGAGATTTGCTATATTGTATTTTTATACCTAGCTCGATAGGCATTGGCTCGCACGAACATAAAACAAGGCGAGCTAAACACCAAAAATAATGAAAAGTTGTTGAATCACTAACGAGCGGCAAAGAAAGCCTATCCAGTATGAACAAGTACTACCTTCTCCCAATTTGTATTTTATTGTTGGCTTTTCAGATTGTTTTCGGTAACGCCAGCTGGAAATTCCCTCTGTCAAAGTCTAAAGTTCACAACGAGATTTCCAGTGGCGATTTCTTCAAGTCTCTTTGGCGAAACGCAAAACATCGAAGAAGTGTGAAATATGCAGGAGGTGGACAACTGAAGACTGCGGATTCGGCACAGAGAGCACAAAATAAACCGCAGTCTGAATGCGGTGACAGAGTATTAACAGTTACTATAAAACACGCCGACGTCATCAATATCCGAATCTATGGACGTAAGTGTAAACAACGACATAATTCGAATCGACCAAGTCAAGTGCTTATTTAAACTGCAGCTTTTGTGGTTCTTCATTTCTGATAGCACATGGAGACCTGCTTCACTTGGGCCAGTTAGCAGCTTTTTGTGGTGTTTCCATCAAAACTACAAACACAGATGTTCGCCTGCTGTTCAACTATGGTTCCTGTTATGTGAAACAAGAGGCAAGCTTCCATTTTGTTTTTCATTTTAGTCTTGGTGTGTGTTGCTGTTTTAGTAAGACATGTTAGCTTTGTCCTTTATGGTTCTTTTGTTTTTGCTAGTTATTTTGACTTTCAAGACTCTTTAAGCTTTTATATTGCTTTTGCGGCCTGCGCAGTGCTGAGGTATCCCGAGCAAGCCTAATATCAACGGTGGCGGATGTTGCATTGCTATTGATTTTCATGGCTTTCTGAACCTACATTGGAATCCAAACGGCAAATCCAACATGTTGGTGTTTAGCTGCTATTTCAAAAATGGTGGTCAAAAGATTCTTGATGGTCACGGTAACCCCGTCCCAAGCTCCTGACACAAGTGGTTCTTGCATCTAGACCAGAAATGTTTTGGTGCTACTTATGAACCACTTTTCCTGGTTCAGAACTGGTGCTTTGGGTGTCGAAAGACAAAGAACCGGTTTGAAACTAGGCTCTGGCTACAAACCAGCAGTCAAACTGCCTTTGTGGAAAAGGGGCATCAGTGGTGTTTGGCTAGTCCTGTAATTGCAACATGTGGACCCCAATAAGATGACTCCTAAAACAATGTGCTTTTATTTTTATTTTTTTTTTGTTGTTCTATTAAAATTCTAGCCAACCGAATATGTATTGTCTCTGAGCTGGTATGGGACAGATCTTGACCTGTTCTGTCCTGTAAGCGTGACCCCTCCCTCCTTCGTCTGTAAGAACAATGCCATGGAATTGACTGTTGTTGGTGATGGGACAGCAGATGAACTATCAGTTGCATGTAAGTATTGAGTGATAGTTGGGGAAGAAAGTGTTTTTGTGGGACCTTGCTGATATTTGTTAATGTCACTTGTTTTCACAGTAAATGGGGAATGGGCACCTCTGCTTTATGTGGCCACTCAATGCTGGCACCGAGAACTGTCCAGCCAAGGAGATCTCACCTTCTTAGTTCCATATACCAGCTGCGGTGTCAACTTCAGGGTAAGTATTATTTTTGTAAGGAATGCTGGTGCAAAATTTTAACTTTAATTTTTTTTTTTGGTAAATTTGAAGTTACTTGTGACATGTATTTTAAATGTGACGCAGGATGGTCGTTTCATTCTGGATTTGAGATCAAAAGACAAGATGATTCCACTGTCTTGTCCATATGACCCAATATCAGGGCTTTCTTTGACAAACCAACCACTGCCACAAAGAGAACCCAGTGTATACCACAAACCACCAACTGGATTTCCTACAAAAGCAATAGCCAGTCAGATTGTGAAGGAGGAGCATGGATTTCTTGTTGAGCAACTGGCAAGAAATGCAGCTAGAACACCCGCTGTACATCCCAGAAGTCATTTGCTGCCTAAATTACCATCTTTGCCTGGTTCTTTTAATCTAGCCGTAAACTTCCCATTTTCACTTCCCATACCATCCCGGCCAGCTCACAGAGACCAGACAAGTAAACCTGTGGATTTGACTCCTGCACCAACCTCTGCGCCGACCCCTGATCCTACTGTCTCTAGCTCGGAGTTTACCGACAGTGTTCAAAATCAACTGCCCCATTATGTCTCAGAGCAGATCCACCAGGAACTTGCTGCTCCAGTCACTAAGGCTCCTAAATCTGAACATCACTACATGCAGTATCCTTATGCGTTCCAAAAACCTGTTTCAGCTTTCTCTCAAACTGAGCCTTCTCTTGCTCAGGAATACCAACCTCCAAGAATGCCTGTTCCTAGCACTGCACTGTATCAGCCTTATGGGATGACTCAGAATTTTCCTAAACCTAATCCACTTCATGTAAATCCTGCTTTTGCCAGTTTAGCGCCGTATATTCCACCTGGTTATTATTTGTGCCCTTATTACAATCAGCATCCCCCGGTTCTTCCACAGATGTTTCAGCCTCCCGTTCCAACTCAGCCTTTACTGTATCAAAAACCCAGTTATCAAAAGCCTGAGATTACTCCCCTTGCCCCTACTAACCCTGCTGTGCCTCCCATGAAAGAGTACTCAGAACAGCAACTGGCTAGTGCTGTAGCTTCCAGCCCTCATGATTCTGGTAGTCAACTTTTTCAGCCTTCTCAGTACCAGCCGTACCTTTACCAAAGTAGTCATGGTCGTCCAAGTTCCACCACACCCTTATCTCCAACTTCTCAGCTTATTCCCATATACCTGCAATCTCAAAGAAGGCAATATCCTGCTTTTCAAGATGCAAGACCAGCCCAGCCACAATATTACCAAATGCTTAGTCAACCTAGTGGGTCAGTCCAACAGCCTTGGACAACCAGTCACCTTCCTGTAAAAAGTTTGCCTCAAGAGTCAAGACCGTTGATGCCAGCTTCAAGCCAGACACCTGAGCATCTCCAGTATCAGACTGGTGGAGACCAAGCTCTAGATCTGTATCAGAGGTCTGGCACAGGAATCTCAAGTCCTTCACAATACCAGCTCAGTGAGTTTCCCAAATTCCCATATCCAGCACTGAGACCAGAGGTACTTTCAGGTTATGTTTCCACAGAAAATACTGGTTCTAAGGGATTTTTCCAGCCACGGTCCAAAGCTCCAGTTCCCAGTCCAGAGGCCCCAGCATTTACAGGCAGTCGTCCTATTATATCCTCGCCACCCCCTGAGCACCAACCTTTGCAGGGAAAATCTGAGGCACAAGTTGCACAGCTTCCTTATAGTCAGGGTCCTTTAGTTGGGTACATACAAAATCCCCATGTCAACCGTCAAAGGCCAAGTGAACCACGCAGTCAGAAGCCTCAGAATGACACTCTGCCACACTACCAATTTTTCAGACAAGCAAATCTACCGAAGGATGTTTATGTGCCACCACACTTCAGGTCTACCTCCCAGGAAGAAGTGCAATCAGCAAAAAAGGCATCACATTCTGGGTCATAATTCTACAGACATCCAACTGCTGATGCTCACAATTAAAATGTGTTCGTGTTTGGGGTTGGGGTTGGTGCTGGTGTTCAATGTTGATGTTTGTTATGAAAAGATGGTCTTAATAAATGGTCTTTTGAGAGGTTTTGTTTAAAAAAAAAAAAGAAAAAGTTTGATAAAATAATTCATATGGTGGTGTGAAAGTGGCTTGATAAACCATGTATTCTGTTGATAATATAATAAATATTTTGTAAACTGTGCTTGTTGACCATTCAATGATTTGATGCATTAAGTTCACAGTACACAAATTTATTAAGATTTTCAGTACCTTAAGAGTAGTAAACTTCTCTGAATTTAACCACTGTTTTGGTATTTAAATCACATAAAGCTACACCCCAGCACCAGATGTCAATATAACATCAGGTTCATTTCGGTTGAAAATGAAAATCTGGTTGACATCAGTATTAGACGTTGACTTAATGTTGGTTTTTGGTTACACAACCTAAAAGCAGCAAAATATTAATGTCAGCTGACGTCGGTATTGGACATAAAATTAACCTTGACAATAAACGTTGAATAGACATTGAATTTTGGTCACCCGATGTCGCAACTGAAATTTAACCAAATATCAATGTAATGACGTTGTGTGCCTGCTGGGACGTTGGTTTGTCACACAGGATAAATTCATTGCTTATTTTTTGCAAAATCCGTAATAAACAATTGTGAATCAAAATCAGTATTTTTTTCAGTCTCCTGAAAGACCATTTACACCTACACCCTTGAATTAAGACCAATACAAAATTCAGACACGTTCATTTGTATTTTTGAATCGAATTGCGTATCAAGGTACTTATAAAAACTTAACTGATCCCGACAAAAATGAACGTCACGTCATTGACGCATATACAGGTGGTCTAGATTAATTTGTTGATTAGACTCGCTGTTTGTCCGTGCGGACATGGGTGCGCATGTGAGGTAAACAGCAAACTGGCGATGTCTTGCAAACTAAAAGCATTCATTTCCGTCTTCATATTATCAGCGATAGCACTTCATCTCAATTGTCGTTCTTTTAGCGCTACACCTGAGCGGGAAGCCCTTGGTAATTCCAGTAAAAACAGTGTAAGAGTGTCAAACGAATTTGCCGACGAAACTGGATTTTCACGAAAACACCAAAACAGTGCGTTGGAATTCGAAGCAACAAATTCGAATTTCAAGCGAATTAGACGCGCGACTTCAAATCGTTACGTCTCAGCGGATTCTTCCAAAAGAAATAGGAATGAAACACTTCCTCTGCAATCGGATAAAAACATGTATGAACTTAGATCCAACGACAGTCCATCTATACACTCTAACAATGAAAACCCTCCCTTTAGAAGTTTCCAAAAAAGAGCTTTGGAAATCGAAGCTGGATTTCGAGGTGGAGCCCCAGGTGTGTTGACTTCCTGAATGTGGAAATATTAATATTTTAGTGTGGTTTTAAAATGGTTAATACGTTTTTGTTTTAAATGGATAGCATTTGGGGGACAAGGAATCGCTGGGAAAATTTATGGTTCTCAAAGTGGATCTAGCTCGTGGTCCACACATACGTGGTTTGCATTACCCATGGTACACTGTTCAGAAGAGCTAATGACCTTAACAGCTGCTGGAAGAGAATACACACACATCTTTGTGGAAAGAGGTGAGAAAGTGACTCTGTTATTCATGCTTAGTCTAAATGTTGGGACATTTAAATTAACTTGTGTGTTTTATTTACAGTGAATGCAGCCCCACTGCCTTTATTCCAAGTGCCTGCATACTGTGGTTATTCTGTCAGGGTCACATGGAAAGATCTGGTCCTAATGGCCCCATATGATGGGTGCTACATCACACAAGAGGTGCTAAATATTTCATCCTGTACCATAGTTTATTAACTTATATTTCCTAAACAAGAAAGTTACAAATTCCAATTCTAGATGACATTACATGTCACAATCTTTGTGTCTGTTTTGACAAGTTTCTGATTTAACAATTTGCTTGCTGTTTAATCTGTAATAATACATTAATGGTTAAGGTTCCACATTATCAGTCTTTCCCCTTTACAGAATGGCAGTTACGTTCTTTCACTGCTGTGGTGGGGCAGTCCCATAAAAATTTCCTGCCCTGTGACACCTGTGATCTCACAACCAACTCCTTCTGTCTTGTGCTCTCAATTTGGCATGGTCATTGCAATTGAAGGTGCTCAGGAAGCTGCAGAGAAACACAGCGTTAAAGGTGAGAGTGAGTTACAAGCTAATTTTAAACTCCTTTTAAAACACAAATGATGAGCACAATGTTCTCACAGCAATGCAAATTGCCTTAAAATTTGATTTTTTTTTAATGTAATATATTTATGGAAATTAGTCCTAAATACAATTTATTTGTCATCCACAGTGAATGGGAAAATACTGCCTCTCCTATCTGAGACATGTGCGTATCGCATACATTCTCCTCCTGAGGTTTTTCTACTTCATACTGCTTTCAGCTCTGGGTGTGTGACTGTGACGGTAAGAAATGGGCATTTAAAACGAAGATCATTTGTGTGTCTTACATTGACCACATTTGTGAATCTTATACACAGTTTACATACACTCCCAGTCAAAGTTTGTGAACAGGAAGATTTTTAATGTTTTTTAAAGAAGTTTCTTCTGCTTACCAAACGAGCATTTTATTTGATCTATAATACCACAAAAACAGTTACATTTTGAAATATTTTTACTATTTAACATTTCTATTTTTTTAAGTTTTCTATTTGAATGTAATGGAATTAAAAAATGGAATTTATTTCTGTGATCAAAGCTAAATTTTCAGCATTGTTACTTTAGTGTCACAGGATCCTCCAGAAATCATTCTAATAAGCTGATTTGCTGTTCAAGAAACATTTTTTTTATTATTAGTATCATCAATATTTAAAACGGTTGAGTGTATTTTTTTTTTCGGAAGATGCGAAGATCAGCGATTATCTGAAATAAAAACCTTTTCTAACATTATACACTATACCACTATACATAAATTATAGAAATTAATGCCTTTATTTAGCAAGGATGCTTTAAATCAGTGGTTCTCAATCCTGGTCCTGGGGGCCCCCTGCTCTGCACATTTTGCGTGTCTCCCTTATTTCACACACCTGATTGAGATCATGAACTCATTAGGAGAGAGATCCATGAACTGAACCAATGAGCTGATGATCTCAATCAGGTGTGTTAAATAAGGAAGACATGCAAAATGTGCAGAGCAGGGGGCCCCCAGGACCAGGATTGAGAACCACTGCTTTAAATTGTTCAAAAGTGATGATAAAGACATTCATAATGTTACAAAAGATTTCCATTTCAGATAAATGCTGTTTTTCTGAACTTTCTATTCATCAAAGAAAACTGAAAAAATTCTGCTCAGCTGTTTTCATAATAATAATAATAATAATAATAATAATAATAATAATAATAAATGATTTTGAGCAGCAAATCAGAATATTAGAATGATTTCCGAAGGATCTTGTGACTGGAGTAATTATGCTAAAAATTCAGCTTTGAAATCGCAGGAATAAATTACATTTTAAAATGTATTCAAATAGAAATATATCATTTTAAATGGTAAAAATATTTTTTCCCTGTTTTTGCTGTACTTTGGATCAAATAAATGCAGGCTTGGTGAACAGGAGAGACTTCTTTAAAAAAATAAATAAATAAAAATCTTACTTTTGACTGGTAGTGCATGATCAAACAGTACATATCTTTCCAGTTCTTTAAAAATTAATGGTTTTCACCTCAATATTAATTGGTTTTCATTTCTAAACAAATACTAAACTAAAGAAACACACGTCCCTAATGTCACACAAGATCCTTTTTGAAATTCACTGCTTGCTTTGAGACAATATGAACCATGTTTCAGTTCAGCAAGTTTCACTTATATTCCTGTAGGATGAAGAGAACATCCTCGTCGTCATCTTGGATGGAAAGCAGTTCACCCTCTCTTGTCCGTTTCCTCACCACCTGTCGCGATTTCTTCCCTACCTTCATTCTCATCCATTCCATCAGCCACTGCAGCCCAATCAGGAGCAAGTGCCTTTTATCCCACATGTTCCTGCTTTCCCAGCACTCCCTGAAACCACTCAGCAGCCTGCAATAGCTAAACCTGCTGTGATCCCTCACCTTCTTTATGAACAACCTGGAGTACCGCAGATTCAACCTGACAAACACCTGCATACATCTCATCATGGTGCAGATCCCATCCAACAGATACCCAGTATTTATCAGCACCAGAAACCGCCTGCTCACATTTATCCCATGTATCATCATCCAGCACCTTCTGCTGACACTCCTAAACCATCTGTTCAACAACATCTGTCTCTATCTGTGGAGCAAATACCACAAACACATGAAGAGACAGTACTTCAATACCCAATGATGCCTCCTTCACAATTTTCACCGTACCCTATATCCTGTCCCCCTTATCCTGAGAGATTCTGTTCTCAGTACCCCATCCCGTACCATCTTCCACCATATCATCAGCCAGCCATGACCACTGCTTCACAACCAACCATGCAGCCAGTGCCATGGACATCATTTCCTCAACCTACATACAAACCTCTGACCCCAGCGGTTATGCAAGTGTCCCTGTTTCCTCAGCTCCCTATCTTTCATCCGACTCCCCCTGCACAACCGCCCAAGGTGTCTCCATCCATTAATTGCACAAGGGATAAAATAATGGCAACTTTGCCCTCAGCAAGAGCAGATTCTGTTAAAGTCAAAGGTGAGCTATATTAGTGTTTCCCAGGCTTGTTTTTAGAGCTTTTTGATTGCAGTAAACTGTAATAGTATTGCATTTTGATCAAATGCAGCTTTGAGCCTATATAAAATATGCATATTAAAACTGTTTTGTTGTGTGCTCTTCTTTGGTGGTAATGTTTGAAGAGACGAAGACAAATACCTGGATCTCCATTGCATCTGTCCCAGCAGCCTGTAATTACAAACTTCACTCCAGAGGTGGCAACATTGTGCTTTCATCACCGCTGCCTTCCTGCCACACACAAAGATTGGTGAGCCCTCAGTGTGCAGATTTAGCACCTTGCTATCTGTTTTTGAATGTCAGTTATTGAATTTAAAATAGAATAATAAACCTTAATCCAAAATTAGAATTTAGTATGTAGCTTTTACAAATCTCATATAAAAGTAATTATAACTGTGAGGAAAAATTTAGTAAAAGTGTATGTAAAATGAGTAAATATATTAAAAGTAGCTGATACTTTTTTTTTTTAAATGAGTACAATTATGAAAACTGGTTTTATAAGTCAATATATTGTTCACAACTTTTCAAAACAAAAACAATGGTGCAAAATAAAAAAAAAAATACAAAGGAAATGTGAAATTAAATATGGTGGTTAGTTTAATATAATTATATAATTTTCTTTTTTTGTTCTTTTAAATTACTACTTTGTTTATCACTGGGTTAAGAATGGCTAGTAATTTTCAAATAGTTGTATCCTGATCAAATATTATCCTGTCCTAACAAACCATACCTCAAGGGAAAGTTTATTTATTTAGCTAATGTTAACAAATTATACCTCATTGTAAAGTGTTTCCATGACTCTTTCTCACTTATTTCTGCCCTTGTATCTTCTCTCTTTTTGCCTCTTCAGTCCTCCACAGTGATCTCTTTATCTGTCAGATTCTGGGATCTCTATCAACTGCGATACAGAACCCTACAACTTCAGTGTCACTACATTGGAGATCCAGGCACACAATCTACAGTTCCTCCTGTTACAATAAAACCCCTTCACCAAATCACATCTCGCCTTACAACCAAACCAGCTGCTCGACCACTCCCTAAATTTCAGGTGTTGTGTACTAGCCAACATATGAGTGTAAAACTGCCACCTGGACTAACATCTGACCTCTTTGTACAGGGTGAGTTTGAGGTCTGTTCAGACTACTCTGTATGTTGCCAATTCCCATTAATTTGCAATTTTAGGTTGTATGAGGGAATGTGACTTTCGAAATTAATTTTAAAATGGACTTTTCTTTTATAGCACCTTCCAATGGTATAAAAACGGAAGCTGTTCCTATTTTGGAGGCCCCGAGTCATTGTGGGTACTCTGTAAAAAGGGGTAAAGATGGTACCATCAACATCCTCCTGCCTTACTCTTCCTGTCACATGAATCAGAAGGTTTGTGATGTCATTTGTTGTTATGAACATTGTACTGCTATCATAGATATAGGTTTCATATATGTTTGTTTCTATTAATCAGGATGGGCTGTATAGAATTATATTAAAATATCAGACACCGAATGGGCGAACTGTTGAGTCCTTGCTGTCATGTCAGGCTTCGTTCAGTCAAGGTACAGTATGAATCTATCTAATGACTGGATTCAAACATTGTGACTTTCTAAACTTTTTTTAAAAGCTGTGCTTTATTTTTTTTTTGTGTGTGTGTAGAATGTAACTTTCCACCTGATCAGCAGTTGGTCTGTGGATCTGGGACATTATCGTCATCGGAGTGCCATGATAGAGGCTGCTGTTATTCTGCAGACACTCGATCATGTTATTACCCCTTGGACGGTGAGCTAGACAAATGATTACATTCAGACGGAATCATAAACATCAGTTCAAATGTAATGTATAGTATTTAATTTACCCAAAAAATTAATTTTATTTAGTTCACCCAAAAATGAAAATTCTGTCATTAATTACTCACCCTCATGTTGTTTCAAACCCATAAAATCTTCATTCATCTTCGGAATGGTCCATGTGACATAAGTGGTTCAATTGTGATTTTATGATCTTAAAGTAAAAATAGGCAATTGTTATGTGCATAGAAAACAAAACGTTATTCAACAGTTCTTTTCTTTGGAACAACATGAGGGAGAGTAATTAATAACAGGATTTTCAATTTTGGGTAAACTATCCCTTTGAAAAATAATTCTCAAAGTAATTACCTAAATATGTATGCAATTATACGAAACATTTGGCAACCCTTAAAACCTTATTCATAATGTACTTTAATGCATTATAGCCTTTCATAAATAAATTGTAATTAAAGTTAAAATGCATTTGCAGATTCCTTGTTACATCTGAAATTGGTTCTGTCATGTGCTTTAATATACTTTATACAGTTGTAACAGGTACCGTATTACAATGAATTATACATATCTTTACAATTATTCATGAGGTCATAAAATGCATTATATAGTACAATAAATGGCATGGTGTATTTTAGAATGCATTATATAGAACAGGTTCAAATAAGTGTTATCTCTTTCTTTTTTTTTTTTCAGTAAATGTTTTGAAAATCAGCTGATCAATTTTTGAGCCAAAACCTTAAGCCACAAATAATACACCTTAAATCCAAATGTAATCAGATTACTTGTATATACGGTAAATTAATTACAGTTATAAAAAGTGGCTTTATAAGTCAATATTGCTTGTAACATTAGGACTCAAAAGGCATGAAATTTTTTTTTTTTTTTTAACTTTGAGATTGTTCTGAGGTTAAATGCATATTTAAAATCGCAACAAGAAATGGTAAATTGATTATGATTAACTGTAATTGAATTACACATTTTTTTTTTCTTAGTAACAACATTGACATTGTTAAACTGACAGCTTTATTTACTTAATTTTACAGCATTGTTTTTGTCTCTACAAAGTTTGCCTTTAAATTATTATTTATTTTCTCAGAATCAAACAAGAACATTAAGAAATGTTATTTTGTGTGTATTCCAATCAGAATGCACAATGGATCGGCATTTTGTATTCTCGGTTCACTCATCCGCCGCGGATCCGCCCCTGTCCCCCGCCAGCCTCGTCACTGCTGGCGACACCTCCTGCACACCCCAAAAAGTTACAGCAAACTTGGCCCTCTTCAAAATCCCTCTGGATGAATGTGGGGTGCACAGATATGTGAGTAATTTATTGCAATAGGTATGAATCTGAGAGCATGTTTGCATGCAAGTCTAACTGAACTGTCTCTAGGAGGTGGGTAAAACGGTCATCTACATGGTGGAGATCCTGAACAGAGTGCAGCCCCTCAGTCTTAATTACGGCACAATCACTAGAGAGTCGCCTGTAAGGTACACATGAAAGTACAAATCACACTGATACACAAAGAGCCAAGCAGCATGCTGAAACACTATGTTCTCTGTTGTCCTAGGCTACTGGTTGAGTGTCGGTATTTACCCGGATCTGTGGTAAGTGTGGGTTATTTGGTGAAAAGCCCCACCCTCGGACCGTCTATCAAAGCTCAGGGGGTGTTTGGAGTTCAGCTCAGGATTTCAAAAGGTTTGTTAAAACATTTGCTTCATATAAAACCTAGCTAAGTCTTCTCTTACAAGTTGTTGAAAATATAAACCATTTTTCCAAGAGAATTGTAACCATTTGCAACCAAAAAAAAGGTTTTATAAGATTTTGTGCATTAACTACAGCCTCTTTTCATTTAGATGAGCGCTACAATGATTTCTACCCACAATACCACCAGCCCCTGCGTATGCTGCTGGGAAAACCCCTTTACCTGGAAGTGCGTCTGCTAAATCCTCCAGACCCTACTGCTATGCTGTTGGTGCATTACTGTGTTGCATACCCACGCTCTGCAAAGTCTGCATGGATCCTTATTTATGATGGGTATGAGGCTGTTTTTTTTTTGTCATATTAAAACAAGCTTGAACGTTCACATTTTTAGTGTAGTTTAACTGGGAACTAACTAAAAGCGTAAATATTGCTTTAGCCAAAAAAAAAACTGTCATTTTTAATTCAATTGATATAACTGTATTTTAGTGCCATGTTAAAAAAAAAAATCCTAAGATTATGAGAAGTTGAAATACTTTAAGAAAGTCGAAATACTACGAGATTGTAGCAATTAACGTTATAAGAGTTTAAGAGTATATTCCAGCTTATTGCGCATGCAGACGGCCCAGATTGGGAGCACCAGGAGATATTCCAAAGTCTCAGCTTTCAAATTCTGTCAGTTTTATAGCAAAATACAAACAATATGGGTTACAATAAGCTTCAGTTTAAGCAGCATGTAGGTCAATCATCTTTACGATTACAAAAATGAAACATTCGTTTCATTAAATTAGGCTGTACTGTTTTGTTTGTTTGTTTGTTTGTTTTTGTTTTTTCTCCATGCCTTCTGATGTTCCCTCACTTTCATATCTTGCTATAAACTTGAAATAAACATTTATAATTAGCATTTTGTGATAAAATTGACAATTTGAAAGCTGAGCTTTATATTAAAAGCAACAAAGCACAAAATTATGCCACAAATAACGAATGGAAGACGTTAAATATTATATCCAATCATCTACTATATTATACCGTGAATAGTCACTTAACGTTATATAGCCTACACTGTAAAAAACAAAAAACACAATTTGTTGAGTCAACTTAAAATAATTTGTTACCCCTGCTGCCTTAATTTTAAGTTCAGTCAACTCAAATACGTTTAGTCAACTTGAAATGTTAAGTTGTACTAAGCAAAAACTTAGATATTTGTGTTTGTTAAACTTAACAGATGGGTAAGTAACCCAGCTGCCTTAATTTTAAGTTGAATCAACTCAAATATCTAAGTTAAAACTTTGAGTTGACTGAACCTAAAATTTTAAGGCAGCCAGGTAACAAATTATTCTAAGTTGACCCAACTTATGCTAACGAGTTGGAGTCCACTTCAACCTTTAGAATGTTTTATTGTTGTTTTTAATTAAATACATGTGAGGAATAAAAGGTTGGACGCCACAGACATTTTTTGCAGAGTAGGTGGTGGAATTTCCACAAAGAAAACGGTATAATTTAATAAGTTGATTCACATGAACACAGCGATCTGTCAGGCCACATTAAAGAGCTTGAAAAACACATTGTAAGACAAATAGTTTGTGTTTCGCTATAAAACTGATTTTGAAAGCTGAGACTTTGTTTTATATTAAAAGTACCAAAAGCACAAAGCTTATTGCTATTGGGGGGCTGGTGCACTACAAATAACGAATGCAAATGAAGAGACAAAATATTATTTTCAACCACATTGTATCCTCGAGTATAACGCATGGTATGATTTCTGCTAATAATCCCACATATATTTGTAGTATTAAAAAGGGTTAAATATGAAAGCTATGGCGCCCCCAAAGGAATGTTGATTGGGTGTGTGAGCTGATTTTAAGATAAAAAGTAGTTCCTGTTCAGTCTGTTAATAAATATCATATTCTTGATATTAAGCTGTTTTCACAAGTCCTTAAAATGGACTCTTCCTTACCCCGGTAAGATGATGTGGCTGCTCGGACGCAACATTATTCAAATAAATTCCAGTGGCCTGGCACTCTCCTAGTGGTCTCAATCCAGGCCATTTGCATGTGCCATATAGGCTATACTCTCAAAATATTATAACTTTAATTTCTATGATTTAAATGATCAAAAAATTTATTTTATTCTTAAAATATTACGACTTTAATCTTGTAATCTTAGTTTTTTATTTTTTTTAACGTAGCACTAAAACGCTGTCGTAATTTATTGTATCCTTGCTGATTTTTTTTTTTTTAAATTTTTTTATTTTTTATTTTACCCCACATTTGAATGGTATAATGCTTTCATCAAAAATATTAAGCAGTTTTTAAGTTATTAAAAAAAAAAGATTAAGTTTTCAACATTGAATATAAGTCTGCATATTTGACTGCATATTATTCTGTAGAATTATGTGAAACTGCAGATAGGACGAAATTACTTTTTAAAATGTATATATATTTTTCAAATAGGATTGTATATGCAGTCTTAGTGGGCATAAGATTTTCCTAAATTGTCTAAAACATTTAAAAAATCTTAAACTCTTGTCTTTAGGTGCCCAAATTTTCTTGACCAGACCCCAACCCACAAGCCTCCTGCAACACCAGCAGAAGCCTTGACCAATCATGTTAGACGATTCACAATCACTACATTCCAGTTCCTGCCTGAAGATGCCAATCTGCAGACAGATGAGGAGGTAAAAAACAGCTCAGGAAGTGTTTAGAAATATAGATGTCACCTAGGCACAAAAAATTAAAATTGATATGTGACTTAATGTTTTTTTTTGGTTTATCAGATTTATTTTATGTGTTCAACGGAGGTTTGTCTGCCCTCAGATGGTCCATGTGTTGAGGGCTGTTTTGCAGGTCAGTGTCAGCCATTGTATTTCATTCCCTCAGTATACAGTTACAACCATAATGTTTTATCTTCTTTTTTAAACCATCTCTGACTTTGGGTAGGTTTACTACAGTCTTTAAGGTTCATGTTTTACAGTCATTGTGCATTTTTACTGGTTGCATTTCATTCACCTAAAGCACTGTCTTTCCAGACCCCTCTAATGTGAAGTCCTGAGAGAAGGCTGAGCTGGACAAAGCCCAACTACTATCACCTAATATCACCACTCTTTTTGTTTGACAGATGTACACAGTCTCAATAGCAATCACAAAACAATAAAACTTTGAAACAGTCATTTATGGCAAGTTTTGTTTAAAATGCCATCCAGTTAGACCTGAGAAGAAAACTTGGTTATATTTCTTAGTTGCTGACTGTGGATTTATGCACAAGTTGAACTTGTGCGAAATGGCTATAAACAAACATGTTTTGCAGTGACTCAGATGAACCTGCAGCCATCAGCTGCGCTGCTGCTTGACTCATTTCTGTATTACCAGGTCCGTCTGTATGAGTCAGCGTTGCATTGTGCACTGTATTGTCTTTCTTAGCTTTTAATGGTTTATTACTGATGTACAGCTATAATGACACTTTTATTATCTTACATAACGCTGTTCCTAAGCACTGCTGCATGAAAAATTAACTTGGTTTAAACATATAGAAGAAAATATAATTTATAATACTTTCTGTGTTTAAAGCTCATTTATGTACATTCACAAAAGTCTCGGTACTCGGGTCCTCCTGGAGGAAAGTGTGTGTGTGTGTGTGTGTGTTTTCAGCTGAAAGGTCTGTAGTGTTTTCTGCTGTGTGTGATCAGGTTGGAGCTCTGGCTGAAGGCTTTACCACACACTTTACACACATGAGGCTTCTCTCCTGAACAAAAAAACAAAATAAACCTTGTCAAATGAGGAGCATACAAAACATGCGCTCAGTATCCACCTTTTTCTTCAAAATAGTTCGTTTTGCTGCTTCATATTGCAAATTGGTGTCTTACCATAATATTTTAGTGTATTAACTTTATGAGCGCACTGGTTTGTAGTGCAAAGATTTTTACTGATTACTGCACGTTGTTGCTATTCTCATTTCGCTGACGGCTAATGAACCGGAAGTCTCAGCCATAGGCTTACTTTAGTGTTAAAGACAAAGGTGGATAGGGACATATTACTGCAGATTGCGGAGGTTCTGATAATGGACACCGTTTTCCCCATTTCATCTATCCAAATGTTTCAAACCTATTCAAAGTTTCAAATCTCAGTCTCACCGGTGTGTATGAAGGTGTGTTTCTTCATGTCGGATTTCTGGTGGAATCTCTTGCCACAGTACTGGCAGGGATATGGCCGTGTGTCCGAGTGGATCAGGAGGTGCGTGGACAGCGTGGATGAGCGTTTGAATATTTTCCCACATTCTTTACACTCAAAAGTTCGTTCCTAAAATTCGAAATAAATTTCTATATTACTTATTTCACTTAAACATTGTCATTTTTGTATGCTTAATTTTTATTTTTAACCTATTTCATAGAAATAATCGCTTACAATAAACTATAAACGCCTGCTAAACTACATACTAACTATGAGAAACAAGTTGGAACTGGTAGTGATAATAGTATACCGTACATTAAAAAAGAGAACGCTGCAGTTACACTATTAAGCATCAGAGGGAGACATACAACAGCCTTTCATCGTGAATATTGCAAACTAATAATCGTACCTTAACCCTGCATGGCATCACGGGATCCTTGCTGTCACGAAATACCAGAGATCGTCCATGATGACCATGTGATCTGTACACGTGAGACTCCATGCGAGCCAGAGAAGAGAAAACCTAATGGAAAAATTAAAAACTGTTATAGAACGACTCGGGAAATGAATAGTTTTCCCTGTCAGGCCAAAATCAAGCAAACTACAATTAAAGTGTTACTCAAGAAAAACGTTTTGTCTTGTATTTCTTGGTATGCAGGATTTACGGACTGGATGAGCTGGCCACGTGAGTGGATATGTATTTCAAAAAATTTCAAAAATGCTGCACTTTCAAAAATGGCCTGAAGACAGTTTTCTTCAGTGTTTCATTTGTTTTATTGTGTTACGTAAGAAAATAACTGTCTTTTGAGGATTTTTCTTTTTTTTTGGACACGAAAAGCATACCTTGCCACATAAGCTGCAATGTTTTGGGCCTAAATCCCTTCGAGGGCTCATCAGAGAACAGTCCAGTGAACTGTCTCTGCTGTTAAGCCCTTGTATGTCTGCTATGTCTCTAGAGTTGACAGGTAACCAGTGCACTGGAGACGGAGGAGGGCCGTACCGGAAACCTACTGGATCTGCAGAAACCCAGTGAAGAATGAGTGTTAAATGCATGGGAAGATCTAAAAAAGTTATATTTTTTTGCCCATGGATATACAAAAGATAAAAAAATGCATTAAAAATGAATTCCGTTTATAAACATACCTGTTTTCCAGTCATTATCGAGACTGTTGTGTGTGCTGTTTTGCTGCATGATTGGAGAATACGGTTGTATCTCTTGGCCTGATTCCTCCGGGAGTGTAGCCACTTTTAGGGGGACAGACCAGCCCACTAGGCCTAGATAGGGCACGTCAGCGATGGGAACAGAGGAACGAAAGCCTCCCTTTTTGCTCTTTTTCACCAGAAACGAACGAGGCATAATGAACAGAAAGAGCTAGAACCAGCGACAGAGAAGATTGTCCTGCAGGACTAAATATGGAGAGAGGAAAATACATGACAACCATATATATAAGAACATAATGCTTATAAAATCTCAGCATAATGTATAGATTTGAATGAGAATTGCTTATAATCAGGGTGGAAAAAGCTTTTTTTTTTGTGACCAGTAGGGGAAGCACAGATTCTCTTAAGATTTTTTCCCTACATCTCTCTGCATGGCTTCGCTCTGTTTAAGCATCAGTGACTCCAAATTTTGCAAGCAACAGCCTTCGTGAAGGCAAAAATGCATTTCCAGAGTAAAAGAATTAAGCATATTGTTGATATATGCTATATTGTTGATAATTCATGAAAAGCAAACTCAAGATAGTAAACGGAAATGTTCTCATCTTGCTAGTCAGAGATTCTTAGATGCTAATCAGAGCAGCTTCATGACAGCGTATTCCTGTAAACACTAAATCTGTATTATTTACAATTACTTTATGAAATTAATTAGGTATTACTTTAAGATTCAGTCGAGATTAGCAATATTCAAATATGAATAAATAAATTTCTATAGCACCTTCTATGGTGCTTTAGGATGTCATGTTATCAATAGGTCTGTGTTTAATAAAAAAATTATTTATTTAGTATTAAATATTGTGGCAATTTTCAAAATAAATTACTTGATGTTGTTTACTTGAAAAATGAAAACTTTTTAATGGCTGTATCTTATGTACCGAAAATTATATATTTAACAGCGCAATAAGCAAAAATGTGTGTGACATTCAATGTATTGCTTTTAAATATAAGTTTATTAGATGCTCAACATTTTATTCAAGCAAAGTTTAAACAGTGATGATAATTTATTTGATTATCCTTCAACATTTAGTCATGAAACTAATGAAATACTAACACATGGAATTTAAAATATGAATTCACTTTCGCAACTCACTCATTTGTGTGTACTTTGGCAAAAGCAGACTACAGAACTTAAAACAAAGACTGAATTTAATAAAAAAATTAATTACAAAGCTAATTTAGTCATTACTTCAAATGTATGAACTGAGACTACAGTAGTGTTTTCAAATTGATTTTTTTTTTATTTTATTTTTGTTGTACCACAGACAGAAAATCTTACAGTGACTTCTTTAAAAAAAAAAAAAAAAAAAAAAAAACATTTTATATTGTATTAAATTGAAAATTTTTGTGTTTTTGGTATTACAAATGAGAGACATTACTAAAAAAACAAATTGCTTTACAACTTGTGTGATTACTTCAAATTTTTACATTTGTCCAGACGCTTTGTAATCTTGTTAACAGCGAGCAAGTGAATGTGGAAAGAGGATGTTCAGGATGAAGACTTTGATAATGTTTAAAAATGTTTCACAAATATCTTACAGTGTGTAGAGACACATAAAGTATCATAAAAATTATTTTTAACACTTTCCAGACACAGTAGCATTGTTTCAAAGATTCATATTTTATTTTTAGCTTTACTATAAGCTATATTTTAATCTAAATAAAGTATTAAGTTATATGCTATGAGGACAGGTGTTTTAGTGATATAAAGTGAAAAAGACATTGTAAATCCTAAACCTATTTTCAGAACTAATGAATTAGTGCCATTAGTGCTATTCGACCTTCTCTTGAACTTGTTAAACGAATTCGAATTGTTAGGACTTACCAGTAAATGCGTCCACGAACAGCCAATATTTTCACGAGGTGTTTCTATAATAACATTCACATTAAATGCAGTAGAAGTCTCACTTTTATCTGACTGTATTTACTGCAAACAGATTATGCCGAGATATGGTGTCGTGTCTCTGTCACCAGCACTAATAAATCACTGAGGACAGGTGCGCGTTCCTTAAAGCGCAGCAAAACTGAAACCTCGGTAACGCGCGCTCACAGCACCGGCCGACCACAGACGCGTCAATTTCCGCCGTGCGCTCTGCCTCGAGCTGTTACAAACCAGACTTACACTAACCGTAACTGCTGCTGCTGCTGCAGTGCGAAAGAAAACTAAAGAGTAAAATAAATCAGGGTGGTCTCATCGACAAGCAACCCTTTTCTGTTGGATATACATCGTAAGCACTTATTTTGTTCAACAGTGGATGTGACTAATAAAAAGCACTGTGGTAATGTTCTCATTTGCAAAAATGGCTGCAGTAGTCATTCATTGCAAATGTAAACCATAGGTAGGCTTAGTAGTGTGATATGGTTTTGATGGTGTGATTGTGACACATCATTCTAACTCACATTGACTTTTGGCCCTGAAGGTACAAACAGTCACAGAGCCCATGCAGACAGACGAGGAAGAGCGGAAGAGAGGGAAAAGTGATGAGACTTTAGAAAGACTGACGAACTGTGGAGAGTGTGGTTGTGTGAAGTGCAACAAGACTTAGCTCTTTGGCCCATGCCTTAAAACCATATAAATAACTGACATTAAGTCCTCACATTTAGGCCAACCGACATGACATTTGCGCTGTAGGAATGACAAATAGGACAATACTCTCAGTTGGGTTTGTCTGAATGCTGCAGTTTAGCAAGAAATTAGTTTACGTTTTTTAAACCAACTTTTTCCATGTTTTCCTCAGCAAGAAATTTGAAATATGTTTAAAATTATGCACACACATAGGAGTAAGCGGCCTAATTAAAGGGATAGTAACCCAAAAATGAAAATTCTTTCATTATTTACTTGAGTTTATTTTGTTTGTTGAACATAAAAGAAAATATTTTGAAGAATGTGGGTAACCAAGCAGTTGCTGGTCCCTACTGACTTCCATAGTATGAAAAAATACAGAAGTCAGTGGGTACCAGCAAGTGTCTGGTTACCCACTTTCTTCAGAATATCTTCTTTCGTGTTCCAGAGAAGAAAGAAATGCATACAGGTTTGGAAGAACTTGAGGGTAAATAATGACAGGAGTTTCATTTTTGGGTGAACTATCACTTTAAATTAGTTTTATTCAATATAAAATGATAAGAAGCATAACAAGGTCACAAGACCAGCTGAATTTCTAACCAAAAACATGCAGAGCTAAGAAGGAACGGTTTAATTAAAATGAACATCGTGTCATCATTTACTTACCCTCTGTACCACTTTAGTAGTTCTGTACAACACAGAAAAAGATATTTTGAATGTCTCAGTGTTTTTTTTTGTCCATACAATGAAAATCAATGGGCAAATCAATGTTTTTGGACTCTAACACACAAAACATCTTTTGTTACACTCTGGTTGTTCTTAAAGGGTTAATTTATCCAAAAATAAAAATTCTGTCATTATTTACTCACCCTCACGTCGTTACAAACATGTAAGATCTTCGTTCATCCTCGGAACACAAATGAATGTATTTTTGATGAAATCCGAGAGCTTTCTGACCCTGCATAGACAGCAACACAACTACCAAGTTCAAGGCCCAGAAAGGTAGTAAGGACATTGTTAAAATAGTCCATATGACATCTGGTGGTTCAACGGTAATGTTATAAAGATACAAGAATACTTTTTGTGCGCAAAGATTTTTTTAAAAACAAGTATTTAAAAAAAAAAAAAAAAATAACGTTTTTGAAAATCAGAATGCTAATTTTTTATTCAACAATTTTTTCGTGGTCATATGACCATATGAATCGATAGGGCTTCCGGGCAAATAAGTGTAGTTTTAAAAATATATTTAAACTTAAATATGGCTTAATCCCTTCATCAGGTCTGTTTCTGCACTTCATTCAGGCAATCAGCTCATGATCCGATATTTTCCTTACCCCAAAATGGCCCAGTCAGGGGCGTTGCTAGACTTAAAGCTCTACTGGGACACACACTTCTGCATGAAAGGTTGCGCGTCGTGTGCGTTACAGTTGCCGTTAAATACACAGACGCGCGCGGGCATGGATTTCTGCGCGCATGGGCCAGTTTGTCTTTGGTGAAACTGCGTTGCTTTTACAAGCGTTGATTCGGTTGTTACACACTGATTAATTTCTTTATTTCAGGATTATCAGTATAAATTAATACACTGACAAATAAAGTAAATTCTAACTCAAACTTGAGATTTTACTGGGGCATGTGCCCCAGTAAATGGGGTCTAGCGACACCCACTGTGAATGCAGTGAACTCGTTATTGCATGTGCTGTGAGTTTAGCGCGCCTTTGGGAAAGCAACGACAACCATCATACTTTATGCTTTATTTTCGCTGCAGATGATTACAGCATTTCACTAGATTTGTAGTGGGACGTGGTTTTGTAAGCCTTTTTTTCACTGAAGCTGTAGTTTTCCGTCAAAATAAAAGCTTTACCGCCATTTCCGTCAAAATTAAAGCTTAAAAGTGCAGTATGAATTGCTAACAGCTAGTGGTTTAAATGGGTAAAAATGGGTATATATAGGATAGACGTATATATATATATATATATATATATATATATTTATATATATATGAATTACATTAATTAATTAATATATATAATAATATTGTTGTTATTATTATTATTATATTCTAATTTATTTGGCTTCCTAAAACACCAGTGTGAATATAATTTAGACTGAGATAGTATACCACAAATAAAAAGAGCGTTAAGTCCCCTTTCAGGTACAAATTGTTTTTTTTCTGACTTAAGTTTTCTTAGTTAAGAACATAGGTTGGCACTCTTAATTTTGAACTAGATAGAATAATTTAACTTTGAAATACCTACAAAATATTTTAACTTCCAAAACTTTCATTTTTCTTCCAAGTCGTCAGTTTTGTCAATCTTTTTTTTATATATCTCAATAATATAATATTGTGGACTTCATATTGTGATATTATGGTATTGTGAGATTTTGATATCATTACATCCCTATTTTTATAATATTTGGGCCCGGTTTCACAGACAGGGCTTAGACTAAGCCAGGATTAGCCCATAGTTCAATTAGCACATGTAAGTTATTTTTTATAAACATGCTTAGAAAAAAAAAACATTACTGGTGAGCTATGGGATCAAATTTCCGTCAAATGTATTGCAGTAACAGAACGAAAAGTAATAAGCGTACATAAAAAAATTAAAAAGACATGTAAAATTATAACGCACAAAAATGAAAAACAGATGCAAATTTATTTAGAAAATCAAACAACGTGGTCACGGATCGAAAAAATAATAAGCGCAAATTCAAAATGTAAACCCATTAAAATTTATATTGCACAAAACTGAAACACGAATTCAGCATTTTTCGAGTCACAAACAAAATCAGGTTTTCCGCTCATATTTTATTTTTTTGTGCGCTTATGCTCTTTTCCTCTTTGCTCACGTTGTCGCGTTTTGCGCTTGAGTTTCAAAACTTTGCAGTCCAAGTTTGATGTAAATTAGGGCGGGCTTCAGTGTCACCATTGGTCCACTACTCTAGATTGACAGCTGCTCCTCTAGCCAATCAGTCGAAGGGGGAGATTACGTCACTCCACTGCGACTCATTACTGCTGTGGCTAAAGCCGGGCGCTCACTGTGCGATTTTTTTAAAGTTCTTTAGGATTGCACTTGTCAGACTGTACGACAGTCAAGATGTGTTAAAAACGGGTGCGTGCAAGAAAACTTAGTCCGTAGTTTTACATTATCAACCTGTAAACGTTCAGTGTTCCGCCGTTTTAAGACGAATAACACACCGACGTGAAAACGGCGGCGGAACCGGTGTTTATCATAGCAAAGGCAACATATCAGATGAATTTCGTGAGCGGAGGACGGGATAACTGGAAATTATGTGGATACAGGGGTGTAGCGTCTGGGTATGCAGGTCCATATGGGCCCGGGCACATTGGGGACCCGCCGAGCCGAGGAGAACTTTTTTATTGAGCCCTGTCTCTGTCCATCAGAACATGTTGCAGCCATTAAAATAGCTCAGTTTTGAATTTTAATGGCAAAGTGGCTAGATTTCGTTTCGTTTGTTTATTAAGTTAATTAAGAAATATGTTTAAACCATTTTATGTTTGTTAAATTGGAGCTTTTGTTTTTTTAAAGTAACGACCAAGCACTTCCGTGCTACAAATAATAAATATTTGAATGCATTTTCAAAACATAAAAAACATTAATAAACACGATGCCTCATGAAATCCATCAGAGCTAAAAAAAAACAAAACAAAAAAAACCGTCAAAACATCTCGTGGATAAGGCATAACATTTAGCCTACCTCAGAAAAGTCAACAAGCCTATAAATTTTCCAACATACTTTTCTCATAAAAAAGCCAGTTAACTGAGTTCATGCCTACTAGAGTTGAGCCGGATACTCGGCTGAAACGAGTATCCGGCACGGATAAAGCACTTTTGCCGAGTACGAGTATCATACGAGTAATACGAGTCAATATCTGTGCTCGGATTGAATAAAAATTCTCATTGGGTAGTTTACTGTGTCTGCGTTCTGTGATAGGCTAGTCACAGGGCCCCTCCCCTACACACATACTAGAGATGCGCGGATGAGCTTAAACGTCACCGGAATCCGCAGCTCCAAATAAATGATCCGCCCGCCACCCACCCGCACCTGTATTTTTCTCTGATTTAGATAACCGCACCCGACCCGCACCCGATCGTCATTTACAATTATTCTAATTCTTAGTTTTGCATGATGATATGATGAATGTGATGAACACTTATAAGCTTAATCACTCGTGCTTTTAAGCCAAATCCACGCTAAAAAGAATAACGTTAACTGATATCTGGACGTGACGTATTGTTTTCGGTATAATGTACTGATTCAAATTAGTAATCAATAATAATTTTTATTTTAATACTCGGCGTGCCTCTCTTGACATGCTCTCGCGTATGAACAGGCAGCAAATGTGGTGCTGGCGCGGACGGAGCGGGCGCGGGCGCATCAGGCGCATCAGGTGCAATGATAAAACATATTTCAAAGGAAGCCGGCGCTAGGGTCCTTACCGTCTTTGCTGGGTGTTTTGAGCGAATATTTGCATTTATTCACATACGATTTAGTTACAAATGGTGGCCTGTCATGATTTTGGCTAATGCAGGACACTACTGAATGATGCGCATCAGAGGGGATTTAGAAGTGGGTGCGCAGAGCCGACTGATAAAGAAATGGGTATACGCGGGTTATACACACCACTGCATATTAACCTACTCGAGTATTTAAAACATATGTCAGAAAATACAGTTAATATTTGCGTCATTATTGATTTTTCTCATCCACCCGCGAACCACCCGCAAATAATCAGAATGCAATTTTTTATTACCCGACCCACCCGACCCGCGGATTGTCCGCAGCGCCCGCGGATATAACCGCCATCCGCGCATCACTAACACATACAGATTTATTGTGTTGCTGTGTCCCGCTCTGCTCACACACACACACAGAACACTGAGAAGAGAAGAGAACAGCGCGCTCTCTCTCTGTTCTCTCCCTCAGTCACTCAGGTTTGCGGGTTTTTTTCCGTTAACGTTTAGGGTTTCTTCAGCATCACTTTTGTTTTTTACTTTGGTTTGTTTGTAGTACTTACTTTTTAACCAGTAGAGTTTTGGTAAACGTGGGGTTTGTTCAGACGTGGTGCTTGGTAAAAGCGACTCGCGTCTCTGCCTGTCGGAGAATTTATTTTTCTTTTTTAAACCGTCAGCTGGCTCTGACCAGTTTTTTTACTTCACGCACTGAGTGTCTGACACTTTCTTTCTGTATTTCATAAATAAATAAATAAAAAAAACCCCACACTGCTCAAGGTTAAAAAAAGAAAGTTATGTTGAAATGAAAACTCTTGTTCATTACATTTTACTTCATAATTGCAACCGCATGTGTTGTATTCATTGTTGCAAAACTTATTCTGTATATAGTTCGTTTGTTATCATGATCAAAACCACTGATCTGAAGCTCAATGCTGATGCTGTCATGTAAATAGTTTTCTAATCAGCAATAAATATAACAATTTCTGATCAACCCATATCAATTGCATGCTTAAAATAGCATACCGGTTAAAGCCCCGCCCATTTCAATACAACATGACCCACTTCCAGTTAAATCCCACCCACTTCCGGGTTAGGCCCCGCCCACTCCGAGTACAGATACAGATACAGATAATTCATATGGTTAACAGATACAGATACAGATACAGATAATGCTGTACTCGCTCATCCCTAATGCCTACCTTTTTATTGCTATTTTTCATAGTAAATGTGAAGACAGGTTTTTTTTTGGGGCGGAGTAGGCGGAATTTTCACATAAACTTTACGCAATATAACATGATTTCATTACATGAATTATTTCGTTTTAAAGTAGTAATTTAAAATATTCTATAGACATATTTATCATGTCTACTGAGTTTCGGATTAATTTTGTGAATCGCTCCTGCTCAAGACAGAGACGGCAGAAAGTGCATGCTTGATTTCTTTAACTATTACTACTACTACGAAAGCATAATGTTTTGCTAATATTGTGAGGACACACAAATAAAAGTAGACCTTTTGCAGTTCCGAGTGATGTATTACTCTTACCTTTATGAATAAAAATAGCGTATTTTAGGTTTCCAATGTTATTATAAAAAAAATGGAAGTGATCGCGCTGGTGCTTCCATGTCAGCTGCAAAGTGAGCTTTATAGCTTTCACTCTCCGCACAAACGATTGCATATGCGCTTAACAGCGCACATATATCTAGGTTAAATGTTTAAATTAATATTGTGAAATACATCAAATGTTTTATGTTTATAGCTTTTATTTTATGCAAGTCGTGTTAATTTGAGAAGGCTAAATTGATCAAACATGCTCAACTTATTGCGGCTGGCCGCTTGGTCGTTACTTTTAAAAACAAAAGCTTCAATTTAACAAACATAAAATGGTTTAAACATATTTCTCAATTAAAAAACGAAACGAAATCTAGCCACTTTGCCATTAAAATTCAAAACTGAGCTATTTTATTGGCTTCAACATGTTCTGATAAGTTGTTGGACATGGACAGGGCTCGGGTCAGAGCTGGGCCCGTGCAGGACACTATTCGTTCCCTCGGTTCAATTAAAAAGTTCCCCTCGGCTCGGCGGGCCCCCAATCTGCCAGGGCCCATATGGACCTGCATACCCAGACGCTACGCCCCTGTATCCACATAATTTCCAGTTCTCCCGTCCTCCGCTCACGAAATTCATCTGATGTTGCCTTTGCTATGATAAACACCGGTTCCGCCGCTGTTTTCACGTGGGTGTGTAGTGCTGCTTATATTATTCTTCTTAAAACGCCGGTATTGTCGCCGTTTGTTTACTTTTCACCATATCCAACATTTCAGCCCCGCGTTATGCAGCTTGCAGTCACTGAACATTTACAGGTTGATAATGTAAAACTACGGACTAAGTTTTCTTGCGCGCAACCGTTTTTAACAGGTCTGTCTGACATGAGTCGCAGTGGAGTGACGTAAATCTCCCCCTTCGACTGATTGGCTAGAGGAGCAGCTGTCAATCTAGACTAGTGGACCAATAGTGACACTGAAGCCCGCCCTAATTTACATCAAACTTGGACTGCAAAGTTTTGAAACTCAAGCGCAAAACGCGACAACGTGAGCAAAGAGGAAAAGAGCATAAGCGCACAAAAAAATAAAATATGAGCGGAAAGCCTGATTTTGTTTGTGACTCGAAAAATGCTGAATTCGTGTTTCAGTTTTGTGCAATATAATTTTTAATGGGTTTACATTTTGAATTTGCGCTTATTATTTTTTCGATCCGTGACCACGTTGTTTGATTTTCTAAATAAAGTTGCATCTATTTTTCATTTTTGTGCGTTATAATTGTACATGTCTTTTTAATTTTTTTATGTACGCTTATTATTTTTCGTTCTGTTACTGCAATACATTTGACGGAAATTTGATCCCATAGTGAGCATCTTTGGACAAAACCTTTGGGACAAAGGCACTGATATATTTGTAGATCAGTCAGTGCAAGTTTCTTTCAGTTGAAACAGCTCAGACTTGCAGTTTAGTCTAAGATTAGACTTAAGCCTTGCCTGTGAAACCGGGGGTTGTAGTATTTTATATAGACATAAATGCTGCACAATTTTAAGGCAAATATTATCTAGTACCATGAAAAATACAAAATATTAATAAACAATACATTTAAAAGCTGAATAAAGTACATTTGACCACCAAGGGTGAGTAAATGATTTTTGAATTTGAATTTATTTGAATTTTCATCCCTTTTATGCAAAATAATACCTACACACAACACGAAAATTTGAACTTTGCGAATGTATAGCATAAATGTTTATTTTTTTTAAATACATTTTATTTATCATCAAATACAGAACACTGGATCATCATTTGATAACATTGCCATTTATATAATCTTTAGTACTGTCATTCTTAATAACACATCAGTAAAACTGTAGGAGAGAGAGGATGTGGTCTGATGATGGGTGTCATGGGGTAACTACTGGACATTTACGTACTGGTGAAAGGAGGTAAGGCAGCTGTTGGAGCACTATAGAGGAGATGATGTCCCATCAGCCTCTGCGTTATGACCTCACGCCCTCACCGACCATTTATTTCCTATGGCTACACCTGAAAGCATAATGTGATGTGTATGAAATATGGACCTTTGCTTTTAGGGTTGGGGTTGCCGTTTTAATACACACAGTGTTTGAAATAGCAACATCTGAATGAAAACACTAAATACAGTACATACAGCAAGCACATTTTTTGTTTGTATGCTTGTAACAATTGAATGACATTACATGCGCTATATACAAATATTATTTTCCCTAATTTATGCATCCATCTCCACATTAACAAAAAAGGACAGTTTTGTCTGCAATGATTTAGTATACTACAATATAAAAAAATAACCCAATGGAGGCATTAAATAATATAAGTAGTGATTTTCTTCAAGCCCATGCATAAAAGTGTACATTTATGCATTTTGTTGTAGTTAGGTTGTCTACTGTAACTAAAACATATCTTACATGAAACCATTAACGGTTTCATTATGATTATCGCTGACATGCCAACCTTTAAACAACAATATCAGAAAAGAGTGAGAGATAAAAACTGACATTAAAAAGACTACAAAAAAAGAAAAGATGATAACAGATAACAGCATATACAATTATTCAGCTTCAACTGAAACAGTGATAAAATGTTCTGAGATATGTGAGACTTAATGCAGGGAAAACTGACTCATAATACCACAAAGTACTGATATTATTATCACCAGAACATTTTTCATTCATCTTTTTTTCTTCTTCCACTGATTAGAACATAATTCAGCCATTCTGAAGGTGAAATTAGAGCTCAGTGTGAGACAGAAATGTGTTTGACCGTATTAGCCATCTAATTCCTGGTCGGGTAACGATAAATGAAGTCTAATAAGACACACCTCTCATCCGAAGTTCATTTCAAAACAGCCATTTCTGATTTCCTATTAGCAAATATTCTTCAGAAGCTAAAACTCACACCACAAAACCGTTGCGTTTTGTAATCAAGTTGTGAAGAAAGTTCCCTTCGACTATTTGAAATCCAACAGCCCCAAACCAGAACAAATTTTGGTAAAACAACTACTTGATAAAGCTCGACTAACTTCAGAGACCCTCTGAGGTTTGCCTTTAAAGATCAGAAAGACAAGAGAGGTGCAAAGCGACTTCCTTTACTTGCTGCTTTTCTTGTAAAGAACACGGTTCATAAACCGTACGCCCTTCTGAAACCGGTTTGTGGATGGTTTTAAATGTTACAGAGGTCACTGGGGAACAGGAAGGATGTGCTAAATCAGAGTAAAGCGCAAGCAGAGATAATGCTAGTGCAATACGAAACAATATTAAAATCTCAAGCTCAGGTTTGATCAAGGGAAAAATAGCAAGTGGTTTCACACGAACCATTGATAAACAATTTCACGTTAGACAAAAAACAACCTTTAGTCAATACAACACTGTGGTAGGTTAAAACAGCAACCCCAGGTAACCTTGAAAACTCACAACCACTCAAAAGGAGCATTATGAACACACATAAATGGTTTTGATGTAATATACTGTAAATACTTCTTCCGAAATGTCTTGTAATGCATCATACTGTCATAAGATATGACTGAGAGCAGCTTCTCACTGGTTTTTGTCGATAAACGTTAAAGGGTGCAAATGTCTGCAATGTATCGCTCTCAGAAAGTCATGTAAACATGTAAAATGTTTGATAAATGCAACGCCCGACGAGCTTTAGCAAAATGAGGCAGTGGTGGGGAAAGGCAATGGCACTGATGCACCATGTGTGGTCAGACAAACACGGCATCGTAGACAGTACTGAGTAAGATGGAAGTCTTCAAGACAGGTTACGAAATAGTGGGTAAAAAATTAAAGTGACCAAACTCGATTAAAAGGAAGAAAACTGTTACAAGTATGAAATATCTGTATAACATACGTATATATACAAAACCTCACATTATTTTGTGAACTGACTGTAATTTAGTGTAGCAGTTACGTTTGTTTGTAAACCGTCCGTAGTTCAGTCAAATGCAAGCAAGCTTTTCGCTTAACAAACGAAAACGACTTAGAGCTACAGTCTTCCGGAAGTTGCTTTAGAACCAGCACAAACCTATAAAAATCTGAATCTGACGTAATAGTTGTGAAATGCAAATCAATATCGCAAAGTTGCTTGAGGTCTAGGCAACTCACTGCTGGTAAGCGTCAAGTCAATAATAACTTCACAGTATATCTTGGACTTATAGTTCTACCTTACATGGGAGAGGGGTTAATAATAATACTAATAATAATAATAATAATAATAAAATAACTAACTAGATATGTCATAGCAGCAGTTGTTTTTCTTTTCTTTACCCTTTTTTTTAAAACTAATCTCTTTTCTGGAGACCCTGTTGTTTCAGCTTCATGCTGTTGTTCAGGATTGGCACAGAAGAATAGTATAAATTAAATAGTTTGGCCTCTGCATGAAGTACATGTACATTAAAAAACATAAAAGAAATAAACATATAAATAACATAAAAAAAAACATTTGGCAATGTTGACAGTTTTCTTTTGCAATGGATATTTTCCATTCCAAATTTTGATCACCTTTGTTTTGTATAAAACACACACAAATACATGGATGAGCTACGGTAATATTCATCTATGTATGTAACTATTAACATCCCTATTATGTTATATAATAAGACTTCGTTTGTGTTTTCTCTGCTTCAGCTTTCAGCTCTCATTAAAGTGATTGTAGTGTCTGTTGCGTTTGAGATAAACATAAAAGGTGCAAATCCTCTCCACAGGAACACGACCAAAACAAAACCAAAAAAACGAAGAACGTCCAGGCTGAGAGAGGCAAACAGCAGAGATGGTCTCTACGTTTGATGCCAACTGAGCGTGAAAGACAATCCCATGATCTGATAGGTTGCTGCAAACTTTTAGTACACCTGCCGGTGTTTCCTGCTTGGTTTTTCTCTCTTCTGTCACCTCATTTCAAGCCAGATGGCTGTTGTATTGGTGAAGTTGGTATGCTCACAGGGATTCAGTGAGTGTCTGGATAAATCAGAGGTAGTTTCAAGGCCACACTGTTTTCTTTGAAAAGAGAAAATGGCAAAAATGGCCAAATTTTCTGGCACTCTGAGAAGAGGACAGTTTGCCTTCTGTATGCATGTATGTTTTGTTACACAGAACTCCGAATTCAGTCCTGGGAAGAAATACAATACGTTTAAGAATTGTGCAACAGACACACTGACAAAAAGACAGTAAAAGAGAGAAAAAGACAAAGAGAAAGTATAAGAGAGAGAAACGCAGAGGCTGTGTCCGAAACCGAAGGCAGCTGCCATGGATTTGTCTAAAGGGACCACCTTCCAAAACACCAAACACCACATCTTATCTAGAACAAGTTCAAGTAAAATTTAGATATAATCAAATATTTAGTGACTACAATAGCTGCTTTTCTTCCATTGGGAAGAAACGGTTTTAAAAACGATAAAGAATAGCCCAGAATTCTCAGCAAGATTAGCTAATTGCAGGCTTGTTTCAATAACACTGGTTACATCACTTGCCCACCACGGCACTGCCCGTCGTTTAGATTTTTTTTTTAATAAAAATCATTTAGTTCAGTTAGAGAACAGACAGAACAATTATAAACTGAACACGGCTGCTTAATACATTGTGCCGAACAAAAGATCAGCGACGTAGTCGAGTTGATGAGTGAGGTGAGAAAGGCAAGACGTTGGCGAAAGATTTCATTTTGAAACTAAATACAAAAGCGGCTGTTTTAAAAATATTTTGGATTTTAAGAGGCCTGTTGACCTGCCATTTATCTAAAAGGTGATATTGGAAGTTCATTGTAAGAATATTAGTTTTGTACTTATTTGGTTCCACCGTGTTTGCTGATTTTCCGTTTTTTATAATTAAAATTTGTCGAAGTTATTTGTTATTTTATATTTGGCCTATACCGTGGGGTATTCGTTTTGTTAAAGGAGAAGTTCACTTCCAGAAAAAAATTTACAGATAATTTACTGAAGAAATAACTTTCTTTCTTCAGTCGTAAAGAAATTATGTTTTTTGAAGAAAACATTTCAGGTTTTCTCTCCATGTAGTTGACTTCTATGGTGCCTGCGAGTTTCAGCTTCTAAAATATAGTTTAAATGCAGCTTCAAACGGCTCTAAATGATCTCAGCCGAGGAAGAAGGGTCTTATCTAGCGAAACGATCAACCATTTTCTAAACTGGTTAGATAATTTTCTTACCTTCACCTCCCTACCTAACTGTGCTGAACCATGCTGACTGAAAGCGCGAAGTGACGTTGCCACTCAGGATTGGTCACTTGTTTGTTGTCTGGCTACTAGTTTCTCTCTATAGCTGGCTCTATTTAAGTTTAATAAACAGAAATTTCTGAAGAATTTTCTGATTATCCTGTATAACGCAGTTGCTGTTTACATCTCATATTGTATGTAAACACTTGTGTTACCAATGCAACGACTGATGCTTTTGCATTACGAACTCTGTTATCAGCATCCCAGTGGAAAACAAAACCATATTCGTGCCAGCTGGCCCGAATTGCCACTTAAAAAAATGTTTAAAGGGATAGTTCACCTAAAAATGAAAATTGCCCCATGATTTACTTGCCCTCAAGCCATCCTGGATGTGACTTTCTTCTTTCAGACAAATACAATCAATTATATTAAAAAATGTTCTGGCTCTTCCATGCTTTATAATGGCAGTGAATGGGTGTTGATAATTTGAAGTTCAATAAAGTGCGTCCATCCATCATACAAAGTGCTCCACACGGCTCCGGGGGTTAATAAAGGCCTTCTCAAGTGAATTGAAGCATTTGTGTAAGAAAAATATCCATATTTAAAACTTTATAAACCGTAATCTCTAGTTTCCGCTTATACACGCGTTCACAAGAGAGAGTGGCGTTCCAGCGGATGACGTAGGATGTTGGCGCAGTGTAAGAATATGCTAGTTTTGCAAGAACCAAGTTTTGTTTATAGCAAAGGAAAACCTCCTTTTTTTTTTTTTTTAAATACAAATCCTTGTTTTGTACTTTGAATGTTTTGTTTTGCTCTCTCCTCTGCATTTTCGCATTTGTCACTGTGTTTGTCTACATCCTACATCATCCGCTGGAATGCCACTCTCTCGTGAACACGTGTATGACAGCGGAAGCTAGAGATTATGGTTTATAAAGTTTTAAATATGGATATTTTTCTTACACAAATGCATTGATTTGCTTCAGAAGGCCTTTACCAACCCCTGGAGCTCTGTGGAGCACTTTTTATGATAGATGGATGCACTTTATTGAACTTTACAATCTCAACACCCATTCACTGCCATTATAAAGCTTTGAAGAGCCAGGACATTTTGTAATACAACTCTGACTGTATTTAACTGAAAGAAGAAAGTCATTTACACCTAGAATGGCTTGAGGGTTAGTAAATCATGGGGTAATTTTCATTTTTGAGTGAACTATCCCTTTAAGCAACAAGAACGGTTTGGCCCGATGGTGGGAAAGTAGCTAACATAATTTCTGTGTAGAAATGTAAACTTACATTTTTAAAAACATCTAATCTCTTTATCAGATGTCATTTTATGTCTGACCACCAAACGGAGCGCACAGGAGATATTATAAGTAAAGATTGTTCATTTAAGACAAACGAATGGAAGGCAAACACTTGCGTTTTTCAAGTTTCGGACACAGCTTGAATGAGGGCGAAGTATACTATGAGAGTGTCACACTATGCATCGGTTTCCTGCCCTACCTCTGACAGCTTCTGGGTGGATGTACATAATCTCTCTCTCACGCTATATGTGTGTGCATTTTGTGCAGTCTATTCCTAAAGGTTTCCGTCCATCTCGTCTCACCATTTCAAGCAATTTCAGTTCTCGAGTGCTTCGGTGCACACCATACTCGGGTAAAGCTGCTGCTGGGTAGGCAGAGGGTCTTGGCAGGGAGTCTGAATGGGGTTCCTTTCCTCGCCGTCGCTGTCCGTGCTGCCTTGACTGTCCAGACGAGGTGACGAGTGGTGCGGATACAGGGAGCTCACAGGCAGGTGGCTCTGAAGAGGGTCCTCGTCCGAACTGAGGTAATCACCTTCTGCAGACGCTGGGCTTTCCAAACACAGGTCCTGATAAACGCCACCACCAGTATTTTGGAACTTGGAAGGCTGTCCACGCAGCTGCCTGATCTAAAATATTTAAGAGAAGAGAGTTGACTATCCCTATACTTTGGCAAACATTCTTAAAAACACAGCTCTGAAGAAAAGAATTTTACCAATGCTTGATTAGTGCCTGTCTAGTAGATGGACAAGTATATTAGGGCCCTATGAAACGTTTTACTTTCTTCCAAATTCAGTTTGAATTTTTTCCAAATTCATTTTTTTTCATTTTAATTTTTCTGGATTCCATTTTTTCTCTGTATTTTTAGACTCTGTTTTAATTAGTGTTGCCAAGTCTGTGGTTTTCCTGCTAAATTGGGCTACTTTTATGCTGGTGCTGTGGGATGCTTTTTAGAAAGCAGGTTGAAGCAAAAACCCCCGTCCTCGGAGGGGAACATCCTAGAAGCAGGTTTTGACCCCCGAGAACGCGATTGGGCTAGTTTTGGCTATTAATGGGCTACTTTTGAGTAGCAATTGGACTGGTTTTGTTATACATACTTGGCAACCCTGGTTTTAATGGTTAAGTAAAAAATATTAATCAAAAACATGTCTAATTAATTGAAATCATGAAACTTACACAATTTAACATGAATTTATTAATGGTTTAACAAAAAGTAAATTTTTAAGGCCCTATGAAATCTATGAATTCTACTTTCTCCCAAATTCAGTTTTAATTTTTTCTAAATTCTGTTTGAAATTTTCTGGATTCCATTTTTTCCCTGTTTTAATTTTTTTAGACTCTGTTTTAATCAGTGTTGCCAAGTCTAAATTGGGCTACTTTTATGCTGGTGCTGTGGGATGTTTTCTAGATTAAATAAAAAATATTAATCAAAAAGCATGTCTAATTAATTGAAATCATGAAACTTTGTTAATGGTTTAACAAAAAGTACATATTTAAGGCCCTAGGAAAGCTGTTTTACTTTTCTCCCCCTTAGAATTTAGTTTTATTTGACCAAATTCTGTGTTTTCCATTTATTCTCTGGATTCTATTTTAATGTTTTTAATTAATTTTACATTTTAATTTATTCTTATTGTATTTATTGATTTTCAGAAATACTGTGTTGTGTAATTACAATTTTTTTTGGTAAATAAATTCTGGTAAATAATTTTTCTGGTAAATATTCTTTAAAAGTTTTAATCAAATTTCAATCCTACATACAATACAGACACTGATGCACAAATGTGGATTTGTTCTAGCTGTCTAAAATATATGAAAATAATAAACTAGTCTTATAAACATCATTATTTAGCTAAAACAGTAAAACTGGCTTGCTCTGTTGCCCAAAATGGCAGGTCTTGAGCATCACTCCTACATGAAAAATTGATTACAAATTTTCTAAGCATCAATTTTTCAAGTTTTCTGTAGATTCTAAAATGTAAACACTAACATTAAAGGCACACTACATTTACCTGAATAAACCTTTTTTTTTTTCACTTGAATTGTCAAAATAATTCTACAAAACTGCCTGCAACAGGTTGGTATGTTTCCATAGCAACAAGTGGTTATCATTAATATGCGTTAATGTAAAATTTAAGCATTGAATATTAGAAAGGTTTGAGTGAAGTATAAACATGCACTGTGGTTTAAATCAATTTGTCAATCTTATTTCTGCGTTAAATACGCTGTGGTTTCGATTAATTGATTAAGAAGTGTTTTTACTGAGACTTTGATGTTAGACAGATTACTTGGCAGCAAATAAGTATACACTGGAAAAAGGGTTAAAAAAAATTAATGTTACAAAAATAATTCACAAATCATCTGATAAAAGTTTGCACTGAAAGTAAGAATGATAAAAGTATGTATGTAGTAAGAATGCAAGAATTTTAGCGGTTTAATTTATTTATCTGTTTTATTTACCTACAACTAACTACAAGGCTGTTTTTGATATTTAATTTTTGTGACATCATTTGTATGTTTAAATCTGCATATGCACTGTGTGTGAATCATGTAGACAGTGGATTTTCTTGCGTGACAGAAATGGACCACAATTTTTTGCTCTCATTTCAGATCTTCCCTTCTGAGTCAGTGAGCACAAGTGAGTGTGTTTGCGTGTGTGTGTCTTAACATCCGTGAGAGCCTAAAACAGGTATTATGCTAAAATCTCAGATCTGAAACGTCATGGGTTTCCCAATAAGTGCTTTAGCAATTTGTAAGTGTGGGAGTGGGAGGGGCTGTGGTTAACCAATGGAAAAGCTTCCTGAGACAATCATCTACACAAGCCCCACCTCTCACTTCCTCTGTCTGGTTGATCTCGTTTCAGCCAAAACCACAGAGCAAAAAGTCAGTGCACAGCACTTCCGAATTAGGACATCACCGAGATTTTTAAAAGTACTGTTGATGAAACATTTACAAATCGTAATGAAAAACACATTAAATGCTGAAATACTGAAAAACTGCAAGATGTGCCATAGTGCCCAAAGAATGTCCATTTACACAAGTACAAAGATTACAAAAAAAATTAAAAAATTATATATATATATATATATATATATATATATATAAAAGTATTTGATTAGATGTAAATATATAAATATATCTAGAAATAGAAAAAAATATATATGTATATATGTAAATAGAAATAGAATATATATATATATATATATATAAATAGAAATTATATATATATATATATATAATAGAAAAAAATATTTGATTAAATGTAAATATATAAATATATACAGAAAGAGAAAAAATATATGTATACATGTAAACAGAAATATAAATTATATATATATATATATATATATGTAAATAGAAATGAAATTTTATATATATATATATATATATATAATAGAAATTTTTTTTGATTAAATGTAAATATATAAATATATATAGAAAGAGAAAAAAATATGTATATATGTAAATAGAAATAAAAATATATAGATACATATGTAAAAAAAATATATAGATACATATGTAAATAGAAATACAAATAATAATTATATATATATATATATATATATATGAATAGTTTATTTGCAAAAACAGATAGCTTTTTTTACAGCTGTTTTTTTTTCATTATTTTTACTTTTCATTTCATTTTTACTGGAATGCACAATGAAAAAACATGATTTTTAAAAATTGTTGAAAACGTTTTGCAAATAAACTATTCATATATATATATATATATATATATATATATGGAGCACAAGAACACTTTGTGGATGGCCTGAATGGTTGTGAACTGTTGACTTATGACTGGTTTATGTTCAATAATATACAATAATTTATATATATATATATATATATATAAATATTTTATTAAAAATACAATAAAAAAATTTACAAATGACATCTCTGAATGTTATAATTTGGGGGATTGTAAATATTGATATATGCTGTAAATTGCACTTTATAATTTGATATTTATATATATATATATATTTTAATGTATTTATGTATTTATTTTCTTTTACTTTTTTATGTGAAGTTATTATTTTAAATATTTATTAAACCAAAAATATATATAAATATGACATTTATTTATTTTTTATTTTTTTATAATTTGATAATTTGATTAATTAACTTGCATATCATGTGAAATTTCCATCAGTTGATATAATATATCACAACTCCTCATAAATCTTTGGTAAATGAAAAATTAGCTAGTTAGTACAAATATATATGACAACATTGAGACATTTACTCATATAAAATATTTACTAATAAAATATTAAATATTTATTAAAAACATCAATTATTTTATAATTGAAGTATAAAATAAAAAAAAAATCCTCTAAAAGTGACCATAATCCTATGTTATACGAAATTAGGAGCCTCTTCAAGTTGTTGTTTTGTTTTGTTCAGAAATGATCCAAAATCTTTGGCACTACTGAACATATGGCGACCTGATTTTGTGGCGGAATATGAGCACGTAAAACGCTGATGTAAAATCTGTCCTTTGAAAGCGCCCACAATGCATCTCAACTCAACTGATTACAGTAACCATGAAACTGGAGCATAATCACTTCACATTTGTATGTAAACACTGACACAAGCAAAGAAATCGAGCGAGAGGAAACGTGAGTGGTGATGACAAAATCAAAACGAAAAGAGGTATGAAAACGAGAGACGAGACACAGAGTGATACATGAACAGAGAGGTGAAAGGGAGGGAAATAAATACAAGAGAAAGAGAATGTCAACACACTCTCACACCCCCTGTCACGAAAGGTTTCTCTACAAATGAGCAAGATCATCACATGAAGTGCGTGAGATCGAGCTGTGACTGGGTGCGTGGGTAAGCACCGCAGTATCAAACCATCAAAGCCGTCTGTGTGTGTGTGAGGGCATATGGGGGGAATGGGGAAAAAGATTTTCGAGTGGTTTTTATTGTGGTTAGGGAGGGTCCCAAATGCCAAGAAAAGCACTACAATACCACTTTAAAATGCACAGGTAACCACTCAGAGCGTACCAACAGAAATGGTGGCAAAGTTCGAACAGATAGACTTAGATTAGAAAACATAGCCATACTAACAGCAATAAATGGCAATTTAAGCAGAAGAGAAACAAGGTTTGTGTTGTAACTTGGGATCATGGGAAGTCTGTTTACCAAAAACAGTGTGGGCTGTAATGGACTTTTTTCTGATCGCAGATTATGATGCAAATGCAAAGATTCTGACAGATAGCAGCTGAACTTGCACACTAGTGCATGTACTTATATGTTTGTTTGTGATAGCCTCACCTCGCTCTTGAGTTCGGCGATCTGCTGTCTCAGTTCAGTTATATACTGTCTGGAGTCTGAGTGATTCAGCTGGCCTTGGATCAAACCCTCCTCTTTCTGCAGGCAATACATACACACGCTTACACTTAATTATACTGATATAATGCAGGGCTCTACGCTTACTTTTCTTTTCTTCACAGTCAAAATTTTAGGAGCACCTTCTATTTAATAATCAAAAAATCTAAAAAAAAAAAAAAATACCCTTCCCTTTACGAGGTGATATCTCCTTAAAGTGATGTACAGAGGAATTTTGTTTTTATCTTCATAATGGCATTTTTCTAACTTTATTAAAAGTATGTCATCTTTTATGTCAAATTTAAAAATAATTATATTTTAGAACCTTTTTAAATTTCTAATTAAAACAACAGAATAAGTAAAATAAGAATAAGTTACCAATCAAATGAAATCAGTATTAACAAAATGTAATTTCTACTATAGAGATAGCACAGAAGAACACAACAGTGGCTGTATTTTCATGTTTACTGAGGCTCAGAGGTGCATTTAAATTCATACATTCATGTTGATAAAAATTTTTGAATATATAAATATGAAATGATTTAAATAACTGAAAAGATACTTTAAAAAAATGAAACTAAAACTGCCAGTAGGTGGCGGTAAGTCACTGATTTAATTACTGAATCATTCATTCATTTGATTCGTTCGAACGGCTGATTCATTCAGGAATAAAGCAAGTGACTGTCTTTATGAATGGGAAACTGAATCACTGACTCACTAGATTCGTTTGAAAACGCACGTTCATTCATAAACTAAACAACGCTGTGTTTGAATGGAGATGCACAGCGGCTCAGTTGTGAATCAATAAATGCTGTCACTCATCTTAGTTCATCACGATCTCATAAAGTTCAATTATAATCGATGAAGCTCTCTACACTACACAATAAATCTCTTATTTACACTCTCTCTACACTTTGTTTATGAAAGGATTCGTCAGATATGTCTGTGATACGTATGTCTTTGAAGCTCCCCTCAGCGCAAACACAAATATGCTGATCGGGTCAGTTGCACTGGTGCTCCTAAATGTTTTTTAATAGTCGCACGCAGTAGTTTTTAGTCGCAAATGCGATTGAAATGGTCACGCTGTTGTAGAGCCCAGTAATGGCTGTTCTGAAGTTTTATGAACTTGTTAAATAGACATGAATAATGTCGCAATGGCCTGTGTATCTCACCTGTATTTCTAGCTCGGCAATCTTTTGCCGGAGTTCAGCCATTGCGGCCATGCTGTCAGCTTCTCTTAGACGGACCGCCATCACCTCCTCTTTGCTCTAAAAGAAAAACAGCAAAATTATAATTTTTTTTAATTTTAAATATTATATTTATTTTTTTCAAAACTATTTCTGAAAAAGTTCTACGTTCCAATTCATGCATTCATTTATAAATGTAAGTTTTGTTGTAGTCTTACTATGTCTATTTACTAGGGATTCACTGATATTAAAATTCTGGCAATAATTAATTTTGTCTAAATAAATAAAAAATAAAGCATTAAAAACTAAGATCAATTATTTCAAATGCTACAAATTAATTTAGGCATCACAGCTATATAAAGTAAAGATGTTCATTTTTGGACATGATTTTCTTATTACATATTTCGTGATTTTTTAGACAAAAAAAAATTCATTCTAAAGTAAAAAAAAAAGAAATGATATGTTCTTGTAAAGCACACTGTAACTGTACAATACTTCTTTCATTTTTATAAATAAATAAGATTAGCATGTACAATTAAATATTCAATATCAACCAATAACGCAAAAAAAAAACAAAAAAAACAAACGTCTCATGTTAGTCAATAACTGATATGGCAGAAATATATGACACATCCCATTTACTGTTTATCTCATTGATTATTCAGTTATCTGTTCTTCCTGTTTTGTATGACTGTGAATGCCCGTACCTTGCAGTCAGACTCGGCCATCTTTCTCTTCATTTCGTTGAGCTGGCTTTGTAGTGATTTGTTGTGAGAAAGAGCGTTCTGCAGTCTCTCCTGCAGGCTGGCACTTTCTTGCTCATGTCTGACAACTAGTTTACAGTTGATCTGGTTCTATGGAAAAGTGTGAGGAGGTTAAGTGTGTTAGTTTGGTCCCTTCATCCTTTGAAGAAAACAACAAGGGCAAACATACTAATGCATCATGATTTTTGAAGTTTTATGTACAAATAAGTATGAATGAAAAATAAGTATTACAAATTCCATATATGGGCCAGGGTTATTACAGTTAACTATTACCATAAAAAAGACATTTTATTACTCAAAATAAGACAAAACTGAAAATAACAAATTAAAAAAAAAAAGAAATGTATTTTAATTCAGCTAGTTGATCAGGAAACATTTCCTAATTTTGTTTAGTTTAAGTACTAAAATAACTAAAAATAAATTAAAATGAATAAATCAAAAATAATAAATACTATATTAAATCTATTTATTTATTTATACAACAGCTATTTCTGGTCCTTGATTCTGATTGCCTAAATCCGCTATAATGTTATAACTAATATGTTTTTGTGTCACGGAATGTAGTTGTAAAAGTTTTTTTAGGCGAGAGAGTACTTATTTAGACTTTAAATATGTGGTTTGGTAAATAAGGATAACGTCTATTTGAAAATTGGCTTTGATGTTTTCAGAGATGTGAGCTCCAGGGACATTCAGCACTCATGAACCTGCTGAGAGCAGCCTTACCTCGATCAGCTCTTCTGGAATCTGATGTTTCTATAGTGGTTAAACATGAGATTTAAATCATTTTGAATAAATCTAATGAGTAGTCTTTGGTCTCATTAATCAATTATTTGTTCCAGAGCAAATAGTTTTGGCTATAGAGGGCAAAATCTCCTAATGTTATATTTTATGCCAATTTAATGCTTTATATCAGAACACTGCCTTTGTACTTTTGACTGAATTGCCTAGCAACTTTTATGATGACTGTTGTTGTTTACTAAATATTACTATTCAATAAATATGGCTGTATCTCAACTTGTGTGATATTGCTCATATATATATAACATATATTTGACCCTCGACCACAAAACCAGTCATAATGGTCAATTTTTTGAAACTGAGATTTAATATATATGCAATTTCCACTGATATATGGTTTGTTAGGATAGGACAATATTTGGCTGAGATACAACTATTTGAAAATCTGGAATCTGAGGGTGCAAAAAAATCATAACATTGAGAAAATTGCCTTTAAAGTTGTCCAAATGAAGTTCTTAGCAATGCATATTACTAATCAAAAATTAAGTATTGATATATATATATATATATATAGGAAATTTACAAAATATCTTCATGGAACATGATCTTTACTTAATATCATAATGATTTTTGGCATAAAACAAAAATCGATAATTTTGACCCATACAATGTATTTTTGGCTATTGTTACAAATATACCCGTGCTACTTATGATAAAATAACACTGATACAGGCACTGTAGTTCTAACCTGGCTCTCCAGCTGCAGGTTTTTAAGTTTGACCTCTTTGAGTTCAGCTTGACCCTGGGCCTCTCGCAGTCTCAGACTCATCAGCTTGTCCTGTAGCTCATTCAGTGCATTCTTTTTAGGAGACTCTTTCCAGTGGCCTCCTCCTCCACGAGACGTATGATGCTGTGATAGAAAATAAGATTTGTAAAGAATTCGATTTTTGTTCGTCCAACAAAGTATCTTGCCGCAGCAATGAATTTTATCGATCCATTTTTCCCCTATAGAAATTCATACGTATTTTTATGAATGCCAAGAGGAGAGATTCTGCACCTGCCAGCAGTGGTTGAGATCAGTAACGGCCTCTTGCATCTCTCTAAAGGAGCGCAGAGTCTCCTGCTCTCTCAGTTTCACCAGCTTCAGCTCCTCCTGCAGCTGAGCTACATTGATTTCATCAGGCAGAGAGCTGTTCCTCTACAACACACAGACAACATTCTATGTTCTGCACTTCAGTATCATATATTAAAAGCTTTAGAAAATAGTTTTCTACAATTAAAAATAAACAATTTCACCTGTGTATGTGCACAAGCCATATCTAGATCATTTTTACTGAACACACCTTTTCCAGATCGAGCACTTTGTCCTGCATTTCTTTCAAAGCACCGAGCAGTTCAGCCTCCTGTAGACGAGACTGTTCTAACTGAGTCTGCAGCCCACTCACAAACTCCTCTGTATACTGCAGACAGAGAGACAAAATGGTTTGAAACACTGACGACCGCAGAGTAGGTTATAATGGCTGCCATTACATCACATTCACTTATAAACAGAGTGTAACAGATATAAGGATTCTGCACACACACACACTGGTTTCCATGCTTTATGGGGACATTCCATAGTTACAATGGTTTTTGTACTGTAAAAAACTAATTTCTATCCCCTTACCCTAGCCCTACCCCTAGTTTCTGCTATTTTAGATTTTAAAGCTTCATTTTGTATGATTTAGAAGCTTTCTTCCCCATGGGGACCTCAAAAATTGCTGGTATTTCTATCCTTGTGGGAGTTCATAATGTAGGGAATACCAGGCAGACACACCCACACTGGTTTCCATGTTTTATGGGGACATTTCATAGGCGTAATGGTTTTTCTATTGTACAAACAGTATTTTCTATCCCTTTACCCCAAGCCTACCCCTCACACAAAACTTTCTGCTATTTTAGATCTTCAAAAAGCTTTATTTTGTATCATTTATAAGCTTGTTTCCTCATGGGGACCAAAAAAATGTCACCAAAAGGTCACAAATTACTAATATTACAATACTTGTGGGAGTCCCCATTTTGTCCCTATAATGTAGAGAACACCATAAGCACACACACACACAAAATAAAGCTAAACTGTAAGCATTTCTTCACAGGATACAGCAGTTTCTTGAAGTAGAAATAATTTAATCCACAGTTTATCAACAGATTTTTAACAATAAACCTTTCATAACAGTCCTAACATGAGCTCCAACAACCTAAAAAGAGATCATCCTTGGTAGAAATCCTGAAAACCAAACTATCAGTCAGAAGTAACTGTTTCCAAAGAAAACAAGAATCATGCCAAAAGAGCTCAGCAGTGTCCTTCTGTTCCTGTGTAGCATGTTAAATGCTTTAAATTGTAAATTACATAATCCAGACACCCTTTTTACGCTCTCAAACTACTTATTTATTTGAATATTGTCCTCAAAAGTTTAATACTTCTATTTTAATATACTTATTATCCCTGTGATGCAAAGCTAAATTTTCACCGGCCATTACTCCAGTCTTAAGTGTCACATGATCCTTCAAAAATCATTCTACTATGCTGATTTATTATCAATGTTGGCAACAGTTGAGCTGCCAAATATTTTTGGAACCTGTAATACTTTTTTCAGGATTCTTTGATGAATAAAAAGTTAAAAAGAACAGCATTTATTCAAAATAGTACTATTACTATAGTATTTTACTATTACTTTTTATTAATTTAACACATCCTTGCTGAATAAAAGTATTAATTTCTTTCAAAAAAATAAAGAATAAATATTTACTGACCCCAAACTTTTGAACGGTAATGTATATATTTTGATGTTTTGCCATACATTTAAGTAAAATGCATTTTATACTTGACTAGAAGTCAACAGTTTCATATTGTACAGGCAAATACATAATTTACAACATGGGAAGTTTAACGGGAAGTGACTATACAGTATTGTAGGCTTTTTCTAATGTTTATCTCGCAGATGATATTAAAAAAAATATATGATTATTTAAAATGAAAAAAAAAAAAAAATTCTGAACCCAAGAATTCTAGAGAAGTGAATGGTCTCTATTGCAGTCCATTCTATATTTTGTGCCATTGTTGCCTGTTAACTATGAAGAGTTTAAAGTTAAAGACTAATGAACTATATTACTTGGTGGAAGATTGTTACAGTAAAAGTTTATTTATCACTTTACTGTACATTGGTGTTACTAATATCACTGTTGCCACCATTCTATTAAAGTAACAAGGCAGGTGTCAGTGCCTAAAAACAGCCCTTGCCATGATAAAATGACTGCAACTTAGTAGGGCTTTAGACCCTTACGTCATAAAATAACAATTTCAGCTTCTTTTGCATTTCCACATAATTTTCAGATTATGTACGAAAAATGAGCAGTCATACTGTAAGTGTGTACTCATAGCAACAGATGTGCTTCTGGAAATTTATTTAGTTAATTTTAGCATTATCTATCACTGAAGCAGCAGTGTTGATGTGACTGTGCTTCTGCCTTGTACTGTGTGCATATACTGTGGCCTACCAGAGGGGGCTGTGGCCTGCCCTGGAGACTTGTGTGAAGACTAGTTCCCACGGACTTTTACTTCTGTTTTTCTTACCTCCCTCCATGCTTTCCAGTCACTTCATCATACCCGTATTACTCAGATGTTTCAATCACAAAGACATTTGCTCATTCTACCTCTGTGTACTCGAAAAGTGTTAGCACAAGGACTGGACTTTTAGCTAAAAACCAAATGCTTTCCTTTCCAGTTAGCAAAGCACAGCGGAAATTTCACAAGAGAACACAAGGACTGCCAGAAATCCAGACTCTGCTTATGACATTTCAACGAAAGCTTGATTTAAATGGAAACGGTATAGGTCAGTATGTATATATATGCGTGTGTGCATGTGTTTTAAAAAGAGGATGTGAAATGCAGGCCACAAATAACATTTCATATCAACCACAGTGAGCCCCTTTGCTCTGGGTAATGAAACCAGATTGATCAGATTTAGGTCGAATGAGTAGCATAAATACTCACCCTTACACATACTAAATCCCTGTCAGATCTACAAGTGTTTATTTTATTTTATTTTATTTTACAAGAAATTATAATAATAAAGAAATGTACAACTCAATTCAAAAACGTTTTTAAAAGAAGTGATAAATGAGTATTTCAATTTGCGTGTCTGAAATGCAGCTCAGTAGCAAAGGTCTCTTTTGCTTCTTCTTGCGGTTGAATGGTTTAAAATCACTTGAATGTTGAAATCGGCAAGACTTAAAAATGATTGCATCAGTTTACGTTGGTTAAACTTGTACCAGTTTTAAGCCGTTTAACCCCTAGCTACAAGTAACACAAAAGGTTGACACATGGTACACTAGTTTTGTTGACATCAGCACCGCTATAGGGCGATGGACAATTCTGAGTTTAACACAGGAAAATATACATGGCCAGAGAGTGCTGCTCTGAGTGTGAAACATGTCACAGGGTCACAGCTCACACTCAACATGACACACACCACACCCCGACGACATCTCACACATGCCATTCACACTAAAACGAAAAAACGAAAAATTCTGAAATTCCCTGGTCTGCTAGATATTGATGCTTTAGCTTCCATTCTTTTAACTTGTGAGGATGAAGAAAGAATTTAAATTATAATGATGGGTTCAAACAGTCAACTTGTTACTAACAGTCATTTTCATAAATCTTACCAGAAAATAATCTCTGACCTGCCAGTGACCCAGTTCAGGGTAATTCTGCCATGTGTAAGCACATCTTTTGACTAAGAACAGCCTGCAGCCATGTGTACAGCAGACATAATGGTGGTTTAAAAAAAATAAAAACATGTTTATGACATGTGACTTTGCTCAGTTTTCTTGGTAACTGCATGATCTCACAATGAGAATCTTTCATCATAATCAACTGCTTTATTACTTACAATTTAACAGTAATAGAAGGTACCTTCAAAAGAATGCAGTCAAACTGATTTTCAGCTAGTAATAAACTTTATTGTTGTTTTTGGTCAAGGGATGTGATTGTTCTGTCTGTTTCACACTGCACACATAAGCAGTGATAAAGCATAACTGGGAGAACCGGCCTGCTTTGCAGAGCTTTCACACTGATAGTGTTTCAGAGCTTAATGGGTTCCTACGTTGATTATTTCATTGAATAACAGCCATAAATTATAAAACGGTTAATGTAAACAGCTTAAATCATCTATATTCAATCAGACTTTCTGAACAGAATGTGCTTTTTGTGTCTTTGTGGCACACGTGCCACATGCAGTGGCAGACATCTTTTTCAAACGATGGGTGAATGGTTCACTCCAGCCATTTAATGTAGTTTCATAAAAGCCTTTATTTAAAAAGACTGTTAATACAAAGGTTTTCTTGGCATTTTAGCAGTATTTTCTGCTGAGGTCAGCCAGAGGTTGAGTTAGACTAACATTGTCCGTCATTTTGACGGACAGGGTTGTAAAAATTCCGTCATAATCTATTATTGCCCGTCATTTCTAATTTTCATATTTTAATTATTAGAACACATTTAACTGTTTTTATTTTTGTTCACATTTTCATTTTTAATAACAAACCTACAGGACGATATACACTGCCCTCCAAAAGTTTTGAAAGTTTAGAAAAGTGGGGTTTTGGACAATATTGTGATAATTTTGCACTGATAAGGGACAACACAAACTACGAAAACATATTTTATTAAATTAAGAGTTTATACATAGAAAAAAAATTGATTTTCGATTCAATTAAATATCCACCATTAGCAGCTATTACTGCTCTGCATAATCTGGGCCTAAATTCACTGTATTCTAAACTTAATTGCCAATCAATTGTTGAAGCTATTAAGGTGTGTTGACCCAAAATCTTTTAAAAACCTGGGCCAAGTTTAAACCAGTAACCAGACATCACAGCTGGCAAAGGGGCATGTCTGACTTTGACATGTATATATTGCCATTATTATATAATCAAAATGAAAATTATTATTGCTGATCTTCAATGATAATGTCAAGTTACTTTAATGTATTTGCACCAAAAAAATGATGAGTATTTATGCTGATATCATCCAAAACCACACTTTGCCAGTGGTGTTTCCAAACTTTTGGAGGTAGGTTAAGGATTTATTAATGAGATGAACAGATGAGACTGTGTAACTTTTCATGTTCAACACCTTAGCCCGCAGTGACAGCGATTTTAATATATTCTCATTTTTATAAACCAGTATCAATTCATGAATCCTAGTCGATCTTTTGGTCTATGCTGTTTTCACTTGACGAATTAATAGTAAATACTGTGCCTCCCATCCAATAATATGCAACAGGCTAAGCTTTGTGTTACTTTTGATATGAAACAAAGTTTTAGATTTCAAATTCTGTCCATTTCATTAGGAAATTCCAGAACTAAATACCGTTCTGGCGCTCTTTAATGTGTCGTGATAGATCGTAGCTTCTGGTTACTAGCCTGTGTGTAATCAACGCATAACAAAACATTGGTAACAGTTTTATTTTTGTTCTGGATCCTGTGCTCTGCTGCTACACTGGAGTGCACTCGCCACCAACTGGACAGGGGTGGGAACAGTTAGAAGTTACAACAGATCACCCTCAGTGTAATCCGTTAAAGTGACGGCCGGCCTTCAGATTTTTCCATCACTGATAAAAAAAAATTCCTGTGCAAAAAATGAGTGCAGCAGAAATAGTCTCCCAGCTTGTAGTTACACATCTGCTGTTACCTTGTGTTGCTGAAGTTCGCGTATGGTGTCCTGTGCCTTCTCCAGACTCTCACTGGCTGTGTAACATTGCTGCCGAACCACAGCCAGTTCGCGCTTGATAACATAGTTCTCCTCGGCCTCCTGGGCTCGAGTCACCTGACCCTGAAAGAAAAGAAATGGTGTAAGTTTCTTCTCGGGAGATTTGACTGTTAACTTGTGGTTAAGGGGAGATAAGAATGGCATTCCAATCAAAGTAATGAGAGGGGCTACATGCAATGATACATCTGCATCAAAACCAAAGAAGAAATCTGATTGATTCAAAAACCAAAGGAATCCCACTGAACTTTGATGAATTACATGATAATGTCACCGGACCTAATACAGAACCTTGATGTACACCTATGCTTCCGCATCCCACATGCAAGTCTAAACTGCCGGCAGAGAGTGTCAGGGTTAACTTTCATCTGGAGTACCTCTTAGACTTTGTTACAGCCATAAAGACAAATGAGCTGTCAAGGCAGTGAAGAGAAACACAGAAAAACAAATAACCACTTTTCATGCAACAGGCCCATTCTCAGAATTGTGTGGAGGAGGCAGTGCAGGGGAAGGAAATAGTGAATTATAGGAAGAAGGTAGAAGAGAAGAAGCATATGATTGAGTAATGAGAGGAGGAAAGACAGAAGGGATTCGTTAGCAGCTGGCTTGACAGTACTGTACCTGAATCAACCTGTCTGCCAAAGCAGCACTCTCCTACAACACCAGAAGAAAAGAAGAAGAAAAGGAGAAAAAAAGGGTATAGAGAAAAGAAAGAAAAGAAAAATATGTACAAGAAAGAACAGGGTGAAAGGGAAGGAAATAATGGATAAGCAAAAAAAGTGTTGAAAAACAAACACAGACATGAAGAAAAGAAAAAGGGAACATTTTTTAAAGTTGGGTAGGAAAAACATCAAGTGGTAAAGGATTGTAGTATAAAACATATAAAATTGAAAGTAACAGAATGAGTGTGTGTTTGGTAAAGAAATTGCGGGGGAAGTAATTTCAACAGAAGAGAGCAGAGAAAAAGAAAGGAGATGAGACTTTAAATATTTTACCATTAGGAAGGAGGCAATACAGCTGAGCCTCTGTACAGATCTACATGCTCTAAAATTGGACATGACTCACATAATAAAGATATTTAGACTGTTTACTCAAACACAAAATAACCAGGGGTCAAGCATATTGATTAGAAGAAACCATCTCACTTTTTCCAGTGTCTCAATCCTCTGCTTCAGTAGTCTATTTTCTGTACGTAGTCTCTGTTAAAATGAAAGGGAGAACATAATTTCAATATATTTTTATTTAAAAAGCAAATGATATTTAAAAAATAAGAAGAAAGCCATGTTTTTTATTGTATTATTTTATTTTATTTTATTAATAAATTACCAAAAATGCTGAATACTTTAATATATTTATAAGTAAATGATGAAGAAAAACCTTCTTTATGGAATATTTATTAATAAATCCTGAATGGGGCATTTAAAGAGAACTTCACTTCCAGAACAAAAAATTTACAGATAATTTACTCACCCCCTTGTCATCCAAGATGTTCAAGTCTTTCTTTCTTCAGTCGATAAGAAATTACGTTTCTTGAGGAAAACATTTCAGAATTCCTCTCCATATAGTGGACTTCAATGGTGCCCCCAAGTTTGAACTTCCAAAATGTAGTTTAAATGCAGCTTCAAATGGCTCTAAATGATCCCAGCCGAGGAAGAAGGGTCTTATCTAGCAAAACGATCGCTCATTTTCTAAACAAATTGACAATTTATATACTTTTTAACCTCAAATACTCATCTTGTCTCGTCTCTGCGATGCGCATGCGTCCTACATCGCTGTTTTACCTTTTTTTTAAAGGCGTTTGATCTTCTTTGGATGTTCACTTTGTAAACACCGGGTCGGTACTTCTGCAGCGATGTAGGACGATTTTAAAATTGGGGAAGAAAACGAGATGTGAGTTTTTCGACATACCCTAACTGTATTGACCCGGAAAAAACAGAGTTCATGCAGACATAAGACAAGACGAGCGTTTGAGGTTAAAAAGTATATAAACTGTAAATCTGTTTAGAAAATGACAGATTGTTTTGCTAGATAAGACCCTTCTTCCTCGGCTGAGATCATTTAAGTCATTTGAAGCTGCATTTAAAATGCATTTTGGAAGTTCAAACTTGGAGGCACCATTGAAATCCATTATATGGAGATAATTCCTGATTTTTTCCCCTTAAGAAACATGTCTTATCGACTGAAGATAGAAAGACACAAACATCTTGGATGACAGAGGGGTGAGTAAATTATCTGTAAATTTTTGTTCTGGAAGTGAACTTCTCCTTTAACAACAGCAAAGGTACACACATTTTTTGTATTGTATCCTTAGTAAAGCTCAAGTGAAATATCACTGGATAAAAGAGACATTTTGCCTCAGAATTTTAAGGTTCTATCTACATTCTGAGCAGTTTTGAGACACTGAGTTTCAAAGTTTTTGTGTTCCATAGACTTCTGTAGATAGAACCCTTTTTGTTTTCTAAAAAAGGCCCAAAATGGCCACATAATGTTAATAAGTTGTCACAGAATAAGAATATGTGAATAATTCAATTTCGACAAAAATGTCAGATAGAACCTTATAAGCGGCAATGTGTGCACGTACAAATGAAATTCACATTAATCGCCAAAATAGCTGAACTAAGCATAGGTTTTAAACAGTGCATGTGCCACTGTATCTAAACACGGATATACAAACCTTAATTTCTATCTGTTCCTCCATCTCTTTGTTCTTGATAGTGGTATATTCCTTTTCTAACCTGTGGATGAAAAGACAGCAACTGAATCTAGAGAAGAACTAAATGTCTTTTATTTACTGTGAATCTCCCTTTAATTTTTACTCATAGATCACTCAGTTGACTCACTTTTTCATTCTTTTGGGATTGTATTTGACTTGATAAGCCCGTAGGATCAGCTTATCCGGGCAGCTATCAAACTGATGCGGAATCACCTTCTGAAAGTGCTGCGTTGAGATTGTTAAACAAACATCAGTTTAAATGTTGCTGTTGTTTGTGTTGTTGCATGTATAACATATTGATGGTTTTCCCCTAACCTGTGACATTCCCTCCATGTCTAGCTGTATGAGGTCTGTCTGGTTGTACTGCAATATCGCTATTCCGACTCGGAATATGATCTCCAAACCCTGAGAAAATAACGCATAGTATTCATACAATCACAGACTAACATCTACAACAAATGCTCACACCCTAGTATATTCATCTCTCTAATAAGTTCTTATAACACCCTAGATGCATTCACACCTTTGAAAAAAACTGAAAACCTGCATGCAACACATACAGTACACGCAAATTCTGTACTTGATAATGCTTACAGTATATATCATAGCAGGGACTTTCCAATCTTGCCATAATATTGACTTTAACCTTTTTACTTTAGCCTTACATAAACCTTAACATTTTACATTTTCAGTATAGTACACTATATATTCTTTGTACACTATAGTACACTATGTTTTCTTTGTACATTCAGAACACAGTGCAACTGTACCTCAACCACTTTTTCTTTTTGAGTTTTTCAGATTTTGCTAACTTCCGGGAACATTCTGTCCATAAAGCACACAGCAAGTACAAGTCACTAACACATATAAAAAACGCAGAATCTCTCGTGTCCATACCTCATACATAAAGATGTCAAAGATACGTGTAGCTATTGGCAGGGGCAGGAAGGTGAGGAAGAGTGTGAGAAACCAGGACGAGGCGTACATAGATGTATGAAAACTCTGAGAACGGAAATGAACGTTCAGCTCTGGCAACTGCTCCTGATAACACAGATGAAAACATGATATCAGCAAAAAAAAGTACAGTGAATGACACTACATGAAAATACTTTTGAGAAGACACTCAAATGGATTGTCTCTTGACTGTGTCTATGCACTATAAATCTGTTGCCTCCTTGTGGACAAACATGGCACTACTCCAGTCATCGTGGCATGCAGTATGAAATATATAATAAGAGAAAATCCACCTCTCTAATCATTGGAAAAATCACAACAATAAATAAGACTTGAATCGCCAATCTTAGCCCATATACCAGTTATAATGTTATAAAAAATATTCAAATTAATGCTCTTCTTAAAAATATATTACAGTTTACACAAATGTATTAAGCAACACAGCTGTTTTCAACTTTGATAATATAAGAAATGTTTCTTTAGCAGGAAATTAGCATATTAGAATGATTTCTGAAAGATCATGTGACACTAAAGACTGGAGTAATGGCTGCTTAAAATTCAGCTTTGCAATCAAAGGAATAAATTGCATTTTAAAATATATTAAATTAGAAAAGTTATGTTAAATTTCAATAATATTTTACAATATTACTGTTTTTACTATATTTTTAATACACTAAATAAATGCAGTCTTCTCTTATACAATGGCATTCCATTATTGGACAAGCAGTCTGTAATGCCTTTTTCCATGAACGCACATTTATTAGCCTGAATTCTATCAACTATTCTTCCTTACCTGTAGCAAGTGCTCAAACTGGTAGATGCACAGACCCAGTTCAGCCATGCTGGGTTTAAACAACTCTCTAAGCCTGTACTCCTGCATCAGTCTGACAAACACACAGAAAGCCTCCTCCTCCGGCATCTGCAAACACATAATGAATGATGAATTTGGTTTATGCAAAGTTTGGCTCACAGACATTTCTTTACATTACTTTAGTTCATAATGATAAGCAAAACGCAGAAGCAAACCTGCATAAGTAGCAATCCTACGATGAAGGCACTGCCCTGACAATAACCAACCTCACGATCAACCAGAGAATATGCCTGTGAGATCAAGAAACATCCATGCAAGTTAAAGTTATAGTTATTTATTTTATTTTTTTTTGCTTATCCAAGATTGAAAAAATGGCTACTGAAAATTCAGCTTTGCCATCAAAAGAATAAATTATATTTAAAAAAATATTCGAATAGAAACCAGTTGTTTTAAATTGCAAAAATGTTACAATATTACTGTTTTTCTTGTATTTTTTCCTGTGTTTTGTATTATTCTCTGGTCACCTCTGACTTTTACTGTATTGAAAACATTAGCCTCATTCTGCTAAATATATTCTTTTTATCTACAGAAGGAATAAAGGATTTTCTTTTTTGTGTGAACTTTCTCATCACTTGCTCTTTATTTCATTTGCTCTATGGTGTCGCCATAGAGCAAATGAAACATTTCTGCATTTTTCTCCATATAATGGACTGATATGTTGCCCCGAGTTTGAACTTCCTAAATGCAGTTTAAATGCAGCTTCAAACGATCCCAAATGCGGTTATCAACGATCCCAGCCAAGGAAGAAGGGTCTTATCTAGCAAATCGATCGATTATTTTCGTTAAAAAAAATACAATTTAAATACTTTTTTAATCTCAAATGCTCGTCTTGCCTTTCTCTCCCTGAACTCTGTGTATTCTGACTCAAGTCAGTTAGGGTATGTCGAAAAACTCCAATCGTATTTTCTCCCTCAACATCAAAAATCATTTCAAAATCATCCTACATCTCTGCAAAAGTAGCGACCCAGTCTTTGCAAAGTGAACATGCAAAGAAGATCAAACACCCTTAACAAAATAGGTAAAACAGCGATATAGGACGATTTTGAAGTTGAGGGAGAACATGAGATGGGAGTTTTTCAACATACCCCAACTGTCATGAACCGGATCAAAAACAGTCCAGGCAGAGTAAGACAAGATGAGCGTTTGGGATTAAAAAGTATAGAAATTGCAACATTTTTATTAAAATAACCGATCGTTACGCTAGATAAGACCCTTCTTTCTCAGCTGGGATCGTTTACACCCCCTTTTGGGATCGTTTGAAGCCGCATTTAAACTGCATTTTGAAAGTTCAAAATCGGGGCACCATAGCAGTCCATTATATGGAGAAAAATGTTTTCCTCAAAAAACAATTTCTTTACGACTGAAGAAAGAAAGACACGAACATCTTGGATGACAAGGGGGTGAGCACATTATATGTAAATCTTTGTTTTGGAAGTGGACTTCTCCTTTAATCTGATCTGCTCTCCATCTTTCACCACCCATTTCTGTCTCTCTCACCTTCATGACATTAAACAGAACTTCCTGTCCCAGGCTGTCCTGGCCTTTGAAGAAGTCGTGTTCTGGATATGTGCGGGCAATATCTCTGCGTATCAGTTTTTCACAGGGTGAGGACATCTTTAAGAGTTCAGAATACTGATTCTTTACTGGCATGTCAGTGGCATTACATAATAACTGCCAAACGATTGCTCGGAAATGATGAGGAATGCCTTTCCTTATTAGCTCCTGCAGATAGAGAGATGGTACAGCAGAAAACAAGAGAGTTTCAGATCCTTTTGTCGAGCGTCTATGATGTGGGTTAACACATCGTCATTCAAATTCTGAATGAAAAAAGGAACAATCAATCACCTTCAGAAGCTTGTCTTTCTTTCGTCTCCACTCGTCCCACTCATTGACAATCCGCCCCCACAGGATCCAAGTGTCTTCTTCCAGATGGGACAGGTTGGAAGATGCAGATGAGCTCGATACCAGAGAGGAGCCACTATTCCTCCGAGATCCACTCATTGAGCGCATGGATTTGGAATCTGCTTCAAGCAACCTGAATGCAACACAAAACACTGAGATCACAATAGTGCAGCTAAGTGGTTAAAGAGCTGGGCTGCTACCCAGAAGGAAGTGGGTTCAAATTTTGTAAGGGAGATTAAACCTATTGTATTGTTCAAAGGTTCAGAGTCTGTAAGATTGTTTTTAAAGGAATTAATAGCTTTATTCAGCAAGGACACATTACATTGATCAGTGACAGTAACAGTAAAGAAAGTAGAAGTGACAGTAAAGACATTTACATTTTAATCAAATGCTGTTCTTTCAAACATTCTATTCATTAAACAATCCTAAAAAATATCACAGATTTGCCATCACTGTAATGAAGTACATAACAAATGATTCAGTATAAAGGTAGCTATTTTAAATCATAGTAATATCATAATTTATATAATTTACTATAATTCATGATATTACTGTTTGTAGGGTAGAGTGGGGGAAAACGGCCTTCTTGAGGTAAAACTCCTCCCACACTAATTTTCCCAAAATAACCACCACTAGATAAAGTCAAGATTATTTTTTGCTGTAAATATAGCCTGCACTGACAAGAGTGATGTAGAAGTATTCACAAATAAACTGGTGCTGAATGAGGAAAAAAAAGGGTTTTAATGCTTGTTTTGAAGAACGTCACACTTATATATGATATGAGCATGGTAAGGCCTGTAGATAAAGAGTACGTTTTCAGACTGGGGACATTTTACCCCACATGTGTGGTTGTTAAAAATCTAATAACATGACATTTCTGGACATTTTTCATACTTTGGTTTGTGACTAAAATTATGATAACCATTCTGAACACACTGAACTTTTGTTTCACAAAAAAACAAACAAACAAACAAACAAACAAAAAAAAAAACACTGTCCTTAAGCATGGCGTTTTCTTCCACTCTACACTTCTGTATATTTGATCAAATGAATGTACTTAAAGGGATAGTTCATCCAAAAATGAAAACTACTCAACTACTCAATGATTTACTCAACCTCAAGCCATCATAGGCGTATTTGACTGTCTTCTTTCAGATGAATACAATCAGAGTTATATTAAAAGAAATGTCCTGACTCTTCCAAGCTTTATAATGGCAGTGAACAGTGGTTGAGATTTTTGAAGCAAAATAAAGTGCATAAAAATCCGTCATAAGAAGTACTCCACACACCTCTCTGGGTGTATAATAAAGGCTTTCTGAAGTGAACTGATACGTTTGTGTAAGAAAAATATCCATATGTAAAACTTAATAAATCTTAATCTGTAGCTTCTGCAAACTGTCGTACACACGTTCACAAGAGAGTGACGTTCCAGCAGATGATATAGGATGTAGGCCTATGTGCTAGTCTCATGAGAACCAAGTTTTGTTTACAGCAAAGGAAAACCAGTTTCTTCTCATTTTATATTGAATTCCTCTGACATTTTTCTTGACAAACCCTTGTTTTGTTCTTCTAATTCGTGACCACCCTGTTGAAAAAAAAAACTGCTAAAACCAGCCTAAGCTGGTTGGCTGGTTTTAGCTGGTCATAGCTGGCCAGCAGGGTGGTTTTAGAGGGGTTTTGGCCACTTCCTTAGCTGGTTAGGCTGGTAGACCAGCTAAAACCAGCTACTTCCAGCTTAAACCAGCTAAGACCAGCCAACCAGCTTATGCTGGTTTTAGTTGTTTTTTTCAGAGGGGCGGTGTTTTGTTTAACTTAATTTTTTTACACAAATGCATCATATCGATTTGCTTTAAGAGGCCTTTATTAACCCCCCGGAGCTGTTTGGAGCACTTTTTATAATGGATGGATGCACTTTATTGAAATTCTATTAGACTATTGAACCTCAACAGCCATTCACTGCCATTATACAGCTTGGAAGAGCCAAGACATTTTTAAATAAATTTTTAAATAATATGGGCTTGTTAATTGATGACATAACACGTCCGACGAACGCACCAATGAATGCTGTTTCTGTGTCCTCACTTGATAATACTATTTCAGCAGCCGTTTATGAGCACTGTTTATTCATATTAAACATTTAAGCTAAACGTTTTCAAATTTATGGTGTAACTAATTTTTATATTTATTTTAAATAAATTAAAGAGTAGGATTATAATTTTTTGGTAGTATTATATCACATTGTAAGTGTATAATTAGCACCGCTTGTTGTTTTCTTATGTCATCTGGACCTGGAAGTCACAGAAGAGGTGACGCTTGACGTCAGACTTAACAAGCGAATAGTTCCGGTCCTTGATTCTGATTGGTTGAGCCACGTTCAAAATTGTTGTCAATTATTATACAAACATACACCTTTGTTTACGTTTGTCTGTCGCTCGGCAACCACTTTGTTGCAACCACAACAGTTTCTGATTAACTACATTGTTTTTATATAGAATAATGTTTTTATTAATACCATTACACTTTATTTGCTCTGTTTTGTAAAACCTGTAAATGTAATTAACATTTTATAAAAGCAATAAGCCCCATGAAGCCGTCGTTTACAGTGAATTTATAACAGTTAATAGGCGTTCACTTCACATTGTGCCTAACAATGCTCCTTAGCTGTTATAAATTCACTGTAAACCATGGCTTTTTGGGGTAATTTTCATTTTTGGGTGAACTATCCCTTTAATATGTCCTAATAAGTGTTAAAAATTAAAAACTTTAAAAATCATACAGACCCAAACTTTTGAATGGTAGTATACATCTTTTGCATAAACTATCACCACTGTGTCCTTGAATTTACTTTTTGAATTTTTACTTTAGAGAACTTGTTTAAATTACAAATTTGAAATTACTGCATTTTTATTGGTGGTGATTAGGAACAAGAATATGGACTTTTAGGGTACAGGATGGGATAACAACAACAAATAACTTAACAAATCAATATATATATTTTCATTTCTAAAGAAAACTGCCACACTGTTGCTTTGCTTGAACTGAGGAGCTACAACGATCTGCCACGGCCCATTAAAGAGCGTCAAAACGTTCGTTGTTTTGACACTGTTTAAATTTCGTTATAAGATTTTGTTATATAATTAACGTTCAGTGAAGTTTTGTTCACACGTCAACTGAAAACAGCCCAGACTAAAAGAACAATTCTTGGGATTTAAGAATCAATATTGGTTATCAAAAGTCACTTTAAAACCAAGCAGCATTCTGTTGTTCAACACAGCAAATTCATGTAAAGGACTTGAGCCCTCACGCAAAATTTCGTACTAACTGCTATTAAAATGACTTGATTTCGTTTGATAAATTTCTTCAAGCAATGGTAAATTTGACCTTTAGTGCATGGATTTTTTTCTGTTTTATTGTCTAGAAGGCAATCGTAAATGAATATGCAAGTCTGATCACTCCTAAAGTATGTCAAATGTCAATAGCACACACTCTGAGGGACACAAAGTTTGTTCGAATTCCTACTCTAAGTATGAGTAATAGTAAGTAATGGTTGCCTTGGCACAGACCACTAAACACAATACAAATGCCTATTCATACCCGCCTGTTGACTCCATCACCGCTTGAATTCAAAAAACTGTATTCCATCCAGACTATATAGGCTGAATAATAATGTAATATAATAATAATAATAATGTTTTGTGAAGTCTTAAGGAGACCTTGCGATCTGTCTAACAGAAGCACCGAGAATGTTTAAACTCATTTTTACGAGTGCAGCTGCAGTCCTCTTAAATGGTCCATTAAAGTTCTACATTCAGCATGGTAACTGTTGCTATTGTTGTTGCCAGGTAACCACCACAACTGATTAATAGCGAAAGCTTGGTACATATCAGCTGTTACAGGAAGACAAGCTTAACTGCTATGAGTTTGACACTCACAGGTCAAATGATAAACCACACACTTAGCATTCTGTCTCAAGCATGCATAGTGTTCCCTTTGTTGAGGCGTTGCTACCTTTAGAGTGATGTCAAGTATCAAAGCGCAACACACTATGTGCGTGTCAGCACATCACACGCACATAGCGTGTTGCGCTTTGATTCTCGCTTGACATTTGCTCTGCGCAATTGCCCATTTGCTCACACCTGATGTTGTTTCAAATACTGACATGTTTCCAGACAGGTTTGGAACCACTTTTTTTCCATTATATGCAAAATGTGATTTTTAAAAAGTATCCTGGCCACTCTTTCTTCATATAGTCAAAGTAAATGAGAACTGGTCTATCAAGAGTCTATATGCATTATATTCTTTTGAAGTCATTAGATAGCTTTGTGTGATTAAAAAATAGGTTGCCCTTCTTCCTTTTCAGCGAGCTGTTAACCGCAGAGACCAGACTATTGAGTTAGTAAGTTTAACCCTAGAACCAGATAAATCAGATTAACAAATCATGAACTAACAATTTTGTAAACTAAAACAACACAATTTTTGAAGGAATGTAATATATGTAATGTAATAAGAAATCAAAATCTCATGATACAATATGGAGTCCACGATACTTATTGCAATATAATAAAAAAAAAAAAATAATAATAATAATAATAATAGAAAAAGACAAATAAAGAATTGGAAAATAATAAAAATTTTGTACATTTTAAAGTTATATTATTCTATTTAGTGCACTTTGAGAGTTCAAAATTAAAAGTTCCAACCCATGTTCTTAACTAAGAAAACTTAAGTCAGAAAAAAGTAAGTGAATTGACTTGTACCTGAACTTTAAAGAGGACTTAACCCTCTTTTTAGTTGTGATATACTGTCTCAGTCTAAATTACATTCACACTGGTGTTTTAGAAACTAATTAGAATATAATAACAATAATAATAATAACAATAACAAGTAATAGCCATAAATTGTAAATATATTACACTGTAAAATAAATGAAAATAAATATTTTATAGGTATTTGGTTTTTTTTCTTTACACTACAGTAGGGAAATTACAATACTTTCCTCATTTCTACACTTGAAACAGTTCTGAATTTGAACTGCAGTAACCTTCCCCATTTAAACCACTAGCTGCCAACAATTCATACTGCACTTTTAAGCTTTTATTTTGACAGAAATGGCAGTAGAGCTTTTATTTTGAAAGAAAACTCCAGCTTCAGTGAAAACAGGCTTACAAAAACGCATCTTACTAAAAATCTAGTGAAATGCTGTAATCATCTGCTGCGAAAATAAAGCATAACTGGTGGCAGTTGCGTTCCCAAACGTGCACTAAACGCACAGCACATGCCATAAACGAGTTCACTGCATTCACTGTGAACTAGTGTTGTTTTTGGCAGCCTGTTTTAATTTTAGTTTTAGTCTAGTCTTTGTATGAAGCTGTCATTTTAGTTTTTATTAGTTTTAGTCATGTTCATACTCTTTGTAGTCTAGTCAAGTTTTAGTCAACTAAAAGTCTGAGCATTTTAATCTTATTTTAGTCATAATTATCCATGACTATTTTCGTCTAGTTTTAGTCGGCGAAAACTGATGACATTTTAGTCTAGTTTTAGTCAATGAAAATTGTATTCTAGTCAGTAATGCAATTCTTTTTAACCCAGTCAATATAGTATAAGTACCTAGTAGTATAGTCAAGATACAAATATGCGCACGTGATTGGTGTGTGTCAAACGGTGAACACAAAACTTTCGCTGGAGTCTGCCATTGGACTGGCAAAGCAATTTCCCTGAAGCACTGGCTCTGATCTGTCATATAGCCTACTAGGGCTTAAACGGATCGCAGTCGATATGTACGGACCAGGTCAAAACCCCACCGTTCGACATGTGATTTCGCAGGTTAATTTGCCAATTTACACGTTCAAGCTATTTAAAACCACAAGAAAAAGAAACGAAACAGAACTCGATTCGTTACTTGCGCGCTGTTCTCGCATACACCCGAAGCGCGCACAAACATAAAGACGTGTTTCAGACAGAGCGGCAGACTGAGTTGATTCCTCCTTCACCTCTCCCTGCGTTTAAGATGCATACGCATGGGGGTTTGCGGTTACGTCGCTATATTGGAAGTATTTCAAGTGGCGCAGTGCCACTTGATGCAGCCAACTTCAGAAATACTGCAAAATAATAATAATAACGCGACTAAACAAAACGAAATAACGTTATAACATTTCGTTTCGTCTCGTTTTGGTCAACGAAAATGAAGAGACATTTTAGCATAGTTTTTATTTTGTAAACCACATTTAGTCTCGTTTTTACTCGTCAACAATACTGCATTACACATTTAATTATAGTCATCGTCACACGACCAGCATTTACGTTGCGTCGCGTCTCGTTTTCGTCACGTGATAAAGGTTCGTTGACGACGATATTTAGTCATAATTTTCGTTGACGAAAGCAACACTACTGTGACAGAGCCATTCTGAGGCACGGAAAACATCAAGATCACTAGGTGATCACCTGAACGAACAGACTCGATGAAGGGACTAAGCCATATTGTGCTTTCGGTTTTAGTTCATTTGACAGGTACTGTGCCAAAGCATAATGGCCCAAACCACAACTTTAAAGACCTTTTATGTTAGAATATTTAAAAAAATCTACACATTTTTGCCCAGAAAACCTAGATTGTTTCATATCGTCAAGTGACTACAATAATATTGAGACAGTTTTGCTATTGCGATGCCCAATATTGATAACATTGTTACAACCCTAATTGAAATAAAATCAAATTTACTAGAACAAACCAGACATTGTTACTTCTCTCATGGTTACACCAAGAAAAGCTACAGCAATTTTCAGGAATGAGTTATGACATGTATTATATTATTATAAGTAAATAAATGATCAAAGAATAAAAAATGTAAAGAAAGAAATTAATTGTAACTATTCGTTGTTGGCTGCATGGAGGCAGATCTGAATGTGAGCTTGCAGCTGATTGCACACAAAAAGTATTTTCATAGCTCATAAAATTATTGTTAAAACGATCTCACATGGGCTATTTTAATGATGTCCTTACTAGCTTACTGGGCCTTGAACGTGGTAGTTGCATTGCTGTCTATGCAGGGTCAGAAAGCTCTCAGATTTCAACAAAAAATATCTTAATTTGTGTTCTAAGGATAAACCCGTCTTACGAGTTTGGAACAACATAGGGTTAAGGAATTAATGACAGAATTTTTATTTATGTGCGAACTATCCCTTTAAATAATATAAGAAATAGTTTCGGTCACTGACTTCCACTGTATGGACAAAAAATACCGGCAGACTGTTTGCATGTACGTTGCTCTTGTTTTACCTGTTCTGCTCCTCCAGTTTAGCCAGAAGCTCGAGCTCATCTGGACTGAGGTTCTCTGAGTCAGCCGGGGAGGCTGCCGGGGCGGAGAGCGCGGCATCATGGGAACTAGAATCCGGACTGAGCACTGGGCTGCCAGCTAAAGGAGGGTCAGTTTCCAGTCCGGAAGGCGAGTTGAGGTCCTCCAGCTGAACAGAACCTGCCATCCCTCCCTCTCTCTCTGGGCTGCTGCTAGGGCTTGACATGACGGAAGAACCCAGGACAGGAAAAGTCAAGCAGTGGCGCGGGGACGTGGAAGGATACTACAGGGGTCTTGGCGCCGTGGACGTAGACAGGCCTCCTTAAAGACGTGAATATCAGGACTGGGCTAATCTGTGGAAATGAGGAAAGTGAGATTATGTATTGCAGGGTTGGAAAATTAATTAAAAAATACTGATATTTTGAGTATGGCTGCTGCGATTAACTAATTAATCACTCAGTGATTATGATGAGAGGGCTCTAGTATTGTGACGGCTGTCATAGAGATAAGCTGTTATTTCTCAGGGCAGCTATTTTGGTCTTGTCTTTTGCTTCAGTCAATTTTTTTTCTGATTATAAGTCGGCACTAGCCGCTGTATGGCTGAATTTATGTTGGACATTTATGCTCATTCAAATTTGACATTTGTATTAATAATAAATGCCTTTTAATTCTAGGAACTTTATTTTTAATGTTGGGAATTTTTTATTTGTAAAACAAGTATTTTTTATGAGAACATGAATAAAATTAATAAACCGGTGAAAAATTATTGGCAGAAGTTACAGTTAAACAAATGATTCACAACAAATTTTATTTTATTTTATTTTTATCTTTAGTGTCACGTGATCATTCAGAAATCATTGTAATATTCTGATTTGCTGTTCAAGAATTTTTTATTATTATTATTATTATCAATATTTAAAACAGTTGAGTGTATATATATATTTTTTTTTTTTATTATTATTATTATTCAACATAATAATAATAATCAAAATATATTTTTTGAGCAGCAAATCAGAATATTAGAATGATTTCTGAAGGTTCATGTGACTGGAGTAATGTTGCTAAAATTTGATCTTTAAAATCACAGGCATAAATTACATTTTAAAATGTATTAAAATATAAAACAATTATTTTTTATTGTAAAAATATTTCACATTTTTACTGTTTTTGCTGTACTTTGGATCAAACGAATGCAGGCTTGGTGAGCAGAAGAGACTTCTTTAAAAAAATATTAAACTGTTACTGTTCACAAACTTTTGACTGGTAGTGTATAAATTGGCACTACTCGCTGTATGGCTGAATTTATGTTGGACATTTATGCTCATAAAAAATTTGACATTTGTATAATAAATGCTTTTTAATTCTAGGAACTTTATTTTTTATGACGGGAATTGTCTTATTTGTAAAACAAGTATTTTTATGAGAACATGAATAAAATTAATAAACTGGTGAAAAATGAATGGCAGAAGTTACAGTTAAACAAATGATTAATCAACTAATCAGAAAATAATTGATAGATTTACCATAGGAAAATAATGCTTGATTTAATCAAAAGATCTGAAAAAATAATCAATAGAAAAAAAAATCATTATTAACAGCCTTAAAATTGCAGCCTTTGCAATCTGATAAATCACAATAAGCCAAATTTCGGTTTGATTCCGATCAATTCTTACCTACTAAAATTGGCTCAAAATATCAAACATGTTTGAGTTCATCTAACTGGATGGATTCATAGTCTGAAGCAATAAATTAATAAATAAATACATAAAACCTAAGCCTGTGCTCATTATTCACTAGGGAATTCCCTGCCTAAAATCTGCAGACTGGGTCTGACTTCGGCAACTATCGGCGACATGAGTCCAGACTGTAAATAGGGGCAAAAATCTAGTCAAAAGCTGTGCAGTGTATTCCAGTCTTACATCAATGCCACTCATAAATGGGGGATGACGTGCAAAGCGAGCTTGTGTGGAAAGCAAGCTGTCTGAATACAACCACAAAGAAAAATGACAGTACAGCATATGTGAACTCTTCGTTTTGTACTGCATTACAACAACAAGCTATCTGTGCATCCTACAACAAACCACAGACATAAACGGAGCAGCTAAGCCACAACTAAAACCATTAAAGAGAGAGAGGGAACGTTGCATTATATTTAGAGTATAGAGTAATGGACGTGTGACAGAGAAATACACAAACACGTTCATTAGATAAATGTGGTGTTTTCTCACAAGAACATTAAAATTCAGAGCTTGGTAAGGTCTGTTGGGATTTGGAACGGAAATAAACATTATTTTTTTAGTTTCACATAGTCCATAGAGTTAAACAGTCACAGGTCTGGTCTACACTGAAACTTATTCTGGCCAAGAACCGACAGCTAGACAGGAAGAAACCACAGCTCATTTTGTTTTGACGTGCAATTTAGGGGCAGGGTTATCTGAAACTATAACAGACCATAACAGACAGTTATGGGACTTTTTTTCTGGCAGAGAAAAAAAAAATTAATGCTGTGACAGTTACACAGAAACCACTGGGATAGCATAAAATGTGAATATGCTGAAATGCTGATTATGCTTTTAGATAAATGCTGTTCTTGTGAACTTTCTATTCATCAAATACACTTAAAAAATTCTACTCAGCTGTTTTTTAACATATATATATATATATATATATATATGCCTTTTTTTTTTTTTTGATGAGCAGCAAATCAGAATATTAGAATGATTTCTGAAGTTTCATGTAACTGGAGTAATCACGCTAAAATTTAATCTTTAAAATCACAGGAATAAATTACTATATATAAATTACTATATATAAAATATTTCAAATTTTTCACTGTTTTTTTGCTGTACTTTGGATCAAATTAATGCAGGCTTGGTGAGCAGAAGAGACTTCTTTAAGAAACATTAAAATGTTACTGTTCAAAAACTTTTGACTGGTAGTGTATAAAATAAGTTAAATATATAAATATATTTTATTCATAAGTTACCAAATAATAGAATATTCTTGTTGAAATTTCTAATTACACATTAAGAAAACTCCCCCATCCCCCACTGAACCATACCGAAACTGTGAACCCAGAACCGTGAAAAATCTGAACCGCTACACCCTTATTGAATGCAGTCTATGGGCTGACACTATTCCTACAGCTTGACTCCTACACACACACTATTCAACAACAACAACAAAAAAAAAACTGTATACCTTGAATGCACTGTAAGACATTTTGGATAAAAGTCTTCCAATTGCATAAGTGTAAATGTAAAATGCAAATGTCCAAAACATGTCACAGACATAAGCATCTTCCTCTAACACATACACACACACACACACACACACACACACACATACTAAATCACTTATTCTTCCACGAGGGAGAATGCAATAAAAACAGAAAGATAACCCACAGCTAAAAATAAAGTACAAGATGAAACCTTTTTAAACAAAGTAAACACACACTGTGGACAATGGCAGCATTCATATCAGAGGAGCAGTCCAATCAAAAGAACCATTAACAAGCGCATGAATCCAATCCCCCCTGACCAAGAAAACACACACATACCCAAACACAAACACACTCTCATCTCCGGTCAGTCGACGCAGTGCAGTCACCAACAAACACAACAGCAACATCCTGAAACTAGCAGTAATCTCTCCTTAGCAAGAATTGCGAGAATGTTGAAAATGACCTTTAATAAAACTGATTATGCAAGATCTTCATCCACATCAGAATAGTTTATTGCCATCATCATTATTGTGATTTTTTTTTGCGTTTTGCATTTGTTCCGCTGATAAAGAGATGATAAAATAACAAAAACTGATTTGCATCTTGATTGTTGCATTTCCTTTTGGTGCCATTAGAGGCGCAAAAATTGCACTCTTCACCCAAGACAAAAATGCAGCGTCTGTGTAGCACAACCACAATGCAGCAAACCACAACAATCTCCAACATTCAAAGTCACTGCTATAAGAACCTCAGATTTCATGGTTTGTCAAAACAGCATTAGAACATGACTAATTCACTGTCACTGTAACATTTGAAATCATCTCCAGTTTAGCCTTTGGCTTTTCAAAATGGATTTGAAGCATACTAATTCACTCACAAAGCTAAAAAAAAAATTGGACACTTGAAATAGAAATAATATGAGAGATGCAAAGGTCTTATCATCTTGGTAATGGCATAGAAAAACTGTGTGTGCCTGTCTGCGTGTGTGGAGTCACTGAATACAATAACACCACTGTGTTTGCTGCATCTGTCTCTTTCTTCTTCTGATGAGCAGCATAAGTGTGGTTATTGTAGCTCTTAGCACAGTGTCAATCACAAACTCCCTTCCCCCACACGCATTCAAACCCAAACCTCCAAACCTCAATCTCGCTGTCTGTACAATCACCTACATTCTTCATTGACAACCTTTCACACCATGTGCAAAATTAACTTTTCACCATTCCAGTGGCTGGTGAACATTTGCATTATTTTAGATATACACTACCGCTTAAAGAAATTAATCAGTTTTTTCAACTATGCATTGCATTAATGAAAAGGACTTTGATACAACTATATGTTTCAAATAAGTGCTATTCTTTTGAATTTTCTTTTGAATCCTGATTTCCACAAAAATATTAAGCAGCACAACATAAGAAATGTTTCTTGAGCAGCCAATCAGCATATTAGAATGATTTCTGAAAGATCATGTGACACTGAAGACTAGGGTAATGATGCTGAAAATTCACTGTTCTCAAATTCACTGTCTCTGATTTAATGAATGGAGCAGATGAGCGGTTTTGTTTACTATGCACACTAAAGCACGCGTGACACTCGCAGTGATTTCAGCATCTGTCGTCTCACTAAATGAGGACATAAATACATGAACAATATCTGCTGAGAGTCACTTCATGAGCATTTGACCGTTCCATTTTGGGAAAACTAGCATTATATCATATACACAGAAATGTAAAGGTAGACACAGCAACCTGTCAAAATAAAAGTCCAGTTTAACTTGAAGACATTGTGCCAGATACATATTACTACTACTACTACTAAAATGAAACAAACATTATTTTTAGAGTATAATTACATTTCTTCCATGTTTTAATTTTAACAGTAAAATTTTCCCTTTGTTTGCCAAAAATAACTTTATGCCTTATGCCAAAATTAATGTTTTATGCCTTCATTTGATAACCAGATCATTTGAAACACACAACACAGAATTTCTGAGGGGTAAAAAAAAAACTTTCATAAGGCTATATAAGAATAAATTTGAATAAATTAAGTATGCATTCAAATAATTAGACATTCTAAAACACAGAATTTGATAACAATAAAACATGGTGAGAAAAAATAAAACATTTCATAGGGCCCTAAACATGTAATTTTATTAAACCTTTATTAAATTGATGTGAAATTGTATAAGTTTCATGATTTTAATTAATTAGACATGCTCTTTGATTAATAAAATTCAATTTAAACAATAAAAAGGAGTTGAACAGAATCCAGACAAATTAAAACAGAAAAAAACGGAATGTGGAAAAAATAAAACTGATTTCATAAGGCCCTAATATTACTGTATTTTTGATCAGTGCAGCCTCGGGGAGCATAAGCGCTTCACTGAACTTGCATTGTCAGTGTTTATTACGAGTGTCACAACATTTCAGATCTGATGTACTTGAAGGAATTGCTATAAATATACTATGGAAAGACTTTTTGACTTCCATACTATGGAAAGACGTATTTCAGTACCCTATACTGACACCTATTGGTGTGGATGCAGCATAAAACAACAACAACAACAGTTTTCTGTTACGAATGCCAAAGCAGAAATACACGTGTCACCCATGATTAATTTACTATGCAAAAATACAAGATAATTCAGTATATTCGGCAGGTCATATGATCTCAACATGGGAGCAAACATAAGCGGTATGTAGAAAAATATGTGATGTCACATGTGAGGCACTGTTTTTTTTTTCCCAAAAATGAAAATTCTGTCATTAATTACTCTCACGTAAGACCTTCGTTCATCTTCGGAACACAAATTAAGATATTTTTTGATTAAATCCAAGAGCTTTCTGACCCTGCATAGACAGGAATGCAATTACCATGTCCAAGGCCCAGAAATATAGTAAGAACATTGCTAAAATAGTCCATGTGGTTCAACCTTAATTTCATGAAGCTACGAGAATACTTTCTGTGTGCAAAGAAAACAAAAATAATGACTTTTTTCAACAATTTCTCTTCTCTTATTTGTGTTCTGAAGATAAACGAAGTTCTTTCAGGTTTGATACAACATGAGGGTGAGTAATCAAAGACAGAATTTTCATTTTTGGGTGAACTATCCCTTTAACATACTTGTCAAAACATATTTGTCATACATTTCTAATGCAACAAAATGTGTAAAAAGTGGATGATCAGTTACACAGGCAGACATACACACAAAAACACACCTAAATACACAAACACACACATACAACTCTAAACAAAGACATCTTAGAGCAAACCGCGTCATGCATCATAGGCGTGGAGTACTTGTTCTGTATGACTCAAACATCACACAATAGCTTTGGCTTCATCATGGAGCTCCTCTGCCCCGTGTGACATTCCACAATTATTGGGCTCGTAGAGACGCACAGGAACACACCCTCCTCACCATAACTGCCCTTCACAAAGGCAACTAATGACTCACAGACTTGACTGAATGGCTGACATAGTAATTTAGCATGGAAAATCAAGTATCTTAAATATGAGCATCAATATGATCAGTTAATCTAGGCATAAAATGATCGACCACTGGAATAATTGGAGGAAGAATTACATTACATGTCTGCTGTATTGTTGCACAAATCTTTCATTGCTTTAAGTGGTCTGAGCAACCAAGGAGGGACAATATTGCATAAACATAAATAATGGCTCAAACAGATCATGAGGGCTAGTTTGACTCATCCGTCCACAAAATGAGAAAACATGCAGCTAGTATAAATATTGACCTTACAACAGCTATGACTTAACCTCGGCCAACGCTTCTCAAGGGCGGGTAGTCTACTTGTTGCAAGTCGTCTAAATTACCTCAAATGCAGTTTACTATCACTCAGAAAACAGAAGGCACACTCTTTTCTTATCAGGTTGGTATACTGAAACACTAAATATAAAGGTAGAAGACCAAATTTACCCAAGGGCAATGTTTTTTCAAAGTCGTATTTTTGGAGATTACTGAAGTATATTGGTATAAGGTATAAGAAAATACCATTTCAGTCTTTCAAAACTTCACGCTCAATCTAATGTGTTACTTGCGATTCTTTGTACTCAACTGTGAAATCAAACAATTTCTGAGTGAAAACAGGGAAAACAAACCGAGCATTTCTGCACCAATTTTTTCAGTGTGTCAAGAAGTTGGACAGCTGACATTTCATAAAGAAAGAGGTATGAAAGGGTAAAAATGAGTTTAACCGTTGTAAGGTTATTTACAGGGTAGGGATGGGCCATTGGGCCCCATTCTGAGATAATAGTTTAAAGGGTTAGTTAATCCAGAAATGAAAATTCTGTCAGAAATTAGTCATCCTCAAATTGTTCCAAACCCGTAAGACCTTTGCTCAAATTAAGATATTTTGGATGAAATCCGAGAGTTGTCAGACCCTGCATAAACAGCAACGCAACTGATATGTTCAAGGCCCAGAAAGGTAGTAAGGACATTATTAAAATAGTCCATATGAGATTAGTTGTTCAATCTTAATTTTATGAAGCTACAAGAATACTTATAGTACATGAAGAAAAGAAAAATAATCAAAAAACCTCAGAATTTATAGCCTCATATTTTTGCAAACTGATCCACAATTTGTTTTTGACCACTGAAAATATGTACAATTTAATGATTTACTCCTGGAGCCATATTGAAATTCCAATATCTCTGGAACTAAATCATGTAGGGCCTTAAAAATGAAGATGCCAAAAAGAAAGTTTGTTGAGACACAATATCTTAAAGGACATTAAGATATCTTTAAAACTTCTTGAGTTACAGGCACGCAAACTTTGGAGTAAAAACTTGAAAGGTGCCGTTTCCCCATTTTTGAATGGTCAATATTGGCACATACTGTAACAAAGAACACAGATTTTACTAATAGAACTACCAATCTCTGTGTAAAAATAACATTATGATGCTGCCATCTTTCTGAAGTCATTTTTAACCCCCTGTAATTTGGCTCTGAATCTCAGGTGAAAATTGCCATTTTGACCCCACTTTACAAAATAGTGGATTACTCAGGAAATATTCATCCATGACATTTAATACTTTGGATTTCATCACTATACATGGTTATCTTTCTTCAAAAAAAAAATACTGGCAAAATCAAAAATATTAGCCAGGGAAGTGTTTGAAATATGATTGATTTGACATGAAATTAACCTTCATCAAATTACGGATGAACCACTGATGACACATAGACTATTTTATCGATGTCCTTACTACCTTTCTGGCCCTTGAACATGGTAATTGCATTGCTGTCTACGCAGGGCTCTCGGATTTCATCAAAAATATCTTAATTTGTGTTCTGAAGATGAACAAAGGTCATACAGGTTTGGAACAACATGAGCACTTTTGGGAGAAAATAGCTCAAATGTACCACAAAAATACTATAATGTCCTCAAAACATCCTCCCAAAGTCATAATGAAACTCAATTACAGCACTTCATAATATACAAGATAACTGCCATATTAGTTAAATTGCAAACAATGTAGAAATTTGGCTTTTGCCATATTAATACAAATGGCTATGAATAGGAAACATATTGTTTAAATAATTTAAATAAGATATAATACAATAAAAAGGTCCTTATTTGTAAGTTGCCTTAGGGAAAAAAAAGGTATGCTAAAAGAATAAATATAGATACAAATAAAATACATTTTCTTCTCAAATCAGTTAAACGTAAACCCAACGCACAACCTATTTTACTGGTCAACTTAACACAGAAACACGGATTCAACACAGAAATCAGAAAAATCATGGATGATTCGATTGCGACAAACATTAATGCTATTTATCAGAATGTGTTACTAATGCTCTACTAAGGTTAAGGTTAGGGTTAGAGCTTGTATTTGTTTCAGCGTTGTGTAGGCAATCCAGACTGACATGACCAATAAAATTTAGAATCGGCTGCGGGCAGGTTTATGTTGATCTGGTTTGGGAGGATAAAACATGCAAAATTAAATCTACCACAACAACAAAGTCAACCACAATCATAACAGGAAAAAAAAAAAAAACATTAGGCCTTGACACAGAAAATAAAAAGAGGTTAATAAACAATTTAGAGGACAGAAAAAGAATAAGACATCTGCCGTGAACTAAGAGCAGCTGCAGTGAATTTAAATTAGTATGACTAAGAAAAACCCAACAAATGGCAGCAGCCGAGCAGAGACTCAGATGGAAAAAGGAAAACGTAAGTACAGGCCCGTTATGATTGTCATGGCCGAGGAGCCACAGCTGCTCTGAAGCATAGAAATCATCTCTCTGTTGGACACACACAAAATGTTCAAAACACATGCAGGCTTAGCCCAGCCTTCATGTTCGTGTGCTGTATGAAATGATGACGTGGAGTTAGCCAGCAGCTATAAACCAAGAGAAAGTGAGACAATGCCAGAACACTTGAACACAGATACAGAAAGAAAAAGAGGTTGCAGAGGGCGGATAATGCCTTTCTCGCTGGCTCTCTAGGGCATGTGAACTACATAACGGCTTGTTTGTCCTGATGAAAACACAACAGCAGCCATATCACTTTAACATTCACAGTTCACATGACCAATCTGCCACTCCCGCAAATCACGTTTGCTCTGACTCTATTTCAAAGAAACACAGACTAAAGTGTCATTAGAACAAAAAATCATTCACTGTTTATTTATATGACTGCAAAAGCTAACTAAATAGTTAAGTTACATAGAGGAATTTTTTTAATTTACAGATAATGTACTTACCCCCTTGTCATTCAAGATGTTCATGTCTTTCTCTCTTCAGTCATAGAAAAATAATGTTTAATGACGAAAAAATTTCAGAATTTCTCTCCATAGTGGACTTCTATGGTGCCCGCAAGTTTGAACATCCAAAATGCAGTTTAAATGCAGCTTCAAAAGGCTCTAAACAATCCCAGTGAGGAAGAAGGGACTTATCTAGCGAAACGATTGGTTATTTTCTAATAAAAAAAGTACAATTTATATACTTTTTAACCTCAAATGCTCATGTTGTCTAGCTCTGCGTGAACTGCGTGTGTATTCCGGTTCATGACAGTTATAGGTCAAAAAACTCCCATCTCATTTTCTTCTCCAACTTCAAAATCATCCTACATCGCTGTTTTACCTTTTTTGTAAAGGGCGTTTGATTTTCTTTGCATGTTCACTTTGTAAACACTGGGTCGGAACTTCTGCAGGACGATTCTGAAGTTGGAGGAGAAAATGAAATCGGAGTTTGTCGACATACCCTAACTGTCTTGAACTGGAATACACCGAGTTCACGCAGAGCTAGACAAGACGAGCATCTTATATTAGTATATAAATTGTCAAAAAATTTTTAACTAGATAAGACCCTTCTTCCTTGGCTGGGATAGTTTAGTTTACAGCCCTTTGAACCTGCATTTACACTGGATTTTGGAAGTTCAATCTCGGGAGCACCATAGAAGTCCACTATATGGAGAGAAATCCTGAAGTGTTTTCCTCAAGAAACATAATTTCTTTACGACTGAAGAAAGAAAGACATAAACATTTTGGATGACAAGGGGGTGAGTACATTATCTGTAAATGTTTGTTCTGGAAGTGAACTACTCCTTTAACATTTTCACATTTCTTAAATGGTGCAGAACCACGGAAGTATGCAATTGGAAATTTACCATCTTTACTCATAGGTCGCCAGATTCTAGAAAATTGTGCAGCAATCACCCAAGCTGTAAATGCCATACTTGTAATGTATAAATTACTATATATTCCCTCAGAATACAGAGATTTTCAGTGGCTGCCAAAAGAGAAAAGCACTTTTTCCAAGCCAATACTTGAACCTGGAGAGACCGTTTACAGGTAATCTCTTGTTTTTTCTTGACTGTACCATCTCCACAATAACATGACTCTTAAACAGTATGGTAACTGTTAAGCTGGAACCTCAGGCAAATCAAATCACAATCTCAGACGTTCATACAACCTGTCCTTTTTTGTACCAAAGTACACAGAGGAAAAACGAATCGCGGGTGACCTTTCTGACATGATGACATAATGCGTGAAGACACGCATCGCAGAGCTAGTGCAATACGGCAGTTTGTGGTTATAAAATATATACATTTGTATTTTCTTAGAAAATAACTGATTGTTTCACTAGATAAGACCCTTATTCCTCGGCTGGGATCGTGTAGAGCCCTTTGTAGCTGCATCTTGGATGACAATAGGGTGAGTAAATTATCAGGAAATGTTCATTCTGGAAACGAACTTCTACTAACAGAGCCTTTCCTGGCATATTAGGCCCAATGATGATGAGGTCACTATTACCTCGTCAGGCTTGGCTGATGTTACAGTGGATAAGAAATTTTGCTCACACTGATTTAGTGACCATGGTAATGTCTGGAATGAAGCATGACATCACATTCCAATGCAAAGGGATACATGAAAGTGTTAAAGGGATAGTCCGTCCAAAAATAAAAATGCTGTCATCAGTTACTCACCCTCATGTCATTCCAAAACTGTATGACTTTCTTTTTTTGGGGGAACATAAAGGATGATATTCTGAAGAATGTTGGCAACCAAATGGTTTCAGTTCCCTTTAACATCCATTGTATTTTTTGTCTATATAACTGAAGTCAATAGGAACTGAAACAGTTTGTTTACCAATATTCTTCAATATATATTCTTTTATGTTCCACAGAAGACAGAAACTCACACTGGTTTGGATGACATAAGAGTGCGTACATGAAGAAAGGATTATAAACTATCCCCTTAAGCAATAAAGCTCCAATTGAACACCAGCCAATCATTCATTGCAATGACATAATTTTCAAAGGATGAACACCATTTCCACATCTTTTAGACAAAAGCAAATAATCAGAAAAATGAACAAATACAACCTCAGCATGGGATCCCACACCTTTTCTCTTAGCTGGTAACACAACCACAGTCTTTTCATTAAATACAGAGTCAAACAAACTCTCCTCCCTACCAAAACATATAATCAGACTGCCCTTAATCATTAGTAAGCGCGGGCAAGAGCCACATAATTAATCTCTTAAACTCACGACAAACCAAAATGAAAGACCATAACAGCTCACCGAAGACATATTTTCCTTTGGTTGCTCCAAAATGTCAACAAAACACAGTGAGACAGATGACAAAAAGGGAAATGTGCACAACAGCCATGACAGTCTGGTGCATGTTTAAGCTTTATTATCGCGATATAGAAAATAACACGAAGCCATAACAAGCCATTCAGGTATTTCAAGAAGCTAGAAGACCAAAAAGGCCTCAATTAGCAACAGCCGTTGTTTCAACGTGTATGATGCAGACTCTTATAGGCTATTACAATAAAGCCTGTAGTCTGGACTCAGCAAACCCTCATGCAATTGCACCACCAGGGGGGATGCCATTTCGTACTATGGGTGTTATGAATTCGTTATTAATAGCATATTATATTTGCTTTTGCGAAGTGTGATTTAGTGATATGGTTGTTTTGATTGTGCAGCGTTTTGACATTACATGCAAAAGCCTTTGCAATGGAGGAAGGCTGCGTTGAAATCAAAGCACAGTGGTTTTTAAACGCACTGTATATTATGGTGCCTTTAAAATGGGTCATAGTTATAATCTGTTTCCGCGTAAAATAATAAGGGTGTGGATGATAATTTTTTCCCCATGGCAACTAGCAGATGGGCAGGCAGGCAAATCACCGCTGCTGGTCCAGGGAGATGGGAGCCTGAGAGCGATGCGCTGGAATTTCCCCGCTTTGTCCTAGACAGCCTCTCTGTCATATCATCCTGATTAACATTGTAAAATAAATGTTGTACACAAATGGATGGGCGCACACATAACAGACCAGCGACCATACACTGTCAGTGATGGAAAATGCACAGAGCAATGCCCACCTGAATTTCGGTCTCATTTCTCAAGCTGCTCCTGCGATCTTGCCATATTAAAGATGGTCGGTCACAAAACCGGCGGATATCGGCAATCCTTTTTTTGTACGAAACCGCTGGACCACTACGGTAAGTCGGGAAATGAATACGGAACCATATTGGTCATATTGGATGTGGATGCTCATTTAGAGGAAAATATGAGTCGTCAGGGCGAGCTTCCTCAAGGAGAGCTGCGGTCGACGCCTACAAGAGAAAACCCCGCCCAGGTCCCGCCTACTACCTTGACCGTGATTTAATAAAAACGCTGGTGTGGATAATCATAAACTCTCTTATTACAATTAATACGCGTTGAAAATCAATTCATAAATGGCATCTGTTTTCCGGTTATCTGACGGCTTCGTTCATAGTGCAGTGAGTCATAGTGCAGTGTTCTAACGTCAGCGGATCTCATGTGATTGACAGAAGTTCGACCAATAGGAGGATAGACTAGAGGAACAGCCATGATTGACAGCTCGTTCCACCAATCCTTTATTTATCTTAACCCCAGCCACAGTGGGTAGCCGGCAGGTGATGTTGCGGTGTTGATTGGAGTAACTGTTAAGAAAAATGTGTCTGGTTTATCATCTAAAGATGGACCACATTATTCTTCACTTCACGATAACTGCTATAACATTTCATAAATAATATAAGGAATGGCCAAAAATAACACATCTACAAACCTATTCTTTTTGCTTCATTTAGTAACTTTTATATAAATCACATTTTACATGTAGCATTACAAATTATATGATCTGCTTAATAGATTAGGGAAAAAATGAAGTTAAAAATGTACATAAATTTGTAACATATGGATGAGGCACCACTAGACATGTATAATTTTTTTATTACTTTGTATAAACCATGTATATATATATATATATATATATATATACATACATACATATATATTAATTTATATAAATGTATACCTCCACACACACACACACACACACACACTACCAGTCAAAATTTTTGACCAGTATGATTTTTAAGTTGTTTTTTTTTAAGAATTCTGTTCTGCTCACCAAGCCTGTATTTATTTGATCCAAAGTACAACAGAAACAGTACAATTTTGATTTAATTCCGATTTTGAATTTTGATTAAAATTTTTTGATTTTATTCTATTTAAAATAACTGCGTTCTATTTGAATATATCTTAAAATGTAATTTATTCCAGTGATCAAAGTTAAATTTTCAGCATCATTACAGTGTTCAGTGTCACATGATCCTTCAGAAATCATTCTAATACACTGATTTGCTGTTCAAGAAAAATGTCTTCTTTTTCTTCTTCTTCTTCTTCTTATTATCAATATTTAAAACAGTTGTGTACATTCTTTGATGCATAGAAAGATCCAAAGATCAGCATTTATCTGAAATAAAAAGCTTTTGTAATATTTATTTAATTTTATTTGTTTGTTTGTTGTTTGTTTATTTTTTTAGGGAATTAAATTAATCGTTTTACTTAGCAAAGGTGCTTCAAATTGATCAAAAGTGATGCTAAAGACATTTATAATGTTACAAAATATTTCTATTTCAGATAAATGCTGTTCTTCTGAATTTTCTATCCATCAATAAACTTAAAAAAAATTAAAAACAGTTATTTTAAACATAATAATAATAATAATAAATCGCAATTTCAAAGTCTTATTATTTTAATATGGAGTACATGGCTTGGTAATTACAAATGCTGACAATAAAGCCAACAAAGCTTTATTGATTATGGCATTTAGTGTTGAACATATTTTTATTTCATTATTATTAATGGATTTTGCGTTAGGAAAGAATTTAAAGAAACAAAAAAAAATCTAGATTTTAATATGGTTTTCGATTTTAGGTAGCGCAATATAGATTTAATGCACATTTATCATTGAAGGCCTAAAATCAGAATGCATATAGTGACATCGTGTGGTCATTTTTAAGTATTAAGGCTGGCGACTGGTTTTTGAACCCGCCCACAACATCGACACGAATTTATGTTACCCAATCGCAAACATGCGCTGCTTCTCACCCATTATTGACGTTGGATACAACCAATGGGAGAGCTCGGTTTTTATTTCCGGGGAGCGCTATAAACTTAAGGCCTAACCACACGATTCGCGAGTGCCGACGTTTAGTACCAGCATCAGAAGGTAATTTGTTTTGTTTATACCTATAATAGTTCTAATTTGTTCAGTACATGGTAGTTAATGGTACGTACTTCCGGATTTAACATTATTTTAGAGGTAATTTTATTAACAAATAGAAGTATTTAAAAGTTCAGTTGTAGACATCTCGCGTTTCTCTAGCCGTAAGCATGAAAGGCGCAAAGCCTAAATGCGAAAACGAAACCGATTTGCGTCCAACAGTGTTGTATTTCATGCTTCACATGTATCACAAGACCTCATAGTCATAGATATTGAAGGCTTATGTGCTTTTGGGGGGGAAAGCGCTTTGAGTCAATCGTTTAGATCAGAAGGTCGGTTCAGATAAGACAGCGAATGGCGGCTCTATTGTCTGCACGTTGAGCGGTAGTCAATTGATTACATTGGAGCTGGTTTTACATGTATAGCAACTTGTATTATGGAGTTTAATGTTGTTGCCCTCTAAACCATTGTCACCATGTAAGTACATGTGACGAAGAGAGAGCAATATAAGGGATGATTTAAGAATAATTTTGAGGCGTTGAATAATGCTGCATAATTTCTATTCATTAGTTTAGGTTGTTTCAAAACATTGAGTAGCATTCTTAAACCCCTTTATATCTCTTTCCTATTAGTTATTCTATATTCGCCTTTTGATCTGTATCCTCTGTCATTTATATCTTTGTTTCCCTGTGTCACCAAAAGTTACCATGGCCGAAAACGATGTTGATAATGAGCTGTTGGACTACGAGGAAGACGAAGAGCCGCAGACCGCCGTGGACAGTGCAGTCCCAGCCGGCAAAAAGGAGGTGAAAGGCTCCTACGTCTCCATTCATAGCTCTGGCTTCCGCGATTTTCTTCTGAAACCAGAGCTGCTTCGCGCCATCGTCGACTGTGGTTTTGAGCATCCTTCTGAGGGTGAGGATTTGTAAAATATTTAACGTTTTTTTTTTTTTACACGGTTGTGTAAAAAGCTTTGTAGTATTAGTACAAGTATTATATGTAACCCTGGACCACAAAACCAGTCATAAGGGTCAGATTTATGAAATTGAGATATATGCATCATAAAAAAAAATAAAATTATTTGGTGAAAATCGCCTCAATATTGTTGTCCAAATGAAGTTCTTAGCAATGCGTATTACTAATCAAAAATTAACTTTTGAGATATTTACTGTAGGAAATATCTTTATGGAACATGATCTTTACTTAATATCCTAATGATTTTTGGCCCATACAATGTATTGTTTGCTATTGCTACAAATATACCTGTGCTACTTAAGACTGGTTTTGTGGTCCAGGGTCACACATGAGCAGTACAAAGAATAATTTAAAATGGCTTTGTATGAATAGCCACTATATTCAGTTACATCTGAACATCCAAGTATGTAGTTGCCACCCGTGTGTTTTTACATTTTAATCAGTATTAAAATGCAAACATAATAATTTTGATTCAGATGTAGAATCACCTAATGCTGTTTTCGAAGCATTGTAATTGGATTACTGTGATTTAACTTTTATTTTAGTTTTTTTTAAAGTTAAATTTATTAATACTATAACAAATGTTTTCATCTTTCCTCAGTCCAGCATGAGTGCATTCCACAAGCCATCCTGGGTATGGACATCTTGTGCCAGGCAAAGTCTGGTATGGGAAAAACCGCTGTGTTTGTGCTTGCCACACTCCAACAGATCGAGCCAGTGGACGGGCAGGTGTGTGTTCATTGAAGTAGATCCTGCAAGCTCAAAACCATTATGGTTTACCTTCCAATTTGTATAAGCCAACATATAATTGTCAAAGGCACATTGAGCATTGCTAGCTTGTACACTAACAGTTGAATGCTTGAAGTAATTACGTTCATTTACTTTAAGTACAGTACAAATACAGAAGTTTATTTTAGAGAACAGTTTACTATTTTAAAATGTAAATTATTCCTGTGATGGCAAAGCTGAATTTTCAGCAGCCATATCTCAAGTATTCCGCTTTACATGATCTTTTTGGAAATCATTCTGTTAGGTTGATTTGGTGCTCAATCGTTATTAGTACTTGTTGTTGTTGTTGTTGTTGTTGTTGTTCTTATTATTAATGGTAACTGTCATAATTATGGTTATATGGTTATGCAAACAGTTTTTGCTGCTGAATATTTCTTTCAGGGTTTTTATTTAGTGTCCTTGTTCTGCTGACTAAGTGTTCATTTTTGTTTTGTTAGTTTTTTTTTCTTGCATACGCTAAGATTTAAATAATAGTATTTCATTGTTTCCAAAAAAAATAAGCATCAGCAACTTTCAACATTAGCTATGTTTCCAACCCCCTATTTTTATGCACATGAAATGCCAAGATGCACATAAATTAAAAAAACGTATGCACACAATTGATTGGGTCCCCCACTAAAAATTGCATTCTGGCGGCTCAAATGCATGTTTTTTTTGGTTTGTTTTTGTTTTGTTTTTTTTGTCGGTGTTGGCCCTGTAAACGTGCATTTTAGGGGCTAAATATGATGTTATTGGGATCACTTCAACCCACAGACATCAAAAACTACCCACGACAATGGTGTAAAAGTTGCCCAATTCCGTGGGAAAAGACTTTGCAAAACTGATTCTGAAGTGCCTGAGCAAAGTCTGTCATCAAAGTATTTCTGTGTAATTGTCTTACACAACTGCATTCCCAAACAGCAGGCATCTACCTCTGAAAGCAATCAGAGCACTTATTGTGTTTCGTCTGCTTGCAAGTAATTTATTACATAGGAAAATTGTATTTAAAAATTCTCATATTCAGTGGCTTCTCCTTCTTTTCTTCGTGATATGTAGTGCCAGATTATCAGGAAGTGACTATTTTGTTCTCTTTGGCTCGCTGGATGGAAATGGTGCTTTATTCGCAAATGTTTTATGCAATGTTCCAATTTTGCGTGCAAGTTAATTTCTCATCTTTGGGTGGAAACATAGCTACTGATAAATGTTTGAGCATCAAATCAGCATATTATAATGATTTCTGAATGATCATGTGACACTGGAGACTGGAGTAATGATGCTGAATATTCAACTTTGGCATTACAGGAATAAGTCACATTTTAAAGTCTATTAACTTGAGGAGCACAAGATCTTTCTTTTTGAAAGTCTACAAGGTTTTAGGCTATTCTAACATTGTTTCAAACATTTCTTGACATTGATCTTAGAAAATGCTTAGGTTTAGCATTAAATCTTAACAGTTGTGGCCCGAATTACAGTGGTTTCTTATCTTGTTGCAGACTGCTACTTTGGGTAAAGACTAGTTTGAGATTTTGTGGTAGTTATGGTTAGGAAGTCAACACAAATTTTCATCCATTTTGTTATTCACTTCTTTGCAGGTTTCTGTGTTGGTTATGTGCCACACACGTGAACTGGCCTTCCAGATCAGTAAAGAGTATGAGCGCTTCTCCAAGTACATGTCCAACGTCAAGTGTGCAGTCTTCTTTGGTGGTTTGTCTATAAAGAAGGATGAGGATGTGTTGAAGAAGAACTGCCCTCACATTGTAGTGGGAACACCAGGAAGGATCCTCGCCCTCATTCGCAACAAGACCTTAAACCTCAAAAATGTCAAACACTTTGTTTTGGACGAATGTGACAAGATGCTGGAGCAGCTGGGTGGGTTTAATTTTTTTGTGTGGGCTCGTTTATGAAGCCATTCACCAGAGATCTAATTGTATGTACTTGCGTATTAGATATGAGACGGGATGTCCAGGATATCTTCAGACTGACCCCTCATGAGAAACAGTGCATGATGTTCAGCGCCACGTTAAGCAAAGAGATCAGACCGGTCTGTCGCAAATTCATGCAAGATGTGAGTTGTCCTTTCTGCCCTCCTTAATTTTATTTGCACTTTTAAGGTTGTACAGTTTTATCAATGCATGTACTGGGTAACCACTTCCCTCAAAAACTGTGAATGGTTTTCTGAATTGTACATTTTCTTTTCTTCCTGCAGCCGATGGAGGTGTTTGTTGATGACGAGACTAAGCTTACCCTGCATGGTCTTCAGCAGTACTACGTCAAACTGAAGGACAGCGAAAAGAACCGCAAACTGTTTGACCTGCTTGACGTTCTTGAGTTCAACCAGGTGATTGTTGTTTCATCACATTTTTAGTCATTGACCTTGAATGCGGCTGTTTGTCAACTCAGCAGTTTGTTTGGGTGATTTATAGGTGGTGATATTTGTCAAGTCAGTACCGCGATGCGTGGCTCTGTCTCAGCTGCTGGTTGAACAGAATTTCCCTGCCATTGCGATCCACAGGGGAATGGCTCAGGAAGAAAGGTGAAAAAAAAAAAAAATGTTGATCCCATGATCTTGAAATGGTTTGGTAAGAAATTCAAATGCTGAAATCATTTCTCATTCTCTCTCACGCAGATTGTCCCGGTATCAGCAGTTTAAAGATTTCCAACGGCGGATCCTGGTGGCAACTAATCTGTTTGGTCGTGGGATGGATATTGAGCGTGTTAATATCGTTTTCAACTATGACATGCCTGAAGATTCGGACACGTACCTACACAGGGTATTTATGCATTATATGCGCTGTGGCATATATCAAACTTAGAAATGTAGTAATAAAACCACCCAACCCCAAGATTCAAACTAGGGCTGGGGTTGGAGAACTAGATGAGCCAAGATGTTAAAATGTTATCCTCATTTCTTTCAGGTTGCTCGTGCTGGTAGGTTTGGCACAAAAGGATTGGCCGTCACCTTTGTATCAGATGAGACAGATGCAAAGACCCTGAACGATGTGCAGGACCGTTTTGAGGTCAACGTTGCAGAGTTGCCTGAGGAAATTGACATCTCCACCTACAGTAAGAAATTTATCAGCACAAAAAAAGTGCATTTAAACTGATCCTTTTGTGTTGAAGATGAGTATCTGCTGATACAGATGCCAATCTAGTATTTTTTTTTTTCTTTATAAGTTTATATGTATACCTTATTAACATGTGAACCACACATTACTTCTTTAGAAATAAAAATAAAACAAAATAGATAATTTTTAAAACTGCAACAATCTCAAATCTAAAAGTAAATGTGAGTGTGGACTTTTAAATTCTACGTTAAACTCTCAATTTAAGAAAAAGTGACTGCAAGGTACAAGGTTTTGTGTTACAAGACTTACTGTCAATCTTAAATTTGATATTGTACTATATAATCTCCAGTAATCCTTAAACAAATTTGCTTTTATTTTTATATATTATAAATGTATATTTGCAGCTTGCCTCTTAATGTTTCTGTCTGTCTGTCTTCTTTTTTAGTTGAGCAGTCCAGATGAGCTAGATGTGTGCTGTGGTGGTGGTGATGGTGGTGGTTGTCCAGCTCTCCCTATCTGTGTCTCAGTGTAGTTTCTGTGACAGCGGGAAGAGAGAACCGCCCAGTTTTATTTTCATATAATCATGCCCAAAAAGCCTCTTCTCCATTTGTGTACTTTGTTTTATTGTTACAGGGGATTGGTGGGGAATCCTTTTTTACTTCTGTTAATTGTGGTTGTTGGTTTGAGAATTAAAAACATTTTATACTACATGCGTTGTCTGTGCAGTATGTTAGAAATGATTTAAAAGTCTTTTTTTTTTTTTTGTTTTTTTTTCTTTTTCTTTTTTTCTCCAGTGCTAAAATGCTTGCTTCTATTCCAGTTTAAAGCTGCATTATCTAACTTTTGGTTAAAAATGATCCAAAATCAATTATTGAGCAAGTACATAACAATCAGTGTTCAAAACTATCTCCTTCAGCCTGATTTACAACAGTAAACTTATAATGTTTTATAATTTGAGCGGTTCGGGTCGTTCATGTTTGTGTCATTATGTCACTTATGGATTCATAGAGAGAGTCCTGGCTAGTAGGGTATATGGCATGTGTGGATGCTGCAGATGGCAGATCATTTTTAATGTTATCACCACTGGATTTATTTTAAAACTTCTTTCAGCTTTCAGTCACAACCAAACGTGCAGACATCTTACTTGTTCAGATGACATTGTTGGGTGAAATTTATTTTGGACATACTTCCAAGACGTAGTAGGGTAGACTGGGTACAGTTGGTACACTTTTTGCTTTTTCCATTACCACACCAAAACTAGGGACTGTAAAAAGCAGTTTTTTTTCCCCCCATGATTTTTCCTTAACTTCTCTACTAAAATGTTAATATTTATTTACCTTCATAATTAGGTCACATCTGCCACAATTAGCTCATAAACACAAGAAGCTTTTTTTGTTCCAGCTGTATCCATGTTAGGTACTTGTTGGAACAGTCCCCAAATACGGTTGAGACACCCATCCGTAATGCTGTAAAGCTGCCTAACCAATTCATTGCAAATGTAAAATACCTTTAAAAATGAGAAACTGTTTTTATTTCCATTCAGTAATCTGATTATTTGTTTAGTTAAAAATAGTTAATTTGTAAAACGTTGTACAGTAATGGCAAACAGCGATACAATATTTAATTTCAGTTCACTATTTTAATAGTAACAGTTGAAAAGTTGAGTATCAGTAAAAACACTGAACAATTGCAAACAAATAATAAAACGGGTCAAATGCAAACAATAACCTAATAACAATATTAAACAATGTCACTTATTGTAATGTCACAATAAATTATACATTGTGTCTCAACTGTACACTGCTCCAACATTTATCTTGATATTATGATGACCTTGCATGACATAAAGTCAAGCGATATGTCAGTTTTTAGAGCACAGATTAAGGTTTACAAAAATGTAAGTTAACTTTAACAGTCATGTAAGGATGCGAAGTTACTCAATGTGTAAGGGACGTGCTAAAGTGAAAAACTTACCTTACCGAGATCTTCAGACTGGAGAAGCGCATGTACTTCAAATTTCCCAGGATGGAAGAGGCCGTTAATAGGCATATGCGAAGCAAATATCACAGGTCGGACTTGTTGTGCATGCAAGTTATTCAAGGTGTTTAAACTGTACCCCTGTACCAACTGTACCCGGTCTACCCTATCTGTAATTCCGAAATAGAGTATAAAACATTAGATTCATCCGCGCTGAGGAGCCGTGCCAATGCACAACCCACGTAAAGACGATAATGGACTACTTGCACAACTACTTCCGCGTTTTACTTGTTACGGCTCGGGAGTTTCCGGTTAGCGTTCAGCGCACCTACCCAACAAACACAGAACGTTGCCACAACGTAGCCAACCTTTTAGCAACGTTGTAACAACATGGCTAAATGGTTGTTGGTTCTACATTGTCTTGTTAAGGTTGTTACTGCGTTGTCACAATGTTGTCATTCAACCACGGATCGCTGAAGGTTGTGCTTAGGCTGTCTGGACAACCACTGTACGACGTGTACTCGTCACTGTTCCGAAGCGCATTTTACAATTGAGCAGACCGTTGGGCCGTTATTCTTCTTCAAGCCAGGATACGTGAGTATTGCTTTGGTTTTTCTCAGATAAATATGTAAATATCCAAACGAAACCTACAATTTTCGCGTCCAATGTGAGATGTATTTGTTCTGCTAATAAACTGAATGGACAGAATAGCTGACAATTCACATAATGAGTGTTTGCGATCGGGTTTGGTGTAATGCTAACTATATTTCTTTCAGTATTCAGATAACGTTGCTGATATTTAGGAAAAAGAGTTAAACATATTCAGGTCATGTAAATGATAAAGTGTCTTAACATTACGCCAAAAGTTATAAGCCATAATGAAGCTATGAAGCTCCGCGTTTCTCTCACACACGCTAATGTCTTACAATGAGATTAAAATTGGCACAGTATATAGTTCATTTTTTTCCAGTTAAAATGAATTAGTTTTCATTGACTAAGGCTCACTGACTGCGTTCACGTTCTGATTTCAGCAAATGAGTTTGAGCCAAAGCAGACAACGTGATTAAAATTCATTAACCAATAATCAGATCTTATCGCGTTTCATACTGATATTAGGCGTCAATTTAGCAGATAGACAGGTAGATAGATAGTATATATAGAACATCTATATATTTATCTATTAGAACACTATTAATTATTATAAAATTAATCACATTAATTATTACAAAAACGTATTAAACACTGCTTTAGGTTTGTAGGTACAGAAATTAAATAATCAAATAAATTTGCATTTTTTTTCACTGTATAAATTAAATATAGAATAATCATTGTTAAAGGAACACATTTATTTATTTATTTATTTATTTATATTAGGTCCTTTTCATATATACTAGATTAATCCAAACTAAAAACCAAGTGTGAGATTTTTAATATTGCTTTAATGTTCTGTACAGCTGGTATTGGCATGATACTAAGTTTGACATTTAATTTTCCAGTGATCAGTTACCCCACATTTACAAGATGGTTCATTGGACCTCTTCTCCCAATTTTAAGTAAGTATTCATATACTTGAGCTCAAACCTGTCACCCTACACATTTCATTCACATCTTTTTCTTTCATATCTGTACTATCCTATTATAATAAGGACCTAAAAAAATGAAAAAAAAAAAAAAGAACTGATACAAACTTTACCTAAGATTTGATAGATGTTTAAAATAACTTTAAAATGTCTCAACGCAAAAGCAGTGATGTAGTGGTGCCTGAAGAAGTGGGTATATGCATAATTTATAATATATGTTTGTGTGTGTGTGTGTAATTAACACAATCAACGTCCAGAAACATGGCAAGGAGATTGGTAATGTGACATCCATGTGACATCAGGGGTTTAACAGTATACAACACATTGATTAATAGCGATATTTATGTGTTGTGCACGCCTAAACTTTTTCTCAGAACGATATTTTCTTTCACTCGCAATGCGCAGCAGCCAGGAAAGTTGTTTTTATCAAGGAAAAAGGAGAAAGTAAGTGTTTTATCTCATTTACATGTATTTTATAAGATAATATTACTTTACAAAGATATTTGTATGCTGTATGCCCTAAACAAGCCTAAACGTTTCTCACAGATTTGAATTGCTATGCAGTGTGGAGTACGGAGGTCGCTTTTACCAGGTAAACATCAGTAGTAAGTGTTTTACCTCATTAATAGCAATATTTAAGGATTAATTGTGAATAATTGTGCACTCCTAAACTTTTTCTCAGAGTGATATTTTCTTCAACTTGTGATGTTGAGTACCTAGGAAAGTTGGTTTTATCAAGAAAAACACAGAAAGTAAAGGTTTTATTTCATTTACATTAGGTATTATATAAAGATCATATCTTTATTAAGATATTTGTATGCTATGCACCTAAACGAGCCTAAATGTTTCTCACAGATTTGCTATGTAATGCTGATGGAGGTCACTTTTAACAGGAAAACACTAGAAGTAAGTGTTTTATCTCATTTAAAATATGTATTTCATAAGATCATATTGAGTTATAGCAACATTTATGTGTTGTGCACTCCTAAACTTTTCTCAGATGGATTGTTATTCTTTCGCTCAAGAGATGATGTGCTTGAAGAGTATGAATCCACCAATATATTAAGTGGGATGAGAAGATTTTTGTTAGGACACATAACAGAGACATGGGTAAGCCATAATTGCATATTTTAAGATGCTTTTTTTTTTAAACAATAATAAGAAAGAATCTGGTTTCCTTTGGGTTTGCACTCTCGTTTATTTATGTGCTGTCCCATTTATGCGCATTCATTTTGGTAGGAGGAGTCCAACTTCAATGTAGAGAGAGATCAGTACGCACTTGGAATTATGACTTTGTCGCTGACGTTAAAAGACCAATTTTCCAGTAAGAGTGACAATATATATGTACATAAATTTACAGTGAATTAAATGCTTTTACTCAAAGTAATTATTATTTTTTTTTTTTTTGTATTCTATTGTATTATCTAGATTTAAACTGTCAGATTGGCATCTACATTAATGTTAGTCTTTTTGGTTCTTATTTCGAGGTCACTGTAGCCACCCAGATCCAGACTGTATCCAGGTCAAATGGTCACTGCAGGTACCCGGATATAGTCCGTACCCAGCCCAGATGGTGGATCAGCACCTAGAGATGATCTCTACAGCCCTGAATGTCAGCGGAGACCAGGACAAATAGATGAGCGCCAGAGACTGATCCCATCTGAAGACCTTGTCACCTAGATGGCGATCCGGACAAGACCACAGGAACCAGATGAGTTCTCTGCACAAACTTTGTTGCAAGGTAGATTTAAAATTTCATCTGGCCAGAGGAAAACAGAACTATTTCAACACACTATTTCCCTGTTTAAAGGGTTACTCCACCCCAGAATGAAAATTTTGTCATTAATCACTTACCCCCATGTTGTTCCAAACCTGTAAAAGCTTAGTTCATCTTCAGAACACAAATTAAGATATTTTTGATGCATTCTGACAGCTTTCTGACCCTCCCATATATACAGTAATGTAATTAACACAATCAACATCCAGAAATGTGGCAAGGAGATCCATAAAATAATCCATGTGACATGTCTTACAAAGCTACGGGAACATACTTTTTGTATGCAAAGAAAACAAAAATAATTAGTCTCCTCTGCATCAGTATCACCTGAATGCAAACAGAGTATTGTTCAAATCAAAGTGTAAATAAATATAGAAGACGTATCTGTGTGGCACAGATGACACAAAACAGCATACGCCATTTGTGTTCAGGTAAAACATTCTAAAATGGCGCTATAGGGTGATGCAGAGGAGACAAATTTTTGAATAAAGTTATTTTTTTATTTCTTTGTGTGAATAATGACAATTTTCATTTTGGAGTGGAGTAACCTTTTAATACTGTAAAGCTGCTTTGAGACTCTACATTGTAAAAAACATTATATATAATGGTGACTTGACTATTTGACACTTGTCTCTGACATTTCACCTGATAAATGGATGTGAACTTATCCTGTTTTTTATGTTTTGTTTTATTTTTCAATTTTACAGGAGCACTTTTGTGATGCTGCAAGTGAGAATGTATATCTTGCTTGGCTGAAAACTGCAGAGAAACGCATCTTGTCATGCTGAAAACAAAAAATGAGACTATACTCTCTTCAAGGAGGTCCAAACACCATTAGCAAAGACTGTTGTTGTCATTATAAACTTTATGACATTAAGAGTACATAATATGCACCACATTATAATGTGTATTTTGTGCCTTTGCATTGATTTGCCTTGACATTATGGTGTTTTAATTGTTGTAAGAACATGTTTTTACATGTATTGAAAACACTGAATGTGAAGAAATTTTGTTGCAGGGAAAATTATATGTTTCATTTTGTAAATAAATGTAAATGTGCATTGTTTTGTGTTTTTTTTCCACCTGAACATTGTTGCTGTTGACCAGTTAATCCAACTTTGGTATTTTCATCATCCATTCTGGTGTTAATATTTTACATGTTAAAAGTTTGTTAGTAACACTGTCAGGGTGTTAATAATGTTAACTCTTTCAAAAGTGTTAGTTTAAAACTTTACCGCTGGTAAAGTTTACAGAGGTTCACCGGTTTAAGAAATTTCTGATCGTAAAAACCTGCTTCTTTTCACTTTCAAGGTATTGTTTTAGCTATAAATGTACTGATTCATATTAGTAATCAATAATAATGATTATTTTACACTCTGCGCGCCTCCCCTAACATGCTCTCGTGTATTAACACGCAGAATGGAGTAGGGGGACGGAGCGGGCGCGGGCGCAGCAGGCTCAATCATTAAACGCTTCAAAGGAAGCATCATCACTGTCTTTACTGTTTGATTTTAGGGAATATTTGCATTTATTCACAAGCAACTAAAGTAGCTATTCATGTGGTGGACTGTCAGGACACTACTGAATGATGCGCATTTATAAGTAGGTATAGGCAAAGCCGACTGATAAAGTCTGTCGTATCAAGCTCCTATTTGAGTCCTACATTAGTGGCTTGGTATTTGACTTTTGATTTTTTGCTATTTTATTGTTCTCTGTTTAGACCTGTGCCTGCCGCACATCATTCTCTGGCCCCGGACTGTCTGTCTGGTTTTGACAAGTCGCTCTCGTCTGCGCTCCCCTGCCCGCTGTATTCTCCAGTCCGGAGTCCGCCTCATCGGCCGGTGACCTGCTGCTGCTTTTCTTTTTGTTTGTCAGCAAACGTTCTCAAATGCCTTTTTTCCATGTATGCAATGTTTTAATAAAGTTGGATTATATGAACCTGTATGGCATTTTTTCCTCTTTGAAGTTTCATAGCAGGTTTAATGTTAAAAAGAACAATTAATGATTAAACAGCATTTAAAAAAAATAAATGCAAATAAAATAAATAAAAACATAAGACGCAGATTTATAATCTGGCATAAAAATAAATGTTGTCGGAACGTCGTCTCGCAGTTGCTGAATGTCGCGCAACAACGTTGCTACAGCCTTTTCACGTCTTACATTTCAACGTTGCTACAATGTCGCAAGGACGTAGAATGCAACGTTGCCAAAGTAAAAATAGAACGTGGCAGCGACGTTGCCACAACGTAACTGTGTTTGTTGGGTACTACACAGACGGTTTCTCATGAGGACGCAGATTATTACTACATTTTGGGGCTGGCATTTCTTTAACAAACAAGAAATCATATTCTCTGCATTAACATGAATCATATTCAACCTGCTGAAAGGTTACTATAAATATATTTCCCTTTGGTATGCGCATTCTGAATAATAAATAAATACATTTCCCCACTAACCTGCCGCATTCTCATGAACAGCATTTTCTTTTACTGATCATAATTCTTACCTGATGAATTTGTTGTTATATGGTTTAACATCAATTGCAATTTTTGCTTTTATTTGTAGTAAAACCATGGCTAATTTGTTTGTGTGTGTTGGCGCTCTTTTCCGAACCCATACTGCTGACGAATGAATGTGCGGTAACTGCCTTATGTAACGATGTTAAATATTTAAATACTTTTTAACAGTAACACGCAGATAAATTAATACAGATAAATAAAGGTTCATTATGATCTTTATGATCACAAACTGCAGCGTCGCGATTAGGCCACGGTGAACAATCACGTATGACTACCAGCCACCACTTTTTCAGATCGGTTTATGTTGGATTAAAACTTCACGTTCCGTTGAGTTTGGAAAATTCTGTCATCAAAATATGGCTTCTCCTGTCTCTGAAAATTAGTGAATTTAAACCAGGGGCGTTTCTAGGATTTTAAAACATCCGGGGCTGATGTCAAAACATCAGGGGCTAGTGGTGTTGGGTGGGAGCTCACATCATGCTCACATAAGATTTTGTTAGACACAGGTCACAGGTCAGACACAGTTGAACCTGGATGGGGTCCAGGAGCATTAAACTGGGGGTTAAAGACCTTGTCACACTATGAACAATAGTAAATAGTAATCACTGCAAATAGCAAACATATCAAAGTATTATAACAAAATTTTACAAAAATATGTTAGACCAATAAAATAATAAATGTATTTATAACTGTAGCAAATATATAGTTGCATGCAAAAATAGTGCCCTACCCTCCAAATTTCGTTGTTTTTTTTTTGTTGTTTTTTTTTTTAATTCCGTTTTCTGTTTTCATTTTTCTGGACTTCTTTTTAATGGTTAAATTTAATTTTATTAATCAAAATGCAATTAATCATGTGTAATTAATTAAAACCATGAATCTTATGCAATTTGCGGTCAATTTATCAGAAGTTAAGAACAATTACATGTTTAGGACCCCATGAAATGTTTTATTTTTTCTCACCTTACGTTTTATTATTACCAAATATGTTTTAGCATGTCTGTTTATTTGAATGCATAAAAACAACTTTTATTTATTTTTACAATAGCCTTATGGAATTCTGTATTGTGTATTTTTCTGGTTATCAAATGAAGGTATAAAATATTAAATAAATTGATCTTCTAATGAAAATGATATTTTATTTTTGGCAAATAAAGGGGATTTACTATTTTTAAAACATGGAAAAAATATTATGTGAAAAAATTGTATAAATATTAATTAATTAATAGTAGTAGCAGTAGTAGTAGGCACATACATTATACTGAATGGTTAATAAAGTTAAACCGAACTTTTACTTTGACGGGTTGCCGTGAATACCTGTAAATTTCTGTGTGTATATTTGACGCTTGTTTTACTTTTTACTCAAATGAAACAGTGAAATGTTCATGAAGTGACTCTCAGAGCAGTTCTGGAGATGTTGTTAATGTCTTTATGTCCTCATTTAGTGAAACTGCAGGCGCTGAAATCACTGTGAGCGTCACACGCGCATAAGTATTACATGTAAAGAAACCGCGCGTCCGCCCCTTCCATTCATAAAAAAGACAGGCAGAACGTGCAGGATTCATATTTAAATAGTCTTTTGCGGCATAATATTTACAGATACTAGTCCATATCGCGACTTGATGTAAGTGTAATGACCAACTTTTGATTAATTCATTCAAACTTTGACAAATTTGGAAATCATAGGGCCATACAAAAAAAACATTCAGGGCTGAAGTAAAAACATTCGGGGCTGATTAGCCCTAGCGACGCCCCTGTAATTTAAACTCATCCCGCGAAACCTAATTTTATTAGGAGTTTAAGGCTATGTTCACACTTGGCGTCTTTTTTGACAAGAAAAAGTTGACAACGGCGCTTTTTTAGCATTTTTGCCCTTTACTTCATAGGGCAGTATTTAGACAGGAAGAGAAGTGGGGGAGAGAGAGAGAGAGAGAGAGAGAGAGAGAGAGAGGATCGGGAAGGATCTGCGAGCCGAGACTGGAAAAAGGGACGCCCGAAGTGCAGCGGCGTTCATGTTAACTTCAAAAACCGACGCGCTGCTCCGATAGCCTTGTGGGCAGCACGTAGGTTTTTGAAGTTAACTGGGAGGACAATGTCGGTTAACAACAATAAAATAAAAGTCTATCAACCGGCACCGTCTCCATTTTTTCTTGTTGTTCTTGTTGTTATGGAAACGTCAGTTCTGGCTACTGGCTTGACATTGGTCAGCTGTCAAAAAGGCGCTTGACGTAGGGCGTTTTTTTCAGAAAAGTTAAACTTTTTTCAACTTGAAAAGACTCTGAGCTGCAGACGCCGGCGGTGGCTTTTAAAAAAAGCGCTCATGACATTTTTGAAAAGACGGTTTACTCCATAGGATTATAATGTAAAACAGACGCTGGCAGTTTGAAAAAAGACGCCAAGTGTGAACATAGCCTAAGTCAACTAGATGATTACAGTGCATTGAAAATGTACATAACCGGAAATAACTGAGCCGTACGATTTAAAAACGGAAGTGCGTCACGAGGCTCAGTGCAAGTAGTCCATTGCGCAAATCACTGCAATCGCAGGTTTAAAACAGAGATGGAGACAAAGAGGCAAAACCTAGGTAATCCTGCTTTAAACTACTGACTGCTACAGGTAAACTATTCATCTGTTGTGCTTTTAAGACATTGCTCTGTTTATCTGCTCCAATATTTCAACTGGCTGTTCAACCTCTTGAATGACATTGGGGTGGAACTACCCGAACTGTTTAGTCAGAAATGGTGAAGAGTTACACTTATGTAATCCTTAAAATTACAGTTCACCCAGATGAAGAAAATAGCTATTATCACAGAAACCACAGATTTATATTGTACCATCTAGTCAGAGATTTTTCATTTGTAGTTCTTCATAAAAGCATAGTTTTTATGATGATCATAAAAGATGTAATCATAAGAAAAAAACGACTCTTTAATATGCTTGCTGATTTAATAAATGCATTTGAATAAATATTTTTCACCAAATCCAAAAATCTATTCATGTTATGTATTTGGTTTTCATCATGATAACACATAATAACATTGGTAACACTTTACAGTAAGCAAATATAAGCAATACATTTGTTACAGTATTCATAAATATTTATTAATGTTAATAAAAAGAAAAAACTGTTCATTGTTAGTTCATATTAGCTCAGGTCCATTAAATAACAGATACAAGTTTGAAAATATATTAGTACATGTTGTATTTAACTATGATTAATTAATGCTTTAGAGGAATTTTTAATTGTTTGTTATCCAAATCTGTTGTAAAGTATTCCCCATAATTGTACTGTATAATCTTGTTCATGAGCCTGCCTAAAAATCTTGTACAGATTGTGAAGAGTAAATTAATAACAATGGAAAAAATTCCAAGGGATATGACTGTAATAATATCAATGATTTTCGTATTAGTTAAAAATGTTAAAATGCTTATATTTCCCCATAATCTTTATAGAACTACTTATGTGAATATATATTCCTTTTATATATTAATATTTGGTTATGTGTTAGTTATTACAATATTTACAATAATTATGTAAGTATAAAATCCCCAAAAGATATTAAAGCTCCATTAAAAAGAATTTACTGAGGATAAAAAGTAGAAGGAAAGTGACCACTTCAGTGAGTCTGCTCTGTGTCATGGCATTGCCAGATGTAATAGCTGTTGCAAACTGACTGCTTGCCACTGTTGTAGCCTCTGTTGTGACGCTCGGAGTTGTGGTTGATGTGGTGTCATTTCGTGGATCTGCGTTAAGAAGGTTTTGACCAGATACTTAAATAGACAGTTCATTGTATATAATAGTTTTTTTTTTATTTCCCTTTTAAACAAAAGATAGTATAAGGCAGTATTAAGTACATTTAGAGAGAAAATAGTATATCTTATATTTATCCTAAGCAAACATTTCTCAAGATAACACATAAAACAAAAATTATAACACTCACCAACATAAATACTGGATGTGATGACATTCAAGTTGACAATAGATTCATTAATGGTTTGTTTTAAAGAATCCGCCACATCTGTTATGTTTGGAACCACACTCTGGTTTTGAAAAATTAGCTGAGATGTTACCCCAACCGATCCAGGCCTAATGAGAAAAAGGAGTATTTTCTTTCAGAATGAATGTAACAAAATAATTAAACCATTGTAGATCAGTTTATATTTAGTGTAATGTTCATACCATGCATTTTTAAACATATTGTGTGTTAGTACACTGCAACAGCAAGGCAATTACGTTTCAGACATCAAAAATGCATTAAGGCATAAATAAATGTTTACAGACAGTAGCTAAAGGAAGATAATTTATCTAACTTACCAAAAAATGATGATAACCGTTCTCAGAAATGTAGTTGGGAATATGTATTTGTATCCCCGATTAAGCTAGAAAAGAACATGAACAATGCAGATAATTTGTCTTGCTATAGTGATAACAGCATAAAAAAGTACAACAATTTCTTAGCATTTTGTTTTTAATATAAAATGTTCCACTTCAAATTGAAAAAGACAGTGATTTACCTCAGTTGTTACATTCCTTTCCAGTGCTTTATAAGCAGAAGATGATTTATCGTTGTAATCTTGAATGAAAATCCGTACCATTCGAAATTTTAGATAAAGGAATCCCTCTTTCTCTGTGGGAGGGTCTAGAGATGATAGGGTAGTTGGTGGTGGTTTGGCTGATATTGTTGTTGTTGTTGTTATAGTTGTTGTTTTCTTTTCGACTGTGATTGGAGCACTCATTGATTTTGCTGTAGTCTTTAAAACGGCACTTGTTGCATGTGCCTTGGTTGTCGTAATGGCTGGTGGTTTGTCAGTCTTTGTTGGGCTGGTGCTTGATGGTTTGGCAGATTTATCTGTATGTGGCTGAGTTCTTGTTGACATTTTAGATGTGGAGTTGCTTACGCTTGTTGATTGCATTGTCATTGTTGTTTTTGGAACCACAGATGTTTGAACCATAGATTTCAATGAGGTTGCTGGCAAAAGCGTAGTATTCTGAGTTCTTGTTACTAGCTTTTCAGATGTTGCAGCTGCAGTAGGGCCTGAGTTTGTAAATGAAGGTGATGGCACAAAAGTAGTTTGAGCTGTAGAGGATTTTGTTGGCAAATGTGTGGTGCTTTGAGTTGTTGTTATTGGCATTTCAGATGTTGTTGCAACATCATTTCTTGTAGAAGTTGAAGGCAAAACAGTTGTTGTTTGCACTGTAGATGATGTTGGCAAAAGCGTAGTGTTTTGCATTGTTATTACTGGCATTTCAGATGTTGAAACAGCATCATTGCTTGAAGAAGTTGATGGCAAAATAGCTGTTGTTTGAGCCGTAGGTGATAGTTTTGGGAAAAGCTTAGTGATTGGCATTTCAGATGTTGTCGCAGCATCAATGCTTGTGCTTGTAGAAGTTGATGACAAAACGGTTGTTGTTTGAACTGTAGATGATGTTGTTGGCAAAAGTGCTTTGAGTTGTTGTTATAGGCATTTCAGATGTTGTTGCAGTATCATTGCTTGCAGAAGTTGATGGCAAAATAGCTGTTGTTTGAGCCGTAGATGATAGTTTTAGGAAAAGCTTAGTGCTTTGAGTTGTTGTTATAGGCATTTCAGATGTTGTTGCAACATTATTACTTGTGCTTGTAGAAGTTGAAGGCAAACGGTTGTTGTTTGAACTGCAGATGATGATGTTGGCAAAAGCGTATTGCTTTGTGTTGTTGTTATAGGCATTTTAGATGTTGTTGCAGTATTATTGCTTGTATAAGTTGAAGACAAAATGGATGTTGTTTGAGCCGTAGATGATGTTGTTGGCAGAAGCGTAGTACTTTGAGTTGTTGTCATAGGCATTTCAGATGTTGTTGCAGCATCATTGCTTGTGCTTGTAGAAGTTGATAGCAAAACAGTTGTTTTTTCAGTTGTAGATGATGTTGGCAAAAGCATAGCGCTTTGTTGAGTTGTTGTTGGCATTTCAGATGTTGTTGAAGCATCATTGCTTGTAGA